>OU696665.1:15028333-16285416 GCA_916049575.1 Ancistrocerus nigricornis
TTGGACGCTCGCTTCATTCTTCTTGTCGAATTTTTAGTCGTGAGAGGATCTTGACAGTGATCACGTCGGGTGATTTTTTTAACGTGCTAAATACTTTTCGTTAGTCGCCGGACGTGACGCTGTATTAAGTGCGGGCTGATTTGTTTCTACTTCCATAAAGTGGGACAAATAGCCAAAAAAAATTTTTTAATATTACTGTTTAGTGATTAGTGTTTGTGATAGTGTTCGTGATAGTGTTTGTAACAATGGATGAAAGTGCGTGCGGTAGCGGAGAAACACATTCCAAAAGATTTTATAAAGGGAAATGTATCACTAAAAAATTAGTTGCGTCTACACGAAGAAAGACTAAAAGTAGTGGACGTTTCCAAAAGAAAATGAAAAATAAACGTATAAAGAAAAATTTTCACCAAAGGGGATTAGAAGCATTGCCTAAAATGCAGGAACAGGAAGAAATATTGGACGAAGAATTGCAAGCCATCTTAGAAGAAGAGGAAAAAGACGACGAAGAAATTCATCCAGCGACAGTGGAATTGCGTCAACTTTTTGAAGAAGAGGACGAAGACGACGAGGAACTTCACCTATCCGAGGTGGAAAATCTATTGTCCACAAAATATAAAGATAAGGATGAAGGAATTCATCCAGCGACAGTGGAATTGCGTCAACTTTTTGAAGAAGAGGACGAAGACGACGAGGAACTTCACCTATCCGAGGTGGAAAATCTATTGTCCGCAAAATATAAAGAAAAGGATGAAGGAATTCATCCAACGACAGTGGAATTGCGTCAACTTTTTGAAGAAGAGGACGAAGACGACGAGGAACTTCACCTATCCGAGGTGGAAAATCTATTGTCCGCAAAATATAAAGAAAAGGATGAAGGAATTCATCCAGCACCTGCTGAAAATATTTTTGAAAATTATGACAGTGAAAATACAATGTCATCGATAGGAGAAATAGTGGAAGAAAAAGCAGGAGAAGAAAAAAATATATTTCAATCAAGTTTGATAGAAGGTCGTCGTATCGTGGATTTAAATTATTTGTTCAATGAATTCCACGAAAAATTGCCCCCCCTTGGATTGCCGGTTTGCAGATTTTGGAATAATTGGATCTCGTCGTCACGGATTAATGACAGAATTAGAAATGAAGTGTCGTATGTGCCACTACACGACAAAAATATGTACAGAGCGCAGTGACGGTGATATAATGGACATCAATCACAGTGCTGTTGCTGGATCGCTTGTTACAGGCACGGGATTTTCTCAAATGGAAGAATTTTTTAGTGCAATGAGTATTCCTCCCATGTCTCGTAAAATATATAACGAATGCCACGAGAATGTCGCCAAAGGATTCGGAAAAGCGGCTTTGAAAGAAATGACAGTTGCTGCTGCGGAAGAAAAGGCGCTTGCTATCGAAAGGGGTGACGTGATCGACGGTATACCACATATTCCCGTTGTCGCTGATGGAAGCTGGATGAAGAGATCGTACAGAAGCGGAAAATATGACTCTCCATCGGGTGTGGGTGCCATAGTGGGGTACTACACAAAAAAGATTTTATTCATTGCGGTACGCAATAAATATTGCGCCGTTTGTGACAACGCTGCCCGCAGAGAGACAGAAGCGAAGGAACACCGGTGTTTTAAAAATTGGAGCCGACAGCAAAGTTCCACAAGTATGGAAAGCGACGCAATTGTGGAAGGATTTAAATGCAGCATAGAGATGCATGGTCTAATATATTCCGTACTTATTGCGGATGGCGACAGCAGCGTTTACAAGCGAATCATTGATAGCGATCCGTATTTCAATACGCGTGTGCGCAAGATCGAGTGTTCAAACCATTTATTGCGAAATTTGTCCCATAAATTGAAGGAAATTTCGAAGACGAAAGGTCGCTTGGGAAGAGCACGAAGCATCGTCGAGGGAAATGTACTCCGGATCAGGACCGCTATCACAAAAGCGGCAGCATATCGTGCGAAAGAAGCTGTACCCACTACTAGGAAAGTGCGAAATCTAAAAAGTGATATGGCAAATGTACCCAGTCACGTTTTTGGAGAGCATAAAATGTGTGCAAAGCTTGAATACTTCTGTGACGGTATACCAAAAGAGAATGAAGAAAATGTTGTACCGTTACTGAAAAGTGTTGGCTTGTACCAAAAAATTGAGGATGCGTTAAATCAACTTAGCTGCTACGCTGAAAGCCTATTATATAATTTGAACAGTAACAGCGTAGAAAGCTACAACGCTATACTTAGCAAGTTCATCGGTGGAAAGCGGATCAATTTTGGAGAACGCGGATCCTACGAAGCTAGATGCACTGCCGCGGTAGTGCAGCATAATACTCAATCAAGCTTGAGTAGTTTGAGTACAGCGATGCAGCGAGAATCATCGGAAATTGTGAAGCAGTTGGAAAGACGTCGAAAAAGGAAAGTTGCCAAAAGTCAAGAATCGAAGAGAACGACAAAAAGACGCCGAATCGAAGATAAAGGATCTAACAGAACAGACGAAGATTATGGACCAAGCGCTCAACGACCAGACATGGACAGTGACACGTACGAAGAACAAGTGGCATTGCATAACGACAGGTTGCGAGAGTGGCAAGAAGATAGAATAAATATAGAAAAAAATACAAGAGGACAAGACAAAAATCAATTGTGGCTGACGATTCGAAGGAAATTATTGACGGCATCGAACTTCGGAAAAGTATGCAAATTGAGGGAAGGAACTTTGCGTGGAAAATTATTAAAAAATATTTTATATCCGCGATTGTTGTCGGTGCCTGTTATCGAGTACGGTAGGCAATGTGAAGCAATCGCGCGCCAAGAACTCGCAAACCAAATCGGATTAAATATTACAAAGTGCGGATTGTTCATAGATGAAGAAGTTCCGTATTTCGGAGCATCTCCCGACGGACTAATTGGCGAAGACGGGATCGTGGAAATAAAGTGCCCTTTCTCCGCAAAAAATATGTCACCGGAGGAAGCTTTGGAAAAGAAGATAGGAGAATTGCATAAAATCCTTCGTCCAGAAAATCAGGAGGAGATGAATCCGAAGCATATTTATTATTATCAGGTGCAAGGGCAGTTGCACATCACTAAACGCCAATATTGCATCTTCTGCATATGGACTAATAAAGGTATGAAATGCATAAAAGTCCATCGAGACGATTCATTTTGGAGCGAACAAATGTTTCCTAAATTATATAATTTTTATATTAATTGCATGCTTCCAGAATTAGTAGATAGTAGATACGATAGAAATATGCCATTTAGAGAACCGGCTCATGTTCTTCGAGCACGTAAGGCTGCTGGCAAAAATTAATATGTTAAGACATATACAGAGTTACTGCATGTTTTTGAAAAAATAAGATACTGTACAATATTGAAAACAAAAATGAGTCCAGATGAGCTTTTGCATGTTGTTGAAAAAATAAAATACTGTACAATGAAAATATTTAAAACAATAATGAGTACAGACGAGCTTTTGCATGTTGTTGAAAAAATAAAATACTGTACAATGAAAATATTTAAAACAATAATGAGTACAGACGAGCTTTTGCATGTTGTTGAAAAAATAAAATACTGTACAATGAAAATATTTAAAACAATAATGAGTACAGACGAGCTTTTGCATGTTGTTGAAAAAATAAAATACTGTACAATGAAAACATTTAAAACAATAATGAGTACAGACGAGCTTTTGCATGTTGTTGAAAAAATAAAATACTGTACAATGAAAATATTGAAAACAAAAATGAGTACAGACAAGCTTTTGCATGTTATTGAAAAAATAAAATACTGTACAATGAAAATATTGAAAACAAAAATGAGTACAGACGAGCTTTTGCATGTTGTTGAATAAAAAAAAAAATGTACGATGTGAATATTTAAAACAGTAATGCATATAGCAGAGCTGCCGTCTGGTATTGTATGCTACATACAATGGGACGATGCAGAAAATATGATGGTTGCATGCTAGAAAATCTTATGGGAAATGGCCATCGATACATTGCTCGTAATTAGTCTTTCTTTTTATCACATATCATTGGATATGTTTTACTCACTTTTCTATTCCAGAAACCAAACTTTTTGGGTACTATGACTACGTCCTGCTGTACCATAAAGAAAGATAAGTACATAAATTTTCATTTGATACATGAATATGTTACTGAAAGGATATCAACTGTTACAAGCCTTTTTGATATTTCAGCTGTCAGCTGTCAGAAACAACGAGAAATCAACAAGAAATCAATACAGGACAGAAGAACCGCTACAACTTGATTTTGCTATCGTGGAGAACATTTGGCATGTAATGTGGATAAGGGAGTGCAGTCAGCTTCGTAGAAGAAAACAAGTTCATGATTTAACGGCAGTGGCAGGAGTGGAAGGCATTGAACCAGAGGCATGACTATAAGATTAGGTGTAAGTAAACAAATAAATTCCTTATTTATTTTTAATTACTGACGAATTTATTTTTGTAACTCACAATTCTCATTTTATGAAGGAAAAATAGGTGTTTTTTCACAATAAAAATAAAGTTAAATTTTAGAATCGCTAGTTTGTTACAAATCCATATGTTACTATTAAAAATTGTTTGGTTTATTGATTTCAGAAAAGTAGGCTCGGAGCAACGTTACTCACCACGTTTCTCATCATCTGTGGACATCCATAAAAAATAAACATTTTTTTACTCAAAAACTTAATTAATATACAACAAATGTTACTGTTTCAAATGTGTCAACGTATGAATAAATATGTTATTACTCCAAAAATTATATATTTTTAACCTCCCAACTATATATAAGATTTTTAAAAATTCTATAAGAAACATAAACATTTATATCAATAAAAGTGATAAATGTGGCAACCCAGACTCAATCCTGTGAATGATTCGCGTTCATCGGTCATTAGAAATAATTATCAATTTGTCACTTGTATCATAACATGCGTATAATGCTGATACGTTTATCCGCGTATGTAATACGTAGCAGGGGGCCCCTTCTAGGTGCGGTAATCACACGACGTGGCTTATTTACTACAGCACTGGCGAAACAGCTTTGCAGAAGTAACACTAGGAGACGCATCGATCGATTCAGATGTTGCTTGAGTGTAACACTAGGAGGCGCATCGATCGATTCGGAGTTACTAGAGTTGGGTCGCTTCCCCTTAAACATTTTATTAATAAGTAACAAACATAACAAATGTTAATCTGAACATTTTAAGATAACATTTTACGTATAAATTGCACGAAATTTGGCATTGAACATTAAAATTAAGTAGTAAAATTAAATAATTAAGAAACAACTAAGAGAACCACAAGTTTTCATCGATTGATCTCAGAAATATCAATTCATTCAAATGTTGAGGCGATAGACGACTTCTTAGCTGGTTCGCAATAAGACCAGCATGTGAAAATAACCTTTCACCTTTCACCTTTTCAAGTTATTTCTCTTGTTGAAAGTGGTTACCAAGGATATCAGCGACAATAGAAATGTAAACCAATCAGCGAGAGGTTGTTACAAAGAAATCGTTTTGATTGGTAGCCTCGCAACTTTGTATATAGGTATTAAATGAAAAAGTGTGGAGAAGTCATAAGCTAAATTATCATCAGATGCTAAGTATATTAAAAAAAAAGTCGAAAAGTTATCATCAAGTGAAGTCGATTCTAGTCGACTTGAGACAACCGAACTCGATTAAAAAAAGTCGATTATTTTTAGTGAAAGATCGATTCTTGAGTCAAGTCAGAGTCGACTTACCCATCCCTATCTTGCCGTCTTCCTGTGATAGCACTTCGTATGTACGTTAAGTTATCGACAAAAAGCTTGTATTGTTTTATTTAAATATATTCTATTTTTTATATATTAAACAGGTGTATACATTTCTATAGAGCCTTGTAGTTAAAACGGTAATTGAAGTATAGAAATTAAGATAAAAATAAGACCGCCATATAAGTCTAGGCGCTCTCTGGCACTTAATGAGAGTAAGAGGTGATAGATGGCGTGAGAGGTAATTTGGAAAGAAAAAGGGAATTTGGCATATAGTCGCCAGACCAGGGTCTGGACACTCCTTCCCCCTCCACAAGGACCAAAGTCAGCCCCTAGGGGGGCCAACCCTTAAAAAAAAAAAATATGAAGCAGATTTTGATTATACTGCATTGGTCACAGTGGCTATAAGACTGGTGGCGCACCCTTCTCAACCTCGTTCAGCCCCGGAGTCAGCCCCGATCTCAGCCCCGCTGGCCGGCGTAAACCCCTTAAAGCAGCTAACCCGTCAACCTTCTAAGGCCGCAAGCCGGCTAATGAGAAGGGGCACGTAACATACATACTTGTAAAAAAAAGGCGTCTTTCGAATAAATAGTGACACAGATTAATTAAAATAATGTATTGATAGTGCTAGATTGATTCTTCGAAATTGTTTATCGATGTTTAACAGATTCATTGTAATAATAAAACGACAGCCGACAATAAAAGAATACTTATTAATAACGCGACTTGAAAAGTAAGGAGTTTTTTATCATTTCTTTATTATTATTTATTCTCCCATCCATCCTTTTTTCATATCTTTGTGCTTATTTACCCCTAATTAAATCTTAAATAATTGTTGGGGCGGGTTATTTATTCCGTCAAGTATTTGGCGCGGAACTCACAACAAGCGCCGCGCCGTCTACAGCAGCTGATTTATTTATTCCGTGACAAATACTTGGCGGAATAAATAACCCGCCCCAACAATTATTTAAGATTTAATTAGGGGTAAATAAGCACAAAGATATGAAAAAAGGATGGATGGGAGAATAAATAATAATAAAGAAATGATAAAAAACTCCTTACTTTTCAAGTCGCGTTATTAATAAGTATTCTTTTATTGTCGGCTGTCGTTTTATTATTACAATGAATCTGTTAAACATCGATAAACAATTTCGAAGAATCAATCTAGCACTATCAATACATTATTTTAATTAATCTGTGTCACTATTTATTCGAAAGACGCCTTTTTTTTACAAGTATGTATGTTACGTGCCCCTTCTCATTAGCCGGCTTGCGGCCTTAGAAGGTTGACGGGTTAGCTGCTTTAAGGGGTTTACGCCGGCCAGCGGGGCTGAGATCGGGGCTGACTCCGGGGCTGAACGAGGTTGAGAAGGGTGCGCCACCAGTCTTATAGCCACTGTGACCAATGCAGTATAATCAAAATCTGCTTCATATTTTTTTTTTTTAAGGGTTGGCCCCCCTAGGGGCTGACTTTGGTCCTTGTGGAGGGGGAAGGAGTGTCCAGACCCTGCGCCAGACGTTACACCGAATACGAGTCAAAACGGTCAAAACCAAAACATAGAAGAAGAAAACGTTAGAGGTTATTTTGTTAATTTTAAATATTATGCTACTTTATTACAACGTGATCTTTCCAACCAAAGAAACTAATTTTCGATAACTAAATCGACTAATAGATATTCGATTCTCGATTAAGTTCGATAAAATTCGAACACATTCGATCGCGCTAACCTTGTTTCTCGACCTATCGCATTTGCGATCGGATATTGTGAGATAAAGGTGGAGAGACGTGTGATGTGACGTTTCTCGTATCTTTTTTCTTTATTTCTTGCGTATTCTTCCGTTTATTGCGACAGAGCGACTTATTAAGAGACATTTAAATCATTACGATATATCGATAAGACCGTTACATTGCACATGAAGATAGAAATACTCCGATCAATGTCGTACACCAAGTGAGACGTCACGTTTGAACGATGCATCATGATTCGTCGTTAATAGATGGTACGTATAGTTCCATCATGATAAATTCTTGTTTCATTTTTTTATACTTCATTCAAATGATCCCCTATACTTAAACTACAATGTTAAGAAGAATTTTATGATCTGTTTTAGATTCTTGTAGTAAAACAGGCACAAATTTTACTCCTCTGCGGCCTTAATTTTCGTATTTGTATGTCACGATGAATAAAAAATATTGGACGCGCGTCGTCCGCTGTCAAGATCACGATCATCTACAAGGAAAGATGATTCGGGTAATCAATTCGAAAGAAGCATTTGCAAAAGGATATTAGCAATAAAGTGTGTAATATTATTCATCAATATGGCGGCGAATCTCGAGGAAGAACAAAGTTTACGCGAGTGTGAGGAATACGTGCAAAGACACAACATTCAACAAGTCTTGAAAGATTGCATAGTGCAACTTTGCGTGGGCAGACCTGAAAATCCCATATCATTTTTGAGGGAATATTTTCAGAAATTAGAACGGGTATGTATCAATCGATTACATGAAGTTTCTTAATGCATTATATTTTGGTGATGAAATTAAATGTTTATGCGATAAGTCATTACAAAACGACGACAATGAACGTTAAAGAATTGATTTTAGGACATAAAGGATACTATATTATAGATAGCGATCAAATATGTTGCAATAGTCCCATGGCCTCTACACAAAATGATGAATTAGCGAGTAAAGCTGCTTTTTCGTTTTATTCTGAAGCTAAAAACTTAATCCTTTTTTGTCAGCTTCTATATTGATTAATACGTTACGAATGAATACACGAATAAATAGGAATGTTCTTGTTACATACATACATTGGTATGAAACATTCATCGATATGAAATATTATTGTCTTTTTCGCAATTTATTTTTCTTTTAATTAACGGCTCGGACTGAAAATATCTTTTGCAAAACTCACGTTGACTACACAGGATGTCACTAATACTCTTTCACAAATAGATTTTGTATTATTTTTATTCTTTGCTCTTTTCATTCTTGCCGTTCATTTACTTTTATACATCCTAAATGTAAAGGACACTGCGGAACACAAAAAATTAAAATAATTAGCTTCAACAAAAAAGTGTATTTTTATCAACATAGAAATGTCTCTATGAAAACGAATTTGCATTATCGTTGTCGCGAGCTGCACAGACTGCATTCATCATTGAAAAATAACGTGATCAAGTCGATATACCACTAGCAATTAGGCGGGATACTCGCTATGGCGGTAGAAACGATGACGTAAAATTTCGGTCATGACGCATCGAGCGAGTGTCGCGTTCGCGCGCAAACGACCTCGACTACTCTCGCATTCCTTTATATATATGACAATGCAAGAGCTGCTCTCTTCGGCATCGTCAACCGAAGATAAGCAATATATGAAGCGTAGAAGCAAAACCGATGTTACTTTCCGAACGGAAAAGGGTGCTTATCCTGATTAGGTATTCCCTCTTGCATACACAGGCTGGTCGCGTTACTCGAACCATTTCGATATCCCTTCGTACAAAAAAATCGGTGGCATACATAACGTCATATTATCTAAAGTTAACTATATAATTTACTATTTAATTTTTCTTTGCTTATAACTCTGAAGATGTAACGACGAACTTTGATTTTCTTAAATAATAATTTTTTTTTTAAACCAAAGTTATAGATAATATTAAAGTGAGTTTAACCATTAAATTTATTCGATTTATTTCGATTTCATTAACCGGTATAAAACTTAACTGACCCAGAGCATACGATAAATAGAGTTCCTCACTTTTTTTTTGTTTCAATACTTTTTATTTTGTCGTCCTACGAAAGTAATTCCAAGTGTAGATCTTGAACTTCGATACATTTATGAAATGACATAGGTAAACTTTTTCGTTAAAACTAATAGTAAAAGAGATATCGAAGTGGCTATACTTACACAGATTACTTTCTATATACGTATAATATAAGAATCATAGCGTATACGCGTGCATGAAAGAAGAGTACGAATGTGAAAGATATGGGAGAGGAAAGGTTGTGCTCGGCAGCACGAAAAGTTATACATGAGAGAAAAAAAAAAGGAAAAACCATGCGAAAAAGAGAGATAGAGAGAAATATTAGCTTTAAGAGAGGGAACGGTAAGGGGAAGGCTAGTAAGCGTGTGGTTGGTTGCTTGGGGCAGTTAAGGGGAGGGGGTGTACCCGTGGTACAGGGGCCATGGATCTAAACATAGCATATGCTCGAAATATAACAAGGCGCAGCCTTAGCCAAGAGAGGCACGAAAAGCGAGAGCGTAACGCGTACATGTATTGAGCTTCTCAAAAATATGGAAAACAGAGAGCGCAAACGAACAAGCGAGAAAGAGAGCGAGCGGGTGGGGTTGGGGGAGGGGGTCGAGAGAGTAAGAGGGAAGATCAACGCGTCGAAGAAATACACGTAGTAGTTCGTCGTCGAGACATCCGGTGGTAAATCGAGCGCTCGATCAACTGGCGCGCGCGGGCGCGCGCGCGCTACGTTTCCTTGCTCGTTAGCTCGTGGACGACGACTCGCCCTACGTCTCGCTTTCGATCTACAAATATTCGACTTACGACGACGCGGAGCACGAAAAGCAAGTGCCGCGGAATCGAGCGTGTTAGGGTCATCGGCTAATCCGATTTAGAGAGACCTTAAAAGGCAACGCGCCGAGAGAAAAGAGTACGAAACGGAACGCGTTCGATCACGACGCACGACGCCGGGGTTAACGTGTCGTCGTTCCTTTCTCTCTCTCTCTCTTTCTCTCACGCTCCCTTTTTTATTTATTTATTTCTTTTTCTATTTGATATTATTTTACGGCTACTTGACGCATGTCACCGTAGTCGTCAGTTACATTTCATTGTTACCGTCGTGTGTCGTGTCTTACACAGCGCAACGTTTCGCTCGTGGGCCCGACTCTATCCTTACCTTATCTTTCTCTCTTTAACTACCAATCGTAAGATCACACAGACGCTAAAGAGCGCGAAATTCGACTGATCGGTTTACACGAGTCGACGAAAACAAAGCAGTAGCAGAATGAATCAGCAGGTATGTCGTAATTACGCAAAAAAAAATTGTTTATAAATTAACGGGAAACCTTTCTTTTGTACGTAAGAAATTCCGTTTTACGTTCGACGATTTGTCTCGGTTAAAATTTCGAACACATTTTTCGCGCGTATTTTATTAACGTTCGAAACGCGGCTTCATTTTAATATTTGATCTTATTTATTTTTGGTTTATCTCTATCCGTTTTATATTTATCATTTATTTGCTTTCTTACACTATCGTAATATTTGATAATTATGCCGTGTACGATATTAATGCGTTCGTAGTCGTTGCGGTCGTGTAGTAGAGTCAATACTAATGGTCGTAAGAGCACCCGCGCGTGAGAACACCAACTGACCTATGCCATTATTCCCTACCTTCTCTTCCCGCGAGTGTGTTGTTCGCATATGGTTTATGTTATATCATTTAACGATTTAATACTGAACATACGGAGACTTTTTGCGGATGTAGAAATTTGGAAAAAAAAATGACGCGAAAAGTAGGAATGATGCAGCAAATATGAAAAACATTCCCGAAGTGTCCCCAAATTAAAAAGCTAACGCTTGTTACTCCTATAAGAAATATAAAATACACGGTTTATAAGCTTTTATTTTTAAGTTCAATAGTCCCGTTTAGAAAAATGAGTTTTGTAAATCTCATTGACTGGTATGCGAAAAAGAAAATTTTTTAAATGAGAAACTTGGGGACCCTGGGAAAAAATGTTGGCGTTTGAAAATATCTGAAAATTATTTAAAATACCTTTAAAATGATATCCTGATTTTGTATATTAACTTACATAAACTATGTATACTATACCTAATTGTATACACTATTTCATATATTTGATATAGTATATTTCATATGTTAATATAATTTTTATGCCGTTTTATGTACCATTCTTAATACATTTTAGGAACAAGCTCACGATGCGAAGCAACAAATTGCGACCAGTCCCGAAGACACGGAAGACATGCCTGCTGGCCAACAAGGGCCACAGGTCCCAAGACGTCGCGGTGGAATATCAGCAGAACCAGTAACGGAAGAAGATGCTACGAGCTATGTGAAGAAGGTTGTGCCGAAGGATTACAAAACCATGGCTGCTTTGACCAAAGCAATCGCAAGGAACGTTCTTTTTGCCCATCTCGATGAACATGAACGATCTGACATATTCGACGCAATGTTTCCAGTCACGTTCTTACCCGGAGAAGCGATCATACGCCAAGGTTGAATTTTAAATAAATAAATACACACACGCGCGCGCACGCACAAAATGGGTGTAGAAAGTATTTGTACACTCGTCAAATGGAATGACGAGTGCGTACATGTTTTCGAAGATTTTTATAATAGATATTATGCAAAAGATTAGATGCTTGCCAAATTTCCGAAATTAACGGGAAAAAATTCAATAGTCGACAGAAATATACGAGGATTAAATATTCGTACAATTAATAAATGTTAAATAATACCTGAAGTAGTGCGCTACTAATACCTCTTAAATGATAATAATACTTTTTCAACCCACTTTACATTAACATTCATTATATTTGATATTTTGTTAACTTTCTTATTACGAACGGCAAGCGTGCGTTTGAATTTATTGATTTTTCGTCGTTAAAGGTGACGAAGGTGATAATTTCTACGTAGTAGATCAAGGCGAAGTCGAGATATTCGTGAACGGTGAACTTGTGACGACGATCGGAGAAGGTGGAGGTTTCGGCGAGCTAGCGTTGATCTATGGAACTCCACGTGCTGCGACGGTCAGAGCAAAAACTGATGTTAAGCTGTGGGGTATCGATAGGGATTCTTATCGTCGAATCTTAATGGGTTCGACGATAAGGAAACGAAAAATGTATGAGGAATTTCTCTCTAGAGTTTCGATTTTAGGTTGGTTCTCCACGTTTTGATTTATATTATATGAGGTTAAATAAGTTACTTATAATTGGTACGAAAGTCTACCGCACACATCTATTTTATATGTTACAAGTTGTTACATTTTATTCGCAGAATCTTTAGACAAATGGGAAAGACTTACGGTGGCGGATGCCTTAGAACCAGTAGCATTCGACGATGGAGAAGCGATAGTAAGGCAGGGTGAACCGGGTGAAGATTTTTACATTATTGTGGAAGGAACTGCCGTAGTCCTACAGCAACGTTCGGAAGGGGAAGTACCTACAGAAGTGGGTAGTCTGGGTCCGTCCGATTACTTTGGTAATGTCTTTTTTTTCATAAATGTTATGTCACCTATCACACAACTGTAAATATACAGTGAAACCTCGTTATAACCTTTTTCAAGGGACCGAATCGTCACAACGTGTTATTTACGGGAAAAGGTTAAACCCGGGTAAATCATTAGGTGACAATATTAGGTACATTTAGAATAAAACATAGTAAAAATTAGTGATAATTTATGAATGGACGTTGCTATAGAGAAAAATTAATATTGATTGAACAAAAACGAACATAAACACTTATTATAAATACTAGTTGTGAAACCACGTATACATTTTTAGGCACGACAGCAAAGAGTTCTTTATCTTTTTAACCATTTGAATGTCGAGGAAATTTTGTAGATACCCGCGTGTTCCTTTCAAACGAACAACGAAATTCATTTCGTATTAATATATTTATCTTTTTGTTTTACCTCAGTGCTAAAGAAATTCATGGTGCGAAGCCGCGAGCAAAAGCTAGTTATTTACAAAATTGATGACCTCACTAATTATAATGATATTGAAATATGTTTTCAAGGTCAATATTCCAAACAACTTTTCTCTACACATATAACCGCCGCTTAGCTTTAGTTTCTGAGATATTTAGAATAGCAGATTGTATGACGCGTGTGCAAAGAGTGGAATACCTGACGTACGTGAAGTTGCTGTATGAGCTGATAACTTATGGTGCATTCACGTTAGTGTGCGTAATATCGCATGAGCCGTTAGACACTATAATGGACACACACACACATATATTTAGATTTTGATATCTCGAATAATTTCGGAGATAATCGCCACGCACTTTTTGCTGTCTCCCTGCGTTCGTGCGTAAAAATCGGAACTGAACAAAAAGAACGTTATAACGACGTTTTACTGTATGTGTATCTATAGAGGGTGGTCCGCGCCACAGTTGTCACGATTTTTAAACAAGCAACGCTTTGTTTTCAATCGGCAATCAACTGCACAAATTTGTTTTACATGGACTACCCTGTATATCATAAAATTAATACACTTAAACTTTATTCTCATATGTATACAGGGTGTCCCACTTCAGGTTACGCACCGGTGATCTACATGTGCACAAGTATAGACTGAGTCTATAGAGACTGAGTCTGAGAGAGAGAGAGAGAGAGAGAGAGAGAGAGAGAGAGAGAGAGAGAGAGAGAGAGAGAAAGAGAGATAAGGGATAAAAGTAAACACGCGTTGAAGCGTTACGTTCCGATTATCGTTATTGGTTATTGTGGATTGCTCCTCCTGCTATTTCATCACTCACCTAGTTACGAGCTTGAGTAGACCGCCTTCGTCCCGCCTTCTTTCGCTGATTTCTGTTAATTAATAACTCGTTAACTAAGCCGAATTTCGAAAAAGTTTATTAGACTTTTCGACTCAGTCCATACCTGTGCACATGTAGATCACCGGTGCGTAACCTGAAGTGGGACACCCTGTATATGTACATTAACAGGGCCGGCTCTAGGAATTTTGCCGTTCCGTGTAATTATATATTTTGACGCCTCCCCTTCCCCCACGCTGCTTAAAAAACTCTCACAGTGAGGAAAGCAAATGTTTGGGTTAAAATTTTTCTTGCCTTTATTTTTGAAAAATCAGAAATAAGACCTATATTCAAATTTCTGACTGATTTCATACTGGATTGAAATCACCGCAAAACCTCCCAACCGAGTTTCTGCCAATACGAAACGTAAATATTATGGCCTTACTGCAGAAAGTGACCAAGCCAAACTTTATAAAATTTGAGTTAATATGACCAAGTCACTAGTAAAGGAAAAGCATAACTTTAAACGCAATTTAGGCAAAATCAATTTTTTTTTACTTGTTCAGTTTTGGAAGTAAGCCGACGATATGTTTTGTCGCTCTGTGCGAATACACGGTTACACTGTCGATAGAACCGGCCCTGCGTATACAGGGTGTCCCACGGTTCGATGTCAGACGAAGAATGGCATGTGCGACTGATTTTTCTGAGTCGAAAGGAGTCATAAAAAGTAACATATGCCAGGTTAGTTTTCGAGCTATTAATTAATAACGATCTGCCAATCGTGAAGCGCGGAAGCGGTAGGTGTACTCTCGCCGCCCTACCAAAACTCTAGCCAAGCTATGATTGGACCGGCGGGCGATAGAGAAAAAGCGAGAGCGAGAGTGAGAGAAAGAATGAGAGGCCTGGTGGCCCGTCAACGTAAGATAACGCCGTAGAAGAAAGCTAGGGCGAGAGACAGAGTGAGCGAGCGAGCGAGAGAGAGAGAGTCAGTGCTACGAGGCTATCTTAAGCTGGCGGCTCGCGCCGACCCTCTCTCTCTCTCTCTCTCTCTCGCTCACTCTGTCTCGCGCCCTAGCTTTCTTCTACGGCGCTATCTTACGTGACGGACCACCGGGCCCTTCGTTCTTTCTCTCACTCTCGCTCTCTTTCTCTATCGCCCGCCGGTCCAATCATAGCTTGGCTCGAGTTTTGGTATGGCGGCGAGTGCACACCTACCGCTTCCCCGCTTCACGATTGGCAGATCGTTATTAATTAATAGCTCGAAAACTAACCTGGCATATGTTACTTTTTATGACTCCTTTCGACTCAGAAAAATCAGTCGCACATGCCATTCTTCGTCTGACATCGAACCGTGGGACACCCTGTATACAGACATTTCTTTACTCATATACAGTGTACGAAAGAAGTATCCATAAACCACTATACGCTCTACTTTGGACGGCAATAATGTCATTTGCAGAATATTATTATTTTGATAATTAGATACATCCACAGTTTAAATACCTAATTACAAAATACAATACAAAATGCTTAACGAGTACAGAAAAAGTATTCATACGGTAGCTTCTTTTTTATTTTAATAAGCAAATGAAACATAAATACGAACAAATAGATATTGTGTGAGGTACCATTTATTTATTGTCTATAATGGTTTCGCCTAGGAATCGATGCGATTAAATAATTCGTTATATTTTCATTGATTTTTCCCTACTCCTGTACAGTCGGCGTCAGATATGACTCTCCAGTGACTTCGCCGACGTGAGAAGAAGGTCCCCTTTCCATACTTCCTCAGAATCCGTATAGAGAAAGTGTGACTCTATGCCGAAGATTTTTCTATGTATTCAAGACACAAAACACCGTCGAGGCACATGGACGGAGGAGGTAACCGTTTCGGCTGCTCGACGTAACGCGATTCTCATTTGGTCATCTTGGCAATGGTCGCACGTGGTAAAAAGGCAATATTTATCTGAATTGAGAGCCACTCTTAGCTCATCGGCGTGGCTTCTTAACTGTGTTGTATTTTTCTGTGCGCACGCACACAGTTTTACCAGCCATAGCGGACGCTACGCGTGACGTTGTCTCCTCTCTTTCTCTCTCGCTTTGTCCACCTCTCTGTCTAATCCGGGCAGGCGCAAACAGCTGAAACAGTTGCCTCCTCCGTTTGTGTGCCTCAGCGGTGTGTTGCGTCTTGAACACATAGAAAGATCTTCGGCATACAGTCATACTTTCTCTATACGGATTCTAAGGAAGAGTGCATGAAAAGGGAAGCTTCTCCTCGCTGCGGCAAAGTCACTGAGGAGCCATATCTAACGCCGAGTGTACTAACGCATTTTTTAAATCGTTTTTATTTGAGATTCTGTATTGTCGTAGACGACGTTTTAATTCTTTCCATATATTTTCTATGAGATTGATATCGGGAGATTGCGAGGTTGTATTTCCAAAAGATGCGGTGTGTCATATAGTAGCCATTCTCCAGGTGAATAATAAAATTAAATGAAATGTGATCAAAATTAAGAAACAAAAGAATTTAGGGACCGAAAATCGTCTCATTCAATTTATTTTTATTAAATTATGATTTCTTGATAAATCGCAACTGTATGAATATCTCTTTCTAGCCGGTTTCTATACTCGTTAAGAATTTAACTTTGTATTTCGTAGTTAGATGCTTAAACCTTAATAAAATATACATCATTCGAAATCTGTGTTAATATCCTACGTCTTGATGTACCTAATCTAATTATTAAAATAAAATTCTATAAACGAAATGATTGCCGTTCAAAGTAGAGCGTATAGTGGTGTATGAATATTTCTTTCAGACTGACACATGAGTTCAGAATGAGTACACAGTCATAATATCTTTTTATACGTTTGTAACACATGCTAATCCCAGAATAAATTAATAGGCGAAATAGCATTACTACTGGATCGGCCAAGAGCAGCAACCGTCGTAGCTTGGGGTCCTTTAAAATGTGTGAAGCTGGACAGAGCACGATTTGAGCGGGTTTTAGGCCCGTGCGCTGACATTTTGAAACGCAACATTACTCAATATAACAGTTTTGTATCCCTCTCCGTATAAATTCTAAATCTGCAATCATACCGGATCATGTCACTCTAAACTCTCTCGAGGCTATGCTTCATCATGATGTTAACATTCTCCTTCTTTTGCCTTTTTTTTTAATTTCGTTAATGCTTAATTTGTTAATGCTTATATGTCAAGTATTATAATAATACATACATATTGTATCATTAATGAAACACACTTAATATATAAGATTATTACGCACTATGTATAGTAGTTGGCGACTCATACAACACGAATTAACCTGGTTGTCTTGTATAAACTGTGTTCCTATAAAGTGCTAATTCGGAACATGTAAAACTATCTATCAATGTTTATCGTTTTCAACATTCGAAATTCGTACATACAGAAGTTAGGTTTTGCTTGGAGCGACTATTACGATGAGCGCAGAATGATAATCGGAGTGTTTTACTGACAGCGACTATTTTGTCTGTAAAAATGCGAAGACATATTAGAAATACTACACACATAGTAGATGTACGACTTTTCACTCAAGGATCGCTCGCGACTGCGATTATATCTGCTCTCGGACCAGACGCCCGCGATTGATGCTAGCGATTCTAGCGATGATCGCTTGAAGGAAAACGAAACAATACAAAACATACTGTTTTGTTTCTGATTATCGCTCTGTCTTCGCAATAGTCGCTCCAAGCAAAGCCTACCTATACTCTACAATACACATACATTATACTTACGCACGTCCATACAGTATTATTATTTTTGTAATATTATAAATTTCGATAGTTAACGCTTCGTAATGGTGTCGCTGGCCGACCATAGATACTACGGTATTAAAGTAAATTATCGGTTTATCAGTGGTGTATGTTTCAACTGAGAGAATTAATTTCGATAGTAATTTTATGTTTTCGTAATAAAAAAATATTTTTCCACGCCTGTATTATTCTCTACAGCGCACTTTATACGCCACTGTATCTTGGTAATATGCCCATCATTTGTATGAAAGTATGTGCCGATTCATTTAACACAGGATCTATGAGTGGTGAAACGAGTCGCAATCTATGATTTGAAGTGCGTTGTTTGATATATTTATTTAAAATTTACTATCACACAGAAGTTCGGAAAATTAAATAATTTATTATGCACAACATTATACATGTATCTTATTTGTACAATTAATTAATCTACCCTCCCCGATTTGAAAAATCTCACACCCCTTGACACAAAGAGTGAGAACTACGCTCTCTCTTGATTGGACAATGGACAGATTGTCCTCCGCTAAGCATTGTAAAACTAGAATTGGTTGGTTCGTACAAGATGTACAAAGTTCTCCGCATTAAAAAAGTGACACCAAAGTTCGCCCTTTCTTGATCGATGGTTGATTTATGTAATCTTGAGTATTGTCTTTAGCTAAAAAAAACACCGTGGCTTTCTCGTAATGGATCATCGCCATGTCCTGTAGATCTTCAATCCCTCGATTATCTTCTGTTTTCTCATTATGATCTATGCGTGCGCAACTTTCATGCGATTACTTCACCATCCCGTATAAAGAAGTCGTGCACACTTGGTATTGATTTGATCCATCCGTTCGGGTACAGAAATAATATTATTATTTTCCTAGCAATCGTTTGCCCAGCCAGAAAAGCTCCGAATCTCCAAGAATCTGCTCTTCGTAAGATATCTGTGGTTTGTCCTTATCATTGAAAACGTGTAGCATATAGAAAGAATGATCTATACAGTTGGCAAGAATTCAGAGAATTCGTGAAACACCTGGTACAGAATGACGACAAGAAAAATTTGACGTCTGTTGGGGTTTTTTTTCTGTGGAACGATGCGGAACATTTAATGTGCCATTATCGGAACCATTGAACGGAGAAAATTTTGATGAAAAAAGGAATCGGTTGCCATCTCAGAACAATCATTCGCAACAACTTTCGGTTTCATACCGAGTCGTCGTTAGATTGAGGTAGTAGTAAAATCATTGAAACTGTTTCACAATTTTGTACAATATTATCCAATCAATCGGAAACATGAAAAAATTCTCATCCGCGTTTTGTTACAATTTACAAATCCGGAGAATGAAATTAATAATATAATGTATGTACAAATTACTTTAAGAACATTCAAGGTTTAAGCTTTGCTTGGCTGTTAATCGACCAATCGATGACAATGATTGGAAAGCTCTACGAAAATCGATATGTCAGCCTAAGGAAAATTAGTTAATGCACACCAACTTTCGAGTATATGCATATACATATGAACGTGCCACGTCGAGTTACACGTACATATGTAAAGTCGGGAAACATATGCATATATATGTATATATACATATATAACTGTGCAGCACATAGAAAGTGCCTTCCATTTAGATTAGCGCGTCAATTTTCGCCTTTCACCGTTTATTAATCGGTGAAGAGGCAAGCGAGATTTTTTTTACCAACCACCTAGACAACCAGTGCTTGTTTTACAGTCGATTAGACGCCGTTCGGGATCAGCATAAACCAACGTAAATTCACTGACAAATTCATAGAACTTGTCCAAAGATTCAAAGGCCAATTCTGCTACGATGAAATCAACCGCCAAATTTTGCCGGTAGCTAAACAGCAGAAGAAATACAAACATTAGACGGGATGCATGTGCATGTATATATATGCTTGTATCTAAATATATGTACAGGCACGCACGCGTACACACATACATATGTGTATGTATGTATGAAATAATATAGAACACGTATAAAATTCATTATAAAAAAATTTCGATTTTCAGCTGCGGTATCCTGTAACAGAAATCTTCATAATTATAATTTCAACTTTTCTATCTTTTTAAAATCAAAGTATATGTGTATATTTATATATATACATACATATATATATATATATATATATATATATGTATATATATATAAATATGTATATACCTACTTCGTTAAATCTAATTTGTACTTTATAATGCGTATAAAGATGATCAACAAATTTATCCACATTTTTATTTCAACATTATAAATGCATCTACTTTTGAAAAGTAATTTTATCTGCTAGACATTTCCAATCATGAATACAATTATGATACTTAATCTCAAATCTCAAATATCATAAAGCTGTCAAGCCTACTGGGTACCAACACGCAACGGGTTAAGTATAATATTACTATACTTTAAATTTACAACCAAATATATCATGATAAATAATATGAAGCAAATGCTGTACTTACGACTTTATCATTTGCTTCAAAGCAATCTTGCGTTCTCTTGCGACAAACCAGTCCATCAGAAAGGCAGCCATTCTTGGAGCACTTCTGTATAACTTGAAGAAAGCATGGAAGTTACCCAGCCACCATGCTGAACGAACTTTTAATGCATGGTTCACACACTCGTCTTTTTTATCTTCTTCTAAAAGTGATGCTAAAATAGTTGTTAAGTCTGTAACGATGAAGAAAAGTTATTACAATAATGCATGATATAGTAGTATTATGTGAGCGTTTCTCTGCTTACCTAAAGTATTTTTCGTAAAGATATAATACAATATACGGTACGCCACAAACTCGCATCGATTTTCACCACCCACATCTTGATATAACATTCTCAGTTGTGTTTGACACTGATTAAATTCTTCATGATCCCCACGTTCTAAAGCTACACGTGCGTGGGTTTCGTAAACATGGACAGTAAATGCATCTCTGATACCTTGCACGGTAAGATCTTGTCGGATTGATTTTAATTGGTCACAAGCGTATCTGTAGTCTTGTTCCGCTACCCAACGACTCTTGACATGGGCCAACGAATTTTGAAGAACACTTACCGGTCGAATGGCAGATGGGGCAGGAGCCTAAAAAGCCATAGAGATTATATAGCTGCATCCTAATATCAATTAAAAAAATATATATGTGATCATAGAATAGAAAGTCTTACCGATGTAAGGCGTAAATATGGCTTTTCTAGATCCTTGCAAGTTCCAACGATGTGAAGTCCAGTGAAGTCGAACTCAGCAGTTGGATCATCTCTGACGCTACTGTTGAATGTCCTAGAAATGGGATCGTTAAATCGTGCCGCACGTTGCTGGAGTTTCTCCTTGGTGCCCAGTTCATCGTTATTGCCTGTAGCTAAACCAAACTCGGAATAGAAATGTGATTTTGTCTGCTTAGTCTTCTTGGTTTTCTTGTTGCTGTGATTTTGTTTATTTCGCGTAGACTTTTTCGTTTTCAACGATTTGCAATCATATTCCCGATCGCTAACGTTAGACGACGATGACGTGCTACGCCTGTATTTCCTTAAAGGGGGGCTACGTGAGTGAGAACGTGATCTCGACTTTGATCTTGACCTCGACCTTGATCTCGTTTTCGATCTTGATCTTGATCTTGATCTTGATCTAGACCTCGATCTCGACCTTGACCTCGATCGCCTATGCGTCACAGAGAGACGCGCGCCAAGCCGAGCTCCAAGAGAAGTGGAAAGCCCTGGCTTGCGCAAGCCTCCCTGTGTATTTGCCAATGGATTTGCCAAAGGGTTGTTCAACTTTAATGCTGGCTTCTGAGGCTTTATCGTCATAGTCATACGTTCGCTGTGTATACTAGGTAAAGGTTCTTTGTCCCAATCTTTTACCCAAAGCGAGTCGTCGTTTGCCGCGCGTGTTATTTTCCCTTTCAATATAATCTCAACCTGATCCTTATCAACCGCCGTTTTGCACTTTTCGTAGCACCTGTTCACATAATTCTTTAAACTGTCAGGCCAATCCCCGACTGGATTTGAATTTGTTGCAACAGAAGGAGTACCTCCCACTGGAACACCAGTATTTGGAGACGCACCGACTGCCGTAGTAGCAGGCGTAACGGGATCAGGGGACTCCTCGACCGGCGGAGGAGGTACATCTATTTCATGTTGGATGGGAGGTAAGGGCGGTAATTCCACTTTGAGATTAGGCTCCGATACAAAATTTGTGGTCGCATTGTTTCCCTGAAAGTTATTGTTGAATTGCGCCGCTAGATTTTTGTTCCTCTTACGTTTTTTCTTTGCAGCTCCACTGTTGCCAGATTGCGGAAATCCCAACCCAACTTTCTTGTTTTGTAAACTGAATCGAATTTGTCCGTTGTATTCTGAATAAATATGACAACATCACGATACATCTATTGTTCTAAATTATAAACATCTAATCGATGATACTTACGGGAGAGATCATTATGCATTCCGTTCCAATTACCATATGAAAATGCGCCGTAAACGAATCCTGAGTGAGGTTGCATAGATGGTTGTACCTGATTATGTTGCTGAGAGGGTTGAAGAGGGGGTGGAGGGCCGGGAGGGAGAGGAGGAAGATCGGAATCATCGTCTAAGGTCATTGGAGTCCCAGGTACCGGAGGCTGTTGATGAATTTGTTGTTTCATTTGATTATTTCCTTGCGAATTCTGCTGTTGAAGAGGCTGTTGCTGTTGTTGTTGTTGTTGTGGCTGATGTTGTGGATGTTGTTGCATTTGCTGTGGATTAAAAGCATGCCCATAGGCAGGCATCATCGTGTGATAATAATTAAACATTTGACCTTGGTGCGGTACTCCTTGATATCCCGTCCCGTACAATTGTCTACAATAAATAAAAAGAGAATATGTACTTTAATACATGAGTATATTGGAAATAAAAATATTACTTCTTTGCCACTTTCTCAAATTAAACAAATTACTTTTATTTTAATTGAAATATATTAATGCGTCTAATTCTCAATTTTACCACTATTTTCTTGCACAGAGTCATTTTTAGTAAACATTTGTCGACATCTACATAAAAAAATATAACTTTCTCATACATTTGCTAACATCAAAGTAATGGCATAAATGGTAATATTTGTAACATTAGTATACAATGTAGTCACAAAAATATTAACTTGTATGATTATGAGCATATAGTTAACATAAATGTGTTAACTATAGACTGGTTGTGACAAAAGTTTATTTTGATTGATTACAATATTTCTATATAATATATATCATTGTATGTTAAGAAAAAAATATGTAGCATAAACATTAAGTAAATAAAACAATTACATATTTCCGATATAAAATTAATGTGTAGGAAAGCTTCTTTGTATGAAATTACGCGTGAAGTTCAATTGTTATAGATAAAAATGTCGTGTACGCCTTATTATATAAAGAAAATGGAGTTGTATCTTATTCATTTATGCTTCTTTATATCGGCAATCGAAAAGTGTTCTCACCCTGGATAAGGGGGAAACATCGCATGCATGTTATTTGGCGATGGATATTGCCACGCCATATTCGCCATTGAACCTGCTCCAAGTTGTTGAGGCTGTTGAAATGGCTGCGGTTTCTTCTGAGACGCTAAAACCTCGCCTTCTGACATGCCGTGAAATATTTGGAATTCGTTGGAGAACTTCACTTCAGAGAACTTCACATGAAACTATTTAGACGAAAAATATCGATCACTGTATTGAAATTACAAGTATATTTAATAATAAATTAGTGCAAAACGTATTTTTGACGAAACACTACGTAACACGACCCGTCTATCCTTATACAATGATCACCACCAAACTGACCAAACCGAAAAGCACTGAAAATGTCTAAGACTGGTCGAACTAGTGGGAACTTATATGTAACAGTGTTGCCAAACAAAGCTATATACATTGTCATCGACATATGGGAAAATACACATTATATTTTTGTGATTTATACTTATTTTTTTATTTGTAGTTATACATATATTGTATATATTTATTATTTATATATGTATATTAATACATTTACGTAGTCAAATGGTGGTATTACGAAATTGCTTTGAGAAAAGATTGTGAGTGCATGTAAATGCTGTACTAGGTGGCACCACTGACTTAACCAATTTGAAGTTATACGCTGCATGTTTTACACGTTGGAAGCGTTATATTCTGTTGCCTAAGTTTAATGTTTTGAAAATTGAATCATTCATTTGTATAAAATCATCTTAAAATGGGAGACTTTCATTCTCCTATGCGTCATATTTCTCCTAATGCCAGGTAGTTTATTTATAAGATCTGAAGAAATTTATATTAAGAATCCAAATATTCCAATGTTTTTTTCATAATTTTTAATCTCTATTGTATTAAATATATGTTAATGGATGAATAATTCGATATAATTTGTTCATAGGATTTTAACACCTAAACCACAAGTTCAGCAAACACTGCATATAAAGCAAATTCAAACTAAAGCAAAAAGAAGTATTACATGGTTCTTCATAAACAGTACTTTACTCAGCATCATTATATCGGATATGTAATATCTAATATTAGCAAATAAATAATACAGTGGATTCTGCTTATTTGAACCATCGGTTAAATGAAGTAGCTGCTTAATTGGGACAACATTCAAAGATCAAAACCTAATCGAATAAATAATAATACTTTGCATAATTGGGATAGCCATTTAATCGGACAGAGGATGTTAAATCTGATGTGTCCCAAATAACTGGAATCTACTGTATATTGGTATAATACAAGCATATATTATTATTCACTAAAACATACTATTTATATTATAGATTATATGGAGGTGCAGCTTATAAACCATTTTGTTGGATTGAATGGTGCTTAGCATCAATATTTGCTTTAAACGCACTGTATCATATAATACAGTATATATGGGCAACCTTTCATATACAACCAATAGCACTAAGTCCACGACAAAGACTTTTATTGGGTATATCAAATGATGACCCATTTTTTAAAAGTGAAGTTGTTTTACCAAAAACACCTGAAGCTAATACACCCATGAATTTTTCTTGTATAAGTTTTAACAGACGTATGACGCCGCTTGGATCTACGCTGTTGAGCGAAAGCAGTAAGTTAAGAAATTGAAATTCTATGAGAGATTCCTCAGTATTTGTTAATAACGTATTACTGTCTGATATGCATCTTTATTTGCCATATAGAAGAAAACCTTGTGTATAATTGTATTTTGTTGAAGAGGATTACTCAATGAATGCATTTGGAAAATATGGCAGTCTACCGTCTCCAAAATTGAAGCTCAGTCCTAATGGATCAATCAACAAGTCTTTAAACTCTTCTATGAACAGCACTTTTGCGAGTGAAAATTTCATTCAAAATGAAGCTGAATTACAAAAGTACTTAAAAGAAGCAACGGTACAAAGGAAAACTATACTTTCCACGAACATTGATCAGCCCTCTAACTTGTTGAGTTCGTTTTGGACACATCCAGCTATAAGGAGTCCCAATGAAGTTTCCCCTTCATTGAGAAGATGTGCTTACCAGTTAGCTCCTACCATGCTGTCTTTCAATATAGGTACAATATAAAATATAGTAAGTCTAAGAAAGTAATTATAGGTGTTATAAATAAACATTGTTTTTAACTAGATAAATCCAAATCTACAAGTCCTGGTACAGAAGAAGGAAATTCACCGAGAGGTACCTTTGGTGTTCCTGATGTTTGGAGGAAATATAGAATAGATCCGAATAAAGTTAATGAATGGACTGCTAATCTTCGTATGGTATAACATTTTTTTACGTAACTTGTGCTGAACATAACATTGATAAGAGACATATATTGAATTTTTTAAATATATATCATATTTAAATTATTTAAATCTAAAAGAAATGTAGGAGAATGTAATATATGCTTTTGGAAAATTGTTGTAGTGGATCAGTAAGACTGTTGTTGAACGAGTTGCTGCTGAGATTGATAATATATGTTCCGCTTTACTTCGTCATGGTTTGAGTGATTCTCAGCCAGGACATATTGGTTTGGATAGACTCAGAAAATTGGCACAAGCACAGTTCTTGGTGTCTACGATACCGACACTTCCAACATTAGTACCTTTTTTAGAATTATCAAATAATCAAGAATATTTGGTAAAAAGAATCAAAACACTTGCTAAAGGAGGTTCAATGAGTGAATTTAAATGGAACAGTGGAGGTTCTCATAATGGAAAGGAATGGGACTCTAGTTTACCAACTGATTCAGCTGTAAGAAAAGGAATTATTAATACTTGACAAAAATAAAATAATATTTAAATATAAATGTAAGTTATAATTGACACTTATATGTCATTCGTAGATAATAATGCATTTAATAGCAACTTACATGGACACACAATTAGAGGCTCCTTTAGATCAACCGGATGCACGTCCTTTCTCATCGAGATATATGGCTCGATCGGGTTTGGATTTACCAAGAAATAAAGGACCAATAATAGTATGTCAGTCTGTAAATCCACCACACTATTGTTTAGCATTATCTGGCGATTCCTTGCCAACTGATTATGAAGAAATCACACGGGTAAATGAAAAACTATGCATTATTATATTTTGATATGTATTGCTTAAATTTATATAATATTTTCACTTTTTAGGGTAGAAATAATTTATTTCACACGCTCCTACTCTTTCTGTACATTGTTAAAACTCGTGATCACGGTATGTTGGGACGTGTTAATTTAGGAACATCAGGAATAAATATCTTGTGGGTTATTGATGGTTAAAATATAAGAGGTTTGTATAATTTTTTTAATCTTTTACATAATTCCTACAGATCATTATGATCATCCCATTTCGATGTTTCTATAAACAAACTTTATTTAAGTAAACGTATAACAAACAAGCAGCAGTTATTTCGTGAGATATGATGAGCTACGTGTGTGTGTGTGTGTTTGTACGTACGTGTGCACGTACAGATCTATATCATTTCTCCTTATATGTATATAAAGAATAAATTCTTTTTTTTTCGGGTTTATAACTTTAAAATTGATTAAAATAAAAATATGATATTTCACTTTATTGCACACAAAATGATCTTTATATTCTCTGTTAATAAATAAGTTGAAAAGTTTTCTTGTCTTTCTATTGGATTGTACGCAAAAGATAATAGTTAAAATACTCTCATACATTTTTGGCTATCTCCTATAATTAGATTGCTCTTTTACTTCACATTTATATCAATACATTCTGGATATAAGAAGAGATAAGAATTATCAATGTCTTTTTATATATAATAGTAATCTAATAGGTACCTACTAAGTACTGAAGTCACTAGGATTAATCAGAAAATGGTAGAGAACCACATTTGAATACTATGAACTCTTTATTCACATATACTTACGCTTATGTACAAATAAAACAAAAATTATGATTCGTAACCAATAAAAGTATCTCTTTACGTCTGTGATATACGTAACTATGCATTGTTATTCGTTTATGTTTCTGATTAGAATGACTTCAATAAGAAAAGGACATAACATACAGGACTGAGCATTATTAACCAAATGTATTTTTATTAACATTAGATTTCCAATTTTTTCTTTTAAATATAAATGCATAATTGCAAGTAAAGCTGAATAGTACTATAAATGCACTAATAATATATTAAATTTGTAAAACTCTCTTTGTTAAATTGAATTTCTTTTTTTAGAGAGGAGCATACATAATTGTTACTGTAATGATTGATCTACTAGATTGTTATTTTTAATTTGAATTGATCTTATAAGAAAATTATAACTGAATAATAGTATTATAATTTAATGTTATATTTATAATGCAATTATCAAACATCTTACATCAATATTTTTCTAACTTATTATTTGTGAAATAATATGTCATTTATAGACTTCTACAGAACATAGAAAATAACATCTACAACTCCATTCGATATACAAGAAATGTATATTAATAAGATCATGTTGTAATTATTCTATGATTAAAATAACAACTTTTTAATTTCAATATGAAAAAGGGTATAGATGTACGCTTAAAGAATATAACAATAATGTATTTGCATTTTATGTCAATAATATGTCAAACCAGCAATCGTTAAAGTGCTAGAAAAATCATCAATTCAATAATTATGGACTTTTTAATTGAATTATGAAGTTAAACTGTCGGAGTCTAATTTTTATCAATTAAATTGGATACTTTAGCATCAATATGTACTTAGTAATTTTCAAAGTAATAAAGACTTTTAAAATATCGTTCGTTTAACAATTGGGATAAATTTACAATTAATGGAAGTATGATTTTATTTTCAAACTGCAAATACATTCCTCATTTTTAAACAAAACATTATACGTTAAAAAATAACAGATAATAGTACAATTTATTTAATAAAAATCTGCGTTTTTTTTTCTTGTAAAAAATATAATTCATATGCGACAGATATCATAAAAGATAGAATTTACTGCCATATTAATTTTTTTACAAATTCAAAGAAAAATCGCTTCTATTATTTACGATTTTTCGAATTATACCCAGCCCTGTGGTACACAATATTGTAATACAATTATACTTCTCTTAAACATTGACTATGCAAGTTATACGACTTGTACCTTAATATTGTAAAAATAAATTTTAGTATAACGTATCATACATAATTATAATTACAATGATATCACCGCACCAAGTATGCATTAAAAATGGACTTTTAAAGCTTACTTGTTTAATACATGAAAATTTCATGTCTATGTATACAAGATAGTCTGTCCTCATTTCAAGGCTAACAGCTTTGCTAGAAGACAGAAATAATACAACTACTTGATTGCCCTTCATAATAGGAATGAAAAGAAGAGAAATATCGCACAAAGAGAGCATAAAGCTCATATTTTCAATCCTTTTTTCCAGTCACACTATAAAATTAGGATGTATTTTAGTAAGATCATACATCATATTTTTCTTTCTTTAATGTTAATTCCTCATCTTTTATGCATAAGGTAGTTTAACAGATTAGGATGTTGTAAATATTTTTGTACCCTCTGGTAATATTACTTCATCACCCACATCAGCAAGAGTTACAGTAAGTGGTAGAATTAATGGCATCAATATTTCTTGATGTTGCATTATTTGTTGCGTGGTTACCGGTTCTGCTTGTCTAGTAATAGTAATGGTTTTAATGTTTTGTGCTTTAACCACTTGTGTTTGGGCAAGAGTCTGCTGTACTCTTTGTGGTGGTTGTTGTGTTTGAATTTGCGTTTGCGCAAGAGTCTGAGTTCGATTCTGATTTTGTAAGAAATTTTGTTTACATCGTTTGCTATGTGCATAACGACTACCATTATTATTAAATCTGCGATCACATGTGGGACAGGCATAAGGTCTCTGACCAGTGTGAATGAAAACATGCTCTTTTAGTGACTTCAATCGACGGAAGTTCTTAGGACAATACTTACAATGATACTTGGCTTCTCCAGTATGCGATGTTAAGTGATTAGCAAGAGTATCAGCTCGAGCAAATGCTCTAGAACAGTATTGACAAATATATGGTCTTTCCTGTGTATGTGTCCTCATGTGCATTTTTAAATATGCATTTGTTGTAAAAGGTCTGGAACAGACCTCGCAAACATATGGTTTTATGCCATTGTGTGCTCTCAAATGTGCGATTAAAGTAGTAGATTGAGTAAAGCTTTTAGAACAAATTTCACACAAGAATCTCTTTGAACTATCTGTTTCTTTATTTTTTTTAAATGGTCTATCATGTTTTGACAAGTGGTTTGTAAGCTGTTCCTCTTTAATAAATCGTTTTGTGCATCTTGTGCATTTATATGGTTTAATCATATTATGCTTAGCTACGTGAATTTTTAGGTGTTCTCTCCTATAGAACTTCTTTGGACATATGTCGCATAAATATTTCTTTCCTTCATGTACTTGAATGTGACGTAAGAGACCCTTTCTGGAAGTATAATGTTTATTACATTCTGTACACTCAAGGCCTACTATATCTGTCCTTCTTTTTCTAACCACTTTTTCTCCCTGTTTTCTTTCTTCAGGACGTGGTTCGATATCTCTTAAATCTTCCTCTGTTAATATTCCCTCAGTTACGTGCTTAGCTCTATGCTGCCGTAACATTTCATTATTTTCAAAACTATCGCCACAAATATTGCACTTCCTCACTTGATCAGGATTCTTTTCAGAACATTTATCATAATGTGCTTTTAATTTATCTTTCCGATAGAACTTGACATTACATATGTCACATTCAAAGTTTGGTTCCTCATGCAATAATTGATGTCGAAGTAGAGACTTCTTCGTACTATATCTTTTTTTACATGTAGAACATTCATGATTATCCATTGGCCAATCTAAGCCACTTTCAAAATCTGAATTATCATCATCATCATCGTCATTCTTCGCTACTTCTGTACCACCTACTCTTCTTTGCTGTTCCTTCTTTTCCATTGGCTTTTTAAATTTGTCTAATTTATCTATTTTCTCATCTTTTACATGTTGCTCCATATGTTTTGTTAGACTTTGCTTGGAACTGCACTTCTTATTACAAGTAGCACATTCTAATTCTCTCCTATTATTGACTTTCTTTATAGACATTTCATGTTTACGATTATGGCGGGCATCTATGTCAACTAAGTCATTGTTTTCATCTTCATCGTAATCTTCTAAACCATCTTCTGTTTTAATTTTATCAATAATTTTTTGTGCAGCTTTAGCTGCTACTCGTTTTATGCGTTTATTAGGATCATATTCTTGCCCATGAATAAAAGTCTTATGATTGGTTGCTATTAGATGATTACGCAATGTCAACTCATTTCCAAATGTTTTATTACATTGTGTGCATTTATAAGACTTGATTCTTCCATGTTGTTCGGTGTGTCTTCGTAAATGGTCTTTCCTTGTAAATTGTTGACAACATACCTTACAGCTATATTTTGAACCTGTATCGGCGTGCCTGGAAAAAGATTTTTTGTGGGAACAATTTGATAGACAGTGTGGACATTTTAATTCTTTTGTTTCTACCCACTTATCTTTGTTTTGAATATTTTCTATGTTGTTTTCAACTTCCGAATCTTCTTCATTGTCATATTTCATATCTTCTTCATTATCATCCACTTCTTTGTTAATAATGTGGTGTTCCATGTCTTCTTCTAAATCTTGCTCTATTAATATGCCTTCTACTACATGTTTTGCACGGTGATCTTTTAACTTCTCAAGTTCATCAAACTTGATATTACAAACATTACATTTGTAATTATCATGCGAAAGTGCATGCTTCCTCAATCTTCGTCTTGTATAAAATTTTTGAGAACATTTATCACACTCAAATGTTTCCAGTTGAGATTTTTTTCTATGTTTATCTGTTTCTTGTTCATCTTTATCTTCCTCCTTGTCATTATAGTCTTCCTGCCTCGTTTTTCTTTTACATTCAGAATCTGAATATTGTGAATTACTGTGATTATCAAAACCTAAACTATGCTCATCTTCATGAAATGATATTTCAAGTGGCATGGATTCTTCTTTAGTTTCTTCCTTATCTTTTTCATGTTGTTTAAGATGCTTACTGAATGAAATTATGTATAAATATTCTTTTCCACAATATGGACACTTATTAGCTCTTTTACCAGATGGTGGCATTTTGGGTGAAGTACTAGGTACTTTTTGCGATTTTTCAGGCACTTTTTTAAGAGATAAAGCTCGTCTAATTTCCTCATGAGAATGCATGTGCTCCTTCAACACGCTCTTTGAAAGAAACTGTTTATCACAAAGATAACACATGAAGTAAATCTTTTCTGACTTATCTGCTTGTGCTCTCTTAAGGCGAGAACTAAGGTTCAAAGTTTCAAAATAATTTTCTTCATCGGAATCACGATCACCACGATCACTTGTAAAGGTTCGTCGTGTTGATTTTCGTTTACTTTTTCTAATTTCTGTTAAAGATGAATCTTTCTCAACAAGTGTGCCAATATTTGTAAGTGGCATATGTTCTGTTTGTACTTTACACCCTTCCAATATATTCGATTCTGTAAGCTGTTCATCACATTGTGTCTCATCCTGTTTACCTGCTTTAGATTCTTGAGAGGAAATCTGTTCAGACATAACATAATCTTGCTGCATTATATAGTCATGTTCTTCTGCCGGAATTGCCTCTGTACAATTTTCATGAATGCTTTCCGATTTTAATTGACTTTCCTCATTGCTCATTAATGCACAAGCATCTTCAACCGGCTGGCTTGAGAGCTTCACTTGTTCCTCAGAACTCTCCGTAATATCTTGTTCCAAAATTTGTGGATTATTTTCTAAATACAAAAACATTTTAATATACTTTTGAAACTTTTGTCTATTGTTGTCATACAACACATACGTAATGCTAGTCATTGTTTATACGAAATTAAAGGCGTCACTATATATTGTGGATGTTCCAAATACTAAGCAATCTATAATCGCACATACAAATATAAATATAAACAATTTGCCAGCAATATTCGCAAATACAAATACGAATAGTACCAGTGACTTTGTCCTACTTTAATTTTAAAAAAACCAAACATCGTTTTTAGTAATAATTTTGAATAATAAGTAATTTTTTTAAGTAAACAACAATACTGATTTCATCATTTTGTTATTATAGGTATATACATATATATATTTTCTTACAATACTAATGAAAGAACCTTGTCTATTAAATTTGATATTGAAGTTTATAAAATAATGATAAAGAAAGTTACGATTATGTTCTTCACACTAGAGATATTGATTTTAATTTGAGAGTTTTAAATCATTTTTGTTAATTTTTGTCAATATTTATTAATATTTGTGAATTTCTTAAAAACTTTTTAACCGTAATTCTCTCCCTCTATAATCCTTCTAATTAATTCTTGATTACTTTTAATATTCGTATAGTATTCTAATAATTGTATCTAATGTGGCAAATACAGACACAAATATGAATACACAATATTAGATGAATATTTGCCTGATTGAACACAACTATAAATATTCAGAACATCCCTACAATATACAGACGAATGAATGATTCATTAACTTACCTTGACTTAATTGTTCTTGTTCTACCAAATTTTCAACTTGTAACAGTGCCAATTGATCTTTCAAAAGAGAATCATTTCTTTCTTTCTCATTATTTGATTCGTCCGTTAATACTTCAGCAGCATGTTGATAGTGAGATTCAAGATGAACATCATTAATAGCTTCACTTCTATCTACTTCCAAGTGTACTTCAACTTCATTAAAAAACAATTCTTCTTTAATATTTATACCGTCAAACCGTTCTCTTAATACATTGTCTGCTTGCTCTACTTGGAGCTTGAACTCGTAAGCAGATTCCAGTTTTTCAGCACAATCGGTACAAACACGTGCAGGTAAGCCATCGCCAGGTAGCATCTGCGTACAATAGAGAATCAGATGATTGATAAATTAAAAATCGTAATGAAGTTTGAGTTAATTTTGTGTTAATCCGTAATTGCAAACAATTCATTGTACGTGTCACTCGCAGTAAGGAAAGAAAAAGAGACAAAATGAACAGTGTGTGTGTGTGTGTGTGTGTTTATATACATATGCATGTATTATATATGCAAGCACGCGTGTAATCATCCGTTTATTTTGCTACAAAATCGAAATTATGACAAAATACACGTCGCACTTATCAGTCTCTTATTTCGTTACACAGTGTAACCTCTTCAACCTAGATATCTAACCTTAACGTTTGCGAAGCTCATCGCTTTCGCCGATAAGGAGGCGACCTCATTTTCTAAAAAGAGATCTCGCATCACCAGGTTACTGAAAAGGCAGACACGGCATATTTCCACCGTGGACACGATCCCCTGTTCATTTTGCGGCGGATCCGACGTACTTATTTCTACGGCGTCCATGTTTTGTTTAATGGACCAGGCTTATGCCCACAAACACTCCACTCCTGTCGTCCTTCTCTCTTTATCCTACTTATCCCTCACACCTCTTCAAGGTGGTGCAAGTGAACGACGCAAGGTAGTGCACGATGACGCATGATGGTGCTTCTTCGAAACCTTCACGCCGTCTTCTCTTCACATTGCGCCGTTCTTTTGCGCGACTATTCCTGCCATCTGCAGATAACTTGCAGAACTTATCTATCAAAAAGACACTAAATTCAAACTTAGATTTGGAAGTAACCACGTGTGGATGAATGCTTATAAAAGTGTCGTCCCTCTTCTTAATAACATAACATTTTCCTAACGTTCAATTCTATGTCAATCTGATCATTATTAAACTTACAAAAATAAGCGGTGAAAAAGTTTCCCTCTACGAGCTATATGTTGTGACTGAATGAAACGAAATAATTTGGCTTTTTGATCCAGCGATAGCTGCCTTAATAATGCAAGTTGAATTCGTGTTGAAAGTGTGCTCAAAGATGGATGCATAGTCGCACGCATGATTTGTTTTCAATTATTGTAGTAATTTTAATGTCCCCGTATATAGATACGTTTAGTTCTACACGTTTATATATAATAATATCTCGGTGGTTTAGTTAATTTTTATTCAGAGTGAACAACAAGAACCGTGTATTGCTGGTGTATGCGCTATTGCACCGGATCGATTTCGAATGCGCGTATCGCGAAACCTGATTCTGAACTCCGAAGTAATCGAAAGTATGTGAATGATGTTCGTATAAAAGTTTTGAATTAAGCAAATGTAGCTCACCAGCTTCTTTATGCTGATGATATTAAAGGTGAAATTTGAAGAAAAAAATGGATCATTGGAAAAATGCACGCTCGGTTTTGGTTTAACGAGCGTGCCGTTACGCAGATATTGCGGTTTGGCTAATAGGTAGGTCATACTTGATGTTTCAAATGTCAATATTATTTTTGGAAATAATGTTACATGCATTTTGATACATCTGTTGGATGTATGAAACAAGAGAGAATTCATGTTAACCCGATGAACGATCTATCCTGATGCGATGCTTTTGTTTTACATATTTTTTAAATCAATGTTATTTGATGTTATTTTTATACAGATTTTAGGAGAATGATTATATTAATTTATTAATTGCAGAATTTCAATATGACCAAAAATGTAACGGAGTTTAATAATATTGATGGACAATGTTTCGATTAATGCACATAGTCAGTGATAAATCACACAATGTATCCCAGTTGAACCATAAAAATTAATAATCAAAGGAAAAGGAAAATTGCAAAGATCTCAAGGAACATGTTCTTCTTATATACAGGGTGACTCACTTATACATGCCTATCAACAGAAAGTACTTATAGATGATTTACACGTTGTTATACATATTCATATATCTCAGAAAAAATAATACATTTATTATATGCTTAGATGATTACATATTGCATATAAATGTATGGTTTTTTTTATAATTGCAGTAATGTAACCAATGCTGGGAACAATCAATTGATATTATCCAATACAATGACAAATGGTACGAACAGAAGTATTCTAAATTTATCTGAATTTAGTGATGCTGAACTAGCAGGTTACAGACTACGTTGCGGAGTATGGATTACATTTATACTTGCAACAGGAGTTGTTGTAGCAGCAAAATTTTCTTTTGGTCACGAGGTAAAATTACTATTAATTGGTATACTGTTATTATTAGATATATTAGTCGGTTTATATAAATGTGTATGTTAATGAATAGATTAATCAATATACTGTATTTTGAGTACTCTTCAAGAGATTATACTAAAATGTTCTCAAATTAATATTACAATTATGATAAGAGCATTTTATTAAAATAACAAAAATATTGTTGACCATTTTAAACAGGGGCCAGGCTTGGAAATATTTGTATTCTGTGGTCTGTTAACACTGCTACTTCTTGCATGTCTATATTCTATTCTTTGTCGTAACACTCATGAAAATAATCTTCAAGAACACATGCAAGAGAATCAGGTTGCATCATTAACCAATGCGAGCCTATCTACTACTGAAAATTTAAGACCTATACCAGTGATCAGACAGCATCCTCCACCACCGTATCATATCGCTATTTTAATTCCACCTCCTGATTCGGTAGACGAAGCTGCACCACCTTCATACGACAAGATTATTCGATGAAAATGCTAATACAAACTCGATAAAAGCATCTGTTATGAATCTTACTTAATTTTGAATGCATTTACAGATGTTTTGTGTCATATTAAAGAAAAAAAAGTATGGTAACGAATATAATAATTTGGCATCAGAATATATACTTTTTCCATTATAAAATCCATTCATGTGAAGTTCATATAGGTGATAAGCTATTTATCTCAACATTAATGAAAAATATGATTAAATTATATCAATAAGTGGGCAACTTTTATATCTGTGATATAAGCATAGTGATACAATGAAGATACTATACTTCATAATATTTATGATTTACACAAAAACATCAAGTTTCTAGTGTTGATATCACAGTTCCACAAAAGAATCACAAAAATTTGGTCTGGAACCAGACCCATGAAATTATATGTAATCGGCCACGCTGAAACCGAATTTATAGTCCCAATAACCCCATTACGTCAGGTTTTTTAACCTCAAAAAAGGGACAAAAATGACAAAACTAAACCATGTTAACTTAAAATCTTAAAATAACCCAAAATGACCCCATAACCCAAATACTAGCTAATTTTGTGCATCGAGACTGGTTTTCCGTGTGTTTGCATCCAGGGCACCTCCACGTAGTTGACGGTGGCAAAGGAGTTATACCGTAATATGGTAAAGATCCTGAATAACGGCATTCATGCCGTCATGGCAAACACACGAAAAAAATTTACGATGCAGGGGGTCGGATCCCTAGTATCGGCTGCTAGTCAGGCTGGCAAAGCGGGCTCGCAGGCGTCATCATGTGACCGTAGCTTTGTAGAGATGGTTCACACAAAATTATAATTTTTTTCCGGCTATGAAGTCGTATAGATACACCACAAACATAACAGAACGTGTATGGTTTGCTAGGGTCATCATATACGTGTGGACTAGTTAATTTTGTAGTTTTGTTTCGTCTCGTAATTTTATACTTTGTAGAGGCCAATGTATCCATCTCTACAAAGCTGCGGTCACATGATGACGACGCCTGCGAGCCCGCTTTCTCACCCTGACTAGCCGCCGATACTGAGGATCCGACGAACCCCTGCATCGTAAATTTTTTTCGTGTGTTTGCCATGACGGCATGAACGCCGTTATCCAGGGTCTCTGCCGAATTACGGAATAACTCCGTTGCCCACCGTCAACCACGTGGAGATGCCCTGGATGCAAACACATGGAAAACCAGTCTCGATGCACAACATTAGCTAGTATTTGGGTTATGGGGTTATGGAGTTATTTTGGGTTATTTAAAAATTTTAAGTTAACGTGGTTTAGTTTTGTCATTTTTGTCCCTTTTTTGAGGTTAAAAAACCTGACGTAATGGGGTTATTAGGACTATAAATTCGGTTTCAGCGTGGTCGATTACATATAATTTCATGGGTCTTGTTCCAGACCAAATTTTTGCGATTTTATTGTGGAGCTGTGTATTATAGAAAAAAATTAGATGATATAAACAGAATGTTTGCGATAATTTGCATTTAATGTAAAAAAATACGTATTCTAATTTTTTTATATTTAACTTTACAATCGTCAAATATACAGGGTGTCTCAAACTAATCGCACCACTCAATATAAACCTGTCCACATGGATGATTTGAAGCGAAAAGTGAAATGAAAGTTCACAAATTCGACCTCGTTAACGTATTATTAAATAAACGAGATCAGCGAATCACGAAGCGCGGAAGCGGTAGGCGGCGAGCTGCATCCATGCTAGTCTGGAAGCAAGAAGCGATAAAGTCGGCGGGCGGAACGTTTGGGCCCGTATACAGACGTGAGAAGGGAGTGGTCAGGAGGAGCTTTCTACGGAATAGTGCTCTCTTCCTCTCTCATTCTTTGTCTCTCTACCTTTCTTTCGTACTACTACGGCTCGAGTATTGCGCTGACTTTCGCTCTTCCTTCCTCTCTCATTATTTCTCTCTCTACCTTTCTTCCACGACGCTACTTTACGCACTGGCTGCTCGCGCTCTCTCACTCACACTCTCACTCTCTCTCGCTCCCTCCTTCCCTTCTACGGCGCTACCTCACGCTGCCTACACGCCCTGACTCTATCTCTCTTTCTTTCTCTCTCTCACTCTCACTCTCTCTCGCTTCCTCCTTCACTTTCACGGCGCTACCTCACGCTGCCTGCACGCGCTGACTCTCTCTCTCTCTCTCTCTCTGTCGCTCTCTTTCTCTTTATCTCTCTTCCTTTCTTTCTTTCTTCTACAGCTCAAGCATTGCGTTGATTTTCGCTCTTCCTTCCTCTCTCTCTCTTTCTCTTTTCCTTTCTTCTTCGACGCTACGTTACACGCTGGCTGCTCGCGCTTACTCTCTCTCTCTCTCTCCCTCTCTCACTCCCTCTCTCAGCTTAAGTATGGCGGCTTCTCGCCGCCTGCCGCATCCGTGCTTCGTGATTTGCTGATCTCTTTTATTTAATAACTCGTTAACGAGGTCAAATTTTTGAATTTTTAGTTCACTTTTCGCTTCAAATCATTCATGTGGAGAGGTTTATATTGAGTGGTGCGATTAGTTTGAGACACCCTGTATACATACAGAACATACAGGGTGTCCCACGCAAGCTACAACCGCGAATATACACGTGTCCACATGGATAATTGGAAGCGAAAAGTGAAATAAAAAGTAATAAAAATTGTCCTTGTTAACGAGTTATTAAATAAAATAGATCAGCGAATCAGGAAGCACGGAAACGGTAGGCGGTGAGCTGCGGCCATGCTAGTCTGAAGACAAGAAGCGATAGCGTAAGGAAGCGTCGTGGACGAAAGATTGAGAGAAAGAGAGAGAGAGAGAGAGAGTCAGCGCGTGCAGGCAGCGTGAGGTAGCGCCGTGTTAGGGTAGGAGGGAGCGAGAGAGAGAGATTAGATTAGATTTTTGTTGTGCGTAAGGTAGCGTCGTGAAAGAAAGGTAGAGAGAGAAAGAGTGAGAGAGGAAGAGCGAAAGTCGACACTTTTTCCTAGAAATCTCCTCCTGACCACTACCTTCTCATGCCTGTATACGTGCCAGAACGCTTCTTATCTTCAGACTAGCATGGCCGCAGCTCACCGCCTACCGCTTCCGTGCTTCCTGATTCGCTGATCTATTTTATTTAATAACTCGTTAACGAGGACAATTTTTATTACTTTTTATTTCACTTTTCGCTTCCAATTATCCATGTGGACACGTGTATATTCGCGGTTGTAGCTCGCGTGGGACACCCTGTATACAGGGTATCATCCCACAAAACTGGGCCGAGCTATATCTTTGAAAGAATTCAAAATAGAGAAAAATGTCATAAGACAAAATTAAATAGCATTAAATGTTACATATTCCTATGGCACTTGCATATATTTTTGTGCATTGGTTCAGTCGCAAGGTGCAATTACACTTAAAAAACAATAATAAAAAACTCTAATTTTGAATGCGTTAATCGATGCAGTTTTTTACCCTCTAAAAAACATGTTAATAACGTTATGTCTGAAAACTGTTAGTTTAGGTGTTGTTATACTCTTTCACGCGTTTCGCACGTACATCTGAATGTATTGAAACATGGAAATGATTCAGCATGCTTAAAATTAAGATAATACCTCAACTAACAATTATCAGGTATAACATTATTGATATGTTTTGCAGAGGGTAGAAACCTGCATCTATTAATTTATTCGGAATTAGTTTTATATATTTTTTTTTTAAGTGCAATTGCACCTTGCATCCACACCAAATTCTTTTCAAGATAGTTTGGCCCAGTTTCATGGAACACCCTGTATATACAGGGCTCTCCAGCGGGAAACGGCAGATAGAATGGACCAATCTAAGCAGAAATATCGAAAAATATTTAAATAAATTCGGTCTAGTTAACGAGTTATTAATTAACAACGATCGGCCATTCACGGAGAGCCAGAAGCTATCGACGGCTTGGGACGTCCCTTTCAATCTCGGTAGTATGTAACGGAGAAAGCAATGGGAGGAGTAATCAACAACAAATAATAACGCGCAGCGGCACGTAATGCCATCTATCACTGTTTACTGTGAGTACCTCTTTTTCTTTTTCTTACCCAATAGCATCATATCATTTATTTCACGTGTGCGAGGGAGAAATAGTGAAAGAAAGAGAGAAAGAAAGTCAGCGCGAGCCTCCTGCATACGGAGGTAACTGTTTACTGTGAGCAGGGTGTGGACACTCCTTACCCCCACCACCTTGGCAACTTAACGTAGTCCCCCGCCGTTTACGCATGCGCATTGTGGACAATCCTCAATTGGAGGGCAGCACTAACGAACGCAAAGCTGCCAACCGTGTTTATTGCTTCTGTTCGTATAGTAACTAGCCCACCAAAGTCTAGACCCCCGAGTGGAAGTGCAGTCCCCGAGTAGCCGTCCAGCACCCGCCAGCCCCTTAAACCCGCTAACCCGTTAGCCTTCTAAACCCGCCAGCCGGCTAATTAGAAGGGGCACGTAACATACATACATGTAAAAAAAGGCGTCTTTCGGATAAATAGTGAGATAGATTAATTGTTCGAAATTGTTTATCGTCGTTTAACAATACTTGAAGGAATAAATAACCTACCCGAACAATAATTTTACATTCAATAAGGATTAAATAAGTACAAACATATTAAAATAGTATGAACGGGATAAGAAATAAAAATACACAAATGTTACTAACTCATTATTTTTGAAGTACCGCTATTATTAAGCATTCTTTTATTGTCAACTTTCGTTTTATTATTACAATAAATTTATTAAACGACGATAAACAATTTCGAGGAATGAATCTATCTTACTATTTATTTAACTGACAGCTTTTTAAACATGTATGTATCTTATGTGCCCCTTCCAATTTGCCGGATCGCGGGCTTAGAAGGCTAACGGGTTAACAGGTATAAGGGGCTAGCGGGGACTGCACTCATTCTCGGGGACTACACTTCTACTCGATGATCTCGACCTCAGCGGGCTAGTTACTATACGAACAGAAGCAATAAACACGGTTGGCAGCTTTGCGTTCGTTAGTGCTGCCCTCCAGTTGAGGATTTTTCACAATGCGCATGCGCAAACGGCGGGGACTACGTTAAATAAGGCTCCTATGCTTATGCATTGAGTGTCCACACCCTGACTGTGAGTAGCTCTTTCTCTCTCTTTCTTTCTCGCCGTGCGACACCTCCTACTGCCGTTTCCCGCTTGGAGTGCTGGAACGGGACACCCTGTATATACAGGGTGTCCGCTTCCTATATGTCAGGAGCTAAATCACGTGTAGCCAGGAATAAATAAAGCCGAAAGGAGTCATAAAAGGTAACATAAGGTAGGTATATTAACAAGTTATTAATTATAAGAGATTGGCAAATCACGACGCGCGGAAGCGGTAGGCGGCGAGCCGCGGCCATGCTAGTCTAGCGGCGCGAGGCGAGTGACGAGCGAGTGGGGCGCCCCAGCTCGTGGCTCACGTATGTAGACATGGCCGCGGCTCGCCGCCTACCGCTTCCGCGCGTCGTGATTTGCCAATCTCTTATAATTAATAACTTGTTAATATACCTACCTTATGTTACCTTTTATGACTCCTTTCGGCTTTATTTATTCCTGGCTACACGTGATTTAGCTCCTGACATATAGGATGCGGACAGCCTGTATAATATATATATATATATATAATATATAATATATATATAATATATAATATATATATAATATATATATATGTAATATATATATATGTACCTTCAGTCTGAAAAAGGGTGAGTAAATATTTAGAAAAGATCCCTCACCTCCGATGAACTTGACCTTGACATATGTTGTCAAGGTCACCCTTCTAAGTGACTATCAGAAGGTTTTAGGTGGCGCTCGTTTCCGCGACCTGGTCAACATATGTCAAGATCCAGGTCATCGGAAGTGCGGGACCTTTTCTAGATATTTACCAAAGGGTGAAATAGTATTTAAATCTGAACGCATAAATTGCTCTATCCTAAGAAATTATTTATGAAACTTATGTAAGATCATAAAATATTGTTTTTAGTTATTACAGGAGCAACTACTATGATGTATATGAACAGTAGCATAAAAATGAGGTTTATGCATAAATAGTAAATATATGACTAAGTAGAGTCTATCAATTGTGTATTTATTCAATAGATTAATAACAAAGGATAGATTGAGTTGTATACAAATTAAGTTCAGTTTATAACAATAAAATTAATTAAACGCTGAATAACACGATTATTGTAATAAAACTATTGTGAATTATATACCTATTATGTATATTATATGCAATTTTTTATATAAAATGTTGTTATAAATATATGAATAAGTACGTGTGAACGTTTAAACGTTATCTTATTCTTTGTATACAAACGTTTAAAATACTTGTTATATTGTAAGAAATACAATAAATACAATATACGTTTGGTCCGTAAGTATACTAATATTAAAATCAATCTTAAATAACATAAAATAAAAAATCTTAAAATCAAATTAAATAAAACTTATTAAACGAATTAAATAAAATCAATCTAGAATAATTACTCAATAGATAAAGCAGTTTAAGAATTACTTACCAAAAATAAAAAAATAAGGTACTACCACAGACGAGGTATAAGCTCCGACGAGATACTTCTAAAGACTGCCAGCCCCCGTATAAACCGGTGGGCCAGCAAGTGGGCCCGGTTGGCCTGGGCTCCGTCGGTAAACGCATCTAGCGATATTGAATATTATCGATTCTATGACCGCTTCAAATGTGTAATTATATCACCGACGAGATACTGCTAAAGACTGCCAGCCTTATGGGACATCGCGAGCCAGAAAAATTATCCGTTTTCATGACGCTCTCTAGAATGCAGGGTGTCCCGCGGTTGGATGTCAGACAAAGAATGGCATGTGCGACTGATTTTTCTGAGTCGAAAGGAGTCATAAAAAGTAACATTATGCCAGGTTAGTTTTCGAGCTATTAATTAATAACGATCTGCCAATCGTGAAGCGCGGAAGCGGTAGGTGTACTCTCGCCGTCATACCAAAACTCTAGCCAAGCTATGATTGGACCGGCGGGCGATAGAGAAAGAGAGAGCGAGAGTGAGAGAAAGAATGAAGGGCCTGGTGGTCCGTCAACGTAAGATAGCGCCGTAGAAGAAAGCTAGGGCGAGAGACAGAGTGAGCGAGAGAGAGAGAGAGAGAGAGAGGGGGTCGGCGCGAGCCGCCAGCTTAATATGACTCTCTCTCTCTCTCTCTCTCTCTCTCTCTCTCTCGCTCACTCTGTCTCTCGCCCTAGCTTAAGCCAGCTTAAGATGACTCTCACTCACTGACTCTCTCTCTCTCTCTCGCTCACTCTGTCTCTCGCCCTAGCTTAAGCCAGCTTAAGATGACTCTCACTCACTGACTCTCTCTCTCTCTCTCTCTCTCTCTCTCTCTCTCTCGCTCACTCTGTCTCTCGCCCTAGCTTAGGGGTGTCCCTTTGGATATCACTGTTAATGATATCATCTCCTCTGGAGAATCATCGCTCAAGATTACAAAAGCTCTTAGGTTTAACAGAAAAGTAAAGAATGATCAGGGCGAGTCAGCATGGAAATCCACTGGCATAATACTTCTAACCTTCAACGGCCACTCTCGTCCCTCTCACATAGCTATCTTCAAGGTTAGATACACAGTGGAAGTTTATATTCCTCAAATACGAATGTGCTACTCATGCCTTAGATTTGGGCATATGAGCGGCAACTGTAGAAGTAAGCCTAGATGTGCTCACTGTGGTGAGTCTGGACATAAGAAAGAAATTGATTGCCCCAACATCACCTCTGCCCCTAAGTGCGCAAACTTCCAAGGTCCACATTTAGCTACCAACAAAGATTGCCCTACCTGGACTTCCCAAACTCGAGCTCGTGATCTCTCAATTAGGAATGGTATTTCCTTAGAAGAGGCCAAATCCGCTGTAAAAAATAAATTCCATTTTAATTTTTCACATTTTCCTTCATTATCAGAATCTGACACCCCAGATACGTGCCCTCAACTTCTTACTGCCTCTATTTCTCACTCATACGCTTTTCGCGTAAAACCTGTCCGGCACACTCCAGTCACTGCACCTCTAGTTGCCCAAACTAAACTCAGCAAACCTACGTCTCAAGAGAGACTACAGAATACCAACTCCCTTAGAGAGGCTCATAGAAGCCTCCTGATAGCCCCTAATGGCAATATACCTTGTGCAAGTTCCACTCCCGTTGGATTTAGTTTCCCCAACTATTCCTCAGTTAACGATTCGCACACTCCCCCTAATTTCCAGGACTTATATTCCCAAATGTCCTCACTAATAAATCTGGTGACGATGCTTCTATCCAATTTAAATCTCAATACTTCAAAAACCTTAATTACACCCTCTGCATCTTGTGAACTAAACATCGATCCATCTCTTGCTCCTGCTTCTTCCTCCAGATCAGTACTCTCCTCTCCAATCAGTCAAACTTTCCCCCTTGAACATGGCCAGTAATTCGCTAAGGATTTTTCACGAATACGATGTGATAATTTTAATAGAAACCTGGCTCAAGCCAGGTATGCACCTCATTCTCCGGAATTTCAACGTGATTCGAAAGGATCGGTTGAACCGGATAGGGGCGGGGACTTTGCATCCTTCTGAAAAAGACCTTTAATTATCAGATAGAAAAAAATATTCCCTCGGACGACACCATATCGTCACTCTCCATTACTATCTTGAACTACTCCATCCCACTAACCTTAATAGCTATTTACAGACCACCTGATTCCAATCCTAATCTCAATTCTTGGGCCAAACTTTTTCATTCCATCACAAATTTCTCTTACGTCTCCATGGGCGGAGACTTTAATGCGCATCATCCTGCATGGGGATCCTCCTCTACCTGCTCTCGGGGTAGGGAACTCATGCAGTATGTGAACAACTCTAATTTAGTAATCATTAATGACGGTTCACCTACCTGTATTAACAACAATAGAAACGGTCCTTCAGCTCTGTATCTATCACTCATCTCCTCTCCTCTTGCTCTCTCTCTTCATCATGGTCCGTTTTTCCCGACAATCTGTCCAGTGACCACCTCCCAGTAGTCACCACTATCCACCTCTCTTTTCAACATATTACTAACTCCTGTCGGGAAATATTTCGTATCAATGAAAGGAACCAGGGCAACCTGATCTCCATCCTTAACTCTGCACTGAATAGCGAACCATTCAATAACACATTTAAGCTGCTTTCCATTCGCACTCAAGTGATACTGAGCTACTCAGTTCTGTGAGTCTATTGGACTCAGGCTGTGACGTCAATGTACAGTGCGTAAAAGGAACGCGCAAGCACGCGCAAGTGAGAAAATAAGCTCACATAACCTTAACTTGTTGTACATTTTCTCATAAAGACGCTAGAGATGACTTCGTGTAATGATTCAAGTATTATTATGAAGGTAAGTTGATACATGTTAATTGTTTATGACTTAAATATACATTAAATATTTGTATAATATATACACATATACATTACAATTTCATGAAAATTATATGCAATTAGATTTTAGAAGACGATTCAGAATCGACTTGGAGTAGTTCAGATTCAGATGAATCTAAAATTTTTTCTTACTCTGAATCATCATCTTCTGACTGTTCCGACTTAGACAACCCTTTTAGAAGGAACTTACACAGAATAAATAATTTTATGGACACTGTTAAAAATTATGACGACAGTGAATTTAAAGAACATTTTCGGCTAAAACGTTCAACTGTGGATTTATTAATAAGTATATATGATCATCCACTAATAAATAAACAATTTCAATAAGTCCGGTTAAAGTAAACTGATAGATAAATAACGTAGTTAGCTAATGAGGATTTGATCGGTTAAATTAACATTGGCTGCCTTGTTTATTTTAATTGTTGCGTTAGTTTGCTTTAACTGGATTTGGTGAAATTGGCCTTAAACTGCAATGCTTAACTTGCATAATTTTTTTACAGATAGGATTGAAATGGAACATGTTTTACCTCAACACAAATCTGGAAGGCCAAAAATATGTGCACAAAAAGCAGTTCTAATGACTCTTTGGTATATTTCTAATACAGAGACTTTTCGACAATGCTCAGACAGATTCAATGTCACTAAAAGCTCCTGTCATCGTATCATAACAAAAATAATAACATTTTTAGTCGAAAAAAGTAGAGAGTATATTGTATGGCCCACTGGTCAAGAGCTAAACAGAGTAAAGTCTGCATTTTGTAAATTGCAAGGACTTAACGGGGTAGTTGGAGCTATAGATGGATGCCATATAAAAATTAATAAGCCATCCTCGAAACACCATTATGTATATATTAATAGGAAAGGAGATTATAGTCTTCTTATACAAGGAGTTTGCGATTCCCAAAAAAAATTTATTAGTTTCTTATGTGGAGAACCAGGATCCATCCATGACAGTCGCCTATTAAAGAAATCATCCCTGTATAAGAAAGGTATAGATGGATTTTTAGGTAGAAATTTCTTATTGGGAGACTCAGCATATCCCTGTTTGGATTGGCTAATCTGTCCATTCAAAGACAATGGCAACCTAAGCCAAAATAAAAAATTATTCAATTACCGCCATTCCGCAACAAGAATCGTCATTGAAAATGCTTTTGGGCTTTTGAAAGGGAGATTCAGGAGACTAAAACATTTCGACAACAACGATTTAAAGTTTGTTGTAAAATGCATAATAGCTGCTGCTGTACTACATAATATTTGTTTGATGAACCAGGATGAATTTGAAGTCAATGACAATAATAATACTAATGATGAAGATAATGAAAATATGATAAATACAGCAGGAATTAGTGGTGTGCATGACCAGTATTCGAGAAGAGACGAAATTTTTCAAGAAATGTTTAATTAGATAGGTATTACAGAAAAATGGACAATAAAAAATTTTACTTTAAAATAACTAGTGATGATATTATTTAATGCTAAACATAAATAAGTCTTTGGTTTTGGGCAGTGAAACTCCTTACTAATAATCAGTATAGTAAAGTGTATTTCAAAAACAAAAATAAAACATTTTTTTTAAAATAACGTAACAATCAAAACAACAAACAAACATATCCTATGGTTTCACTTTTTTGTCATAAATGCTTCCAACGCGTTTATTTTCCTTTTTTCTAATTCTAACTTCTCCTTGTAGAGATCTAGTTTTTCTTTTTTTAATTTTAAACTTTCTTCGATGTAGCGTTTTCTCATAATGTCTTTTTCTGTCATTTTTTCCATTTTCTCTTCCAAACATTTTTTTTTGGCTTTAAATAGTTCTAATGATGGATTTTTTCGTTTTTTTTTATTAAATGAATCTGTAGAACATGAAGGTTCTGATGTGGCGTAAGAATTAGAATCTTGCAACGGTTTAATCGCTACGTCCTGTGGCTGTAAGTTGTCTACATCTATTGAGTGAGGACTACAATTTGACGGGGAATCCCCTAACAATTCATCTAGTCGGTCGTAAAATGTGAATTTAACAGGACCTCTCCCTGATCTTGATTTAATGTCTTTCGCACTTTTATACGTGCGTACAAGGTTCTGCCACTTCTTTTTACATGTCGATTCAGACATCTAAAAATGAAAAGAAATATTTTTCAGTCATTATGATCAATATGATCAGTCGATTCAGACATCTAAAAATGAAAAGAAATATTTTTCAGTCATTATGATCAAAATGAAATAATTATAATTCAGATACTAAAGCCTTATGTCCACGATGTTAGAAATTGATCAAAGTTTTTGAATTGAGAAATATTTAACTAATAAACTTGTATCTTTTCCATGAAAACTACAAGTTTTTTGGCTAGAAATTTTTGTATCCGAGAACTCAGATAGAGTCTACCATCATGGACACAAGGCCTTACAAACAATCGTTTCAAATAGCCTAAACAATAAAACAAAGTTTAATCCATTGCTACCATATACTGTGTAAATCATTTCACTTACTTCAATACTTTGGCTGCCCAGTTCCTCGCTAATAATGGCCCAAAAATTCTTTCGCTTGTGGACATGGTACATATCTTCGTATCGTGCTTCTACAGCAGTTATCAAAGCACGTGTTTGGTTAATTGACCATGTATTTCTATTTTCTTTCGTGCATGAAGATGAATTTTCTGAGAGATTTATATCTTCACACTGGTGTAATTCATTATTATGACTTTCAACATCATTGTTGTTTCTCTCCTTAAACTCATGACTAATATCCACAATTTGAATGGCTTCCTTGGTAATATTATCATTGTTTTGGTTTTTGAAATATACTTCATTATTTTCATGGAACCCTATTAAATTGTTTGGTACCCACATTCTGCAATTTTGCTCTACAATACAGTAATGAAATAAATTATTATTTATTATATGTACTTAGATTATTGTTTATTTATTTACACAATATTTACCAGTGTCTTCTACATAAAAATCGCCGTTATCATTAGTTAACCACCCACTTTGGACTCTCAGTAAGAGATACGGCATAACTAAAAGAATATTATTTATAAGATTTACTATCAATAATTATCTACAATGACCTCATATCATTTCGTACTTACTTGCTTCTTTTGTTAAGCAAAGTGTACTTTTTGAAACCCACTCTTTTACTTTTTCTGTTTCTTCTGTCTATTGTCTGCGAACAGTGTGAATTTCTCTTTTAATTGTGAGTCCACTTCTTCTTTCTTCTTCTTCTTTCAAATTTTGGCCATGATACGCATGCGCGATCTTAAGTGAGTCCACAAACTCCTTAAAGCACACGGTCTCGACCAAGCTCAATTGTGGATAGAAAACTCAGTAAAATCTAGTGAAATCTCAGTTGCCAACATCAAAAGGAACGTGCATTCAACTGAGTTATGACGTCACTAGTGAGATTTCACTGAGTTTTGATGCAAATGGAAAGCACCTTTAATCTACTTCCCCCCTCTGGCAAGTATGAAACTTTAATAAATGAGCTGACAAAAAGTCTAGATACTGTCTCCCCTCAAACCCCCACCTCTGCGAACAACATACGTAAAAGAAACGTACCATCTCCCTCTCCATGGTGGTCAGATGACTGTAGAAAACTTATAGAAAGCAGAAGGGAATCCCTTCGTATATGGCAGCTAAGACCGAACCACGAAAACCTGATCAATTTAAAAAAATCCGATGCTATTACTAAAAGAGAACTGAAAAAAATAAAACGTCTCAAATTCAAAGAATTTTGCTCTTCCATCAACCGACTAACTCCTATCACAGACATTTGGGATACTGTACAAAAATTCAAATATAGGCTTAATTACTCGCCCAAACCTCATCCGGCAGATGCCACAGTTCACAAACATATCCTGAACTTCATAGAAAAATCATGCCCACCTTCTGTTTACTGACCCTTTTATTTTGCAGAAGAGTCTTGCAGAGCACATGTACAGAGAGATGCATTAATGGCGCATGGTGGGGATACCCCCTCCAGGTACCTCTCCTTATTGACGGAAAGCACGTCACATGCTTTTCATCCATAAGGAAGGATAGGTGGTGGGGGTACCCCCACCATGCGCCATTAATGCATCTCTCTGTACATCCCTCCAATTACACCTTTCCTATTTCTTCTTTCTCAAAACAAGAACAATGCAACGTGATTGACTCCTGTAAACGCAAATCCTCTCCCGGCTTGGATTCAGTATCATACAACATAATTAGAGGTCTTTCATTTTCCTTTCACAATAAGTTATTAAATTGCTTCAACGATATGCTTGCTAGTTCCGACTTTCCCAAAGCCTGGAAAGACTTCCTAGTTGTTTTAACACGTTGAACGCCCAGCGTGAATCGATGGAGTTTCCCCCGGGGCCCAAATCCGTGATATCGTGTAGCAGCGCGTTACGTTAGAAGAAGAATACAATACGCCTCATAAAGGCCTCGAAGTGGGAAATGCGAAAAGTGTTCCGAAGAAAGATAGCTTTTGTGAGCGAAGACATTGTGACTGGGTAAATTAATTAAATTTGGCACTAATTTCGTTCTCGGATTTTATTCGAACGTCTCGCGACTATGTCCGGTGGCCGACTGCCTGGCCATGCGTCGTCACGCGTCCAGGCTCGACGCGCCTCCCAAGTCTTTATCTCTAACTCACAAAAGAACTACGAGATGTTTTGGTAACCGAACGCTCGGTCTTGTTGGCGACGGACAAAGCCGCTACAATAGCTATGAAATTATATTGCGTCAGTTACTTCAGATCCTTCAGTCTAGCAGTGTGTTTCGCATATTTTCAGTATCTTTGCTTCTTGACGCCTAAAATGTTTGTTAGACGGTGCAAAAGTGTGAATAAAAGTGAGCCGTGTAGCGACGAAGAAGAGATCAGTTTTGCAAGAAAAGTTAGAAATATTATTGCATCAAGTTCGAGCTCGGAAAATGAGGATTTTTATGATAGTGACGATTTTGAAGAATTATTAGAAAACCTGGCTATAGATGAAGAGAATGAACAGACTGATACTGCCGGTTCATTTGAAAATATCCAATGTAAAGCGTTCACCGGAAAACAAAAATCATTTGAATTTACTGGGAAAAAAGGACTTCTCGTGGAACTACCTTCCAATATCACAGCAGGTGATGTTCTTTCTCTCTTTTTGAATAAACAAGTGATAGATCTTATAGTGGCGGAAACAAACATGTATGCAGAAAACAAAATGGATGAAAACAGTCACCACGCACGAATAAGGAGATGGAAACCCACAAGTTCCGAAGAGATTAAAATATTTCTTGGACTATTGATTTGGATGGGGTTAGTGTAAGCACCACTGACCAAATATCGGTCAACGGATCCTCTTTATAATTTTCCGTTAGCCCGAAGTAAAATATCTCGAAATCGATTTGAGTTATTGCTATCACATTTACATTTTTCAAACAACGAATCCATGCAGCATAATAATCGACTTGGAAAAGTGTTGCCATTAGTCCAGATACTTGTTGAGAATTACCAAAAAATATTTATACCCGGCCCAGAAATTGTAATTGATGAGAGTATGGTTTCGTGGAGGAGAAGGCTTATATTCAGGCAGTATATACCGACATAACAAAAAAAATAGAAACCGACTTCGAAAATAGTACAGATAAAAAGCAATAAATGAGATTAATGTAATTTAGAAAAAAGCGCTAAAAAGAATGAAATAATTTTTTTTGATTATACAGGGTGTCTCACGCAAGCTACAACCGCGGAAATACACGTGTCCACATGGATCATTGGAAGCGAAAAGTGAAATAAAAAGTAATAAAATTTGTCCTCGTTAACGAGTTATTAAATAAAATAGATCAGCGAATCAGGAAGCACGGAAGCGGTAGGCGGTGAGCTGCGGCCATGCTGATTGATTGTTGGTATAGAATAGAATTTCAGAATAGAGGTAGTCCACATTTACACATGCTTGTCTGGTGGGCAAATATTCCAGACTTTCTAACGAACAGAGGCCGCGACATGATCGAAAAGATAGTTTCATGCTCCCTAAATGTACCTGACGCACGGTTGAAGGACATAATTGAAAAGGTACAAATTCACAAGCACTCAAGTACCTGTTACAAAGAACGGAACAATTCATCTTGCCGATTTGGGTTTCCTAGACCAATAAGCGAAAGGACTGTATGCCTGGGTCCAGACGATACACTTGCCAACAACGGACGTTTTTGTTTACTGCAAAGAACTGTAAATGAAGTAATGGTAAATAATTATAACCCAACTCTTCTGAAATTGTGGGAAGGAAACATGGATATTCAACCATGCGGAAATGTAACAGTTGTCGCGTACTATATCGCAAAATATGCAAGTAAGTGTGAGCCGCAAGAATTTGGTAACGTTTTAAAAGATGCAATTTCGCATGCTAAAAGACGGGTTGGCACCCTATGGAATCAATTGTTTTCAGTATCTATGGCAATCCTTTCTCAACGCTTAATTAGTGCTCCGGAATGCGCCTACCGTTTATGTCATTTACCACTTAAAATGAGTTCGCGCAAAGCAGTATTTTTGAATAGCTGTCGACCTGAACAAAGATATCGCCTTGGGCGTTTTGAAGGAGACGAAACAATGATTTACAATAATATTTTCGATCGTTACATACAAAGACTGGATGACTTGAAAGATCTGAGTTTAGCGGTGTTCGTTGTTCGATACGAGACAGTATCTAATACAATGTGGAATGAAGACGAAGGTGATGTAGAACTTAGAAACGATGCCGATGAAAGACCAAAATTCATCAAACTGAAAGATAATACTCGCATGCGAATAAGAAACAAACCTGCTGTACTTCGTCACCGATATTACACATTAAACAGCGACAGAGAAGGATATTTCTACAACCTGATAGTATGTAACATACCATTTCGTAATGAAAATGAGCTGACATTAGAAAACGAATCTGCAGAAGAGTGTTGCATATGCAGAGCAAGTTATTCAAGCAGCTTTGGCCCAAACTGTAGCTTTAAATGCTGCTCGCGAGGATGGAGAAGAGCAAATCTTGACAGAGGAGGCTCTTGTTATTCATGCTGACGAAGAAGTTTACAACTACAATAATGATGTAATAGAAGATCAAGAACAAGAGATAGACGCGATGCCGGAAGAAGTTTTCCTTAGGTGCGTACGAGGAATGAACATACAACAGAAAGATTTATTCAGAAGAGTATCCTCAATGATTGAAAAGGATATTAAAGGTGAATGTACTGAGCAAATGTTACTTTTCATAACTGGAGGAGCTGGGAGTAGCAAATCGTTCATCTTAAAATTACTTGTTGAACTTGTTAAACGTTGCTATAGCCCAACTGTAGATGCTTTTCTGAAAGCAACTTTCGTAGAAGTGGCATCGTTAACTGGCGTTGCCGCTCGGCAGATATTTGGAAAAACACTACATTCTATGTTCTCTTTACCCGTCGAAAAAGGTTCTGTGATGACTTATCGAAAAATGACAGGCCAGAGACTTGAACAAGAGAGGCGAAAGTGGAGTTACATCAAATGGCTAATCATTGACGAGATATCAGTGGTTTCTTACGAAAATTTACGAATTATTCACTTAAGACTGCAAGAGTGTAAGAACAATAAAATGCTTTTTGGTGGCATAAATGTACTGTTCTTAAGAGACATTATGCAACTACTACCTGTAAAAGGACATTGGTGTTATATGCAACCGGCCTGGTGCGCAGCAGAGATAAATTTGTGGCATCAGTTTTCATTCTGCGAACTAATGATTAATATGCGACAAAAAGACGATACAGAGTTCATCGATCTGCTAAATAGTTTACGATACGGCGAACTAACAGCATCGCAATTGCAAATTCTATGCGAACGCAGAAGAATTCCTTTGACGGGAGAGTTTGATGATGGCGCAGCAGTAAGAATATTTCCAACGCTGAATTTAGTAGATGAGTACAATTGCAAAATGACTGAGGCAATAATGAGAGGTTCATCTCGGGTATATACAATTAACGCAGTGGACGAATCGCGTGAGGCAGCTACATATGGAAAGAAACCGCCTAAGAACGTCATCCCTACGAATGCAAATAATTGCGGTGGTTTGTTACAAACTATAACATTAGGTGAAGGGTCACGAGTTATGCTACGACGAAACATATCACTATCCGATGGACTAGTAAATGGCGCAAGGGGAAGCGTGAAGAAGTTCGTTTGGCCGGCACTTCGTAGAGATCAATTAGAAGAGGGCGAACTTCCGACATCGGTACTCATTCAATTTGATGATGAAACGATTGCAAATAGATACAAAGATTCGGATGGATATGTTGCGATTGCTCCCGTCACAGCAACGTTTCAAGCGACGAAGGGTTACGGAGATATTGAACGAAATTTCGCCAATCATTTCGTAACAATTTATATATAGCAACAATTGAAAATGTGTCGCATAATGTTAGTAAGTGAGCAATATTTGCGAAAAGATCGAAAAGGTTTGGTTCCGATAGGTAAAGTCGTTGAGGAGATATAGAGGAATAAACAAATGCTTTTGCAATAACAATTTAAACATAACAATAATTGAAAATTTGTCGCATAATGTTAGTGAGTAGGGAATATTTGCGAAAGGATCCAAAAGGTTTGGTTCCGATAGGTGGAATCGTTGAGGAGATATAGAAGAATAAACAAATGATTTTGCAATAATATCCTAAATATAGCAACAATTAATAAATTTTTTATATAATTAATATCTGCTAATTATTTCTAAGAGGATAGTAATAGTTTCATTACAATAAATCAATCCCATTCAAAGATATTGTGATAAATCTGAACAAAGTTCGTAACTCGTTTCGCAATCCAACGCACTAATTTTGCAATAACTTTGTTAATAATAAACATTTCGGAAAACATTTTTTAAACGGGATCAATGGGAAAACTAAACCTAACAACTGGAAGTGGTTTCATCTCGATTGGTCAATCCGTTGCATAGTTATGGCCGGACAAACGAAAAAAAAAAAGTAACATCGCCCATTGTCGAATAGAGTAACCTCGTCCTTTTCGAAGTCGGTTAAAAATCGCACAAATATGGCATAAAAATATTCAAATTGTGTTCTACAGAAGGTTATACGTGGTCCGTTAAAATATATGCTGGACGAGATACGAGTGGGAAGAGACAAGTTGGTATAGCTCTTACCGTTTGTCGCGAGCTCATAGAGAAATTATTGAATGAAGGGCGTACCTTGTTCATCGATAATTTTTATACGAGCTACGAATTAGCAGTAAAATTATTAAATTTCAAAACCCATGTTCTTGGAACGGTCCGCCACAATAAGAAATATATGCCAAAAGATGTTCTGCTTCACCCATTGAAAAAAGGTGAAATAATCTCACGGGAAGACGATAATGGCATTATAGTTCTAAAATGGAGAGATGTCCGTGATGTTCGAATGTTATCATCGAAACATGCACCTGTTATGGTAACAGTTTCAGACTCTTCCAGTCTCCGCGGTCGTCCTCCAAAACTGAAACCATTAGCAGTCATCGTATATAACACTGGAAAGTCTGGCATTGACAGGGACGACCAAATGGTATCATATGCAACGACAATTCGGAAGAGCATAAAATGGTACCGGAAACTAGCAATTCACTTTCTAATAGGAATTTCTGTAGTGAATGCACACATTGTTTACTAGAACGCAACAAGAAAGAAGATACAAATACGAAAATTTCGAGAGCTTATAGTACGAGAGTGGTTAGGATTGGAAAACACAAGGCCTCAAACAATGAATAAAGCGTCTTGCCAACTGCAAATTCGAAAAAACCCGCAGGGCACATCTACAAGAAGAACAAGTGTTGCGGGCTACGTAAACCGGACAGGGCATGAAATAATTGAAAAGTCATCTCACCTCCTGCAAATTCGAAAAAATCCTCGAGGCAAATCTATAAGAAGGATGTGTGTTCAATGCCACGTAAAACGGCGGCGTACTCTTGAGCGCCACGATGCAAGAAAAAATGTACAAAAGACTGTAACGTATTGTCCTCAGTGTCCAGAATCACCTCAAATGTGCCTACAATGTTTTAAAAAATACCATCATAACTAATAAAATCTGTTGTAATGTTTTAAAAACAAATTTATATTTGTGTATTGTAAGTGTGTGTTGTATTGTATCTCCACATCTTTCCAGGTTGTGAGGTTATTCAATTTGCTGACGATTCCGCACTTTTCACTACAGGCTCCAATGTACAAGACTGTTTACAGATCTTGCAAGTTTCCCTTATTTCACTTTCCAGCTACTCCTCCAATCGCGGTTTAAACATCTCACCTGAAAAAACCAAACTAGTAATATTCCCCAGGCGTAAAACGGCTATCCTTAATCCTCACCTCACTCTTAACGGCTCCTCGATCCATATAAGTTCCGAAGCCAAGTACCTTGGCCTCACTATAGACTCCCAGCTTACCTGGAAAGGCCACATTGATCTTATTACGGCTAAAGCATCCAAGTCGCTAAATACAGGGTGTCTCTTTTTAATCTTTAAATGCGATTATTTCGAAAAATATTAATTATTTGTTAAAATTTTTTGAACGAAACATATTCTACCTTGAAGGGGACATTCAATGGTGGACCTTTTTTTTCTCTGGGTGGAGGCGCCTCCGAGATTTGAAGTTGACCTTTGATTTTTTAAATGGAACTATATATTTTTGTTATGCCAGACATGTAGCCTAGCTCAAGACGAATCCATCGACATGCATTATGTTGACCTTGAAATGTTATTCAACGTCATTTTTAATTGTTAAATGTTTTCATGTAGTGCTCGTCCGGGAAATGATTCTCGTCTTCTAAATTAAAAAAAAAAAACGACATCACGTAGTAACACTATTGACACAAATGTTTACAAACACATAATATCTGTTAGCAGAATGACCTCGAGTACTAGTATTGTTGCTATTCATGTTTACGAACGTAGAATATCTTCTAGAGCAGTACTCTTTACTTATTTCGAGACAGTGAGTACGTAGACACTACAAGCGTTTTTGATTTTGATTGCGAATAATTTTACGATGGCTGATTATGCGCCTAATGAAATTGTCGACATGATTTTGATTTTGGGAGAATGTCCGCGGAATTATAGTGCAGCTGCCTTATTGTATCGGGAAAGATTTCCAGATCGCCGGCATCCTAGTAGTGTCACCATAAAAAATTGTGAAACTCGGGCTCGGCAAGGATTTTTGCGTCGAAATCGTCGTAGCCAGAATTCCGAAAGGTCGGAAGTTTTAACGCTAGCAGCGGTAGCTGCAAACCCTCATGATAGCACCCGGGCCATTGAAAATAGTGTCGGTGTATCAAGATCTGTGGTGTCAAGAATACTTCGACGACATCATTTTCACCCGTACCGTATTTCTTTACATCAAGCGTTGACTGATGCCGATCATGGCGCCAGATTGAGATTTTTCCGATGGTCTCAGCGTAGAATAATGCGTGATTCTTTTTTTTTTTCCTATGTGCTGTTTTCGGACGAAGCAACTTTTAAAAACACGGGACAAGTGAATCGTCACAATTCCCACTATTGGTTTGATGAAAATCCTCATTAGCATCGGACAGTTCAACATCAGCGACAATGGTCTTTAAATGTTTGGTGTGGAATTGTTGATGGTTATTTAGTGGGTCCACATTTCTTTAATGGTACATTAACTGGAGAAGTGTACAACGACTTTATTTGTAACCAGTTACCAATTCTTTTAGAAAACGTTCCACTGGCCACAAGAGTGCGAATGTGGTTCCAGCATGACGGTGCTCCACCTCGTTACTATCGCCGCGTGCGACAAAGTTTAAACGAAATGTTCCCTGGTCGGTGGATAGGAAGAGGAAGTGCGATACCCTTTCCACCAAGGTCGCCAGATTTAACACCGTTGGATTTTTATTTGTGGGGTTATGTAAAAGACAAAGTTTATATGGAAGTGCCAACGACGCCCGAAAATATGAAGGGTCGAATAAGAAATGCGTGTAATCAAATAAAAAGGGAAACTTTAGAACAAGTGGAGCTGTCATTTAGGGACAGAATCAATTTGTGCCTTAATGCCCAAGGTCGTCAATTTGAATACAGAAGATAAAAAACATTTCTCGGACGAGCACTACATGAAAACATTTAACAATTAAAAATGACCTTGAATAACATTTCAAAGTCAACATAATGCATGTTGATGGATTCGTCTTGAGCTAGGCTACATGTCTGGCATAACAAAAATATATGGTTCCATTTAAAAAATCAAAGGTCAACTTCAAATCTCGGAGGCGCCTCCACCCAGAGAAAAAAAAGGTCCACCATTGAATGTCCCCTTCAAGGTAGAATATGTTTTGTTCGAAAAATTTTAACAAATAATTAATATTTTTCGAAACAATCGCATTTAAAGATTAAAAAGAGACACCCTGTATAATTAAATCTCTAAGAGGGATTTGGTGGGGAGGCCACCCATATCTCCTCCTTCGCATTTACCGTGCTCGTGTTAGAAGTACCATTGACTATAATGCGTTCCTATTTGCAGTTCAAAACCAAAAATCACTTATCCGTCTAAGAAGTATTTAATACCGCGCTATTCGTCTCGCCTTAGGGTTGTGCGCACCTCCACTCCCATCAATGTTATATTGGCTCAAGCATGTGAGCTTCCTATCCGTTTTCGCCACAATGTGTTGGCTCAGAGGTACCTGCATCGTGTTTTTTCAAACCCTGACCACATCTTCACAGACAAACTATATCAATTAATGGCTCAGTTAACCAGGCGAAATAGATATAACCTCAAACAAGCATTCATTCTATATCATGCTTTTAGCTTATCCATACATGAAGCTAAACTCATTTACAAATGCAGGGTTCCATTACTTTATAGTGTGAACCCCTCCGTTATCCAATTCTCTCCTGAGGTGGATTCCTTCTGGCACCCACTTAGAAGACTCCCCTTTTCCTTCAGCTGCCTTTCTTGAATGAGCAATATCACTTTAAAATCCGACTACTCCATTTTTACAGACATTTTTTTCGCGGATATCGGGGATTGTTGCTAAACTGTATAACATAGATGGCTCCAAAAAAGGCCCCGTGGATTGCGGCGGCTTCGCCGTATATTGCCCTAACCTCGATTGTAGTAGACAGGTCAAGTTAACCTCTCACACCTCCGTTTTTAGGCACGACCGCAGGGAGTTCCTTATGCTCTCGATCGAGCAAAAAGTGTAACGGACGATTATCTCCGAAACTATTCGAGATATCCAAAAACCCTTTTGGATCTTTACGTTTCATAACAAGATCTAAATGTATGTATGTGTGTGTGTGTGTGTGTGTGTGTGTATATACAGGGTGTCCCACGCAAGCTACAACCGCGAATATACACGTGTCCACATGGATAATTGGAAGCGAAAAGTGAAATAAAAAGTAATAAAAATTGTCCTCGTTAACGAGTTATTAAATAAAATAGATCAGCGAATCAGGAAGCACGGAAGCGGTAGGCGGTGAGCTGCGGCCATGCTAGTCTGAAGATAAGAAGCGATAAATTTCGACGGGCGGAGCGTTATGCGTATATACGGAGCGGAGCGTATATACGACGCTTCCTTACGCTATCGCTTCTTGTCTTCAGACTAGCATGGCCGCAGCTCACCGCCTACCGCTTCCGTGCTTCCTGATTCGCTGATCTATTTAATTTAATAACTCGTTAACGAGGTCAATTTTTATTACTTTTTATTTCACTTTTCGCTTCCAATTATCCATGTGGACACGTGTATATTCGCGGTTGTAGCTTGCGTGGGACACCCTGTATATATATATATATATGCCTGTGTGTGTATGTGTGTATCCACTCTAGCGTCTAAACGGCTGTACGGATCAAAGTAAAATTTACACGGAAAATCCAGTTACACCCGACGAGGATCCACTAACAATTTTGATTCGATCCGACTTCCGGTTTCAAAATGGCGGGCACTTTAAATATTAAAAAATTCATAAAAATTCTGTTATAAGAGCAAAACAATTAAAACTTTGCGCAAATATGTAAGATAGTGACAACTAATAACATGAATTTTTTCAAAATTTTTCAGCGAAACAGTACAAAATGGCGGACTAATAAAAATTTGTATCGACTCTAGCGCCTAAACGGCTGAACGGATAAAGCCGAAATTTATACGAAAAATCCAGTTCTTCCAAACATAGATCCACTAACAATTTCGAATTGATTCAACTTCCGGTTTCAAAATGGCGGTCATTTTAAACATTAAAAAATTCATAAAAAATCTTCTATAATAGGCAAACAATTCAAACTTTGCAAAAGTATGTAAAATAGTGATAACTAATAACGTAAATTTTTTCAAAATTTTTCAGGGAAGCAATACAACATGACGAACGAAAAAACATTTTTTTTTTAGGAGAAACGAGTTTTAATGTAATCGGTATTTTAAAAAAAATTATCCCGACGGCCAGATAGCGATAGTCAAACGGCCGCAATCAGCTATCCTGTACTCTCATAAGAAAAGGGATAGGCGAGCGCAGCGAGCCGACTTCCTGTACGAATCGTTACCTCGGTCGTGCCTAATACGAAACAGCAAGGCTGTTTCGTTCGGGGGCCCCAGCCCCCCTATAGCTGGTTACGTTAGAAGCTACTGCCATCTTATTAGCTCTCTGCTTCATTAAGGCTTTTCACCACCCAATACGTATTCGCGATAACTCTCCTGGTCACAGTTTTTAACCGATTTTGCTAAACAAAGACGTATTCCAAAGCTAAATAATTTTGACTTTGACTTTCGTATACGAATTTTAGTTGTTGGTATTCTCGAGCGCTGACGGCGGTTCGCATACGAAAAGTATCGCACGAAATACATCGGATGGTCGTGGTCATGCGAAAAGAGCAATTCGCAAACGAAAACAATAATTACCATTTCATATTGTTAGATTATTTTATTTGAAAAATTGATTATAGTAGTAAATTAGAACTTTTCAAATTCGATGAATAACTAGGAGAAGTTTCGGAGCTATCCTGTGATGAACGACTCGGTTGATTTTGTTTTGTTGGGTTGTCACTGAAATCCTATAGAGAGCAAATGAAATTTTATTTTTATATATTATTTCATATTATTTATTTAGATTTATAGTGTTTGTCAACATGTCTAATTATTTACATGTATTTTTATAAATAAATACTCACAAAATTTACGACGGACTCATCTATAGTACGATCGCCGTGGATAACTGTAGCCCCAATTAATTCTGCAACATTGTCTTCAATTTGCGACATCGCAACGTTTGTTTCCGGAACCCCTCCAGTTTTTTTAAAACTTTTCGATATATCTGCCTTTTTTCCTTTCGTTTTCCATTTCATATCATGCCGCGTCTAGAAATTAAAAAAAAGAATTGCTATATCACTATTCCATCCCGTTTCCTAGAGCCACTCTGTAATTTAAGTCTACGAGAATCGTTTCGGGCACCTTTTTGACGGTAATTTTTTCAATTTTCATCATGCCAATTTGTAAACGAAGTTTGGTTTTCAAAGAGAACACAAAAGAATTTGCTAAGTTGCTCGATATAAGGAGTGTTTGACTTAACGCGCGTGTACCTATATTCCGCGACTTCAAAACTTACTTTCCGTATAATGGGAAATTGAAATAAAAAAGATTCCCAAAACGTTTACCGTAGATATTAAATTATGTTTAAACATATTTTGAAACTCCGATTGCAGAGGTGTTGTATATCATTTATTAATACCTTTCGCCAATGTATCCACGTTTTCCGTGCTCCTGGGATAGCATTTAAATTAGTGGATATTTCTTCCCACATATCCTGTGCTTTTTATTTTGGTAAAATCGGCACGTAAAATGCGCATTCGTTTCGTATGACAAATTCGTGTACGACTTTAATGCAACGTTGCCGATACTTTCAAATATATATTTGAAAGTATTTGTGTTTTTTTTTCACAAATTTGTAGCTTCCGAGAGACGAAATTCCGCTTCACGTTTTAATAAAACACACAATTACAGAGAAACGCTCTCAATAAATTTCAAAAGTGATTTACAAATTCGCGAAAATTATTACGCCAAAAAACTTGAACTATTGGAACGCGACGTCTTACAAGGAGAGGGCACGGCTTGGGAAATTGACTTCGGGATGGGACTTTGTAGGATCAAAGTACCCCATAAGGGTCATCGATTGTTAAAGTAATAGAGCGCACGAACCAGCCAATTCTGAGAGAAAAGCTCTCAAAGTTTTCAGCACAGTGTATATGGTAGAAATTGCACTTTAGTATTCAACGGTTCGGCAGCGCAAGCGGTAGCGAGCTTGCCTACTAACCAGGCGGCTGGGGTTCGATTCCCCGTGGAGTTATTATTTTTTTTGTTTTCTTTAATTTTATATAACAAGTGATTACTTCTGAATATTATTAATAAAAACATCATTGCTATATATATTTTTTAATTAAGAGCACATTAACACAACATTTTAACGATGAATTTTATGTACATCTATCTTGCGAACCATAAGTTTTGGTGGGTGAGTAAGATTAAATTCTTACGATCTTATATCTAGAATTCTTATGGGCCGAAACTATAATACGTCAAGTGACATTTCGCCGCGAACGTAGGCCGGGCTCGCGAATTTGTTTACAGTAGAGTTCGATGCCTCTGCTGTCGAACTTCGGTAGCGAGATAAAAACAGGTTCCAATAAACTTCCGTACACGCGTGATTCGAAAAGGCACAAAGGCTCTAACGCGATTAGACGGCATAAGAATTTAATCCTACTCACCCACCAAAACTTATGGTTCGCAAGATAAATGTACATAAAATTCATCGTTAAAATGTTGTGTTAATGAGCTCTTAATTAAAAAATATATATAGCAATGATGTTTTTATTAATAATATTCAGAAGTAATCACTTGTTATATAAAATTAAAGAAAAAAAAAAAAATAATAACTCCACGGGGAATCGAACCCCAGCCGCCTGGTTAGTAGGCAAGCTCGCTACCGCTTGCGCTGCCGAACCGTTGAATACTAAAGTGCAATTTCTACCATATACACTGTGCTGAAAACTTTGAGAGCTTTTTTCTCGGAATTGGCTGGTTCGTGCGCTCTATTACTTTAACAATCGATGACCCTTATGGGGTACTTTGATCCTACAAAGTCCCATCCCGAAGTCAATTTCCCAAGCCGTGCCCTCTCCTTGTTAGCGAAGGAACGGATCGCTCATGCTTTAGAAAAACTTCTTCCAACGGACGAGCTAGACTCTGAGCTAGGTTTCTTAAATGAAGAATTTCTAGACGAAAATATAGAATAATTAATTATTTATTGTTTAAAAAAAATTGTTAATTATTAAAATAATTTCTTATTAATTGACGTTGCTTCAATTTTGCTTCCATGAGATGGTGATTGACGTGCCCAACTGCAGCTTTTTGGGGTGCTATTGCATGTTCCATGCCAAAATCTCAATGTCATCGTTTTCATTCTCTGGGGCTGGTAAATTTTTTTCACGCACATGTTGTGAAGAACTGTGCACGAATTAATGATTTGCGAGGCAACATTTGGTGAATAGTGTAGCATACGATGCTTAAGTAAACACCGAAATCTCATTTTTAAAAGTCCGTTGCATTTTTCAATTATCGACCGAGTTCGCCGAAAGCATTGATTATATCATTCTTCGGGTGTATTTGGCTCAGCTTCATGTATAGGTGTTAAAAACCACGGCCTCAATGCATAGCCCGAATCGCCTAAGAATAAGAAAATAAATTAATAATATCATTAATATCACTACTTCATTGGATCAGTCAGTCGGTCGGTTGAAACATTACTTAAAGTCGGCATAACGTCATAAAGCGTAGCTGGTTACTTTTGCCTCTAAGCGCTACGACTGGAAAGAGTTAATATTGTAATAAGTAATTGAATTATTTAAGTACCTAATAAATAAAACTTTCCATGACCTTCAGCGTGCAAATTTTGCATTAGTGGCAAAACGTTGCTGTGATTCCAGATGAAGCTGTCGTGGGTGCTTCCCGGGTAACGTGCAGTTACGTTTAAAATCTGCATTCTACTATCGCAAATCTACAATGTCATTTTCATTATGACAATCTGAATTATTTAGAAAATCTACTTGAATTTGCAATGAATGTTTCAATATATTATTAAATATCAACATACTAGCTGCGTATTTATCGAATGATAACCCTTCCGATTTACGTATACATGTTCAGGATACAATTCGTCTGGCGTGTTTGGTGGAACTATTGCTACATGGGTGCAATCTATGCATCCCATGACACCAGGTAAACCAAACTCCTCAAAAAATCTTCAAAACAATTTAAATTGAAAAATTGATATTGTGGGATCTGGGTGTATTAATATTATTATTAAGAAAATCCCACGTGTCGCCGATGTTGTTAAACCGTATATTTTCAGAAGTACAAAGGAAAAAAGACAAAACAATCTCTCGCAACGCTCGATCCTCACATCTCGCAATCTCACAATGCACTACTTCTCGTCGCGTACTTTTTAGCGACGATCTCCGAAAAACAATCGCTCGCGAGGAGCGTTGCGTTGCTGCCGATACTCGCGTCGACCGTAACGCGTAGTTATCGCTTCACGCACGCACGCACACTCACACATACGCACGCACGCACGCAATATTCATCTCTCTCTCTCTCTCTCTCTCTCTCCCCCCCCACACACACACACACACGCAAAATTTTACTTCGATCCGTTCAGCCGTTTAGACGCTAGAGTGGACACACACACACACACACACACACAGAGACACCCACAATATAATTTACACATAAATTATATTACTTACGTATTGCGAATATTTCTTAGTTCCTCAAAGTTTTGTGGAAAATGCACCCATTCATTAAAAACTACTGGATTATTTAAAACTGCATTAACATCCCGGATATAATGGCTCACTGATGCTTGGCTAACTCCAACATACTGGTTACTGCCAATATCTAATTGATAACTGCCACTGGCATAGAATTTAAGAGTTGTAAATACCTATGAAATAAGAGCAATAAACTAATTACTATTGGAAGTCTTTTATTATGCTCTTGATAGATCAAAAAGTGTAACAGACGATTATCTCCGAAACTATTCAAGATATCCGGAAACCCTTTTGGATCTTTACGTTTCATAATAAAAACTAACAAGGGGATATTACGGCCTCGGAAATTGACTTTGGGATGAGACTTTGCGGGTTTGTAGTCTACCTTTAGACTATTCGATTTGCAAAGTAAGAGCGCGCATTAGCCATAAACTTTCGAGAAAAATGGCTTTAAAGTTTTACGTGTAGGACGTATACCGGTCACTTTGAACACCATCCAAGAACAGCGAAGTGGCCGAATTGTAGCGAACTCGCTTGCGGCGCGGACGGTCCGTGTTCGATCCCTGCGTGTGGTAACTTTTATTTTTTTTTCAATTCTTTAAAAAATTATAAAAACTGTGAAATAAAGTTAATGACATACTAATATGAAGAATTTAATTATACATAATTTTTTCTATTAGTGAAAAAATGGGTCGATTAATATTTGTTGGTTCTGCTTCCACATTAGATGACTCTGATTCGTTATTAGCTCGCTGAAGGTCACTTCTTAGTTCTTGATTATTGGGCGTCTCGTTCACGGTTGGACTTCGATTTTGAGGGTTATTCCCAGTATTAATTCATTTTGGATTTGGTCGGTCAGTGACGTAAGACGGGGCAAAATCAAGCTCAGTAAAAATATTACGATTAAATGGATAAATACCGGTTTTCCTGAATCCAGCCTGAACATTACTTTGAGTTAGAGTTAGCGGCACAGCATTTGCTACAATGCTGGGAATATCGTATACGCTCATTGTTTTTCCGTGATTACTTCTCATCCACGCATCACAACTTGAATTTATTGCTTTTTTGAATGGGCCATAGCAAGATCTGTCTAATTGCTGAAGTTTATGGGAACAGTGCGGCGGGAAAGATAATAACACGATGCCATTTTCTTTACAATAATCCAGACAGTTAATATGAATATGTGAAGAGTGGTTGTCTAACACCAACAGCACATTATGATTAGGCGAAGCATTAGTGTGTTTTTTAAAATGTTTCAAAAATACGGTAAACAGATCATCCTGCATCCATCTTGAAGGATTACCCGCACCAATCGAGCCCACAGAACCATCTCTTATAAAATGATCTCGGAATCGGACACGAGGAAATATAAACATAGGAGGAAGTACATTTTCCCAAAGCATTTGCTGCAAAAGCCAATGTAACTAAAGTATCCCGCTTTGCTGATGTTACTGAGCCTACCTGCCTTGTTCCTCGTCTCGCCACAAGCCTATCAGGCTTCTGAACCGTCGTTATGCCAGTTTCATCGACGTTATAAATGTCTTGAGGTTCAAAGTGATGGCGATCCAAAACTATCTGCAAGTAATCATAAAACACGTCGACATTTGTCCGGTTAAAGCTTGTGGCTCTTGATAAACTTGTAGCTTGGGCAGTTCTGACAGACAACTCTGGGTTTCTTCTCATAAAAGCTCTAAACCAATCTTCACCAGCTAAGTTATTTTCTTCCCAGGAGCTTGGTCTTTTTAAATTGTAAAAATTGGTCAGTTCAAATGCCAATTTTCGTACCTCCTTTGTCGAAAGCCCAAAATATATATCAGCACATCTGATCAAGTACTTCACTAAAATTTTTTCTTGCAAGTCAGTGAGTACACTATTGTGTGGTGAGTAACCCATTGTCACAGTAGCTGCACATTTGCCGTTGCAATTTTCCTTTTTCTATTTGTAGCGATACAAAGGTGTAAAATTCACTCCGTGTTTTTCCGCTGCCTTTCTCAAAGGTACACCTTTTAGAACATCTTCATAAGCGTTTGTGTACTGGCTTAAATCACACTCTCCACGGTTGGTCTTCTTGGGTCGATTTCTGGGTATCTACAAATTATATATTATATATAATTTCTTCTTACGACAATTTTCATGATGAAGAAAATGTGTATGCAAAATATTATGGAGATAAGTTGAATAGTCGTCTTAAAAACATGGCAAACAATATAATAAGATTACTTTTCGATGCAGGGGTCAGTTGAAACGCGTTTCAACTGACCCCAGAAATATTGTTTCATCCCCCCCAGCACCCACTTTGATACATTTTATTACGTAGCACAAAAACTATAATAACATGTGAATAATAACAACATGCTTATAAACTTCAATATTTATAGATATAAAACTGTAAAATATACTTACCAAAGTTCAATAGTTTCGTTAATTTTAACAAAAGAATAAGAAGCAAAATACTTACTTTTGGTTAGGAAAAAGCAATAACGACACACAACAAAGAACCTCGCGTTCTGAGCGACGCTTCAATTTGGCATCACACACTTGGCATTACCAAGTAATACGAGTGAAAAATAGTTTTTGTAATTAAAATATAGTGAGCCTGTATGCACAGGTTTTATTATTTCGATATGCTTTCCGTCAATAGTCCCAATGCAATTAGGAGTATTTTTTTCAAAACCTTCAGCCACTTCCATCCATTTCGACTCATCTAGCTCAGGAAACACGATATGCTTCATAAGTTGCCATATTTTAACCCTTTGCACTCGAGAGGTGACTCTCACTCACCACATGATTTAAAGTAATTGCATTCCTTATGTACCATTACGGATCATTTTAATTTTTCATCCTACTTACTTGTTTATCCCGTTTACTAAATAAATAAAATGAAATGAAATGAAACAAAAACAACAAAAAAAAAACAAAAAAAAAGGAAAAAAACAAAAATAAACAAACAAACAAAGAGTTGCTGTTCGTTTGCTCGAAAACTGTTTCGAGTGCAAAGGGTTAATACAAACGTCATACACAATTTCCCGTGCTGTAGTGTGGCCAATCCAAAAATTATGACTTATTTCTGCAAATGAACATCCACTTGCTAAATATCTGTAAAAAAAAATATTATTTGTTAAAAAAAATGTGATTGTAAAAATAATGCGTCTCCTTCCGAAAAAGCTCTCAACAAAAAGAAGGAAGTTATTCAGTTGTCTTATTTAATCAGTGGCTACATTATACATTAAATCGTGGTCGAATTAATTCACATAAATTATACTATACTTATAAATAATACTCCGTGGCTACATCGCGAATTGGTGTTGGTATTTGCGTCAGCAACAATCTTTTCTTCTATCTTTTTGCTTTGACGCGTTTTCAGTCTTAAGCCATAACCTGATAAATAGCAACAATCTCTCAATGAGACATTAAGTACAACCGCAAAGCGTTCTCCTTGAAAGATTATTTTCTCAAACCCCAAATATTATGATACCTGATAGAAACAGGTTTACTGCAAAACTACTTAACCGTTTGATTTTCTTAAAAAGTTTAGATGATTGGTGTGACGTCCCATGAAAATTCAATTAATAATTATTATTGACAATACATAGCTTAAATTCAAACTTAAGAATTTTTATGCAACGCCACGCTTACGAATATGAAGCGTGTCCGCCGTACATCTCACGCGAGAGATAAGAAAGCGCTGCGCTACGCGAGCCGACACGCGCCTCCTCTCCGCGACAACGTCACGGGCCCAAGCGCTCGAGCCGCCCGATATTGCGACGGGAACCCGACACCCGCTCGATCTTGTGTCACATGCGTAATAATTATAAGTACATTAGAAAACATAGAAAATCTTCAAGGGAAAGATAAAGGAATAACATTTTAATTGATCAATAGCAAGTCACTAAAATCCAATTCTATTTAATAACAGTCCAGCTAGTCCCTTTACTAACCCTCGAAGATTCTCAAACTAGTTATTAAGAGTTTAACCTTCATAAATTTACCCCGAAACCATAAAAACGCCAAATCAACGTGAAGAGTACACCACGAAAGCGCAATAAGCACCAAAATCAAAGGAAGCGGATGCAACCCAACACACAGAACAGAAAACCAGAGGGACTCGGTCCCACGCTCAAGAAGAAATCAGACTCAAGAAGAAATCGGACTCAAAAAGACGCAAGATGAACTCCGAAATCCGGCCTACACAACTAAAACCAGTAGATAAAGCACGAACGGACAGTCCGCTAAAACCAGGATTCCCAGCCGCATCAGCAACCCCCACAACACCACCCTTTCGACGCAATGACCGGGATTTTGCAAACGATGCATAGGACCCGCGTCACCAACAGCCAATCAGAAACTCACAAAATCACGACATCAGGCCCCCACCATGGAAAATTACGACTCTTCACGGCTTTAAAAGAGCAATCCTCGCCACTCACAATCAGTTACCAGTTACCAGTTACCAGTTCATCTTCACCTAGTTCACCGTTAAAATAGTACCAAGTGTATTTCGAAAGTGATAAACCATAAAGGAGCATTAGTGGCAACCAACTCCTTGTACCACTACTACTTCTACTACTACTACTACTACTACTACTACTACTACTACTACTACTACTACTACTACTACTTGTACTACTACTACTACTACTACTACTACTACTACTACTACTACTACTACTACTACTACTTGTACTACTACTACTACTACTACTACTTGTACTACTACTACTACTACTACTACTTGTACTACTACTACTACTACTACTACTACTACTACTACTACTACTACTACTACTACTACTACTACTACTACTACTACTACTACTACTACTACTACTACTACTACTACTACTACTACTACTACTACTACTACTACTACTACTACTACTACTACTACTACTACTACTACTACTACTACTACTACTACTACTACTACTACTACTACTACTACTACTACTACTACTACTACTACTACTACTACTACTACTACTACTACTACTACTACTACTACTACTACTACTACTACTACTACTACTACTACTACTACTACTACTACTACTACTACTACTACTACTACTACTACTACTACTACTACTACTACTACTACTACTACTACTACTACTACTACTACTACTACTACTACTACTACTACTACTACTACTACTACTACTACTACTACTACTACTACTACTACTACTACTACTACTACTACTACTACTACTACTACTACTACTACTACTACTACTACTACTACTACTACTACTACTACTACTACTACTACTACTACTACTACTACTACTACTACTACTACTACTACTACTACTACTACTACTACTACTACTACTACTACTACTACTACTACTACTACTACTACTACTACTACTACTACTACTACTACTACTACTACTACTACTACTACTACTACTACTACTACTACTACTACTACTACTACTACTACTACTACTACTACTACTACTACTACTACTACTACTACTACTACTACTACTACTACTACTACTACTACTACTACTACTACTACTACTACTACTACTACTACTACTACTACTACTACTACTACTACTACTACTACTACTACTACTACTACTACTACTACTACTACTACTACTACTACTACTACTACTACTACTACTACTACTACTACTACTACTACTACTACTACTACTACTACTACTACTACTACTACTACTACTACTACTACTACTACTACTACTACTACTACTACTACTACTACTACTACTACTACTACTACTACTACTTGTACTACTACTACTACTACTACTACTTGTACTACTACTACTACTACTACTTGTACTACTACTACTACTACTACTACTTGTACTACTACTACTACTACTACTTGTACTACTACTACTACTACTACTTGTACTACCACTACTACTACTGTGGTAACCCGCGCTCGTAAGCCGGCTACCGGTTATCTTTGGAAGCGGAAGGAAGGTGGTGTTTGAGGTATAGATCAGGTTCCTTTTGAGTATAAGTATGACTTTTATTAAATAACTGGTTATTGGTGAGGCACAAGTAACCCTCCTAACTCTTTGCTCGCTCTCGATGATCTGTCTATTCGTTTCCTTATTTCTGTGCGTGCCACTCCTTAGCGTTCGGCGCTAAGAAGGGAGAATCGCTGAATTGCATCTTAGGCTCGGGACTCGCAATGTCCAGGCACTCGGGTGATGCAATGCTTATACATTACTTTTTGGTCGCCTTTTCGGAAGGCGGCCTTGAATACGATACTGCTGTGTCGCTTAGGCGACTCGCGGGTACAACACCCCTCCCCCGCGGGAAGAAGAATGTGCCACCATTCTTACGTTTGATTACCTATGGGTATACTTGTGCATTTATAAAGTACATTTTTTTTTTAATTATTCCCGATAACATATGTGTAATATAATCGTTTACCTATTATATATATATATATATATATATATATATATATTCTTATCTTATGCTTTATTCTTTTATTGGTATCTATTTTGTTTATACATATATTCTTCATTTATATATTATAGGAAAATATATTTCTTTACTTCTTTATTTTATTTTATTTTATATTTTTTTTTTTTTTTTTTTTTTTTTGACAATGTTTATTTTTCCCGATGACATGTTTTAATATAATCGTTTATGCTTATATAGATATTTTTCGCTTTTGTTCGCTTCTACATGCTATGTCAATTCTTTCTTTTTTTATTTGTTTTCTTTTTGGCGGTTGTCTATTCTCGTTAGTTTCTACTTCTATTGATAACTCGCGGTTTTTACGCTGTTTTCGCTTATAGTATATGGTGTAGAGCGCTACTACTACTAAGATTATAATTCCTATTGATACGAGTGGGGGGTACGCGAATGTGTGGTAATCATTATTATAAAGATTCGTATCTACTTCTTTTTGTAACGCTGTTAGCCGCGTGCTCGCTAATTTTAGTTCTTCTGGATTTCTAATTATCGGTTGGAGGTCTATTTCTGCTACTTGGTTTCGTGTAATTTTTTCGGCTACCTCTTGAGTAAGGTTAAGTGTTAAATTATATGCTGGTAAATAATCTAGCTGTCTCTTTTCTTTGAATTCTTGTACTGTTTCTATTGTTACTTCTGATGTCGAAATTATGCATTTACCTTTTATATCTAATATACCTGAATCTTTTAAGATTTTATGTATGGTGCCTTTCCCGTTGCAGGTTATTGCTAACGGTTCTTCTTTTGGGGCAACGAAAATCCATGTTTCTGGTGTTTCTAATTCTAGTAATAAGGTCCTTTCTAATTTGAGGAGCCTTGTTTTGCACTTTTCTGGTTGTTTATTGATTTTATTGTACATGCGTACTTCGCACGGTCCGTGTGGATAAATTTTGTAAATTGGATGTCTTGATGAGCACAGAAACTGGGTTTTGGTTGTCTTACATGCTTGTATATCTGTTTCGCTTAGCGATACATATTCGCGTCGGATTTCGTCGACTATCGCATAACGCTCGCTAGTCTCGATTATAGCGTATGTACTGTTGTTCATACGCGCTGGTATCGGGTGTACTCTTTTAATTTGAAATATTTGTGTCCCTATGAGGGGTATTATGATTACAGTAATTATCGAACGTTGCCGACTATATGCTTTGACTTCTGTTACCCGATCTAAAAGATATCCCGATTGTATGTCTAGGGGGATTGGAAAATTTAAACCTACTGGCAGGTGTGGTAATGCTTCTTGCAAGTATTGAATTATTTGCGCGAATGATAATACGTTGGTGTTTATTAGTCCTTTGCGTATGTCTGTTACGTAATGCGTCAAGTCTTGTACGTCTTCTAGTAAGTTATCTATCATTAATGTGATTAATGTAAATTGTTCGTCCATCTGTTCCCTAACGTCTTGTGTGTGTTGACGTGTATTTAACATTTGTTCTACTTGTGCTATTGCTTTTGCTAAAAGTTTTTCTCGTTGCTCCACGTTACCAAAGCTATCGTTAAATATTTTTATACTGGAATTAATTATTTGTATTTGCTGCGATAATGCATGCCAAACTCTTGTTTCGCTTTTCTCTAATTTTTCGAGGTGTACATTTATACGTTCCTCGTCGTTAGCATCCATTAATCCGAATAAATATTTTCCTGCTGTTCCTAAGCCGTTGATGAGACCGCGTTTTGGTCTCTGTTCTACTCCTAATGTCGCTCGTATGGAATTTAATTTCCCTGTAATCGATCGTAATTTCGGCGTGATTGTATTTATAAATGGTCGGCAAATTGTTGCGTGCCATGCCTGGTGCGCCAAACAAATTTGCGTCAACTTATTGCAATATGATGCTAATTTTTATTCGCGAAGATAATAAGGTATCATATTGATTTTTAACACTAATTTCCACGTGTCTTTGTAGAGGTGTAAGTTTCCCACGTTTTCAAAATATATTCCCGGTTGGTTCTCGAAGTTCCGAATTTCTACGGAGTTCTCTATGTTGCCCGTTAGATAAGGGCTCGCTGCTCTTGCTGCCGCAAGTATTCTATAAGATGAGTTAGTGTATTAGTTCGTCGTGTATGTGTTGTTTTATTTATTTTCTTTCGCGTCAGCTTTTCGGAGGATGCGCTTTCTTCAGGGCTCTCGCTCGCCCTGGAGCTCATTTACTATCGTTCGTTCGGTGAGGATTGTTGTTTCCATCGGCTAGTATATTCGTCACGAAGCCAAAAAAATGTTTCGCCGACTGCCTTGTGGCTTATATGAGTGCCGTGGGCCGATACAGATTGTCTGTTCGCGCAATACTGTGGTAAGTGTTTCCGTGTGTTATATAAAAAATTTTATTTCTCTTCTTTTTTTTTTTTTTTTTTTTTTTTTTTTGAATATATTAAAAATTTAACTTTCTTGCGTTACTTTTGTTGTAGTTTGTCAGTGTTGATCGCACGGAGGATTTCGTCCGTCCACAAGATATGGCGTCTCGCCGTCGAGAGCGGCGGGCTTTACGCAAATGGATAGCTGAGTGCTATGATTTTATGTGGGAGTGGGAAAGCTCCCTGTACTTGGGCTACCTGTTCGGGGACTTACCCTATGAAGTGGAAGAAGAGTGGTAGCCTCGTCCTTTTTGGTCTTTTATATATATATACTCTAATTTTTGTTTTAACTTTGGGACTTTTTGAATAAATTAATTTGTGGGTATTTCCGTGTATGATCACTACGTTTTCCTGTTGTGCGGCCCTTTCCTTTTTTTTTTTTCTTTCTTTAGTTTTTAAGTTTTTTATTCATTAAAGTGTTTCAACCGGTTCGCGTGTACCGTTATTGTTTTCTTTCCTTTCTTTATAATGTAATTTTCCGCGGATTTCTGTTCTATTATTGTATATGGTCCGATCCAGTAATTATCTAATTTTTTTTGACCGTCCTCGTCTCGTTGCGTCGTCATATAATAGTACCTTATCTCCTTCGTCAAAAGTTCTCGGTCGCGACGTTTTATCGTAATATTCTTTTGCGTGTTCTTTCGCGCGTGTTAAATTCTCTTTCGCGAACGTGTTAGCCGACCGGATTCTTTCGCGTAATTCCGTAGCATAGTTATCGTAGTTATATAAAGGTTGCGGTTCGCGCTTGATAGAGGTAGGCATTTCGGCTAATTTTCCGAAGACTAATTCATACGGGGTATAGGTAGTCGCCGTATGTGGGGTTGTATTATATGTGAACATCGCGTATGGTAACCATTCATCCCAATCCGCTTGATCCTTTCCTACATAATTTTTTAGATAATCTGCCAATGTTTTGTGGCTTCGTTCTAGCGCACCGTTGGATTGCGGGTGGTAGGCTGTTGTTTGTATCTTTTTTATATTTAGTACTTTGCATACTCCTTTAAAAACTTCAGATACAAAGTTAGTTCCTTGATCTGTTAATATTGTTTGCGGTATTCCGTATTCGCAAACTATTTTTTTAGCAAATTTTTTCGCCACCGTATTGGCTTCCTGATTTGGTATAGGGATGGCTTTGCTATATTTTGTTAAATTATCTTGAAATGTGAGTATATACTGATTGCCTCTATTAGAAACTGGTAATGGTCCTACTATATCTAGGCTACATTTTTCGAAAGGTTGGGTAGGCGTATCCGTAATTACCATTGGCATTTTTGTTCGCGTGCCTAATTTATTTTGTTGACATTTCGCGCATTTTGATATATAATTCTCTATATCCTTTCGAAGTCCTATCCAATTGTATTTTAATTTAATTCTATTATATGTTCTATCGACTCCTTGATGGCCTCCTAGGGGGGGAGTCGTGATATTCGTATAAGATTTGTTTCTTTTCATCGGCGGAAAATTCTCTATGTTCCTTATTTTCGGTGTCGGGTATCGCGTTTGTAACGTATACGCGGCTTAGCGCGTCAGCATTGCTGTTACTCTTTCCTTCTTTGTACGTGAGTTGGTAATTGTATTCTTCTAGCATAATACGCTATCGCATAAGGCGTGATCCGGGATCTTTTACATTAAATAGCCACGTCAGCGGTTTATGGTCTGTTACTATCGTGAATTTCGTTCCGTACAAATATGGTCTAAAATGTTTTACTCCCCAGACTATTGCTAATAATTATTTTTCAGTCGTGCTATAATTTATTTCTGCCTTATTGAGTATTCTACTCGCGTATGCTATTGGTAAATCTTTTCCTACTTCTCCTTGGGATAGAATGGCCCCTAGCGCCTTGTCTGACGCGTCCGTGGTTAGCACAAAAGGTTTTGAGAAATCTGGGTATTGGAGTAAAAGTGTAGATGTTAGTTTATGTTTTAATAATTCAAATGCTTCCTGTTCTAGATCGGTCCACTGGAATGTTGTTCCCCTTTTTAATAATTGCGTTAATGGTTTCGCTGTTTTTGAAAAATTCTCTATGAATCGCCGGTAGTAACTAGCTAATCCTAGAAATGTCTGAATGTTTTTAGCGTTATTTGGTTTGGGGAAATCCGTCACCGCTTTTGATATCATGGGATCCGGTTTAATTCCTTCTGGTGTAATGATATGCCCTAGGAATACGGTTTCTTTTCTGAGGAATTCGCACTTTGTTGGTTGCAAACGCAATTTATGTTTTCTTAATTGCTCAAATATTGCTTTTAGTCGTTTATTGTGTTCTTCTAGGCTTGCCGCGTGAATCACCACGTCGTCCAAGTATACGAAACATTGAATTCCTTGTAGTCCTGATAATACTGAATTCATTAATCTTTGGAAAGTCGCGGGCGCGTTTTTTAATCCGAACGGCATACGGTTATATTCGTAATGTCCGAACGGTGTAGAGAATGCTGTCTTGCATTTATCTTCTTCTCGCATTTTTATCTGGTGGTAACCTGACGCCAGATCTAACGTTGTAAAGTATTTTGCACCGCCTAATTGATCGAATATATCTGCTATATTTGGTAGTGGGAAAGAATCTCCTATCGTTACGTTGTTTAGTTTCCTAAAATCTATTACGACGCGCATTTTTGCTTGTCCGTCGCTGCCTGGTTTTTTGGGTACTACCAGTAATGGTGCGTTCCATGAGCTCTTGCTCTTACTGATTATCCCTGCTTCGAGCATTTTCTTTACTTGCTTACTTACTTCTTCTTTTTGTTTTTGTGGTAACCTATATGGCGCCACATTTATGGGTGCCGTTCCTGATTCTACATTTATGCAATGCTCGGTCGCGTTAGTACTTTCTAATATATCTCCTTCTAGGTAAAATAAATCGTTATATTTCTCGCAAATGTCCCATATTTTTTGTTTTTCCTCCTGGTTTAGATGCTCTGTTCTAATGCTAGTTCTAAGTTTTTCCATTCTTTCGGCTCCGCTGCTTCTTTGTAGCGTATTTATTTTCGCGCTGACTGTATTATTCGCGTGTTCTTTAAAGAGAATCGCGGGGTCTTTAACTTCTACTGATATGTCGGTGAGCTCGACTTCGTCGTCGGTCGTATTCATTACGCTGACAACGCATTCCCCTTTTTCGGCTTTGGTTAAGCAATTTGCTATATACACTCCCGATTCTATTTCTCTTTTTTCTACTAATCCTTCCCCTTCTGAGGTTGTTCGTACTGTTATAATTTTTTCTGTTCGCGGTGCTATTACCTTTGTTCCTATTTTTTCTAGCGGTATTTTTACTCCATAAAGCGATATGTGATTGGGTGGTTCTATCTTTACACGGTGTGCTTGCATGAAATCGACGCCTATCAATCCGTCAGCCTCTATTGGAAAATCGTCCCTGACTAAATAGCACCGATGCTTTATCGTCTGTTCTCCTACTTGTACGTTTAAAGTTATCTGACACAGGGGCTTTTGCACTGTTAACCCTATTCCTGTTAATTCTATCTTTGTCGGGCTGGCTTTTGTTTTATTGTGCACTAACCCGATTTTTAAGAGTGTCACTTGTGCTCCTGAATCTACTAGCACAGTGGCGCGTCCGCTTATTAAATCTTTTGAGATAATTTTACAGTGATTTTTGCATTCTGTTGCTGTCATTACGCTATTTATTTTGTATCGTCCTACTTCGTCATTAGCTACGTTACTAGCGTTACTTGTGTTAGGTTGCGTTTGTTGCGCGTTTCGGTTGGTTGTCGTCGTCGTTTGTGATGTCGACGGTCTTTCGTTTGGTCTGTTAGTTAGTCTATTTTCTGGTCTAGTACGACAATTTCGCGCCATGTGCCCGGGCCGTCCACAGGTCAGACACACGATTTGGTCTCTACCGGGGCCCGTGCCTCCTGTACGATTTGGGGTATTTCGCGGGTTTATTCTAGTTCGCGCGTAACAGTCACTAGTCGCGTGCCCTATTCGGTTGCAATTTCCACATCGAGGTGGGGACTTCTTTTTAAATGGGTCCTCATTTTGGGACGATTGCGTGTATTCATCACTTTGACTTTCTCCGTACTTTATTTCTGCCTCTGAGGCTCCTATAATCGCGTCTTCCAGGGTTTTGTACCCTCTCGATTGAACGATAGTCGCTGCACGTCCCTGCAAACCGTTTTCAAAAATAACTTGAGCTTGTCGTTTGAGAGTGGCGGTTATAGCATTGTATCCCGCTTCATCTGGTTCTGATTCGATGGTTAATCTGACTAATAACATGTGAAGTTCTTCTACGCGCCGTCCAAAAGCTTGCGCGCTTTCTCCCGGCCTTTGCCGACTTTTATTTAACTCGATTTGCACGGACGCTAGCGACCGTCGGTCTAGAAATACTTTTTCTAGTGCTATTTTAAATTCCTCATAAGTATCAAGTTTTTTATATCGCATTTCTTGGTGCGCCTTTCCTGCTAATTTTACGCTTTTCCTGAAAAGTTTTGGTTTGTCTGCTTCATTAACTAGTTCGAGCGCACATTCGCATGTCTCTAAAAATTCGGATACTCTGACCGCAGGGCCTCCCGTAAAAACTTTTACGCACCTTAGTGCTTCTGAGATAGTCATATCTCCGTTCGCCATTTCCGGGCTTCGTACGTCTAACAGAGAAAAATCTAATCGTTCTATCGGGTATTCTCGTCTGATTTCTATTCGGTCACTAATCGGTGATTGTAATTAGTGATGTGCAGAACCGATTATTTTTTGTAATCGATTAATCGATTATGATTTAACGTCTAAATCGATACATCGATTAATAATCGATTATTAATCGATTAAGGGCACGCAACATAGAGGGGTGGAATACATTGTGATATCTGTGTTGCGCACGCTTATATGTGTAATTTATAATTGTAATAATATGTTTGTGTATGTGTATTATAATTGTAATAATCAATTTTTAACCGACTTCGAAAAGGAGGAGGTTACTCTATTCGACAGTGGGCGATCTTGCTTTTTTTTTTTTTTTTTTTTTTTTTTTTCTTTTTTCTTTTTTTTTTTTTTGTTTGTCCGGCCACAACTCAGCGACGGATTGACCAATCGAAATGAAACCACTTCCAGTTGCTAGGTTTGGGTCTCCCATTGGTCCCGTTTAAAAAATTTTTCCGAAATGTTTATTATTAACTAAGTTATTGCAAAATTAGTACTTTATTTTTGTTTGTCCGGCCACAACTCAGCGACGGATTGACCAATCGAAATGAAACGACTTCCAGTTGCTAGGTTTGGGTCTCCCATTGGTCCCGTTTAAAAAATTTTTCCGAAATGTTTATTATTAACAAAGTTATTGCAACATTAGTGCTTTATTCAGATTTATCGCAATATCTTTTTTCAATGGGATTGATTTATTGTAATGAAAGAAACTATTACTATCTTATAGAAATAATTAGCAGATATTAATTATATAAACAATTTATTAATTGTTGCAAAATAATTTGTTTATCCCTCTATATCTCCTCAACGACTTCACTTATCGGAACCAAACCTCTTCGATCCTTTCGCAATTATTCCTTACTTACTAGCATTATGCGACACATTTTCAATTGTTGCTATATTTAAATTGTTATTGCAAATTCATTTGTTTATGCCTCTATATCTCCTCAACGACTTCACCCATCGGAACCAAACCTTTTCGATCCTCTCGCAAATATGTATTACCCACTCTCTAACATTATGCGACACATCTTCAATTGTTGTTATGTTTAAATTGTTATTGCAAAATTATTTGTTTATTCCTCTATATCTCTTCAACGACTTCACCTATCGCAACCAAACCTTTTCGATCCTTTCGCAAATACTGCTCACTTACTAACATTATGTGACACATTCTCAATTGTTACTATGTTTAAATTGTTATTGCAAAATCATTTGTTTATTCCTCTATATCTCCTCAACGACTTCACATATCGGAACCAAACCTTTTCGATCCTTTTGCAAATATTACCTACATAACTTTATTTCCACATCTTGATCGATTATACACTAAAAAGTATGAAATAAAAAAATTTTTAACAAAAAAAATAGAAACCGACTTCGAAAAAAGCGCTAAAAAGAGTGAAATAATTTTTTATGTATACCGACAATATTCGATTTCATCATTATCATACTCAGAATATTGCAACTTTTTCGGAGGCGACAGAAAATTAATTAACAGTACATTAATAGCCAGAAATTCACGGACATTGATGGATATTTATGTATTAGGCACTTACTCCTTTGTTCGTGAAAATGACCGTGTTGGAATATTTTGTGTCGCCGCCGAAAAAGTTGCAATATTCTGAGTATGATAATGATGAAATCGAATATTGTCGGTATACATAAAAAATTATTTCACTCTTTTTAGCGCTTTTTTCGAAGTCGGTTTCTATTTTTTTTGTTAAAAATTTTTTTGATTTAGATACTTAATAAAACTAGATTTAAAGTTTTACATAATCTTTAATTTTATTTCAGTCAACTTAACTGCTGTCATCAAAAACTCAACTTAACTGTTCAGTTAACTTAAACAGTCTCTTACATTTCCTTTTATGTTAGACATAAATCAAATTCTAAAGTAAATTGCACTTAGTTACAATTAAACATTATCAGATTTGTTTACTTATTTAGTAATTTAAATATTTAAACATAAGACTAATATTGCTAAAACATAGTTAACAATATAATATCATAAAATTAACAAGAAACAATCATTTGAATAAAATTGTAAAGAAAATAATTAAATATAACAGGAACATATGTTTACATATCCACATTCCAAATTAGGATTTAAAACTTAATTCAGATGACCAACATGAATTGAGAAAAATAATATAATTTAAATTATCCGGAAGAAGCCGGTTTCTGCGCAAATTAGTCAATTGGCCAGTTTTTGAAAATATTCTCTCTGCTGGCACTGATGTTGCAGGAATTGATGAATATTTTAAATGTAAGTCATATAGAGCTGGAAAAGTTTTCCAAGCCCAAAATATTAGCGGATTTTCCTTTCTGTCCAGAATTGAGAATTCTAAAAATTGTCGAAGTTCAATAATTTTACTGCATTTGCCAGTAAGTAGTGCACTATAGTTAGATTTTTTTGTATCAAACTGATCCCATATGGATGTACTAGTATTCGAATTTACCCTTGCATTTGATGTTGTTTCAAATGCATTAGAAATACTGTTATTCATTTGAGTCTGACTAGACATTTCATCCAAAACGATTGTCTGTGCTTTATCTGCATTAGCTTCTACTCCAAATGCTACTTTTTTGAACCTTGGATCTAATATGCATGCCAAAGCTACATGCTTATTACTTTCCAGCATCCCAAGTCTACGCTGGATAACCTCTAATAATTTTGATTGCAAATGTAGACCTACTTCACTGGACACCTTGGATGTTCTTATAGTAAACTGTAAACCTCTAATCAGAGGGATAACACTAGACATTGTGGGGTACCTTTCCCCAGATAACAGTTCTGTGGCTTCAATAAAATGTTTCAAAACTTCAGTACAATCTGTAATAATGTCCCAGTCATTACTAGTTAATGATTCTGGTGCACCTGTTAATGTTGTTAATGTTAATGATAAAGGAACTCTTATTTCCTTCAATCTTTGGAACATAATAGCAACAGAGTTCCAACGGGTCTCAATATCTTGTTTTACTTTTAGAAGTGGCTGGTTTAACTGTTGCTGGCTTCTTTTTAAAGCTTCACATGCTAAGTGACTGTGCTTAAAGTGTCCAACAATTTTTCTGCATTTTTTAAGCAGTTCTTGCAATTCAGGAATGGAATTTAATGTTTCTTTAATACTAAGGTTAAGCGTATGCGCCACACAGGGGTGATGATACTTCTTTAAATGCTGAGTAATTGCATTTTTCATATTAGAAGCATTATCAGTTACTACTGTTACTACTTTGTCTTGAATTTGGAATTCTTGGAATATTTCCTTTAATTTATCTGATATATTTTCAGCTGTATGAGACTCTGGAATTTCTTTGGTTGCCAGGGCCCATGAATGAAGAATATCATCAAAAATGAAATGTATTGTAATTGTTATATAAGCTTTATTACTATCAGATGTCCATATATCTGTTGACGCTGATAAGTATTTTACTTTGAGTAAAATCTTTTCCAAGTCTTCCATTTTAAGTTTGTATTTCTCTTTCAACATATTTTCAGCTAAAGTTTTACGATTTGGAGGAATATATACAGCATGGTCTGTCTTTAAAATTGTTTCTTGCAGAGTTTTGTTAAACAACCGAAAGCCTTTATTTTCTACAAAATTCAAGGGTTGAAAATCTAAGCAAATCATTTTTAACAAAGCTTCATCAATGGTCTGTCTTTCTTGGGGGTTCAGATGTACCTTTTTTGATACAGTTAATACTGATTGAATTTGCCGACTTCTTTTCTCGTGATTTGTTTCCGTTATTTCCTCATCTTGGGTTGAAATATAATTTTCATTATTATCCGGTTGTATATCGTGGATCCTTTTTAAATGATTTGCCAGATTTGTGGTGTTCCCACAGAATTTGATTATTTTATTACATTTTAGGCACTTAACGTCACTATCTCGTCTTTCGAAATAATTCCACACGTGGGAAGATATTTTAAGCCTCTTCATTGTAACAAAATCCATAAACAACGGAACAACAATATACTGTAACGTTACAAGCAAAACCACGGTAAAATTAATAAAAGTAGAAAGAAAGTAAAGTAAAATAGAACTAGAAATAAAGTAGAAATAGAAACCTCGAGAACGTAAGAGAAGCGAAAATTACATAAAAATCCGCGAAAAGAAAGAAAAAACAGCCGAAATCTAAAAATAGATAGGAAAAGGACAAAAGGACGCACACGAGCAAAAGTAGGTCGCGATAGCCTAAGAAACGGGAGGCGAGATGAGGCAAGGGGAGAGCCGCGGAAGATAGGAATTTACATAAAAACGAATTCGAACGATGGACAAGTTCAAGGCCAACACCGAGGCCAAGCGCGGTCAGCAACGCGCGCCGATAGAGGAAGAGCGGGGACCCAATTCAAGGGACCGAAATCAGAGCACGGGGGTGGGGAGTAAGCATATAAAAGACAGGTAGCCAAAAAGGATAAGATCGAGAATTTTCTCACGTTTTTTCAAAGTTATAAAGTCAAGTCGGGAGTGATTAGTTCGGAGGCAGGCAGAAGCCCGAGGAAAGCAAGCGTTCTTTCGAGTTCGGAGAAGAGGTGTTTTCCGGAGTTTTTCTACCACACGAGTGAGGCAGCGCGGCGCACGGCAGCCTAGACCAACGTGTGAGTAAGAAAGAGAGAGGAGCTAGGCAAAGAATACAACATATCGGTAAGAGAAAGACACGTAACGTTACAGCGTCTTCCCGGGATAGGTGTTTACATTTCTTTCCGATACCCGACCTCTAACTAGAATAAGCAGTAGACTAAGTGTATGTGTGAGCGTGTGCATGGGTAAGCGCGGGAGAGAAAAAGTGCGAGCGATCAGCTGTGCGAGTGCGTTGAACTCGCACCACTTCGACGAAATACTTCGAGAGACGAAATAAAGAAAATTAAAGGGATCTCGTGCACTGCTTATTTCATATTTTCCTTGCTATTCCCACTGCCAGTCCTGAAAAGGAAAGAACTCGACGAGGAGGTAACCGGAAGCCGAGGTGGTAAGAAGGCTTAACGTTACAATACATCATGGATCTGTATATAAGTAAGGAGCACAAAAGAAGTATCCTGTGACGGCACAGAAGCAAGAGGGGTCTCTCACCATGACCAATCACTGTCCTTTCTCAGGCGGGGAGCGTAATATTTGTAAACGATTCGGCAAATAGCGCGCAGGAGTCGAAAATGCGTTTGAACTCTACCCAATAAGACCAGCATTTCTGCCAGAAGACTTTTTTCGTGCTCCGACTGTAGGTCTATGATATGCACTATGCATTGAATGTTATGTTAGCAACTTTGTTTATCTACTAGTCATTAACACGGTAAATAGATGACGCTTATCGCTATTGTGGAACAAAATAAAATAGATTTTAAATAGGTATTAAAAGTTAAAAAAAATAGTCACATACATGACTGTAATACAAAAAGTTCGATTATTTTGAATAATCGATTATGATTTCGATTATTTATATTAATCGATTACGATTACGATTACTAAAAAAAATCGATTAATCGATTCTTTGAATCGATTCTGCACATCACTAATTGTAATCCCGATGCACCGTGGTCTGATTCGCTAAGATCGCTATCCGTACAGAGATGCTTTACAGCTGTCGCGGACAATTTCCTACGTTTACATTCGCTTTCTGGGGTGGTAAATATTAATTTTACGTCGAAAAACGATTCGAATGATCGACTAAAATGCTGTTTGTACGGTAGGAAATATGATTCTGCGGGTCTGTCCTGGTCGGACATGCGGTCGCTATTTTTACGTTTGTCTTGCGTGCTGAGCTAGATGTGGATGTTACTCACAGTAGAGTTGTTCGCCACATTCTGTTGGGCTGCCGCCGTTGCTGTCACCTGTTCGCTGGGAGTTGACTGCCCTATATCTCGTTCTCCGCGCCGTCTGTAGATAAGCTCGGTGAACTGGCTCGTGCCGTAAGCTGAGCTGTCGATAAGGCTCGTCTCCTCCTTGTCGCTCGTCCAGTCGTCTACTTCCTCGTATGAACCTTGGCTGCCGCCTGGTGTTAGGTTGCCTGGTCTGCTTCCTCCGTCTCGGTGTAGTTTACACCGTCCTTCACCTTGGCCTTTGCTTTTTCTGGCGATAACTGCCACGTATTTGCAAAAAATTTTTTGCAAAACGATCCCACTCGCTGCCACCAATGTTGTAACCCGCGCTTGTAAGCCGGCTACCGGTTATCTTTGGAAGCGGAAGGAAGGTGGTGTTTGAGGTATAGATCAGGTTCTTCTTGAGTATAAGTATGACTTTTATTAAATAACTGGTTATAGGTGAGGCACAAGTAACCCTCCTAACTCTTTGCTCGCTCTCGATGATCTGTTTATTCGTTTCCTCATTTCTGTGCGTGCCACTCCTTAGCGTTCGGCGCTAAGAAGGGAGAATCGCTGAATTGCATCTTGGGCTCGGGACTCGCAATGTCCAGGCACTCGGGTGATGCAATGCTTATACATTACTTTTGGATCGCCTTTTCGGAAGGCGGCCTTGAATACGATACTGCTGTGTCGCTTAGGCGACTCGCGGGTACAGCACCCATCTTCGTAAGCGATCTGTCGCAAGCCATCAAGCACAGCCTCTACATGCTATTTGCGGATGATCTTCAGATCTATATTCAGTGTCCACCTAACGAAATTGAACAGGCCATTCGCAGGATCTCTGAAGACGTCGCTGCCATCAGTTCCTGGGCTTTCAACAATAAGCTACGGCTAAACCTCCGTAAAACCCGCGCGGCTATCATTGGGAGTCCGCAATATACCCGGCGCCTAGACTACGCTCACATCCCGAGTATTTCGCTATCTACTTATGCTATTCCTTTCGTTGACTCTTTTCGAAATCTTGGGATCTACTTCGACAGGACGCTCTCTTGGAACAAGCAGGTTTCGCAAGTGCTGAATCAAATCTTCAAATGTCTGCATCAATTCAAAGCCTCCAAGGAACTGCTCTCGAACCTCTAAAAAAGAAACTCGTAACTTAGTTGATCTTTCCACATTTCGACTATTGCTGCGTTGTATTCTGCGACCTTCCTGGTACTCTGAACGCCAAGCTGCAGAGAGCACAAAACGCCTGTGTTAGATTTATATTATGCCTCAGGAGGGACGAACATATTACTCCTCACCTAAATAGTTTGGGCTGGCTCAACATTGCAAATAGGCGTCGATATATGGTGGGCGGCCTACTTTATAATACTCTGTCTCGTTCGCTTCCTGTATATCTCTGCGAAAATTTTGTTCTTCGTCAAGTCCGTCAGCGTGAAACACGTGCCTCTGACCTCATGCTCAACATCCCACAATGCCGAACATCCGCCTATGAGCAATCATTCACGGTCACCGCTTCGAAACTCTGGAACTCCCTTCCACTCAGTGCCAGGCGTTCTGAGACGTTGCCTTGTTTTAAGAGCAGGCTATACAGGTATCTTTTGCGTCTGCAATGCGAGTCCTAGCCAGACTATTGCCTTGTACCGCAACGTGTATAAAATTGTTCTTGTCGTTCTCCTCCTGTAGCGATGCCAAACCACCGCGTGAAATCACTGTCCGCGTATCTGCACTTCATTCTGGCCTTCGATATCCACAAGAAATTTATCTTACCTTATTCTATTTCATCTTACCTTATCTTATTTTATTTTATATTATTTTGGTTTACTTTACTTTATTTTGTATTATTTTTGGTTTATTTTATTTTATATTATTTTTACGCTCCAATGTAATGGTTTCCACCCTTACCATTACCAAAGGGTTCAACAGCTTTTGGCGCGTGATGCGGAACAGCGCATCCACTTTTGCGGAGGTAATTTTTTTATTTCTAGTGAAATGTTTCATTGTGGTGCTTTTTAGAAATATTAACAAGTGGTGCGAAATTTATTCAGGCCTTCTCGCGCAATGTCGGCGTGATCCGTCATTCGTCGACAGAATTTTGTGGGCAGACGAATCGACGTTCACCCCTAACGGTATATTTAATTCGCGTAACCACGTTTACTGGAACCAAGAAAATCTTCACGTCATAAGGGAAGGAGCCTTCCAGTATCGCTGGTCTATCAACGTGTGGGCTGGCATGATTGGAGACCGCATCGTAAGTAGTAAATTTACATTCGATCGGTAAATTAAAAAAATTTGTTTCGCGGCTGCGACAAACCGTTTTTTGTTATTTTGATATTTTTTAGATCGGACCATACTTTCTCCCAGCGAGATTGAACGGCGCAATATACTTCAATTTTATTGAAAACATTTTGCCGGTCTTACTGGAAGACGTGCCGCTGAACGTGTGCGAAGCACTTATATTACAGCACGACGGAGCACCGGCTCACTTTTCGCGGCAAGTGCGCGAATTGTTGGATCATCAGTTTCCCGGCAAATGGATGGGTCGGGGTGGCCCGATTTCCTGGCCGGCGCGATCGCCAGATCTCAATGTGCTCGATTATTTTCTTTGGGGCCACCTAAAGAATTTAATCGAGCACAGGCGTGATGGTATTGAAGGCCAAGTCCGAGAAGAAATTCTCGCGGCTTTCAATACCATCACGCCAGAGATGGTGCATCGCGCAACGAGCCACGTTAGGCGGAGGGCAGAGCTCTGCCTGCTTAACGGTGGCTGGCATTTTGAGCAAAACTTACATTAGCCTAATGTGGATTATACCTACTGGGGAAACCACTTAAAAAAAAATGCGCCGTGCTATTGACCGCAAGGTGGTGTGGAACGAATAGCATAAGTCTATTTAGTCCGAGCGTGCGGAAGATAAAAAATGGGCGAGTGAGAAAGTGAGAGAGAGAGTTGACGAGGGAGTGAGAGGGGTAGGGTGAACGAAAGGCGGCGTGTGCCGTCGGCGTAGGGTAGCACCGTAGAGGTACGCTAGGGCGTGAGACAGAGTGAGCGAGAGAGAGCGAGCGAGAGAGAGTTTGAGAGCAAGTGAGTGAAAAGGGTAGGGGGAATGAAAGGTCTGGTGGTCCGTCGGCGTAAGGTAATGCCGTAGAGGTAAGCTAGAGCGAGAGACAGAGTGAGCGCGAGAGAGAAAGAGAGAGAGAGGGTCGGCGCGAGCCGCTAGCTTAAGATAGCCTCGTAGCACTGACTCTCTCTCTCTCTCTCTCGCTCACTCTGTCTCTCGTCCTAGCTTTCTTCTACAGCGCTATCTTACGTTGACGGACCACCAGGCCTCTCATTCTTTCTCTTACTCTCGCTCTCGCTTTTTCTCTATCGCCCGCCGGTCCAATCATAGCTTGGCTAGAGTTTTGGTATGGCGGCGAGAGTACACCTACCGCTTCCGCGCTTCACGATTGGCAGATCGTTATTAATTAATAGCTCGAAAACTAACCTGGCATATGTTACTTTTTATGACTCCTTTCGACTCAGAAAAATCAGTCGCACATGCCATTCTTGTTTTGGCCTCCAACTGTGGGACACCCTGTATAACTGGGAATACAAATTGTTCCCTTTCGGCCATTATAACATAAACTTGATTAAAAATGTTCGGAGATATTCTAAAAGAACCATCGACATAAATTCTTTTCATGTTTTTAGCCCAATTACTATGGGACTCTCTACTAAAGATAAGAATTCTGTCTCCATCAAACGAATCAAATAATAAAAATTTTTCAGTTTCTCCAGGTATAAATTCATATAATTTATATTCTTCTGGAATAACTAATGATGCTAAATCTTTAGGTTGTGCTGGTGCTGCTTTTATTACATCTCTTTTTCTGTTAAGGGGGTTCACCACCTAATGCGTTCACGCCAACAACTCTCCTGGTCACAATTTTTGACCGATTTTGACGAACAAGGGCTCATTCGAAAGCTGAAAGAATTCTGGAGGAGATGATCTTTTTAAAATTTTCAAAAAAAGTTTTTTTATGTTTTACTTTGATTTTTGTGGAGAAATAAGTATTTTTTCAAAATTCTAAAAAGATCATCTCCTCCAAAAATCTTTCAGCTTTCCGATAAGCTCTTGCTCGTCAAAATCGGTCAAAAATTGTGACCAGGAGAGTTGTTGGCGTAAACCCCGCTTTTGGGCGATTTTGGCGAGTAAAGTCGACAAACCAGAGCGCCACCTCTATTCGTGGCGCACGAGCCGAAGCTCATGCCCCTACTCCGTCACTACACGGACACGGATGCGGCAATGTTTGTAAGTCGACAAAAGAGAGTAGCGCCTTTCCTTGTGTATATACATGTAACTAATTCGGAAGGAAGAAAATATCGCATGGGCCGTAGCTCAAAGCTTCAAGCAAGCGACGCGCTACATACATACATATATGTATATCCATGTACGGCGATAAACGATTCACGTCATGATCTTTCCTAACCACAATTCTTGATCGATTTTGATGAACGATAGCTCATTCGAAAGATAAAGGATTTCTTGAGGAGATGATCTTTTCCAAAGTCCGAAATCATGCGATCTTCGATCAGAAAAAGGATGTTCAATTATGCATATGTTGTAGTGTCATTTAGACATCGAAAAAAAAGGTTATGAAAAATTTGAAAAAGATCATCTTCTCCAGAAATCTTTTATCTTTCGAATAAGCTATCGTTCATCAAAATCGATCAAGAATTGTGGTTATTTCGTATGCCTATATAGATATCATAATACATGACGCGATGTACGGTTCCGAGCGTTGCGTTATACTGCTAGCGTTTTGTTTCTTCGTTTGTTTGTTTTTTTCGTGCCAACGGTCGCGTTTTTCACGTCTTTTTGGTCAGTGGACGAGTCCCTCTCGATCCATTTAAACGTGTCGTGCCGTGAAAAGTTTAAAGTGCTAAATTAGAGAAAATGCCCAGCCGAAAAGGATTGTTGACCCGCTACGTGCGTAAAAGAAAAGGGACAAACCTGCAGGATCATCGGGAGAAGAATACGGAGAAGGTAAGTAAGACCGAGGTAAGTGTCCGTCCGAGTACATCTAATATCGATGTACAGTCAGTCCCATAAGTATTCGTACCCTTATCGGTTATAACAAAAATTTGTTGAAACCAAGTGATACGTATAAGATTTTGCAATAATTTTTTTATTACGAATGAACACACGTATGAAGTGTATTTATACAAATTTTGAACAAAAATGAGTTATTAATAACAAAAGTATTATAATTTTAATGTACATAGGACATAATATCAGTCCACAAAACTATTCGTACCATGGTTAACAGAGTCGATTTTGTTTTATTTACAAACATTGTTTCACATTGAAAATGTTTTCCAGAGTTCACATTCGAGTAAGAGAGTTTCAGTTATCTAGTCCAAGTCGGAACATTGTCGAAATAACATTAATAATCGAAGATGAGTCGAAAAAAGTCTGAGCCCACTGTAGAAGAGCGTAAAATAATATTTAAATTACACCAAGAGGGTAAAAGTTATGTTGAGATAGCAAGAATTATTGGCAGAAGTAAATCTACTATCCAATACATAATTAAACGAGTGAAAGCAAATAATAGTTTGTTAAATAACCAACGTGTTGGAAGACCAAAAATTTTAACTGCTCGAGAAGAAAAGACTTTAATACGTGAAGTGAAAAATAATCCGAAAGTTAGCGCACCTAAGTTAGCCACAATGTGCAATGACATGTTTAATAAGACAGTTTCTGCTGAAACTTGCCGGAGAATATTGAGAAATGAAAATTTTCACGGTCGATCAGCGAGAAAGAAGCCATTCATTAATAAGATTAATAGAGTAAAGAGATTAGCATTTGCGAAGAAATACATAAATAAGAGTAAAGCCTTTTGGAAAAAAGTTATTTTCTCGGATGAATCAAAGTTTAATATTTTTGGATGTGACGGAAGGGGAAAAGTTTGGAGAAAGCCTAATAAAGAACTAGAATTAAAAAATCTACAGCCGACTGTAAAGCACGGCGGAGGCTCGGTGATGGTTTGAGGCTGCATGGCAGCATCCGGAGTGGGTAATCTTGTTTTTATTGATGGAATTATGGATAAAATTAAATATAAAAGTATTCTTGAAAAAAATTTGCAAGTAAGTGCAGTTAAACTCGGTATACCAGATGATTATTGTTTCCAACACGATAACGATCCAAAGCATACTGCTCAGATAGTTCGTGAGTGGATACTCTATCACGCTCCTCATTTTTTATGTACGCCTCCTCAGAGTCCGGATATAAATCCTATAGAAAATTTGTGGGCAGAAATAGGAAAAAGACTACGGAAACATGAAATTTCCAATAAACAAATATTAAAAGAAAAAATTCTGGAAGTGTGGAATAATATTCAACCAAAAACCACTGAAAAATTAGTGGAAAGTATGCAAAATCGATTAAGTGGAATAATTAAGCATCAAGGTGGACCAACGAAATACTAAAAAAATTATTAAAAAATAATAAGGCTATTGTAATATGCAATTTTTTTTCTAAAACGTACACTGGTACGAATACTTTTGTGGACTGGTATTATGTCCTATGTACATTAAAATTAATATACTTTTGCTATTAATAACTCAATTTTGTTAAAAATTTGTATAAATATACTTCATATGTGTGTTCATTCGTAATAAAAAAATTATTGCAAAATCTTATACGTATCACTTGGTTTCAACAAATTTTTGTTATAACCGATAAGGGTACGAATACTTATGGGACTGACTGTAAGTGTAATCAGTACGCGGACGGAAAATGTAAGTGTGATTAAAGATAGTGTAGATAGTGTTGATAGTAGAAGTGTTGACATTTCTGAAAGCTTTTCTTCAGAGAGCACTTCTTGTTTGCCTCCTATTACCGAAACATTTGTTTCAGAAAGCAATTCTTGTGTGCGTCCTGTTTCTGAAGCAATTGTTAGAGAAAACAATTCTCCTTTGCCTCCTTTGTGCGTAGAACGTGCATCGCATGTGGAGCGCGAATCTCATTTCGAATTATCTGGTCGACGCGTAGTAAATATTTCACATTTTTTAAACAGCATTTTGACGATAGGTGAGCATACACCTTTTAGTTGTACCGTCGCGGATATGTATCCTGTTTCGGAATTCCGCAAAGCTTTTATTAGTGTAATTAGATTAAAATGTAGAATGTGCGGTTTAATGAAAGATATCGAAACAGATGATACATCGGAAAGTAACGCGGATGTCAATGCCTCCGTGGTATCTGGAATGATATCAACAGGTAGTGGGCATTCGCAGTTACAAGAAATTTGTGCCGCGATAAATATTCCGTGTATGGCGAACGACACGTGGGTGAAGTACCACGATATCGTATCGCAAGTTTTCCGAGAAAGCGCGGCCGAAATGATGAAAGAAGCTGCAGAGGAGGAAGGGAGAATTGCGCGTGCGAATGGAGAAGTTGATGAGAACGGTATACCTTGCATTACCGTTGTCGCTGATGGTTCGTGGGCAAAGCGATCGTATAAAACAAAATACGATTCGCTTTCGGGCGTTGCCGCTATTGTTGGATTCCGAACGAAAAAAATTTTATTTATCGGTGTCCGTAATAAATATTGTTTGTTTTGTGATCGAGACCGTGCCGATTCAATTATTCGCGAACATAAATGTTTTAAAAACTTTAACGGACCCAGCACGCGTATGGAATCCGACGCGATTGTGGAGGGATTTTGTTCTAGTATCGAGATGCACGGTCTCAAATATATAAGATTGATCGGGGATGGTGATAGCAGTGTGCATCGGAAACTCATGGATGCATTGCCATATGGCCCCTCTGTTCTTATAGAAAAGATAGAGTGCCGTAACCACGTACTTCGGAATTATTGTAGCCGTTTGCAGGCAATTTGTTTGAATAGACGAGTCGGTAATGTGTACCACCGAAATATTTTAAAACAAAATCTGAAGCGTTTGCGAATAGCCGTTAATTCGGCAATAAAATATAGGAAGGTACAAGATCTGCCTTTATATCGCCGCGTGGAGGAATTGCGAAAAGATATTTTGAATGGGCCGTACCACGTTTTTGGCCAACATTTAAATTGCAATGATCGCGGATATTTTTGCGAGGGTGTTGCCAAATCTGGAGAGATTAATCTCGTACAAGATATGCAACAATCTTTTATCTTTCCAGAGATATTATCGGCAATGCATCGTGTTGCAGCTAACGCATCGAGTTTAATCTGGGATGTAGATAATAATGTGGCAGAGTTGTACAATTCTTACGTGGCCAAATTTATCGGTGGTAAACGTATCAACTTTGCATTGCGCGGTTCATATCAAACTCGATGCGAGGCTGCTGTTGTTAGCATGAATTCCGATGGAGCACTGCATCGTATTATTGGCAACAAATTGTCACGTAAAGGCGTGGGAAAATTTACGTCACAATTTGTGAATAAAAAACTGCGCGCGCGTAAGATACGTCGGGAAAAAGAAAGAAATCCTCAGCGTCACGCGAATCGTGATAACACCACTAACCAAAGCGACGATGGTGACTACGGTCCGGGCGCGGCTTGTCCTCAGGCTTCCGATTTGAGTACTGAGGATTTTAATAATAAACGCGATTTATTTATAAAATCTCTTGGAGAAGAAGACCCTTTGAAGATCGAGCGAGAAACACGAGGACAATTTGCGTCCATCGAGTGGACTGAGCAGCGTCGGAAACGACTAACTGCTTCAGTATTTGGCCAAATTTGCAAAAGGAGATCGAACACTCCTTCTTCAAAATTAGTAGAATCAATTAGATATCCCTACTTCATGGGTAATGCTAACACTAAGTGGGGAATTGAGAAAGAGCCATTGGCTATTGAGCTATTGAATTGAGAAAGAGCCATTGGCTATTGATCAATTCACCACTAAATATGGGTTCGATATTCAAAGAAGTGGTCTAATTGTTGACGCGGAACTACCGTTCTTAGCAGCTTCTCCCGATGGATTGGTTGGCTATGACTCCCTCGTTGAAGTCAAATGCCCGGCTTCAGCGAAGGACCTTACACCATTAGAGGCAATTGAACGTAAAAAAATTACGTTCATGCACCTCCAAAATGGAGTGCCGAAGCTAAAAGACTCTGACAATTATATGTATCAAGTTCAGGGTCTTTTACACGTCACGAAAAGAGAATGGTGTTATTTCATTGTGTGGACACCGAAAGGAATGGTGGTCGATAAAATTAGTAAAAATGATTCTTTTTGGATTCGCGTAAAGCACGTAATCTTCCAATACGTGAATCTGCACGTATTTTGGAAGCTCAGCGTGTCTATTTGGAACGTCGTCAGTCTAAGGTTTCCAAATAATAATTGAATACCATTCTCTTTATATGTGTGTACAGTTAGTAGTTGCGCATGCCTATATTTAGTTGAGAAATATCTCATTATTGGCAGTTTTAGTCATTTCTTTTGTTAATTCATCTTAGTAAATATATATATTAAAAATCGATAAACCTATGCCAATAATGAAATATTTCTTCCTAGCTATATTTTATTTATGTACAAATTGTATGTATATAATGTAAATATTGTAAATATTGTATATACCTACTATATGTACTGTATATATTGTAAATACTGTAAATATAGTGAGCAAACTGTAATTATGTTTTCCTTTTTTTTATTATTTTTTCAGTAGGCCCAAATGAAGAGCCGTGTGGCGAAGAATACCAAGCAAATCATCAAGATTTTAAAGGAAAGTGAGCAGTTTGCTACTATTTTTTTTTTTAAATTTCTAATCATATATATTTTTTTTTTAGAATCACAGCAGGAGCTGCCCGGAAAAAAAATATTGACGGCTGAAGACAAAAGAAGTGCAACAGTTTCGGTGACAAGTAATCTGTCATTTACTATTTAAAGTAGTGTTGTTACTAGTTTATTGTTATTACGTATTGTTTTAGGCAGACGGCAAAATTATACATCGACATTGAGGCAAAAAGAAGAGCTCCACAATTTTCCAATGGAAAGTAAGCGGTTCACTACTATTTTTTTGTAAATTTTAATTACAATGTTTTTTTTTAGAACGAAGAACTACGAAAAGCAATCAAGAAATATTCGTCAAGATGTTGTGTCGAGAAAGAAGTTTTTTAACGGGAAAGAAAGAACATTTTTAAAGGGAAGTAATCATTGTTTTACTATTACGAATAACACTATTACTTATTTACTGATATAATGTATTGTTTTAGGTAGACGAAGATGGAAGATTGCATGGAAAAATACCTAAAAGCCCGGCAAACAATTCTTTGTACGAACTAGTGCTTGTCGATATGCCCTTTCCGCCTTGCGACGGCCGCGAAGGTCCGAGCCGAGCATTGAACGATACATGATCGTCAGATTGTTCACAGCTGAGCCAAAGCGAGACGTGCTTCACGTGTGCGCATGTGTATGCGTACGTGCGTCCGCACACTTACAACACGTTTCGGTTTGGATCAGCTGTGAAAAATCTGACGATCACACATCGTTCGTTGCTCGGCTCGCGCCTTCGCTGCCGTCGCAAGACGGTGGGGAAGTAGCGACAAACACATGCCCATACACCGATACGATAAATTGGCGGTGGGGACGCGGTTCCCCTTATTTGCCTGTAGTTCTTATTTTCTCCGCTCCCGTCGCTGAAGTCACGCGCGACTCGAGCGAAAGGTGGTGAACAGCCTTAATAATTTTTTTCATAGCACTATTATTTGGTAACTGTCCACGTACAGCTACGTCCATATTAACATAGATGTCATTTAATATGACTGCTGGAGTTTCTAGAGTATCTGCGGCGCGGCGTCTTACAGTTGTGCGAATTTCATTAACTTTTATATTAGCCGCATCACTTCCATGAGAATGCTCATTAATTTGATTAACAACTACACCCGTTGAAGCATTCGTATGTATTCTTGCTTTGCAATCGTCTGAATGTCTATTAGAACATCTCCAGAATTTTAAAACTCTATCTGCACTATATCTGTCAAACCAATATTGGTAACCATTATGAACAAATACATCTCTCTCCCGATTAGAAGTTATATTTGCCATCGTAATAAAAGAATTCACGAAAATGTAGAAGTACGGAAATTTATAAAAGTACGGGAAGAAATAATAAGAACAGAAAGTATGAGTTTTATTCGGAGCGAATTACTAAGTATTTAGTATTTTTTAGTTCTACTACTATTAAAACGTATTAATTTTAGCGCCAGAGCGACTATTAAGTGCGAATGTGAAGTGCTCGGGATTGCACTAGAGCGCAGCGACTACGGTTGCAGAGCGTATAAGAAACACAGTATAGAAGGCAGAAAGTAGGTATGCAGGAATCCTTTACTATAGAGTAGATATTTCGTCTGAGAGCGTCTTATAACGTAAAATGAATAAATGTGGCGAATGGCTTATTAATCTTAAACATAAGAAGTCTTTGGCGAGCAGTATGGTAGGGGAAGCGCACAGCGACGAAGATCCGCACAAAGAGGAGACCCTATTAGAGAGAGAAAGAAGAAACGTTATGGCGGCCAAACGGCGGCGGCCAAACGTCCTGCTTCGATTTGATAATGAGACAATTCTACGGTACGTTGGAAGTTACGTTTCAGTTCGGAATAACCTTTTGATTGTTCTGCCGTCCAATGCCATTGTGACTCTTTCTTCAATAGCGTCCTGAGTGGCTCGACATATTCGGCATGTTTTAGGCTAAATTGACCATACGAGTTACATACACCTAAGAAACTTTGGAGTTATTGCTTATTGCATGGCTCTTCGAAATTTAATATAGTATTATTACAGACTAACGGTAGTTAGGCCTGTCCGTCACAAAAAAATAGGACTAACGCCGGTGGTATATTTACAGCAAAATCGAAATTTCAAGAGAGTTTCAGGATTATGATGAAACAAACAAAAATTATTTAGCACTTCGTGTCGATGAGATATTAGCATTTTAAGGTTTCCCCCTCCCTTGAAATTTCGATTTTGCTGTAAATATACCACCGGCGTTAGTCCTATTTTTTTGCGACGGACAAGCCTAACTACCGTTAGTCTGTAATATTACGGATATACAGGGTGTCTCACGCAAGCTACAACCGCGGAAATACACGTGTCCACATGGATAATTGGAAGCGAAAAGTGAAATAAAAAGTAATAAAATTTGTCCTCGTTAACGAGTTATTAAATAAAATAGATCAGCGAATCAGGAAGCACGGAAGCGGTAGGCGGTGAGCTGCGGCCATGCTAGTCTGAAGATAAGAAGCGATAAATTTCGACGGGCGGATCGTTCTGGCACGTATACAGGCATGAGAAGGTAGTGGTCAGGAGGAGATTTCTAGGAAAAAAGACTTTCGCTCTTCCTCTCTCACTCTTTCTCTCTCTACCTTTCTTTCACGACGCTACCTTACGCACAACAAAAATCTAATCTAATCTCTCTCTCTCGCTCCCTCCTACCCTAACACGGTGCTACCTCACGCTGCCTGCACGCGCTGACGCTCTCTCTCTCGCCCTTTCTTTCGTTGACTTTCTCTCTCTCTCTCTCTCTCTTTCTCTCAATCTTTCGTCCACGACGCTTCCTTACGCTATCGCTTCTTGTCTTCAAACTAGCATGGCCGCAGCTCACCGCCTACCGCTTCCGTGCTTCCTGATTCGCTGATCTATTTTATTTAATAACTCGTTAACGAGGACAAATTTTATTACTTTTTATTTCACTTTTCGCTTCCAATTATCCATGTGGACACGTGTATTTCCGCGGTTGTAGCTTGCGTGAGACACCCTGTATATCACTTTCGTCCACTTTCCCAAATTCGCCACTAGCAGCCGCTAGTGCTAGCGTCGACATCAGGTGGAAATCTAGCCAGCGCTGGAATGTTTGACATGCCGATATCCTTAACCTATCACATTTTATTTATTTATTGTCCCCGTCGATACTGTTACGATCTCCTTGTCTATTGAAACGTAGAGGATATGTGTAGAGTGTAGTTACAGTAGACTTCTATCTCATTAATTGAGAACGTGGTTAATTCTATCGAAGTTTATAGATAACAAGAAGTTGCGAATTTTTCGTTATAACGTCCTTCACACGCAGGAGGTACAAGGTGGTGGTTATCAAGCAGGTTAGAAAAACGTACTTACTAATTTTAATTCCATTCGTCATATTAATAAAGATATGAACTAACAATTACTTATTTAATGACTTTTCAGATAATTTAAATGTTTTATTTCATTAGAAGATTTTAATTAGTAATAAGTAAAATGCGCTATGTGTAAACGTATAGATAAGTTCATGTGATTACGTTCCGGGAGTTTCTCAGAGCGAACTATCTTCATAGATCTATCTTCGTATCTTCGTAGATGTTTTTATGTATAATATTGCAACGAGTCTGAATGTATACCATATCTGTTATGTACTTTTTCGGTAAGTTTTTCCATCATTGTACACCTATTACATCGATTATACACATTGTAATATAATATATCATGTCCTCCAGTTGACCCGGTACTCTCCAAAAGGGTCGTGGTATACGACCGGAACGTCGGCAATCTTCCTCGAAATGCATAATTTTCATTTGGAAACGCATGGATTTCTTTGCTCTAAAAGCATACAATTTCGGATCCCTAAGAGTTTTCTAGTGAGTACGCACTGAAGAACACTATTTACTATGAAAGTAGCTCAAAAATCACCAAAGATCATCAAATGGAGCTTAGGTATGTACTTTTCTTGGAGAGACAATAGAAAATAATAACATCATAGTCTACGTATGTGGAAAAATAAAAGATAATAGGAATGTCACGTGGGTCGTCGCTGTAGATTATAATTGCTCTTATTTTTTAATTGAAACAAGAATTTTTTATTATAACAAAATTATGTAAAATCATACACAAATAACATTAAAAATGTTAAGTGGGCCGTCGCTGTAGTTAATATAAACAATAAATCGTGTTTTTTCTTGCTACATAAAGATATTAAATCAATGATGCGTCGCATCTTTATTAATAACTTTTTATCAAATATCTATAATTTCAATTTCCATATTCCATATTGGTTCTTTAGACCATGTTAAACATTGTTGACTTCATAAATTACACATTCTCCTTCAAACAATTTTACTAAAATAAAAATCTCTGTAAAAAACCTTGTACAAAGTACACGACGGCCCGTTTTTTTTTGAAAATGAAATAATACAACTTGGCAATCTGCGAAGCCTACTTTTTGGTATTTAATAATTGAATTAGAAACATGGGGTGGAGCAACTCTAGCGCAGGAAAATGATCTATGTACTTGATTCAGGTCATTATCATACTAGAAGAATCGTCCTACGTTATACGGTTATTTATGAACTAGGAAACAATAGAAATTGAATAAATTCATTAAAATGTTTAATAAATTAAATGTTATCACAAAATGTACCGGTGGGTTTAAATTTTAGATTAAAGATTACTAAAATAAATTTTTTTATTCCTACTGCACATAAACAATTATAAAAAATTATCTAAAAATTGTATATGCATAACCTTCGAAAAATTAAACTTATTTATTATTTATACAAACATACTAAATATTGAATCTGAATTGATAGATGTACCAAAATGTTATATTTAATGTTTACGAAAAAAGCGGGCCGTCGCGTACTTTGTACAAGTTTTTTTACAGAGATTTTTATTTCTATTTTACAGGGATCCGGTGCAATCCCTCGCTGAGACAAAATAAAACCTAAAAAATTAACTGATTCTCGACAGAATGACGCTTTACTTAATCGTATCGTGAAATTATGTTCGCCTAATTTTTGAAAAACTTTATCTATATGTATTAGATGTTCTTTAAAACTTGTAGACGTGATGAGAAGATCATCAATATAAAAGGTAAGAAAATCGGCAAAGTCATCTTTCAACGCCAAATTAAGGGCGCGTATAAAACCGCTACCTGACATCTTCAATCCAAACGGAATCACCCGGAACTGATACAGATTGCTGTCAAACAAAAACGCAGTAAATTTACGCAATTCTTTCGTTAACGGGATCTGCCAGTACCCGTGAGTCAAATCGAAAGTACTCATAAACGACCTTCTATAGTGCTTCTGCATAATTTCGCTTATCACCGGTGGTGATTCCCTATCGCCCTCAATAATTGCATTTAAATATCGGGCATCAAGACAAAGTCTCACACGCCCGTCGTTCTTCTTAACTATTTTCAGGGGATTACAATACGGTCCACTGCCGCGCTCTATAATGTCCGAACTCAGCATCGACTTAATTTCTTCCCGTACTGCTTCCCGAAGATATACAGAGTGTGCCAAAAGTTCCGGGACACCTAAATAACTTTTGAACGGCTTTGGATATAGGATTAAAATTTATAGGGATGCAATGGGTCAAATCAATCTACTATTTTACCACCAAAGCATCAACTTCCGCACCCCGGGGGAAGGGGGGGAAGAAGGGGCACAAAATTTTTAAATGGCATGTGGGGTCGAGTGACAGCTCATTCGAAAGGACTTTTCGAGGCGAAAACAACGCAATATCGCCGAGGTTTGTGCGATTATTTTTCGCAGAGTTATGATCATTTGAACATCTCTATTAAGATTTTGCGTGAGTGTCTCTCATTCATTCATTCTCAGAATTATTGTAATTTATTAGAAAACCAAGTTATACCGTCTGTTCAGGATATTGCTAGAGAAGCTTTTCACAATTGTTGAGTATAGCGTACATTTGTAGCGACATCTAGAGAGGAGCGTGCACGAAGGAGGAGAAGCACCTCTAGGTCTTAGCGTATGTATGTATGTAGAAGAAGCGTAGAAGAGGCGACACTGATGGCGAATTGCCACAGTAGTTTTGTATCAGTTTTTCTTCTCAGTGTTAATAAAGAATTACTTCAACATTAGAAGTCAGTTATTCTAAAATGATCTCAACATGGTAGCAGAGGAGCGTGGTTGAAAATTGGAGAAAAATAAGAACCAGCTATAGGGGGGCTGGGGCCCCCGAACGAAACAGCCTTGCTGTTTCGTATTAGGCACGACCGCGGTAATGATTCGTACAGGAAGTCGGCTCGCTGCGCTCGCCTATCCCTGTTCTTATGAGAGTACAGGATAGCTGATTGCGGCCGTTTGACTATCGCTATCTGGCCGTCGGGATAATTTTTTTAAAAATACCGATTACATTAAAATTCGTTTCTGGTCATAAAAAAAAAAAATGTTTTTTCGTTCTGGTTGTATTGCTTCCCTGAAAAATTTTGAAAAAAATTACGTTATTAGTTATCACTATTTTACATACTTTTGCAAAGTTTGAATTGTTTGCCTATTATAGAGAATTTTTTATGAATTTTTTAATGTTTAAAATGACCGCCATTTTGAAACCGGAAGTTGAATCAATTCGAAATTGTTAGTGGATCTATGTTTGGAAGAACTGGATTTTTCGTATAAATTTCAGCCTTATCCGTTCAGCCGTTTAGGCGCTAGAGTAGATACAAATTTTTACTAGTCCGCCATTTTGTACTGTTTCGCTGAAAAATTTTGAAAAAATTCATGTTATTAGTTGTCACTACCTTACATATTTGTGCAAAGTTTTAATTGTTTTGCTCTTATAACATAATTTTTATGAATTTTTTAATTTTTAAAATGCCCGCCATTTTGAAACCGGAAATCGGATCGAATCGAAATTGTTAGTGGATCCTCGTCGGGTGTAACTGGATTTTCCGTGTAAATTTTACTTCGATCCGTTCAGCCGTTTAGACGCTAGAGTGGATACACACATACACACACACACACACACACACACACACACACACACACACACACACACACACACACACACACACACACACACACACACACACACACACACACACACACACACACACACACACACACACACACACACACACACACACACACACACACACACACACACACACACACACACACACACACACACACACACACACACACACACACACACACACACACACACACACACACACACACACACACACACACACACATACATACATACATTTAGATCTTGTTATGAAACGTAAAGATCCAAAAGGATTTTTGGATATCTCGAATAGTTTCGGAGATAATCGTCCGTTACACTTTTTGCTCGATCGAGAGCATAAGGAACTCCCTGCGGTCGTGCCTAAAAAGGAACGATTTTAAGATATTTTACACCACGTGCGAGAGAACGAGGAAAATGGCGTACGTTAAAGTAGAAGACGTAGTAATTCCCATTTTTTATGGCGCCGAGTACGGAAACTGGAAGAAGAGAATGCTAAAGTTTTTCGAATTTAAGAAGTGCAAAGAACCGGCAACAAGAGAAAAGGAAGAAAATGATAATGCAGAGCAATGGGCTAATATGGATGTAAAAGCGACTACTTGTATATATAGCTGCATAACGAACAAGCAATTGGAATACATAGGAGATCTATACTCAACATTCAAAATAATGAAGAAGTTTGATGAAATGTACTTAACAGAGTCTACAGCACTACAGATAGTGTGCCGTAACGTTTTAGAAAGCATAAAACTAAAAGATTTTTCTGAGGTGACGTCATTCTTTGACGAATTTGAAAAGGCCACAAATGAATTAAAAGCTGCAGAGGCAAAGATAACAGAGCAGGAGAAATTACGTCTAATGCTGAAAGCTCTACCCTCGTCATATAGTTATATAGGAGACCTAATAGATTTAGTACTAGAAAAAGAAAGAACAGTAGAGTTCCTGAAATCGAAGTTAAAAATGAAAGCAGTTGAAACAAATCAATACAATGAAAAAACGGACTCAAATGCAAGTGCATTCTTGTCAGACTCAAGGGGAACGTGCTGGTCCTGCGAGAAGACAGGACACAAGCAGGCTGCATGCACAGAAGGAGCATCACACAGAGGACATAGCCGAGGACGCAGCCAAACAAGAGGTAGCTACTGGGGCTTCAGAAGGTGACCAAGACGCGGAAGCCACAATCAAGGAAGAAATAGCAGAGGAACATCAAACCTGAACCAAGATAATGGCTTAGCAGGTGCTTTTGTCACTCAAGTAAATGCGTCAATGGCAAACAATTATAAAAATGAATCGGGGCACAAAAACAGAATTAACTGGATCCTTGATAGCGGGTGTACAGACCACATAGTAAATGACGATTCAGTCTTTGAAGAGTATGTCAAGCTGAAGAAACCAGTAGATGTTAAATTAAGAGACGGTCGAATTTTAAAGGCAACAAAAGTAGGAAAAATCAGGACTAGGTTTAGGGTTTATGATAGAAATAGTGAAATAACGTTATATAACGTATTCTATGTAAAAGACATGACAGAAAATTTAATTAGTTACTCTAAAGTTACAGACAAGAATAAAATAGTTTCATATGGGAATATGGGTAAGATTTATAACGAATATAAAGGATTGATAGCAATTGCGATAAAAGATGGGAACTTATATCACATGACAAGTTTAATCGTAGACAATCATAACAGAGAAGTTAACGCAAGCATAGCCACTAAACATATAATGACTTTGAAAGAAAGATGGCATCGAGCACTAGGCCATGTAAATTTTAAATATTTAGATAAGCTATGTCAGGGAGAAGTTTTGACCGGTTTACCTAGAGAAGTAGAAAAGGATTTTGTAAAATGTGCCATCTGTATAGAAAGCAAGATGTGCAACGTACCATTTGAAAATAACAGGCATAAAGCTAAAGATATGTTAGAAATTATTCATTCAGACCTTAATGGGCCCATCCGACAGAAGGAAACTTAGGAGAAAGATACTTTTTGTCATTAATTGATGATTATAGTAAGTTAGCTAAAATTTACACTATTAAGTCAAAGTCTGAGACACATAAATGCTTTGTGGATTATGTAAACTTAGTCGAAAATCTGACAGGAAAGAGGGTTAAGAGTCTAGTTTGTGATAATGGCAAGGAGTAGATGAACAAAGAAATTTATAACTTTATAAGGGAAAAGGGAATACACTTAAATCCCTGTCCACCATACGTCCATGAATTGAATGGTGTGGCAGAGCGTTACAATAGGTCGTTAATGGATACAGCCAGGTGTCTACTGAAAGAAGCCAACGTAGCTAGAATGTACTGGCCAGAAATAGTAAAAGCGGCAGCTTATTTAAAAAATAGGACACTGGCTAACACCATAGAGAGATACAAGACACCGTATGAAATATTTTTTAAGGAAAAACCAAATGTAAAGTATTTAAAGATTTATGGTAGTAAAGTTTATGTTAGGATACCAGAACAGGTTAGAAAGTCTAAATGGGAACCCAAAGCAAATCTAGGTTTACTGTTGGGTTATACTGAAACAGGTTATAGAGTTTTAATTAATCATAAAATTATTAATGCAAGACATGTTGACGTTATAAAGGAAGGAGTGAAATGTATAGGTTTGTCTGATGAAAATAACAACAACAATGATGAAAATAGTAAGTCCGTTAATGAGAATGCGAGTGAAAATGAAAACTATCTGAGCTGTGAGTCAGAGGAGGATAAAGATAATGATAATATAAGGAAAACGGATTTGGAAGAAAGTACTAATGAAATGGGACCAAGGCGCTCTGGTAGAAACAAGAAAATTAATGAGAAATATTACAATAAAGACTATGAAACTAATTTTATACAAGTAAACTACTGTGATGCAAATGTACCTAGTACATTTGAGGAGGCGTTAGAGTGTACGGATGCTAGTAACTGGAAGATAGCAATGGATACTGAAATAGGTAATATAGTGTAGTCCGCGAACGCGAGTGCAAAGGAACAAGGTGCTTTATTAGTGAACGCAGAACAAGGAACAAGCTTTATAGTACAACGAGAACGTTCGGGTTCAAATAATTCCGGTAGCAGCTTCCGAAAACGCGTCCGTTCGCTACGAGATCCTTCTCAGAACCAAAGACAGTCGGCCCCTGTAAATACGGCCGTGGCAACCCTCTTGACAGCAATGCGAGCCGACTCGGAACGAAGCGCCAACTTCTTTCCGCGGAAAAAGGCGCGACCGGCCGGTCGCAACAATAGTTAAAAATAAGACATGGACACTAGTAGATAGGCCAATGGACAAAAAGGTTATACAGGGTGTCCCATTTAAAACAGTACGGTCAAATATCTCTTACAAGGGGACACTACGGCTCCGGAAATTACTTTTGAATGACAACTTGTAGGTTTGTAGTATACCTTTAAAAAATTCGATTTGTAAACTAAGAGCGCGCACTAGCCATAAACTTTCGAGAAAAGTGGCTTTAATGTTTTACGTGTAGGACGTATACCGGTCACTTTGAACACCATCCAAGAGCAGCGAAGTGGCCGAGTTGTAGCGAACTCGCTTGCGGCGCGGCGGGTCCGTGTTCGATCCCTGCGTGTGGAAACTTTTTTTTTTTTTCCAATTCTTTAAAAAATTATAAAAACTGTGAAATAAAGTTAATGATATACTTATATGAAGAATTTAATCATACATAATTTTTTCTATTAATGAAATGACTGTTACTGTTAATTATTGACTCTTGGGGAGGACAAACAAAGCCTGAATTATATGACGAAATCTTTCAGGATGACGAGAAATCACCTACTTGTACGATTAAAGTGATTCCTCCGAAATGTACTCCACTTGTTCAACCTTGATGTCTATTTTTATAGACAAGTGAAAAATTTAATAAAGCGACTACAGAATTGCGCATATTTGATTGAAAATGAGAGAGAAATAAATTCACGCGAGGACTGCATAAAAATTCAATCCATAGTGCACCATCAATTAGCATCGCCAATATTTAATGAAATGATCCGGTATGCCTGGCACGCTTGCAAGCTCTCCGACGAAAGAGAAATGTTTAGGAATGTGAATGAAGTATGTTTTCCGGTCGAACTTTTAAAAAAGGGTTGTTCATGTGGACAATCTTCATTCATAAATTGTGCGAGATGTAATAATATTTTGTGTTTTAAATGTTTTTATGACAATTATCATTGTGGATCTTGTAAATAAAATAAAAAATTGAGCAAGAAAGACGATATTCCCCAAATTTCATTAATAGAAAAAATTATGTATGATTAAATTCTTCATATTAGTATGTCAGTAACTTTATTTCACAGTTTTTATAATATTTTAAAGAATTGGAAAAAAAAAAGTTTCCACACGCAGGGATCGAACACGGACCCGCCGCGCCGCAAGCGAGTTCGCTACAACTCGGCCACTTCGCTGCTCTTGGATGGTGTTCAAAGTGACCGGTATACGTCCTACACGTAAAACTTTAAAGCCATTTTTCTCGAAAGTTTATGGCTAGTGCGCGCTCTTAGTTTACAAATCGAATTTTTTAAAGGTATACTACAAACCTACAAGTTGTCATTCAAAAGTAATTTCCGGGGCCGTAGTGTCCCCTTGTTAGGGAGGGCAAGTAACAAAAAAATGTTCCAAACAAAAGTTGTAGGGTTTTGAGGGGGACATTCGATACATGCATCATTTTGACCTTGCAAGGTCATACTTACAAGCTACAAGTGTAAAGTTCTTTTTTTTAAATGGCAACCGTATTTTTCGCCCTTATAAAACTTGTTCCTCTTGTTGATACGTTTTCAAATACCTCCCCATTAATGTAATTTCCTCTAATTTTATTTGAAAAATGCCACAAAAATGTGTTCTGTGGTTAAATTGAAGATTCAAACATCCTCGACGCGCCCTGGTACGTTCTTTTGATCTGTTTACCAACCGCAGCTATCAAATGTAAACAATAAACAAAGAATTTTCTTATTATCTCGAGGATTCTTCTATTCTAATCAGTTCGAATCCATCTAGAATTGAGTTAATATCTTTGGTATTTGATTAAACACACCATGGTGTATCCAGCCAGTGAAATTGTTGATATTTTACTCGTATTAGGAGAGTGTAGAGGAGTATATCGAGTCGCTGCTCGAACATATCGTGAGCGGTACCATAATCGCCGACATCATCCTTCAGCTGCAGTTATCCGTAATATTGAAAGGCGTTGTAGAAGAGGGAAAATTCTTCGACGCCAACAACGACAACGAGGTATTAATCCTAACGATCCACGAGCTGCTACCATATTAGCGATGATTCACATGAACCCTCATATCAGTTTGAGAGAAATTGAACAGGATTTAGGCGTACCACGGAGTACGATACAAAGAATTTTGAAATCTGTCCGCTACCACCCGTATCACATAACATTGACTTAAGCTTTGTCTGCGCAAGATAGGCAAAATCGTGTTGATTTTTGTAACTGAGCCTTGCAAAGACTGAATAAGGACCCAAATTTTTTTCAGTACGTTCTCTTTAGTGATGAGGCAACGTTTCAGAGTATTGGGTCGTTGAATCGACATAATTGTCATAATTGGGCAAGGGAACATCCTCACTGGACTCGAAACATCGATCATCAGCATCGTTGGAAGGTAAATGTGTGGTGCGGTATTGTTCATGGACAAGTGAAAGGTCCATACTTTTTCAATGGTACTGTCGCTGGACAGAATTACTTGGAATTCTTGCGCAATCAGCTGCCAGGTCTAATTGAGAACGTGGACTTGCAGACAAGACAGAGAATGTGGTTTCAGCAGGATGGTTCCCCACCTCACTTTACTCGAGGTGTAAGAGATTATTTGAATAATTCCTTCCCGAATCGTTGGATTGGTCGAGGTGGTTACATTTTGTGGCCTCCACGATCACCCGATCTTATGCCTCTCGATTACTACCTATGGGGTCTTATAAAAAATCTCGTTTACACGTATCGGCCGACCACACCAGTGGATTTACAAAGACGTATTGGGGAGGCTATTGCAAGCATTACTCCACAAGTTCTTCGAAGGGTTGTTGAGAGTTTCCGGCGTCCAATTGAGTTGTGCCTGCAAGTTAACGGTGGAAACATTGAACATCTTCAATAAACGCTCATGAACTTCCACACATGTTCGCGCTGCTTTTCTTCTTGTTTGAATCTTCAATTTGACCACAGAACTCATTTTTGTGGCATTTTTCGAATAAAATCAGAGGAAATTACATTAATGGTGAGGTATTTGAAAACGTCTCAACAAGAGGAACAAGTTTTATAAGGGCGAAAAATACAGTTGCCATTTAAAAAAAAGAACTTTACACTTGTAGCTTGTAAGTATGACCTTACAAGGTCAAAATTATGCATGTATCGAATGTCCCCCTCAAAACCCTACAACTTTTGTTTGGAACATTTTTTTGTTACTTGCCCTCCCTAAGAGATATTTGACCGTACTGTTTCAAATGGGACACCCTGTAGATGTAAAATGGATTTATAAAAAGAAAGATAATAACACATATAAAGCTAGATTAGTTGTTAGGGGCTTCCAACAGAAGGGATACGTAGACAATGTTTATTCACCTGTTGTCAAAATGCAAACATTGAAAGTTCTATTATCCTATTGTTGTGAATATGGTTTAGAAATCGAACAAATGGATGTAGAAACTGCTTTTCTAAATGGGCAAATTAATTCTGAAGTCTATGTTAATCAACCAAAGGGTTATGAAAAAGTTACTAACAAAGTCTTATTGTTATTAAAAGCGCTATATGGTTTAAAGGAAAGTCCTAGAGACTGGTATGAATGTTTTAATGAGTTTATGGAAAAGACAGGTTTTAAGAGATGTAATTACGACTATTGTTTGTATGCATACTATGATAAGTCAGAGCCCATTTATGTATTACTTTTTGTCGGCGATATGTTAATCTGCGGTAGAAGTCATAAAAAGATAGATGAGATAAAACGCAAGCTATCAGAACGTTTCAATATGAAGGATTTAGGAAAGGTTAAGGATTATATAGGGATAAACATAAAATACAACGTAGATCAGAATATGATGACCTTGAGTCAAGAAAAATACATTGAATCTTTAGCTAGAAAGTATAATTTAGAGAAAGCAAAGCTCTACGAGACACCTATGGAGACAAATTTAAAGTTAAAACCTGCAGATGAAATTGATGAAGGAATAAGGTACAGGAACTTGATTGGAGAACTATTATATATTAGTACTGGGACCAGACCAGACATTGCTTTTAGTGTGAATTACTTAAGCAGGTTCCAAAGTTGTTACAATGAAATGCACTACAAGTATACTTTAAGGATTTTTAAATATTTATATTCAACGAAAACTTTGAGACTGAACTATACCAAAAGAAAAGACTGCGATATGTTAGATTGTTATGTAGATGCTGACTGGGAAGGTGACAATAACGACAGAAAATCCACTACAGGGTATCTAATAAGACTGTTTATGTGTGTGTTTATGTGTGTGACTGTGAATATGTTGCGTTATCAGAAGCTGTAACAGACGTCAATTTTATTATCAATATGTTAAAAGAAACTTTTAAGTTAAGAATAAGTGAACCAGTACGAATATTTGAGGATAACTCCGGTGCAGTTGCAATAGCAAAATATGGCAAGTTTACGAACAATTCTAAGCACATAGAGGTTCAATACCACTACGTGAACGAAAATGTGACAAAGGGTATCATTAATATAATAAAAGTAGAATCAGAAAATAATACAGCCGATGTGTTAACTAAAAGTCTGTGTAAAGTCAAGTTTATTAAATGTAGAAATAAGTTAAAGCTATTATAATTAAGTTAGATTTATAAGTGTGCGAGAAAGATATAATTGAATGCTACAAATGTAAGGAGGCGTGTTGAGTATAGCGTACATTTGTAGCGACATCTAAAGAGGAGCGTGCACAAAGGAGAAGAAGCACCTCTTGGTCTTAGCGTATGTATGTATGTAGAAGAAGCGTAGAAGAGGCGACACTGATGGCGAATTGCCACAGTAGATTTGTATCAGTTTTTCTTCTCAGTGTTAATAAAGAATTACTTCAACATTAGAAGTCAGTTATTCTAAAATGATCTCAACAACAATGTTTGGTTCCAGTAAGATGGAGCTCCGGCTCATTTTTCTGTAGCAGCTCGTAATATTCTTAATAATGTTTTTAGCGAACGATGGATTGGTAGAAGAGGCACAATAGAATGGCCACCAAGATCACCAGATCTGACTGCATTAGACTTTTTTTACTGGGGGTATTTGAAATCAAAAGTTTATGAGACTAGGATTGAAAATTTACAAGAACTGCGAGAAAAAATAGTGAACGTTTCTAATTCAATCACACCCGACTTTTTAACCAATGTTATCGATACATTTTACGTTCGCTTAGTTTACTGCCAAATTGCGGAAGGACGCCAATTTGAACAATTAATAAAATAATTAGTGTGTATTATTCTTTACACACTTCAGTGTTTACAACCTGATACACGCACATACAAACGTGCACACACACGGGAACGTGTGTACCTGCGTGAAAACTTATCTTTCTACTGATGTCGCTGTGGGCTCTCGCTATTGTAAAACCTCAATAGAGATGTTCAAATGATCATAACTCTGCGAAAAATAATCGCACATACCTCGGCGATATTGCGTTGTTTTCGCCTCAAAAAGTCCTTTCGAATGAGCCGTCACTCGACCCCACATGCCATTTAAAAATTTTGTGCCCCTTCTTACCCTCCTTCCCCAGGGGTGCGGAAGTTGATGCTTTGGTGGTTAAATAGTAGATTGATTTGACCCATTGCATCCCTATAAATTTCAATCCTATATCCAAAGCCGTTCAAAAGTTATTTAGGTGTCACAGAACTTTTGGCACACTGTGTATGGATACGGGATACGAATGATGTGAAATAGGTTTAGACGGCTTCAGTCTTACTTCGTGCTCATAAATTGTCGTGAGGCCAGGTTTGTCCGAAAATATTCGTTTGTGTTCATACATTAATTGAGAGATCGCTTCCGCATGATCCCCATCTAGTCCCGTTAGCTTACGCGCGATAGACCGGTATTCCTCCAATAGGGCCGACTCGCTTACTCCTTCGTGCTCCACCATTACCATACCCTTCTTTTCCACAATTTGTTCACATATATTTTTAATACACGATTCACTTTTACTACCATCACATACTTGATAGCGTCACGTCTTTGTAAGGGGCGATGCGCGTGTCGAGGCCAAGGAGCGATAGGCGACGGCGACATAATTTAAGAAGTATCGAATAATTTCCAATAGTCGAAGTCATAAGTCTACGAGTGGTGCGTAGATACCGAGCGATTACTTGGAAGGGCGATACGCCGTAAGCCGTTGCTTAGAATAGGCACGCACGTGGCCGACGACCTAACGTCATCGGTCCTTGTGCTCTCGAAGAATAAAGGATCTGGCCATAAAGTGGGGAAAGCGATAAGTTTGCCGGGCAAGAGGACTGTAAGGAACCTTACGGCACTTCCCCCAGAACTTTCATTCGGTCGAGACGAATTTTTCTAACATGCTTCTAAGTCCTCACGATTTTTATTTAAATCATATTCGCTTCCTATTTTTACACTCGTACGCCTATCCGCATCGATTCCAGCCAAAACCAAAAAAAAAAAGAATCACAGAGTGGTCGATCGATCTCACATCGATTATACAAAGATGGCTACTGGCGCCAAGTTCAAAGAAAAAAAGACTTACAAACTAGTAAAAAGAGAACATGAAACACATATGCTTTATTTATTTAGTTAACACTCCCACTTTTCATAGGCTCCTTTTCTTTTATACATTTCTTTCTCTTAAGCTTAGCTACTAACATCTAGGCTTAAAAACAATCATTGGTTTGATATTCAGTAGGCCGCGTATATGACAAAATGGCTCTCTAGGCAAGGGTTTTGTGAATATATCAGCCTGCTGCTCCTTAGTGGATACATACTCTAGATCGAAGAGTCCCTCCTTCATTTTTTCGCGTGCAAAATGGTATCTAACATTGATATGTTTAGTTCGCTTATGGAACTCGGGATTCTTAAGAAGTTTCATAACACTTTGATTATCCATGAGTAGTCTTGGTTTAGTCGTCTCCTTGACTTTGGTAATTTCAAAGACAGGGCGACTCAACCAGATAAATTCTTTTATCGCTTGTGCTGCTGCTATGAATTCTGACTCTATAGTAGACAACGCGACCACCTTTTGCCTTTGCGAACACCAAGAAATAGTGCTCTCGTTCAATTTGAAGACGTAACCGGAAGTTGATTTCCGAGTCTCGATGTCTCCTGCATAGTCAGCATCGCTAAAAGGGTACTCACAAGGGGAGGACGCGATTTGGGAAATGAAGTTCGGGGCGACACTTCGTGCGGTTGTAGTAATGCCTTAGGGTGTTACTGTGGCCAACGAAACAAATGCACTGGCCAGCCAGTTTTGAGAAATAACGCTTCAAAGATTTCATCTACGCTTACATACGAAAAAGATTTACTCTTCATCAAGCGCTTCGGCGGTCGAGGCGGTAGCGGGTCAGCCTAGTAACCCAGACGTTCCGTGTTCGAGTTTCGGACACGTGCACTTTTTTTTTTCTTATTTGTGAATTTTATTAAATCTGTTTTGTTTTATACTCTTTACCTGTACTTTTTCACATATTTTGTTTATTAATAAATAACTTGTGCAATGTCGTGAAAATTTTACTTTTCGCTTCAAATATCCAAATCGTATCACGTGTTAAATATTGTGTATATGGAAGAATAATAATCAAGTCGTGGAAGAGAGTAGCGTAGATATGTTTATTCAAAAAAAAAAAAAAAAAATACGCCCTTATGGGCGTATCCGGATTGATGCAGAAAAATAGAGCCATCTGGGTATCGCTCTATTTCAAAACCAAGAAACAAACTCAGGACCCCAGTAGTTATTTCAAATTCCTTTCCTTTTATGTATAGTTACAATATAGATAATGTTAAATGTATAGATACATTAAGGAAAGATATAGTAATAAGAAAGATATAGTAAAAAACTTTTTCGGAGGCGACAGAAAATTAATTAACAATACATTAATAGCCAGAAATTCACGGACGTTGATGGATATTTCCGTATTAGGCACACACTCTTTTGTTCGTGAAAATGACCGTGTTAGAATATTTTGTGTCGCCTCCGAAAAAGTTTTTTACTATATCTTTCTTATTACTATATCTTTCTCTAATGTATCTATACATTTAACATTATCTATATTGTAACTACACAAAAAATTATTTCATTCTTTTTAGCGCTTTTTTCTAAATTATATTAATCTCGTTTATTGCTTTTCATCTGTACCTACTATTATCGAAGTCGGTTTCTATTTTTGTTGTTGTCACGTCTCGGGTGAGGGCCAATAACGCGATCGTTAATCTGCTCCTTACCCTGACGGTTTAAATATTTGGCCTGTTTTGGTCACGCGTCCTATGACACGTCTACCGTGGGCGGCCAAGAGATCGGGAGGAGAGGAATCGCGATGAAGTTGGGTGCGTAAATGAGTTAATTGAAGATTTAAAATAAATTGTCTGTTTATTCAGACTAAGGTATTGGTGGTACACATATATGTATAAAAAAGAAGAAGAAAAATATAATTGTGGTAACAAGAACACACACACACACACACGATATAATATGTATAAAACCTAATCTAATATGATGACCTCCGGGTCGGGGAAGTCGAAGTCAGGGGGGACTTCAGTTATTATTACTGTTGGAGGGGGAGGAGAAGGGGGGTTTTCTGCGGAGTAATAGTCCCCGTTGTAAAAGAAGGTGGTAAAACGGGGATCTAGGACTAGGGTTGGTGGGGGTGAAAAAGGTGGAGGAGGAGGAGAAGCTGGTGGTGTTGTGCGTTCCTGAAAATCTGAGGATGGAGGATGAGGAGGAGGAGAAGGGGATGATGGTGAGGATGGCTGTGGCGCGGTCCCACTGGAGGGGATTAATGCAGCTCTTAGCGCGCGCCGCTGTCGCCTTTTTTGTAGGGCTTTGCCCGCTCGGGTGCCTCTCTTCCCGTATTGCTTGCCACGCGGTCCTTTAGGCATCTATTTCATGATACGGATATGTTTTATTACTTAAAGTTCAATTATTGATGTTATGTTCGTCCTTTAGACTTGATTCAGTCTCACCGTGTTATTTTGGGAGGGCGCAAAGGTCAGTTCCAACGCTGCTTCCCGTTGGTGGGCGCGGTGAGGATCCTCTCGCTGCTCCTAGTCAGGCGTGCGCGGTGGGAAATCCCAACGCTGCTCCTTACTAGTGTGCGCTGTGAGCACTCCCAACGCTGCTTTCCAAAGGGTGGGCGCGGTGAGTGTTTCCCTTACTTAGCCCTATGTTAAAATAGCAGGATGAGGGTATGTTTTTATCGCGTTAACTGGTTTCGTGAATATGTTGTTATAAGGGAAGAGAGTTGGAGTGCAAAAAAAAAGAACTCGTATACTGCAAAAGGATGGATAGGAGGTTGACGAGAGGGACGTTGGTGTCCCGATCCCGGAGTCTACAATAGCCAACTTATGAGTATGTCTAATGACTTACAGTTGATGAACGGAGGAGGAGTAGTGGTATTAGCAGTAGCAGCAGCAGCAGTAGTAGTAGTAGTAGTAGTAGTAGTAGTAGTAGTAGTAGTAGTAGTAGTAGTAGCTTCCACTCCGCTAATTTCGAACTCGTATATGATTTTGACCCTTGAAGAGACTCCGCACAATGCACAATAGGACTTGGAATATGTAACTGTAAATCTCTAGAAGTAGGCAGTAGACTTGTAGACTTGTAGACTGATGATTCTTCGCTCGTTATGGGTTTTTAAGTGCTTCTGATGCTGCTGAGGAGGGGTAGCTTTGGTGAAGAGTGGGGCCTGATGGCGACACTTTGTGAGATTTTCATTGGTTGTTGATGTCGTAGGGTCTGGCGCATCGTTTGCTAAATCTTGGTTTTTTGTGGAAAGGGGGGTGTTGTGGTGGATGCTGATGCGGCTGGGAATCTTGGGTTTTAGCGGACTGTCCGTTCGTGTTTTATCCGTTGGTTTCGAGTTGTATAGGCCGGATTTCGAAGTTCGTCTTGCGTCTTTTTGAGTCCAATTTCTTCTTGAGTCTGGTTTTCTGTTCTGTGTGTTGGGTTGCATCCGTTTCCTTTGATATTGCGTTTTCGTGGTGTATTCTTCACGTTGATTTGGCGTTTTTATGGTAGATTTATAATGGTCGAACTCTTAATAACTAATTTGAGGACCTTCGAGGGTTAGTAAAGGGACTAATTAGATTATTATTAAGTAGAGTTGGATTTTAAGTACTTTGTTATTGATCAATGAAAATGTTACTCCTTTATCTTTCCCTTGAAGATTCTCTATGTTTACTAATGTACTTATAATTATCACGCGTGTGGCACGAAATCGAGCGGGTGTCAGGTTCCCGTCGCGATATCGGGCGGCTCGAGCGCTTGGGCCCGTGACGTTGTCGCAGAGGGGTCGCGTGTCGGCTCGCGTAGCGCAGCGCTTTCTTATCTCCCGCGTGAGATGTACGGCGGACACGCTTCATATTCGTAAGCGTGGCGTTGCATGAAAATTCTTAAGTTTGAATTTAAGCTATGTATTGTCAATAATAATTATTAGTGGAATTTTCATGGGACGTCACATTTGTTAAAAATTTTATTTCTGTATCTTACGAGCGGAAAGAGACCGTTTGTTTGGATTGTATATCGAATACTGTTGTTTTGACTTTATCTAGGACGTAAATTGTATAGTTAGATAGTCAATAGCACAGAATATTGAATAACATTCAACTTGATACTTAATTTGAAAGTGTATCTATCAAAATACATGCAGTGTGATTCTTACTTCGAAAGTGATTGGTGCCATTATGTTGTTCCATGAATTCATCAACCTCATATATAACTATGATAACTCAATAAGTTTTTTAATTGAAAAAAAAGTAATTAGAAATGTCATAACATGTCCAAGGTGTGATAAACAAATTACATTAAAAGTAAATGAATCACTCATATATCATTGCAATAATCACTATTATAAACAAATACGTGGAAGAAAAAGACAAAAAAAAACATGTAATTTTAAATTGAGTGCATTGGCAGGTTCTTGGTTTGCGAAAGCACATTTAGATTTAGTTAAAATTTGTCGCATTATTTGTTACTTTTTAATGACAAATTCTCCACGACAAAAGCTACTAATGACAGAAGTTCAAATATCGTCAAGAACTGCTGTCGACTGGATTAACTTTTGTCGTAAAGTAAGTATGCTTAGGTACCGAATTTACAATCAATTGTCACATTATTATTACATTCAATTATATTTTGTAGTTATTAAATCAATGGCTAACTGATACCAGTAAGCCGTTAGGTGGTCCTGGTATCATCGTTGAAATAGACGAAGCAAAATTTGGTCGTCGAAAATTTCATAAAGGACGATTGATAAGTGGACAATGGTTATTTGAAGGTACAGAACGACAAAGTGGACGAATATTTGTAGTTCCCGTAGAGAAAAGGACATCGGCTGGATCAATACCACTGATTCGTCATTATATTGCTCCTGGAAGCATAATATATAGTGATTGTTGGCGTGCATATAGTACTTTGAAAGAATTTAATTATACACATAAAACTGTAAACCAATCTGAGAACTTTGTAGATCCCAATGGAATTCACACACAAAACATTGAACGATTGTGGCGTGATTTAAGACACCAAATAGGGGAAGGTGGGGCAAGACGGGGTAGGGGGGCAAGATGGGGTACCCCCTTTATCTCGTGATCCGAACGAAATAATTCAAAACTCAAATAGGTATTAGATGTGTCACTACTAGCGTCGACGATGAGCCAAAAGACAGCGTAGTAAGTGGCCGCGTCTAGGAGTTAGATACCAATTTATACTTTTTGGCATTTTTCGTATTATTTTTGTACTTTCTTTCACGTGTGATATTTGTATAAAAATGTGTACTATGCAAAGTGCACGTAGGTTTTCTCGATACAGTATTTAATCAGCTATAAGATACGTATCTTACTTTTTACTTTCGTACATTGCATTGAGGTTGTATATTGATATGATTGCGATATGACGAGAAGGGGCAAGATGGGGTAATGAAATATGTTGTTACCTCGTCTTGCCCTCTCGTGAAATATAAAAGCCAGAGAGCTGGAATTCTTAAGCGATCGTAATACAATGCTTACAAAACTTTTTCATACAAAAGTTGTGTGAAAAAAATTACAACAATAATAAGAAAAATGCCAAAAAGTAGGGGAAGGTAGGCCAAGACATGGTCAGTTGGTAAAATGGGATATTTTTTTATCGCCTGATCCGAAAGAAATATCTAATTAAAAACAAAAGCCAGTATTACATTTGTTGCTACAAGCGCCGATGATGAGCGCCAAGACAGCGTAGTTGGTTGTCGTGTGTAAGAGTTAACAACAATTTTATCCTTTTCGACACTTCTGTTATTTCTTATGTAATTTCCTTCACGTGTGACGTTTGTATAAAAATCTGTATCATTCAAAGTACACAAACATTTTCTAGATACAGAATTTAACAAGCTATAAGGTATGTATGTTACTTTTTAATTTCGTATACTGTATTGAGGTTATATATTTTAACGATTGTGATATAACGAAAAGTTGCATGATGAAATAATAAAAGATGTTGTTAACCATTATTTCAGGATGGTTAGAAATTATGTACGAAAGACGGACCGAGGTAAATGGTCAGAAAAGATGATGACAAATGCGGTTACTGCTGTGCTAGAAAACAAAATGGGATATTATTTAGCAGCAAAAACATATTCAGTCCCACAGACTACATTAGAAAGAAAAGTTAAAAAAGCTTGTGAAAATGATGATAAAATTAAGGAAATAAAAGTACCTTTAGGGCCAAAGTCTCCAACATTAAAAGTTGACGAAGAAGCAGAGCTGGTGGAATATTTAAAAGATATGGAGTGTAAGCTGTTCGGATTAACGACTACCGACCTGAAAACTCTAGTCTATCAGCTAGTAAAAAAAAAAAAAAAAAATGTCATCCTTTCAATCATGACAAAAGTAAGGCTGGCAAAGACTGGTTATTGGGATTTTTAAAACGGCATCCGGACTTAACCATTAGGAAACCAGAGAATACATCAGCTGCTAGAGCTGCTGGTTTCAATAAAGTGGCTGTAGAAAATTGTTATAAGTTGTTAGGCGAGATTTATAATAAATACCAGCTAACTTGTGATCGGATATTTAACTGTGACGAGACTGGAGTGTCGGTTGTTCCGAAAACAAGATGCAAAATAATAGCCAAAACAGGTCGAAAACAAGTTGGTGCATTGGTTTCTGCTGAACGAGGTGCAACGGTGACAGTCGAAGTATGCTTCAGTGCAAGCGGACAGTACATGCCCCCAATGTTGGTGTTTCCTCGCAAGAAAATGAAAACGCAATTAATGGCGAATGCTTCGCCAGGTGCTTGGGGTGTGTGTAGCGATAATGGATGGATGACATCGGAGTTGTTTTTGCAATAGTTCAGGAAATTTGTGGCTTTTAGCAGAGCATCCAAAAATAATCAAGTTTTGTTACTGCTAGATGGACATTGCACACACACTAAAAACATACAACTCATTGATGAAGCAAGAGCGAATGGAGTTATAATTTTGTGCTTTCCACCTCATACGACGCATCGCCTTCAGCCTCTTGATGTGGCATTTATGAAGCCTCTAAGCACATATTATGATCAGGCAATAACGTCGTGGCTTCGCTCGAATCCAGGATTGGTAGTTACCACATTTCAAGTGGCCGAGTTATTTGGGAAAGCTTTCATTAAAGCCGCGATAATGTCCACTGCCATAAACGGGTTTCGAAAATGTGGAATTTGGCCATTTGACACCGCTGTTTTTACAGAAGCTGATTTTATAGCATCCAATACGACCGACATTCCTTTATTTGAGAGGACAGATCTTGTTTCGTATAATAATATTCAAGATGAAATAGAAACACATGATGCTCAACCATCTTGTTCATTTTGGCCTGATCGTCCGAATAATACGACCCCGGATGTTCCAGTACCAGAAAATGAAACATCTTTTGAACTAGTCAGCCCAAGGGAACTATTACCCGTGTCAAACACTACCAAAACGTCTCGTGTGTCGAGAAGACGTGGATGCACTGCGATCATCACATCCTCACCATATAAAGAAGAATTAGAGAGTGTTATTACAAAGAAGAGAAGGACAGAAAAGGGAAAAGAAGAGAAGAAGCAGAAGGTAAAACTGACACGAAGTATGAAACAGAAAGGAAAAGCAAGACAGACGAAAAAACGAATGGAAGAATCATCGTCAAACGAAAATACTCCTTGTTTATATTGCGATGGCTTATATTTAGAATCAATAGAGGGATGGATAAGTTGCCAAGTTTGTGGCAAATGGGCTCATTGTTCCTGTGCCAATATTGATGATGATGACTATGAAGCTGTACATGTGTGCTACCGTTGTCAAACCATTTAATAATTGTTATGTTCATATTGTTTGTTTAAAAATATAGTTTGTTTATATTGTTTGTTTGAAAATATAGTTTGTTTAAAAAATTGTTTGTTTATATTGTTTGTTTAAAAAATAGTTTGTTTATATAGTGTGTTTAAACAATAGTTTGTTTATATTATTTGTTTAAAAATATAGTTTGTTTAAAAAATAGTTCGTTTATATTGTTTGTTTAAAAATATAGTTTGTCGAAAAATATTGTTTGTTAGTTGGTACCCCATCTTGCCCGCGGGGGTACCCCGTCTTACCCCGCCGGTGGGGCAAGATGGGGAAAAATGACTTTTTTTACATTTGTGGTTATATAGTTCATAAGACTTTAAACAGTTGGTTGATTGATAGTTCAAATGAAAGACCGATTACCAAAGAGTAATTAGAAAGTAAAACGGATTCGTTAAATGCAAAAACAAATGTTTTATTCGTTGTCAAACCTTAAGTACCCCGTCTTGCCCCACCTTCCCCTACCTCGTTTTGGCGTACGTGAATATCATTATAAACATTATTTAGCAGAATTTATTTTCAAACGGAAATATAATTATGTAGATTGTATTGATAAATTCTTTGAAATTATGGCAAATTTTTACCCATTAAATGGAAATAATCAAGAATAAATTTACCTCTTATTTTTTTTATTTACAATTTACAAAACCAAGACCCATCCCACCCTGAACAGCTTTATGAGCAGAATGGTTGTTTAAAATAAAAGGTATTTATTAGGTAAAAGTGAAAAAAATAACTGTGTGTATAGGATAGTAATATAGGATAATATAAAGACCCAACCCAGACTCAACCCAGTTATTTTTTTCACTTTTCCCTTATAAATACCTTTTATTTTAAACAACCTTTCTGCTCATAAAGCAGTTCGGGTGGTGGGTGGGTCTGGGTTGGGTCTTTATATTATCCTATATTACTATCTATTATCCTATAGGGCTATCCCATAGGGCCCTTATCTTGCAATATATTGCAATTTGTGACTCAATATTTTGCAAACTTCTTTCGTTAATAACTTTGTAAACAATAACGAGCGATGGCTAAAACCACTTGAAGGTCACTCAGGAGAGTGACCTTGACAACATATGTCAAGGTCAAAGTCATCGGAGCGGGCTCCCCTTAAGCAAACATTTACCCTTTTCTTTATCTTTACTCTTCATTCTTGATAAGTTAACATAGCATAGTCATTATATTTATCAGGGAATTTCTTAAGTCTTGTTGATCTTCTTATATCTCTTTGTTGTTCTTCATGAATATTCTCAGGTTCATCTATCAGAGCTCCTTGTATTTCCTCTTGATTTTCATTTACACCTTCATCGGCGCTTACCATTTCTTCTTCTGTGGCATTTGACAATAAATCTTCATTATCATCTTCTTTTCCCTCTTCATCTATTGTCATAACTCTAAACTCTCTATCCTTTTTAATTTGTTTCTTTTCTGAATTTATTTTACTTTCTAGTTCAGTTTCAATGAAATATACTTCACGTGAAATTATAATTTCTTTCTTCTCAGGATCCCAAAGTCCATATCCTGTTTGTGTGTAACCTATAAATTTCACTGCTTTGCTCCTATCATCCAATTTTTTTATTTGTCCCATCTCTTTTACATATGCTTTACAACCAAAAATTCTTAGATTTTTAAGGTTAGGTTTCTTACCATTCCACATCTCATATGCTGTTTCAGAATTTGTTTTCGTGGGACTCCTGTTGTGTAGGTAGGCTGCCACTCTCAAAGCTTCACCCCATAACATTTTCTTTTCTTTTTCTTCACCGATCATGGCTCGTGCCTTTTCAATTAAAGTTCTATTTAAACGTTCTGCCTTACCATTTAGTTGAGGAGTATAAGGCGGGCTATAATTTATGCTTGTTCCTCTATTTTTGCACCAGTGTTTAAATTCCTTGTTCGTGTATTCTGTGCCATTATCACAATGCACTTCAACAGTTTTTCTTTCCCATTTGGCTTCTGCCCTCAATATGAATTCTTTGAACTTTTCAAACACTTTACTCTTTTCATCTAGAGGATATACTTCGATATAGTTAGTGTAATCGTCCAAGAACGTTACACAATATCGTCGATTCCTGACCCATGTCTCCGGAGTGATAGGACCCATGACGTCAGAATGAATAATTTCTAATGGTCTCGTAGGCCTTCTTCTTCCATCTCCAAAACTCATCTTTTTTAAATTTGCTTTTAAACAAGTCTCGCAACTTTTAAGACGAGCATGTAATTCATCCTTTTTTATATTTAAACCTTCTGACAATTTTATTAATTTCTCCATATTGTCTATTCCCAAATGGCCCAATCTTCTGTGCCACAATTCTACAGATTCTTTAGTATCTGTATGGATAGCGGCTTCTATCTTCTCTGATGCTCCAAATACATACAGGGTGTCTCACGTAAGCTACAACCGCGGAAATACACGTGTCCACATGGATAATTGGAAGCGAAAAGTGAAATAAAAAGTAATAAAATTTGTCCTCGTTAACGAGTTATTAAATAAAATAGATCAGCGAATCAGGAAGCACGGAAGCGGTAGGCGGTGAGCTGCAGCCATGCTAGTCTGAAGACAAGAAGCGATAGCGTAAGGAAGCGTCGTGGACGAAAGATTGAGAGAAAGAGAGAGAGAGAGAGAAAGTCAACAAAAGAAAGGGCGAGAGAGAGAGAGTCAGCGCGTGCAGGCAGCGTGAGGTAGCGCCGTGTTAGGGTAGGAGGGAGCGAGAGAGAGAGATTAGATTAGATTTTTGTTGTGCGTAAGGTAGCGTCGTGAAAGAAAGGTAGAGAGAGAAAGAGTGAGAGAGGAAGAGCGAAAGTCGACACTTTTTCCTAGGAATCTCCTCCTGACTACTACCTTCTCACGCCTGTATACGTGCCAGAACGCTCCGCCCGTCGAAATTATCGCTTCTTATCTTCAGACTAGCATGGTCGCAGCTCACCGCCTACCGCTTCCGTGCTTCCTGATTCACTGATCTATTTTATTTAATAAATCGTTAACCTTCCTATACCCGCGCCAAATGCAGTAACACGTATACCCGCGCACGGTGTCAGGGACCGAAAGATTTAAAGCCTGTTTTTTGTTTTAATTATATGAATATCTTAATAAAAGTAACTTTTATTATTAGAAAGGGATGTTTTGGAACAAACAAATCACAATTTATAGAAAATAAATATATTTATTAGAGTCTAACAGTCTTATATAAAAGTTTCTAAAAAAATGTTACATTTTCTTAAGAGCTACGAAAAACTGAATAAAAGGTTCTTTCTCCTCAAATCAAACTAAAAAAATCTCTACAATCTTACAGATAACAATAAAACGAACAAATTATCATAATTAATTCTCCACGGATGGCTCACTATAGCAGTCAAAGCATACCATAATTGCATGTTCCATACAAAAATATTTTCTACAAGTAGTGCAGCTATATCGCGTCTTACGATTTTTTTGGGAGGAACAATAATAACAACGACCAATATTGTATTGTTGGCCGTTACTGCGGACTCTGGACCATCTAATTTGCATATTTCAGCAATTCTTGGTCTGATGATTCTTGGCAGACACGTGTTTGTAACGCGTTTCTTGAGATGAGCGTTTATGAGTTCATAGAAAAGAGCCTCCAAAAATGATCGACGGTTCATTTTCTTATTGGGGTTATTTTGAATATAAATGATGTACGAATTTATTCCCGCAACATTCATTAGGCTGTAAAAAATCACCATGGGCCACCGGTTAGTACCCCTCGCTACATTATAGGTTTCGCACATTTTATCCACGGTATCAACGCCCCCCTTAGTAGCATTATAGTCCATGATTATTTCCGGTTTCCCAGTCTCTGCATTAATTTTTGCATCATCATGCATGCTCGACACCAGTAGAACATTCTTGTTCTTTTTAGGCACATAAGAAACAAGAGTACAATTGCCGCGGTATCCAAATAAGCTGGATTTTTCTTCTCGGCTTCTAACCTCGGTAAATTCTTTGGGCAGTTCTTTTTTATTTTTTCGGAGGGTACCAATCACTGTCAACTTACATTCATGGTCTAGTTTGTCCACAGATGCGCGTACATTTCGTGTATCTTTGTTATCAAACCTTAGACACCGCAAAAGTAAATAAAAGCGATTCCAGCTCATCGTCAAACGAAAGATCTCTGGTGACGATCCGTCAGTCTTGAATAAATCTTTGGCATTCAATCTACTGTTTCTTCTAACACCGGCAAAGAGTAAAAGGCCCAGAAGCGCTTGAATTTCAATTTCATCAGTTTCAATGCAGTCTCTTGTTCTTTCGAATTGAGGTGATATACGATTCAGTTGTTCATTAGTGTACTTAGTGATCCGACTTATAACATGCTCTGAAAAATACAACTACCATATTTCAAGAGGTTCCTTCGTATTTTTGGCTTCTCCCTTTACACCTGACCGTTAAGTCACGATGTTTCTAGCGCGTCTTCTCACTTGAACTGACGGAGCTGTTTTTTTCCATTTAGTATAGCTATCTTTGCCGATGTAATAATTTTTAGATGTTTGTCGAACCTCTACCTCGTTCTCAGAATCTTCATCTTGCTCTGTATCACTTCTTTCCTCGTGTACTTCTAAAAAATCATCCACCTCACTATCTCTTCCATCATCATAGTTTGAATTCATATCATCCTCTTGCAACATCAATCTTAGTTGTCCTTCATCCATTTCGACTGCAAAATATAACCTAAAAATACTTACCAGTAATAAAGGGGCGACAATAAACATAAAAAATACTCATATAACGATAATAATAAAAATGAAACTCACTAAACTTAGTGACACCTATACTCGCGTCGGTCTGGTGGACCAATTGGTGTTGTGTACAGACACAAGTACTTTTTGCACGAGCGCTCGTGCTATACTAAATTGAAGTTAGCAACAAATCATGCAACTAACAGAAAGCACATTGCGCTGGCATTTATTTTTTTCCCAAAAAATACGAAAAGTAACTCTGTCGATCTGGTAGACCGGCGCGCGGGTATAGGAAAGTTAACGAGGACAAATTTTATTACTTTTTATTTCACTTTTCGCTTCCAATTATCCATGTGGACACGTGTATTTCCGCGGTTGTAGCTTACGTGAGACACCCTGTATAGTCCTTCGCTATTTTTCCTTCCTTCAATAATTGTTTTCCCATTTTTACTTATTATTACTTTATCTTTTTTAAAATCTATTTCTCCTCTTTTCTCAGTAATGGCACTCACTGATAAGAGGTTTCTTCTTAAGTTAGGTACATATAATACATTGTTTAACTCACAGTTTCCTAAATCTACTTTACCAGTCTTTTTTGCTATCATATTGCCAACCTTATTTGCAACGCCAACTTGTATTGTTATGTCTTTTGCTTTTTTTATTTGATTTACACAATTAATCATATGAGAGGTCGATCCTAAGTCTACGACCTAGTCATCTTGACTTGTAATACTTGTTAAAAAGGATACCATTTCTCTGCTTTCTGTATTATCATTGCTTTTCCTAAAACAGCAATTCTTCTCAGTATGATTAGTTTTCTTGCAGATGCGACAGGGTTCAGTCTGTTTTATTCTGCAATCTTTCGTCGCATGCCCATACCTATGACATTTATCACATTTTATACTACTATCTTTTGAACAACTATTTTGTTTCTTGCATGTACGCGCCAAGTGTCCTTTTCCATTACATTTGTAACATTTTCTTTCATCAACCTTAAACGCTACTACCTCATCTTGCTTTTCTTTAGTTCTGGCTTCTCCTGCAAGTAGCCTGGCTGTTAAATTCGTTACTGTACGTTCAACAGTCGGAGTTGACTCCCACGCACTAATGAAAAATCTATAATTATCTGGCAATGATTTTAGTATTTTTGAAATAATCATGGCGTCACTTACGTTTTCACCCAATGCTTTTATTTTAAAAACAAGTTTCTTAAGCTCTGTTAAAAATGTAGCCATATCTATGTTTCCATTCTTTTTATATTCAAAAAATTCCTGCATAAGAACACTTTTTTGATGTTCATTATCTCTCTCATAAATTTCCTTCAATTTAACCCACATCTGATTACTTGTCTCGGAGGTCACTACATGTATCAGTGCTCTTTTATCTAAAGTACTTATTATTAATCTTTTAGCCTTTGCATCATCCTTTTTCCAATCAGCACCTTGTAATTGCTCAGCCGTTGGAGTTTGATTTATGTGCGATGTAAGATCCCATGCTTCCAGATATATTTTCAATTGGAATTTCCATAAAGGATATCCATCTACATCCTTCAATTTCTCGACAGTTTCGAGAATTTCGGAAAGACTATGCGTTGAACGCATAATTAAGCCTTTTCTCCTTCTTATATTTCACGCCTATTATAATTAGAAACACTTGTATATCCAATTTTTATTTTTTCACTACGTCGCAACACGTGGCCATGTGCTTTTCCCGAGATCCACTATTCTCTTTTTTAACTTCCCGATTAACGGGAAGTTATTGTAATGACCCCGAAAATCGAAAATCGATTTTTTGATAGATGTTGACATTTCAAGGTCATCTCAACATTTTCTGACCATTTTCAGCTTATAGTCTGTATGTGTGTGTGCGTGTGTATGTATGTGACCAAATTTTTCGTGCACGATTACGCCCACACTAATGACGTGATCTTGGTGGTGTATGACTTCATCGATTGGTATTGAGGTAATTTGGTGCTGATTAGATTTTGGTCTCATTTGGCCGAGTAGTTTTTTTTAAAAAACAATGCAACAGGGTAATCTTTACGATAGGATAGAATTTTGGGAGCGATTCGCTAAATGTTATTAATATATGATATAATTATAATTAATATAGGGTTTACCCGTATAAATAAATAAATAAATAAATAATATATAAGTATAAAATGTGATTTCAATAAGGTGCAGGTAATTTGGACCACTCTTTTTAATTGATAACTATACGTTAGATATTGATTGGAAAGATTGTAATTGCAAAACAAATCATTTTTACGAACAAAAAAACATTCATTTGTAAAAAAAATATACACACACATACATTTTCATTCGTTCATTTCGTTCACACAGATTTCGTTATGAAAAAAAAAGACATACAAAAAGGGTATCGATATTTCAAATAGCTTCGGAAACAATCGTTCGTTACACTTTTTTCTTTTATTAAGTGCATAAAAAAGTTCTTGTCGAACCTAGAAAATACATATAATTTTGAGTGGTCCAAATTGCTAGCATATCAATGAATAACTGACTTTTCAAATAAGTTATATAAAAAATAAAAGAATTAGGAAATCAATGGAAATACATAAAGTAGGTATGTATAGTAATAGTTATACGCGATTACAAAAAAACATTTAATGAAAAAAAAATTTAATTAATGAATAATAAGTCAGATATAACTGAATTGTACACTTACTGAAAAACTTTTGCTAAAATCAATTTCACTAATTACTCAATCATCCGCACAATCACCATGAAAACCGCGTGACAAATGTCATTGTTTTATGTTGTCATGGTTAACTTCTAGTGCGCAGTATTTCCAAAGAGATAGTGTCATTAGTTATTAAAATATTGCAGTGGTCCATATTATCTGCACTGGTCCACAGTACCCTACTTTCCTCTAATATTGATCGTTTAACTGTAAATTACACTTGAAGAACGGAAATTTGCTTTTGCCATTCTCGACTTCTATCGGTTATTTATTAACATATTGTTTCAAAATTCACATAATTCCAAATTATTTTTATTACGTTTCCCATTTTGCATCTTTACTATTTTCGAAGTCGGTTTTTTTTTTCTTTTAAATGTGATAACCATTGGTCATTATATTTCAAATAGAGAGTGAGTCACAACGCAATCTTCACAGGAAGATAAGAATTTGCAAGCAGGCGATGCGAATGAACAAATGACCACTTATGGAATCGGGAAGTTCTTAATGTGATACCTATCACAGTTATCAGCAGCTTTTTTAATGAATCGGCGATAAAAGTTTATGATTCCTAGGAATCGACGTAACTCTTGTACCGTTTCTGGCCTCTTGTAATTCTTAATCGCTTCAACCTTATTTTGTAATGGTTTAGTGCCATTTGTATCAATATGATAGCCAATATAGTCTATTTCCTTTTCTGCAAAAATGCACTTTTCGTAATTAATAGATAGGCCATACTCACGTAGTCGGGCGAAGACAAGTCTTAGATGCCGTTCGTGAGTTTCTTCATCAGGTGAAGCTATAAGAATGTCGTCGATATAAACATGGCAAAATTTTAATCCCCTCAGTGCTGTATCGATAAGCCTTTGGAAAGTTTGGGCTGTGTTACACAGTCCAAAAGTCATTACTTTAAACTCAAATAGGCCAAATGGAGTTATTACTGCAGTTTTATGACGATCTTCTGGAGCTAATGGTACTTGGTGGAAAGCCTTTCTAAGATCTAGCTTGGTAAAAATTGTACAACCTTGCAGTAAATACGCAAAATCATGAATATGGGGTATTGGATACCGGTCCGGGACTGTGATAGAGTTTAGCCTGCGGTAGTCACCACACAATCTCCATCCCCCATTTTTATTGGCTACAAGGTGAATAGGAGAGCTCCAACTGCTCGATGATGGTTGGCATATCCCCTCACGTATCATCTCTTCAATCGCTGCTTTGGCTGCCTTATATTTTTCAGGTGGCAAACGGCGTGCACTTTCAGCTACTGGAGCTCCTTTGGTTATTATTTGGTGTTGAATATTATGAACTCCTTCTTTCACTGGACTTGGCTTGGTAATATCTATAAATTCCTTGAGGATTCTATGGTATTTTTCAGTTATGTTAATCGTTGATAGAGTAGGTTGTGGAGCATAGCTTACTTGCCCTGCTGAAGTTAATCGAGTAGTTCCATCAACTAGCTGTTTATTCGCTAAGTCCACTAGAAGTTTGTAACATTGCAGGAAATCTGCGCCAATAATAGCACTTGTTACGTCTGCTACTATAAATTTCCATGGGAAGCTTCGTCGCAGTCCGAAATCAACTACCATTACTTTTTGTCCATAAGTTTTAATTGGCGTTCCATTTGCCGCATATAGTTTTGAGGGCTCTGGAGATTTTCTAGCTGATAGTATTGTCCTTGGAATAACAGAGATATCGGCTCCCGTATCAATTAGGTACCTGATACCTGTTTTGTGGTCACGAACTATCAGACGATTTCTTTTAGTAGCTCCGTCTCCACACGCCTGAATATGCGACGGGCTGTCTAGTTTTCCTTCTGCTGTTCAGCTGATCTCTTGTCCGGTCCGGTCCAAGTACAGGGAGGCATACACTTCTTAGATTCTTTACCAAATCTGTAATGATAAAAGCAAAGTTTCTTTTGTCGTTCCCTAGATTTTGATCTTGCACGGTTTTTATTTTTGAAGTTTTTCTTAATTTCCTTGGTTAAGGCATCAATCTTTTTATTTAAATCTTCAATCTCAGTTTCCGATGATATCTTAGATATAGCCATTGATAGAGAACTTGAACTTGGCTTAACCATCTCCATGATTTTGTCTGCTTGTAAAGCTAATTTTCCTAAATCCTGTGTATCGCTTATGGCTAAAACTGCTCTAATGTTTTCAGGGAGTTGTTCCATGAACAGAGTTCTTAAAACTGAGTCGTTGCATTGCCCGCCAGCTTGGTTTTTAAGACGTTGGAGGAATTTTGACGGTTTTTCGTCCCCTATATCACATCCTTTGAGTAAACGTCTCAATTTCGATTCGCTAGACTCTTCGTATGCGTTTATGATTCTATCTTTGAGCTCTTGGTATTTTCCTTGTGCAGGCGGAGACTTTAAGATATCTGATACAATTGATAATGCGTCCGAGTCTAAGTGTAATACTACGTACCTGAATTTTGTTTCATCAGATTGAATTTTTGATAACGCGAATGCACATTCTACTTGGACAAACCATAGTGAAGGATTTTGTCGCCAAAATGCCGGTAGCTTTACCAGTGAAGCGGCATTAATGGTTTGAGCCTCGGTTCCTCCTAATGGCGTCACATTGATACGCTCTTCCATTTTCGATGGTTCTTCACTAGTTGAAGCGTTCTATATCTCGTCTGTTGGTGAGGTTTCACCTGTACTCCCTTTACTTGGCGAGTGGGTAATAGGCATTACTCTTTAAAATAGGATATATATATATTTTCCGACTATATTTTCCAGATCACGTCGGGGTCACCATTTATGGCTTCCACGTGGTCTCACGGAGTCGCCAAATATCTTTTCAATCCTATCCTCGCCAAAGGTGATTTTTAGGGATTTATATTTTATTATTTTTCGTTGATATAAAATAAACTTTCCTTTTGTTATAATTTCTATATTTCAAAATATACTTTTAACAAGAAAATAATGTAATATATGGCTCTATCGACAGTTCACTTAAGACTAAATAAGACTAAGACTAGAAAACAGTAGGTTTGGTTTTATGAACACTAGCGTCTCTAGGTAGTCCCTAGGAAGACGCCGCAATACTCTTTAGGGACACAAGCGCCTCTAGGTAGTCCCTAGGAAGACGCCACACCTCATCTTCACCAGCGCCACCTTTTTCCACCACGCTTCTTTTCCGTTATAATCGACCATTATCGTTCCGACATTCAACACGTGGTTGCGTAGATCTTGCTTGCTCTGCTTCTCACCTTTGCTTTGCTTGCTATCGTATCTTGTGCTCGCTTGTGCTTTGCCTGCGTTTTATAGTACTGATCTGCTCATTCTTGTATAGTTATATTGCGTCTACTCAACGAAAGTGCATCAACACGAGTCGACTCATCTCCACGTGCATTATCGCCACACCACGTGCTAGTGATCATCCGCCGCTCTCACAAAAGGTCGTACAATTAATATAATTGGAACGAATGCTCTTTGTACACACTCATTTCTTACATATTTTATACATTTGCTTAATAGTATTATAATAGGCTCCATCATAACCTCACTTCATCATTGTTAGTCATTCCAAAATCATCTTCACCTTCATTTCTCATCAATTCATTCCACATTTACACTATAATTCAATAAACCAATGTTATATTAAAGAGTGCATTATTCTAATTATCTTTATCCTACCATAGATCCTCTCAAGCCTTACTCATCTTTGAAAATTTCAAACACTCTATCTCTTCACTCTGCCGTTCATAGAGGACGCCCCATTACAAGTTCCATGAGTGGCGCTGATGAGCCATCAGGGTTAGATCTGAACTTGGCAGTTATTGATGAAGTGAAGTTGCCAAAGGGAAATAGCAAAATGTAAAAGTAGTTCTACCGAATATAGTAGTTGAGAAAAATACAGTAAATGAATACACAAATAACATTAAAAATGTAAAGTGGGCCGTCGCTGTAGTTAATATAAACAATAAATCGTGCTTTTTCTTGCTACATAATAGCTATTTATGCTACAAGTGGGAAAAGTGGCAAATTATGGTATAGGTTAAATTTCCGAAACGAGCTGATAGTGCGTGCTGTGGAACAGGGGAACGAGTGGGAATTTAATCACACGAGTTCCCCTGGAACACAGCACAAGCAGAGGCGATTTTTGAGCAACTTTCGTACTTAATAGTGTTCTTGAGTGCGTACTCGCTAGGAAACTCTTAGGGATCCGAAATTGGATGCTCCATTCATCCAAATGAAAATTATGCATTTCGAGGAAGATTGCCGACGTTCCGGTCGTATACTACGACTTTTTTCGAGGGTACCAGGTTAACTAGAGGACATGATATATTATATTACAATGTATATAATCGATGGAATAGATGTACAATGATGGAAAAATTTACCGAAAAAGTACATAACAGATGTGGTATACATTCAGACTTGTTGCAATATTATTCATAAAAACGTCTACGAAGATATGATAGTTCGCTCTGAGAAACTCCCGGAACGTATCCACATGAACTCATCTATACGTTTACACACAGCGAATTTTACTTATTACTAATTCGAATCTTCTAATGAAGTAAAAAATTAAAATTATCTGAAAAATGATTATATAAGGAATAGTTAGTTCATATTATTATTAATATGTCGAATGGGATTAAAATTAGTAAGTACGTGTTTCTAACCTGCTTGATAACCACTACCCTGTACCTCCTGCGTGTGAAGGACGTTATAACGAAAAATTAGCAACTTCTTGTTATCTAAAAACTTCGATAGAATTAACCACGTTCTCAATTAATGAGATAGAAGTCTACTGCCTTCCTTAATTAACCCTTCTAACCACACATATCCTCTACGTTTCTTTTTTTTTTTTTTTTTTTATTGTTCTAAACCATAAACCTACATAGGCCTATAGGCTGATAGAATATACAAAATATGTAACATTCAAACATTAACATATACTATACACTATATAGAAAAATATTTCGATGTATACATATACATATATAAATGTACATAACAATTTTCCACTAACAACTAATCAACCATCAGTCTTACTATAGTTAACAGTCTTAGGTACATCACATGAGCGAAATTACAATTATCTTACCTTTAGCGTAAGAGATACATTGATATAACTTATATTAATAATTTATGATCTAACATATACGAAAAAATAATTTTAAGTGCACTTAGATTTGGACCTTTAAGAAATTCCAATATCTCGTATGGAGGCTTCCAGTTATGCTTTAAAAGTTTGTTTAACATGGAGCTTCTTTCTTTCTGGTATAATGGGCAGTGCCATAACACATAGTTGAGGTCTTGTATCCCCAACGTACACTCACACGTAGCACTAGCTTTTATGCCTACCTTGGCTAGGGAAGAAGCTAAATTATAATGATTAGATCTACATCTACAGATAAATGAGACAAAGTCCCTCGACAGGCCTTTATGGTAAAACCACGGTTTTGTATCAGAGGTAAGCATATTGTTAAAATACTGTACACCTTTAAATGACCCTTGGATCTTCAAGGTGTCTTCAACACGTTTCTTCATCTCGCATTTATGCCTTCCTTTAAAATCAGAGAAAGGAACCTTAAACCTTCTATTATGCTCATGCTCTGTGGCTTCCTTAGCATATCTATCCACTAGATCATTACCTTCTATACCTTTGTGGGAAGGGATCCATAAAAAGCTAATATAGTTATTATTACTATTTTGAATTTTTCTAACTTTACCCTTGATTTCCAAAATGTATTCGTTTGTTTGGACATTACATTTGGTACTTTTCAAACTATGCAAAACGCTCAGCGCGTCCGTACAAATTAGAAAGGATTTATGGCGAAATTTGGCCACAAAGTCGAGAGACTTAGAAATAGCAAAGCTTTCTGCAGTAAAGATTGAGCAGTCTGAACTGAGACTAAAAGTTTCAGAGTGATCCAAAATCGGACATGTGAACGCGGCACCCGATGCAGGACCTTGTTCGGTTTTGGAACCGTCAGTAAAAATACACAAGTATTCACTATATTTACGTTCAATTAACTCTCTGAACTCCACTTCTGGGGATGATGATGACTGCAGAGCCTTACCCGACTCAACATCACCAACCACTGACATCATCTGCACAGAAGGCTGAACTCTATTGCATGCATAGTTTGTATTAAACAGAATATCATCCACGTATGTTAATACTTCTCTGAAACATATTAAAATTAGTCTTAACCTACTATTAGGAACATTATTAGAGTGATCCAAACCTAGTAAGTACTCTTCCAGGAATACATTGGTCTGATGACCTTCATTTGAAAGTACTTTTACAATGTAGTTTTTACACAAGAATCTTGCCCTTTCCTCGATGAGGGGCATTTTAGCTTCAGCCAGCACTACATTACCTGGAGTGGTGAACCGTAGTCCTAAGGATATTTTGAGAGCAGTGGCTTGTAAGCTATCCAATTGTTTCTTCAATTTCACTTTTCTTGGATAGTACACGATGATACCATATTCTATTTTAGATCTTATAAGGCTTTGGTATATAGAAAGTAAGGTTTCCTGGTTACAACCCCACCAGGTACCTCTAAGATATTTAATTATATTTAAAGTTTTCCCAGTAGATTCTCTAATAGAAGCTACCTGTCGATCAAAATTTAACTTATAATCTAATAAAATACCTAAAAATTTGACCACAGCAGCATTAGTGATAACGTGAGATCCTAGATTAAAACGAACAGTGCCTGGCAGAGTGCCTTTGTTATTGAGAACTAGTATTTCAGTCTTCTCCGGTGATAAGTCCAGCCCTAGACTGGATAAGTTATTTTTAATAACTGTTATAGCACCTTCAATAATGTGCTTGACATCATCAAGAGAACGCGAGCTAGCAAATATAGCTACGTCGTCTGCATATTGGACTATTTGTACTTCATTAGGCAGGCCGTCTAAGATGTCTTTAACGTACAGGCTGTACAGAAGGGGACTTAACACTCCACCTTGAGTGACCCCTTTATAAACAAACCTTGTAGTGTTCAGAGTATCCATAAAGAAAGCTTTCCGACAAAAAATCCAATTGAAGATAAATGAGACTGTATTAATGGGAATCCCAATTTCAGCCAGTTTTTTAACCAGAATATCGCCTAGCACATTATCAAATGCACCACGAACATCCAAAAAGGCTGCAACAACGTATTCACCTCTGGCAATACCAACATCTGCGTATACTAGTAAGTTAGTAAGATTATCTAAGCAGGAGCGACCTTTTCGAAACCCTGATTGAGAGTTGGGCAAGATATTATTGTATTCGCACCACCATTGAAGACGATTCTTGATTAGTCTTTCCAGCAATTTACAGACACATGACGTCAAAGTAATAGGTCGAAAGTTTTTCCCATCAGCTTTCTTAATTAACACAACCTGACTGTTGCACCACTCCGCAGGTATGACGTTGCTAATATATATTTCATTAAAAATATCCAGTAAGATCAGTCTGATTTTCGTCGGCAAATGCGTTAACATTAGATGATCAATGTTGTCCATACCAGGTGCAGTTTTTGGATTTAATTCTTTGAGCACATGGTTGAGTTCACAGAGATTAAAGCCATCATTAAGAAAGGGATTTTGGTAGGATACAATGTCCTGAACTGGATTAACTGGAACCCATGGAACCCCTAGTTTGTCAATAGAGAGTTGTTTGTTTTCCTTCATGATATCAGGGTCCACATGGTTGTGAGAGACTTTTGACCACTTAGATTTCAGAATTTTCACAGTATTCCAAAAATAGTTAATATTTGTTCTACTATTTAGATTAGAAGCGAATTTTTTAAAAGAGTCAATCTTCTTCTTCTTTAGCATTTTCTTAGTTAAAGCTACTTGTTTTTTGTACAGATCCCAATTTGCCATAGTACTAGAATGCATCCACTTTTTAAAGGCTGCTTTTCTAAGGCGGACGAACTTATGGCAGTCCTCATCCCACCACATAACCGGATTTCTGTGTACATTATTTGGAACATTCAACCTTTTGGTGTGTAAAAATGTACAGCATCAATCAGCTTTTCTTTAAATTGCTCATATTTCTCAAGAACCGGCAGATTAGAAAACTGAGCACTACTAAAATAATTGAACTGATCTTCTAGCTGGGCTTGATATTTGGCCCAATCCGTTCTTTTAGAGGAAATTCTATTAGTGCGTCTTTTGTATAAATTCTTATCCAGTAAAATATTAATACAAATTGGATAGTGATCCGAGCCCAAAGGCTCTTCCATTTGAGTGCACGTAACTATCTCAGCTAAACGAGTTGGTATCAAAATAAGATCTAAATTACTGTTGTTGTCAGGATTCGTAATATTAATGAGTGATAACGTTGAGTTGTTGAGAATGTGCAAGTTGTGGTCATCTATAATTTGTAGAAGTTTTTCTCCATTGCGATCACAATCAGAGCAGTTCCAATTTATGTGATGAGCATTAACAAGGGGACACTACGGGTCCGGAAATTATTTCTGAATGACAACTTGTTGGTTTGTAGTATACCTTTAGACTATTCGATTTGCAAATGAAGAGCGCGCACTAGCCATAAACTTTCGAGAAAAATGGCTTTAAAGTTTTACGTGTAGGACGTATACCGGTCACTTTGAAGACCATCCAAGAGCAGCGAAGTGGCCGAGTTGTAGCGAACTCACTTGCGGCGCGGCGGGTCCGTGTTCGATCCCTGCGTGTGGAAACTTTTTTTTTTTCCAATTCTTTAAAATATTATAAAAACTGTGAAATAAAGTTAATGACATACTAATATGAAGAATTTAATCATACATAATTTTTTCTATTAATGAAATGACTATTACTGTTAATTATTGACTCTTGGGGAGGACAAACAAAGCCTGAATTATATGACGAAATCTTTCAGGATGACGAGAAATCACCTACTTGTACGATTAAAGTGATTCCTCCGAAATGTACACTCGGCGGCATATATGGCTCCCCAGTGAAAAAGCCGCCACGGGGAAATGCTTCCCTTACCATGGCTCCCTTAGAATACGTATAGAGAAAGTATGACTGTATGCTGAAGAAATTTCTATGTGTTCAAGACGCAACACATCGCCTAGGCCACACGGATGGAGGAGGCAACTGTTTCGGCTGCTCGACGTAACGCGATTCTCATTTGGTCATCTTGGCGAGTGTCGCGCGTGGTAAAAAGGCAATAATTGTCTGAATTGAGAGCCACTATTAGCTCAGCGATGTTGTTTCTTAACTGTGTTGTATTTTTCTCTGCGCACGCACACAGCTTAACCAGCAATAGCGAACGCTACGCGTGACGTAGCTACTCTCTTTCTCTCTCGCTTTGTCCACCTCTCTTTCTAATCTGGGGAGGCGATAAGCAATTGTTTTTCTTCGTGATTTATACTTTCCCTAACGAAATATTATGTTTAAAATATGAGAATGGAAGAGAACAGTAACACGTATTTAAATAAATGTAATAATGATAATTAAATACTCATATTATAATAGTTGCCCAGAAGAAAATCGCTTTTTTCTTAGGAGATTTTTAACTCATTCCGTCTCACGCGCGTTACCGTGGCGTCAAGCCTGTCGTAACCCCTTCGCCTCTTCGCATAAAAGTTCCACAGAAAAAAACATAAATATATTATAAAATATATTTTTTTGGTTTTATATTGCCTAATAAGGTATAAACAAAAATTGTCTAGCCCGAAAATCAATAAATTGGAAAGCTAGGTTTCGCGGTAGGTATTCAGGCTGTTCGCCACCCAATACGTTTTTACGATAACTCTCCTGGTCACAGTTTTTGACCGATTTTGACGAACAAAGGCTTATTCGAAAGCTGAGAGATTTATTGTAAAGATGATCTTTTTGAAATTTTCAAAAAAGTTTTTTTTCATCATACGTCTTTTCCAGTTGCGTTTTTTGCCCAAAAATAAGTATTTATTGAAAATTTGGAAAAGATCATCTCCCTCAGAAATTATTCAGCTTTCGAATAAGCCTTTGTTCGTCAAAATCGGTCAAAAACTGTGACCAGGAGAGTTATCGTAAAAACGTATTGGGTGGTGAACAGCCTTAAGAAAATAACGTGGGACGAAAGGAAATATTTTATTATTTATTAATTTTTTTTTTTTATCAGTGAACCATCAAAATTTGCTGCTTTTTCATATGAAAATATTGGTGGCTCTGTTTATACCTTCTTATGCAATATATAACCAAAAAAATATATTGTATAATATATTTCTGTTTTTTTCTGTGGAACTTTTGCGCGAACGTGCGAAGGGCCTCGGATTAGAAAGAGAGGTGGACAAAGCGAGAAAGAAAGAGAGTAGCTACGTCACGCGTAGCGTTCGCTATTGCTGGTTAAGCTGTGTGCGTGCGCAGAGAAAAATACAACACAGTTAAGAAGCAACATCGATGAGCTAAGAGTGGCTCTCAATTTAGACAATTATTTTTACAATACAATTTAGAACACGGACCCGCAGCGCCGCAAGCGAGTTCGCTACAAATCGGCCACTTCGCTGCTCTTGGATGGTCTTCAAAGTGACCAGTATACGTCCTACACGTAAAACTTTAAAGCCATTTTTCTCGAAAGTTTATGGCTAGTGCGCGCTCTTCATTTGCAAATCGAATAGTCTAAAGGTATACTACAAACCAACAAGTTGTCATTCAGAAATAATTTCTGGACCCGTAGTGTCCCCTTGTAAGATCTCCAGCTATCATATAATCGCCTTTTTGACCCAGCTTTACTACAAAGTCATTCCACTTATCCTTGTTTAGCGAATAATTTGGAGACCTATAACACGCTGCAATAATAATTTTCTTGTTAACATTATACAGTTGAAAGGTACATGTTTCGACATTAGGATCTTCCACTAAAACGTTTTCCAAGATTTTATAACTTAAATTCTTTTTGATTAAAATAATAATGCCTCCGCCTCTTTGTATAAGGCGATCTTTTCTAATACTGTTGAAACCTGTGATATCAAACTTGATATCAGGTTTAAGCCAGCTTTCTAAGCATATTATTATGTCATTAGTAAGACATAGATGAGATATTTCTACTCTTTTGCTACTTATACTTCTACAGTTCCACAGAACCAGTTTTAGCTCTTGCATGTTAAGTGTCTTTGACTTTGCGACAATAAGTTTTATGTGTAACGTCTATGTTACAATTGTCCTGGTTATTCTCATAGGAGTCATGAAACTCATCTGTACACAACTCTTCCTCCAAACCTATGGAGGCATTGGATAGTGTGTTATTAGAACAGACAAAAGTATCTGATCCATTATCTTCCAGTAGTTCCTTGTCAGCACTTCGGTTGCTAATTGCCAAACCAAAGTTTTCCTTATTGATATCTAATTCTCTGTTAGAGTACATCTTTGGGATAGGTATCATCTTTTTGGAGCTTACGGATTCCTTAGGGATAGAATCCTTTTTAACTATTTTAACCGTGATGTTTTTTTTAATATGACTAACCCTTGGGACCGTGGACTTAACTTCACTTTGAGTGCCTCCAAGTTGTTTAAGCTCGAATTATTTCTGCATGGAGATTGCCTTGAGAGGTGGAAAATGCAGTGCTTTGTTGGCAAGGTTGCCTACTTCAGTCTTTTTAGAGAATGTAGAAGAAGTTGAGTTACCGCCCGCAGCTTTGGCCTCATTGATTGCCCCATAGATACTAACATTGTTATGAGCCATGATAGAGTTAACCTCCTGATTAAATTTCAGGACTCTACATTTGCTCGAAACTAGCAGGTGCTCTTCCTGACACTGTTTGCAAGTGGGATTTTTGAGGTTAGGACATACCACTCCTTCCTCATGATAAATATCACCACAAAATCTACAGACTCTCTTATTTTTGCAAAATTTCGAGAAGTGCCCTATTTTGAAGCAATTGTAACATATTTTTACCGGCTCTATATATACCTCAACCTTCATGTAGTAAAGGCCATAAACCTGTATTTTGTCAGGCAACGTATCACCAGATAAAGTCAGAACCACAGCCTCGCTAGGAACCCATTGATATGAACTCTTGTCTTCATTATACCATCTTTTGCTGAGTCGTCTTGCAGATATAATTTTTGTCGGAGAATTAGAAAAAGAGACTAAATCGTTTGCATCATATTCAATGCTGAATCCTTTAATTAGCCCTTTCCTTTCCACCCGATATCTAGGGATAAAAGCTTCAATCCCTAGTTTTTTCACAGAGGTATTCAAAACAAAGGCATTAGCAGCTTCTTTTGTTCTGAAGAGAGCTTCCGCTTTATTAAAACCCCTAGGCTTTAGTTCGTATGCTCCTGCGTTAAGGGAGGAGATAGTTTTTGCAAGAAAGATTTGATTATGTTTTTTCGATCTTTTCACAAAATCCTTCATAATAACGATCTCAACGGAGGCTTGACCTTTGTGACCGAGAGGATATAGCCTCGTGGCTTTAGGTTCGGCCGCCATTACTGGTTTTATACTTTCCATATTAATATTTAATAGCCTTTTGTTGGACTGCATGTTTTCAACATGTTTCCTTTTATTAAGACCACTTCTTTCTACATTGTCACGTCCAGCCCTATCCAACTCCGCCCCTACTTCGGGTCATATATTGTCGCCGTCCGCTAGTGGCGCTGCAGTAGATTACGGCCACAGTCTTATGGACTAGTCGAAAAAGTTATGACCACAAAAGTTTTGACCGCTATTACTTCTTCTCCTCCCCGCTTTTTCTCTTCTCTACTCTTCAGCCGTAATCGACGAGAGCGAACCTAGCGGATTTGGTAGTTTCGGCGACAAAATCGGACCACCTTTTAAGTACATGCGGGATAGGGAGTCGGATAGGGCTGGTCACGTCCATCACTACCCAAGGCTTTCCGGACCTCGGGAGTAGTATTTTCTTCCTCTGGCCCCATGGGCCCAGAGGCTTATTACGAACCACGCGCCAATGCCTTGTTATAGGAAAACTACACGTAACCTTAAAATAAGTAACTCTGAAAATTTAGCCTAAAGCCCATCGTACGATTCACTATCGGTAATTATAAAAACCAGGAAGCACATCCGAGATTAGGGATAGAAAACATGATCGTACGTATCTTCACTAACAACGATATTATAATATATTATGTTCGAAACTTTCAACACGTGCTCTCTCTTCGAAACCTCGAATCCGAATCTCCTCTACGTTTCGCGAGGTTAGTCGCGAGGTTTAGTCGCGAGGTTAGATTTCGGAGTATAAAGAGGACCGCGCGGCGAAATTAAATTAAAAGTTGTGGGAAAATTATTAATTTGCTATTAAATATTTAGAGAATAAGATCTTTGGGTTTTCCTTGTTCGCCGCAGTATTAAATTTGCGAGCGTGGCGGAACCAGCCTTGATTGTCGTCCGAGTTCGCGGATAATTGATTAAATAAGTCTACCCGATTTTTAATTGCACAATAGTTAGCGAGTCGTCGAAGATCGCGAATACCAAACTTTCGTTTATTAATTGAACTAATTGATACGCATGACACGATGGGTGATCAAATTCCATCCGCATCTACGTCTACGATGCCGGACGACGGCAGCGATGGCGTGAATCAAGTGAATTCTGTAGTGTATCCACTAATTTTAACTGGAGGAAAGTATTTTACGTTAAATACACTTATCAATAGCGGCAATAGTAACGATCAAGATAATGTCCAGGCTACTTGTGTTAAATGTAAAGCCACCATCAAAGGTAGTTTAAAGGCTACAAGCAACTTCAGATTGCATTTAAAGGTAAGTTATGAAACCTGTTATGTTGTTATGTTATGTTGGTTATAAAATTATTATACTTATACCTTATACATTACTCTGCTAAGAGCTTGGGCTCGTAAGTACATACATGATTGTTCTATATGTTTGTGTTGCTCATGCATGCTGAACAGTGCAATTTATGTATTGTTTTTTCAGAGAAAACACCCTGATATTCTAAAAGAATATGAAAACAGCAAAATTAATCAACATGTTTCTGGTAAAAGAAAAATGCCATTAAAAAATGAAGGAAACACAAAACAAACAAAACTAGATTTTAAATTGCAAAATGAAAATGAATGCCAGAAAAAACTTGATAGCAACATTATGAATTATATTATACAGAGTATGAAACCCTTAAGTACTGTAGATGATCCCAATTTTGTAAAGATTTTTACTAACCTTTCACCAAAGTTAAATGTAATGTCAAGAAGAACATTAGGAAGGAAAATTGAAATGTCTCACAAAGGAATCATGGAAAAACTTATAACCATTTTGAGTAATGTGGAATATGTATCAACCACTGCAGATATATGGTCAACTAAAACTAGGAGCTTTCTTGGTGTAACTGCACACTGGGTAAGATTTTCTTATACTTTTTACATCCTTTTCTATCGTCGGACAGAGACAATGTATTCTGTATTCGTGATTAAAGGGGATTTTGATTTAATCATAATTTATTGCGCAATACATTTAATTTTCATAAAAATTGGAGCACTAATTAAATATTATTTTCATTTAAGATCAATACAACTTCGCTAGAATGCATGAGCTGTGTATTAGCTTTTAACCGTTTTAAAGGATCACATACTTATGACAAGATTGCTGAAATGCTTTTTAAAATCCAGTCTTCTTTCAAATTAAAACATGAGCAAGTAGTATCAACTACCACTGACAATGGGTCAAATTTCATAAAGGCTTTCCGAGCATTTGGTTTTACTGATTATGTGCCAGATTTTTCTGATAGTGATGCTGAAGGTAAAAAAAAAATATTACTTTGATTATACAGATATTGTAAGGTATCGCCTTTCTTACCTTTTTACTTAACGCTACTTTTTCTTACTTGTTCGGTCTTTTTAGGACTGGCAGTGGAAAGTGGGAAGAGAATAAAATGGATTCCGCGAAATGTCACTTTAATTGCGTTTATTTAAAGCCTTTGTTTGTGTTTCTGTCGATCAGCAGTCGCTCTTGAACAGCTGATCGCGCTCGCGATGTTTTTGTACGCCGGCAAACTCGTCGTCGCTCTCGCTCCACACACACACACTCGCTCTCTCAAGTACGCGGCGCACTCATACACTTAACCTATGCCTTATACTACCGGGATTGAGGATGTATATAAGAATTGTTGACACTTATCTGCGGATAGGTTGTAACGATGTCCCGCTTTTGTCTCCTAATCGGATTACCCGCTACCTCGCCTGTGATTGCTCTGGCGCCGACACACGCGTCTAAATGATTTTAAATCAAACACTGTCTTCACACTCCGAAATTTTAGATTTTAACACAACACTATTGATCTTAGAAACTTTGAGAGAATTCTCGGTCCGGAGCTATTTGGTTCTTCGGCTTATAAAGGACTGTTCCCACTCTTTCCTCATTTCGCGAGATTCGATTTCTATTATTTAATTGGATCCCCCCGTGTCCCTTTCGTCGCGCGCCGCTGGCCTAGCGCGGCCCTGAACTTGCCGATCGGCTTCGGCACGAGCCGTCTCCGATCGGGCTTCCTCGTGCGTTCCCGTCTTTATTTCTTTTGCCGTTTCTTGCGTGTTGTCGACTTTTCGAGTTCTAAATTTAGATTTCTTCCCATTTCTTGTGGTACCTATGATCTATTGTCCCGAGTAATCTACTTTCTCGCTTGCCTATTTCTATTCCTAATCCTATCTTTTTAATATTAATTATTCTAACTATGATATCTAGCGTTACGTTACAATATAGTATAGATAATTTATCAAAAATCTGAATTTAATATTATTTTCTTTTAAGTATCTATCAAATCTTAACTGAATCACATTATTTGCTATATTTTTTTTCTGAATAATGGTGATTTGACTTCTACCAATTGTGTTGTTTAAATAATAAATATATTTTTTTTGGATACTGTTCAAGCTATGGGAGTGAGTCAACCTGCGACGTTTTATATGAGGAGGGATTGTTACCAGTAAACGTAACAGAAGATGAAACTAGGGAGTTATATTTGCCGAGGCACCTCAGATGTGCCAGCCACACGTTAAGTCTTTTGGCCACTACAGACATGAATAATTTCATAAAAGATTCTTATATTAGCAGGGTTCACTATTCAGCAGTTGCTAAATGTACTTTATTATGGAATATGTCCAGAAGGCCGAAATCAGCTGAAGTCATAAAAGACTGTCTTGGATATCAGTTAATATATCCCTGCCCCACAAGATGGAACTCTCTTTACGATTCTATAGTACAGCTCATAAAAAGTAAATCAAAATTAAATGTATTATTTGATAAATTAGATAAGATTGACACTTTTTCGGCCATAGAACTGGAATACTTAGAGGAATTCATTGAAGTATTGAAACCAATTGCTACAGCTCTAGATTACATTCAGGGTAACAATTGTTATTATGGAAAACTTCTTCCTACTTTAATGTCTGTAAGAACCAGATTAGATCGGGTGCGAGGCAGCAATTTGCGGCATTTTAGTGGTATTGTACCACAATTAAAAGGGAGCTTAGAAAAAAGATTTGCTAAGTTTTTTAAACTGTCACCTGAAATAAATGGAGCCATATTGGCGTCATGCTACCACCCTAGTTACAAAATGCGTTGGTTGCCAGAAAATACTACAATAAACGAGAGGCAAAGAATTCAAAATCTTGTAATTCATGCCTTAGAGGGAAATTACAAAAAACATGAAGTAATGCCTGTAAGTAGGAGTAGCAACACTAGTGAAGAAGATGATGATTTTATTGTTTTTGCGAACAGTAATAGTGATCAACCACAGACATAAAAAATGGAGTTAGAGTTAGTCAGCTTCCTAAACGACAACAGCAAAGAGCTTACTATTCTTGAACGCTATCCAAACATAAAGAAAGCGTTCATACAATTTAACACAAGTTTGTGCTTATCTGGACCTGTAGAAAGATTGTTTTCCTTAGCAGGTTTTATTCATTCTCCAACAAGAGGCTGTTTGTCTGACGGTACATTTAAAAATCTAGTTTTCATTAAAAGAAAATTTGTCTTTTACTGATTAAATTAAAGTTTTTTTTTTATTTTAAATAAAAATGGTTAAAATAATAAAATATAAAATAGTTATTTTTATATTAAATAAAAATGGTTAAAATACTAAAATATAAAATAGTTATGTTTTATTTTAAATAAAAATGGTTAAAAGACTGTATTTTGTAATTTGTATTTTTTATTTTAAATAAAAATGGTTAAAATACTGTATTTTGTATTTTGTATTTTAAATACATGACTTGAAAATATTTTGTATTTGATATTTTAAATATATGCGGGAAAGTATTTTGTAATTTGTATTACAGACTAACGGCAGTTAGGCCTGTCCGTCGCAAAAAATCGGACTAACGCCGGTGGTATATTTACAGCAAAATCGTATATTTGAAGGGAGGGGGATACCTTAAAATACTAATATCTCATCGACGCGAAGTGCTACATAATTTTGGTTTGTTTCATCGTAATTCTGGAACTTTTTCCTTTTCGTTGATATATTATTTATTAGGATCGCGGCTTCCAATAAGTTAATAATCTAATTTATGTATTTTTAAATTTTATGAAATATCAATTTTATCAGTCTTTTTTTTTCCGACCTTTTTCGTTAACATTGCGAGTATATCTACAGAGTGTCTCACATAAGCAACAACATCGAATATACACGTGTCCACATGGATAATTGGAAGCGAAAAGTGAAATAAAAAGTAATAAAATTTGTTCTCGTTAACGAGTTATTAAATAAAATAGATCAGCGAATTAGGAAGCACGGCGGACCCTACCCCAGACGCTATGGTCAGGTAGCTTAGGGGTTCTATATATTGTTATAGGTAGGGCTGGGCAAAATACATGCCTTGTTGTAATTAAAATCATACACAAATAACATTAAAAATGTAAAGTGGGCCGTCGCTGTAGTTAATATAAACAATAAATCGTGCTTTTTCTTGCTACATAAAGATATTAAATCAATGATGCGTCGCATCTTTATTAATAACTTTTTATCAAATATCTATAATTTCAATTTCCATATTGGTTCTTTAGACCCATGTTAAACATTGTTGACTTCATAAATTACACATTCTCCTTCAAACAATTTTACTAAAATAACAATCTCTGTAAAAAACCTTGTACAAAGTACGCGACGGCCCGCTTTCTTCGTAAACGTTAAATATAATATAACATTTTGGTACATCTATCAATCCAGGAACAATATTTAATATGTTTGTTTAGATAATAAATAATTCTAATTTTTCGAAAGTTACCCATATACAGTTTTTAGATAATTTTTTAAAATTGTTTATGTAGATACAGTAGGGATAAAAAAATTTATTTTACTTATCTTCAATCTAAAATTTAAACCAATCGGTGCATTTATGATAATATTTAATTTATTAAACATTTTAATGAATTTATTTAATTTTTATTGTTTCCTAGTTCATAAATAACCGTATAATAACCTGAATCAAGTACATAGTTCATTTTTCTGTGCTAGAGTTGCTCCTCCCCATGCTTCCATTCATTCAATTCTTAAATACGAAAAAGTAGGCTTCTCAGATTGCCAGGTTGTATTTTTTCATTTTACGAAAAAAAGCGGGCCGTCGCGTACTTTGTACAAGGTTTTTTACAGAGATTGTTATTTTAGTCAAATTGTTTGAAGGAGAATGTGTAATTTATGAAGTCAACAATGTTTAACATGGGTCTAAAGAACCAATATGGAAATTGAAATTATAGATATTTGATAAAAAGTTATTAATAAAGATGCGACGCATCATTGATTTAATATCTTTATGTAGCAAGAAAAAGCACGATTTATTGTTTATATTAACTACAGCGACGGCCCACTTTACATTTTTAATGTTATTTGTGTATGATTTTAATTACAACAAGGCATGTATTTTGCCCAGCCCTACCTATAACAATATATAGAACCCCTAAGCTACCTGACCATAGCGTCTGGGGTAGGGTCCGCCGTGCTTCCTAATTCGCTGATCTATTTTATTTAATAACTCGTTAACGAGAACAAATTTTATTACTTTTTATTTCACTTTTCGCTTCCAATTATCCATGTGGACACGTGTATATTCGATGTTGTTGCTTATGTGAGACACTCTGTAGATATACTCGCAATGTTAACGAAAAAGGTCGGAAAAAAAAAGACTGATAAAATTGATATTACATAACATTTCAAAACACATAAATTAGATTATTAACTTATTGGAAGCCGCGATCCTAATAAATTATATATCAACGAAAGGGAAAAAGTTCCAGGATTATGATGAAACAAACCAAAATTTTATGTAGCACTTCGCGTCGATGAGATATTAGCATTTTAAGGTTTCCCCCTCCCTTCAAATTTACGATTTTGCTGTAAATATACCACCGGCGTTAGTCCGATTTTTTGCGACGGACAGGCTTAACTGCCGTTAGTCTGTAATTCAATTAATACAATTGATGGAGACTTTCGTTTCCGGTGTTGGAGAGTGTTGACGTGAAGAAAGTGGTGCGGGGATTTAGAGTGTTTTAAGGCGGTAAAAAGAGGGAGGAGTGAGTGAGAGGAGGTAGGAGAAATAAGGAAAGGTGGAGGAGTGGAATAGAGGGAGAAGAAAGGGAGGAAAAGTAGGGCAGAGGAGGAATAGTGGAAGGAGGTTAGGAGGCTATAGGGAAGGAGAGCAAGTGTGAGAAGAGGAGAGAGGATAGAAGGTCAGGGCGCACAGTGGACAATTTCGACGATCTAGGCGGACAAAATTCTTCCGAATAGAATCTATGATTTTTCTATCTTTATTTAACTTTATATATATATGTTTATAGTTTTGGAAGGTAAAATCAATGCATATCAATAGTAGTAGTAGCAGAAATAATAATAATTATAGTGATTATAACAAAATGATAGAAATCACAGGGACAAGATAAGACAAGAATAAGATAATAATAATATATTTATGTTCAATACAAGTATAGCATTAATATATAATACTGAAGGAGATATCTTGGTAATTATTTCAAATTTCCGTGAAATACTTACTTCAATTAGGTGTACAGCTCGATTGCTGTTGTTTTCCGTAATAATTCTTTAATAACTTGAAAGAATATACATTGATGCACTAATCTGAAAAAAAATTTCCCGCCCCAACCTGCCCCTACTGTTTTTTTTAACATTTTCAATAAGCTGGTTTTCATTATTTAATTTTTTATATATATTTACAGTTTCAAAAAATAAAATAAACACATAACAATAATAATAGTAACAACAACAATAATAATTATGATTATAACAAAATAATACAAATAAGAACAAGATAAGATATTATAAAATAAACATATAACATACGCAACCGCAAGTAATTAATCTATAAACTAGTATTTAAATATTAATATTATTACAATCATTTTCATCATCTTCAGAATTGCTACACGAATCTTCGCAATATGTGTCGGAATCATCACTCGAGGTAGAAGTAGTAGGATTGAGCAAGAGCGATATCACTTCTGCTGAAAGTTTTTTTATTGATTTTTGTTGCTTACTGCGATAGGTATTAATTAAAGGGGTGTGATGTTACAAACAACATATTTATCACATCTTCCATCGTAGCTTTTTGAGAATATTTTCTAGAGTTATTTTTCCTATATTTTCTAATTTCTTTATGCCTACATTCATGGGCATCTTATGACAACTGGGCGATTGGAAGAATTACATGTTTTATAATACTTGTTCCATGAACCAACAGTTTATGCACTGTTACTGGCATCAAATACCATGGATACAATGCATATATTTATTCCATGTTTCTGGTGCATATTCATTAAAGGAATCTTAATTAATTTCATAGCCACATGAAATGATCTCTAAAAGAACTGAAAATCTCTTAATTAAATTTTCATCTACACCAGTTATAGATGCTGATAAAGAGGGATTTTGAAAAAAACGGCGAGCAGTATTTCCATCGTTTGTTGTCCCGTTGCCTAGCTTTATCATGTCTACAAGAAGTCCCATTTCGGATCGAAATTTTTTTTTCACGATTTCTTTTCGACAATGCATTTTTTCTTTATCATCTGATGACCTGATTTGCCACTTTTTAATTTCTAAACGATATGATGAGTGCAATAAATATTCAAAAGTACGAATTTTTGTATGCAAAGGCGATAAACCAAATTTATAGCTTTCAGGATTTTCAATTTGTTTTAATACCTGAGATGCATCGCGACTATTCATTTGCTTTGGAGTGCAACCACATACGTAACATCTCTGAGATGAAACGTTTAATAAGGAATTACAAATTTGACCATTTACCATAGTTAAAAGCAATTTTGGTGTGATACTTATTGTTTTATCAGTTAATAATATTTGAATGGGTATTAGCTTTGAAATTTGATTATTCATGTCTGACATTTCTGTTTTAATTAATTCGATAGTTTCGGATTTCATAACTAACTTTATGGGACGACAATACCTTGTACTAGAGGAAGTTAAATTTTGCCAAAGTATTATTTTTTCTTCTCTTTTGCCGAGACAATACAACTGTATTGGGACGAGTGATATTACAAATATTGCACTATCTTGTTGATTTTCATCAATATTATCGCTAAATTTCTGTTTGTACTGAGAATGGCCAGAACTGCCATCGCAATCCCATTTAAAAATAAACTCTACATTAGTTTAAATATCCTGAAATTGCATTAGAACATCATGTTGTACAATACAAAGTCGTTTAACGGTATGTTCTACTAACGATAGCAGTTGAACCTCGGCAGATACTTCCGTTATTACTACTTTATCTGGGTAACCATCTTTTTTCGCTTTTTTTAAATTTTATTTATAAAAGAATTATTACGGAAAACAACGGCAATCGAGCTGTACACCTAATTGAAGTAAGTATTTCACGGAAATTTGAAATAATTACCAAGATATCCCATTTGGTATCATATGTATGTATGTGCTTAATGGTTCCCCGCAGGGTTACATGCACTTCCGGTTCCTCTTTCGTTTCTCTCTCCTCTTCCTACTTTCCTCCTCTCTCCCTTTTTCTGTCCTTTGTGGCCCGAATGGCACAATGTCATCTTGGCAGTTCATTGATATAGGGGTCGCCCAAGGATCGGTGCTTGGTCCACTTCTATTTATTATGTTTATTAATGACCTACCGCGTGTCATCAAGCACTGCCAATACATGCTGTACGCGGGTGATCTTCAGATATACTGCCGATGTACGCTCGACGAACTAATCGACAGTATACACAGAATATCTGACGATGTCGCTGCCATTCACGATTGGACCGTGGAAAATAGACTATGCCTAAATCTCGGCAAGACCTGTGCAGCTATCATCGGGAGCACGCAATACACTCGGTGGCTCGACTATGCCTCCATTCCAAATATCATGGTAGCTCAGCACTCGATTCCTTATGTCGATTCTTTTCGAAATCTCGGCATTCTTACTAACAGGACTCTTTCCTGGAACTCCCAGGTCTCGCTCATCTCGAATCGGGTCTTCAAATGTTTGCATCAGCTTAAAACATGCAAGGAGGTACTGACTGAGCCTCTCAGAAGGCACCTTTTACCTCACTAATATTCCCGCACTTTTATTACTGTAGTGCTGTTTTCTCAGACTTATCGGGTGTATTAGTTACTGAATTGCAGCGGGCATTAAATGCGTGTGTCCGCTTCATTTTTAATCTAAGGAGAGACGAACACATAACTCCCTACCTAAATAGGCTCGGGTGGCTAACTATCTCAAATAGACGCATATACTCTATGTGCTGCATGCTTTTTTCCATCTTGGCTTCTTCTCTTCCTGCCTACCTCTCTGAAAATTTTGGGATAAACTTCCGAAAAGCGTCAACCGAATTTCGAGCTAAAATTTGGCATACAGCTTCGTTTTAATATTATAAGACTACCCTCCAAAGGATTTTTGGCGCATTTGAATATTTTTCGAGATATTGCATTTTGAAAGTTTATATTTTGCGCGATCGAAGGGTGAACTCCCGACAACAGGATAGTTCGATTGGGCTGAAATTTTGTACAAACCTTCCGTTAGTGACTAGAAGGCCACTGTTAAATGGATTTTTGGCGATTAGCATCCGTTCGCAAAAACCAAGACCCAAACCAATCCAAACGATTTTTTTTTTTTTTTTTTACGTGGGGGAAACCTTCATAGGCACCCCAATCCCCCGTTTCCGGAAGGATCCGGGGAGTGTCAGATTCTTACTGACTAAATCCTCCTGTGTATCGGGGAGGGCTCCGGGAACTTGGTTAGATACTACCGGTGCCCTCCCCACACACGTCTGAGGGGGAGTCGAACCCCCCCCCCCTCTACTCAGGGGGAGAAATCTCCGCCATCATACCTAATTAAGGCGGGCAGCCTGGCCACAGAGCTGTCCGCGAACCTCTTGGGGACCCTTTGGTCCCGGGGGAGGTGAATGGCATTGCCTCGTGCATGAGACAAGGAGCCATCCACCCCCCCAATTCTTCCTACGGTGAGAGGTGTGGGCGTGATCAGCGGCCACACCTCTCCCGTTCCTTCTCCATGATCTCCTTCTGCAGCATCACATGCTCGCAGAAGGAGACCATAGCCTCCCATGCCCTCCCGCTACCGGCCATTGCTGCCACAACAGCCGGCAGCGAGAGGTCCTGCCCGATGACGCCGCGGAGAACACGGCGCTCCTCTTCCCCTGCGCCGTGTCCACCGCGGCGTCACAATGGTGACACTTGGTGGTTGTCTCCTTCCCAATTCGACACAGGTACTTCCCGAAGCAACTATGCCCGGAAAGTACCTGCGTCAGGCAGTAGGTAAGTCCGCCATACCTCCTCGTATATCATGTATCGAGGCATGGCCGGATCGCGCTAACAGTGCGATGGCCGGCGCTTGGGGAATCCAGACGGATACTCCATTGCCGGACCATCGCCTGAAAGGCTCGGCGCCTCGAGGCTTCCAACTCTGTGCCAGTCAGGGGAATCCCCCTCTGGCGGAGGTCTTTCCTCACGCGATACATAATCGCATATGCCTCCGCCAGAAGGTCTACTGGAGAACCTCCACCAGAAGGTCTACTGGAGGAAAACTAATCCAACCGAGACCCAATCCAACCCAGACCCAACCCAACCCAGATTACAGATAATTCTGCTTAAAATCGTTTTTTTTTTTTATGACGCCGGTCTTTATTTTCCCGGATAGCAACGTATGATATTTCCCAACAACTCATTAAACGGGTCTTTTTGCTATAGATATACGCGACCGTGCAAAATATAAACTTTCAAAATGTAATATCTCGAAAAATATTCAAATGCGCCAAAAATCCTTTGGAGGGTAGTTTTATAATATTAAAACGTAGCTGTATGCCAAATTTCAGCTCGAAATTCGGTTGACGCTTTTCGGAAGTACACCCAAATTTTGTTTTCCGCTCAAATGTTCGGCAGCGCGACATGCGAGCGCAGGAATTAGACTTGCATGTACCTTTTTGCCGAACATCTGCCTATCTAAGGTCCTTCTCGATTGCTGCCTGCTCTCACTGGAACCAACTACCAACTGAGGTTCGACGCTCGCCTTGTATTACTAGTTTTAGGGTCAGACTGTATAACTATCTTCTAGCAGTACAACTTAATTTTTGATAATTAATTCTTGATTTCTCATCCAGTATGCTTCTAGCTTCTTATTTTTGTCTGCCTACTACTATTATTATTATTCTTAATCTTTAATTTTTAATCTTTAATCTTTAGTTTTAGTTCAAATTGTAATTGTAATTTTAATTTTAATTTTAATCTTAATTTAAGTTTAATTCTATTTCATGAAATGATTCATTGTAACATTCATCTACGGGCTTTGCCCATGATGTAATAAACAATACTACCTATCTATCTACCCTTTGCTCTTCTTCTCCTCTTTACTTCCTTCATCCATTCTTCTCCTTCTCTCTCCTTTCCCAGTATCTCTTTTACCCTTTCTCTCCACGCTCCTTCTTCCCCTTTCATCCTTCCACACTTTTTCCACACGTGCTCCCACGTCTCCTCTTCCTCCTCGCACATTCTGCACTTCCTTTTCTCTTCCACTTCCCAATACCTTGCTTCTCTCACTTCATTCCCCATCCTATATCTAGCTATCCTCCTCCATCTATTCTCTCCCCATCCCTTCATCAAGTACCTCGCTACTCCTTCTCTTTTTACCTCCTTGTACCACCTATTTGTTCTCGATCCTTTTATCCTCTCCCATCGTTCCTCCTTTTGCTTCGCCTTGTCTTTTTCCTCTAACTCCTCATATTCTAGTTCTCCTCTCTCTCTCTTCCTTCTTGCTTCCTTCTCCTCCCATCATCTTCCCTCATAGAACTCAATCCTTTCCTTCTCCCATCTCGACCGTCCCCTACCCTCCTCCGCTCTATCCTTTATTTCCTTCTCCTCGCGATTTCGCTTCCTTTTCCTTCTTCCAATCTCTTTTCAAACCCTTACGCCCTCCTTCCTGCTCTTCCTCTCATCTTGTCCCTCTATATCTCTTCTCTCACCATGTACCCCAGTGTCCTCCAGTCCACCCCTAGCACCCATCTCACATACCTTTCATTCATCGCTTCCACCTTCCCTCTTTCTTTCCATCCCCGTACCTCCGCTCCATATTCCTGCACCGTCCACACCAACCTATCGTCTAGCCATATCCTTCTCCTCCAGTCCTTTCCAAATCTCCTCTTTCATACTCCCCACACTTGTCCCATCGCAATCCTCGCCTTCCTTGTCCTTTCCCTTACATGTGCCTTCTGTCCTCCGATTCCTTTGGTATCATATAGATGCAATAAATACTTGTATGTTATTATCTTATCCTTGTCTTATCTCGTCCCTTTGATTTCTATCATTTTGGCATAATCACTCGAATTATTATTATTTCTGTTACTATTACTATTGATATGCATTGATTTTACCTTCCAAAACTATAAACATATACAGGGTGTCTCAGTTAAGCCACGACACTGAATATACACGTGTCCACATGGATAATTGGAAGCGAAAAGTGAAATAAAAGGTAATAAAATTTGTCCTCGTTAACGAGTTATTAAATAAAAGACATCAGCGAATCAGGGAGCACGGAAGCGGTAGGCGGAGAGCTTCGGCCATGCTAGTCTGAACACAAGAAGCGATAGCGTAAGGAAGCGTCGTAGACGAAAGGTTGAGAGAGAGAGAGAGAGAGAGAGTGAGAGAGCGCGAGCAGCCAGTACGTAAGGTAGCGTTGTGGAAGAAAGGTAGAGAGAGAAAGAGTGAGAGAGGAAGGAAGAGTGAAAGTCCACTCGATGCTCGAGCGTTAATGCCCGTCTATTGGGCACTTTTTCATAGAAAGCTCCTCCTGACCACTACCTTCTCACGCCTGTATACGGGCCAGAACGCTCCGCCCGCCGACTTTATCGCTTCTTGTCTTCAGACTAGCATGACCGCAGCTCACCGCCTACCGCTTCCGTGCTTCCTGATTCGCTGATCTCTTTTATTTAATAACTCGTTAACGAGGACAAATTTTATTACCTTTTATTTCACTTTCCGCTTCCAATTGTCCATGCGGACATATGTATATTCAGTATCGTGGCTTAGCTGAGACACCCTGTATATAAAAAGTTAAATAAAGATAAAAAAATCATGAATTCTATTCGGAAGAATTTTGTCCGCCTAGATCGTCCAAATTGCCCACTGTGCGGCGGCTGAAGCGATAAACAAACGGATGACTGACCACGGCCAATCGTGGAGAGTCAGAAAGAGTGGCAGAGATAAGAAGAGAAGCAGGAAGAAAAAAGAGGGGGAGACCCAGCAAGGCGGATGCTTTGAACAGGGAGAAGGGTAGGAGCAGAAGCAATAGTAGGATGGAGAGGGGAGAAAGGGAAGGAGAATTTGAGGAAAGGCATCAGGGAGTAAGAATGAGAGGGGAGAAAGCGAAGGAGAATTTGAGGAAAGGCATCAGGGAGTAGGAATGAGAGGAGAGAAAAAGGAGATGGCAAACGGGAAACGGAGACAGAGGAGGTGGAGGATAAAAAAGATGGAGAAGAAAAGAAGACAGAAGGATCTTTTCTGAAAGAAATGATAGAGAGGATGGAGATGTTTCTAGGAGGCTTTACGAAGAAGGTGGATGAACAAATAAGAAGAGTAGAGAGTAAGATGGAGGAGCAAGAGAAGAAGTTGTGGAAGAAGATTGAGGAACAAGGGAAAGATATGTGGAGGAAGCTGGAAGAGCAGGGAGCAGGAATACAGCGAGTAGTGGGTCAGCAAGGAAGAGAGGTTAGGAGGGAGTTGGTGGATGTTAAAGAGAGGAAAGTTGGGAGAATGAATGGAAAGAAGTGAAAGGAAATCTGGGCAGAATAGTGAAGATGAAAATGGAGGAGGTGGAAAGGACAGGGAGGATTTGGGGGGATGGGGGAATTTAAATAAAGGAAAGAGTGGAAAGGATCAGAAGGAGACGTTCGGGAGAGGAAAAAGGAGACCTAACAGACAGGGTAAGAGGTCTAGAATGGTCCCTAGAGTTGAAGGAACGAGAAGAAAAGAGAAGGAACATTGTAGTAAAAGGATTGAAGATGGTAAAAGGAGAGGAGAAAGAAGAGCTGATGGGAGTGTTAAAGGATAGAGGGGCAGAGGTAGATATAATAGAGATAAAAGAAATTAGAAGAGATGGTAATAATAATGGAGGAGGGTGGATTACGGCGTAGTTAGGAAGTAAAGAAAAAAAGAAATCTGTGATAGAGAAAAATAAATTATTGAGAGGTAGGAAGGAGCGAATAGAGGATGATTTGACATGGAGAGAAAGAAGAATGAGGTGGGCAATTGAAAAGACAGCAGCGGAAGAGAGATGGAAGGGGAGGAGAGCAAGAACGGGTTATGGTAGGCTATGGATTGAAGGAATGCTGTGGAGGTGGAAAGAAGATAAACAGACGCTAATAGATACAAAAGGAAGAGAGTGGAAGAAAGTAAAGGAAAGTGATGGAAGAAAAGAGGATAAAGAGAAAGGAAGGGAGACGAGAGAGGAGAGGGTAGGTGAAAAGGAGGATGGAAAGAGAAGCAAAGACAAGGAAGGAGAAGTAACAAGAGCGGTTAGAGGAGCTTTGTTAGAGAGAGAAGGACGAGAATAGGAGGAAACGGAGACAAAGATGGAGATAGTTGAAGTGGAAGAGGGAAAAGAAGGTTCGTCTGATTTGGAAGAGTGGAGAGATTGGGCAAAGGACTGAGTGGAAGGAAAGGAAAAGAGAAGTGAGAGGAGGAGAGAGGAGTGGAATAGGGGGAAATAAAAGAGAGGAAGAAAAGAAGGAGGGGAGGAGGGTGTGAAGGTGGCGTTCTGGAATGTAGCAGGAATAGCAGGAAAGGATAGGGAGTTTTGGAAAGAGCTGGAGGAGTAGGACGTAATGGTGCTGATGGAGACTTGGATAGGAAAGAAGACTTGGAAGTATGTTAAAGAAAGGTTGCCAAAGGAATTTGTGTGGAGAGTGCAGCTGGCAAAGAGGAGAAATAGGAAAGGGAGAGAAATAGGAGTGATGCTGATGGGGATAAGAAGAGGACTTTTGGGGGAGCTGGAGTTGGAGGAAGAGGATACGACAGATGAAGAGGTAGAAGGGTGGATGAGAGGCAGGATTGAGATAGAGAAGGAACATTGGAACATTGTCGGGATGTATGTAAATGGTGATATGGACAGTAAAATAATAAGGAGGTTAAGAAATATGACGAACGATGGAATGGGTGGGACGAATACGCTGATAGGAGGGGACTTCAACGCGAGGACAGGAGAAAAGGGGGGTGGGTATTGGGGAGAGGAGGGGGAAGAAGAGGAAAGAAGAAAATCGAAAGATAAGAAGGTCAACAGGGAAGGAAGGAAATTCTTAAACTTCATAGAAGGGACAGGTTGGACGATCTGGAACGGTAATATGGCTGGGGATGAGGATGGAGAGATTACGTATACAGGGGGTAGGGGGGAGTCTGATCGATTATACAGAGTGTGCCAAAAGTTCCGGGACACCTAAATAACTTTTGAACGGCTTTAGATATACAATTGAAATTTATAGGGATGCAATGGGTCAAATCAATCTACTATTTAACAACCAAAGCATCAACTTCCGCACCCCGAGGGAAGGGGGGGAAGAAAGGGCACACAATTTTTAAATGGCATGTGGGGTCGCGTGACGGCTCATTTGAAAGGACTTTTTGAGGCGAAAACAACGCAATATCGCCGAGGTTTGTGCGATTATTTTTCGCAGAGTTATGACCATTTGAACATCTCTATTGAGGTTTTACAATAGCGAGAGCCCACAGCGACATCAGTAGAAAAATAAGTTTTCACACAGGCACACACGTTCGCGTGTGTGTGCAAGTTTGTATGTGCGTGTATTAGGTTGTGAACACTGATGTGTGTAAAGAATAAAACACACTAATTATTTTATTGAATGTTCAAATTGGCGTCTAGGATTGAAAATTTACAAGAACTGCGAGAAAAAATAGTGGACGTTCCTAATTCAATCACACCCGACTTTTTAACCCATGTTATCGATACTTTTTACGTAAGGGAGATCCTTGTACCTTGGGACACCTTGTACCTTGGGACAAGCTTATTTATTTGACATTATTGTTTTTAGAAACTTCTCGTAGCGCCATCTATTATCGCATCGAGTCTAACATTTATTATGCATACCGTGAAGTTGCCTATTTTGACTTATTTCGAGATTATGCTTAAAAATCGGTTTTTGTGGGTGCATTGTATTTTTAGTGATCAGCTATAATCATCGTTCTACTTCAAATATTTCGATGTAAGTGATTGCTATAAGTTTTAATTAGTTAGTATGCTCTTTTATAACTTCATTCTTTTATAGAAATCATTGTATTTGAGTTTCTTTAATTTTTACGCTTGTTTCATTATTACAAGCCGATAATTGTACCTTGGGACATATGAATATTTGAACCTTGGGACAGTCCCAATCACCTGCCCTTGCTGGGTTCATGAAGATTGTACTTTTTTTGATCATTATTGTAACAAATGTGGTGTTAAAGCAAAAAAAAAAAAAAAAGTAGCCATACGAACATTGGTTTGTTGTATTAAATTCTTGTTATATTGTGTTAAATTCTTATTATATTGTATTAAACTCTTGTTTTATTGTATTAAAGTCTTATTAGCATTAAAATAATAACACTTATTAGCACTAAAATTCCTTTTAAATTAGTGTCCCAAGGTACAAGCACATCTTGTACCTTGGGACAAATATGCCTAAATACTTTACTGTCATTTATTAAAAAACTACACTAAATATGTGGTTTGTTGCAACGTGACATTGTAATGTTATTTAGTATTAATGGAAATATACATTGATTGATAGTAATATATTAATATTGACTTAAATATAAGCGTTCAAAGAAAAGTGTCCCAAGGTACAAGGATCTCCCCTACGCTTCGGTTACTGCCAAATTGTGGAAGGACGCCAATTTGAATATTTAATAAAATAATTAGTGTGTTTTATTCTTTACACACATTAGTGTTCACAACCTGATACATGCACATACAAACGTGCACACACACGAGGACGTGTGTACCTGCGTGAAAACTTATCTTTCTACTGATGTCGCTGTGGGCTCTTGCTATTGTAAAACCTCAATAGAGATGTTCAAATGATCATAACTCTGCGAAAAATAATCGCACATACGTCGGCGATATTGCGTTGTTTTCGCCTCAAAAAGTCCTTTCGAATGAGCCGTCACTCGACCCCACATGCCATTTAAAAATGTTGTGCCCCTTCTTCCCTCCCTTCCCCCGGGGTGCGGAAGTTGATGCTTTGGTGGTTAAATAGTAGATTGATTTGACCCATTGCATCCCTATAAATTTCAATTCTATATCCAAAGCCGTTCAAAAGTTATTTAGGTGTCCCGGAACTTTTGGCACACTCTGTATATTAAGAGACAATGAGGCAAGGGAAAGAGCTTTAGAACTGAAGATAGAGAAGAAGGTGGACTCAGACCACCATCCGGTGGTTGTCACGCTAAGGGGAGGAGGGAAAATAAGGAGAAGAAGTAAAAGGGAGCAAGAGGGCGCGGGAAGGGAAGAATGGTCAAGAGAACTAAGGGAGAGGTTCAGGGAAGGAATTAGATGGGTGGAAATGGAGAGAGAGAGTGGGACAGAGGAGCAGGAGAGGAAGAGTTGAGTAAAGGACTGGCGGAATTCAGAAGAGCGATTGAGTGGCGCAAAAAAAGGGGATGGTGGGATGAGGAGTGTGTAAGGAAGAAGAAAGTGGAGAAAGGTCCTAAGTAGGAAGGAGGAGTACAGGAGGGAAAAAAGAGAATATAAGGAGTTGTGTGAAAGAAAGAAGAGAAAGGAGAAAGAAAGATTCGAGAAGGAGGTAGAGGAGGCAAGGACGAAGAATAGGGTGTGGGAAATCATCAACAGGGGAAGAAAGAAAAGGAAAAGAGTGGATGGAAGTATAGAGATGGAAAAATGGAAGAAGCATTTTGTGAAATTATTGGATGGGTCAAAGGAAAGAGTCATAGAAAGGGGAAGAAATGAGGTGGGAGAGGAAGAAGAAGAGGAGAAAGAGGAGGCACCGGGAGGAGATGAATTTAGGAATAAGGTATGGAACAGCGGAGGGGAGAAAATGATTGAGTGGATAGTAAGAGTGTGTGATAAGATCTGGAGAGGAGAAGGTTGGCCGGATAGTTGGAAGAACGGAGTAATAGTGCCGATCGTGAAGGAAGGGAGGTATGTGAGTATAGAGGGATCACACTTATGCCGACTCTATACAGGGTGTCCCACGCAAGCTACAACCGCGAATATACACGTGTCCACATGGATAATTGGAAGCGAAAAGTGAAATAAAAAGTAATAAAAATTGTCCTCGTTAACGAGTTATTAAATAAAATAGATCAGCGAATCAGGAAGCACGGAAGCGGTAGGCGGTGAGCTGCGGCCATGCTAGTCTGAAGATAAGAAGCGATAATTTCGACGGGTGGAGCGTTATGACACGTATACAGGCGTGAAAAGGTAGTGGTCAGGAGGAGATTTCCAGGAAAAAGTGTCGACTTTCGCTCTTCCTCTCTCACTCTTTCTCTCTCTACCTTTCTTTCACGACGCTACCTTACGCACAACAAAAATCTAATCTAATCTCTCTCTCTCGCTCCCTCCTACCCTAACACGGCGCTACCTCACGCTGCCTGCACGCGCTGACTCTCTCTCTCTCTCTCTCTCTTTCTCTCAATCTTTCGTCCACGACGCTTCCTTACGCTATCGCTTCTTGTCTTCAGACTAGCATGGCCGCAGCTCACCGCCTACCGCTTCCGTGCTTCCTGATTCGCTGATCTATTTTATTTAATAACTCGTTAACGAGGACAATTTTTATTACTTTTTATTTCACTTTTCGCTTCCAATTATCCATGTGGACACGTGTATATTCGCGGTTGTAGCTTGCGTGGGACACCCTGTATAAGGTATATGCGGCGATACTCGCAAGGAGACTGAGTGAGGAGATAGAAGGGAAAGGGTTGGTGCCTCATAACCAGGCAGGCTTTACGCCCGCCGCACATGCTCACACTCGCATTGGTCGTCACGAGCCGCGTGCGAGTGGCAGCGTTTAAAACGTATGGCGTAGTACCGAACTACGCATTTTTTTTTTTTTTTTTTTTTTTTGTTTTAAAGTCGCATCAACTACGAGGTTATTAGCGACACCCTTAAGCGGGATGGGTTATAGTATCAAGTTTATCACTTTTGTTTCATTTATGAATTCGAGTAGATTTTTGATTTTGTTATTTTTTAAATTGTCTTTCAGTGTAGGTGCTAGTTTGTACTTATTGCGGAAAGGGGTATATTTAGGACAATGGAGAATTAAATGATCTATGGATAACAAGGAGTCGCAGACTGTACAGAGGGGAGCTGGGTTCTTTGAAATTATGTGGGAGTGGGTTGCTCTAGAATGACCGATTTTTATTCTTGCAATGGCCACTTGTTCTTTTCTGGTAAGGGTAACGGTCGCTTTTTGGTCCTCAAAAAATTTAGCAGAGATATTTTGGATGTGGATGGGTGCCTTTAGTTTCCATTCGTCTTCCCATTGTAATTTCAACCTGTTCTTTAGGTCACTTATCAGGTCATCTAGCTGTAGTTTGTTTTCCGTAATTAAAAATTGGGAGTTGGCTGCTTTTTTTGCTTCCTTATCCGCTTTTTCGTTGCCTGAAATGTTTACATGTCCGGGGATCCAGGCAATTTTGATTTCGTTGCCTTTCTTGGAGATTATATGGTGTAATTCAAGGGTCTTAATTATAATTTCGTTTTTGGTTAGTAGATTTTTTAAGTTTGTTATTGCACTTTTGGAGTCTGTAAATATTATTGTTTTTTTATAATCCTTGTCATGGGCAATTTTAAAGGCTTGCCAGATAGCAGCTATTTCAGCGGTGTAGACTGATGAGTTGTCGGGTAGTTTACCTTTGACATGGAATTCTGAAGAGTAGACTGCGTATCCAGTACCTAAGTTAGTTTTGGACCCATCAGAGTAAATTTGTTTATAATCTTGGTACTTTTGGAGGAGTTCCTTCGTCATGGCCCGATAGATCTCAGGTGGAGTTTCGTTTTTTGGATAGTTAGTTAAAGTTGAGTCTGTTTCGATGTGGAGTATCTTCCAAGGTGGTACTTTGGGAAGTCTGAGTCGACTGGAGGACGAAAACTACGCATTTGTTCTCACGTGTTCACGCAAAGACGTACATGAGCGTGTACGCGCGAGTCGTGCGAGTGGCCTAGGTAGCTGAGACACGTTTTTCGAGTGGCAGTAGTGCGAGTGTTCGTAAACATGGAGGAGGAATTAATTGAAGCTGTTCGAAGCGAAAAATGTTTATACGACGTGAAACACCCCGACTATATGAAAATTCAATTAAAAGATTCTATTTGGAAACGAATTGCAGAGGCGCTAAATCTCAAAGATGGTAAGTATTTTATTTATTTACTAATTTATTTATAAAATAATAATAGTACTTATGTATTAAATTATATTATTTTGCTTTTGCATTAGAAATATTTTAATAATGTAGGGATAAAAACAAAAAATCCTGTATAGGTACAATTCTAAAATTTATTTAATATAGGTATACATTTACAACGAACGATCCATATCCACATGTTTTTACAACTTTTCAACCATTTTCAATACGCGCCCTGTTGCACGCTGTGTTTTTGCCAAGCTACTCGTCCTTCTGTGGAGTTAAAATAATCCGTAAATTGGTCTCTTATTTCAAATGCCCTTTTCGAAATGCGTCCTCTCGATCGAGGCAAAGGCACTAGTTGTTGAATATTCGGTAAAATTTTCAGATCCTCATCTATATTTTGGGCTACAGTTTTTGTACGCAAATAATTGTGTAAGACACAACTTGCTAGTACAATTTTGCCCGCCGTTTCTACTTTCATTTCAAATGGCCGCAAGAATATTCTAAAACGGGAATTCAATATGCCGAACGCACATTCAACCGTTTGTCTTGCTCTTGAGAGTCTATAGTTAAAAACTTTCCTATAATTATTAATTACTTGTTTTTGAGGATAAGGTCTCATGAGATTTTCCATTAGAGGGAAGGCCGCGTCACCAACAAAAACATGAGGCGTAACTATGTCTACTCTTCCGGGAAGACCCTTAGGTTCAGGCAGATGCAGTTGTTTGTCTATAATATTTTTCTTTAAAATGCTATTATCAAATATACTTCCATCTGGGAGTCTACCTTTAGAACCGACATCAATAAGCACAAATTTATAATTTGCGTCTACTACCGCCATCAGTACAATAGAGTGATGTTGCTTATAGTTAAAAAAAGATGATCCACTGTTCATAGGTTTTTTTATTGTCACATGTTTTCCGTCGATAGCACCTACAGTATTAGGCATTTGCCAAATATTTAGAAAATCGACGGCATTTTTTTCCCACATTTCCAGTGTAGGCTGTGGCAAGTAAATAGGTCTCATGTTTGTCCAAATTGCGGATGACACCTTGGCAATAATATTTGAGACAGTTCTTTCTCCCATTCTATAGCTATAAGCAATGCTCCGATATGAGTTCCCGCTCGCAATAAATCTGTAACGGAAAAATATATATTTTCCATTAGTTTGTAAACGTTTGTGAATATTACTGACGACTGATTTTATGACAGGAAATGAAGCCAAGAAAGCTTGGGAAAAATTGAGAAACAACCACAGTGATGCGCTTCGTCGTCAAAAAAATGTAAAACCAAAAAGTGGATCAGGGGCTGTTAATATAAAATCATGGCGTTTCCAAGATAGAATGGCGTTCTTAATCCCGCATATGGCAAATAGACCAACTAGCACTAACATAATTGAAAATGAGAAACCATCTCAAGCTCATTCAGATACTGGAGAAATGGACATTCCAGAAAATCTGATCGATAATCAAGAGCCCCGAACCGAGAATAAAGAAATTAATCAACTACATGAACATGATATATCAACTGATCAAGTACACAAAAGAAGGCGACATAAAAGGAACACTTTAAATGACTTACTAAACAGATCGATTGAAGAACATCAACACAGAGTAGCTAATAGGCAGCGAGAACGGGAGCGTTTACATATTAACGCGACAAATGATTTCACCATAAACAATGTTAAAAATGATCCACTTTTTCATTTTTTTATGAATATGTACGAGACTACGAAAAGATTGCCGCTACTATCTCAACACACTATCAAAACAAACATATTTTCTTTAGTGTCTCAGGAAGAATCTAAAAACTTGATAGAGTATTCGCCTCGTCCACATTCTAGCAATTCACAGATTAGTGATGCAGGGACATATTATTCCTCATATACTCCTTCTCCAGTACATCAACAATCAAATGAATCTATTCCAGCAGAAACGCAAGCAGCACACACCAGAAATATAATGTTTGCTCAGGAAAATCAAGATTTAAATTTGAAAGAAGGAGAAGACTTTTTAACCGACTTCGAAAAGGAGGAGGTTACTCTATTCGACAGTGGGCGATCTTGCTTTTTTTTTTTTTTTTTCTTTTTTTTTTTTTTGTTTGTCCGGCCACAACTCAGCGACGGATTGACCAATCGAAATGAAACGACTTCCAGTTGCTAGGTTTGGGTCTCCCATTGGTCCCGTTTAAAAAATTTTTCCGAAATGTTTATTATTAACAAAGTTATTGCAACATTAGTGCTTTATTCAGATTTATCGCAATATCTTTTTTCAATGGGATTGATTTATTGTAATGAAAGAAACTATTACTATCTTATAGAAATAATTAGCAGATATTAATTATATAAACAATTTATTAATTGTTGCAAAATAATTTGTTTATCCCTCTATATCTCCTCAACGACTTCACTTATCGGAACCAAACCTCTTCGATCCTTTCGCAATTATTCCTTACTTACTAGCATTATGCGACACATTTTCAATTGTTGCTATATTTAAATTGTTATTGCAAATTCATTTGTTTATGCCTCTATATCTCCTCAACGACTTCACCCATCGGAACCAAACCTTTTCGATCCTCTCGCAAATATGTATTACCCACTCTCTAACATTATGCGACACATCTTCAATTGTTGTTATGTTTAAATTGTTATTGCAAAATTATTTGTTTATTCCTCTATATCTCTTCAACGACTTCACCTATCGCAACCAAACCTTTTCGATCCTTTCGCAAATACTGCTCACTTACTAACATTATGTGACACATTCTCAATTGTTACTATGTTTAAATTGTTATTGCAAAATCATTTGTTTATTCCTCTATATCTCCTCAACGACTTCACATATCGGAACCAAACCTTTTCGATCCTTTTGCAAATATTACCTACATAACTTTATTTCCACATCTTGATCGATTATACACTAAAAAGTATGAAATAAAAAAATTTTTAACAAAAAAAATAGAAACCGACTTCGAAAAAAGCGCTAAAAAGAGTGAAATAATTTTTTATGTATACCGACAATATTCGATTTCATCATTATCATACTCAGAATATTGCAACTTTTTCGGAGGCGACAGAAAATTAATTAACAGTACATTAATAGCCAGAAATTCACGGACATTGATGGATATTTATGTATTAGGCACTTACTCCTTTGTTCGTGAAAATGACCGTGTTGGAATATTTTGTGTCGCCGCCGAAAAAGTTGCAATATTCTGAGTATGATAATGATGAAATCGAATATTGTCGGTATACATAAAAAATTATTTCACTCTTTTTAGCGCTTTTTTCGAAGTCGGTTTCTATTTTTTTTGTTAAAAATTTTTTTTTTTTCTTTACTACTAATTCTTTCATGACCACCACATCCTTGATCTTCTAAATGTGAAACAATTAATGAATGTACATCTTCAAACTCGTCCCTAGATAATCTAAAATAATTTTTAAAATTTTCGTCTGAAAACTCAGAAGTTAATATGAATTCTCCATGTGTTTTTCTTTTGGACATGTAAGAGCTCTTCCAGTTTTTCTTGCAACATACTTTCTTTATTAACGATAATCGATATAAAAATTCGTTATCATTGTCGGATTCCGAATTTAAATCTATCGCGTTCATCTTGCTTGGTTCGCATCGACGAATGCCACTGATGTACAACTCGTGTGAGCAAATGCGGATGCACACGTGTCGACCAATGTCAGTGACACACCAGCGCAGTATCGTGAACGAGTGCGAGTGTGAGCATTTGCGGCGGGCGTTAGAAGCGGGATGGGCACAATGGACAATATTGTTGTGAACGGCCGACCGCGCCTTTTCTACGGAAGGAAATTGGCGTTACATTCTGAATCGGTTCGTGTAGCTGTCGGAGGGTTGCTACGGCCTTGTTTACAGAGGTCGACTGTCTTTGGTCTTCGAAAGGATCTCGAAGAGAACGGACGTGTTTCGGAGATCGAAATCGGAAATTATAATTAATCTTTATAACGTTCTTGTTTGTTCTATTTGTTAACGATTGTACAAACCCCTAGACCAGGGGTCGGCAACGCGGTCCCCGCGAAGCAATTATAGGATGCCCGCCGTTAAAATATCTAACAAGGGGACATTACGGCCTCGGAAATTGACTTCGGGATGAGACTTTGCAGATTAGTAGTATACCTTAAGAGTATTCGATGTGCAAAGTAATAGCGCGCACTAGCCAGAAGATTCCGAGAAAAAGGGTTCTAAAGATTTACATGCATGACGTATACCGGTCACTTTGTACACCATCCAAGAAAAGCGAAGTGGCCGAGTTGTAGCGAACTCGCTTGCGGCGCGGACGATCAAGGTTCGATGCTGCGTGGGAAAACTTTTTTTTCTTTCAATTCTTTTAAAAATTATAACAACTTTTAAATAGAGTAAATGACATACAAATATTATGAATTAAATCATACATAATTTTTTGTTATTAATGAAATTTGGGGTAGGGTTTTATTTATATCAAAATTTTTACAATATCGTCATTATTTGTCAATTTTTAATTTTATATGCAAGAGCCAGAATGATAATTATCATAGAAACTTTGAAAACAAAAAATATTATTACATCTCGCACAATTTATAAAAGAAGATTGTTTACATGAACAACCTTTTTTTGCAAAGTTCTACCGGAAAACATACTTCATTTACACTCCTGAAAATTTCTCTTTCGCCAGAAAGCTTGGAAGCGTACCAGGCATACCGGATCATTTCATTAAAAATTGGCGATGATAATTGATGATGCACTATTGATTGTATTTTTATGCAGTCCTCACGGGAATTTATTTCTCTATTATTTTCAAGCAGATAAGCGCAATTCTGTATTCGTTTTATTAAATTTTTTACTTGTCTATAAAAATAGACATCGTAAGGTTGAACAAGTGGAGTACATTTTGGAGGAATCACTTTAATTGTGCAAGTAGGTGATTTCTCGTCAACCTGAAAGATTTCGTCATATAATTCAGGCTTTGTTTGTCCTCCTCAAGAGTCAATAATTAACAGTAACAGTCATTCCATTAATAGAAAAAATTATGTATGATTAAATTCTTCATATTAGTATGTCATTAACTTTATTTCACAGTTTTTATAATTTTTTAAAGAATTGAAAAAAAAATAAAAGTTTCCACACGCAGGGATCGAACACGGACCGCCCGCACCGCAAGCGAGTTCGCTATAACACGATCACTTCGCTGTTCTTGGATGATGTTCAAAGTGACCGGTATACGTCCTACACGTAAAACTTTAAAGCCATTTTTCTCGAAAGTTTATGGCTAGTGCGCGCTCTTACTTTGCAAATCGAACAGTCTGAAGGTATACTACAAACCTGCAAAGTCTCATCCCGAAGTCAATTTCCGAGGCCGTAATGTCCCCTTGCTAGATTCCGGAGCTACAGACCACATGTCACCGATTAGAAGTTGGTTTGAAGAGTTCATAGCAATTAAACCAAGACTGATAAACATAGCTAACAATAGCAAATTAGTAGCCACTGGTATCCGCTCCGTGCATCCACCCTGGTGGGGATACGATAATCGACCGAAGCGCACGAAGCGGCGAAAGAAGGCAAAAAAGGTGGAAAAATACAACAGCATCGATAGAGAATTATTAAAAAAAAATGGGCCATACTTCGTGTTGTGTGGTGAATTGCAAAAACAATGGCCTTAATCAGGCATGGGCAACTTGTGGCCCGCGGGCCACTGGCGCCCCACTACTAGTCAAGCGTTTCCCCCACTATCGTACGGCAGACACTCGCTACAGGGCCGTCACTGTAAATATGCGTGTAGCGAGTGTCTGCCGTACGATAGTGGGGGATACGCTTGACTAGTACCCTGCCAGCCATTTGGCAGCAGATTGGCAGCAGATTTGCAGCAGATGCCGGTAGGATCTGTCAACAGATCCATAGCAATCTATTTCCCCATTTGACTACGGATCTGCCAGCAGAACCTGCCGACAGAACGAGCAGCAGATTGGCGGCAGATTGGCGGCAGATCCTGCTAACATAACCTGCCGGCAGATTGGCGGCAGAAACGTAACAGAGCCTGCGCGCAGACCATGATGGCAGATTTGCAGCAGATCGGCGACAGATCCTGCCACTCCGGCCATTTAAATTTTAAAGGGACGCGCATATACTGGCATTGAAATGAGCTCTTTAAAAATTTGTTCTTATTAATTATTTTAGAAGGAAAAAAAAATTAATGTCATATATATATATATATTTTTATTTATTTTTTATTAGATATTTATTTTACAATATTTTGCATTTTTAATAAACTTTCACAATGTAAAAGAAAGATCAAGTGTACATATTTACATTTTTGGTTTTCAGTTTTACATTAACAATTTCCATAAAGTAATTTATGTAGATTTCTTCTTTTTGCGATGACTTCTCTTCTCTACTGCATTTAGGCTGAAGCCTGTGTGCTCGTGCATGCACCACGTGTCTAGCTGCTTCTTGAAACCTCCCCATTGTCATACATGAAAACAAAAAAGTACAATTCATTAATATTAACTTATTATGTATAATATACCAATTTAAAACGTTATAAACGGTTTTACCTTCTTCCCTATCCAACTGCACCCATGAGAGACCTTTTTTTTTTTTTTTTTTTTTTTAAAGTGGAGGAAACCTTCAAAAGGCACCCCGACCGAAGTCGAGGTAGTGTGGGATTCTTACCCACTAAAACCTCCACTATAGCCCCCGACCTGCCGCAAATTGTAGCCTGTATAACAAATAATAATATTGAAATAGATACATCGAGAAGAATATATATATAGTATATTATACTGCAAATAAATACTGTTCGCGTCGTGAAAGTTGGCACTGCTTTTCTCACTGACACAAGTCTCATTAGAACTACTGACCGCTTCAATCAGTAGTACGATCAAATATGCTAGTGAGCCGTAATGGGACATGACCAATCAAACCCGTATTCCTTACAACTACCAACATTCAAAACGGCAGTAGTAAGTATATATATATATATATATATATGTATATAGCAATCTTACATGAGGTGGAATGGAGCAGCACAGTCACGGCGTATATCTCAGTTCGTTGCCTCCAGTTGCCTCGTTCATGTCCTGTAGAAAAAAGAAGAAGTGAATTTTTGAGTGATTTAAGAAAAATATGAAGCTACTTGTACACACGTGAGTACATGATTTTAATGTTTTGATTATACATGAAGAGTTTACGGAAACGCAGCTAAGTTATATGGAATACAAAACTAACCTCTTCCTTTAGTTCGTATCTTTGGCACCTCAAAAGTTCTCTCCTCGTTGCCGCGTCCATGTCCTGTAGAAAAAAGAACAAGTGAATTTATGAAGTGATTTAAGAAAAATATGAAGCTAATTGTATACACTGTGACGTGGTATTTTGAATACCCGTCACAAACGAGAATCCTCTCCCCTTCGCCGCGGATTAGGAAAAGAACCGTCGCGGACAGAGTCCGATCGAGATGATCGCTGGAATGATCATCGGTGGCGGTCATTCGATCGAAATTTGAAAGAAGAATTAATAGCGAAGTCGTGGAAAGCGGCCATGCATGCGCGCGTCGCCTAGCGAGGCGGTAGAGCGAGGGAGATAGCGAGTAGGCGCTCGGCTATCTTCGGGTGGGCTCGGGGAATTTCGGTAGGCCGGCTCGTAAGGAACCGCGTGCATGATCCTCGGAAAAATTACTCTGTGCGCAACGTTTAGTGAGATTAGAGGTAAGATAATTAAAGCGACTAAGAGAAATCCTTTGTTCACCCAAAAAGTTCCTTCTGGGTGGCGGATCAGTATCGTGAGGTCTAATTCCGGGGTTATTCGGAGCCGTTAGCGGTAGATAACCGAGTTATCGGGAATCAACGATTTTATTGTTTAAAAGAATTAAATAATTAACGTAGAATTATCCTTCGATTTTCTCGTTCGATTTTTTTGTTAACGAGTAGCGGAACCAGCCTCGATCGCCGTCCGGGTGCGCGGTTAATTGTACAGTCATTATATCTCTTTGCTGTAATAATAATTATTAATTGATTCATTGTTTAAATAGTAAGATTGAAACATTAATAAGTTGCGAAGTCCTCGGTAGAATAATCGAGAAGCGAGGCGACCACGTGCCGGCATCGAACACGTAGCCGGCGGTTAATTCGTCCGGACGTTCGGATAAACACCGGAAACAAAGAGATTCTGATTTTGTCTTGCTTTCGTGTAGCTAACGGAACATTTCTGATATTCGTTATTTTAAATTGAATAAATTCTTTCTATTGTCTTTGTTAAATCGTGCTCCGAAGGAACTTTGTTAATTTTCTTTTCCCCCCTCAACCCACTACTCCATGCGACTGCGTGAACGGTGATCACGTGAGCTCTTTTTCCGCGGAGAGGATTCTTGCAGAGTAATAAATAATAATTTGTTGAAACGGTTATTTCGCGGGCAGTGCATCCGGCACCTCCCCGGAGTAATTTAGGAAATAACGTTGCAACACGTGTGTACATGATTTTAATGTTTTGATTATGCATGAAGAGTTTACGGAAACGCAGCTAAGTTATATGGAATACAAAACTAACCTCTTCTTTCAGTTTGCATCCTCGGTACCCCAAAAGTCCTCCGCAGGTGGAATCCCAGCATTCTGTGGCTTTCTTCCGTGACTTCGCACCCTCTCCTTAGCAGTGCGAAGCGCCACTTTTAAAAATTCAGCAATTTCCCTGCGAGATGGTACAGGGTAATGCCTACTATGGAGTACGGCGTCTGCAAATGAAATGTAAGCAAAATCTTAAGTATAGGTTAGAGTATCACAATTAAATGAACAATGATTCTTACCGTGAATAGCACGAACGGCTCTGCTTTGGCATAACGCCAACTTATCTTTTTCGCGGCCCAGCCAGCTGTACGATGTCAAAAGCTTGTCGCAAAATGTTTCTTTGAAACATAATGCGACAGCTTCTTTCAAAGTAAAACCGCCTACGTACTCCAAATAATCAACCTAAACAAAGCAAGTGATCATTGACAAATATTTACTAGATAAAGATGAATGCAATCAGACTTTAGTTTCACTTACAGCTTTCTTGTAGCCATCGTCATCAATATCCTGAAACTGGGTCATTCCAGCCTGCGTGGATATTGGGAGGAACGAAGGCTTCTGCGGGGCTCCTCCTCGGCGTTGCAGCAGCTGCTGCTGCTGCCTTACCACCTTATCCAGAGTTGCTTGCATGTTCCTGCAAAGGTAAATTATAATTATAGATATTTTAATAACAATAATGCAATCGATACTTACACCACCATGGATTCCAAATTTTCCATCTTCTGGTACAGGTCCCTGTAACCATTAATATATGTCAGAAAATGTCTTTAGGCATATAAGGAAGGAAGGCATACATTCTTTATTCGCAGTATTTTATGAGAGATGAATGAACATGCAACTTACGTAATTGTCGAATTAGTGGGTGCAAAATGTCCATCCTGCGGCATCCCCAAATTCCATGCAGATGATGGCTCCCTGGCAGGTGTGGTCTGCGCTGCACCTGCAACATATAAATTTTGCATGTAATGCAGGTCAGTAGCTGCGTGTGGCCTGCATGTATCTGTGCGTCCGTTGTATATGTTTCCGTCTTGTCCTTGTATGTTCGTTCTGTAAATGTTTTCGTCTCGTGCTCGTATGTCTGGTCTATAAATGTTTCTGTTCGGTCCTTGTATGTCCGTTGCGTATATGTTTCTGTCTTCTACGTAAGCATTATTAAAATTTGGCCCTGTGGCATCCTCTTCTTCTAGCGTTACTCGCAGCTCAGCGAGGTCCGAGTGCACATCCCCGGGGGCCAACCTCATCCTCTTTCTGGGCTCCTCGTCGGAAGAAGTCGTCTGGTACCGCGCCGGCTTGCTGGCTACCCGCTTCGGTCGTTGTTGTTCGTTCTGTAATGAAATAATATTATAAAAAAATTGAAAAATATTTATGCATTTCCACAATACACGTAATTGCTATAATTAAAAGTCATACTTACATTACAATTGATCCGTCTCGTTTATTAATCTTTTTATAATTTTCTTCGTCGTCTTCTTCGTCGTCTTCTTCGTTTCTTAATCTTTTTATATTTTTCTTCGTCGTCTTCTTCGTTTATTTATCTTTTTATATTTTTCTTCGTCGTCTTCTTCGTTTATTTATATTTTTATAATTTTCTTCCTCGTAAACGTAATTTTACTAGTTAGGTACGTATTCGTCACTAGTCAGAGTACGAGTGGCGAAACAATCGTTTCCGCGTTCGTTCCGTTAAAAAACAAAAGACATAATTCATACATTTACGCGGGAGGTATTACCATTGGCCGTAAAAAACAACGTATCCCCTAAATCAAATGTACGGCCAATGTAAATGCCTCCTGGAGAAATTTATGTACCGTTTTTTGTTTTATAACGTAACAATAGGGTAAAGCAGTGTTCTCCAAACTGTCGACATTTATATACTTCTATAATTTGAATAACAATCATTGTAAGTGCCCCTCATCTAAAAAACCATTACATATACTGCAATAACAATCAAAATCTGATCCAAATTGAAAAATCAAAAACTAATTATTTAAATGCGCGCGCGCGAGATAGTAAGGGTGAGAGAGAGAGAGAGAGAAAGAACGGGAAAGAAGTGAAAGAAAAGTTCAGATGGCGTTACTGGCTACTTAACCACGTCCGCAGGAGAGTCGCGCTTTCGACTCTAGCCTACTATTGGTCGAAACGGTCACGCACACTAAGCGGCTCGCCCGACAAAGAACGGTGATTGGTCCTAGGGATAGACCCCTCTTGCCCCTTCCGTCCCACTAACTTTATATCCAGTGCTCCTCACAGTACATACTGTGGTTTCATCAGTTGTATTCTGGCGATTGTAGCGTGAGAAAGTGCAGACGTGAACGTGTCCAAAAGCAACCATTGAGTATCATATTAATCATTATCGATATATTTTGCTTAAGTTACATTCATTTTTTTATATCTATATTAACCATATACATAATTCATATAATCATGAGTTCTTTTAATCGTAAGAAATCCATATCAAGGAAACCGATATTTAAAATCTCATCGATCAGACAGAGGCGCAACATACGAAATGAGCTAGGATCCAGCGTAGCAGAGTGTGTTGCTACTTCGTCTTCTTCTTCTTCTTGTATGCAGTGGACCGATACCACTGTTAATCTACAGGATGTTCCTTCATCCTCTGTGGGTCACACAGATTGTATTGGTACCATCCATAGTGACGATATAGATGATACTTCTTCTTCTTCTTCTTCTTCTTCTTCTTCTATGTCGTCTATTTCTGAAGCAGTTAATGAAACTTCTTTCCAGGAAAGTTTGGCTGCATATTGTGTCGATAACAATATTACCCATGCGCAGGGTAACAATTTGCTTTCTCTCCTTCGAAGCCATAAGTGCTTTAGCGACCTACCGAAAGACATTCGAACAGTTTTAAATACTCCACGAACTAGTGTTTTGACACATGTCGTTGATCCAGGGGAATACATTCATTTCAGTGTGGAATCTGAAATCGTAAAATGCCTCAGTAGTACTTCTCTTTCACTGTACAGGGAATTAGAGTTAGATTTCAGCACAGATGGATGTGCTTTAGATAAAGCAGGAACAATCCATCTGTGGCCGATCCAGTGTATGATTAGGAACATACCTGATTCAAGGCCAATAGTTGTAGGCATTTATAAGGGCTCGCAGAAACCGCATGACCCTAATGAGTTCTTCAATATGTTCATTATGAATGTAACTGATATTCTTTCCAAAGGGGGTGTGGATCTTCATGGTACTAAGGTACCAATAAAATTAAGATGTTTTATAGCAGATGCTCCCGCAAGAGCTTTTATCTTAAACCACCGCGGCCATACATCCAGCCGACCATGCTCCAAGTGTAAAGTATCTGGTAAACATAGCGAAGGTAGATATGTCTTTAGTGGCATAAATCATCCCCTTAGGACTGATGAAGAGTACTCTCAATGTGTGGACGAGGACCATCATAAAGAAGGTAGCAGTCCATTGTCATCGCTACCTTTTGGAATGGTATCTCAAGTTCCATTTGAATATATGCATTTGGTATGCTTGGGCGTTATGAAGAAAATATTATCTGCATGGATATCCGGAAAATATTCACGTTTTTCAAAGTTATCGGGTACTAACCTCTCTATTATGTCTGCAAGATTGAATAGTCTCAGACAATGTTGTCCCTCTGATTTCAGAAGACGCCCAAGACCTTTGCACTATTACTCGAAATATAAGGCCGTAGAATTTCGTCAATTTCTTCTCTATACAGGGCCAGTTGTGGCGTATGGTCTTCTCAATGATAGCTTGTACATTCATTTTTTATTCTTACATGCGGCTATTAGAATTTTAGCTTCAGAATCTCTGTCGGCTCGGTATTTGAATTTTGCAGAGCTTGCTCTCAAAAAATTTGTTCTTCGCACTGAAGAGTTGTATGGCCCAAATTTTTGCAGTTATAATGTACATGGTCGTCTTCATTTGACCAATGACGTCAGACGTTTTGGTCCCTTAGATTCATTTTCTGCCTTTCCCTATGAAAATAATATGGGAATATTTAGGAAATATCTTAGAAAGCCGGGCCTATCTCTTCAACAATTCTTTAATAGAATGACAGAGATTCAGGCCCATGGAAGTAATAATTCAAGGATTGTACCGTCTTCAGGTGTTAAAGTATCTATGCCTCTTTCTGGCAATACTGATACTATCCAGTATCGTAAGATACAATTTAATGCCATATCGCTAAGTCTTGATATTCGTGATAATTGTTGTATCTTGCACAACGGTGCCATTTGTATTGTGTTCTCCATTGCCAAGGATGGGAATACATTCCAGTTAGGGGTTAGGAAATTCACGGTGGTCGATGACATTTTTGATATCGGAATAAAATCCTCTGCTTTAGGTTTCTATAAATGTAGTATTTTGAGTCCCGAGTTTTCTATTAATCCAGACGATGTACTTGGTAAATGTTTTAGAATGCCTTTTCCCGGTGAAAATGAAGAGGAAGCGGAAGAAAGAAGAGTTAATGCGGTAGCTGTCATGTTACATTCTGACATGTAAGTTGTTATTCTATGTCCGTGAAACATGTAATTTTGAAAGGCAGACAATCTATCAAAGTGCTAGTGCTGTATATTTTTCTCGATGTATCTTTTTCAATATTATTATTTGTTTTATAGGCAACAATAAAAATTTGCGGCAGGTCGGGGGCTAAAGTGGAGGTTTTAGTGGGTAAGAATCCCACACTACCTCGACTTCGGTCGGGGTGCCTTTTGAAGGTTTCCTCCACTTTAAAAAAAAAAAAAAAAAAAAAAAAGGTCTCTCATGGGTGCAGTTGGATAGGGAAGAAGGTAAAACCGTTTATAACGTTTTAAATTGGTATATTATACATAATAAGTTAATATTAATGAATTGTACTTTTTTGTTTTCATGTATGACAATGGGGAGGTTTCAAGAAGCAGCTAGACACGTGGTGCATGCACGAGCACACAGGCTTCAGCCTAAATGCAGTAGAGAAGAGAAGTCATCGCAAAAAGAAGAAATCTACATAAATTACTGTATGGAAATTGTTAATGTAAAACTGAAAACCGAAATTGTAAATAGGTATTCTAAATAAATACATATATATGTTTGTTTTATAGATAAAAAAAGAAACATGTTATTTCCTATCATTTATGATAAATATCAAATAAACAAAATAGATAATTAGTACAAAAGTCGTTTAGTTATTACATAAATAGTAATCTAAGAAGCACGCAATCAGTAATTTCGACCGCTTAGGTAGTTCTAAAAAACTGAGGCAAAAATATTTTTTTTTATTTTGGTTATTTAATATATCCATTATATAAATTGCTATACGTTATAAACTACGAAGTAATAATAAATTTACGAAACAAGGTGCGAAATGCGATTGTACACTGTCTACGTATTAAATAGAAATCATATAGAGGGAAATGGGTAATTTTTTTATTAAACAAAACAATAAACGAGCTCCGAAACGACGGCTCTAATCTAAATGCCCGTATATATATATATGCGCGTCCCTTCAAAATTTAAATGGCCCGAGCGGCAGGATCTGTCGCCAATCTGCTACAAATCTGCCATCATGGTCTGCGCGCAGGCTCTGTTACGTTTCTGCCGCCAATCTGCCGACAGGTTATGGTGCAGGATCTGCCGCCAATCTGCCGCCAATCTGCTGCTCGATTCTGCTGGCAGGTTCTGCTTGTAGATCCGCAGCCGATTTGCTGCCAGAGTCGGATTTAACAGATCCTGCTTCAAATCTGTCGCCAATCTGCGTACAAAACCTGACAACAGAAACCTGACAGAATCTGCCATAGCAGGCTTGGCTGACTGGGATATAGTGGGGCGCCAGTGGCCCGCGGGCCACAAGTTGCCCTAGCCTGGCCTAAATAACAAGTGTACATTTTACAGCTTCCCAAAAGCAAAATATAAAACAGAGCAGAGAAAGCCATGGATTGCTGCTGTAAAAAGAATAAAGTAGGTAACCTAACCTCACTTTTAAGCATTTCGCATGTAAAGCGTGATTCGTGTAACTCATACGTGTCTTATCGTAATTTAGTTCCGATGGTACACCTTGGCATCCAACGCCATCCAGCCGCATATGCAGTGCGCATTTTGTCAATAATAAAAAATCACGAAATGAATTAAGTCCTAGTTATGTGCCAAGCATATTCCCTGCCGCATATGGAGTAAAAGCAGTCAATCGCAAGTCATCGGTAGAGCGGTATGTAATTGATCTATAATTTCTCCAATTTATCTAAAATGTACTTCCAGTTTTGTTTAAAATAATTATCTATTCTAGGCATAATCTTTACATAAAGCGAAGAAATTTGAAAATCGAATCATCTAATAAAGAAAGAAGAGGACAATATGGTGCAAATGGAGACGAACGTTACTAATTTATTAGTTGATGATGTTCCAATAAATCAAAGTAGCACGGAAGTGTATAAAGATCAAGAGTGTCAAGCTAATATTTTTTTCAACTGGACTCACATCAGCCAGAAAAAATGTTTATCTGCAACAGATATATTTATGAAAATGGTTGTTGTCATGTTGAAGTTCAGACAACTATAAGTGAAAATACTAATACGATTGTAGTACCTAATCAAAAAAAAATACAAGGATAAACAGTGTGGTATATTAGAAAAGATCTTCGTCGAACAGTTTGTTTAAGTAGATGTGGCAGACAGCAAATGTAAAGATGGTAGTAATTTTAATGGGTTTTCATCGATAAAAACCAAAGAACAATTGTTAGATCTTGCTGGAGTAAGCTTCGAAAATTTCGAATTCCTATTAAAAGCTGTGAAGACAAATAATTTAGACAAATTGAAAATTTTAGCCGAAAATGCACTTTTAATCTTTTTAATTAAGATGAAAACAGGATTAACTTTTTCTGCCATAAGTGTTTTATTCAATGTTCACAGGACAACAGTCAGCAGAATATTTCATTTATGTTTACAAGTGTTAGTCACAGCTACTTCAGATTTAGTTTTTTGGCCTACAAAGGATATAGTACAAGGAACAATGCCGAAGTGTTTTTATCCTGATTATGCCAACACTCGTGTAACAATTGATTGCACTGAATTCAGAATAGAAACTCCTGCAGGCGTCGAAAACCGTGTGTTCACGTATTCTCATTATAAAAAAGGGTTCACTGCAAAAGTTCTTATTGGAATAACTCCAGGTGGTTTTATTAGTTTCAAATCGAAAGTAGCTTGTGGACGGAAAAGTGATTCTCAAATTACTATACAATCAGGATTGATAGATTTATTAGAGGATGGAGATGTTGTTTTGGCGGATAAAGGTTTTCCAGATATTCGAGGAACTATTGATGAGAAAGGCTAATGCGTAGTACTCGTTATGCCACCATTTTAAAAAAAAAAATCTGAGTTCACAAAAGAAGAGACAGAAGACACGTACAATATTGCAAAGGTTCGGATTCATGTGGAAAGAATCATGCAGCGCGTTAAGGATTTATCAGATTTTAAATAAAATACCAGCAAATTTATTTAGTTATATCGATGACATAGTGCATGTGTGTTGCGTATTAGTGAATCTTCAACCACCTATATTTTCTGATAATAAACAATAACATTTGTCTATTAACTTGTGGGAAATGTACGTATAAAAAAAAGAAAGTTTCGAAGTCGGTTAAAAAACCACATTAGGCGATGAGCGAAGGGATATACATGTACGTAAATTAAATTTTTGTACATATTTAACATTTGTAGAATAAATATTTATTTAGCAAATTTGGGGTTTTTTGACATTCTTAAGCTATTTATATTTTCCAATTAAATTTCATAAACACAGTAATAAAATAAACACGCCTCATTCACGAAAAGTAAGGCTTTTCGTCAGAAGAACAATCAATTTAACTACATTAATATCACACGTTCCATGTTAGATAAGCTTAATATCACATTTTCCATATTAGATTAGCTTAATATCACATTTTTCATATTATATTAGGTTAATATCACATTTTTCATGTTATACTACATTGAAGCCACTTTTTTTATATCGTACTTTTTTCACTCGTTAGCTTGAGATTCTTCTCTTAATATTTTTTTGTGTAGTTCTGGAAGAAAATATTGGAAATAAAACTCTTCGCATTTTGTAACTACTCTTTGTAAGAAACGTTCGTCACGTTCTATCTGCAAACAAATACTTCCATCTTTTACTTGGAAGTACATAAATAAATCGTATATGTCAGTTGCGGATACATACATTTGTACTTGACATTGTGTATAATACAATGAACTTTGTTTAAGATTAACTTGGCCATCTTGAAACATTAAATAATTAACATTGCATTTTTTTCAAAATTAACCATTGCTTGCTTTTTGCACGAAATTGGGCATTTGAATTCGACAATTCCAATTATATTGCTATTGCTATCGATTACAATTCCGTCGAGACTGGCACAAAGCCAAGGTTGCTTTTCGCTCACCAACAAACCAATTTTTTGAACTTTCCTACCATACAACTTTTCATACTCCTCTTTAGCATATTTCTCATATTCTTTCCCGTAGCGCGTTAAAGCAGTTTCTATTATTTTCGGGTACAATAGATCTGCAATTAGAGATTCTATAGATTTGTGCACTCGACTCTTTATACTGTGTGCTCTCTTACTGGCAGATATTCTTATATGCCTGGCTCTAAACCACTCATCGCATTTCAACTGTTCCAGCGTGTCACAGCACAAGCGTATAATATTTGTTTTTGACAAGACTATTGTTTTGACATAAAAATCGTAGAGATTTTGTTCAATCCCTTAAATATAAATGTAAGCAACTTTCGCTTCGCTCATACAAAAAAATAAATCCAAACACCTCTCGCACTTATCTCTTTCAAGCAGGATGTCCACTGTTTTAAGCATATCACTCATTAAATTGCTGATTGTTTCATCATTTTTTTCTTTCTTTGCTTCAAGCATGATTGTTCGGAGCGGTGAAGGTGCTGTTAACTCAGACGGGCTCAGCTTGAACGGATTCACCTTTAATATTTTTTGTGGGGGAAACATTTCAAAAGCATATTTCCCTTTAAAATACTTTTCCCGTGCAAATTGACGAGCAGACGGTTTTCCCCATTGCTGCTCAGAATCTGTTTTTGTTTGGCTCTCTTCATTGTTTATATAGTGAATCACTGGCGCCATATGTTTACAGTGTCCACTTTTATTATAAACACAACTACAAGAAACATCAATGACTTTCCGAGCTGCATTAATCTGTAAAAATGTATTATATGAAATTAATAATCTATACTAAAAGAACAGACGAGCGTGAAAAAAATCCTGTATGTTTACATTCAATTTTGTGCGGTAAGGTGGAGATGTTACTGAAGTTTGCCTTATAACTTCGGCCTGAATTAAAAAACTTTCTCCATTTGCTCTATGTTATAGAGCATATATATGCTTATGTTCATTGCAAAATATTATTTCTTTTACTGGCCTAGATAGGTAAAATTATTCTTTAAATTCACATTTTTTACTTTCAATCCAGAATTGGGATGACAGTACAAATTTCAGTTCATGTTTTATTAATTAATTTATTTAGTTTTTCTAATTTGTATATCATTTATCGAAACTACTTCACAAGAGGGACCTCAAACCGAAAAGCAAAATCTTAAAAATTTAAATATACCGGACAGTACTTACGTTTTTTTTTTTGTTTTAGATAATAAAGTATCATACACAAATAACATTAAAAATGTAAAGTGGGCCGTCGCTGTAGTTAATATAAACAATAAATCGTGCTTTTTCTTGCTACATAAAGATATTAAATCAATGATGCGTCGCATCTTTATTAATAACTTTTTATCAAATATCTATAATTTTAATTTCCATATTGGTTCTTTAGACCATGTTAAACATTGTTGACTTCATAAATTACACATTCTCCTTCAAACAATTTTACTAAAATAACAATCTCTGTAAAAAACCTTGTACAAAGTACGCGACGGCCCGCTTTCTTCGTAAACGTTAAATATAATATAACATTTTGGTACATCTATCAATCCAGGAACAATATCTAACATGTTTGTTTAGATAATAAATAATTCTAATTTTTCGAAAGTTACCCATATACAGTTTTTAAATAATTTTTTAAAATTGTTTATGTAGATACAGTAGGGATACAAAAATTTATTTTACTAATCTTTAATCTAAAATTTAAACCAATCGGTGAATTTCTGATAACATTTAATTTATTAAACATTTTAATGAATTTATTCAATTTTTATTATTTCCTAGTTCATAAATAACCGTATAACAACCGTATAATAACCTGAATCAAGTCCATAATTCATTTTCCTGCGCTAGAGTTGCTCCACCCCATGCTTCCATTCATTCAATTAATAAATACAAAAAAGTAGGCTTCGCAGATTGCCAGGTTGTATTTTTTCATTTTTCGAAAAAAAGCGGGCCGTCGCGTACTTTGTACAAGGTTTTTTTACAGAGATTGTTATTTTAGTCAAATTGTTTGAAGGAGAATGTGTAATTTATGAAGTCAACAATGTTTAACATGGGTCTAAAGAACCAATATGGAAATTGAAATTGTAGGGGATTACTCGAAAGCGATCGCGCTTCTACGAAGATATACTTCGTTGGGCATGGAAATCGCTTTGTCCAGCGTCGAACGTCGTTTCCGCGTAACGACGATAGCTTTTGTTATTCGGCGAAGCCACGTGCCGAACGTCGAGCGAGGCGTTTGGACCGGCCAGGACCGGCATTCGTATTGCTGCCTTCGAAAGAGACGCTTCTAATGTCAACTAGTGCTTTTTAATAAATTACTTATATCCTGACACCTATTGTGACTACGTTCAATTGCCGGCCATCCTACAGTTCAGAAGTGGGATAGTAACGAATTATTATCGAAAACCAGTAAAGTTCGCGTAGTGAATCGAAAATTACTGACGAAATTGGATAAATCCGCGTATCGAGTCGGATTGATCGAGTGAATTGTTTGTGATCGAGAATCGTGTGAACTTATTGTTAATTATCGTGATCGAGTGAACAATGTCGACAGTGCAAGATTCTACGGCACTAGCCAATGATCTTACCCGTTTTACTGTGGTTCAATTAAAAGAAATATTGCGAGGGTTGAAGTTATCGACTACCGGGTCGAAAGCTGAACTGATAAGTCGATTGCATACGGTGAAACCAGAAGCGTGGATGGAAATTGCTCATACGATGGCAGAAAGCATCGAAAATACGGACGTTAATAGTGAAGTTCGCGAAGAAGAAGAGGCTACGGGATCGACATCGGTAGCGTCTAACATCGATACGCGAGTTAATGCCCGTGCCACCGATGATCCTCTCTTTCACCGCGAAAACGAGTTGTTAAGAATCGAACGTGACTTACTACAGAGAGAGATACGGTTATTGCAAAGAGAAAGAAGTATCACTTCCGAGGTATCGACGGCTACCACTAGTCAAAATCATACTACGTCTATCGGGATACGTGCCATTGCAGATTTACTGTGTGAATTCGACGGAGAAGCTGACCGCTTTCAAAGATGGAAAAGACAGGCCGAATTGCTGCGTGAGACTTATAATCTCGACGATAACCAAATGAAGGTATTATTGACCATGCGTTTGAAAGGGAAAGCCTTATCGTGGTTTCATTCAAGATCCGAACATATTCGCCTTCGAGTGTCAGCGCTTTACGACGCATTGGAAGATATGTTCGACATGAAACTTTCCAAATCGGTATTGAGAAAAGAATTTGAGAAGAGAGTGTGGACGTCGAAGGAGACCTTCAGCGATTATCTCCACGAAAAAGTAATCCTAGCGAACCGTATCGATGTCGACAACGAGGAGTTTATTGATGCTGCTATCGAAGGTATTCCCGACGAACGGCTGCGTGACCAGGCGCGGATGCAGCGTTTTAGGACGAAGAAAGACCTATTGGAAGCCTTCAGGAAATTATCGCTTCATCCTAAGGCAGATAAGAAGGATCGAGATCGAGGAAAGGAGAACGCCGAGGCCAAAACAACGGGGACGACGTCGCGAGCCGAGCCGAACCCGAAACGACAGGCGCGTTGCTACAATTGCAGTGAATATGGTCATCTTTCGAAGGATTGCTCGAAGCCGAGACGCCAGAGAGGTACTTGTTTCAAATGCGGAAGCACGGCGCATCGCATCGAGAACTGCACCGAGAATCGTCCTGCCGCCGAAAAGAAGACGGAGAAGACGGAGAAGACAACCCATTTGGTAGAATTTGTACCGAGACCACCGTATATGGTAACGCTAAAATATTCTATAATCGATAATCAGGGCCAGAAATGTCGTCAATGTATCGATGCGATTATTGATTCTGGTTCGCCGATATGCCTTATTAAAGAAACGTATGTAACCGATTGCGCACGCGAGTTCGTTAAACATGACGATCTTATGTTCCAAGGCGTTAATAATTCGAAATTGAATATATTAGGATTATTCCCATGCGATTGCACCGTTAATGGGATAACGGTAAATGTTGTTTTTAGAATCGTTCCGAATACCGCGATGCATTGTGACGCGCTGTTAGGAAGAGATTTCATATCGTTACCGCACATCAGAATATCTTTCGATGACGAGTCTGTAGTGACTTTAAAACAGATAGATGTGGAGAAACGTGAACCGTTTGATTTAACTAATGAAGTATTACAGATAAACTGTGTCGTTCCACAAACGGAATCTTTGAATATAAATCCGAACATTGATTACGAAACTACGACCAAACTTATTAAATTATATGAAGACGAATATGAAACTAATGGTCGTGTAGAATCTATTCCTGATAGTAATATCGAATTGACTATCGCGTTGAAACATGATCAGCCTATTTCGTTTCGACCACGTAGACTTGCTTACGCCGACAAGGAAAGATTAAAAGTTATCATCGATGGGCTATTGAAAGAAAACGTAATTCGTCCGAGTAGTTCGCCTTACGCGAGCCCTATCGTTTTAATAAAAAAGAAAAATGGAGAGCTGCGGTTATGCATCGATTACCGCGAGCTAAATAAAATCACCGTTAAGGATAACTATCCAACACCACTGATTGATGATCAGCTAGATCAGTTGCGCGATAAAAATTATTTTAGTAGTCTCGATTTACGTAACGGATTTCATCACGTTAAAGTCGCGACTCCATCGATAAAGTATACGGCATTCGTGACACCTTTTGGGCAGTACGAATATCTGAAAATGCCTTTCGGATTGACGAATGCATCGAAAGTATTTCAACGGTACATCAATAACATATTTTTGGATTTAATTAATCGTAACAAAATCTTTTTGTACCTCGATGATGTTCTAATTGCTACGGAAAGCTTAGATGAGCATTTTGAGATTTTATGCGAAGTATTCAGATTAGCTAAACGGCATAAATTAGAATTTCGATGCGACAAGTGTTCGTTTCTATACGAAGAAATTACTTATTTAGGCTATCGGATATGTAAAAAAGGTATTCAGCCGAGCCACGAAAACATAGAGGCATTGTTAAAGTATCCGGTTCCGCGTAAAACCAAGGAGGTACATAGCTTCATCGGGTTAGCGAGTTATTTTAGGAGATTTATACCGAACTTCTCGCGTATCGCCAAGCCATTACATGAACTTTTGAAAAAGGACGCCGCTTTTCATTTCGGTGAAGCCGAGCTACAAGCGTTCGAAACGCTAAAGCATCTATTATCGAATCGTCCGATCTTGGCTCTGTACTCTCCGGCGTTAAAGACCGAACTTCATTGTGATGCGAGTGCGAGCGGCTACGGCGCGATACTGATTCAAAAGCAGATAGACGGATCGAACCGACCGATATCTTATTTTAGTAAAAGAACGACGGTAGCTGAATCGAAGTATGCTAGCTTTGAGCTGGAATGTTTAGCCGTAATATACGCGATTAAGCGGTTCCACGTATATCTAAGCGGCATATCTTTTAAAATATTAACAGATTGCGATAGTTTTCGGCTAACATTGAATAAACAAAGTGTAAATCCTAGGATATCGCGGTGGGCCATGTTCCTACAGCAGTACGATTATGAAATTGTACACCGTCCAGGCACGAAGATGTGTCATGTAGATGCGCTCAGTCGTTGTCATAGCGTATTAATATTAGAAGGGAACACATTCGAGCAGGTGTTATCGATCAAGCAAGGTAAAGATCCGGAGATTTGTAAAATACGTGAAAGATTAGAAACGTCGGAAGAAAAATTTTATGAACTCCGCGACGGGTTAGTATATCGTAAATACAAAAACCAAAATTTGTTATTTTACGTTCCGTCGTCAATGGAGAATAATGTCATTCGGACATGTCACGACGACATTGGTCATGTTGGTACAGACAAGGTAATTGAAAGTATAATGAGAGTCTATTGGTTTCCGAAGATGCGCCAGAAAGTAAGACATTATATAGCAAATTGTTTAAAGTGTGTTGAATTTTCATCGGCAAGTGGGAAACGGGAGGGATTGTTACACCCTATTCCTAAAGGCGATATGCCATTTCAAATGATACACGTCGATCATTACGGTCCTCTAGAACGTGCTGGTCGGGGGTACAAACACATTTTCTCTATCATAGACGGGTTCACGAAATTTATACGATTGTACCCGTGTAAATCAACGACAACCGACGAAGTTAAAAAGCATTTAAAAGATTATTTCCGGGCCTATAGTAAACCGAGGCGATTGGTGAGTGACCGCGGTACGTGCTTCACATCGGGACAGTTTGCCGAATTTCTTAAAGAGAACGAAATCGCGCACACATTAATCGCTGTTGGTACGCCACGTGCCAACGGACAAGTAGAGCGTTTTAATAGGACGATAACGCCAATGTTAGCGAAAATTTGCGAACAACCGAATAAGTGGGATCGAGTTCTCGAATCGATAGAATATTCATTGAATAATACAATGTGTCGTTCTATTGGAGACACGCCATGTAGATTGCTGTTCGGGGAAAATCAGTTAGGTAATATCAATGATAAGATCAGACTGATATTAGAAACACAGAAAGATGAAGATCGAGACCTCGAAACCATACGGAAAAATGCTGTAACGTGTATCGAAAAGGTACAATGCGAAAACAAGAATCGGTATGACGAGAAACGAAAAGCCGCGCGTATATATCAGCAGGGAGATCACGTGATGATACGAAATTATGATACCACTCCGGGAATAAACAAAAAGCTGTTGCCAAAATATAAAGGTCCGTATATAGTGAAAAAGGTTTTGGACTCCGATAGATATTTGATAACGGACATAGACGGTTTTCAAGTCACACGTTTACCATATAATAGTGTTGTGAGTGTAGATCAGATGAAACCGTGGGTAAATGGTCAGTCTGATGAAGTGCAATCTGAGTGATAGCGATGCGTTATTATTTAGTCGTAACATTATTATTATTATTATTATGCGTTATTATGTAGTATTTAGTTGTATGTATAAGTATTGTTTGTTGTAAGTGTGAAAAAGAATATTTTATTGTGTGCATGAGTGAATCGATGACCGAGACGGTCATATTGTCAGTATGGCCGAGCTGTAGGGGATTACTCGAAAGCGATCGCGCTTCTACGAAGATATACTTCGTTGGGCATGGAAATCGCTTTGTCCAGCGTCGAACGTCGTTTCCGCGTAACGACGATAGCTTTTGTTATTCGGCGAAGCCACGTGCCGAACGTCGAGCGAGGCGTTTGGACCGGCCAGGACCGGCATTCGTATTGCTGCCTTCGAAAGAGACGCTTCTAATGTCAACTAGTGCTTTTTAATAAATTACTTATATCCTGACACCTATTGTGACTACGTTCAATTGCCGGCCATCCTACAAAATTATAGATATTTGATAAAAAGTTATTAATAAAGATGCGACGCATCATTGATTTAATAGTCAGTCTTTTTTTTTCTGACCTTTTTCGTTAACATTGCAAGTATATCTATATCATACACAAATAACATTCAAAATGTAAAGTGGGCCGTCGCTGTAGTTAATATAAACAATAAATCGTGCTTTTTCTTGCTACATAAAGATATTAAATCAATGATGCGTCGCATCTTTATTAATAACTTTTTATCAAATATCTATAATTTCAATTTCCATATTGGTTCTTTAGACCCATGTTAAACATTGTTGACTTCATAAATTACACATTCTCTTTCAAACAATTTGACTAAAATAACAATCTCTGTAAAAAACCTTGTACAAAATACGCGACGGCCCGCTTTCTTCGTAAACGTTAAATATAATATAACATTTTGGTACATCTATCAATCCAGGAACAATATCTAACATGTTTGTTTAGATAATAAATAATTCTAATTTTTCGAAAGTTACCCATATACAGTTTTTAAATAATTTTTTAAAATTGTTTATGTAGATACAGTAGGGATACAAAAATTTATTTTACTTATCTTCAATCTAAAATTTAAACCAATCGGTGCATTTATGATAATATTTAATTTATAAAACATTTTAATGAATTTATTTAATTTTTATTGTTTCCTAGTTCATAAATAACCGTTTAATAACCTGAATCAAGTACATAGTTCATTTTTCTGCGCTAGAGTTGCTCCACCCCATGCTTCGATTCATTCAATTCTTAAATACGAAAAAGTAGGCTTCGCAGATTGCCAGGTTATATTTTTTCATTTTTCGAAAAAAAGCGGGCCGTCGCGTACTTTGTACAAGGTTTTTTACAGAGATTGTTATTTTAGTCAAATTGTTTGAAGGAGAATGTGTAATTTATGAAGTCAACAATGTTTAACATGGGTCTAAAGAACCAATATGGAAATTGAAATTATAGATATTTGATAAAAAGTTATTAATAAAGATGCGACGCATCATTGATTTAATATCTTTATGTAGCAAGAAAAAGCACGATTTATTGTTTATATTAACTACAGCGACGGCCCACTTTACATTTTTAATGTTATTTGTGTATGATTTTTCATAATTTTGTTATAATAAAATATTCTTGTTTCAATTTAAAAATAAGAGCAAATATAAATTACAGCGACGGCCCACGTAACATTCCTATTGTTATTTATTTTTCTACATACGTAGACTATCATGTTATTATTTTCTATTGTCTCTCCAAGAAAAGTACATACCTAAGCTCCATTTGACGATCTTTGGCGATTTTTGAGCTACTTTCATACTTAATAGTGTTCTTGAGTGCGTACTCACTAGAAAACTCTTAGGGATCCGAAATTGGATGCTTTTAGAGCAAAGAAATCCATGCGATTCCAAATGAAAATTATACATTTCGAGGAAGATTGCTGACGTTCCAGTCGTATACTACGACCTTTTTCGAGGGGACCAGGTTAACTAGAGGACATGATATATTATATTACAATGTGTATAATCGATGTAATAGGTGTACAATGATGGAAAAATTTACCGAAAAAGTACATAGCAGATGTGGTATACATTCAGACTTGTTGCAATATTATTCATAAAAACGTCTACGAAGATATGATAGTTCGCTCCGCTCTGAAAAACTCCCGGAACGTATCGACATGAACTCATTTATACGTTTACACACAGCGAATTTTACTTATTACAAATTCGAATCTTCTAATGAAGTAAAAAATTAAAATTATCTGAAAAATGATTACATAAGGAATAGTTAGTTCATATCTTTATTAATATGTCGAATGGGATTAAAATTAGTAAGTACGTGTTTCTAACCTGCTTGATAACCACTACCCTGTACCTCCTGCGTGTGAAGGACGTTATAACGAAAAATTAGCAACTTCTTGTTATCTAAAAACTTCGATAGAATTAACCACGTTCTCAATTAATGAGATAGAAGTCTACTGCTTTCTTTAATTATCCCTTTTAACCACTCATATCCTCTACGTTTCTATAGACAAGGAAGATTGTGATAGTACCGACGGGTACAATAAATAAATAAAATGTGATAGGTTAAGAATATCGACATGTCAAACATTCCAGCGCTAGCTAGATTTCCACCTGATATCGACGCTAACTCCACTGGCTTCACTAACGGCGAAATTAAGAAACTGGACAAAATTCTCTATATTACAGACTAACGGCAGTTAGGCCTGTCCGTCGCAAAAAATCGGACTAACGCCGGTGGTATATTTACAGCAAAATCGTAAATTTGAAGGGAGGGGGAAACCTTAAAATGCTAATATCTCATTGACGCGAAGTGCTACATAATTTTGGTTTGTTTCATCGTAATCCTGGAACTTTTTCCTTTTCGTTGATATATAATTTATTAGGATCGCGGCTTCCAATAAGTTAATAATCTAATTTATGTATTTTTAAATTTTATGAAATATCAATTTTATCAGTCTTTTTTTTCCCGACCTTTTTCGTTAACATTGCGAGTATATCTATATATATCGAATTTTGTCCAGTTTCCTAAATTCGCCGTTAGTAAAGCCAGTGGAGTTAGCGTCGATATCAGGTGGAAACAGGGTTGCCAACTTAGGGGTTTTCCCCCTAGATTTAGGGGGTAAACATGTCGAATGGGTTTTTTTTAGGGGCCTAATATTTTTAGGGGTAATTTTAGGGTTTTTTGAAAAAATGTCAAACGTAGTAGTTATATATGTAAAAAAGAGAGGAAACAAGGAAATACGGAAACAGGAAATACGGAAATACGGAAACAGGAAATACGGAAATACGGAAACAGATTTCTTGTGTTTGAAATCTTCAAAACATTGTAAATAAAAAGGTATACATATTGTAGTTGTTTAATTTATTTGTGATAATTATTTGGTATTGTTTATTATAGATATACTAGCGAATACGTGAAATTGTGTATGTAGTAGCATCGTATTTTTGTAGACATTCGAAATTTAAATATTTCTGATTTTACTATTACATACACAATTCTGCAGACTATAATATATACACTCAGGAGCAATGAAAACTGGTATACGGCTTGTATAGAATATATATAAAGTGACCCGCTTTCATTGCTCTTGACTATATAATAAGTGCTTTCCATTTGCATCAAAACTAAGTGAATTCTCACTTGTGACGTCATGACTCAGTTGAACGCACGTTCCTTTCAATGTTGGCAAGTGAGATTCCACTAGATTTAACTGAGTTTTCTCTGCACAATTGAGCTCGATCGAGACCGTGTGCTTTAGTGAGTTTATAAGCTCATATGAAAAGTCTCACTTGCGCGTTCCTTTTACACACTGAAAATGACGTCATAGCTTGAATCTGATAAGGTGCTTTCCATTTGCACTTAAGTGATACTGAGCTACTCAGTTCTGTGGGTTTATTAGATTCAAGCTATGACGTCATTTTCAGTGTGTAAAAGGAACGCGCAAGTGAGACTTTTCATATGAGCTTATAAACTCACTAAAGCACACGGTCTCGATCGAGCTCAATTGTGCAGAGAAAACTCAGTTAAATCTAGTGGAATCTCACTTGCCAACATTGAAAGGAACGTGCGTTCAACTGAGTCATGACGTCACAAATGAGATTTTACTGAGTTTCGATGCAAATGGAAAGCAGCTATAAACTCACAGAACTGATTAGCTCAGTATCACTTAAGTGCAAATGGAAAGCAGCTATAAACTCACAGAACTGAGTAGCTCAGTATCACTTAAGTGCAAATGGAAAGCACCTATAGACTCACAGAACTGAGTAGCTCAGTATCACTCAAGTGCGAATTGAAAGCAACTAATAAGGACCGTGCAAGGAGACGACATCGCCATCTGGTGTCTTAGGTTAGGAGTTTTATTATTTGAATTTAGGGTTTTTTAGGGGTATTTAGAATTGTTCTTAGGGATAAACCTCTTTCTGGAGTTGGCAACCCTGGGTGGAAATCTAGCTAGCGCTGGAATGTTTGGCATGTCGATATTCTTAACCTATCACATTTTATTTATTTATTAGAGGATATGAGTGGTTAAAACGGATAATTAAAGAAAGCAGTAGACTTCTATCTCATTAATTGAGAACGTGGTTAATTCTATCGAAGTTTTTAGATAACAAGAAGTTGCTAATTTTTCGTTATAACGTCCTTCACACGCAGGAGGTACAGGGTAGTGGTTATCAAGCAGGTTAGAAACACGTACTTACTAATTTTAATCCCATTCGACATATTAATAAAGATATGAACTAACTATTCCTTATGTAATCATTTTTCAGATAATTTTAATTTTTTACTTCATTAGAAGATTCGAATTTGTAATAAGTAAAATTCGCTGTGTGTAAACGTATAAATGAGTTCATGTCGATACGTTCCGGGAGTTTTTCAGAGCGGAGCGAACTATCATATCTTCGTAGACGTTTTTATGAATAATATTGCAACAAGTCTGAATGTATACCACATCTGCTATGTACTTTTTCGGTAAATTTTTCCATCATTGTACACCTATTACATCGATTATACACATTGTAATATAATATATCATGTCCTCTAGTTAACCTGGTCCCCTCGAAAAAGGTCGTAGTATACGACTGGAACGTCAGCAATCTTCCTCGAAATGTATAATTTTCATTTGGAATCGCATGGATTTCTTTGCTCTAAAAGCATCCAATTTCGGATCCCTAAGAGTTTTCTAGTGAGTACGCACTCAAGAACACTATTAAGTATGAAAGTAGCTCAAAAATCGCCAAAGATCGTCAAATGGAGCTTAGGTATGTACTTTTCTTGGAGAGACAATAGAAAATAATAACATGATAGTCTACGTATGTAGAAAAATAAATAACAATAGGAATGTTACGTGGGCCGTCGCTGTAATTTATATTTGCTCTTATTTTTAAATTGAAACAAGAATATTTTATTATAACAAAATTATGAAAAATCATACACAAATAACATTAAAAATGTAAAGTGGGCCGTCGCTGTAGTTAATATAAACAATAAATCGTGCTTTTTCTTGCTACATAAAGATATTAAATCAATGATGCGTCGCATCTTTATTAATAACTTTTTATCAAATATCTATAATTTCAATTTCCATATTGGTTCTTTAGACCCATGTTAAACATTGTTGACTTCATAAATTACACATTCTCCTTCAAACAATTTGACTAAAATAACAATCTCTGTAAAAAACCTTGTACAAAGTACGCGACGGCCCGCTTTTTTTCGAAAAATGAAAAAATATAACCTGGCAATCTGCGAAGCCTACTTTTTCGTATTTAAGAATTGAATGAATCGAAGCATGGGGTGGAGCAACTCTAGCGCAGAAAAATGAACTATGTACTTGATTCAGGTTATTAAACGGTTATTTATGAACTAGGAAACAATAAAAATTAAATAAATTCATTAAAATGTTTTATAAATTAAATATTATCATAAATGCACCGATTGGTTTAAATTTTAGATTGAAGATAAGTAAAATAAATTTTTGTATCCCTACTGTATCTACATAAACAATTTTAAAAAATTATTTAAAAACTGTATATGGGTAACTTTCGAAAAATTAGAATTATTTATTATCTAAACAAACATGTTAGATATTGTTCCTGGATTGATAGATGTACCAAAATGTTATATTATATTTAACGTTTACGAAGAAAGCGGGCCGTCGCGTACTTTGTACAAGGTTTTTTACAGAGATTGTTATTTTAGTCAAATTGTTTGAAAGAGAATGTGTAATTTATGAAGTCAACAATGTTTAACATGGGTCTAAAGAACCAATATGGAAATTGAAATTATAGATATTTGATAAAAAGTTATTAATAAAGATGCGACGCATCATTGATTTAATATCTTTATGTAGCAAGAAAAAGCACGATTTATTGTTTATATTAACTACAGCGACGGCCCACTTTACATTTTGAATGTTATTTGTGTATGATATAGATATACTTGCAATGTTAACGAAAAAGGTCAGAAAAAAAAAGACTGATAAAATTGATATTTCATAAAATTTCAAAACACATAAATTAGATTATTAACTTATTGGAAGCCGCGATCCTAATAAATTATATATCAACGAAAGGGAAAAAGTTCCAGGATTATGATGAAACAAACCAAAATTACGTAGCACTTCGCGTCGATGAGATATTAGCATTTTAAGGTTACCCCCTCCCTTCAAATTTACGATTTTGCTGTAAATATACCACCGGCGTTAGTCCGATTTTTTGCAACGGACAGGCCTAACTGCCGTTAGTCTCTAATATCGTGGATATTAAACACACGAAGCACAATTACGAAATTATGCTTCTTTCTTCATTAATCGCACTTTTTTTTACAAATAGCTATTCGCTCCGTGCATCCACCTGGAGGGGATACGATAATCGACCGAAGCTCACGAAGCGGCGAAAGAAGGCAAAAAGGTGGAAAAATAGTACAGCAATCATAGAGAATTATTAAAAAAAATGGGCCATACTTCGTGTTGTGTGGTGAATTGCAAAAACAATGGCCTAAATTGCAACTCTACATTTTATCGCTTCCCAAAAGCCAAGTATAAAACAGAGCAGAGAAAGCGATGGATTGCTGCTATAAAAAGAATAAAGTAGGTATCCTAACCTCACTTTTAAGCATTTTGCATGTAAAGCGTGATTCGTGTAACTCATACGTGTCTTATCGTAATTTAGTTCCGATGGTACACCTTGGCATCCAACGCCATCCAGCTGCATATGCAGTGCGCATTTTTTTAATAATAAAAAATCTGAAAATGAATTAAGTCCTAGTTATGTGCCAAGCATATTCCCTGCTGCATATGGAGTAAAAGCTGTCAATCGCAAGTCATCGGTAGAGCGGTATGTAATTGATCTATAATTTCTACAATTTATCTAAAATGTACTTCCAGTTTTGTTTAAAATAATTATCTATTCTAGGCATAATCGTTGTATGAAGCGAAGAAATTTGAAAATGGAGTCAGCAATTAGAAAGAAAGAAGAGGTCATTATGGTGCAAATGGAGACGAATGTTACTAATTTAGTAGTTGATGATGTTCCAATAAATCAAACTAACACGGAAGTGTATGAGGATCAAGAGTGCCAAGCTAATATTTTTTCCAATTGTACTCAGCCAGAAAAAATGTTTATCTGCAACAGATATATTTATGAAAATGGTTGTTGTCATGTTGAAGTTCAGACAACTATAAGTGAAAATACTAATACGATTGTAGTACCTAATCAAAAAAAAATACAAGGATAAACAGTGTGGTACATTGGAAAAAATCTTTGTCGAACAGTTTGTTCAAGTAGATGTGGCAGACAGCAAATGTAAAGATGCTAGTAATTTTGATGGGTTTTCATCGATCAAAACCAAAGAACAATTGTTAGATCTTGCTGGAGTAAGCTTAGAAAATTTCGAATTCCTATTAAAAGCTGTGAAGACTAATAATTTAAGCAACATGAAAATGTCAGCCAAAAATGCACTTTTAATATTTTTAATTAAGATGAAAACAGGATTAACTTTTTCTGCCATAAGTGTTTTATTCAATGTTCACAGAACAGCCAGTAGAATATTTCATTTATGTTTACAAGTGTTAGTTACAGCTACTTTAGATTTAGTTTTTTGGCCTGCAAAGGATATAGTACAAGGAACAATGCTGAAGTGTTTTTATACTGATTATGCTAACACTCGTGTAATAATTGATTGCACTGAATTCGGAATAGAAGTTCCTGCAGGCGTCGATAACCGTGTGTTCTGAAAAGCAAAATCTTAAAAATTTAAATACACCGGACAGTACTTACGTGTTTTTTTTGTTTTAAATAATAAAGGATATCGTGGATATCAAACACACGAAGCACAATTACGAAAGTATGCTTCTTTCTTAATTAATCGCATTTTTTTTTACAAATCGCTATAGTACTCTGTGTATTTTTTCCACCTTTTTTGCCGCTTTCTAACCACCAGATGTCACTTGCGTCGTGCACGGAGCGAATAGGCAATATAAAACTAGAATTACTGGAAGTTACTGGAGTATGTGGAAGCTAAAGGAAGGATTGGTAACAGGATACGATTTGAAAGATTGCAATGACAATCAGTGCAAAACCTGCCTAAGAGGTAAGCAGACTCGTTTACCATTCCCAAAAAGTGGAAGACGAGCAAACGACATACTTCAACTAATTCATTCAGATTTATGTGGACCCATGGAAAATATATCCATTGGTGGAGCCAAATATTTTTTAACATTTGTGGATGATTATAGTAGAAAGGTACATATATATTTTTTAAGAAACAAAAATGAAATCAAAATACACTTTGAACATTTTTAAAATCATGTAGAAAACGAAATCAATAGGAAAATTAAAATATTAAGATCAGATAATGGAAGAGAATATATTAACAATGAATTGAAAAATTATCTCAACCTACATGGAATCAAGCACCAGACAACGATTCCATACTCACCTGAACAGAACGGAGTAGCTAAACGAATGAATCGCACTATAGTTGAAAAAGCACGAACCATGCTAGCAGATGCAAATCCCCCTACTAGGTATATTGAGCCGAAGCAGTGGCAACTGCTATTGAAAGCTGGTCGGGAGGGAAACCTGACTTTCAACACTTATTGTTAAAAGTATTTGAATGTCATGCAATGGTACATGTTCCAGACCAAAATAGAAGAGAAGCGGACATGAAATCTAGAGAATGCATATTTGTAGGTTATTGTGAAGAATCGTAAGGATACAGATTCATTGAAATTGGAACAAATAGAATCATAAAAAGTAGAGATATCATATTCTTTGAAGACAAGAAGGAACTATCTTCAAAAAAGGATAACCTAGAAGAAAAGAAAATTAATGTATTTTATCCATTAACAGATACAACAGAACAAAACGAAGATATGACTGAGAATCCGACAAATACAAATATACAAATGGATGATGAACCAGATGACCCGGATCCAAGCGAAGAAGAATTTGCAGACACAAGTCCGGAAGAGTACCAACCAGAAAGGATAAGAAGAAACTCAGAAACATTTACGCCTAGACGTTCAGTTCGTGAACGAATACCAAAAAAGTTTGAAGACTACGTTACATATCTAACCACAAATGACTATGAACCGAAGACATGGACCGAAGCTCTAAATGGAGCTGATAAAGAAAAATGGAGAACAGCCATGGATTCAGAGATAAACTCATTAAACAAAAATAATACCTGGAATTTAGTGGATTTACCCAAAAATAAGAGAGTCATCGACACCAAATGGGTATTTAGAATTAAGAAAGGTTTAGATGGATCTCCAGAAAAATACAAAGCAAGGTTAGTGGCAAGAGGTTTTTGTCAGATACCTGGAATTGATTACAATGAGACATACTCACCAGTAGTCAGATACAGTACGGTAAGATATCTTCTAGCGTTAGCAGTAAAATATGATTTAGACGTTCATCACTTGTGAGATCGCGTTCTCCGCCACTCTCTCTCATTCCACTCTTCGATTCTCTCTATTTCGCTCTCACTCTTCTCGCGCTTTCCTTTTCTACTCGTATTGATCTCGTGTCTCACACTCGACTTACGGACGATCTACGGAGCGGTGTCTTTCCGGTTTCCCCCTCCTCGCCGGTCCTGCGACTACACTCGTTTCGGCCACGCATGGCGCTTGCTCCTCGGGTCGCTCCATGCGGTGGTCGCGGACGTTGGGTGCTCGGCCACCCGCCGCAGGACGCTTCCGCTACCCCGAGTCGGGGAGGGATCACGTCTACCTCCACCCGACTCACCTCGGAGCGAAGTCACTCGCCGGCCCGTGTGTTCGGGTCTCTATGATCTCCCTTTTCCACCGTGGCCTCTCTGGTCGCTCTTTTTCCTGTTTTTGGGCGTTCCCCCTCTGCTCGCCGCTGGTTCGTCGCAGGAGGCTCGTCGGGGTACTCGAGCTTCGTCACCTCCGCAGATCGTCCTTCCACCCTCGTTTCGCGGGTCTCCACGCCGCACTCCGCGTGTTCGTGTGTCGTCGTTGTTCCTCTTCTTTATGCTTTTTCCCATTCACTCACTCATTCATACTTCCATTCTTACCCTACTCGCTCTCTCCTTCTTGTGACGCGCCGATGCAACGTCACAGAGTGGAAGGTGCAATGGGGGAAGAAGAGGAATAAAAAGGGAAGAGCGATGGGTGGAATAATAAGGGGGATAAGGAAGGAAATGGTGGAGAAGGAGAGGGAGGAAGAGAATCAAGAGGAGGGTGATGGGGTTGGAAAAAAAGAAGTAGAACAAGATGTTTGCACGTGATATGATCGTATAATAATATAATAAGCATGAGTTACAGTCTTTAATTACTCTACATGACATGTAGAGGGCATAACAGGCGAGGCGCTAAGTTTAAATCCAACTTTACTATTCTCACTCTCCCTTTATGATTCAAACTGTATAATTTAATTTGTCTTCAAGCCCATACCACTTGAGCAAGTAGTATGTTTGGGACTGAACAATGGTTTTGTTAATGAATCCGCTACCATTTGTTTAGTTCCAATGAATTTTACCGTGGCGTGTTTTTTTTTCTATTTGCTCCCTAATAAAATGGAATTTCGCGTCAATATGTTATGATCGCGGTTTGTACGCTGAGGTTTTTGCTAAGTCAATGGCTCCTTTGTTGTCCATGTAGATCGGAGTAGGCTTTGCGACTGACTCTGGATCTAACTCCATTGCTATTTTGCGCAGCCATAAGGCTTCTTGGACGGCAGCTGCAAGAGACATGTATTCAGCTTCGCAGGTCATCAGTCTTTTAGTTATCAGTATTGTAACGTTACAAGCAAAATCACGGCTAAATTAATAAAAGTAGAATAAACGTAAAGTAGAAATAGAAATCTCTAGAACTCGAAAGAAGCGAAAATTCCATAAAATTTTGCGGAAAGAAAGAAAAAAAAAAACGGCCGAAATCTAAAAAATAGATAGAAAAAGGACAAAAGGACGTACACGATCAAAAGTAGGTAGCGATAGCCTAAGAAACCGGAGGCGAAATGAGGCAAGGGGAGAGTCGCGGAAGATAGGAATTTGCATAAAAACGAATTCGAACGATGGGCAAGTTCAAGGCCAACACCGAGGCCAAGCGCGGTCAGCAACGCGCGCCGATAGAAGAAGAGCGGGGACCCAATTAAAGGGACCGAAATCAGAGCACGGGGGTGGGGAGTAAGCATATAAAAGACAGGTAGCAAAAAGAATCGAGATCGAGAATTTTTTCACGTTTTCAAAGTTATAAATTCAAGTCGGGAGTGATTAGTTCGGTGGCAGGCAGAAGTGCGAGGAAAGCAATCGTCTTTCGAGTTCGGAGAAGAGGTGTTTTCCGGAGTTTTTCGACCACACGAGTGAGTCAGCACGGCGAACGGCAGCTTAGACCAAACGTGTGAGTAAGAGAGAGAGAGTAGCCAGGCAAAGAACACACCATATCGGTAAGAGAAAGACACGTAACGTTACAGCGTCTTCCCGGGATATGTGTTTACATTTCTTTCCGATACCCGACCTCTAACTAGAATAAGCAGTAGGCTAAGTGTATGTGTGAGCGTGTGCATGGGTAAGCGCGGGTAAGAGTGTGAGTGCGTGAGAGAGAAAAAGTGCGAGCGATCAGCTGTGCGAGTGCGTTGAACTCGCACCACTTCGACGAAATACTTCGAGGATCGAATAAAGAAAATTAAAGAGATTTCAAACACTCGTTATTTCACGTTTCCCTCTCAAATTCCCACTGCCAGTCCTGAAAAGGAAAAAGAACTCGACGAGGAGGTAACAGTAAGCCGAGGTGGTAAAAGGCTTAACGTTACATTTGGCGCCCAACGTGGGGCTGGCAGTTGAGGAAAAGGGAGAAAAGTGAAGAAAAAGGAAAAGAGTCGTACACGAAAGCATGGCGGATAAAGAAACAGAAAACACAGTGGCCGATACGGGAGTGAGCAGCATGGAAACAAGTGACCACTTGGAATTCACTTTTTCCGTACCACCCGCAGTGAGTACGAGAAGAAGCGTAACACTCGCGGAGGAGCTCGCACAAGCAGGCGCGGAAGAGATGGTGAGACAACCACCCGCGCGCCCCGAGGAAATAATAATCGAAGAGACTGCGGCGGAAGAAGACGTCGGAAATCCTGGTTCGCCATCAGTTTCTATGGCCGAGGTTCTCGACGCCGTCAAAACTTTGGGATACCAATGTGAAAGAATCAACCTGAAAATCGACAGGAAGGTAAAGGAGCTCGAGAAGAAAATCGAGCAAAGGTTCGACGAGTGGTCAGACGCTGTGGCGAGAAACATCTCGCGAACCCTGGCAGGACACACCGAGACGACGCGCATCGTCATCAGCCCAATAAAGCGAGCCATGGAAGAACTGAGCAAAAGGATGCAAGAAAACGAGAACATTGTAGACGAACTCGCCCGGAGTTTTCGCGAAACAAGAAACACGGTGGAGGACTTCCGGAGGGAAGTGGAAGGAGCACGAAGAAGCGTGGAGGAAATTAGGCAGCTGCGAGAAACACTGCCCCTAGGACCAACGCCCACACTCCCAAACCAGCAGATACACATAAGGGAGCTGACAATGCGGAGAGCACCACCGACGTTCGACGGAGCGGGGAGGGAACGACCGCTCAAGTTCCTACGAGAACTCGAGCACTACTGCCAAGCCACACGAATTCGCGATAGCGATTTCAAGTTCGTGGTAGAGCAGAGCCTCACCCGAACCGCGAGGGACTGGTGGAACGTGATCGAAAATCGCGTAAGCACCTTCGAAGAATTTGCACGCAAATTCACGGAGCGGTTCTGGAGCAAGGAGCAGCAGGTTCGAATAAGAAGGAACCTCAACAATGGCTATTACAAGGAAAGGGCGAACACCACGAGAGTCGAGTACGCGTCGAGGCTATGTGCGAGCGCCTACGACCTCTCCCCAAGATTGGGTGAAGACGAGATCGTGGAGGCACTCGCGGCACATTTCACGACAGAGGTCAGGGATGAAATCATCCTAAAAGGAGCAACTACCGTGGAAGACTTGATACGCATCCTTGAACGCCACGACTTGAAACGGCCGGTGAATGCACGCCGAGGACCACCGGCACAAGCAGCTCCACGGCAATACGGAGCAACCCCGCCGCCCAGGACACCACCGGCTACGATGAATCACTCCACACCGTATCCCAACAGAGACGCGCAAAACAGTACGAGCGCGAGGAGAGAAGGAGAGAGAACATGGACGAGGCAACCCCATGTAAACGCAGTGGCGATAGACGAAGCTCCGGCGAGAAGCACGAACGAGGCAGAGGCTACACCCACTACGGCATGGGGAAACGCCAGCGTGTCGCACCGCGTGTAAACCCTGCACACACACGCGAGAGTGCGACACAGAGAAATTACGAAGAAAAGAAAAGCGAAACAACAAAGAAAAACAGTGTGCGGAAAAGAAATGAGGAGACACGGGTAAGCGTAGTCATGCGAGAAGAGAAGACCGAACCGCAGACGCATCGGGAAATTACACTAAGGGGCAATGCCCGATAATAACAATAAATATCGAAGGAAGGGAAATACAAGCCCTCATCGATACGGGAAGCGAGGTAACATGTATTTCGGAAGCAAAATACGAGGAAAATAAAGGAAAGTGGGGAAAGTGCCCTATGCTGCCGACGAGAACGATGCGAGTAGTGGGAGCGACAGGCAGAAAATCTGCCGTAATAAGGAAACAACTCCTGGCGAAGACGAAATTGGGAAGGATGGAGACGGAAATAGCATTCTTAGTAGTGCCGAACTTGGTACGACCATGCATCCTGGGGATGGATAGTTTAATACTGCTCAAATGCCGAATAGAGATGGGAAAAGGTGTAGTGAGGTTCAAGGAAGGAGAAAGAGAAGAGGAGGTTCGGGTGGAAAGCGTCGAGGTGTCAAGAGGTGAGGAAAGGATAGAGGTCGTCGAAGAGTCCGGGGGGACGGAGGAGGAAGAGGAGGAGTTGGAGGAAAATGCGAAAGGAGCGGAGATAGCAAGGAAGGTGGAAGAGTGTGAAGGGCTCACTGAGGAGGAGAGAAGGGCATTCCAGGATCTATTATGGCAGTATCGAGAAGTGTTCAGCGACCAACCTGGGAGGATGTGGGTGTACGAACATAAGTTAGAAGTAAGCGACGAGACGGCGTACATACACCGATCATACCCGATTCCGATGGCATATCGGGAGAGAGTAAATCAGGAAATCGAGAAAATGATGGAGCAAGGCGTGATCCAGAGGTCAAACAGCCCATACATTAATCCGTTAGTAACAGTAATTAAGAAAGACGGAAGCATAAGACTGTGCCTGGATGCACGACAACTCAACAAAATATTGCTGCCGGACCACGAATGTCCAGTACCTTTGGAAACTCTTTTCCAACAATGTGGAAGAGCGAAGGTCATGTCCAGCCTCGACATGGTAAGCAGCTTCTGGCAAGTCCCTCTGACACCGGAATCGAGGAAGTACACGGCATTCCTACATAACGGACAATGCTACGAGTTCCGAGTAACACCCTTTGGATTGAAGACAAGCAGCGCAAGTCTAATAAGGGGATTGGCACACGCCCTAAAAGGTCTGGGAGATAGGGTACTAAATTTCGTGGACGACCTTCTATGCGTGTCAGAAAACACACAAGAACATATGGAAAACCTCCGCAAGTTATTCGAAAGATTACGAGAAATGAATGTGACACTAAACCTAAAAAAGTCGAAGTTTTTCCGAAAAGAAGTCGACTTTCTGGGACACGTTCTGACCACGGAAGGAATACGCCCACAAATCGAGAAAACGGAGGCGATACGGAACTATCCACTGCCGAAAAATATCAAGCAATTCCGTGGATTCTTAGGGCTCATAAACTTCTATACTAAGTTCACGAGCAAGCACGCGCAGGAAGCCACGCCACTTTTAGAGATGCTCAAGAAAGGTCAAAAATGGGAGTGGACGGAGGAAAGAAAAAAGGCGTTTGAGAAAGTGAAAACTCTTTTTCTGGAAACCGTGGTCTTAAGACACCCCGATCCGAAAAAACCGTTCTATTTGCACACCGATGCAAGCGAATTCGCGCTGGGAGCCGAACTCGCGCAGAAAGACGAGGAAGGACGAATGGGAGTTGTAGCCTTCGCCAGTCGGACACTGAAGGGAGCGGAAAGAAAGTATTTCACCACGGAAAAGGAACTCCTAGCAATCGTATGGGCATTACAAAAATTTCGATCATACCTCCTAGGCACGAAAGTAATTATAAGAACGGACCATAAAGGGTTAACGTTCCTCAAGACGTGCAGATTTACGAGCGCGCGACTGATGCGATGGGCGATCGGTATCCAGGAATATGACATGGACATCGAACACTGCCCAGGAAGAGAAAATAAAGTAGCGGACGCACTGAGTCGGATACCGCGGGGAGAAGGGGATACGAGAGATGGAGAAATAATAATAGCGAGCATCCCGGCCGAGAAACAGAAAGAAGACGAGTATCTAAAAGATATAAGAACTGCCGTATAAAAACTCCCGAACGAGCAAAACGAAAGATACAGCCTCTTTCAAAATCTCCTATATAAGCAGTGCGGAAAGAACGTATGGAAACTCATGGTTCCGAAGAAATTAGAGGAAACCCTCATAGAAGATTGTCACAAGGTGTATGGACACGTCGGGACATATAAATGTTACAAAATCATCTCCGAGGACCTCTACATACCAAAGCTACAAAAGAAAATCTCGAAAATAATTAAGACATGCGACACCTGCCAGAGGAGCAAGGTAGCAAACCAGGAGAGCTATGCAGCAATGCAGAATATCGTGATGGAAGGACCACACGAGCTGCTCTCGATAGATTTTTACGGTCCACTACCGACCACCAAGGGAGGTTACAAGCACATACTTGTAACGATCGACGCATTTAGTAAATATGTTGCGTTATATCCACTGAGGAAAGCGGACGCAGCAGCGACGATTAGAAGCATTTTTGGACACTATGTTCCGAACCATGGACGGCCGAAACGGATTCAGTTCGATCACGGAACACAGTTTACATCCAAGAAATGGCTGAAAAAATTAAAAAAGGAGGACATCCAACCGGTGTTCTCGTCGATAAGACATCCACAAGGTAACATCGTGGAGCGAGTAAACCGCGAGTTAGGACGATTCTTTCGGACGTTCTTAGGTGATAAGCATGCGCAATGGATAGACTGGATACCGATAGTACAGAACTGCATAAATGAAGTGCATCATGAGACTACCGAACTGACTCCGATCGAGTTACATAAGGGAGAAAAGCCGCAAAGAGCGTGGACAACATGGATTCCCGCGCATGAGAAAAATAAAAACACGGCATGAGAAGAAAAATTAATGATGGCCAAAGAACGGATTCGAACGAAAGGAAAGAAAAGAGCGGACAAATACAATCAAACACATAAACTAGCGGATTTCAAGGTGGGAGACTGGGTCCTGGTAAAGGCGTGTAACGTCTCCGACCCGATAAACAAAAAGATCGCGAAATTTCTAGCGCTATACGAAGGGCCGTACGTGTTAGAAAGTCAAATCGGAGCGGCAACGTTCATCATAAGAGATCCGAGGACGGGGAAAGAGCGGGGACGATTCCATGCAAACAACATGAAGGTCTACCATAGGAAAGAACAACGAAAGAAATCGGAAGACGAGCACGAGATGAGTGGAAAAGAGACAGACAACACGCGTAACGAGAAAGACAAGGAGAAGACGAGCGAAAAACAACCAAAAGACAACAAAACTCGAGGAGGTATGACTTCTAATGGAGATCACAAAGTCATAATGAGACAAAAAGAAGGGGGAATCGATGCCAAAAATGAGCCAGTGCGCTATAATCTACGAGCGAGATCAGACAAACAAACAGCATGAATACCGTCAAGTTTCTGGAGAATCGAGAGAGATACGGCACAGCAAAAGGGCTCTGGGTGCCTTTTAACATAGGCATCGCACCCAACAGCATACCGCTAATCCACGACCGGCAACTCCTACACGACGTGCAAAACGGGAGAGCAGTGCGAATTATCTCACCCAGGGAAATCGTGGTACGGCGAATGGCAGACGAAGTCGGATACCGGCAAATGCAGGAGAAATTGCAGAACCATATGCAAAGGCCCGGCAGCCGGACACCCATACCGGACGCCGTGAGGAAGGTGGGCACAGCCTGTATCATACGCTACCACCGGAGATACGAAAGGGGGCAGATAAGGTGCGAAAACGGGAGAAATTGCTGCGTCTTTCTCGTGGACGCATGTCAGGTGACACAGCGACAACACCAGGATATATTCTTCCTACCCGAGGAGTGGACGAAAATCCGGGCGATGGCGATCCTGGTCTCACTTAGAGCAGCCAGACCGAGCAACGGGGCCACGTGGGAACGCCACGAGATTGAGTTCCTCGAGCGAGAGGTCACGGGAAAAACCCTTTTCCTAAACATGCGACCAAGGGACGGTGAAACAGATCACCAAATTCCAATCCCGGCGGAGATTGGGTATAGGAGGGGCGAGGCTCGATACAACTTAGGGAGTATTTTTCGGTACTACCTAGACAGGTGCCGAGACGACGCAGAGGAGATAGGCGTCATATAATATAGAAAATAAACAGAACTTTTACACTGTAAGTAAAACTTAAGTTATTTTGGGGGGACGATGTAACGTTACAAGCAAAATCACGGCTAAATTAATAAAAGTAGAATAAACGTAAAGTAGAAATAGAAACCTCTAGAACTCGAAAGAAGCGAAAATTCCATAAAATTTTGCGGAAAGAAAGAAAAAAAAAAACGGCCGAAATCTAAAAAATAGATAGAAAAAGGACAAAAGGACGTACACGATCAAAAGTAGGTAGCGATAGCCTAAGAAACCGGAGGCGAAATGAGGCAAGGGGAGAGTCGCGGAAGATAGGAATTTGCATAAAAACGAATTCGAACGATGGGCAAGTTCAAGGCCAACACCGAGGCCAAGCGCGGTCAGCAACGCGCGCCGATAGAAGAAGAGCGGGGACCCAATTAAAGGGACCGAAATCAGAGCACGGGGGTGGGGAGTAAGCATATAAAAGACAGGTAGCAAAAAGAATCGAGATCGAGAATTTTTTCACGTTTTCAAAGTTATAAATTCAAGTCGGGAGTGATTAGTTCGGTGGCAGGCAGAAGTGCGAGGAAAGCAATCGTCTTTCGAGTTCGGAGAAGAGGTGTTTTCCGGAGTTTTTCGACCACACGAGTGAGTCAGCACGGCGAACGGCAGCTTAGACCAAACGTGTGAGTAAGAGAGAGAGAGTAGCCAGGCAAAGAACACACCATATCGGTAAGAGAAAGACACGTAACGTTACAGCGTCTTCCCGGGATATGTGTTTACATTTCTTTCCGATACCCGACCTCTAACTAGAATAAGCAGTAGGCTAAGTGTATGTGTGAGCGTGTGCATGGGTAAGCGCGGGTAAGAGTGTGAGTGCGTGAGAGAGAAAAAGTGCGAGCGATCAGCTGTGCGAGTGCGTTGAACTCGCACCACTTCGACGAAATACTTCGAGGATCGAATAAAGAAAATTAAAGAGATTTCAAACACTCGTTATTTCACGTTTCCCTCTCAAATTCCCACTGCCAGTCCTGAAAAGGAAAAAGAACTCGACGAGGAGGTAACAGTAAGCCGAGGTGGTAAAAGGCTTAACGTTACAGTATATATCAGTATAGCTATCAGTATTCAGCTCATCAGTCTTTTAGTTGCTTTCCAGTGAACTTTTGAGGGATTTTTATTGTAGGTACTCAATATGTGCACTGCGTAACTAATGTCTGGTCTGGTTACTTGGCTTGCAAATAGCATCGCACCAATGGCTTCTTGATATGGAACGTCTTTCATTTCCTCATCTTTTGTGTCCAAGGATTTTGATTCTTTGCTTAATTTTTAATTTGCATCCATCGGTGTACCTACAGGTTCGATGCTGCGTTGGGCAACTTTTTTTTTCTTTCAATTCTTTTAAAAATTATAACAACTTTTAAATAGAGTTAATGACATACAATTATTATAAATTAAATCAAACATACTTTTTTTTTATTAATGAAATGATTGTATATTGACATGCTCAACCGTTGTTTAAAGTCTCCTGTGGGAAATGAACAGTTTTTATTAATTATTGACTCTTGGGGAGGACAAACAAAGCCTCAATTATACGACGAAATCTTTCAGGATGACGAGAAATCACCTACTTGCACAATTAAAGTGATTCCTCCAAAATGTACTCTACTTGATCAAGCTCGTGATCAGCCCTATCCCACTCCCTATCCCGCATGTACTTAAAAGGTGGTCCGATTTTGTCGCCGAAACTACCAAATCCGCTAGGTTCGCTCTCGTCGATTACGACTGAAGAGTAGAGAAGGGGAAAAGCGGGGAGGAGAAGAAGTCATACCGGTCAAAACTTTTGTGGTCATAACTTTTTCGACTAGTCCATAAGGCAGTGGCCGTAATCTACTGCAGCGCCACATAGTGGACGGCGACAATATATTACCCGAAGTGGGGGCGGATTCGGATAGAGCTGCAGAATTGAAAGAAAACAAAAATGTTTTCCCACGCAGCATCGAACCTTGATCGTCCGCGCCGCAAGCGAGTTCGCTACAACTCGGCCACTTCGCTTTTCTTGGATGGTGTACAAAGTGACCGGTATACGTCATGCACGTAAATCTTTAGTGCCCTTTTTCTCAGAATCTTCTGGCTAGTGCGCGCTATTACTTTGCAGATCAAATGATCGAACTCTGAAGGTATACTACTAAACTGCAAAGTCTCATCCCGAAGTCAATTTCCGAGGCTGTAATGTCCCCTTGTAAAATGAATTTGTAGGCGAGTGACGTCCGTAGGTGTGACGCCGGCGTCCTTCCGAGCCGTGTACGGCCACCGATGGCTCGACCGACTCGTACAAAGATAGTTCGAGGAGGGGAGGTCGCCGCGCGCCGGCGCGAAGGTGGAGGGCTGTCTGTGTAGAGCGAGAAACGCGAACGGACCGGCGCAACGGCCACCGGCAAGACGTTCGAACGGGCAGCTGTCTGGTCACGCGAAGTATTTTGACTCGTGAATCATAACAAACTGCGTACCGTAACCTTCTCCGGAGGACACGCGGAACGGTTAGTCTTTAAACGCGCGTTCGAAATCCTCGATATGACGTGGAATCCCTTCCCCTCGCGTTCTTTAACGATTATAGATGAAGACGGGTCCCTAGTAGCGAGAATCTTTTAATGAGGAGAGCCAAACGCGAAGGGAAGGCGCGCGTAGCACGAGACGGGGGACTCGCGAACACGGAAGTGGCGAACGAGGCGCGACGGGGTTTCGGTGGTGACGCGGATAGAGCGTGAGGGGAATGTTTTTCCCCGGTAGATATAAGTCGTCAAAGGGTGTGACAGGCACCAAAATTGTACGCGGTTCACCGCCTTATTCCTCGCGAATCCGCCGACCGCGAGCGCCTGCAGGCCTGTAGAGCATTATACGAATAAAGATAGATGCAAGGGAAACGGTTGAATTTTATTAATGTGGCGGGCATAAACGATTCCATTCCTTGTCCGACCCCGCGCATGCAACCGACGGATCGTCCTCCTTGACAGACCAGCCCCTCTACCGCACCGCCAAGCGGGGCTGAGCTATCGCGGGAAATACCGATCAACGATGCTCTCGATCCACCTCCTGAAGGGCGTAGAAAGAAATTCGACGCCGTTGGCGTCTGGCGCCCAAACTGTATAAGATTATAAGATGTGTTTTCGATTCGTCAAGATTTGCTCTTCTCCATCCTCGCGAGCAGCATTTAAAGCTATAGTTTGGGCCAAAGCTGCTTGAATAACTTGCTCTGCATATGCAAATTGTTCTACGGATGTATTGCCCAACATTGGTTTCAATTCGTGTTGTCTTCGTGCGAAACACTCTTGTGCAGATTCGTTTTCTAATGTCAGCTCATTTTCATTACGAAATGGTATGTGACATACTATCAGATTGTAGAAATATCCTTCTCTGTCGCTGTTTAATGTGTAATATCGGTGACGAAGTACAGCAGGTTTGTTTCTTATTCGCATGCGAGTATTATCTTTCAGTTTGATGAATTTTGGTCTTTCATCGGCATCGCTTTCTCACACTTACTTGCATATTTTGCGATATAGTACGCGACAGCTGTTACATTTCCGCATGGTTGAATACAGTGATGCCAGAATTATGGGACGTCGGACGTCCCACGACCCCCACTATGACCTACCGTCGTCCCCCACTTTACCTCCACGGCGCTCACGCACACAGCACCCTACTCTTGTCCGTGTGCACTGCCTGTTCGGTACTTTCCGCCAACGACCGACGTTACCGACTCGACGCCCGAGCAACCTGAGCGCGCAAGCAGCGGTCACGTGACTCAAGTCGTTACGTTTTTTTTTTTTATATAACTCGCTGGCGATACGAGCGACGTCGGCCGTATTAGGTATAAGCTAGAGTGGGAGAGAGCGAGTACGAGAGAGATGGATTATATGACATATATACATGCTTGAAGCGTAAAGAAAGTAAGCCGAGATCGCCCGGCTGGCTTCTTCAAGTTATATGGACCCTTCTTATAAAGTTCTACATAAATAAAAAATTATCCGTGGAAAGATTCATTAGATTAAGATGTTATATTATAATTATATCTTCAATCTTTTAAAATTTATTGATTTTACTTTATATTTTTAATTATTTTGCAATTCCATTTTGTACCTTTTCCGTTGAAGTTTTGCGTTGTCGAAAATCGTTGCTGCCGTTAGTTCATGTGCACATATACAATGCCAAATAATGATTTGTTTTTCTAAAACTCAAAAAGAAAGAAATATATAAATCAAATTATTATAAATATTGCAATACTATGAGATAAAATATAGATAAATGTTATTGTAAACTTAACCTTTTTTAAAATTTCAGTTTTATTTTATTTTTTTTTTTTTTTTTTTTACGTGGAGGAAATCTTCCAAAGACACCCCGCCACCCGCGACGGGGTAGTGTCGGATTTTTACCGACTAAAACCTCCACCGCGATTCCGATGCCTATAAAATCTATCGCCACTGAATCCCCTATCTACAAACGCGCGGAGTAGTTAGACGGATTAATGCACGAAAAGAAAGACCCATTAAAAAAAAAACGCGAAACAGAAACTCTCGGAAGCAATTGTAACAAAATAACTTCAAAATAGACTCGCCAACCATGAGGATTTTTATGATGAATTTATATGTTATGCTCATACGCGTGTACGGTTAACTGTTTAAAGTTTACCGAGCGCGATGAGCATGATGCATATAAATGCTTCCCTGACATCAAGTTTAAATGTCTGTCATCGACAGACATGGTGCGGCTAGTCTCCTGTCTAGCTTTTAGGGATGCGCGCACCACGCAAATGGAACTGAGGAGGACTGATCCTATTTTATTCCTTTTTTTAGATTTAATGTCAGAGAGCATTGAAAATATCCGTTCGGACTCAGCATTTGAGTGTGGAAGACATCGTACAATATTAACTAGCGAAGTGAGAATTGGAAATTGAAGATTTTCTTCGGAATCAGTACGTTTGCAGATGTCTATCCACATTTCGTCGAATGACAATTTGGACAAATTGTCCCTATCCAAAGGGGAAGTGCCGTAATACAAAAAATCCCATTCTTTTTGCAAATCTTCGGCATTGAAATCTCCTAATCGTCGAGCAACAGCGATCAAATTACGGGAAGTTAAATGTCTGTCACTGTTGCCAAATACATGAATCGGTTTGAAGACCGTTAGTTGCCCTAAGAATGAATCGTCATGAGGAAGACGATTTCTAATTTCATTGCTTACGGTTATGTAAAATCGTAAACAATTTTCGCGAAAGGAGCACACCTCAACTTCCGACATCCCATTACTAGTTGCTTCTTCCAAATGTTTTTCACATTCACTACCAAGGTCCACTTGACTCAGTGGAACTTGGTTAGCTTTCGAAGAAAAATCAATGTTCCTAACATGATCGAAATGCTTCAGAAGAAGCGATTTCAGGAATTTTTGCAAAAAAAACTGCAGCAGCCGTGCTGAAGAAGGCTGTATTTCCTGCACCATCGTGGCCCTACTTTGGAAAGAAGCATTAAAGATATTAAGAATATTTAAGGTATATTCTAAGAAGTAGAAATACCCTTTTATGTCATATCTGCTAAGCGATGACAGAAACTTCTTAGCAGCTTCTGACTTTTCTGAAAATGCCTGCTCCTTAAAAAATCGGACTAAATCGTCCCAGATAAGCAAAAATCTGTTAACACACTGGTGCATTGCAAGCCAGCGTGTATCAGACAAACGTATAAGTTTTAAAGGAGAGCTTCCATAACTCTCCTGAAATTGTCGGAAAATAGCAGCCCGTTTGGGACTACTATTAATAAATGATGCGACACCCCGGAGCAATTCCATACAATCTTTGGGAATTGTAGCGCATGCAGCACTTGCCGCCAACGCTACAGAATGGCAAACGCACGGCAATGTCAGCAAATTAGGATTTTTTTCAACCAATTTGGTTTTAAAAGAACAGTTTTTACCAGTCATGACTGAAGCATTATCACAACTAAGAGCTGCGATATTTGTCAGCGGAATTTGCATTTTTACTAATTGATTTTCAAAGGATTGGAAAATCTTTTCCGCTGAACTATCGGTAGCGTCTAGATGAATTAGTTGTACTAATTCTACATTTACAGATAAGCGACATGGCTCAACATACCTTACGGCCAATGTTAGCCACTTGTCGTTAGTGGAATCCGAGGTCTCATCCTCGTAGATCGAAAATTTATTATGCTGTACGTTTTGAATAATGCGTTCCGTTTCGCGAACGCATAAAACATTATTAATGATCTGTTTGCACTTTGTGCGACCAACTTTCATGCCCTGTAAGACTTCGGGCTCTTTACCAAGTTCTTGCATAAGAGCAAGAAAATCACTCGAAATCGACAGCGGTACGTTATGTTCGGCGAAGAAAGCCGCGTATTTTATTTCCGCGATTTTAATTTTATCCGAAAGCGAAAACGAAGAACTCTGCCCCTGATCGAATCCTTCGGTCCCTATTCTTCCCGACGCAATTTCATCCCCGCTCAGATTTGAGCTATCTATATTATTATTATGGAGCATTCGCTCCATATTTTTGATATGCGTCTGTCTGGACGAGTGTTTGCGAATTTCTGACAGCCCGCAATCGATGATTTTATTGCAGGCTGTACAGAAGCATTTTGACTCGTCCGAAAAAACCTCTTTCAACCATAATTCGAAGGATTCGTCAACGTCATACCAGTAACGTTGAAAACGTTTCTTAGATTTCTTGGCGGGCCTGCTATCCATTATTAGAATTACAATAGCTTCAGAGTACTACAAAAAAAGAAATAAATATATTTACCCACCTACACCTTTCTCACGAAACACTAATACAATAAAAGCTTCTAAATAGAATAAATGTTTCACTATAAGCTTCTAAAATAGACAAACTCGCGACGACACGCACACGTGAAAGATAATTTATTTATCGGAAAAATTGAGAACACGTCCGTCTACTACCAAATCGTTCGCGAAGACGAGTTTCCGTTACACCTCACCCCCATATAACAAAAAAGGAATAATTGATCAGCTAATAGAAAATCCTACTGCCCCTCTCATATGCTTTAGCGCGCGCATGCTTTGATTAAACCAATTATATGCATGTCATTTCCCTCGTTTTATAACCTGCTTTCTCCAACCTGTAACTCCTACATCCATACATTGTTTTTCTCCCCTCCCCCGCCGACGCGTAAAGCCATCGCGCGACCGAAGATGATCGCGCATATCTCTATCAGCGAAACCAATAATACGCTTGTGATTTCCCTCCATTTCTAACCACATTTCTCGCGTTTTGTCACTTCTGCGTGCATATATTGTTCTTTCCTCTTCCCTCGATCGCGGAGTTTTCACGTAGGCGAAGATGATTACGCAACTCGTCTCGTCTCGATCAGCGAAATCACCCGCGCTGAATTTGTAATCTGCGACTGATCCTGAACCTTTGATTTTAATAAAACATTACAGATATGTAAAACAGCGGAAAATATTTAACACGTATAATTTTTAGTTAGTCAAATTCAGTATATTCATCTACTATTAGTTACATCATATATTTTTGCAAGGATTTAAATAGAAGGTAGTACAAATTCAGTGCGGGAATCTCGTTAATCGAGAGGACTTATGCGAACACCTTCGTCTGTGCGAAAGCTCTGTGATCAATATATCATTAACAAAAAAAAATCAAATTTTAACAATTCTTCTCAAATTAATGATTGCCAATTTTTATTTTACTGAAAAGTTACAAGAAAAGATTACAATATAGTCAAACATAAAACTTAAAATTAACAAATTTTAAAAGATTGCAAATGCAATTATAATGCAACATTTTAATCTAATGAATTTTTCTACAAGTGCTTTTACATTTACGTACTGCAATAGGAAAAATAACGGTAACATATACTTGTGATAATAGTGTGTCTATATATAATATATGTATGTATATATATATGAGAGATCGGGACAGGTTGATACAATGCAATTATGAAACATGAATAATAAGCGCTAACGCCACAGTACATAGACGAATGCTTTATACTAGTAAGCAATGAGGTAAAAGACTTGAAATGGTTCATCGAAATACATACATATAACCAGTGCCTTTATAATAGCATTGTATCAACCTACCACTGTAATCCTGTATCAACTTAACCTGGCTTCCTTAACAAAATATTTAAATATGGAAAAAAGATCAACTATAATTTCTTTTGAATTAATTTTCTTCAAGTTTTTATTTTATTGATAAATTACCGGTTGTAAATATAAAATAATTAACAATAAGAAGTAAACCGGTGACACCAGCATTTAAATAAGCCCGCCTTACTGCTACTCGCGCGCTCTGGTTGCTCGGGCGTCGAGTCGGTAACGTCGGTCGTTGGCGGAAAGTACCGAACAGGCAGTGCACACGGACAAGAGTAGGGTGCTGTGTGCGTGAGCGCCGTGGAGGTAAAGTGGGGGACGACGGTAGGTCATAGTGGGGGTCGTGGGACGTCCGACGTCCCATAATTCTGGCATCACTGGTTGAATATCCATGTTTCCTTCCCACAATTTCAGAAGAGTTGGGTTATAATTATTTATCATTACTTCATTTACAGTTCTTTGCAGTAAACAAAAACGTCCGTTGTTGGCAAGTGTATCATCTGGACCCAGGCATACAGTCCTTTCGCTTATTGGTCTAGGAAATCCAAATCGGCAAGATCAATTGTTCCGTTCTTTGTAACAGGTACTTGAGTGCTTGTGAATTTGTACCTTTTCAATTATGTTCTTCAACCGTGTGTCAGGTACATTTAGGGAGCATGAAACTATCTTTTCGATCATGTCGCGGCCTCTGTTCGTTAGAAAGTTTGGAATATTTGCACACCAGACAAGCATGTGTAAATGGGGACTACCTCTATTCTGAAATTCTATTCTATACCAAAAGTCAATGACATTACCACCCAAGCATTCAGATATCTTCAGATACTGCATTAACGCGTTAACGCGTACTGTAAATTGTCTTGCTAGGACAACCGGATGTCGTTCGACTAGTTGCATTCGTTCAACAAAAGTCAGGCTTTCACTCTCTATACTGGTGCGACCATCTGCTAATAGTAAAGCCTTTAACATATTAGACCAGTTTAAATCATTACAAGAGAATGTTGTGAACCACGTGGGGGGACCTAAACTTCTGACCATAGCGATCAATTCCGAGCAGCAGCATCTCCAATACGATGCTGAACCCCTTATATTTCTCATAGTTAGGTGTATGTTATCTACTAAACCATGTGGTGTGCATTCCCCCTACTGCATTTTACATGATATAGAGACACTTGCTTTTGCGCGGTAATATTCAACTACGGATAGTGCGAAAAATAGGTAGTCTACGCGCTGAAATCGTCTCTCATTGCTCAGGATACGTGCCTGATAGTAATCTAATGGCGTTATGGGTATATCTCGTTCTTCTCCAAATTCATTTCTGCCATCGGGAAAAAAGAAAAACCAAGCTAGTTCTTCCATTCTCCGTTCTCTATTTAACAAAGGGACATTACGGCCTCGGAAATTGACTTCGGGATGAGACTTTGCAGGTTAGTAGTATACCTTAAAAGTATTCAATCTGCAAAGTAATAGCGCGCACTAGCCCGAAGATTCCGAGAAAAAGGGCTCTAAAGTTTTACGCGTAGGTCGTATAACGGTCACTTTGAACACCATCCAAGAAAAGCGAAGTGACCGAGTTGTAGCGAACTCGCTTGCGGCGCGGGCGATCCGTGTTCGATCCTGCGTGTGGAAACTTTTATTTTTTGAATTCTTTAAAAAATTATAAAAACTGTGAAATAAAGTTAATGACATACTAATATGAAGAATTTAATCATACATAATTTTTTCTATTAATGAAATGACTGTTACTGTTAATTATTGACTCTTGGGGAGGACAAACAAAGCCTGAATTATATGACGAAATCTTTCAGGATGACGAGAAATCACCTACTTGTACGATTAAAGTGATTCCTTCGAAATGTACTCCACTTGTTCAACCTTGCGATGTCTATTTTTATAGACAAGTGAAAAATTTAATAAAGCGAATACAGAATTGCGCTTATCTGCTTGAAAATAATAGAGAAATAAATTCCCGTGAGGACTGCATAAAAATACAATCAATAGTGCATCATCAATTATCATCGCCAATTTTTAATGAAATGATCCGGTATGCCTGGTACGCTTCCAAGCTTTCTGGCGAAAGAGAAATTTTCAGGAGTGTAAATGAAGTATGTTTTCCGGTAGAACTTCTCAAAAAAAGGTTGTTCATGTAAACAATATTCTTTTATAAATTGTGCGAGATGTAATAATATTTTTTGTTTTCAAAGTTTCTATGATAATTATCATTCTGGCTCTTGCATATAAAATTAAAAATTGACAAATAATGACGATATTGTAAAAATTTCATTAATAGAAAAAATTATCTACGATTTATTTCATAATATTTCTTCGTCATTAACTTTATTTAAAAGTTGTTATAATTTTTAAAGGAATTGAAAGAAAAAAAAAGTTTCCCCACGCAGGATCGAACACGGATCGCCCGTGCCGCAAGCGAGTTCGCTACAACTCGGCCACTTCGCTTTTCTTGGATGGTGTTCAAAGTGACCGGTATACGTCCAACACGTAAAATTATAAAGCCATTTTTCTCGGAATCTTATGGCTAGTGCGCGCTATTACTTTGCAGATCAAGTACTCTAAAGGTATACTACAAACCTGCAAAGTCTCATCCCGAAGTCAATTTCCGAGGCCGTAATGTTCCCTTGTAAGTTCAATGGAGGTGCTCTCTTTCTTTGTATATCAACTAGCTTTACTGCTTGATCATTAATATTATTTAAATTGTTATTAGTAACTGTGACGACACTATCAATATTCGGTACACCTTCGTCAATTGAACGTAACATGCTTGTCGAGAAAACTATATCTATTTCGTTAACGTCACGCCTTGATATTACATTTGACGCATGGTGGTATTCCATTGTATTTGACGATACATTATTGTCGAATGTTAGTTGTAAAGGTGTTAACGAATAAACGTTCATATAGTTACTATTGCCCGTTTTAAGGTATAAATTACGACGTAGAATAGCGAATAAATTGTTAATGTTATTAAATCGCATACAATATGCCACACCTTTCATAGGTGCTATACATCCTTTTGGACCTCTAGCGTGTGAATCGAATAATCAGTAACTTATGCCGTTTGATTCATTTTGGCATGAGATTGCTACTGAGGTTGAATTAGCGGTAAGAATTCTATATGTGTAATTTGTGAAAAATGTTTCCGAAACGTTTCTTAAATTTGGAAATCCATCTTCGGTATTGTCATTGTCAATGTGTTCATTTATCATATCATTGAGTAATATATTTATGCAAACTCTACGGTCGTTGTATAATAACTGCGGCACTAGCTCTGTCACAGCTAAGTAATCTGTATTGATTTCTTGTGGATCAGGATTCCTCCGTGCTTGAATACACTCGCGGTAATATTTATCTCCCAATAATAGTACATAATCTACATCACTTGTACACCATGTGTTAGGATGAAGTGAATAAAATGCGACACAAGCCACTGCTGCAATGGCAGTGCACTGCTTTCCGCGCGTATCGATATTGAATCGATCGTTACCTTGATGAAATGAAACTCGTAAAATACGTACATTTTCATTTAGACTTACGAATTCATTCTTACGGTTTACGTTTCGTTCTTGTACTAATATGTCTCTGTCATTCACTTGTCTAGAAATGATAGGTTCCTCATTAACATTAGCTATTTGTGTTATATCATTTCTGATATTCGCATATACTGCTCGTACATCTTTGTGCAAACAATTGTTTTTAATTAACCATTCTAAAGCCATCCGAAGTCTTCCAATATCTATTTGTAATTGACGATGACGATGTTTTGTAGGTTTTCTGTAACAATTATTATACCGGTTTCATTTAAATTAAGCGGCAATTGTTCCGCTACTTCTATTACATCGCGGGCAAACAAAACTACTTGACCTTGGCACCATTTTTGGCAATACCGATTATGTAACTTTACGATTTTTATAAATGGTACAATTCTGCATAACATTCGTCTTTCGATTTCTGTTAAGTTATTTATGACTTCAGGTATATCCGTTACTTTCATCTTATTCCAAAACGCTTGTGGTGAAACGTTTTTTTAATAGATTGCAGCAACGGGAGCATGTTATTATTTTGTTTAACTCCAAAAAATTGGCAGGAATTACGGAGGACATAACAGATGTATACAAGGTGCAACGTTGCTGTGGATATAGAGCCTTTTGACATATCGAGCACGGCACGTCTGAAAAAATGTTGATGGTCGCCTTGAAATTTTCCTCCTGCAGTATACGTTCCTTTCTTTGCTTTTTTGCTTTTTCACTACGTTGTTTTAAACGGATATGTCGATTTTCAGTGCTCTCATTTTCCAATCTTTTTCGACGTCTGGCTATCATATTTCTTAAACGCTGGTGATACTGTTCCGGTAATAGATTCTGTACTCGATTGCGTTGCAATCGTAAACGATGCTGTCGCTTTTCATCGGATTCCATTAGAGAGCGTTGTCGAATTAACTTTAATCTACGTTCGCGTTTTTCTTTCGTTTCGTTTTGTAATCGTGCACGAATTACATTAATTCGATGTTCGCGTTTTTCTTTCGTTTCGTTTTGTATTCGTGCACGAATTAAATTTATTCGATGTTCGCGTTTTTCTTTCGTTTCGTTTTGTATTCGTGCACGAATTAAATTTATCCGATGTTCGCGTTTTTTTTTTCGTTTCGTTCTGTAAACGTGCACATATTACATTTAATCGTTGTTTTCTTTTCATAGTTGTCTCGCGTCTTAATTTAGTACGAGCACGTTCCCGTATTTCATACAATCTCGATTGTCGTTCGTTACTATTTTCATTCTTTCGTTTCTCTGTAATTCTTTTGTAATTCCTTTCTAAGCGTTCTTCTCTCGCCTCAACCGACTCACCAGCACGGCTTTTTCTCTTACGAGACGCTTCCTTCGATGGCCTACCCATTGCGTGTTTTATTGTTATGAGACAATTAACTTATGATTTCTATCAGATAAATTTCTTATATTTTCTATGAAACAAATATGGTATGTCTTTTTATAATGATACAACAGTTTCTCTTTTTTCGATACAATTTTTATGCTTTTCTATGAGACAATATTTTGTTGTCTTTTCCTGAGACAATTTTGATGTCTTTTCCTGAGACAATTTTTTTCTTTTACTGGTACCTATTAAATTATATCTATAGATTATATATTGTATCTATGGATATAAGAATTAATTTTCGTTACCTAATGACTAAGGTGATGTAGCGCTATTGAGTAGAATATTGTTTCGAAATTCTTTACGAAATTTTATTTAAAATAGACGCTCTCGTGGTAGCGATTCTGTACAATCACTATATTCAATGTGAATGTGTCAGCTAGGTAAGACCTATCTATGAAAGGAACGATGGAGAAGTTTTACGAAAATTTACGTTCTGCTACGGTTAACTGCGTGTACATTGAAAAAATGTAAATATATATCGTACGATAGCTCGACTGTTTTCAATATTCCTTCAGTGATGAACTTCGGCCATCAAGAACTACGAAATTCGTTCTAATACATTTACACTTTTACTACATTTATATTTATTCTCTAAACTAACACATTTCAAGTGCAAATTTGTTTCCCCCACTTAGTGATATTATACTGTCGGTTAATACTTGCCGTGCCTTCAGTTATAATGAGTTCGTCGGAGAGTATGGATGTAAGTATTATTACTATTATTTCCTTATAACATATAAACGTAGAATTATTTCCAGTTTAGCTTCATTATTTGTACTTATATCTTTTTTGCAGACCGAGCAAGATAATTTGCCTTTGGGCCTGACCAACTGTAAGTAATAAAAATGCGAAATATTATTCATTATGAACGAACTCTTTTTATTTTTTTTAACTTACTTCTTCATTTAGAACCTAGTTATGAAAAGAGAATCGAAGAATTAGAATTGCAACTGCGTCAACGCGACCGTCAGTTGGCAGAAGCGCGGCGCATGGTCCGCCGCAACAGCCACCGCCACCGCAACCGTAGCCAAGGAGGCATCGGCAGACAGCTGGTAAGGTTTTCATACCTCAAGTTCAAGTTGTTTCTCAAAGTCCTATTTCTCATTGTGTTTGCAATATTTATGGTCTGTGCGTGAAGTTTCTACATACCTTATTTTATAATATCATTAAAAAAGTTAATGGTTTTCCATATGAATAAAGAAAGATTAATATACTTAATGACATATAGGAAAAGTTTTGTATTGTTGTAAAGTATTGTCGCAATCTTATATTTCATTAGGTAGATTACATTTTTTTTTTTACTGACATTTCAGCCCGTTTACTGAGATGATGTTTCCATGATTTTTGGACAATCATAAAAACTATAGTCATATAATTGCCTTGTGTTTGAAGTCATTTTCCTAATAGTATTAAAATTTGTTAAAAATTTTCCAATTATCGGTACTTTCCTTCGAATTTAATGAAAACCTCCCAAATATATACAGGGTGTCTGGTTTGAAGTGTCTGAGCGGCGACCTACATGTGCACAGGTATGACTTGAATCGAAAAGTCTAATGAACTTTTTCAAAATTCGGCTTAGTTAACGAGTTATTAATTAACAAAAATTGCGGAGGAAGGCGGTACGCTGGAGCTCGTAACTAGGTGATAGACGAAGCAGTAGGAGGAGTGATCCACAATAACCAATAACAATCGTCGGAAGGTAACGCTTGATCAACGTATTTACTTGTCTCTCTTCTCTCTCACTCTCTCTGTTTCTCTCTCTACGACACTCCCTCCCGCAGGAGGCTCACGATGACTCTTTGTCTCTCTTTTTCTTGCTCGCTCATTCTTTCGACAACACTACCTTACGATGGAGGCTCGCGCTAACGTTCTTCATCCGTTCCTTCCTCTTCTCTCTCTCTCTCTCTGTCTTTTTCACTATTTATCATATGATGGGGTAAGGTAGTGTCGTAGAAAGAGTGAGCGAGCGAGAAAAAGAGACACAAAGAGTCATCGTGAGCCTCCTGCGGGAGGGAGTGTCGTAGAGAGAAACAGAGAGAGTGAGAGAGAAGGGAGACAAGTAAATACGTTGATCAAGCGTTACCTTCCGACGATTGTTATTGGTTATTGTGGATCACTCCTCCTACTGCTTCGTCTATCACCTAGTTACGAGCTCCAGCGTACCGCCTTCCTCCGCAAATTTTGTTAATAAATAACTCGTTAACTAAGCCGAATTTTGAAAAAGTTCATTAGACTTTTCGACTCAAGTCATACTTGTGCACATGTAGTTGGCCGCTCAGACACTTCAAACCAGACACCCTGTATACAGAGAGATGCATTAATGGCGAATGGTGGGGATATCCCCACCACCTATCTCTCGTTATGGACGAAAAGCATGCGACGTGTTTTCCGTCCATAAAGAGAGGTACCTGGAGTGAGTATCTCCACCACGCGCCATTAATGCATCTCTCTGTACACAATATAATGTAGTAGCCGAGTATCATGGTACCCTGGTATACATGCATGTCCAGTCAGCATCTGATCCACCATGTTTCTTTGCATTAAGATTTCTTTTTTACAGTTCACATAGTATTTCTTTACGGTTACGAAGTTCAATTTACTTTGTGTTCTAATAGAAAAGTTAAAGATTTTTTTAGATATTACTATTAAATAAGGTATGAGGAATGTTTTTGCACAGGTTATATATATATATATTGGATATTTATTAATTAAATATGTATTATATTCTGTAAACAGAATTTAAGTGAAAGGAAGGTCGTAAGCATATAAAAAACGATTGTATACGATTTGGCAGAATACGCAGATTATATCATTGTAGAATATTGTGGTGTAAACTTCATGACGAAATAATGTTTATATATGTATGTATTTTATATTCCAGAGTACCGTGGTCGGGCCCAGGTGCGCCGAGCGGCGGGACGACATAAATTTGATTAATTGTGTATTTATTCTATTCTTCCTCACCAACATAAGATCTACTTACAGGAATAAAAACTTTCCGATTCTGTCGTGATTATTATCTACATAGTAACAATTTGCGTAAATCTTTCTAAGCTTGTTATATCGAGATTGTTATTGTATAATTATTTGTTTATTCTACCATTTCTCGACAACGCATTTACTAAGTCGAATAAAAAGTTTTTAATCATTTCATGATTATTATGTAGGTAGTCATAATTTGCGATAATCTTTCAATTGTTGCGATAATTATATTGTTATTTCATAATTATTATTACATCTCTATTCGACACTTTCTAAAAAAAGGGTCCACTTATTGTACAGACTTGTTACGTGCAAGTTTCTGCTGTTATAATAACAGCTACGAAATTTCCTTAGCCGCGATTAAATTAATAATGTGTCTATATTATTACTTATAGTAATTGAATTTCTCAGATATGATGTCATTATTTTTCTTCTCAAAAGTACTGTTGTAAGAACATATGCATATAGAAAATAACAGTAAATAAGTCGTAACTTATGTTTGAATTTATACTAAAAAGTATGAAATAAAAAAAAATTTTTAACAAAAAAAATAGAAACCGACTTCAAAATAGTACAGATGAAAAGCAATAAACGAGATCAATGTAATTTAGAAAAAAGCGCTAAAAAGAATGAAATAATTTTTTTTGATTATATACCATATAGATAATGTTGAATGTATAGATACACTATGGAAAGATATGGTAATAACTGAGTTATGCAGTTAATTTTAGTTAAACATTATATAGATTCTTTATCATTGTCAAACTCAAAATATCGCAACTTTTTCGGAGGCGGCACAAAATTAATTAAGAATACACTAATAGTCAGAAATTTAGGAGGTTTGAAGAACATTTACATATTCCTAAGTCCCTAAAACCGGAGGACTAAATACCACTTCAGTCCTTCTGCGCCGAACTCTACGTTCCATTTCCTTTTTCAGAAACAGTGATCAGATAGAAGTATATTGCCTTCCTTAACTTTAGTTAGTCATCGTATACACCGACGAGATACTTTTAAAGACTGCCAGCCCCCGTGTAAACCGGCGAGCCAGCAAATAGGCCCGGTGGGCCTGGGCTCCGTCGGTAAACGCACTTAATATCTCTCATATTATCGATTATATAACCGCTTCAAACGTCTAATCATATTATTTTGCTTGAGAACTTATTACTCACGTTACAGACAAGATTTTCTGTAATTCAGTTTATGTTTCTTACTTTAACCGCAATATATTCTAGAGGGCGTCATGAAAACGGATAATTTTTCTGGCTCGCGAAGTCCCATAAGGCTGGCAGTCTTTAGCAGGATCTCGTCGGTGGTATATATTCTACGTTTCAATAGATAAAGTAGATGGTGATAATACCGACGGGCTAATTAATTTATAATAACACGTTCAAGCACTGTTAAGTGAGGGCGCCATGCGTGTTTCCATAACACAAGCCAATCTAATGCACATAGTTCCATGGTTCCTATATTACACTATGACCTAGCGTTGATTGCATTATTTAATAAAAAAAGGGCTAGGGCATTCACTACTTTGTGCGTGCAAATAAGCGTTTAGGAATATTTTGTGTCGCCTCCGAAAAAGTTGCGATATTTTGAGTTTGACAAAGATGAAGAATCTATATAATGTTTAACTAAAATTAACTGCATAACTCAGTTATTACCATATCTTTCCATAATGTATCTATACATTCAACATTATCTATATGGTATATAATCAAAAAAAAATTATTTCATTCTTTTTAGCGCTTGTTTCTAAATTACATTAATCTCGTTTATTGCTTTTCATCTGTACTATTTTCGAAGTCGGTTTCTATTTTTTTTCTTAAAAATTTTTAATATCTTAATTGTCTCATTCTAAACTTTTTCGACCACTCGAGATTATTACTCCGAATCCTAATGTAAACAATTTCCTTGAAACCTCGTCACGCCACCCTTGCTGACTCAGATCCACCCGCGAGGACCTCTTCTACTCCTTGACCACGTGACGTAGCACGGGCTTTCGCGCGGAGTCACACGTTTCGTCGCCGTCGTTTATTCCGCTCGTCCTGCGCCAATCATGTAACGTATGCGCTACCCCACCAGGTCGCATACGAATCTTTAAAACGGCATGCACCGAACGCTCCGTATCCATTATTCAGTACTCATTATTATTTCGACATTATTAGTTCGACTATTATTTCGTACCTTTTTCATTCTCATTTTTACCAGTACCAATTAGTCGAACACTCTTCGTCAGTTACGCTTCTTAGTCAACACATTTTGGTGTACAGCCACTTTATTCAGTACAAGGAACGTGCCAACCACACCTTGATACTTGTGAAACGTACAAGACTTAGATTCTCAGCAATCTCTCTCGAAACATTATCAGAGCACGCGCTCTAAGTATCTTTAGTAATTCATTGTACGCGAATCTAAAAAGTGTAAACCTACTTCTATCACAGAATTTATATTTAGTTACTTAAAATCAGTGAATAATTATTATAGCCGTCAATCTCCATCCATTACCACTACCACTATTACTACTACTACTGCACTACAATTACTACTATTACTACTGCACTACAATTACTACTGCACTACAATTACTACTATTACTACTGCACTACAATTACTACTATTACTACTGCACTACAATTACTACTGCACTACAATTACTACTATTACTACTGCACTACAATTACTACTGCACTACAATTACTACTACTACTGCACCACAATTACTACTATTACTACTGCACTACAATTACTACTACTACTGCACTACAACTACTACTATTACTACTGCACTGCACTACTACTACTGCACTACACTACTACTACTATTACTACTGCACTGCACTACTACGAAGCACCAGGTCTCCCAGGCAAACGCACAAACATTGAAGGTAAGTTCGCATTTTTTCCACAAGTAAAGGTCGGACAAGTAATAGGGATGTTCGATTCCGATTCGATTCTCAAAAGAATCGATTCTTTGGTGCAAAAGATCGATTTTTTGAATCGATTCTTCGCCTTCCGATTTTTTAGAGAATCGATTCTGCACCCCGAGAATCGAGATTTGATTCTTTAGTATAAAAAACATCAATTTTTCTGCGACCCTAGCCGATCCGCGGAAGAGAATCCCCATTGAAGGGAAAAACGAGCGAATATTCGTTGTTTCTTGATTCTCGTAGTAATCGATTTCTTAACGAATGAATTAGAGGCTTTTTTTTTTTTTTTTTTTTTCTTTTGCTCGTCGATTTGAGTCTTTCGTGGCATTAGTGGAAGTTCAGGGATCCGAAGATCGATTCTGCGAGAATCGATTCTTCAGTTCCGGTCTTTTTGATGAATCGATTCCGGCGATTCGATTCAGGATCGATTCAAAAAATCGATTCTTTCAAGAGAATCGAACATCCCTAACAAGTAACCATCTAACCAATACGATAGCCGTTCAAAAAGGAGCAACTTGGAGCAACTCTTCTTTATTTACGCACTCTGGCGTTAGCGCGGGACGTAACAGTAGTAATGACACCGACGAGATACTGTTAAAGACTGCCAGCCCCCGTGTAAACCGGCGAGCCAGCAAGTGGGCCCGGTGGGCCTGGGCTCCGTCGGTAAACACATTTAATATCTCTTATATTATCGATTATATAACCGCTTCAAGCGTGTAATCATATTATTTTGCTTTAGAACTTATTAAACCTACGATACCGCACCATTTACTCACGTTACAGACGAGATTTACTGAAATTCAGTTTATGTTTCTTACTTTAACCGCAATATATTCTAGAGGGCGTCACGAAAACGGATAATTTTTCTGGCTCGCGAAGTCCCATAAGGCTGGCAGTCTTTAGCAGTATCTCGTCGGTGGTAATGATCGTTAGTAAATTCTATATTTTACTATAGATGACAGCACTATTTTCAGTATTATTAAAACTTTCATAGTTTCTAAGGTGAATTATACATTCACACTCGTTTAATATACAGAGTGATGAAAAAGTACGGAAACACCTAGAAATCTCTGGAGTTTGTTGAAAACAAAAAATTACAAATGTCATACTACCTAGGTAACTTCCAACGAGGATTCTCATTTTCAAAGTCATTTTGAGGTCAACTTTGTTTTTTAAATAGAAACGCCTATTCTTTATGCCGGGATCGAAAAGAGCAGGGCATTTTACGTTCAGACATGTGTTTAAGTCTGAGGTTACCGTGGCCCTTAGGGGTCAACTGAAGGTCAAACTACGCTACCATCCTTCTTTTGGCGCAGCCCAGGAACAACGGTGTTGACTTAGAAGGATACTATTCCCGTTTGGGGTGCTTTTTTAGAACGAGTCCCCTTGTTGTGTCTTCGTAGATAAATAAATTTACAGCAGATGCTCAAATTATTCTTCATTAGTTTCTTGACTATGGAGGTCTTATTGATATGTATAATATACAACAGGATTGGTTACTGTCAAAAAACCAATCTGTTATAAATTTATTTCCAACAGTTGTTCCTGGGCTGCGCAAAAAGAAGGATGGTAGCATAGATTGACCTTCAGTTGACCCCTAAGGGCCACGGTAACCTCAGACTTAAACACATATCTGAACGTAAAATGTCCTGCTCTTTTCGATCCCGGCATAAAGAATAGGCGTTTCTATTTAAAAAACAAAGTTGACCTCAAAATGACCTTGAAAATGAGGCTTAAAGATAAATCCAAGGTCACCGTTGGAATCCTCGTTGAAAGTTACCTAGGTAATATGACCTTTGTAATTTTTTGTTTTCTTCAAACTCCAGAGATTTCTAGGTGTTTCCATACTTTTTCGCTACTCTGTATTCTAAATTATAAAGATCAGAGTCTGATTTGAATCCTATTTATCTTTCACAATGTTGGAATATATTACATCTACAACGATAAAAGTACGATGTACTAAGGATATATTTATTGTATTTCTTGTTAATGTGTTTATAGTCACAAGATATTCGTTTATACAACTTTGCGTGATAAACATTAGATTCGTACTGCTTCGAAACCAATCAAACGCTTATTATAATTCATGACCTATTTATAAAGTGTGATAGACTTTTTCCCGTTTCTAGCCGCTACAGATATATGATTTAATCACGTTACAGCAGTACATCGTCAACCGAATCAATATTGAAGTAAAAAATGTATTTATGTATTTAAATATATTTTTTATTCTAACTGTAACAAGTCTCATATAACTACATAATTTGCAAATTTAAAAAAAAAATAAAACATTCGAATACTTTGTGATATATTTTTATTGTCAGGCACACTTTAAGATGGGTAAGAGTACAATGACGAAGTAAAGTTCTAGTCAATTTTGTTTTTTATCCCAACGAAATAATATATCTACACGTGTAACCAAATCAACCGTTTTGGTCATATATAAAAGAATCGTGATGTTACTTTTAGGCGACGTCAAAATATGCATCTCGTTAAAAGTTGCCGAGCAATAATTTTTTTCATTCATCAACGGAGGTGTGTCCTTAATGATGACGACAAAACAGGGTCAGGTCTATCTTCCTTGAAAATATCAGTCAACCGTAACATATATCGTGCCACATTCTTGAAAAACCTGCTCCAGCATGCCGTGCCGGTATTGCCACGCCTTTAATATATTGCCAATGAATTTGAATATTTTGCGTAAACAAGCCTCTATATCGTGACCAATCACATGTAAGCAAAGCGACTTGCCGAAGGAGCGAGCTCATATTTAAGCGAAGTAAATTGCCGCATGGAATAACACAGGAGAATAGCAAGGAACGAGCTGAGAACGTTTTGAACTCTCTATTCGCTCTTTTTTTTCCTTTTTTTCAAATCGCAAAGATTATAATTTTAAGATGGTAAGGAAACTTAGTACATAATAAAGGTCGATCGAAAATAAGATCTACTCTGATCAATTAAAGACAGATTGTAATCTTTGAAAAGTTTTGTTTTCTAATTGTTTTTTTTTTTTTTTTTATAGACTACCTACACGGACAAAGGTAAAAAGGTATGTAATATCAATTTTTCTGTAGAATTGAAAATTATCAATTTCGTTGAATGAGTACATTTGTTGAACTATACCGAGTGACTTTCACTTTTATTTTATAGCCCGTTGGCGGAAAGTTTTTAAGTTTTGACCATGTGAAATTTTGGGTTGGAAACGCGAAACAGGTAATTACAAGGAATATTACATAAGCGTTATCAAATCTATATGGAACCTTTTTATAAAAGATTCCAACCGATTCTAATTCTTACAAAAAGTTTACGCGCTTGGACGAAAATATGCCTTGTTTTCGTTAATTATAATTTAAACAAAAAATTATATTACATTACAGGCAGCCAGTTTTTATTGCGCAAGAATGGGATTCGAACCACTCGGTTACCGCGGCTTAGAAACTGGTTCGAGACTTACGGCGGCTCATGCTGTTAAACAAAATCAGGTTATTAATTAATTTTATCCATTAATAACACATTTACTTAATGTCATGAATATTTTCATTTATTTAATTCACTTGATATTTTAATAATGTTATGTAATATTTAATATTTCATTATATTCTACAATATAAACATAATAATGCATAAAAACATAATAATGAATTTTCTCTCCTAGGTAGTATTCGTTTTCGAATCAGCTTATGAACCTGAAAATAAGGAAATGGGAGATCATCTTTCTCGACATGGGGATGGTGTCCGTGATATCGCTTTTAACGTCGAAGATATCGATACTATCGTTAAGGTAACAGAGATGTATCGATCTAATTGCAAAAAAAATTGTATAATTATTTAAAGAAAAAAAAGAAAAAAATGTTTTTCATCTACTTAGGTAGCGAAACAAAAAGGCGCAAAAATCGTACGAGACATATGGCAAGAGAAGGATGAGTTTGGTGTTGTTAGATTTGCCACCTTACAAACGGTAAGATTATAAAATAATTAGTTTATGCGTATGAGAAAGAGAGAGAGAGAGAGAGAGAGAGAGAGAGATTAAAAATCGAATGATGCAATTATTGCTTCATAAAATGGATTAAATATATTTTTAATCAGTATGGTGACACGCTTCACACTTTGGTTGACAAAAGCAAGTATAGAGGATTCTTTTTACCAGGCTTCGTAAAGGTTTCAGAAGACGTACTCGCGAAGCAATTGTACGTATCGTTATAAATTAACTATTTTTTTTAATATTGTTTATTGTACATTTCGATAAATTTGCAGACCGACGACCTATTTAAACTTTATAGATCATATCGTAGGAAATCAACCTGACAAGCAAATGGAATCCGTAGCCAAATGGTGAATAACATTGCTGTGCATTTATTTAGGAAATAGAATGCCTTATAGAATGCTATATTTCATTTTAGGTACGAAGAATGTTTACAGTTTCATAGGTTTTGGTCAGTAGACGATAGTCAATTACATACCCAATATTCTGCTTTACGTTCCATTGTCATGACAAATTGGGAAGAAACTGTTAAAATGCCAATTAACGAGCCAGCACCCGGTAAGAAACGTTCTCAAATTCAAGAATATGTCGAGTATTACGGTGGCGCTGGTGTGCAGCATATAGCATTGAATACGGGCGACATAATAACAGCTGTAAGTAATGTTAAATTTACTTTCGATCGTACTATTTTTTTAACAATGATTATATTCATTCCATTTTATAATTATAGATACAAAATTTACGAGCGAGAGGTGTGGAATTTTTGAACGTTCCCGACAGTTATTACGATATGTTAAAAAGTCGTTTGAGTGCTAGTAATGTAAAAATTGCGGAAGATTTAAATGTACTTCAGAAATTAAAAATCCTTATAGACTATGATGAGAACGGTTATTTACTGCAAATTTTTACTAAAAATATGCAGGACCGGCCGACTCTTTTTATAGAGGTTATTCAAAGGCATAATCATAACGTGAGTATAACATATTAATGTGTTTAATGAAGATTTTATATTAGAAAATAATGTACTACAAAACAAATGATATTTATTATGTTACAGGGATTTGGTGCTGGGAACTTTCAAGCGCTGTTTGAAGCAATCGAACTTGAACAAGCGAAACGTGGCAATCTGTAATATATTGTAGACACTGTTATTGCATAAAAAATGTTTTAACAATGAGATTAGTATAATAGCATTAAATCTTATTACTTATAAATGTATTTTACAGTAAATGCGATTTACGTAGTATATTTCTTTTTTACAAGTGCAAGCGTTTGTGCATATATTGTACATTTGATGTTTCATATATTACACATTTATTAATTTTGTTCACTGGTTATTATACCATTACCTACAATATGAAGTTGTAAAGGCTTTAATGAAAAATGTGATATATGTGCAAACAATCAATCCTACATTTTGATCTTATTCATTAATATTATAGTTATAAAAATACAAAGCATTCAGAAAAAAAGTACTGTTTTTATATTTCAATGTGTACATATATAAAATTGTTGACATTAAGTGTTATATTAAACTATGCTTTTTTTGAAATACTATAACATTACTATTATATAACCAAAATAAGGAAATTGAAGAAAACATAACGATTATTAAACTGTATTTATTCTTAAATGGTTTGTTGTGGCCAAGATATAAGCGGATAATCTTCATATAAAAACTGGGATATTTAGATAAGTGGGATAATATGCAATGACAAAGAAAGATAATGAAAACTTAGCTCACTTATTTCAACATGTGAATAGTCCATGGTTCAATAAATTGTTTGTGAGTAGTTCTAGTAACAACAAACGTTTTCTTCATGGACTATCGTGAATGCCCAGGCGAAAAATATCGTGCTGACAAAAGAAGGAATTTTCCAGTGGTTTCAGCACAAAAACCTGTGAGAAGGGATGTGGTGGATCTTCATCAGCCTAAAAAAATATTTATACCCATATTGTAAATGATGAACAGTCACCATTTATACGGACGATTCAAGGAGTTTTCATTTTTATTATCATTTGTAACATAAATAGTATCTTATAACAGAACCAATCTAACAAATAAAATTTACATTGTGATAACATTGCTATACAAGTTAAATGATAACAAAAACAGCACATATGTGGGGTCATTTTCTTGTAGAAGAAAACTATACTACAAGGGAATACATATAATATTATGAATGCAATGTATGCATTCAATATTTATACCACAACATATCCAATTCCCGTCTACAAAAGGACTAAAAATTGTATGATAGTAATACAGTGAATATACCATAAATGATACAGTAGTAATAAAAACAATACATAGTAACAAAATATTTTTAACAAAATAATAAAGATTATCAGTAGCATTTTGAGATTATCAATTCATTATGCAATTGAAATTAGTTCAGTAATTTAATTTATATATGAAATACAAGATATTAGTAACTTATTTATTAATGAACACGATTGTATTACTTTTTCTAACATTGATCATTTCCTTACATGGGTGAACATGTGACATCATGATAGATGTCAAAATTTTACATCTATCAAGTCATTCCATATAAATATGGAGCAAGGAAATAACAATCTTACGTATATATATATACATTAACTTACAGGATCTTAATAACATGATACAAGAATATACTACATCTAAGTAGAAAAATTGTTGGCCAAAATTAATTAAAAATCAATTGTCTTAGTAACCAGCAATTTCTCTGCCAGTTTTATTTCCCTATTACAGTTGGTAGTTGGTATATCTGTTCTTGTTTTTTAATAAGGTTATATAATATAAAAAATGATGTATATAAACATGCATTTTTTCTAATATTAAAACAAGCAGATGTATTCGTGTAAAGCAACGCCAAAGAGTAGAAAATATTGGATAGGCTTGCCTTTACCAAAGTACGGAGATCAGTGGATGATTGGTACCTGTTGCCTAAATCGTGTCATGCAACGCAAGTCTGAAGATGTCGTGCTGCACGTAAAAGCTGGTGCCGATTGGCTTCAGGACAAACGTCTGGATGTAGGCGTGGGGCTGATCCTCATCAGTCTACCCAATCATCAACAATCACTCACTGAGTTTTCTTATATCATCTTCTTTGCAGATGTAGGTATATAGAGATAGTTGCTGGATACTAGTCATAGCGCAATGTCTACCTTCACACGGCAGCACAAAAAATGTCAAACGATACAGTATATACATGTAATGTCTCCAGTCCGCAATAAACAATTGTATAGGCAGAATTCCAATATCAATGTAATTGGTACATCGTAATAGTACTAATTAGAATGTTTTTTTTTTGTTCGAAATTTGGTTTTCACTTTTTTAGAAAACTAAAATCTTTTCTTCTTTCATAAAATTAGATTCTCCAAAGAAGTAAAATGTTTTGATTACATTCAATCAATTTAATAGGTGCTATATAATATTAAATTACTGAACCAATTAAAATAAAAAAGAGGAAAAAAAACAAATTTTTAGACTATATTCTTTACTCTTTCGACATTATAAATATAAAAATTTATAATATAAAAAATATAGTGTGCTTAAAATATCACATATAAACCACATGCATTAAATTGGACATAGACATGGGTAGAACAATTGTTACAGCTACATCTCATACCATAAATTATTTTTAAACTATTTAACATTTTCCTATTTTATTTTTGACGCATACTTTAATATTTAAATATGTGCTCATAAGATTGACCAAGATAGAAGACAAATTTGACCTTATCTCGATCAAATGAAAACAATGAAATGAGCAATGGTTAATTCCCATTTCCAGATCCTTGCTAAACCATTATCTATACTGATATTTATTTCAGAAATAGAATAATGTTGTCATATAACCTTATTTCTATCACAAGACAAATCCTCATTTCAAATTAACTTGAACCAATTTCCATACACAAACACTTAATAGCAACGACAGAACTGTAATTGAAATAACCTTACTGCGAACTTCTTACCTGCAGCCTTCCCAAAACATTTATGAGTACACCACCATCGAACATAGGTTGCGAATCAATTGCTGTTATTATTCGATTGATTTTTTGAAACGTCAAACTCTAGAAGAATAAAGGATCACATTTATAAAAAATGTAAAGCATTTATGATGAGTCATCATACATCTGATATTTGAATATTAAAATGAGATCTGTTGACATTAGTCCGCATGTACGTAATGCTTTTTCTCAAACTAATAGGTACCATGCTGTAAATATTATATGACGTTCATTATTTACACATTGCTGTGTATTAGTACATAGCGTGTTTTTCTTCAGTAATATTCGCAATACTGCTTTTACGATGGTGTTTATCGTTAACATCAGAATCCTCTGCTACTCCAAAACTCCTCCTTAGCTACTCCAAAACATCACCTAAGCTTGTTCCGTCAGGGATTACTGTTAAAGTATCAAAAGCCGCTAGAGTAGGGAGTATGGGAACTGGCAACAGTAAGCATGCATGCTTATTCATGTAAACACTGTGCATTTTGTTGTACTATGTGCAGTATGCTGCCTGTTAGTATAAAGAACATCATATACATGTGGTCTTAATGTCATTTGAGATCTTAAGTTTTTCAAAGTTGATTCTTACTTACGTGTAAAGATTTTCTCTTATTGTATACAAAATAATACATACAAATAAGTAATACTTTCTATATAATTCAATAAAAGTACATATAGCTGTAGACAAGATACTTACAGTTAATTTTTCCATAATTTTGATGGCACCTTGAATTTGGAAACCTTCAAACGTCATAAACGACGTCTCGGTCTGAAAATACATGAATATTCACTTGTGCTATCATCATCAGCTTATTCACAATAAATCGGAACAAACGAGGAAAGAAAACTACAACTTACATTATACATGTTTATTAAGTTTGGTCTCTGAGCTGGATCATCGAATAGTGCATAGTACTGCTGTACAAATCCTTTTCCAATAACTTCATAGGATGGATTCAACTCCATTATTTAGAGACTATTAGTTACTGTGGCCACTAGAAAATGTTAGCAACGTAGACCGGCCGTTGGTTTGATCACACAGCGTTCGTACCTTTGAAAAATTTTATACTAACGATAATGTTAACTTTTCGGGCATCCCTCATGCCAGTTAACAAGCGAACAGGAAGCAAAGAAGGGGGAACTCGTGTGTTAAAAGATCGAACTATTAAGAGTTGGATAGACCGGAAGAACGGCGCGGACATATTCCACGCGCCCTCTCACAGGATTAGTAGCGAACTAGACCAATCACGAATTTGAACACTTTGGCAGCTACGCGAATTTTTAAACTTGCGTCAGTGGATCACAATACCACCATGGCACAAATGAAAAGACAAGCGCTGATCACATGAGAGCATTGTGGTAGCGAAAGTGTTAATATCGTATAATTAATACACAATTCCTAAATTAATAGTAGCACATATAAATGTATCATTGTGTGTATATTTTCAAATGTGTAAGCTACATATTTCGTTCTCTCTCTCTCTTTATATTCATACGTATATATATATATACACATTTGCGCGCGCGCTATTTTACAATTCATTTCAGACAACAGCATTTCTGTATAAATAAAATGTTCCTTATGCATGTATATTTCTGAGGCATGATCACAGGGAGTTCCTTACGCTCTCGATAGAGCAAAAAATGCAACAGACGATTATCTCCAAAACTATTCGAGATATCTAACAACCCTTTTGGATCTTCATGTTTTATAACAAAATCTAAATGTGTGTGTGTGTGTGTGCGCGTATGCATCCACTGTAGTGGATAAACGACAGAACGAATTAAATTGAAATTTACATGGAAAATCAGGTTTCACCCAACGAGGATCCACGAACAATTTCGACTTGATCCAACTTCCGGTTTAAAAATGGCGGGTATTTCAAAAATTACAAAATTCCTAAGAAAAGGGAAAAGCGAGCGCAACGAGTTGACCACGAAAGAAGAAGAGGCGAGCGTGACGAGCCGATCACCATCCCGATTGTTCTTAAGCGAAAAACAATAGACTCTTAGATTCTTTGTCGCGATCGTGCCTAGCAGCTGATTTTTGTTTTTACCTTAAAATGTATTTAGTATGACATCTTTTACCAATTTTAATTGAATAATATTATAATGAAGAGTTGCAAATATTTTTGAACAAGCCCTGAAATTGTAATTTTGCAATTTCTTCAGTTTGCTTATTTCGCACTTGTGTATGTCCCTATTTAATTGGGTGTGTCATATGACAATTCTGCCAGCTATTTGGCAGGAAATATCTGCTAATATAACCTGTTGTCAGATTGGCGGCAGGAACGCAGCAGGGTCTGCTCGCAGACAATGCAGCAGATTGGCAGCAGATCCTGCAACTTCAGCCATTTATTAAATTTAAAATGGAAGCGGATACACGTATATAGATACATATGTTAGCAGTTGCTTGGTTTCTGCCGTCAATCTACTACTCGATTCTTTCAGCAGGTTCTGTAGGCAAAATCAATCAGACAATCTACTGCCAATCTGTACGCAAGCGGTTGTCAGGGTATAGACATTTTTTGCAGATATATCTTCAATTCTGCGGCCGTGCCTAGAAAGAACTCATAGATCTATAGACTCTTCGTCGTGGTCATGTCTAATGCGAAAAAATGAAGTCCCACCCGTGGGTTCAGGGGCCGCCCCCCCCCCCCCGACCCTGAAGCCGGCAAGTCAGCCAGCCCGAATCGGGCTGCCGATGAATGTGGTTCTATATGTCTGATATTTCATTTTTTCCCGCATTAGTCAATCTAAAGTATAAAATAGATACAGTTCGATTTTTGTCTGTCCGTTTGTCTGTTAGAACATGACATGAAAACAGTAGAACATTATTCAATGAATTTCAGTATCTGAATAAAGGACAAGATGAATTAGAACATAGACTATCAATTTTTCGATTATTATCATTGAGAGAGATGGGGTTTAGACGGAGGTACAAATAAGAATTTTCGAATATCTCTTTTAATTGTAGTTCTATTGAAAAATTGCACATAACTAAAAATATAGAAAAAGTAATTTCGGTCCTTTTATGTTTTATACATTTTTATTATACGACGAATGGTAATAGAGTTCTTGCAATTTTTTTTTATTTTCAATACTAGCTGCTTATGTACCCACACACACACACAGAAAAACTGGTAATGTTGTATATCAAGAGATATTCCACTGATCGATTGCTTGATAATACCCAACATAGTCAAAATGTTACCCATCATTGACGAATATTACAGCTAAAGCTAGTAATAAATAAACAAAAGAACCTCGATGTTGCTATCAGTCCCAATGAGCAATTTTTAGCTCAATTTATAATTTATATCGGGCTCAACAGCAAACATATTTAGAAATTAATCGTGCCGAATAACCCATTGCTATTAATGTGAATATATATATATATATATATACATATATATGATGTTTCGCAATAAAATGTTTTTAAAAAAAAGTACTTTCAAAGGAATGCTGTACATGTATAGACGATAACACATAACACTATCGAAACGTCATAAGTTGAATCATTCGTCAATAGCGCCTCTTGAACGATCCTAATCCTTTATTCGTCCCCTCAGTTAACGACACACCGTCTCGACATGCGCACATGTTTTGATCGTTGCTCTCGTTTTTCCAAACCTTATTCGTGCTGCGAGTGTTCGAAATTCGTTTCGTTTGCTTTAAAATACGCACACGATGGTAACATCGCGTATCATTTCGGTGTAATGGAAAAAAAGTAATATTTTACGATTTTACCGAGCCAGTTAAAAATAAAAGGTACGTCACGTTTTACGTCTCATTACCTCGATCGTTATTACTATTAATATTTATTGTTATTGTTGTCTACAACACTTTCTTTTATAAATAGTAGTCCATAATAGTATCTTATTCGAAAATTGTTCACTGAAAGCAAGCACGGCGGAACGGAAACCTAAGAAAGATATAAACGTGAAATTGGCGCCATACCATATTCATAAATCTTACGAACACGTTGGACAGAGCGTTTTTGACATCTTAAATAGTGTTGTGTTTAAATATGCAAATATTTTGTCTTCTTTCTTATATTTTAGACTTTCGGAAAAAGTTTTAACGAATGTTCGTTATTATCTGTCGCACGTGCGATCTTGTTACACACTATCCTCTTTATCAGTTTGATATTATCAGTAGTATCGCGCTCTTTTATCTGCCTTATACGAAAACTCATTAGATAACCGAATGAAGATAGATCTATCGCGAAAAGTGAAAGGTAATAACGATTTGAGGAAAATAAGCGGTTAATTTCGTAATTTCGTCCTAATCAATTAAGCAATATTTTTTTTACACCGCAGGAGCATAACCGTCGGAAATTAATTAAAGTTTATGTTAAAATTTTCCTGGAATATAAGTCCATAGTTTACGATATAGCCTCCTATCAAAATGTAATAATAGTAATTTTGAATTCTGGAGTCGTCTTTGTTTTCGTATTTTAGATACAATTTATAACTAAATATGAATACTTATAAATTAAGATGACATTTTACGGACGTTTCCAGAAATATCGCAATTAAACGGTTGCTCTTTTGTTCTCTTTACCAGACAGTATTGGAATCAAATAAAACAAATATATATTTAAAGATGAAATGTTTCATTTCTCGTGATCTCATATTAAGCTTACAATCTCGTACACAGAAATATTTCAACGTACTGTTGGAATCCAGTGGGAGACAGGACGAGAATATGATAACGACCGCGTTCTGACCATACCTTATCCTGTCGCGCAGAGGATGTGACATTAACGCCGATTAAACATCATGTTTCTAAAATTAATATACAGCGTTATAATAGCACGCGAAACAATATTCGAAGCATTCTGATACTTTCTTATTAGACATCATATATACTAGAAAGTTGAAGACCTATGTATGTAGAAAAGACATAGTTAAAGAATAATCTATAAATGATCCATTTGAACGTTTGTCACTTTAAACGCTCGCGATATAATAGAAACAAAAAGGCTAGCAAGTTTGCGTTCATTGATATGCGATACGACGAGCAGGAAACAAGCAACTGGCTGGATATAGCCTTGGTATTCTTTCGTCGACTCTACCGGATGCGTCCGTTTTCGGCATAAACGACAGCAATGTCGTTACGTGCTTTTATTTGTTAAAGAAAATATGATTTATTGTTAAGAAATCGAATGTTGATAAAAATCCGAGGCAAGTTATCTTAAGAGCCGATATCTGACACAATTCATTGTGCGCGAGGTAGATTTGCTGATACTGATTAACGTGTGAGAAATATAAAATTAAAGAAAAATCACCAAATTATCGACATTATTTTTGCCGTAGAGAAAACGGAAATATGTCACCTCGGAATAAGCCGATAAAGATTACCGCAGTCGGAGACGGGATGGTCGGCAAAACGTGTATGCTGATTACATATACGACAAAAAAATTCCCAACGGAGTATGTACCCACTGTGTAAGTAGCATTCGCTCGCTTATTTTTTTGTATTGTCAAAATTACCTCGCCGAGACTCGTTATTTGAGTCGTTTATTTTGAAAGTGGTATAAGTCTATTTTTTATGATTATAATTTTTATGAAAAAATAAGATGATTGGATCAGATTACAACCATAAATATAATTTAAACTTTCTTTTCCAAATTTGGACTTTCAAATGAAACAGCTCATTTGTTGATTTCGTAATGGACTACGGGAGCGTTATTTTACGAATACCAACACACGTCTTTCGCGTTATACTATAATATTGTCATGGATGCTTCTTTTTAGCTTCGACAATTACGCAGATCTTATTTACGTAGATGGACAGGAATTTGAAATAATGTTGTGGGATACCGCTGGTCAAGAAGATTATGAACGTCTTCGGCCATTGTCATATCCAAACGTAAGTAAATTTTGGAGTAAACGTGAGTAAAAACATCACGTGTTTTAAAGGAGATCTTTACTATGTATTTCCTTGCAGACCGATTGTTTCTTACTCTGTTTCTCGATCAGTGCTCGTAGTTCTTATGAAAATGTCGCGAGTAAATGGTACCCGGAGATAAAGCATCACTGCCCCAATGTGCCAATAGTCCTTGTCGGTAAATAGGCATCGTTATTATCTGTTGAATTTTTTCATATTCTACTGTCACAATTATTTTTTTCTTTTTTTTGACACATCACGTTAGGTACCAAGAACGATCTCAGAAATCAAGAAAACTTGGATATAATAACATTACAAGAGTGCAAGAAAATGAAGAAAAAAATCAAGGCCGCAAAATACGTCGAGTGTTCGGCTGTGAAACAGGAAGGTTTGGAACAAGTTTTCGTAGAGGCCATTAGGGCAGTATTAAAAAAGCCACCGTCTAAAAAACTTTGTTATATATTTTAAAATAATTATTTATATTTGGATTCGAATCCATCCGACTTCTAATTTTCCATAACTAATCAGGCAGAATAATCATAGCCTCACCAATCAAATTTAGTGTATTTTAAATTCAGCATTTTTTGAAAGTGACCAACGAAAAGCAATGATAACTTTTCGTAATCCTCGATAGTTCTTTCTCGATTATTATTTCTTTGTGATTTATGTTTCAAAAGTTACGATATAAATATATTTCTGAATATTCCTTTTTCATGACTAAAATAAGGAGTAGAACTATTTTAATCGTAGCAAAGTGGATGCTTTATATTTATATGTATATACACATACAGTTTTTTAATTTATTGATAAAACCGTCGTAGATTATGAAAATAGAAAATGTTTTTAATAATATAGATTTTTGTAAATTCCAATACATTTCTAGGTGTCTCATAGTAACAAAAATAATAAAGATAAGTGTAACTACATATAAACAAATTACTCCAATACTACTTTTAATAGTTTTAATTCACGTAATTCATAAGAATTTATTTAATTGATGGACATGGATTGCATACATGCAATATTTTATACATAATGCTACAATCATGCATCTCGTAATATGTATAAAACAAAACCACTTTATTAAAGATAATTACAATGACAAAATATGCCATATGTCTTCTTTCTTTTGATCTTCATAAATTTTATACTTATACATATGTATTTTAATTTAGAATAATACCTTAGATCACATTGTATCGCATTGTCATTTGCGAATATCATAGATGTTAGAATATTTATTTTTATCTTAGCAGAAATTGCATTTATCCATCTAAATGTTACAAAAGAAAAGTAACGAAAGTAGAAGATCAATTGAGATGAGTTCTTATAAATACACTAATACATGTACTTGCGGCTCGATCATGGACAAAGATAAATATCATTTGAAACAATGTCAATCATATCTATTTACCGTCCAAAACTACCGTCTGAGAGAGGTGTTACTTTTTGTTGAATAATCTTACCATAACCTCCTCGTCCACTGTCAAAATCGGATCTATATTCGTCTCTTACCTGAAATAATATATAAATATATAGCAATAAATAATATCTAAATATATAGCATTGATATAATAATAAAAGAAATGTCTACTTGTCCTCCTGTTTTTCCACGCCCATACTGTCTGCCTTCTATGAATCCAGCATCCCAATCTGTTCGAATAATTCTATCGTCTAGACGTGTACCATTAATATATCGCATACAGTTTTCAGCATCCATTCTTTGATAATATTCAACGAAACAAAAACCACAGGGAGTCTTCTTATATTTATCTAAGCCCATAATGATACGTCTGATATCGCCGCATTTAGAAAATAATTCATATATTTGTTCTTCTGTAGTATAAAAAGATAGATTACCGACGTACAAAGTAGTGGAATTTCTGAGAAGTCTATCTTGTTCTGCTCTAGATCCCTAAAATTTAGTGAAATCATAAATGATATACCAAAATTTGAGAAATAATCATATAAAGTGAGGTTATCGCTCGAATGCAAACCTTAAAATGTTGATCTCTGTACGAACTTAATTCGACTGAAGGAGAACCTGTCGCGTTCGTTTTTACTGCGGCCATTACATGTATATTTATTTACTGACCACTGTATTTCGCATCAGATTTTTAGAATATAACGAATACACAAATTACATCGAAATTTCACCAATATATTAAACTCTCAGTAATGATAATACCACTGCCACATAACGTCGTGATGCCACCATTTTAGTAGCATAAAACGAAACCGTATGTATGAACTATATGTCGTACCAACACAAGATAGTTTATATCTTGATCAAAACAAAATTTTATAGCAATTTACAATAAAGCTTGATGTGTTATTTTTCATATTCATATTTTTAGGTAAATTTGACAAATTAATAACTTACCTGTACTTATGCGTTAGAATGAAATAAATAAAAAAAAAAAAAAAAAAAAAAAAAAAAAAAATGGTGAAAGAAAACAAAGAAAAAAAAAGAAAAAAAAATTGGTTAAATTGGTGAAAGAAATAAAAGAAGTCTCAATTTATATTATTATAATTTTATAAGAGTTAATTATTTATGCAGTTTTCATTGATTTCCAAGTTTAAGGAACAATGATTAGAAGGAACGATGTCTTTATATAACATATGTATAACATTCTTTTATCTCAACAGTTCAAAAAATATGCTTATAAACCAAATATGTATGTCTATAGGTTTACATACATGATATGCATTTTTTTTTTCTATACAAAAATCATTTATTTAGAATTGCACTTTTTCTATTCAAAATATTGATTTACCCCAACATAAAGTTTGCTATCTACACAAACACACGGAAATTATACAATTAATGTTTACATACTTCTATAAATGACGGCAAAAACCTATACAAATGAAAAATCTTGTACCCAAGTAAAAGTATAAAATAAATGGACTACGTTTTGTTTTGATCTTATATTTATCAATGGACTATGTGCGTTTTCACACCTATTCTATCATTAGGTATAAAATGTAGATTATTATCTACATTTATTCAATATCTTTTACCTTTTTATCATCAAAAATTGTGTTTATACTTGTATCAAGGTATTAAAAAGATCAATGCAAATAAAATGTGATTAAATTTGTAAAAGTAAGGATAAAATATGTAACAATAATTAATGTTTAATTTTGAAATCTGTCACGTTACATAAGTAATAAACAAATATCATAGATCATATTGTAATACACAAATTTCCATTGCAGATAAAAAATCAGACTTTCTAGGCTTGCAGCCCACAAAATGGAGTACATTTATGTTGTGTTTTTGTCGTACTTGAATCTAATCACAGTTTATTCTGATGCACAAAATAACAAAAAATTATCAGTTACAATACTGTAACAGGGTCGTTTAAAGAGAACAAAGTTATAATATGTCTTACACATATAATCTGATCACAACTGTTTACCAAAAGACTTTTTTCAAAGTACCACAGATTAATAGTACTTTCTATGAAATAGAATTCTTAAGATTTTATTATACCGTTGACTGTATATAAATTCCAATCTTTGTTCCATAATGTTTAATGGAATAATTGGTTCCTCTCAGACATAATTTTGTTACACCATAAACATACATTCCTCTCTCAAGGAACAATCATTATTCAATCAGATTCAAGGTATCTTTATGTCACTGATATCCCACTTTTAGTCATACGCTTATACAATATATCAACAGAGGAGCAGCTGATGTCATTTCCATGCACTCTTCACGAATATATTCAATAAACATCTCGCCAAATTTCCATATATCAAGTTTTACAGGCATTAAAATGGATTTAATGCATACACATAATTCACCATATACAATTTCCAGGATAATACATAAGTAAAGGATAAGATACCTTCATGTTATTCAAGTTGTCTAAAATTTCAGAAATATCAAGAAATGCGATTAATGCTCGTCAGATACTTTCTTTATATTTTCCATATATATATATTAGTAAACCTTGTAATTGATGAATCTATAAAAGCTTACTCTTACGATTGTATCTTAAATAAATTGTATAGGGCAAACTTTTATGAATTGTTTAAAGAAAAATGACTACTATCTTTAATTGCTAATTGATTTCAAGCAATTTCTAAAGTAAGGTGTAAACACAGCTCTTCCCAATAAAGAAAATAGGTTTTAAAATCTATTTTCATTGAAATAAACCCTTATCGTTTTTTAACGTTTCTTAACAACTATATATATACATACATACATATATATATATATATAGACACACACACACACACACACACAAACATAAATATAATGAATACAGCTGAAGAGTTTTTAAAGTAACAATTTATTTTTCTCTGCAGATAATATGAAATATATTAATCGTTTTTTATGTTTATATTTTGCCTTATCAAATATACAGACAATTAAAGATATTGATTTAAGACAATGTACCAAGTAGATTTTTTTAACTTAACAATGTAGATCAAATTATACATCCATTAATCATAAAAAAAGCAATCACGATTAAAGTAACTTTCAACTTATCGCCATTTGTAGTCGTAATAAGCGTTTGTGGATTCATCAATGACAGGGTTTATGTAATACCTATACGCGTACACCACCAATATTTATTGTAATTGCTGTTTTAAAACTCGAATGACTAAAGAGCTACTTAGAAATGTATCGTCTATGGAGCTCTTTCTAAAGCAAAAAATTTTAAAGCACCAACATACAAACTCAGATAATTCTTATATTAATTTACTTTATAGCAGGCAATTAATTTTTGTGTATATTATTAAACATTGTATCTAATCATTTAAAATATAGAAAAAAGGCAGCATTGTAAACTTAAGATATAGTCTCATTTTTTGATAATTCTTCATTATTTAGGAGATTGGTTTTTGTGTTTCAGCATCCGTTACTTCAATTTCTGTACGCATATCAGTAACAAATATATCATATGCGCTCTTTACTATAATGTATAGGTACATATAATCATATAACATCTAAAGCCAAGCTCCTGTAATATACACAACACTTGAGGCACTTAAATGTGTGCTCAAAGACCATATTTCTGACATTTCTTATATTACTTGCTTAAGCATAATTCTAAACGGTATGTTATCTCTCGTAACAGTGTCACCAAAAAGGAAAGTCAGTGCCGTAATCAGGTATTCAAATATTTTAACAGTTGTTTCTTTCAATTAATAGAAACAGGATAATATATTCCAGAATATTGATAATGATTAACTTCAAATTGCGCCTGATTAATTGTAATAGATCACTTAAAGCTTCTAGTAAAGACTAGAAAATATTTGGATCATCATGGAATGTTATATTTTCAAAACTTTTTTTAGTGTTAACGCAAACATATTGTCAAGTATATGCCCACAGATCTTTTGATTTTTTTTTTCGTACATGAACTTCTAGCTTAATTTTTTATAATTTCTTTATTATAGGTTTTGTACCATTACGTATAAATACCACGGAAAATAAGAGTTAACCACTAATATTATATTAAAAACAAACTTCTGAATGGAAAATATAACACACCAACGTATATAATCTTCATTCCAGTGGATGGTTCCCAAACATTTTTATCTAAGTAGCTTATCTTAATCTAACTCAAAATACTGCAAGTATTAACGACTGCATGTTTAATTTTATTTACAACTACCAGTATCGAAACAACTGCTTCCGTACATTATATATCTCTTGTTGTTATGAATTTGATTTATCCATTTAACAGAATTGTAAATTCTAGTTATGCTTGAAAAAGCATGTCTAGTTCTATGCGTGCTACATAATACAATTAAATTTTTACTTCTTAGTTTATAGTTCATTTAATAATTTATTTACGATAATCCCTCTGAAATTCTAGAGTACTTATTTTTGGATAATCTTTTTTTTTCCTTTCATATATTAAATATGTACACATTTAATTGTAGCTGCATAAACAAGCAAATATTAGTTAAAAGCAGAGTAACTATGTAGTCAGATCAATCAATTAAATAGTTTTTAGTAAAGAATAATATGAACTGAAAATTGTCTGTTACTGTGGTTGTTTATTATTATATACATAATCAATATTCTGGAAAATATATCACTCAATTATGTACACATACGATTAACTAAGATTAAGAAACCCATATTAAAGGTTCAGTCTGTTGCTTGCGTTATGTGAAAAACATTACACTTTTGCCAAACTGATGTGGTTGCTAATTGAGAAAAAGAAAGAGAAAAGAAAAAATGTTGTCAATGTCTATTAAAAAGTATGCATAGCAAGTTTTGGCACGAAGACAATAATTCCCAGTTACGGCCCTGTATCGTGAAAGTGTAGGCAAGGGCGGGGGGGGGGGGGGGTTAGGAGAGAAAGGAATTAAAAGATTAATACATTAGCTTAATATTTTTACAAGCTAACAAATATGTACCTCCAAAATTACAGAACCAAAACAATAACAATATTCTTCTATGCAACATGTTGTTCTGCCAGTAAACGTAACTCTTAAATGTAGGGCAATCGCTGTCTCTCGAAATAATTTGTTATGATCCATAGTTAATCAATACACATTCATTGTAGGCAAAGTCACTGTACAATGTAAAAAGTTTTCTTCGTTTCCACCACATCCACTTTAGGATGAAAGCAGTAGCATTCAATCCACTCAACCCAAATTAATGGTAATATAGCTAAATATTGAAATTCATTGTAGCAGTATCTGTAAATATCCTTATGTTATAAAATTTCCAATTTTTCATGCATTATGTATATACTAAATCTAGAATAAGAAGCCTATGGATTGTAAAATAAAATATGTCAAAATATTACTTACGTAATAGTTTAGATGTTTCCATCCTTTTCATCTGTTTTATGTTTTGTACAAGGTAAGTCACGACAATGTTGTGCTACTTGAGCATAGCTTGGCTTTGTAACATCCTAATGTAAAAGAATACAACCACTCAGTTACAAATTTACTCAATACAGATATACATGTAAAATTAATATTGAAAATGATATAATATATTCATGTAATTATATTAACACGTTAAACGAAGAGCTTGTAACAATAAAGAAAATTTTTATTTACGGTGCGTGTGACCGCATGTTCGTGTATAAACAAATGATTAGGGAAAGACGAGTAAGTACCGCCTCTCCTAAACGTAAAAGCCGCCTAGTACCGGTCCGCAGGAACCGTTGTATAAAATATATATTTTTGCGAATATACAATTTTTTTATGTAATTATGACAATTAGTAGATTGTTTATATCGTATTTCATTGAAATTGCGTTTGAATGTTATAATATTTGTAGAAAAAATTATACTATATATTTAAAAATATTCTCATCTGTTTCATGTTTCAGATAAAATATGTACATAAGGTATATATCTCTACAAATATTTCGTATAAAAGAATACTTATACTAATATATTGTAAATCATAAAAAATGTAATTGTAAATTATACAAATTTACTCTGAAATATATTTAATTCTTTGGGACATGGTGGAATAAAAAGTGTCCTACCTTGTTTGTATCTAAATTTGCATGGTGGGATACTTTTTCTACAGTAAGCATCAGATATAGTTCACCAATATGAAGTTGGCAGTAGTTAAGTTATATAAGAATTTCTATATTACCGCTGCTATCACTAATTTTATATTGGTGAACTACGTCTGATGCTTATTGTACCACCTCAAAAAATTGAAAATACTTTAAAAACAGCGATTTAAATTGAATCTTATACTAAAGCTACCTCGTTAAATTTTATGAGAATAAAATTTCTGTGCAAGATGGGCCATATAATGTCTAAAATTCCATGCTTCAAAGAGTTTAAATTATTATTTATAAAAAAGTTTAGCATTACTATAATAGCTTGTAGATAACTGATTAACATAACGCATAGAAATAAAATAAGAAGAAATATATAGATTTACTTTATGCACATACAACATGGCTTTCAACATTATAATAAATAATTATAGACTACTTCATTGACAATGAGACAAACAATGCTAAACATAGTAGAAGAATACTTACTAAGGGAAAGGCAGATGTAACTCCAGTATGTAACTGGGAATTCTGTGAGGCAGTTGGCATGTTACAAGCGCACCTGGTCACTGGATCAGACTCTTCTGCTGCATTTGTATTTGTGGTTATAGCCTCATCCACACCATTCATCATGTTCAAGTCATCAGTCTTTATAGATCTGTCAGCGGTGCATTTCAGTAAGAAAGAACTATACCTGAGCATGCACAATTATAATATATACATACATATTACAATAAGTATTGAGAAAATAACAATTGCACACCTCAGAGTCATGCAGAAATTATTAGTGTAATGTAAAGGAGCAGGTTTTGCAATATTGCAACACATGGTTAGCAAACTAGTATACATTTATTTACCTTCACTGACAAAGAATCTATAGTTATTTTCTTTTTTATATTTATGTGTAAAGAATGATTACATATTATTATAATAAGAATCATAATTAGTAATCAAAATGCTTCTAAAAGTAATTTGTAACTGAATAATTAACAATAATAATAACAAACACATGCACTAGCACCAGCACTAGCGTGAACAATCAATAATAATGACAATGTTCTTCTCATTACTATTATTATCCTTATAATGCGAATGATGATTACGATGACAATAATAATCATAGTAATCATATTTATCATCATCATCATCATCATCATCATCATCATCAAACAATAGTAATAATCATTATTGTAATAATATCATTATTAATACCGGCACGAAGGACAGTGAAAATAACAGCTGCAATGTTGTTAACGGCTCTGATAGTAATAATAAATGATAAAAAAAAAATATTGAAGTAGATAGGCTGTAGTATTTTCAACGTTTTGCTTGCTTGGGGGGGGCGGGGGGGGGGGGGTTAATAGAAAAATGATAGGTATGGAAATAAATGAAATATGTAAGTTGTATGACCTAAACTGAAAAAGTACAGAAACTGAAAGGGAAAAAAGTGGGTAAATAAAAAACTGAATAATAAATCTCTAGTACATGTTACTTTTTAATTAACCCATATGAAGTAGGAAAATTTTCTTTATTTTGCCGAAATTATCAAGAGATTTTTACTTGTATGCAAATTATTAAATTCATAAAAATTTTACTGATCAATCTAATGTTAAACATTCGTTGTACATCTATTTATATTTTGTGAACAACATGTTTTTATCATGCCAATTGTTTCCTTTTGCTACTAGTTCCTTAAGTACTTAAACATTTTCACAAAAGGTACATTCACTGTACCAAAATTTGGCAGTGCATGTATTCTCATAGACACTCAGCGTACAATTCTGACCATATTTCCGAGCACAAATTTGAAAGCAGTGGGTTATACTGAGTTGTAAAAAAATATATCGATTTTGAGCACAATATGTTTAATACATGCATTTATTTTATTTAACAAAAGAAAATAACACAACTCCCATAAAATGTTGATAAAACCTATGAAATCGTTTAAATAAAAATACCATAAAATATTTGTTCAATCACTGCAAAAATTTATAGCTTGCTAAAAAGGAAACAGCATAACGGAACTATTAAGCATAGTTGTAGACTAACCATAATAATGATAAAAAGAACAGTAGTTAATTCAACAATGGTTCATTTGAGCCTTAATATATTGTTTCAATCGTAATTTGTACCGTAATTCGTAAAATCGTTAAAGTATAACTGAAAAGTACAGATGATCAAATAAGAAAATTAATAAGATCATATAAAAATAAAAGTATTCCATACTGTAACAAGTTCAAATACATACATTTTTCTATTTCAATATATACTTATTTTAACTTATAACAAAAGTAATAATCCTGTAAAATTCAATACTACATAAAAATGTACAGGCTCATACAAACATGATAAATATATAAATTGGTTAAAAACAAAAACTACACTATTATTTCCCAAAATGTTCAAAGTATAAATCAAAAAAGGAAAATATTCTGTACTCAATTTAAAACTGTAGTTTTAAAAAAAACGTTAAGCTTATTCAAGTTTCTCTTTTTTTAGTAAAACCACATGTTTTTGTATTTATTATTATTTTACATAAACCACGACAGAGTCACAAATACAATCTATTCCCGTTAGCAATTACTAAATATCACGATTAATTATAAGAGTACATAAATAAGTTTCATGTCACCGTGCAAAACAAAAAGAAAATCAATTTTATATCACATTGATTATTTGATGAAACTTCAAATTATGGTGGTTATATGCAAACGAAAATTTTATATTGATCCTCACAATTTTGTAAAAGAATACATTTTATATTGAGGAAACTAAATATAATATCAAAACTCAGAATAAATGTAAATCATTAGATGTATGAAAATATTGCATGAAAATATATAACAAGCAACTGTAACATTTATTATTACCTTTACAATACAAATTAAAAGGTAGAAATTATTAATGTACTCAATAAATACATACACACACACATGCACACATAATTTTGTTATTTGTAGAAAAGATATGTTCATATTAAAGTAACCATGTGATATATTGCATTAATGTTATAACATCAGAACTCTATTTATATTGTAACAATCATCAAATATTTTTTATTTGAAATTGCACTGACAGAAATGAAATTCATCACTTTGTAGAAGCAACTTGTTCCTTGATATAAAACTGCTAATGTAAAGTCAACTATTATGTTCTCAACGATTTCAGGACTTTTACATACAAAAAAAAAGTTAATTAGCTAAGTAGACGATATGTTAATGAAATTTCTTCGTACGAAATGTAATTATAAAATTTCTCTCACGTATTATAATATAATTTCTAAAGATATGGAATGACTTGATAATCAATGCAATACAAAAACAAGGATGAACAGTTACTTTATTCAAATAACAAAAGGTACTAAGCAACCAAGAGGGCACAAGTAATACAGTTCCATACACCTCGATTTCGTATCACTTATTTATGTGCACGCGCGCGCACGTGTGTATGTAAACCGTGAATGCGCACGCGATGTACATCATTTCTATACCCACCCACTGATCGCACATTATGTGCGTATAAAGATTGCGCTTACACGCACATAAGTGCGCATATACAAAATTCACAATGTGGTCAGATCAATTGCAACAATTTACAGTTGCACGGTGATTGAATTATAATATTATTTTTATTCGAAGGCAGGAGAAAATAAGAAGAAAAAAGTAAAACGTTCGTGTCAACGCGTAAACACAGAACGTGCGCGCAAATATTATATATATATATATATATATATATATAATATATGCGAATTACATATCTGTGTGTATGTGTGTGCGTGCGCGTGCGTGCGTGCGCGCGTTTGTGTGTGTGTGTGTGTATATATATATATACATATATATACATATATACATATATATATATATATATATATATATATACGTAGCGCATATTTATATAAAAATAAGGCACACTCACTTATCGGGAGACGACGGAGGAGTGAGAGTGATGGTGCTGAGGGCGATGTCTGTGGAATCAGCGTTGCTCGCAGAAGGATTGGAGATTGAGACTGTGGATACAGCAGGTGTGTTCGCACCCCCAGAACCAGTAGTAGCCTCTAATAAACCAGTATGTCCGCCAGCATTCGATCCAGGACTTGCCGACCTACTGCTATTACTTGTCAGTTGCTGATGATGATATTGTTGAGAATTAACTGCAGGTTCTTTTTCTTTAATATTTTTTAACTTTGCAGTTCCCTTAACCACATCTGATAGTCTATTTTGAGACTGCGAATTGTCACTACCGACAGCTTCTACAGATGCATTATGGGATTTTGTAAGGTCGGCGTCTAGGCCAGGAAGAGGGGGAAAAGCGGATGCTTCCAAGTCAAATTGTACCCCTCGATTGTATTGTGTATTGTTATTAGTGCTAGCAGTGGACTCCCTGATCGACGGTAAAGCATTATTGTTAGCCTTCGAAAGTGTATCTTGATCTTTGGTCCGGCGATGTATACGGTGACGCGGAAATTGTACTCCAGACTCTAATGTCTGTACATCGTTCTCTTGTTGCCCTTTTGAGTGGTTGCTATTATATTGCATTTCCGCAGTCGATATACCTGCATGAGAGGAATGGAACTTTGTGCCGCTCTGACAGGAAACAGAAGTAGGTTTTATTGTAGGTAAATTGGATGTAAAAGTAGGAGACGGTGTTGCTAAGGATACTGCTCCTCCACTTATCGGAGGATGTGATGTTCGACCTATGGGTACCATCCCACCTCCACTATCCATTGGACAACCTCTTTCAGGGCCATTTCTTTGTTTATTTCTGTGTTAAAAATATAGAAATAATATCTAGAAATATCTGATATTTGATATAATACATTTGTATCTATTATAAGTATTATTTTTAGTTTTATACCTGTGTCTTGGATTATATTTCGTATTATGAGGCTTAAACGTATTGTGAGGAGTAATTCGATTCATTGTGAAAACACTGGACATATCGAAATAAGCAGGACTTGCCGGCCCCCAAGGCATCATTCCAGCAGGATAAAAAGATTGATGCTACGAAAGGAAAGATAAATACATACCTTTACCGAAGTAACCTATATATTGTAATCTATACTATTGTTTAAAAATCGTTTATACTCACATAAACATGAACCTGATTAGCATAGGGTGGCATAGTAGTTTGTGGCATAGTGGTACCATTTGTATATAGGAAGCGTTGTTGTCCAGCCGTATAATTACTTGGATCATAAACGGGTGGCGGCGGTGGGGTTCTGTAACCATTTTTAATGCCACCTACTCCGGCAACAACAGGTATTGGTAGCCTATTCATTGGTTTAGCTTTGATACGAGCCATTATTGGCTTTCCCTAAGTGAAAAGTGTATACACTCATTAAATCTTTACCTATTTTGTATCAATATAATATGTGAATATTTAAAATGAACATATTGAGATAGTTCTTTATCAAATATTAAAAATAATATAAATATAAATATAGGTAAAATAGAAATATTGAGATTTACCTGAAATTCTCGAACTTCTTCGCGTAAAAACCTATAGGCCTTTTGAGCATCCTCATCAGATTCAAATGTTACATACCAAGAGCTATTATGGGCAAACTCGCAAGAAATAAACCTTGGACATCCATCACCAGAAAATAAATTCTAAAATTGCAATTTGCCATAAAATGTAAAATTTACGTTTTTAAATATTTTATACATTTTTCTATGACATCGATTAATAGGAAATTATAGATTTATACCTAAACTTTTTTTATAGAAAGACATCATAAATGGCTCACCTTAACATCTTCTAACGGTGTGTTATCAGGTATCTCACGCAGAATGACGATACATCGTTTGTGATTAGGTCTCACTTTTTGACCTTCTTCATCCACTTGTACATTCGGAGACTCTCTCAACACTTCTGTTATAAGTTTTATATCTTTAGTTAATTTCTTCACTTGATTGAAATTAGCTACTGTCCATATGGGTACATATTGATCATTATCCATTTGCGATAACAAATATGTATCATTGGCTAAATTCTCCCTATAAGAATTCATTATCATAAAGAAATATCATTTGATACAATTAATAAATAATTGGTACTACGGTACTAATACAATATTGTAATTACTATGTAACAGTGTTAATGTTAGAACAAACATGATCGATACCTGGAAAAATAATATTCAAGCTGTGAAGAGAGCATTTGTTTAAGTTGATCCAAAGGTATGCCAGAAGCAGACAGATCTGCCATTGTGGTAGGTTGAGTTGACGCATCACCTAATGTAGCAACGTCTAGACGATTATATCCAACTGCACCTGCAATACCTACAGCATGCTGCGACGAAGGCTCCAGTATGTTAACACCTGCATCAATGGTTACTTCATTTCCACTTTGTGTTCCATTCATGATGTTGTATTCTATATTGGATGCATTACTTTCAACTGCAACCGTAACTGGACCCAAAGTTTCAGGGGTGGCCGGATAAACCGCCCCTGGTGGGAGCTTCCCAATGTCCCCATTCATGTACACGTACCCTAAACAGAATAGCAAAAGATTTAGCACTGGAGACAAAAAAAGAAAATTACAACATTCTATTACGATTAGTTATATAGTACTTACATCATATATACTTTTTTATATATTTAATATCTAGTCGAGTGGTTATTTAATATACCTGCAGTAAAAAATTGATTCGGTAAAGGAAATGGTTAAGATTTTAAATATTCATAAATTGTAGAGAAGTACAATAAAGTTTGTACTTTGTGTAGAAAATTGTATAAAACTATGATACATAGAAATGACAGTAGTTTCATTACAAAAATTAAATCTACCAATACGATTTTTAATGGAAGCTATACTTTTTTCACTACATGTGTGCCTATGTGTGTTTCAATAACCTTAAAAGTGAACTTACATTTGAAGATACATAATAGATTATATAAAACATTTTTGCGATTATTACTCTTTCCATTGGAGGTCTTACTTCTCCTACTATGATTTTTATTATTATTCCTACTATCACTGTATATTAAAAGGAACTGAAAAATTGCAAAAACTATTATATATTCATTATGGATAAAACAGATATCTCATTATAATATACAAAAAGGTCCTACAATTTCTAACACAAAATTATCACTAATGTAGAAATCAGTTTAAAATAAATTGCTTAAACATCTGCTGCATCATACATTGTACTTCCACTGACCAGATAGTAGAGAGAAAGGAGGAGGGGAAGGCGGGGTGGGGAGGGTGGGTGGAACAGAGAGGCGGAGGGGAGGAGGGAGAGAGAACGAGAGAGAGAGAGAGAGAGAGAGCGAGCGTATTAGAAAATGTCAACTTTGTAATTTCTTCATTGGATAAAAAATTTTTTTGTCAAATGAGAGAGGGAGAGAAAGAGAAAGAATAACTACAAATGCATACAATGTTACAAAACGATAGGAATAAAGGGAGTTTGAAATGATCAAAAATCGAAAGCAAAGTGACGAATGTGAGGTAGGTAAGCACATGCTAAAATTTCTCAACTCTTCTTGAGACTTTCTATGCTACTGTCACGCATACACATTCGAACGTCACATTGTATCCTTCTGATATAGCTCTTCGGAAAAGGTTGCGGTATAAAAAGTTAAAATTTAGAAAAAGCAAGATATGCAATATGTTTGAGACGACTGGCCAAATATAGAGTGAGATGCTGGCCGGGCGAACGAGCACGCACAAGCATGTACGAATCGTAAGCATTCGGCTAGTACACTTATGCATATCATAGATCAATATCGACATCATCATTCATCGTAAAACAATTTCGAATTCCATATGTTTTTATCACTCAGCGCTTTAGGAAGCCTCGTTTACTGCTTCGTTACTCGGGATGTATGTAAGTACCGTGAGGCACACAGAGAACTGTGTGCCCAAAAGCGAAATCTTATTTCACGTTTCCGAGCGAAAAATTGATAGTCATAACTACTCTATTACGACGTTCTATATCATTTGGATAAATGTGAGGTACGCCGTTTGGCAATTTAGTAAAATTCTTACCGAGAGGAAGAATCAACTCAACACAATTTCTCAAGGAAACTACAAAATGGCTGACACAGAAAGGCACATGCCGTGGCTCAGTGCATTATGGGTCGTTGGTATGTAGCTCGACGAAAGTGGTATCTATCGGTTACTTCGCTAAAATTCCTATTTCCCCGCTAAAGTTAAAGTGATTCGGCGCTTTCATTCGAGTTATCACATTGTGATGGTTACGTCTACGTTTCAGGATAACGGCGCGAATTACGAATGAAATTAAATAACAAGTACGAGGTAAGATAAATTTCCGCTTCGTATAATTCAATTAGAAATTTATCAAAATAATTTTGTAAAATATTTATTTAACAATTTGTTCGATTCTTTTGTAATTATATAAAAGGGTTTAGTTTAATGAAGTTCAAATATTGCAATAACATATCTTGAGTATAATATATCCATCTCTTTATATATTATGTTTTAATTTTAAATAACGTTCGTTAACGTTTCGTACGGCATCTATTTTACCAGGTGGTGTGGAGAATCATGTTACGTGGACGTTCCATGGTATTTTGTAGTAATCAAATAATAATCTGATATTTTAACGAGAGTATGGATTTTACTAGTCAGTGCTGTTAGAATTAATGATAAATGTTTAAAAATCAACGGAAATAAATAACGATCATTTTTTTGTTGAATGAATGTATTTCTTTACAACTTATGACGCAACGACTGCTCAGTGTTATATCGCTATTTTGTAAGATCAAGTGTTATTCAAATAGCACTGTATAATATATATGTCTATTTGTAACAATATTGAAAATAAAAAAGTTAATTTAAAATTAAGAGTAACTTTTTACAAAATAAATATAATTGATCTTTAAATAATTCAAGTAAATACATACATACATGTATTAAGTACATTTTTTGTTGAAAAATTGAGATAAATGAATTTCAGTCTATTTCATTCAGAACTTCTGCATTAGGTATAATCAAGTACTTAGATTTGTGTCTTCCTTTTTTTTAACTTAATGGTAGTATCAAGTTCTGGTTGAGAACTTGGAATTATTTCATTAAGATCTATTATATCTGTCAAAGAGACTGTACTCAATCTTTTATTATTATTGTACGATATTCTCTTGACTGTTCCTTTGTTTACATTTTCGCGATTGATAGTAGACACCGTATTATTATTGTTTTCATCATTATTCAGTTGTGGTTTAAAATTATATCTAGCCAAAAAACTGTGTCTTCTTAATCTTTCTAATATTGTCATGGAAATAGCAGTATAAGCCAAATAATAACTTCTGCGTAGTTTACTTGCATTTGTGGTGCTACTATTTGCCTATAAAAGAATAATATTATGATTGTCAAATAGTAAATAAAAGGTTCTGTATGCATATTTTCCATACATCACACGCATTAAAGCTTTGCATGTAAAAATACCTTTTCAAGAAATACATTACTTCTATTAGTAGTGAAACGTTTAATGTCTTCACATTTATGCCATGAATGTACAAGTTCTTCTTCATCAAAGAATATTACGTGATACATTACCTATAAGGTAATGATATAATTAATCTAATGTACTCTATATGCATAAATATGCAAATGTGAACATGCATATGTATGTATAAACCTCTGTTCTCTAAAAGAAAAGAGCTGGTATGTCCATGTATATTTATACTTACAGGAATTATAGAATTTTGTTTTAATTTGTAATATTGAAATGTGAAGGGACAATCATCTACCATAGCAGGCCACCAAGAGTAAGCATTTCTTTTTGCCCACACAATACTTCCGGCATTATATTTATTTTCGATCAAATCAGCTTCTATTTCTGGTGTTTTACGTATCTCTGGAATAGTACACGATGCTATTTTTGTATCTATAAAATGACATATTCTCATCATAGAATTATAGAAGGGAATTAGTTACTATCTGAAAGGCTTTATAATTATTTATTAATAGTATTAGGATATACTTGTTAGTACATCATTTTTATGTCATTATATTACATTACAAATGAACTTATTTTTAGTAATTAACTAACCAGAATTCATTTCGCAATACCAATTGACAGGTACATCCAATGGATCATGATAGTCTTCTGTGTATCTCCATTTTTTACAGTCTTTTTGACAACATTTTATCCACATACCTATGTCTCTACGAGGTTGTAACCACTGTAATTTCTCCTGCCACTGTCCACTACCATTATACTGAGATAACACAAGCATATTGCAATTATGTTCGTTTTCCTTTGTGTAAGGGCTATTTATTTCAGATTCTAAAATAATAAGATTTAATATCCTTTAAATTAGCTCTTCAATCATTAATGATTACACTATGCAACGGACAAAACAAATAAACTATTAAAACTTTCTTTTATTAAGTGTGATCATATTGTATGATAGAATACAAATATTTACAGTATCGTAACATTTCTATGTAAAATCGAGACAATAAGCAAATAAATATGTTTATTTAATAAGCATTGATATACACGATTATATACGAAAGTGAGTAAATTCATCTTTGATGTTAGTACCTCTCCTCTCGCATGTGTTTAGATTTTTCTTACTGTTATTAGTAGACTTTTTAATAGATGCTATCTTTGTTATTGTATTCTTTTTTGTATTCCTGCATGTTCTCACAATTTCCTGTGTTCTGGTTATGTTATTCTCATTCATTTTATCATTCGACTCTGCCTTTTTTATTTTTGATTTGATAATTTTTGGCCCATTTATTACATTTGTATCTTGAGTTACTTCTCTTATATTGGATACATTTTCTAGACTTTTATCGCAATTAAATATATTGCATTTTATAGTATTACATTTCTCAGGATTACCATTTATATTTAAAGAACAATCAGAAATAAAAACACCACTATCTCCATCATTAATGTTATAGAATTCCTCATCTTTATATGTTAATTTCTTTGGCTTTAATTCACTGTTCATAATTTGTTTCTTTTTCTTTATTGGTGCTTTAGGTACCAATACAGATTTTATTATAGGTGGTGTCTGTAAAAGTTTTTTAACTTTGTTGTTAATGTCTGATTGAAGAAAGCTTGTTGTTTGATTATGCTACAGTAGGGTAAAAATAAGATTTATCATCTCCTTTTGCTCATGAATTATGGTCAATTATGGTTATTAGATTTAATATGATCTTTATAAGAAAAATATGCTTAGAAACAAAAATTATTTAATTGCAATTGCAAAATAATATATATTTTATACGTGAAATATAATTAAAATATATATTTAGTAGTGAGTTGCATTAAACATTTTATGATTTCAGATATACCTGTGTTAATTGCAATTGTGGTTCTGTGCATGTCCATTCAAATGATTTTTCGTCAGTCGACGTTTGCGAAGTTGTTATATCAAAATGATTAAGAAAATTCTTTTCTGTATTTATTACATTGATATTCTTTGAACTCTGTTTCATGTTTTTGGTAAAATTAAGATTGAATAGAAAACGTTTGGAGGAATTAATATTTTATTAAGTAAGAAATGTGTGTTATTGATTCGATAGATTAAAAATTTTAAGCGCTTCAATAATGTTTATAATACGTTTAAGTTATACCGATTGGAGTTTTATGGTTTTATGTCGAGAAGCCCGCCACATTTAATACGGGGTTCGCATGCGATTGCGCACGGTAACCAACAAGAACGATATCGGCCAATAGAAATAGACAATTAATGATCAAATTTGATCGAGCTCAATCATAATATTATTACTACGTTAATAACAGATTTGAGCGATTACAATAAAGATATTTTACTGCTTATTCGAAGGAATGATGTTTTCTTTTCATTGTAAACATAGTGCCATTCATGTTCTCGCGATACGTGTTAATTACGTATTTGAATAATTTAATAAATTGTTTGAGAACTACGTTAATTGATAAATGATCAAGTACTTTATTTTGTTGACAAACATTACCTATTTACATCAACAATCATTTCTCTATGTTTTGTTTGCAATCCTCAATTTATTAAGTGGGCCAAATGTAATTACAATCTCTAATGATGTTTCCTCATTACCCTTGAAAAACATTATATTTGTATTAGAGAAGATTTTATTTTTTTAATTCGCTAAATAACGCTAATTCGCTATCAAAAAAATTAATATTTTTTTACCAACAATTCGTAACATGTGTTTATAATACTTAATAAATGATGCAAATACAAATATACATGTTTACATTCTTCTCTTATTAATATTATATATTACATGCTTTTTCTCGTAGTTTTTGGCTAACGATATAATGAATGATTCTAAATGAAAATTTATTGTGAAATCGAGTTGTTCCTTTTTTAATTATCCTGCAATTACTATTTTGTTAATGACACAATCGCTCTTTTTTTTATTACGATTGAATTCGGCTTGGTCGCCGAAGGTAACCGAAGGTGACTTCGGCAGCTTCGGCTCGTGCTAGCTATCCACATAGAAAATGGAGTTTGAGCGGAGCGAGCGAAGCAGCTATTTTCTACCGTCAATGGGTGCAGAGCCAGAGTTCTGAGTTGTGTGTTCTTTGGTGTGTCGCTGCGTGCAGCATCGATCAGTTGACACTTTTATGGTTGATGCTAGCAGACATTACGCTTGGATTTGGCTAAAAACGATTGTGAAGTGTTAAAAGGTGAGTTCTTAACATAATGCGATTATAAAGCGGCGAAATTCCGAACGAAAACTTCGAGTTTAGTGATCATTCCGTTTACAGTACGTACGAATTCGACCTGCGCATGCGCGATCGCGGGAATGATAAATTTACGCAAATATCAAGGGTCCTTGGTCATTACACTTTTAACTTGGGAATTAATCTCTATTTGTTAAACATTGTGAATTTATAGTTTTATATGATATCATCAGTAATTATTAGTTAGGAAGTTTTTCGACATATTTTTTAACATTTCAAGTATATCTGTGCAAAAATTCTGGATAATAATATAAAATAAATGACACATCTCTTTATTTTGTATCTCGAAATTATTTAACATGTCATATAAATGAATAATTTTTGTCTTTGTAGGCCTCTGGCATTTTGTAATTTTTAGATTGTTTTGTAATGTTATAAAATCTGCGATAAGTGTTTCTGAAATAATTGGGGGCACGTATTATGTGTTATGTTGTGAATTTGAGACGTATATTTTTATTTTAGCAACTCTGATCCTTTGATCCTTGTTTTCTTTCAGAAAGATGTCTGCTACCGCACAAGTTGATCGTTCCACAAAGGCTAATCATATTAACAAGAAGGATAATGAAAAACCTCGGAAATTATTCAGTTCTTCACATAAAAAGCACAAACATGAAGATGGTAGACATTTCAAGTTCGGTCGGAAACGTTTGCAAAGCTTCACCAATAATAGTAAATTCTTTCCACCATATAAACGGAGGAAGAAGGAGGGTGTTATTATACCGCCAACTAAATTTTTGTTAGGCGGCAATATATGTGATCCATTAAATTTGAATAGTATGCAAGATGAAGAAGTAAACAGAGCTATGAATGCAGTTACTCCAAAATCAAGTCCTTTACCAACACCTAAGCATAAAAAAGAAGCAATCGAAGTTATAATTCCGCCAAATATTTGTGATCCTCTTAATTTAAGTAATTGTAATGATAACGAGGAATACGAAAAACAACTTATTTCTCCCACAAAGAAAGGCTCAAAACGACGTAATAAAAAAAGGAAACGTGTCTCCTCAGGCTCTGGAAAAGATGATGTAAAAGAGATAAATGAAGTAGAAATCAAAGATGATGACATTGTCAATCCTGTAGAATCGAACGGCAGTAGTGCGTCAGAAAGAATTACAGCATTGTCGGAAGATGCCACTTCTGATTCTTCTCTGCAAAATCAGACTAAAGAGTGCAAAGTGGAAAGTCCACAGAAGGAGAAAGTGAAATTACGGTTAAAGGGTTTGGATGAGCTTAAGGATAAGCGTTTAAGAAAGCTAGATGCAAAAGATAAAATTGTGAGTCCGGTCATTCCTCAACCTGGAGCATGGAAGCCTAGGCCACAGCATCGCCCTAGCCAAGATAAAAAGAAGAAGCAACAACCTTTACCAAATTTCAGAGAGAAGGATGCCCGTTATCAATATGGTAACTACAATAAATATTATGGATATCGTAATCCGCATCATGTAGTGGACACAAGACTGACTGTATTTGCTCAACGTAAACAGTTATTTTTTGGAAAAGACGTGCTTGATATAGGTTGCAATATTGGACATATTACTTTATCAGTTGCAAGAGATTTGGCAGCTCGAAGCGTAACAGGTATCGATATTGATAGAACGCTTATTAAAATTGCACGCAAGAATGTTAAACATTATGTGAACTGCGTTCAGTCACCGGCTAGTAATGAGGACAATGGAGAAGGACAAAGAGATTCAGATACGAGTTTTTTTCCAATGTCTATGCCAATTAATTATGGGCCCATTGACATTCCTGGTTTCACTAAAAGTAAAAACCATAGAGGTTTTCCATATAATGTTACTTTTGTACAGGTAATATGATTTGTTATCTTATAACTTAAATAATATAATATTAAATAAAATCAAAATTAATGCTTGTTATTGTTCATCATCAGGGTAATTATGTGTTAGAAGACGATGCACTTTTATGCTTGGAACAACCTCAATTTGATACGATTCTCTGTTTATCCGTTACCAAATGGATACATTTAAATTATGGAGATGCTGGGTTAAAGCGAGCTTTCAAACGTATGCATGCGCAGTTACGTCCAGGTGGTGTATTAGTATTGGAACCACAAGGATGGGGTAGTTATGGTAGAAAAAAGAATCTCACGGTATGTATATATGTGCCTTTTCACGTAAATTTATTTACTTGTATTAATATTAGACTGCATAACATTTTTTCATTTGTTTTAGGAACGAATATATAAAACTTATCAAAGTATCGAATTCTTTCCCAACAAATTCACACAATATTTGCTTTCTCCTGAAGTAGGCTTTAGTAAATGTGAAGTGGTATCTATTCCTCCACATCCATCAAAAGGATTCCAAAGACCTATTCAATTATTCACCAAAGTTGCCTTTATTACAGAGAATACACAGAATATGGAAAATGAAAATGCTTCCACGTCAAGTGAATCTAAGGAAAGTACTAGTACTCAAATACGACATGAAAGGAGAGATCAACAACAAAAGGATTTGGAACGTAGGCAGTATGAGCGAGATCTTTTCCCCAAGGATGCTAATAAAGAAGGCAATTTGTCAGAAATCAGCCAACAAAGTGGAGAATCAATAAATCAATATGATCAGTTTGAAAATGTTTATGCGCCTAGTGCTACTCCATGTTATGATACACCTGGTTATAATAATGACAGTCAACCTTTGGAAGTTTCAAAGATGTGTTATGTTGATGTAAATATAGAACATGATAAACTCGATCCGGAGGTGCAAGATATTAAAGGCAAACAAAAAAAGGAGTCTGTCTCGAAAATATCATCCAATAAATGTAATGTTGAGTATACTGTAAAAGAAATACAAGAAAGCTCAGTAAGATACTCACACAGTAAGAAAGAGATGAGCAATCATAAGATTGGATTAAAACGGTTTTGCAATGACACTAGAGTGGATGCGAAAAATGTAACGATAGGGAGAAAGAGATGTAAAGCATCTTTGTATGAGTCCAATCCTATTAAAGTAGTTAAACAAAATAAAATAAATTCGGATAGCAAGCAAATTGAACTACCACAGAATCCAAATACTCTCGTAGGCAAGTGTATCATTGACGAAACTAGTTGTGGAAGTTTACAGAAAAACAATGAAACGTGTGAAATGTACGTACAGTCCTCCGAAGATGCATTCCAAAGTTTGGACAGTGCGCAAGTTTCAAGCGGCGTACCGAAGGATGAAGAATTAGAAAAGAAAATATCAAGTGAATCTGATTTCCATCAAGATAAAAGGATTTCCGAACCGAATCTTGCAACTAGTAATGCTGATGATAAATTGGCAATAGAAACGCAGAAGGTACGGAGGTCTCCGTAAACTCGTGCACAAAATTAAACGAAAACAAAACAAAATTGTATAAACGTTATTTTAACAATAGATAAATCATTACTTTTAGTTGGTTATGCTTATATGCAAAGTGAGTGATCTTTCTTCAGGCAACAGCCCGTTGATTATTCATGTACTTTGATAATTCTCTCTCTTCATTTGTTTTCTTCCTTATTTTATTTCCTTTCTCAAATTAATATTTTTTTAATATTTCAACGGTTGTAAGTTTATTGCCCGTTTACAACGACGTTCTAATTATTATACTTTCGTAAACGCATTAATACATTGTGGGAAGTTTTTCAAATTAAGTCATTAAATATCAAATATCTTTGTATAAATTGCAGCTTTTTCGTGTAATTTCTTTAATGTATTTTGGCTCATGAGAAGTGTTTTTAAGTACAACAAAAATTTTTTCAATTTATGACTATCGTTCCAACTAGTATCTTTCTTTTTTCTTGCGTTTAGATTGTATAAAGAAACGCTTTTTCACTTCCCCTTCTCTCTCACGCGCGTGCGCACGCGTGCACCACTCTTTCTTTCTCTCTCTCTCTCTCTCTCTGTCTCTTCCTTTCATTTTGTTTTTCTTTATGTATAAAAGTGAATCGCGAGAAACAGAATAACCAAATATTTCTGTTTTGTATGATCTATGAAAAAATTCCTAAAAACAAAATTGCACTGTACAAGGGCCCACATGAATGGTGGAACTAATTATTTCTCAAGGTCTTTCTACAAAATTTTTAATATTTTATTGAATATTCAAAATACTAACCCTCAGTAGGAATGCAAATATTTAAACGGTCTAAAAAACTCTGAAATGTCCTTTCAATCACGTCCGACCCTAATTATTTAATCTTGCATGTCCGTTCGACTAATAATTTGGATATTTTTAAGATCATCTTACAGCATGCGAAAAATGTGCTAAATAGCCACAGTGTTGATACTAGATCATTGGTTGAATAACTAAAGCCAGATCTTCTAAAAGAATCAGTAAAATGTCTCGTAGAAATAAAACTTATATAAACATTTAAAGTTAACGGAACACACGCCATTAGATGAATGAAACTTAATAGCTTAAGAAAGTATATTTCGCACAGTAATGTTTCCGCCTATCGTACTTAAATTTGTAAGTATAAGGTCTTGTCAAGATCATAATATCCTATAATTTGAACTCGTTTTGTGATGCACTACCCATATATGAAGGCATTCGATAATTTATGGTTTTATTTGAAAAAACATTTAGAACATAAAAATCTTGGAAAAAATTTGTTCCAGCATACCATGTGCCCCCTGGAATAGTGCAATTTTGTCGTTATGAATTTTCTCATACGATCATAAATAACAGACACATTTAATGGTTCTATTTCTCGTGGATTACTCTGTATTTCAAATTCAAATAGAATTATAAAAGTAATGAGAAACGAAGGTTCTTTAATCCGTACAAAATGTTCATTAAAAAAATATGTTGTGCTGTATGCAAGATTTGTGCTGTATAACTATTTGTATCGTTTAAATGTTCATCGACGATTATGTATAAAAATGGACGATGATGTACGATTAAGCTACTCGCGGTGAAACATACATTGGCTGTGTCCTGTAGAATAGTAAAGCAGGCAAAGAATGAAACCAATTCTAAGTACGTGCCTGAACTATTGAACATTTTATTGTATCATTGATGCACAGTTTTGCGATTTATATTGAATTAGGCTTCGGAAGACTGATTAACTTGGGCTTTACTACGTTTTTCAAAGATGAAACATAAATATATAGATAAGAATCTCAAGATATATTAGATTTATTGTTCGCACGTGATTTGGTCCTGATTCTAACTTCATCCTAAAATCCGAATCTATGATTCTAAAATTAATAATATCGTTATAAAACAAATGCTGACTCGAATGGAGGTCTTTTTCCCTTCTGAAATTCGTTAATTATCTTAGTGGAAATAATGGGTTCTTAATTATGTATAAAATTTAATTCATTAATTTAGTTAACGAATTTAATGAAAATTACGCATGATTATCCGGAATATAGGTTGGGACTCGAATCTAATAATAAATTGTAAACTATCTTTACTCTACATAGTACTTTCCAAATTAAATGACATGCGCGGTTTTAAAAAGTTATCCTTTTAGCCTTTTTTCTCTGTGTTAAATAGATTTATTTACGGTCATCATCCAAATTATTTTTTTAGCATATATCACCTGCTTTCTAGTACTATACCTGTTTACTTTATACAAAATCAACAAAGAAGCAAATGCCATCTTGGAAATTTACTTGAAAGTAGCTTGATAGCGAATCACGTTGAAAATTCTATTATTTATATGAGAGATAGATAGATAGATAGCTTTTATTAGCACTAAGGTTAGAGAGAGGGAGAGAGAGCGAGAGAGAGAGAGAGAAAGACAAAGAGGGGGAGAGGTAGAGAATGAGAGAATGAGAGAATGAGAGAATGAGAGGATGAGAGTATGAAGAGTAAATTGGAACGAACTGACAAAAGAGAAATATCAATTTATAAATCGTAAGATCGTGGATGGATACCAGGCTGTGTAATTATAAATCCATTGTACTTTTAGCATGTCTCGTTAACTTATTCGTAGAACAGTAAAAAAACTCTACAATTTTTTAGCGAATCGGTCTATTGACGAAGCTATTTAAAGCTTCCTGATACAATATATTGTGTATAATTTAATACGTGTGCATTCGGTGCGAGAGTAGATAATTTATAATATTATATTATTAAAACGAAGAAAAATGCAAAGGCACGACTAGGTATAAATCGCAAGAGACTTTGTACAGATAGATTTATTTCGCTTTATCTAGTCTGTCTATCAATGAAAATAATGACAATGATACGCATGTGATTACGCAATGATTAGTATATGTACTATGTGTACGACGCTAAGATTTCCTGCTACCACATTCGTAATCTTCGTATTTCTTTCTTTCTCCCCCCCCCCCCCCCGCCCGTCCTTACCACCTGAACACTTCTCCCCTTTCTTCTTGTCGCTATTTAATATCATCAACTATCGTGTTTACGAAGAATGAACAGCATTTTGTGATTGAAAAAATACCACTTTTCTTCGAGCTGACACGACGAAAGAAGAATATCAATAGAAGGTTTTTACGAAGAACCATAAGTTTTGTTGATATTTGCTACTTATATCGTTGACGAGTCTCTGCGTGGAATGTATTGTATATATGTATAGGTATGTATGTTCGTATATACAACATTTCGTAAAATTGCGGTTTATTAACTATAAAGATAACAAATTTGGTTGATCCCCCGTAAAAGCCAGAACATCTGGCAATGATGTCTCGTCAACAATAAGAGTACAAAATAAAAAAGGTCACTTTTATGCGTTTTGCATTCTCTCGTGATTGCATTTGCGTGATCATGCAAAGAAGAAACGAAAAGAAAGTGATGGTTATCAACGATTTAAGAAAATTATATTATAATATATAATAAATCTCATTGAGATACTCGTTGGATACTACTTAAAAATTATATGTGTATTTCGTGAGTCAGGATACATGTTCTGTTACATTTTTATGCGGACCAATTATAATAATAATAGTAATAATAATAACATAATTCACGGTTTTTCCGTCGGGCAGTGCCCAAAAATATGAAGTTTCAAAGTTCAAGTTTGGTATGCTTCATCCTACGTGAATTAGTTTATTCGATGTTTTCTTGTACATATACTTTGTAATTAGAACAAAATATCTTTGGAGATTATTATTAGAATCTTTGATTGTTGTTTATCGTTATTTGTTAATACAAAGTCGATATTTCTAGTGACCGCATTTTATTATCGACATTAATTCTCGTTACAGGAGTCATAAGGCTGGAAACAATTCTGACATAACAAATAACACTGTCCAGCAATAAAATTCATTTTCTATAGCCACTAGGTCAGTGGTCGGCAAACTCATTGGTCAAAAGAGCCAAATATCAGCAGTACAACGATTTAGATTTCTTTTGAGAGCTAAATTTCTTAACAAGAACCCTATTTTTGAAAGTCGGTTGAAATTAGATACATTGAATAAAACTAGATATGATATTTTATAATAATCTTATTTATTGTAGAGCCGTAATCGAGTAGCCAAAGAGCCGAATGTGGCTCGCGAACCGTAGTTTGCTAACCACTGCACTAGGTGATTCGGACTATCACCTTCGGTTAAAAAAAAATCGATTCTGAAAAGAATTGTCGTTTTTAGGCACGACCGCAAGGAGTACTTTATTAACTTCGTCCTTAATTTTCGTCGTAAGTATTAGTATTAAACACACTTTGTTTACTTCGTCGAATTCTGTAGATGTTTTCGAACAGAATGCCAACCAATATACAAAACTTTTGCAATACGAATTTCCAAATATGTTTAAACATTAATTAAAGTCGCGGGATACGTTTTGGGCACCTTTTTGGTGTTTTTTTTTTCAATTTTCCGCCGAAACGAAACGCATAGCACGGATTCTAACGACAGCACGCGACAGAGTAGGCATTTTTTCGATCAGAAACCATCATGCCGATATGAAAAAGGTGTTTTGTTTTAACGCGCGCCAAACAAACTGCTGCTGACATCGCGCGAATAAAACGATAATCATTTATTCATCGATTACATGTCAACCAAAATGAACCTTCACTATTGCCATTGGAAATTTTCATTTTCTTTAGATCGGTCACAATCTAGCAAAACGATCTCTGTTGCTATACGACGCATCTGCCAATTCAAATTCGTCTTCTCTAATTTTGTTCTCTCGTTCTTCATTGGTGTGCAACCTTAACACAAATTTCACCGTAAAATGTTACAATTCTGCTTCTTTCTCACAACTATATACGTATATTCGCGGCTTATGTAGCTTGAAGCGCTTCAATTTGTTAAATAACTTAATCAAATCTCAAAATTCGATGCCTTGGCAGTGAGGATTTCGAGCGGATGCTTATTAAGCGAGATATTGTATTATATATACATACGTATACGAAAAAATCCACGTGTCTTTTCGTAAAATCTTTGGTTTTATTATGTGTAACACGATTATTTGAAAAAATTTACTGAACGAACAGGCGGGGAGAACTAAACGCATTGACCAGCAACGCCATTATCCCATAGAATTTCCGTCTCTCTTTGATGAACATTGGCTCGTACTAATATTTGATCAACATAATACTTCAATAACCTTTGTTGCATCCTATTTTATATCGTTAATAATTACGGGGCTAATGAATATATTGTTCTTATTTAATGAATTAAATAATTGATGTTAGATAAAAAGAAACATTTTTGTCCCAAACATTGTTGCAAACATGTTCAAACAATGTTTAGATTTAACTTTTATTTAGATAATGTATCCGATCTTTCATTTGTTCTATTGAATTTATAAGTGTCATTCGTATTCTTCGGACTAGTTCATTACATTCATTTCCGATTGAGTTCGAATTCAGTGACCGTAGAGCCATGTAATATAGTACGTTTATATAATAACAATTGTGCAATAAACATTTTTGAATAATTTGTGACTTGTGCCTTACGACGTTATATTGATTAAATTTGAAACTACTACGGATTTCAAGATCAATTATACTTGATGATAAATTATATTGAAGAAAGCATTTGAAAATGCATTTCAGCTATAAATTAGTTTAGTTACAATGCAGAGATTTGAGAAATAATATCCGAATATTAATACGAGTCACTGTAAGTAATAATAGATAACAAAGACCGGCGACATATCTTTATGCATGTACATACGAGCGTGTGCGTGCATTTTTGTATTATTATTATTCTAAACGTCGTCATAATGTTTCTAAGAAACGGGCGCCAGCGCCCATATATTCTGTGCGCTAATGCGCTCTCGAACGCGCATGTATTTGGCTAAAAAGGTACATTTATACGTATATATAAGTACTTATATGCGCACGCGCGTGTATTTATATATGTATATATCTATATATATGTATACTTGTAATATTATCTGGTTTTATTCTTTGCGCAGCTTTTCTAATGTTTTAATACCATCGATATTACTACTGTCATCCGAAACGAATGAGATTATAGGCTCGATGGCTGGAACATATCGAATTAGTCAAACCAGTATACGATCAATAATGTTAAGATCGCACTGAATCTGAAAGTATAATCTATTTAATGATGCTATTACGTCCTTTACTCTACAAACACGGTCGATAGCCAGGACATAAATACTGTCTCTCTTATATTTATGTTACAATGGCTCAATGATAATCAAAAATGACTAGTTCCTTATTCTCGGCATTAATTGGTATTTGCTCAACCGAAGGGTGACTCTGTCACCCTTTTCACGATATTTTGAGATTCGATATATGAAATCACACGTGGATTTAAAAATGTTCTGTCGTAAAGATGACAATGATGTGTGTCTATGTGTACCTGTGTATCGATGGCATAGAAAAAAGATGGATCATTCCCTCAAACGATTCCAAGGTTCATTAACTTCGGTACCTACTCTTAATCGCAACGCATTTCTTCACAAGTGATCGGCGAAACGACATCTAAAAGAGTAGCTGAAGTGACGTTTTTCAGATACCAACTTGTCCTGATTATTGGTTCATCAGGACTTTTACAAAATTCCATCTTTATTCGTCCACTAACTCCCAAAGCATAAGGGCAGCGTCCGTCCCTCCTACGGTGACAATATTTCGATCGTTGTACAAAAATCTGGCGCAAGCTAACAACGAGCTATAGACTTTTTCCTCAACGCATTCCGCTTTTGCGCTTGTGCATGGATATCGAAATAATCTTAAATAACCCTCGGCATCTCCGCTCACGAGCATATCGTGTGCGGCTGATCTGCTGGCTGTAGTGATGACCGTGGTCAATGGATAATAACGATTGTTCCACATGCCTATTGAAGTTGATGTCATATATAGTTTACAGTGTGTAAATTTATATATACAGGGTGCCTAACAAGTCTGGTCCCATAGACAACCAGTGTACGATTGTTATAAATAAAACAATATATAAAACTAGTTATAATATACTAATTAGAGTTTATAAAAAAATTGATTACTGTAATAACTATTGGGTATTCTTTTATACTTCTCCTCTACGGTCAGATTTGATAGATACCCTGTATATCTTATTAAGATAATATGTAGACATCTTCACACGGTATATAAAAGCAATATTGATATTAACTTGAAATTAACTAAAAGTAATTACCTGAAACTACATATCCCACTGTACAGTTGTATGTGTGCCACTTAACATCCTTCATAACTAATGGACTCTTTTCGGAGGATAGTGCTTTCACATCCCCTATATATAGACATATATATTTTATAATTGAAAAATGTAAAAAGTTTTATACAGGGTGAGGCACTTAAATCAGGCCACCTGAATATCTCAGTTACTATTGGTGATAGGTAAAAATGCATTAGATCAAACTTGCTTGAAATCGAGGGCTCCATAATCTGATGCAAACAGTTTTTTTTTTAGGTGGACGTATAGAGGACATATGAAGGTCAATCTTGTTTTTTAAATGGAATTGTATATTTTTTAATGCACTAATCGATGCAACTCGTCGTTCCCTACATAAAAGTACTAAGCCACCTATATTATAAAATCATTAGTTTACAAGATATATTAATTTTAATATTGAGTGGTGGCATTAGTACTATGTACAATAGCCGCCAGATATGGCTCCCCAGTATGAGGTTGGCGATAATTAAATTATATGGGCCGCGCTTATTCAACCTCCCCGTAAAGTTATTCGGCCCGTAAATGTCTATACGTGGCTTTTAAGTTGTCAACAACTAGAAATTTCAGCTTTTATCTATCCCGTAACTTTACGGGGAAGTTGCATAAACCCGGCCATGGGAATTTCTAAAGTATTCTGTTATTACTAACTTCATACTGGGGAGCCATATCTGGCGGCTACTGTACATGTGAGTCGTTTATTTTGAAAATGGTATGAAACCATTTTTTATGATTCTAATTTTTTCGAAAAATTAAGATGACCAATTCAGATTATAAACCCTATACTATAGTTTATAGGGGACTATATAGTTACCCTATAAAAAAGTTATTAACAACAGATTATAGAGCCCTCGAGTTTTAAGCAAGTTCGGTCTAATGCATTTTTAGCTATCACCAATAGTAGCTGAGATATTCAGGTGGCCCGATTTAAGTGCCTCACCCGGTATAAAGTAAAGCTTAGAAAAAGCAGGACTTCATTTACTTAAAAATATAACTTACAGAAGACAAGATCATAATCCTGCGTCACTGTTTGCAAAAATCTATTATCGGAGCTCCAGTCTAGTTGAACCAAAGGTTGTGTTCCACGTATCTTATTACTCTTTTTGTAGGAAAATCCGTCCCTTGATACTCGAAAGAGATACACGCTACCATTTTGTGATCCCATCGCTACGATTTCAGCGGCTATAAAGATTGGAATTAAAATAGTGTGTGATTTTTATTGTGATAGGACTGGTACAATACTTATTGTGTTACGTGCGTCCATGAAAGTATTGTTCCTATCACTACTCAATGCGAACTGGCTTATCATTAATTATAAAATATTATTTTCTTAAGATAATTTCCTACTGGGATTATATCCAATACACGATAAAGGTGAGCCACAAACTCGAAGAGTCGCAACGGCGGCGCCGGTGTCAGCAGCCAAGACGAGAAGGTGTCCATCGGAAGAACCAGCAGCCAGTGCTACGCCAAAAGGATGAAATGCAATGCAAATACACTCGAAACCGACCTAAAACATGTCAATTGTTCTAAGAAAATTATTCGTTATGACGAACATTGGATTGTTGCATAATTTCTGCCATACTTCATGTATGTACGTATTTATCATTCGAATTCTTCCGTCAAAAAAACAAGCTATAAGTAGATAGCGATGTCTGATATGTTATTACTTAATTCATTTAAAAAGTGACAAGGAATTATGCGACAAATCGAATGTTTAGAGATTTTAAACCAAATACCGAACGGTTACCTGCGTCGTCCATAATAATTTGTGTCTCCGCCAAAGAGCAATATTTTTGTCGTGGCCAGCCGTAGCAAAAACTTCATCATCCGGATGTACGGCTAAGCCCCACAATTGTCTACCATGGCCAAAGACCACTTGATTGAATCTTCTTTGCAAGGATCCCTCTAGGATAATATTTCTCGTTGTTCCAACATAAATATTTCCGTCATTTCTTCCCGGCCGTTGAGGATAAATACTGCGTACTCCACCCGCTGATTCTGGTAGCTTCATTTATAAATGAAACAGAAATTAAATGTTTTACTTTATTTTCTACTGTTTCGTTTTTATAAAGCTAAGTAATTATTTACAGTGGATATAATTAACTATTTTTTTTTTTTAATGAATCTTTTTAGAAATATGTAGGTTCTTTCTATATCCGCTGTACGCATTTATCTATAGATAATTCTCAACGTGGCTTGCCCTCCTACCTTCGTGTCGGTAATCCGTTTATAATTCTGCAAAGAGTCCCAAGCCGCAATCTTGCGATCTTTCTCGCCACCAGAAAGGAGCGTTCCCTCGGACAACATTACTAGAGAACTAATACCTTTGTTATGTGCTTCGAATTCCATCCTGACAAAGTAAGCACCGTCCGCGTCAACTGAGTACACCGTAATAAATCCATCGCTATCAGCCGTTATAACATCGCCATCTTGTTCGAATTGAATACTCGTCACATGTGTGCGGGACGGCTTTAAAATAATTTCAATTTCAACTTTGGATACTACAATTTTGTCAACAATGCTTTTTGTGCTATCATGTCATTCATGTCTAATGCATTTTGTTACGAATTGACAACGAATCAGAAGGAATTGTTAGAATAATGAAGAAGAAGAATGGAGCGGGTTCGCTGATAGAAAGATTTAAATCTCTTACAGGCTTAATAATATCAGTCCGTTCAAAGAAACCATCTTTTCGACGATTCCAAAAAGTTAGGTGTCCACGGCCGTGTGTTATCAACAAATTATCGTCTAATGGATGAAAAGCTGCACCTGTCAAGTCCTCTTGCATAGTCTATTGATAATTGGTAAAAGATTATTCTCGCTTGGTAAGAATTGTCACATTAAGTATATGATTGTTTTATTGCAGAATCTACTTACTGCGACTTTACCCAATAAATGACCCCACTGCCATTGCCATACCGAAAGAATGGCTTCTCTTCCCGCATCGACAGCGAGCACGTAACTACCGCCATTCTATAATAAATAAACAAATGATTTCAAAAAGAAACATAGAGCTGACGTTCGTTAAGCAGGCTACAGACGTTACCGCATGCTTGACAAGCATGCATGAACAATCTTTTGGTGAAAGGATGCACAAGCGTCTGTATGTATAGCGTTCATCGAGTTATACAAGGGACAATATTTTGTAGGCGGAAATTTACTTTAACGGGGTAAAATCATCTCTCAAAGTTTTTTCTATTTCTTACGCTCAGTTATATCGAGAAAAAAAAAACGGAAACTTTAGAAAACTACGAAGGGTGATTTTATCCCTTTAAAGTGAATTTTCACCGAAGAAATATTGTCCCTTGCATAACTTGATGAGCTCTAAATACCCACAAAGTTTTATTAAAATCAGAATTTCCGGGGTGAGAATGTTCTTTTGCGAGTAAAGAATGTGTGTATATACCAATTGTGAGAAGGCCAAAGCTGAAACGCCTATTTGAAACTCGGTCATTCCAAAAACGTAAAGAGTCAATAGAGTTTCCGTTGACCATATACGAACATGCGGCTGCGCTTTTCGATGTCTACCGGCTCTTTGACCAGACGCCACGAGTTCTCTGCTAGGATGTATCTATAAAATATGTTAACTGAGAGCGTTAATCTAAAGCATTGATTGACAATTAACATTAACTGAAAGAACGATCAATTGCGAAGATAAAGTCGTGCGATCGCTCTAACAGACGTACTTCCATGCAAGTTATATCCTCGGTATGCCCAATGTAATGTCTCTGAGCATTTTCCTCTCTATCAAAGAGGACAGCAACAGCGGCAACGTAATATAATAATTCCCCGCTTGGTAAGACCCAGAGATTTCTGCGAGTATCGGTACCACGGTAACCGTAAACCCACTCCAATTGTAGCTTTTTATCCGGTGGAGAATTATCAACCGGTGGTAAGCGTGATGGCGGATAAAATGATCTTCTCAGACCTTTGATCGTGACTCTTGCCGGCTCGTCTCTTAACACTTCGACAACACTGTAATCTAAATCGAGTAAAAGTACTCATTGATTAAACATTAACTAAAAAAACCTGCTGAATATATTGAAAAAATTGCCCAACTTAATTAATATATTATTCAATTTTATATACAATCAAATATTCTATAGTTATTATTAAATGTTATATAAAAGGTTTTACCAAGATTATAATAAAAGATAATAATCTAACAATCTAAGAAAACGGAAATGCTTAATAAAACAGGAAATATAACAGCTAAAAGATATAATATGTATAAAATATTTTAAACAATTAATTTAATTGCATTAACCGAATTATTATAAATGTAAATAAATAATGCGAATGGCTGGACTTTTTCGGCTCTCAATCCGCCTCTGGACATGACATTTACAACATACTGTTACCTACAATCAATGGCTTGCAATTTAAATTGTATGCCAATGGGTTACATACCCGTAGATAAATAAATAAATAAATTTGCTCAAGTTTATCTATATTATTCTCCACGAAATCTCTTCAAATCATCAGTTATATTGAGAAATAATATTTTCACATTTTTCATACCGTTTACCCGAACAACTTCGGAATCCGGAGCATAGAGTGCACGTGGTCTACTTTTACTTCGAGCTCGCCTCTGCCGACCAAAATCTTCCACCACGGTAGGTGGACCACGTGATCTGGATCTTCTTGTTGGTGATGCTGTTATGGCACCTGATATTGCCATACTAGAGCCAGTACCCAAGTAAAATGTGTCTATATCGGCGAATTCGTTTCTCAATTGCGAGAAGCTTCTTACCTGTTTTAGAAGACAAAAAAGAAGAAGATTATTTTATTGCGTTCGATAATGATTATACTAAATGTATAAACGTGTAAAGTGAAAGAAGCATTGCTACCAATGTTTTATGCTTTGTATATAGAGGAATATAGTCCGTCCTAACGGCCGTTTGTGGAAGAAAATTGGTCAATTTGAAATTCATATACGGTCGTGACCTGGAAAGATGGATCTCTGACCTTTTTCCATAGTATATCTAATCCAACTTCTTTATCAACTTTTTCATTTATAAGCGGTATGAGTAGGTATATTCGCGATGGCAATTAAATAGAAAACAAATCTCTAACACGTTCAGGGTAACGTAGTATTGCCTTTTACAAGTACTCGTTGAAATTATTTAAATTGTTTCTTTTTATTAAAGTATACTTGATAATATTTATCAAGTATACTTTAATAATATTTATCAAGTTCAGGGTAACGTAGTATTGCCTTTTACAAGTACTCGTTGAAATTATTTAAATTGTTTCTTTTTATTAAAGTATACTTGATAATATTTATAATAATTTGTGAAAATAATTCACGATCGATTTACAGATCGTTGTAACGAAGAAAATGGATATATTCATTGATAATTTATATAAACCCATTTACATGACAGTATAATTAATTTTCTTTGTTAACAGTGTGTTGTGAACATTACAGTTCGAATAGTACGATTTCAAGAAAGCGACCCTGATATATCGTCACATTTCATTCCGATACCTCACCCTTCCACCGCATGCATATTTATGGACAAACATTATTCAAGCTGATTTTATAAGTACGATGTCGAGCCAATGTGTCTTTGATTTGCATAACTCGTCGATAAACTTTCTTGTCGCCCGCATTCTTCAACGGAGGTATATTGACTTAAAATAAGTGGCGTGTACCTATATCATAATAATTTAAATAAATCAAATCAACGATCTTATCGCGTGCATCTATTTTTTATATGTACATGTTGTACCTTCCTTCCGATTTGCGAGTTTATTTTTATTATTTCAGTTATTATGTACCTCTTGACCGGAAACGGTAAACATCCTTTTAGCCCCATTCATTTTTAGAACTTGACCCAGATCCTCCAACACTTCTTCAAATGGTTGGGATGTGCGAAGATTCAGTAAAACACGACACTAGAAACAAAATTTAAATGCTAAGAAGTAAGTAGTACGTTGTACGGTTACAAAAATTGATTAATCATCTTTTTCTTAAACGAACAAAGTGCCCCGAAACAGCCAAGTTGTAAAAGTCCTTAAGTCCACTTTTTTACTTATTTATCTGATATCATCAACGCGTAGAACATGTCATACTTCAGATAGAAAAGGTATCAGATAAAAAAGTCCTTAAGTCCAACTTAAGGACTTTTGCAACTGGGTCCTTTAATTTAGATTTCTTAAAATATAGTAAATTCCACAGTATGAGTAAAAATAAGAAAAAAAATGTTACATAAACATAGGTCCGCAAACGCTTTATAAAAAAGTTATAATAAAAATATGAAATGTAAAGCCAATAGCGAATTCGATGTTCAATTAATTGAACCTCACCTGAACAGTGTGATCATGATTATTTACAATTCGGATGACACGACCGGACGAGGGTTTTCCACCTCCAGGTGGCGGTGCTTCCTCAGTGATAGAAGCTTTTCTACTCAGACTAGCTACTGCTCCAGGTCTACTTTGCCAACCACCAATTCCAGCCCCACCACCACCAACGCCAGTTCTGCTACCTCCACTGGCAGGAGCCGTGTACCAGTTATTACTTTTCTTCCCATAGCTCGCCGGCTTTAAAATGATGCATTATTTCTATTACAACGTTAACAAAATATTATTCAAGATTGTTCAGAAAACTCATGTTTAGCGCAATAATGTGTCTTATAATTTTGTCCTATACTGTATTAAAGAATGGTTAACTGTAAAAAGGAAACCGTTTGTTAATTACATACAGAGTTTCATATAATACGAAGGTCTCATTGAAATTTCAAACCGTAATTTATAAAAGCCACGTTATATGGGGATTACGCGCTATTCTTAGGCTGTTTTATCAAAATCGTGTTATACAAAGGTTTTATGCAATTTTTAGACCGTATTCCCGCAGTACCCTTTAATACGAGACTTATCAGTTCATATCGTATTTATATTCTATGATTTTTATCAATTCAGCTGATGTTAAAAACTTCCAAAATATAGGACTGATAAAAGATGTATTTCTTCTTGTATTTAAAAGAGCAAACGTTTTGATTAGCTCACTGATAATAAAGATTATCGGGGTGCTTGGAATATATGGTTTACTTTGTGTGAGTGTGTAACTATTGTCCGTAGATCAGAAGATGGATAGCGGAAAGAATGCGAATATAATTGGTCAGAGTGGAAAGAGTACGCTTCTTGTTAGACTCATTTCTGGATCTTGCGTATTATTTGCCAAAACTTCATTCACCCGAGTGGCCCGCGTGACGAAGAAAGAGTATGAAATGTATCGAGAGTAAGTTAATTAGAGCGATGCAGTGAGAAAAAGGTCTTATTTTTAAATTTAGGATTTGAATATATAATAGAAAAGGGGCTACTAATTTGAAATTTCAAAGTTACTCCTCTTTCCGTTATAATGGAAAGGTGAGGGCGGATTAATTTTTACGAGATCGAATAGTTCCCTAAAAAGTATAAAACCTTTATTGCTAACATTTCTAGGCACGACCGAGTGTCTTATTTTCGAAGAAAAATGGGGTCCGAGACGTTTTGGCACTATGTATACATATATTTCCCTAAATGATATCATAATTCAATTGGATCGAATGATATCATGCACCTGCAGCATGTCGGCCGGCAGCGAGATCACTTCGAAGGAATTACTCATCAACACGATAAAACTGGCACAGCTTTTCCAGAAGTTCTCTAGAGGAAGTTCACGAACGGAATCGCTGTATGAGTCTTCCGTTTCCTCGTCGTCGGGGCCGTAGTCCGGCTCCAGGTCCGAACGTGACGAGGAATTTTCCGACTCAATGGTGAAGAAATATCTTGTTTTTCAAGATATGCCTGGAATATTCGATTGATCCGACACAAGCGTTCACGGTACACTTCTTTGATCACGATCACATGGTCTTTCTTTACACTTTACAAGATACGCACACGTTGATGTGCGTGCTATATAAACTTGGTCAAAAGCTTTCAATTCTGTATCGAAGTGTGAAATAAAAAATTCGATGTAATTTTCGCAAAATGAGAGTTGCCAGATTGTTTGAGTTTTGATTCTTTTCAACAAAAGAAACGTGGGCAAAATGGGACGGATCAGAGATAAGTTTGGGAACCCCTACTTTTGTCACGAGGTGCAGCCGTAACTGTGTTCGATGAACGACTGGAGGTGGGATGTGTACGGGTGGTTCTCCCCATCAGGGTGGAGAACCAACTCCCAGAGCTGCAACATTCCCTACCCCTCGCTATATACGTACAACCAGCTACTGGCTCAAGGCCAACCACCCTCCGGGTGTGGCTACGACTGGAATTAGGTTCGATATTATGAGAACGATACATGTGAAATCGCAATATCAATATTTTTCGTTGTCGGTTCGTATCCATATTAACCCTAGATCATTAAACATTGGTATAGTGGTTTTCTTATTCATTGTTCCTTTTTTAATTATCAACCAATAATAGTATATCCCTTAAGTTTCAATACTTTGTTTTTTCATTTTTTTTAAATTTTTATTCTATGAAGCGAATGATTAATGACAAAGTAAGGCTAACTTAAGTTTAATAATCTAGGGTTAATCGCTAACGCAGTAGACGCATACATCGCACTAATATTAATTGCGAGATTACCGAAAATATTATTAACTAATGAACTGAATAACCTATTTGCGCGGCAGTCATTTTGTATATATTATGGCCAAGGTGTGCTGAATAATTTTCGACAATATTAAGATAGTGCAAAAATAATTTAATAAACTCTGAAAAGCTGATTATAAGATATATTATGAAAAGGGACCAAATTGCACGAGTCTGATTATGCATTTTGAGTTTAATAATGTATCACGTGGCTAACTCATTAGTCTGTGCGAATGGGTTAAATCATTAATTAAATTTAAAACATGCATTTTTTTTTTATTTAGTTTGCATATTAATTGTGTCAGAAGTAATCAAAAAATTTAGAAAGAGAGAGGGAGATAGAGAGAGAGATAACTGATAAATACTTTTTCCAATGTTTATGTCAACAATAGAGTCATGATGCATTGCATGTACATCTAGATTGTGTGTATGTAGACAAACATGCGATAAAAGAGCATATAACGCAGACATAAGATTTTGTTTTCAAATTAAATGAAGAAACCATAATCTAGACTGAAGAACAATTGGAACGTTTTTATTGTGATATGCTGCCAAGGAATATTTGCTTTCATCGTGCGTGCAACGAATCTTTATATTTTTCAAATGTATTGTAATATACATAATTATGGTTAAACGATCATGCAATATTTTGCTGCATAAATAAAATGGTATAATGACACATACGAAAGATAATAAATGTAGTACCTACGCGTAATAAGCTTATAACGAGGTTTCGTAAATTTATGCACTGAGAGAAAGAATTGTTCAGAGCGTTTTGAATATTTGTATTTTACTTGATCCGATAGCTTATCAAAACATGTGTATAGATATACAGGGTGTCCCGTTTAACTTTTCTACCCCAAATAATTTGGTTATTATTGATTATACAGAAAAATATTATAAAGAAAATGTATTGCATTTGAAAGGGGGGGGGGGGGGGGCGATATGTTTTTGAAGCAAAGGTCATATTTTCTGAGATTGTAGTAATAGCAATTCTTTTTTTAAAAGGTACCACCTATTTTTTTTTCTCACTACGAGAAAGCTGACATCGAAATGCGTTCAATCATGTTTCATAACATGGCTTTCGGCTCTAAAATTTATGATTAAATTATAAAAGTGAAAAATCACAGAGAATAAATTAAAGTAGAAATGACAGGCAGGTCTAAGCAATCCTTCATTATGTGTCTGCAACAACTTTTCCCTGGTAGTATGACGAATTAACGTGGCCGATTTGACGCCGGACGTTTCGACGCCGGACTTTCTGACGCCGTCGTAAGCACTTCTATTGATGCAACCAAGACACACCCCCACCCAAATAACTTTTTGTTTTAGATATGTAAAGCGCAGTAATTATATATCCGCTATAAACACTTTCCATTGCTGTGTATTACATTCAAACACCGCTGACGGCGTCATAACGTCTGGTGTCAAAGCGGTGGTGTCAAAACGTCCGGTGTCAAATCGGTGGCGGCAAAACGTCCTACTTCGCTTTTCCCTATGACTTTTTTTTGTTTAATTAATAATAATCAAATTATTCAGTGAGGCATATAAATGGGGACACCTAAATATCTTCTATATTAATGGACCTATGAAAAAACTTCATAAGTCAAAGCGGCAAAACGTTGTTGTTAGCACCTATTACTTTATAAATCATAATAAATGTTTCAAATGATTCCCATTCTCATTTATGCAATGTTGCATAATGAGTTACATAAAAAAATATTTTTTTTGAGGTCATATCAAGGTTAAAAGATGGTATTCGCCGAATGTAGTTTTTGATTATCTATTATGTTATGGTAAAAAAAAATATACTGTTCCATTTAAAAAAGTACCGATGACCTTGAAACTTAAAAAAAAAGAACCTAAAACATTTTTTTTGCCATCACATTTTCCGTTTAAAATGGTGTAAACTTTGTCCTATGAAGTTTTTTCATAGGTCCATAAATATAGAAGATATTTAGGTGTTCCCATTTATATGCCTCACCCTGTATGTGCCTGATATTTGACAAATGAGATCTTTTACATACTCCTCATTCTTGAATTATGTCCGTGTAATTACCGTAGAGCAGCAGACCGCTATCGCAGGCGATTTCTGAACAAGAATCATCCGAACTGTTTTTGTGATTTACCATATTAAATGAAGAGTTCGAAGTAGCAATCTTCGCTTTAGGTTCATCAAGGTACACCTTGGGCAACGCTAATGGAGGAGGTAAACGGACAGGACGTGTCACAGCTTTGAGGTACCTACTATAACTCCGGTGATTTTTAAGCTCGAGAAAAAATTATTTTTACATTGGATTTTACGTTGTTTTTTATCCAACTATACTTGAACATCACAAAAAATATAGAATTTTCTCTATAAAATTAAAAGTGACCCTTGTGCGATCTTGACATCTTTACCGACAAAATTGATATTACGACCATCATACTTATTCCTCGAAAACCTAGAATGTTTGTTAAAATAAAATTTCGATTAGCCTTATCGTTTTTGAGATATTGTACGAAGAACCGCATTAATAGCGAGTAGTGGGGGTACCCTCACCACCTATCTCTCCTTATGGACGGAAAGCACGTCGTATGCTTTCTGTCCATAAGGAGACGTACCTGGTGGGGGTATCCCCACTACTCGCCTTTAATTCGGTTCTTTGTACAATTCCACTTAAAATAAGAAATTCAATATACTTAGATACTGGATATAGGTATAGGATACTTTGGAGGATAGTTTTTATAAAATGCCGTAAAACCGTATAACTCTACAAGAAACTGTTTATTAAACTGGATTTTAAGAAAACCTTTTCCAGTTCATACTCATATGTATAATATTGAGTTGTTTGAAAAGTTCGTAGCATTTTTTAGTAGATGCTATCATTAAAAGTTTCCACAATTAGATTAGGTATCAGTTTATTGTACTTTACACTCTTGTTTACAGCCATTTACAGTATCAATTTTACTATATTTTACTATATCGAATTACTGTAAATTTTCAATATTTGTATAAAACTCTTTTTTACAATAAGGTATTGTAGAATGCACTTGCGACAGCTGTTTCTATTGTTTTGAAGATAGTTTCTGAACCTATAATTAGTAGAAATATTTTGTAATCAAGCGTGTAAATAATGAAAGAAAATTGAGTAGGCTATCAGCATTTAATGCCTAGTTATTGCTAAACAAGAAAAAAATACCGTCCAAACTCACAACAAGATTTGTTCGGTTTATGGGAATTCTGCGGTTAGTAAGAGTACCGTTTGCGAATGGTTTTGTCAATTTAAAGCCAGTAATTTTTGTCTTGAGGACACAGAACAACATTCTGGTAGATTACCCGTAGTTAATGACATGGATGTGATGATATTAATTAAAAACTTAAAACTTGATTTCCTACCGATGCGTTAATTCTGCTGAAATATATGGATAAGACAGTGTCACGAGTAATCACTTTCCGGAGACATCAATGCCTGATAAGTTACTATACCGCATCAGTGTTGCGTGTACGATATAACACATACTATGCGTAGATGAGAAAATGGATAGCGGAAGGAATGTGGGTCTAATTAATCAGAATAGAAAAAGCAAGCCTCTTCTAACACGTAGTTTTAGATTTTGTGTATGATTTATCAAACATTCACACGTCTGACGATGAGCGGATCGTGTGACGAAGAGAGAAAATGTGACGTATTGAAAGCAAATTAGATAAAGCGATGCGACGACCTCAACGCAATGGTGCAAAGCAGTAAAAGCTTCGTATTCGTGATTCTATATAGTCGCGGAAAAGTGTGAAGCGGATCACCTGTAGATATGAAAATTCGACTACTATGGCATTAAAAAACATCGAAGCTGGGGATAGGCGGAACGTTCAATGCTCTTCTTGCCATTGTGCCATCTTGCAAGCCATCTTCTTATTTACGCACGATATATTATATGTACTCGTATATGCACTAATAGTAGGTACCCGCGTTGAAATTTTAATTGCGATTTGACCCTCGAAAATGTTCTCTTAAGAGCTTGAGATAAAAAATGAAGCGTATGGAATAGGAAAAATATCGATATCTTATCTATATGGCAGTTATATTGGCAGTTGTAATGGCAAATGGCAGTTATATTCGCTTTTAACCATTGAAGGGTCAAACCGAATTTAAAATTTCGTCTAGGGTAGGTGTACCAACACGTTCATGTGCCTGTAACGTACATGAAAGCATAAAATCGCTAACCAAAGAGCACGTACTCATGTTGTACAAGCTTTTGAAATACGAATTATCGTTTATAAATCGATGAACAGGATGTATTGAAAAAAGTTGATATGTGATATCCAATTGCAGTAAATTTTATAATCCTCTGAAATTTAAAGCAATCATTTTCTAGATCGTATGAATCTCAAAACCGTCTTTCTATACACATTACGTAACATGTTCCAACAATTTATGGTTTACGTATAGTATAGGCCGCATACATAGCCAATAGTTGTTAACCAATTACATTCAATTTAAAAACCCGCGTAATTTCTAAAACTCATTTAATTGATCTTACATTGTCATAACGAAACATGCTTATTGTACGTATTATAAATACTCTATAGCAACTTTTTATGATTTAAATGGTATATGTGTATACAAGCATAGTTAACAGTTCTTAAAACATTCTAGAACAGTTAAATCCAATCGTAATATACCGAGCAAGTGCCGCCTGCGTATTGATCCCTAGCGTTGACCAACGGTCAATGAGATACCGTCCTCTTCCTTGCTAGACCACCCTGCGCGCGACCTAAGTTTCCTACTTCCTTCAGCTTTCTCCAATAAAAACTTCTCAACCCTTCTTATTAACTACTGATGCAAGTATCACGATTTGTGACTTTGTTTCTCCTCCTAATCTCTCAAACTAGTGAATTAGTAATATATAGAATTAAATAAAATAGTAATGAATATAGCGTCCGGTAAGATAAGTTTTTTGCACAATGAGTTATGTTAAAGTTTGATAAGAATGTGTGGTATTAGAAGTAATAATATTAGTTTATTACATATGTAAATATATATATAAATACACATACATACATATTATAACATATGATACCTACTATGTACCATGTACATATTTAGAGAGTAAGTATAATGCTCGCGTTGAGGGCCAACGCGTATGGCAGGATATTACCCTACCAATTAAATAGTACAAAAAAAGGGTCGAAGAGAATAGAGGGTGGAACAGAAACTGGAGCCTTATGCGCAGGCTCGCAAACTCTTAGCCAATCATCTACGTTTCCCTTCCGGTTACGCCACCGTTGAGATTGCAACCCACCTTTCGACCAAGTAACTCGCTTCAACCCCCACTATTTCGTTATGAATTTATATGCTACGTGACATCACAGTTACTCGCAATTTAATAAGCAATAATTATCTCGATGAACGAGGCTGATTACTTTCCACGAAATACCTCGAGTATTGTTATTATGATTATTAGTGTTATCAGGTAGATATAGTAATTACAAGTATAACGATATAAAAAGATTACTATTTTTATGGAAATATTTTCGTCAAGTAGGTATACGTTATCATGTATAAATGGATTTAAAAAATGTTGAAGACTCAAACATTAGTACCAAATTTTGTGGGATTGATACAAGAGATGTGTCGAGATGGGCAATAAATTCACTTAATTTGAATTCTATAGAATATTTGTGAGAAGAATTAGATCATATATATCAGAAAAGTTCCACGCATAATCACATCATCTCTACATTCGCTATTTCATAATCCATGTAAAAATGAGCTTTAAATCGACGCACTCTCGATATATGGATAATATATTAATGTGCGCTATACGTATTTCCGATAACAAAGCATCATAAGGAAATTTATCGGAGAACTCATTAAAAGAAAGCTACCTAGCTCCATTGATAAGATAATTAATTAAAGCACACCCTAGAGGGATCCTTCGATTCTGATTCAGCAAAATGTAACTATCACCCGGCAATGTAATATCTTTTCCAACCGAGTATCTAAATACCATCGCATATCGTCGTTCCATTTTCCACAATCGCGATACGGTAATGCGATTAACCTAATTTTTCGTCGGCCTAATTGCATATCCTGTCACAGGATACTTGATTGGAGAGACAAACAGTTGGTTAAGGATACATTATGGAAATCTTTATGGCAGTTTTGCGAGAGAAGTAAATACAGGTCACGAAAGAGAAAGAGTGAGAAAGAGCGAGAGAGGGGTGGGGAGGGTTAAAAGCTTTAAGCAATGCCACCGGTTAAATGAATTTTCTTCTTTGGCATCTACGTAATCTCATCAGTCGCTGATCGAAAGTAATCGGCATGCAAACTCGTCTTTGCGAAAGAGCAGAATCCTGCATAAGCTTGGGCCACTTTACCGGATTAAGCTTTGACCCGACACGAGACCCTCGTGTTCATGTTACGTCGATCGAACAGGATCATACGTCGTACGTGTAGGTAGAAACAGTTACGATGAACGATATACATCGAGCCGCATCCTAGTCACACCTTAAAACCTAGAAAACGGGTTAGATGTTAAGCCAACCCTTCGACTAAAGCATCGCACCTTTCACGCCCACGAAAAAATAATGAACGTTGCTACTAGTATTTATTGACGGGCGAGATGGAGAGTGATCGGTGGCATCAAACGTCAACCTTCATTTACGATCACGTGATAGTTTCTAATAGATCGAAAAGGTTTTTGATCAGTTAACAAGATATTCCTTTTGTACGGTTGACCCTCCTTTAACACAGTTTCTTTATAATATCATGCAAATTTTCAAGCTATACGAGGGTTAGCTATACCTATGTATTTCTTCTTTAGCTATAGTTTGGTTAACGCGTCCACATATTAACGAAATGGTCGCTGTTTCATTAAAAACCAGATTGTTTAAAGTCCCTACAACGTAAACATGTTGTCTGATAAATGGTTCGTGTCAAAAGTTTATCGTAGAGCGAGTTTTCAATGATATTTATCAAACGGACGCGACTTGGTTCACACGGGGTTTGCATCAACCAACCTGGTTTCGATAACGAAGATATGTAACGAGGAATAGGAGTTAGGTTGTTTCTTCGTAAATCACGTTAGAAAAGCTGCAGGATCAATCGTCAAGCCCTATATTCGCGTAGTATATACATACATGATTAGTGGCACGTGCAAGTAGGTGTTCCCAGCAACGATTATGCACACACACAGCGCACGTGCTCATAGGAAAGGGGGCTCATGAATATTTAGGCCGCACATCCGGCTGTATTTTAATTGTAAGGAATATTTAATTTTCATCTTATGCTAGAGAAAGAGAAAAACCTCGCACGTATTCCCCCTCTTATAGTTCAAATAATGATACCGTCCCTTTCTCGAGGTCATTGTCTGAATCACAACCAGCCCAGATATTATCTGTACACACGCGACCTGCGTATTCAGGATCTCTCTTTAACGCGCGACGATAACGATCCTTTTTTGCGAGGGAAAAAAGCAGGACACGAATCTTATTTCGTGGCTTACCGCGCACGCATTCGTACGTGATTTTTCTTCGAACTTAGCCCGAATCACGGTGCCACACCCCAAGTGATTCGTAAGATTGATGTAACGAGAAAAAATTCGTGTGTCATGTTCAAAGGGAAAGAAAGGAAACAGATCGTCTGGTTGATAATCGTTTAAATTAGCTGAAACATTAATGATAATAAAATTAATAACTGACCTTGAACGTTTTGTAGCTGGACACAACGTAGGAAGCGCCATCCTCTAGTTCATCCAGATTAAGTTTACGGTCGCCATCCATCGAGAATATATAGCGAGCCCCTCTAGGTAGATCCAAACGAAGAGATAACCTGTCCAATAAGGCCTCCAGAGATCCAATATCACGCCTTGGTTTGAACCTATGATCGAAGTCACGATGAATACGATATCCAAATGACGCACATTACACCTTTTGCATTTATTTTAAATTGAATGTTATGGAACAGCTACATTTGTGATTGTTACATAGACAGCATCAAGAAGAAAATTGCAATGATCCATCGAAATTAGTACGTAGAAGAAATTAAACTAAGATAATTATCGAGTGACATACTCATTACATCTTTTACATTCATTTTAAATCGAAAGATACTACTAAATTGAAGATTGGGGTTGTAATGGATCAAGAAAATATTTTAGCGATAATCCTGAACGAGCATATACGAATTAGAAAATATGTAATATCAAGTTAAAAAAATAAATAAATAAAAAAATAAGTTGACACACATACGCACACAAACATATATTCTTGGAATGTCAGGCAGAGGGTTCATTCATACGTACGACTCAAGGTCGCAAAGGTGGATGCGCCACCTGCGGCTCGCAATCGAATCCACCCGTGACAGGTATGGAAAAAAAAAAAGACAAAAAACAGTGGACAGCAAAAAAGAAAGAAGATGGATCTCTCCAAGCTCACCTGAATTCAACGCCAGGGAAATAGGGATCGCCATTCTTATAAAAGGTGACACGCCTCGCTCTCCAGTAGCCGAGATTGTTGTATCTCGCAAGGGCCGGATCGTGTCGGCTCTTTGGCCTCTGCTCCCGCTGCTCCGGAGGCGGCATGCGGGGACTGGAGGGTCTGCTTTGCCTCCAGAAAGCACCCATGCCGCCTCCACCCCCACTTTCGCTCGACGAAAGACCACCAACGCCGGCTACCTTCTGCGCCGCGAAATCTCCGCCCTTCCCTCCACCCTCCAACTGCTTCACTCTTTCCTCTTCCTCCTCTGCGCCTCTCTCGCTCTCTTCCTCCTCCTCTTCTTCATCCACCTCTTCTTCTTCTTCTTCCTCCACCATTCCCCTTATCACCGCCACTTCTTCGTCATCAACCAGTCTGCCACCTACGATCATTCCACCTACATCTCCTCCACCCCCTTCGACCTCGTCCTCGTCGCTACAAGCGCCTCCATCCGGCATCTTAGACGACGATGACGGCATCGTCTTCGTTGTTGTTGCCATTGCCACCGTCGTGCTCGTCGTTGTAGTCGTCGTTATAGTTGCCGTTGGTGTTGCCAGTGGCGCACCATTCGCACCGTTAGGTGCCGCTAGTAATACCACCGATTCATCGAAACGTCCTGTCTCTTGTTCCTCTTTTCTCATCTCCTAGGTTCTTGCTTTTTGGTGAATCTTGGCAAACAGAGGTTCATTTGGTCTTATCTTTTGTTTTCGCATTTTCTTTTCTATTTTGCTTGGAAGTATGTGCTTAAGGGTGAGAAAACTTTGGTAGCCATTTTGGGGTTTTACAAGTCTCAGGGGGTGAGTTCACGTGGGAATGTTTCTTTATTCATATGCACCAGTTATGGCGAAAGTGGCCTGAGTCATGTATTTTTCCGTATAGAATTTTACCTTTCCGGTATAGGACGTTTCAAAATTTGCTTAATTTAAAGAATAGTTTATGAACAACGTGTTTCTCAAAACTAAAGATAGATCTGACCATATTTAAATTTAAAGATTCGAACAGAAAGAACGAAATTGCTAAATGTCCAACTATAAATAAAACATCATTCCATAGCATTGTGGACCTAATCGATACGATTTAGGCTACTTTCGTAATTATCGGCATACGTTAGGGTAAACTATGGAGAGACGCTACACTTTTAATATTTTTTGATCGGAAAAAGACAATCGTATGTGTCGCGTCTTGTCATAATCCTATTTGTATGCTTGAGAAAACAAAATAGTGTCCACTTGGCTATGATTCCACGTGTCGCCTTGGTAAAGCGTTGAAATAATAACCATCTTAAAAATTAGATTAAACTTTTATCTGCGGGAGTTATTAATATTTATTACGAGTGTCACGGAGATCGGCTAAAGCAAGTATCTATTTTATTGTTTAATACGGTTTCTCATCAACCAGTATAAAAAAAAAATTTTTAATGTTTTTTTTTGTAGACGTGGCATCTTTTTCTATAAATTAAGGAGAAACGCGATATAAAGTGATAGGAGTTTTATTGGTTTACAATAATCTAATTTTTGACACGTTAGGTGCTGTTCCTATCAAAAATGCCTCCATGAGTGTTGCACAATGGATTATACATTGTGCAACAACTGTGGGAAGGAAAATAAGCGTGAAAGAAGCTTAAAAAGGCGTAATTAGTTCATGTGGTTTCTCTCCTAGAAAATGTGGAAAAGACACCACTTTACCAAGCTGTCTTCGTTTTGAATTATTGTTAATTGCATATAGTAAAAGTTTATAACCGGCTTTGTTTTTTTTTATATTAAAAGATTGTGTTATTTTAATAAAATATGAATAGCGTAAATTAGTTCGAAACTAAACGTGTTATTGGCTCTTAACTAAAAAGGGTGGCATCGCTCCTGAGCTTACCCTATATAGGTACATACCCGGGTCGAAATTTTAATTTCGGTTCGGCTCTCCAATGCCTACTTTCCTTTGTTGTTTCTATATGCCGATCGAATTAAGACTCGCTTTCACCCTACGAGATGCTGTGGTAGGTTTAGTAGGTTCAAATCGAAGTTTAACGAGTGATCTAAACTTCGGTTTGACCCTCCAAAACCTACAATTGTAGTTTTGCACAAATGAAGATTTGGAACACTTAAAAACCTACATTTGTTGGCTTTGGAGGGTCTAAACGATGTTTATAAGCTACGTTTTGACCCTCCATTTGTTAAAAGCGGACAAAACGGCCAATAGGGGGTTGAAAACGTAGTTTATTCGCCATATATTTTCCTTATTCCATATAGGCTTCACTTTTAATTTCAAACTCAGAGCATTTTGAGCATCAAATGCTCTGTTCAATCAAATTAAATTAAAATTTCGACTCGGGTGTATTAACATAAGAATGGGCCGTACATCTGAAAGACGTCGGTTGCCAATTGAAGTGTAATTTGGTGGGTATCATGGGATGAGATAGTAAATCTGAAATCTAAAAGAATGCATTCGAAAGATACAGGGCCCTATATTATAATAGACCTTTATTGCTATAGACGCAATGTTCAGCCTGGATTGCGTATGTTTTGTACATAAACAAATTTATCCATCTATCTTGTATCAGCATACAGTTTTGTTATTCACTCTACCGCACAACCAGCACACGAACGTCACCACGCCGCCTGAGCGGACAGAGCACATGAAATCCCTTTGCCGTAAAACAACAAAAAACACAGATTAGGCTGTGTCGTCCACGTGGCCGCAGGTGTTTTAGGCAATTATGGCAACGTTCGCCTGAGATGAAAAAAATATAGCATCATTTAATTTAATTTCTGTGTAAATATACGATTTAATATAGGAAGATGGTATGAAAAATAAGATACCTACATACAGTCAATCCCGAAAATATTCGTACGCGAAAACGTACGAAGGATTACTTAACTATATATAATATTTTTGTTGTATTGAAAAAATTGCAATCTTTAAAGTTACAGAGAAAATAAAAAAACTTATTTTTTTTAATTTTTTATCTGAGCTTGTAATAAAAATTTAATAACTCCATTTTGGAGATATAAGTAAGACATATGCATATTGTAAATTTCATAAAAATCGGGTAACCTGGTTCTGAGCTACAAATGTTTAAACATTGCAAAGTAAGGTCGAAAATCGCTGAAATCGGCCCAAATCGTTGATTTTCGACCTTTTTTGGAATCTTTAAACGCTTGTAATTCGAGACAACTTTAACGGATTGGGATGAAATTGACAATCTGCATTTATGTAATATCTCTATTATATCTCTAAAATGAAGTTTTTAAATTTTCATTACAAGCTCAGATAAAACATTTAAAAAAATAAGTATTTTTATTTTCTCCATAACTTCGAGGATTGCAATTTTTTCAATACAACAAAAATTTGATATACCTATAGTAAACTAATCCTTCTATATGTTTGCAAAAACTCAAGTCGTTTGATAAAATTATAAAAAAGTTATTTTACTTTATACGGCGTACGAATATTTTCGGGACTGACTGTATGTAAGAGTTTCTGTAATGATGTGACGAGCGAATGAAAGATCGATACAAGTTCCACCGAGAATGGTTACAGCGCGAGTGTCAGATCCGCAAGACAAATTAAAAGTATCTCTCATTAAGTCATAGATATTTGGATTGGTAGTCACATTTAAATTAAAATCATTACTCAATTATATCGAAATATCCGAGTCGGCCACAAAGTGAGATATTGAGTTGAGACTGTTTCAAGCAAAATACGGAAGGGTAATATGGCCACCTTAAGGTTTGAACAGTTATAACTAAGACGAAAAAGACAACAGCGAAGAATAAACAATAACACAGTGTTCTATGACTAAATTTTTATTAATAACAAGGCACACTAGGAACTCACAGTCATTAGTTTCTTTGGAATAATTAAAACAAAAAAAGTGCGAAATGGTCATATTTACAAACCTGGGAGAAAATATGGCCATCACAGTGACCATATAAAAAGTAGTAGTAAAGTAAGTAAAGTAACTTTGATTTTTGAAAAATTTTCAAAATTTGGGTACTGGGTGCGGTCAATGACGGGATGGTCAATAAGTTTCGGGACATCCCCCTTTAGCCAACCCACAAAATCACATCAATTTTTGCGTATCTCTAACTGTTCTCGAGATATCTACAAATTTTGGAATTCACCGACCGTTCTATACCCACACATTTGTACTAGCATTAATGAACTCACTTTAAAGGGCCTACACGTTTTCGGCTTACCTCCCTCTAAATATTACCACGTGGCCATAATAGCATGCTAGGACCCGTTGCCGGAAATCATAATTATTGCAATAAGTATTTGTTTAACTGTAAAAATCACTGTTTATACGCAAACTAGAATAAAATAGCTATAATTGACCTGTATTTCAATAGAAAATAAGTTTACAGTATCTTCTTCTTTTGACAAATTTCTTCCGAGAAAATTTGTTACCTGCTACACGATCGAACTTCTGAGTTACAATTATATTGTTTATAAATTCCATAGACAAGATAGAGCGACCCCATCTGGACAAGTCACTTAACTGCCCATGTAGTTTACATTGATACCGCAATCTGTTAATTATTTGCTATAACTACGGACTTACAATAAAGTGGCCATAATAACTGACTGGCCATATTACCCTTCCGTACCTTACTTCTACTTAACGACATGTACCCGCGAAATACGAAATTTCTGTTTACTCAAACCAATAAATGATAGTACAGGCTACATATTCTTACCAAACATTTATGCATATTTGTGCATTGGTACCCTTGCATAAATTAATTGCATTTAAAAAATAATAAAAAACTCTAATTTTTAATACATTAATCAATGCAGTTTTTCACTCTCTACAAAACATATTTTAATAATGTTATATCTGAAAATTGTTACTTTAGATGTTATTTTAATTTCAAATACGCTGAATTATTTGATTAATGTATCAACACATTTAGACGTATGTACGGAACGCGTGAAAGAATATAATGATACTTAAATTAACAATTTTCAGACATTAACATTATTGACATGTTTTGTAGAGGGTGAAGAAAATGCATCGATTAATGTATTCCAAGTTAGAGTTCTATTTTTCTTTAAGTGCACTTACCTCTTGCAACTGCACCGACATACAGCGTATATGCGCGAACAGAACGCGCAATTTAGTAGCATTACAACCGCAGCATAAAAACTGTAGTAGTATTAAAATTGTGATTTTTAAACCTCATATCTTGGTGGTAAATGTTAAGAATAACTCCCCTTCCCCCCTTGAAGAGATGTATGGGGTGGCTTATGTTGTAAGGAGGCAGCCTCCCTACACATTGGCCCACGTAACATCCGGTAGGTCTTGTTTCTGCACAAATTAGTATTTCGAACACTAGTTTGTGCAGAAACAAAACCCAACCCAGACACAAATACTGTTTACCCATATGTCTTATTTCTATACAAAGCAGTGCTTGTATCTGAGCTGTGTTTGGGTTTTAACTGTTTGAGTTCCAAGCAGCGCGATCGAAAAAACACAACACATAAAAGAAGAAAAAGAAAAGAAGCGCTGTCGCGCTGCTTGGGTCTTCTCGTGCACCTTATAGAGAGAGAAAGCGCGGTTGCGCCTTTCGGGAGTCTTCAACAGTGTTTTTTCAATGCCCCCTGGGATTCAAACGGTTAATACTATAATATTTTTTTTATAATATGTTGTTATGTTCGGGAAGCCATCCTTTACAAAATAAGACCACCCACACCACGAGCTTCGGCGAGGGTGGATCGCTTCCTTTTACTTAATATTTACTTAATATTTACCGAAAATGCAATTGTATTAGTCAAATGCATTGTTACACCATATCATAAAGCAAAAAACCTGAAAAATAAATGACGTTTTACTTTTTCTTCCGAACCCGTCGTAATTTCATTACTCAAATCAAGTCATGATTCGCATCATGTAATATAAAATCATGCTACTCGAAGCCAAGAAGAATCTCCTAGTAATTTTATTATAAATTTCGTGTCATAGAAAAACCCCATGCAATTATCGGACTGCGTCGTATTGAATACCGTGTCTTCAAAGTATCGTGGTATACGTCCCTCAGCCGTAAGTAAACATTTATGATTTATAACCTTTATTAGAAACAATTAACATACATTGAATCTAATCTGCATGTTACACACGCACCTCTTCGTTGTTCGTTGTAAGAACGAGATTCGAAAAAAAAGAAAGAAATGAAATAGCACGATACGTTCCTCGAAACGTTTATATATTCGCATAATTGCATTAGTCGAAGAAATAATCGTCATCTTACCCGAGTTCGATGTTAGACCCGTCGGTGACTTGAGAAAGTTTCCTCGTAACCGAGCACACTTCGAGCGGCTAACTTGCTTGACTACTTCCTTATATCGCGCGAGACCTGAGTTGACACGCGAACCCACCTGATTACGGGTCGCGATCGTACGCGCAAGGACATTGGTTTATGCTTTCTTTTCATTCCATTCGTCTTCCTTTTGCAACCTTACGACAGATAACGTATTAAGCGTACCTAATTATATTATTAACTTATAACATACGTAGTATCATGTGCGAATTTATTATATCTGAAAGTAACTAAATTTTTGTGCAACAATCAACGGAGATACAAACGAACGTTGCTATTGCCATCATTTTAAATAACAAATTATAGCGTTATGGAATATTATTAATCCTCTGTAATATAGTGATTTATTAAATAATTGCTTTACGTGTTAATTAATACATTTATTGCTCGATTTTATTCCTTTGCAATTACCCGTCACTGTTGTATTTATTCATTAGCACGAAACCTTCCGACGTCAAATGCATACATACCTATTTTCATCGCATGTATCTATGCGACAAATATTTAAATAAAAACATGTTATCTGCTATCATAATAAATAATATTAAATATCAACTAGTCAATTTATTATTAAAAAAATCAAGAGACAAGAATCACGTAACCGATTACCCGATCGGTCGTGCTGGCTTTAGCGTTAATGCAGAAATTACTGATGAGTTACGAATTATGAAATTCGTTTGAAGATTGTTCAATAAATTTGGTTACAGAGGCTTAATAAATTTACGCTGTACAACATACTCGCATGTTTCCACGTACACGGAAATTTATCTCACGCATGTATACATTGTCTCACCTCGCACGGATTATGTATCACTTTACACCCGGTCACTGACAACGCATAAATAAAATAAAATAAAATGGCTGAACACGTGATAGCTACAATAAATGACAATTAAACGAAACGGCTTTCCAAAATTGGAGGTCACACTCGATAACGTCACACGGTCGTTTGAGGTCATTGACCATTTCTCGAGGTCACGCACGAAAATTCACAAAGTCCCGTCAACGCGCACATGCACTACTAACTTTTCCACGACAGCGATGATCGAAAGAACATGAAAAATGTAAAAAGAAAGAAAGATATAATAATGATAATAAAAAAAAATGAAAAAAAAGAAGCCTCCAAAGGTTCAACGTATAAACGTAAAGCGTGAGTTGCGAAGATCCCTCGAGTTCGTAAATTCATTTGAATGCAAAATAATAGCGGATAACGATACGGAGGTATACATATTCATGCGTCCTTCGACGGTGGCGTCTCGACTCGAAGTGCGTCGCCCTGAGGAGAGAAAGCCGAGAACTCGCGTCGCGACGCCTCCTTGCCTTTGCCTTCGCGATTCTCCTGCGCTAACCGCTGACCGGTGACCGGTGATCACCCTTTCCTTTTCGCCCTCGATATGTACAGTCAGTCAGTAACTTCAATATTCGAACGGTATGGTATTGGGAAGTTTGTACCTTTAAGTGTAGGTATCCTTAGCAGTTAGAAAAGGAATTAATAAATTACTATTTATCGTTTCACATCATCATTCCTTGTTAATAAAAAGGTATAATTTGTTTATGTACTTTATCACGTTGAAGAAATATATGGGCATTTTATAAATATAAAAGTGTATGGTATATTACGTTATACAAAAATTATTAATTAATATTTAACTTTTTCAGTACAAGGTCTATCTAGGCGATGCATGCAAACGTGTATCGCCTTGTTTATCTATTTATCAAATCGGCCCGTGGCATTTTTCGTATAAAAACTCGTCCTTTGAGATCTTTTTTTCACTTTATGTATTTGCTTACAGTATTTACTTTAATCTGACGAAATAGTGCTTTCAAATATCTAATTATTACGCTTTGTCCGCAATGTCTTTGATAAAAAATAATATCCCTATTCCAATCGCATATGTACAGCTCTGAACAATTTAACGCTAAGCTATCCGTTTATTTTTCGCAGATTTCTAAGATGGATGGTGGCGTGATATTTTGGCAGATCCAAAAGTTAAGATATTATTGTTAAATTTCGAATAAAATGGCCTTAAAAGTATTGTTAATCAAACTATTTTCTCTTTTGGAACAAACAATATCTTACTTTGAAGTTCTTTTGTATGACTAAAAGCAACACGGAAATATTTCAAGTGCCCAAATTAAGTGAAATACCCTATACGTGAATAATGACAAACGGACACCGACTTAGAAAAATGTCGTTAAAGTTATTGCAACAGATACAATGGTTCTTATAATTAAATTCTTATTTCATCATAGTATTAATCACATAATTTCTTTAGGATCGAATCAGAATGATTACTAAGAATAGTTATTCTTGAAAAAAAATCTCGAGTTTTGAGTGTCCGGTTCGTTAAGGTACAGCTTACTCATTCACCGCCACCGCCCAACCCTCCCGGCCCGCGTCCCCGCCGCCGTCCTCGCCACCGTCCTCGCCGCCGGCCATTCTACCGCTTCTACAACTGAACCAAGGTATATCGATCGATGGAAATTCTCTCAAGAATTGTATGGTGAATTTGTCAGAAAACGATATCAGCGTCGATGATGATAACAAATAATTTACCGTTGGCACACTAATACATTATGCGTTAACTAATATATTCCGAATGAAAATATATTCTTACGAATAAAGTCGTCTAAATTTATTATACAACTAATAATGTCTTTATTATATTAATATAATGATAATAATTATATTATAGTTATTAATAATATGTATAATTATATTACATTATTACTAATAATAATAATATTAATTGCATTTATTGATAAATATGTCTGTATCTTTGCCGCATTTCTCAAGAAAAATTCAATGATGGATTAAATACGTAGTTGATATACGAGAACGTACGAGTTCTCGCGATCGAAATAACACAATTGGGGTTTATTATACTGCGGTCATTTTTCCTTCGCTCTCGTAGAAGTGAACACCTGCCTTGCGTGTCAGCCATCCAGAACGGGCTGATCAGATTCGTTCTTCCACCACTTAACTACGTTGCTCGAGTATACTTAGATCGGTTTATCTAGAAATCAGCAGCGGGTTGAAAGAAACGCTGTATAAATGGTATTTTGTTATAAGATTAAAAAAGATGTATCGATCGGTCGCATGGGAATACAACGTCCCACTTCGCTCTGGTTACTCTTATGAAGAACGAGAGAAATTTATTGACAACCTGATATTACAAAGAGAGAAAGTTTATTTAAAAAAGAAAGATTATATAATTCTCGTAATAAGTTGTTCTTTATATTGACAGTCAATTTTTTATTGTGATCAACGTTGTGATATAATCTTTTACGTTTAACCCTTTTAGTACCTACCGGACGACGATGTATCGTTGCTTATGCGATAGCACCTTATTCTTCGCATTGCGAGAAAGCTCCATCAAATTAAATTTATAAAATGTTATAACCGGATTCCATTATTCTCCCTTTCTTCCGTAATACGCTGCATTTTGAATTTTTCAATACCATTCTTAGTTTGGTAAAAAAAAAAAAAAAACCTAAAAAATCTTCCTAATCCCCAAGAGCCAGAACCTTAATAAATTCGTCAAATTCGTCCTGTTATCTTCACATAGGCGCCCGTTTTTCGCTCGATACTAAAAGGATTAAAATTAACATTTCGAATATACTAGTTAATATAAGCCACATGGTTATATCATGATTCCAACCATGCATATGCTGGCTATAAATATTGTTTGCTGTCAATTTGTCTATTGGAGAATATATTTAAAACATTTCATGATTCTAACATTTAATGCTAATCATAATATTTTCTGTTTACAAATATAATTAATTTTTATGTTTGTTAGAATCACTATTTTATATAGAGGGTGGCCCACCTAACTTGAGAATCGTGAATGTCTGCCTTAATTTTTATGATAGTAGGTACAACACGTTAGAGGAAATCATTATTGTATTCGAAAGGGCAGATATTTTGATAAGCACGATATTTTTTCGAATTGCAAGATCATTAAAGCTTTTTAAAAATGGTTACATATTTTTATCATAACAAAATTATAGCAAAAGTTCTGGTGAATTCAACGACCTATAATATTGAACTTTCACGTAAATTAGAGTATAGAAGATTCATAGTTACTAAAAAGATAATTAAATAGAGAATTCATAGCATTAGAAATAACTTGAAGTTATTAAATTTGTCTTGACCACGGTTATCAATTCGTGATGATAAAAATATGTAGTCCTACTTAAAAAAATTTCTTGATATCTCGAAGAAAGTAATCTTTATGAAAAATTATTTACCTATCATAATATTTGCCACTTCGAATACAATAATCTTTTCCTCTGGAATTTTTTCCTATTCATATTTTCGTTTAAAGACAAACAGTATACAATCAACCCTCCTATAACACGGCTAATTCGTACCGCGTTATATGAAAACCAAATCAAGGGGTTTGTTCCGTGTGACGGCTGAAATTTCAAGCTTTTTTAGGAATTTTTTCTGGCGAATCATGAAAAGATACAATCTTGAAATTTCCACAGTATATTTATTATGGCTTAAACAATAATTATGAATTTTTTTATTTCGAAATATTTATAACATTCGCTGCAGCGGTGTTCCAAAGACAAGTATGTTTAAAAAACGGAGGGTCGTGGCGGTGGGGATTTGAGCTATTCTGTTTATCTGAAATAAAAAAATGAAACGGCATTATAATCTGTAAACATGTAGTTCTCGGCGGATCTATAGGCGTTCGAAAATCTTGAAAATCTAAGTTTTTAACCGACTTTGAAAAAGGAGGAGGTTACCCTATTCGACAGTGGGCGATATCTCTTTCTTTTTTTCTTTTTTTTTTTCGGGATAAAGTTCCGAATAGGTCCGACCCCCGATTGAGCTCATTTTTTGCGTAAAGTTACTATACATTAAGATAAGTAAAACAACAGAAGGATTTTTTGGGCGTCGCAACCGTTTTGGAATTATCGGGTTTTTTATTTTCGATTTTCGATATCCGTGAAAATAATGTTAAAGCCATGGAATGTTAATAAAAATTGATTAATATTTATATAAAAAAGCATAAAATATGTAAATAAATCTCTCACTAATGTATAATAATAATAATATGATAATAACAACAATAATACCAATCTGGGCTGAGTTTGGCCGATTTGCCGCACATTCTGACACCGCCGTAAACACTTATAGGTGCAACAAAGACCCAATTCCACCCAAATCACTTTTTTTTCAGATATGAGAACCAAGACTCATTCTGGGTAGGGTCTGGAGTTTCGTATATAACCGGGATAAACGCGTTCTATATCCATCAATAATTGAAAAATTTTAAAACACCTTTCTCGCAACATAAAACGCACCTCCACCCAGGTCATCTTTATTTTCTTTTGGTTTCCTGTAAAATACCTTTTATGTTCAAACACTTTTCTGCTCGCGAAATAGACCCACCCATTTTATGCTTTTTTATAGGTATAAATATTAATAAATTTTCATTAAAATTCCATGGACTTAACATTATTTTCACGGATATTGAGAATCGAAAATAAAAAACTCGATAATTCCAAAACGGTTGCGACGCGCAAAAAATCTTTTTGGTGTTTTACTTATCTTTATGTATAGTAACTTCACACAAAAAATGAGCTCAGTCAGGGGTGGGACCTTTTCGGAGTTGCACCCGAAAACTATGACAGATATCAAAATTATAATAGATCCAACCAGAATTATAAGTGTACTAAACATAAACTTCGACAATGATTTAAAATATGCCTAGTAATTTTTACTGAATTTCAATCGCCAGCTTGAAAAATGTAGTTTCGAGAAAAACGCGTTTGAAAGCTCAAGTACATATTACACGTAGAAACTTTTACTCACCATCACTCAGCGATGCCTGGTCCGTAGCAGACACATTCCTCTTATTAAAAAAAATCATGCAGAGCTGTCAGCTCTTCCCTGGCAGCAATTCTTAACAATTTTTTAAACTCGCTGGAGCGTCGCTCATAACGGCCTATGCGCATTTCGTTGCGCGTATAATTATGCGCGTTTGGACCAATTTTACATCCGAATGTTATGATTGATTTTAAGATGGCTTGAAAACCTTCATTAAAAATTAGAACTGCCAAAAAAATTGCAATTTCTACAATCTTCGATCCCGAATGTAGGTGTTTGGCAAAAATATTCAAATAAGGGGGTTTAAAGTTTCGTTTCCTATCTCCACTACATGAGCAATACTCAGAAGAGTCTCAAGTAGCAGCCTAATCTATTCGAAATCCTAACAGAAGGTACGGTTACGCCGCGCCAAGCGAGCTCGTCGATTTCTCCGAACATCGTCTCAGTTTTACGTCTATAACTTTTGAACGGCTTTGAATTTTGAAATATCTTTTATACCACATATTCTTGACTTATTATAGAAGCAATATATAAAAAAAAAATTGATTTTTTGAAACCGGCACACGTTACGACCCCCGTAAGTAAACCTCAGAAAAAAATACATTGTACATAAATCAGACGATTTTGTTTTGCATTCTATATAGAAAAATTTCCTTCTCAAAGCAGCAAGTTGTGATGGAGACGGTTATTAAGTAAAATTTGATGATACAAATGGCAATGAATATGAATATATGTTCACGTAATTGAATTTAGGCTTATGGAGGAATGTAGAGTTCGTAAGTTAACTTTCGCAATTCGAACGCTTTGACATTCGACTACACCATCCGTCCTTGTTCCAAAAAGGCTCGAACACTTGACCCGAGTTATTAACTGACTTCGAAAAAAAGAAGAGGAGTTACTGAATCCGACAGTTGGCGATGTTGCTTTTTTTTTTCTTTTTTGGTAAAAAGAAAATATTTAGTGCGTATCGTTGCTTGTATACGTTTCCGATTTCTCGATTCGCGCGCGCGTACAATAAAACGTTAGGAATGACGTTTTAAGTAGTAAACGAAAGCTTGATATAAAAATATATAAATATAAGTAATCATTAGATTTAAAAACGTTTAAAGTAAAAGAGAGCGATGCTTTATTGTCTATTCATTTTTAGGGAAATTCCCTATTAATTGAAATTGATAAACGTTATGCGCACTTATTACAAAGAATGCCCCATTAATTTCAACCGCAAAAATTTAATGCATCGAAAAAGTAATGGCACTGATAAATTTGTTAAGCCATCTGAGTTATTGGAATGTTTTTGTAAGAAAAACGCGTTATAAGAGGGTTGGCTGTTCTCCTTTGTATACCAGGAATTATGAACGTGGACTAACAATATATGAAAAATCAGAAAAAACTATTATCGATTTCGCCTATAACAAAATGCATTAATATGTTACATAAATTTACAATTTCTATCATTTTTACGAGGTAATATTTTTGCGTGTCGCATCGTGTCTATTGAAAAATTCAATTAAAAAAATATCACACAATTTATTTAAATATTTCGCATACATTCGTTACATCCGTAACTAAATGGAGACTCATTTATATTTTTACATACATAATGCATATGCATCTAGTTTTTTATTGAAATATGCATTCATTTGAAAAAACCAAATATAATTTCAATTGTTACATATTGTTCTTTTATCTGAACCAAGGAAAAATCAAACAAATCGTATAATTACAACTTTGTTTAGATTTGAAAAAAAAGCTTTTTTTTTTTTAGAAAGACAAAACAACTGTAACGTGCTATAAAAATCATTTAAAAAGACTTTTTTAACAATGTTTTTGGTTCATGTATAAGTGTTATATGCAACAATTGGAAATATATTTGGTTTTTTGTTTCAGTCAAGAATTACGAGCTACATCTTTCCCGCCAATTAGGAACTACAATGCAAGACACTCGTAAAATCGCTTTGATCAGGCCATGTAAAGCAGCCCCCCCCCCCCGAAACGCTATTAATGCGAATGCTAATATTTGAATAAAAAACAAAAAATGATGAAAGCAAGTAAAATCTTCGAAACGATGTATGTACAGTCGGCGGCATACATATACGGCTCCCCAGTGACTTTGCCGCCGTGAGGAGAAGGTTCCCTTTCCATGCACTCTCCCTCAGAATTCGTATAGAAAAAAGTATGACTGTATGCCGAAGATCTTTCTATGTGTTCAAGAGGCAACACACTGCCGAGGCACACGGACGGAGGAAGCAACTGTTCGGCTGCTCGACGTAACACGATTCTCATTTGGTCATCTTGGCAACAGTCATATGTGGTAAAAAAGAAATATTTAGCTGAATTGAGAGCCACTCTTAGCTCATCGGTGTGGCTTCTTAACTGTGTTGTATTTTTCTGTGACGTAGACACCATTCTTTCTCACTCGCTTTGTCCACCTCTCTTTCTAATCCGGGCAAGCGACAAGCAGCCGAAACAGTTGCCTCCGCCATCCGTGTGCCTCGGCAGTATGTTGCGTCTTGAACACATAGAAATCTTTTCGGCATACAGTCATACTTTCTCTATACGTATTCTTAGGGAGAGTGCGTGGAAAGGGAACCTTCTCCTCACGGCGGTAATGTCACTGGGGAGCCATATATGCCGCCGAATGTACACTCGGCGGCATATATGGCTCCCCAGTGAAAAAGCCGCCACGGGGAAATGCTTCCCTTTCCATGGCTCCCTTAGAATACGTATAGAGAAAGTATGACTGTATGCCGAAGAAATTTCTATGTGTTCAAGACGCAACACATCGCCTAGGCCACACGGATGGAGGAGGCAACTGTTTCGGCTGCTCGACGTAACGCGATTCTCATTTGGTCATCTTGGCGAGTGTCGCGCGTGGTAAAAAGGCAATAATTGTCTAAATTGAGAGCCACTCTTAGCTCATCGATGTTGCTTCTTAACTGTGTTGTATTTTTCTCTGCGCACTCACACAGCTTAACCAGCAATAGCGAACGCTACGCGTGACGTAGCCACTCTCTTTCTCTCTCGCTTTGTCCACCTCTCTGTCTAATCTGGGGAGGCGATAAGCAATTGTTTTTCCTCGTGATTTATAATTTCCCTAACGAAATATTATGTTTAAAATATGAGAATGGAAGAGAACAGTAACACGTATTTAAATAAATGTAATAATGATAATTAAATACTCATATTATAATAGTTGCCCAGAAGAAAATCGCTTTTTTCTTAGGAGATTTTTAACTTATTCCGTCTCACGCGCGTTACCGTGCCGTCAAGCCTGTCGTTACCCCTTCGCCTATTCGCATAAAAGTTCCACAGAAAAAAACATAAATATATTATAAAATATATTTTTTTGGTTTTATATTGCCTAATAAAGTATAAACAAAAATTGTCTAACCCGAAAATCAATAAATTGGAAAGTTAGGTTTCGCGGTAGGTATTAAGAAAATAACGTGGGACGAAATGGGTTAAGGGACTTAATATGAGGAAATATTTTATTATTTATTAATTTTTTTTTTTATTAGTGAACCATCAAAATTTGCTGCTTTTTCATATGAAAATATTGGTGGCTCTGTTTATACCTTCTTATGCAATATATAACCAAAAAAATATATTGTATAATATATTTCTGTTTTTTTCTGTGGAACTTTTGCGCGAACGGGCGAAGGGGCTCGGATTAGAAAGAGAGGTGGACAAAGCGAGAGAGAAAGAGAGTAGCTACGTCACGCGTAGCGTTCGCTATTGCTGGTTAAGCTGTGTGCGTGCGCAGAGAAAAATACAATACAGTTAAGAAGCAACATCGATGAGCTAAGAGTGGCTCTCAATTTAGACAATTATTGCCTTTTTACCACGCGCGACACTCGCCAAGATGACCAAATGAGAATCGCGTTACGTCGAGCAGCCGAAACAGTTGCCTCCTCCATCCGTGTGGCCTAGGCGATGTGTTGCGTCTTGAACACATAGAAATTTCTTCGGCATACAGTCATACTTTCTCTATACGTATTCTAAGGGAGCCATGGAAAGGGAAGCATTTCCCCGTGGCGGCTTTTTCACTGGGGAGCCATATATGCCGCCGAGTGTACAGTATGCTAGAAAGAGAGAATATTACCGCCACCTGGTGTTAAGACACGAGATTTAAAAAGCAACGTGTTATCAACTGGGTAGATAATATAGACACCGACGGGATACTTTTAGCAGTATCTCGTCGGTGATATAGACTTATATCAAATCATTTATCATGTCCGCATTTTTTTACCGTAAGATGGCACGAGCAGCGTAAAACTATTTTCTTATCTAGATTTAATGTTTAACACATAATGAGAGTTATATATGTATAGGTAACCTAGGTGACGTTACTCGACAACGCTTACAATTTTCACGAACATCGTTTGGAAAACCAAGTGGTGTCGTTGGCATGATTTCGTAATTACTAAACACACATATTTTAATCGAACACAACGAAAGAACGAAATCTTTTCACTTTTTAAAGTAGAAGTGTTCCTTTTAGATTTGTCATGGCGTAAAATTATAAGATATTAAGAAGCGAAATAAATGAGAGATTTCAAAAGTACATTCAATATAATGTCGAAAAAACGATTGTTATTGATGCAATCCTAAGTGAACAACACAAAAAAATGAATTATCTAATAACGTATGAGTTGCGTGTATAATAGCAATTAACGCACACGCCATTTTCCTAGACGATCATACATACACTTGAGTCTTCTAGTTCTAAAGGTGAAAAACAAAAGAACGGATTCCCGCCATATTTGAAAAGGAAACGTACCGTATAAGAAATAAAAACCCGTAAATCCAATTTCTTGTTCGGCGATGCGCTTTATTTTTCGTAAATTACGTCACGGTCTTCAAAGTAGGTGAGAGACCACGATGGAGACGGTAAGATGCTACTGAGTGAAAGCATGGGTCAACGTAAAGGCCAGACAACATTCTAACTCGATATAGCTGCACACATACAAACGCACATAAATACCGTAGTGTGTGTGTCTATCGTACACTTCGCGTACACGTAAATGTTAAACATGTGTTTGTACAAAAAGTGTAAAGGCACGGAAGTCTGTCGAGAACCAATCGTGCAACCCGTATTTTTACTGACGTTCACTTACGTTTGGTAAATACGATGTACACTATGTAAATATTGTTTAACTACGGGAGCGAGCAAATATCGCATTGACAGAACGCGTTAATGTAACGTTTACTTAACGATCTCAACATAGGAAACATGTTAAATCCTTTCATTGTTAAATAACGCTGTGCACGTTAATGAAATCGAGCATGTTTATGGTATTACTTTTTTAGTATAGTCAACGTATTAAAATGGCGACCTGAGTACGTACGATCGTGCGTGTATATACGTATATACCTTTTGTAATCATACATTACGCATCACACAAACACGAAAGCGTGGAACTTACAAAATAAGGTAAAAGCAAGTCATTATACCATAATAGAGCAGCTAAGGTAGCGAAGGTGTATCGTCGTAACTCTACGGCAACCGCAGCCGTGAGAAACTTTTGCTTGCACAAAATCTTCATCTTCTCGAAACTTCTTCCATCCGGAGAATGAAAGAAAAGAATGTACATCAAGAGCCATATAAAAAAATCATCATAGCTTCGAGAATTTCGCTAAATTTCAATATTAGCAAATTTTGAAACCAAGGAAATCGAAAGAGTTAAGATTTAGAGTTGTTCTCACATTAAAACGTCTACGGTAACTCGCAGTAATAGTCGAAGACTGTATTTTCTTAAACTTCCGACATTTTAATGAAGCAATCTATAGTTAAAATATAATCAGGTTATAATATAGGTAATTAAAACGACTTGCCTCGGACCACAGAAATATCAAATCTACTTATTTAATTCGCACATTTTAATATCGAATGACACTTGAGATAATAGTTTATAACGTACAACCTACTACCGGCATGAGTCGATAAATTTTTATTAATAAAATTCAAGACAAGGATGAATATCCGACAATATTCCACAAAAATTTATTAACGAATGCAAATTACTTCGGAATAGGCATAAGCATAAGTTATGTTTCTTTTAACCAGAATCAATGATTTAAGTAATTGAAAAACAATATATATTTCTATAGATAATAGAATATATAGATTAGTTCAATATATTAGTCGTATAGTAATTAGTAAAGTTATTACATAAAGCAACGATTATCCTCGTATCATGGTGTCCGAATATTAATTCGAATTACTGAACGATAAAGAACAACGTGTTCCCAAATCGAGCACGTTGAATAAATCGAACAAGTATGTACCTATAGCATCTTATTCGTAAGTTTCGAACATCCACGCGTGAAGAAAAAATGCGTGTACTTTCTCATTCAGAACGCGGACGATATAACGAGTAGTATATGCGCGTACAAGGTACCCTGGACAATGTCCGAAGAACGAATGGCGTCCTGGTTTTTGAAGGAGGCCGGCAGCTAACCTTTCGAAAGTGTTTTTTCTCTCCTTGTCCCTCTGTTATATGCTCTTCCTCATTTTAGTCGTAAAAAAGGAAGGTTCCTGTGAAAGTTGCCTTCTGGCTACCACTGGCGGTTTCTTCCTCCTCCCGCCACTCTCTTCCCTCTCCTCCTCTTACTCCTCTTCTCACTCTCAACCTGGCGATCCTCGATCGAAGCGCTTCTGCTTTTACATGTACATACAAACATCGAATATCCTCCAATACGTATGTGTGTCCCCGACAGGGCAATATGGCGGCAACTTGAGAGGGCATCGTCCAGTACGTGTGCCCCCCATACGACGATGTAGTGGCATGCAACGGTGAGAGACGCAGATGCGCGCCTTCGTATGTGGGATTCTTCTTTCCCTTTGATATTCGTTTTCTCCCCACTAACATATAAGTACCCCGTGTCAATGAGCGCTTGCTTTCGCTGGCGCATCGTGCGTAGACGCCACAATACGAACCTTCTAGACACCGTCTCGAAATTTGTCCATCGTTACGGTCATCACGTGACACGCGCATCTCTTCCGTGTCGAATTATCACTGGATATCGACAGGGTGTGCGCGTGTTTACACGTGTGCGCGGGTATGCGCATGGCTTTCTATTCCGAGAGATTAATTAATAATGAAATATTTGGTTTATGTTTTTTTGTTTTTTTTTATAGCATTTTATAGACTAAACAATTTCTTATTTTTATCATTGTTTGTTTTATCCCATATGACTGTTTGTTGGGCTACCTATAGATATACGTATGCACGCATCATTGAGACCGGTGATAGATCATATATTGTATTATCTTTCTGTTTTTTAAACTCGTGTTCGTCGCTCACTATCGTCTATTTTTTTCCTTGTTCATTGAAATATCTGAGTCATTTAGATATTTACCTGGGTAAATATAAACGAGTGCTGAATATCTCGTCTTCCTCGTCGAACAAGTGCAGGTGATTTCTGCATGAGAAAATAAGCAAGGAATATAGATCTGCAGATAGAATCACCTCGAACAAAGGTGAGCAGTGAAAGTGTGCTTCTTCCGGAGTGCACGGTGTCTTTGGCGAAGACGATCGTGAGAGTTTCCCGAAGAGCACTAAAAGTATGTGTATGTACGGTCATACGTGTGACGTACATGCTTGTACGATAGAAAATATACGGAAGTATACCATAAAAAGACTCAAAGTAACTTATAATACTCTTGCACAAAGTATAGGCCTAACTTTTCCGAACCGTACTTGTAGCATATAACGTCAATGGAAAAGACGGTTGTTTTTATCAGATAATGACATCTCTCGCTCTCTTCACTCTTTAAAGAGATTACCGCAGTTAACGAGAGAAAATAAACAAGAAGACAGAAAGAGGAAGGATTCAAGATCGAAGTCGCGTTGATTTATGTAAAAACACATAAAAAAGCTTTATTTCGCCACCGTTTTCTTGCAAAAAATAAGTATAAAAAACTCCTAGTCGTCGTCATCATCGTCGTCATCATCATCGTCGTCATCATCATCATCGTCATCGTTATGATCATCGTCATCGTCATCATCATCATCATCTTCATCTTCATTATCATCGTCATCGTCATCATCATTGGCAGCAACAGCAGAAGCGACGTCGTCGTCGTTGTCGTCGTTGCATCATTAGTAATAATCGCCATCTTCATAGTCATCATCGTCGTTGTCATCAACATCGCGATCGTCATTATCGTCGCCATCGTTGGCATGATTATCTTCTTTACGCTCGTGTACGCGCGCGCATCGTAGTAGAGTCGTATTATCGTATCGTCGTCGTGATGAGTATTGGCGCTCGTCATATTACACTCAAAATAAGAACAGAGCGTGGTGGGTATGTTTATGTTGGTGATTTGGTGAACGGAGAAGAGAGTTAGGGCCGGTTCGGCTGTCGATTGACTAGTATGGTCCGGATGCACCGGGTGGTCCGTAATTCGAGCTTGGGCCGCTTGGTCCAGTACCACCGATGGATCCCCCGCCCGAGCCTCCATGTCCATCACCGATTCCACCACCGATTCCAGTGCCGCCGATACCGCCACCGATGCCACCGCCGATTCCACCACCAATTCCACCGCCAATTCCACCGCCAATTCCACCGCCGCCTCCACCTCCGGACGTGACTTCCTTCTATAAATAATAATATGAAAATAAAATTATTACCTAACCTCTCAACCCATATATCAGGAAGATTTCTGTATTCTAATCCCGTATGTCTCTAAAACTTACCTGAGTTTTGTACTTGATGAAGTAAACTTCCGGTTTGCTGGGTTGCGTTGGCGCAATCGTTGGCAGGCTGATTTCGGGTGCTTCTTCGGGTTTCTTGACCAAGACATAAATGAGAGTCTTTTGCTCATCCTGTTGCGGCAACGCTGGGATCACCGGCGCGGTCGGTGTTGGCGGAGTAGGTGCCTTAATGAAGATGATCTTGTAATGTTTTTGTGGTGGTGGAGGTGGCGCGATTGGCCTCGCTGGTCTATCTTCCGGCGCTTCTGGTGGTGGAACGTGAACGTAAATGTGTTTCTGAATGAGAGAACCACCACCGAATCCACCGCCGCCGCCGCCGCCGCCGCCGAAGCCGCCTCCAGCACCACCGCCGAAACCGCCTCCGGAACCGCCGCCGAAGCCGCCTCCGGAACCACCGCCGAAGCCGCCTCCGGAACCACCGCCGAAGCCGCCTCCAAGACCACCGCCGAAGCCACCTCCAAGACCTCCACCGAGTCCTCCTAATCCACCATGGCCGCCACCAAGGGAGCCACCTCCGCCACTCGGAGCACCGTAGCTTCCGCTAGGTTGATTGTATGAGTACCCGGCTTCTGGTCGTGCCATCGCCACTGCGGCGAGCGTCAGGATCTGAAATTCCACGATGAGGATTCACTTGATGGCCCCTTTCTCTCGGTGAGAGACTTGGAAAAATCGTAACTAACTTCCACGAGTAGTGAAAGTGGCCGTGAGTACCGCTACGATTACAGGGAACTCGTCGGATTGGTATCTTTCGAAAATTTCTTTTCATCCTTTCAACTTTTATCCGACCGAGTTCTCCGTGAGCTACGCGCGTGCTCATCCATTTCGTACCCACGTAGAAAAAATGTTCTAGTGAAATCCTCGAAGGCAACCGTATTACGTAAAAACGAGTGTTACGTGTTTTCTCTATCTTTGGGACTTCAGTGGCGTACTTGATTTAGAATACGTTTTCGTAGTAACGCTTTGAACGATCGTGAGACTTAAGCGTGCGAGCACGTACTTTCGACAAAAGGAGAATATTATAGGTGTAATCGAAAAAGTCTAGAGTACCGTCGTCACAAATGTCGAAGTAAAAAGACGCGAAGGATGATACTTGTCTCGATGAGCGATGATAAATGAAATGAAGAAAGATAGAAAAAAAGAAACCGTTCTCATTGTAAAATTGTGTCGCGTCCAAGTCATGTCTTTTCAAGAGAAAGTAAGAAGAGATGCGCACGGCTCGCTGCTCAATGTTATTTATTAGACAGAGAAGAGAGCGAAATCGTCGTTAACCGCGCGTGAGAAAACAAACTTAATTTAATGTCCTCGGATATGGATATTACAGATATAATGACCTGTGTCAACTATTTTTTATTAAAAAAAAATCCAAATCAATGATTTTCGAATCGCTCGTTCTTCCGTAAACTTTCTGCGATCAGTAACGCGATTTAAAAATTGGAGAGAAAAAAAGAAAAATGTCGATAATATTTCATTGCTCGATCGGCAGCGTAATATTAGGTAATCCACGTTGAATGATGCGGAAAATAAAAATGAGAGAATAAGAATTTGAGGATGATACTCGCCACGAGTATGATATGAGACGAAAAACTAATGGAAGAAAAAAAAAATTACGAATAATCTCCCGCTCTGTCATAGTACTAAGTAATTGAGCAGAACGAGCAGGGAACTTTGGATGGTGCGGAAAATTAACGTGATGAGAGCAGGAAGTTGAGGATGGTACTCACCATGAATGCCCTCATGATTGCTGCTGTTGCCTTGATATGAGGACTGATGCTCCGTGGTTGTCTTGAGATCCCCTTTTATACGGGCCAGCTTGGACCCCACTCGTGTTGGGAACCATCACCTATGAGATGCGACGGAGCTATTGCGAATCTTTCTCCCTCTCTCTCTCTCTCTCTCCCTCTCTCTCCTTGTCTTTGCCCCTTTCTCTTCCTCTTTCTTCGCAACTTTTCGCAACGTAAACTTACTTCCGATTCGAATCCGTCTTACTTCCGGTGAATATAATGCAGACAGTTTCGATGTCGTGTAATATTTTGATGTTATTGACAATATTAATAATATCAATAATAGTAATAATACTAATAATCACGAGTTATATATTTCTTTTTCGTGTTAATTGCACAACTTGGAAGCCCGGAGACGTCAGCGGCTGTAGGGGATTACAAAATTCGAAATACGTTTCGAATTCTTCGGGGGATATCAAAGATCGTAAGAAAATGGGATAGGTCAAATTTTATTTTAAACACGTTCTAAGAGTTTTACCAATACCGATGTATAAATTTATAGAATTATTCCAATGATTGCTTATCTATACATTAGAGGAAAAGATCCGTGTACCTACTCTAATTTATTATTTAATATTTTGCCACGGCTAATATAATATAGCTAACTCATCGGTCCGCGATTAAGGTTGTAATTAAATTTCGAGTAATGGAAAAAGGAAAAGGCAGCTGTGGATGTAACAAATAATAATATAGATTAAATTAGTAGTATAGTGAAATATAGTATATGATATATGCTACCGATATACCCTACTATAAACGATATTCAATCAAAATTCAATAAAAAAATCAAAATCAAATAAAAAAAATTATATATCTAATATATAATTATAATTTATTTATGTGCTAATAATTACAAAAGTGATCCAACTCAAAAAATGAAAAAAAATAAAAATATGTGACTTAGATTAGTTTTATAATTATCGATATATAGGTACATTTGTATATACATATAATAGAATGCCATATTTATTTTATTTGTTTTATATTTATGATAACTTAATTGCGATAAATGAGAGTATGAAAAATGAAAGTATGTACATCGACATTTTTCAGTGATGTCATCAACGACGCACTTCAGCTAGGTCATTCGAGTAAAGTAACGTTCCTTTCCATTTTCTTTTTTTTTTTTCTTTTTTTTTTTTAATCTTCTCAGAGCAAAGTCTCAAAGAAGTGGATACGGAAAACATGTTAACGAATCAAATGAGTATCGGTAGAAAAACAAGATGGCTGCCTCCGTGGATGCTGCTATATTGGCAGTGACATAGAAAGAGATAAAAAAAGAAAAAATATCGATATAATCCTCTTCTTCTTTTGTTGTTGTTTCCTTCTTATTTCTCCGAAATAGACCATATTCTGTCCATAGCGCAGATTCACAGTGGCAAAAGTGGATCACGAGTCACGTTGCGTTTTCTTATGGCAGCCAAGTTGCGGCCTGAGAGCAGCGAAACGTTAACCTTGCTCGGTGATAGTACCAAGGCACGTTACTGTTACAAACACTTTAAAAAGGAAGAGAGCGGAAGGGATTTCGTTCGTTAGATCGTTTTGTGGAGACGCGTGCTGGCAACTCTCATCGGTCGTAGCCACGATTGCGAAATAGAGAGTATTCATGGGACACGTCGGATGCTCCGGGTGAGAGGGAAAGAACGAACTCTCCAATTTCATTTGTCCCGAATATTAATGCGAGTTACGCTTATTCTAATCTCTTATAAAGTTAGAATTCTACCGAACTGGACTACGGCAATTATTTAATTCGAGGAGGGAGCATCTTTGTTTTTTAGTACCAATTCTTACATGTACTTTATACATTTTTTAATGAAATCGAATTACTCTAAAATAATTACTTACATAATTCTAACAACATTATGCAAACAACCTCTTGGATTATTATTTTTCATGCTTGAAGCTATTAGTTTTACTTTCTTGATGATAATTCATTCCCTTAAGATGAACTTTCTTCTATATACACCATCTATTTCATAATTTATATCAATCACGTGATCTCATGTGGAAAAATGAAATGACCGTTTCTTATTGTTTATTTTCATGTCGCTTATATTGAATATTAAAAAAGTCTCAATATTGGTCCTATAAAATTTGCTAGTTATTTTACAGTAGTATATTGTAAGAGATAATGGAGATATACAAATATTCATTTATAACTCATATCATTGTTATTTTCGTAATGATATTTTATGTGGCATTTAACATGTTTATTCAAAAATTTCAATATATAAGGTGTATATAGACGCAATCAATATTGATATAGAAAATACCAAGCTTAAATGCATCTTTTTTTTATATTAATAGTCCCCTTGGACCTCACGGTCTATTGGCCCATCACATTTGTTTACATGTTCAGGCAGGCACTGCAATTTGCGTTTCTCACCACCCGGCAGCTTCATTAATAGTGCTTTATTTTACCAGGTATTATTAATAATCAAATGAAAAAATATATATATACCGCTGAAATGCGCTGTCCGAAGAGACATGAAAGTGTAGTAACCAGGTTATGGCTTAAGAAGCGCAAAGCGTCATAGCAAATAGATAGAAGAAGAAAAAGAAGACATAAAAGTGTAAACCACCGGCGATACGCGCCGTCCGATAGGACATTCAAGTGTGAACCACCAATGGTACACGCCGGCGTGATCGTGTTGAATGTACCGTTTGTTTAAATTGAAACTCACGCCACCTATACAAATTACTAACGCCGCTCTATTGATCTTTTATCGAGAACATTGCTGGTAAGAGCGATTGTACAGTTAACTTATGTAGATACAGTGAAACATCGCCGTTTATGGTAGTTGGCCAAAGGCACGATCGCCGGGGAGTCAATAAAATCAAATGGGGAAGCAAGAACTTTAAGTAATACCACCGACGAGATACTTTTAAAAACTGCCAGCCCCTGTGTAAACCGGCGAGCCAGCAAGTGGGCCCGGTGGGCCTGGGCTCCGTCGGTAAACGCATTTAATATCTCTCATATTATCGATTATATAACCGCTTCAAACGTGTAATCATATTATTTTGCTTTAGAACTTATTAAACCTACGATACTGCACCATTTACTCGCGTTACAGACGAGATTCACTGAAATTCAGTTTATGTTTCTTACTTTAACCGCAATATATTCTAGAGGGCGTCACGAAAACGGATAATTTTTCTGGCTCGCGAAGTCCCATAAGGCTGGCAGTCTTTAGCAGTATCTCGTCGGTGGTAATACTACAAAGATCGGAATGTTACGAAAGTAAAACAAAACATTTATTTAAGGGTTATTGTAAACAATGTGGCCATTACATTTTGCTTCTCACATTTTTTTAAATTTTTTATAGAGCTCTTTGTCAGAGCTATCGCGAATAAGCAAAGCTAAGTTTCGCGATTTATGAAACAGGTTAAAAATTTGTAACCGGAATAAGCAAAACCGCGATCGGTAAGGTAGAGAACGGCAAAGTCTCGCTGCAATTCATTCTTTATCCTTTGATTTTTGTTTTAAGTAAAACATGCCCTCCGCGCCATCTAGCTATTTTTCTATCGTACTCTAACCGTGTTAAACCACAGACTGTGGTTAAATTAATATACAGACGAGATACCACGTCTGTGATAATATCCATACTCTCTCTCTCTCTCTCTCTCTTATGCATTTGTTAGAAGAAATTGTTCAAGCAACAATAAGTCGCGCATTTTTGATCACTCTATGTTTTGATAGCAACGTATTCTACGTATGTCTCTATACGTGCACGCAAGAGCTGTCTATGCGTAATTCAGTTAACAACGATCAATCATATAAAGTATTGAAAATAACCAACGAAAGTTATCGCAATACTTATTGGATCTTCATCCAGACTCGTTACTCGATTCCATATTCGAAACGAAGGATAATCTTCTTTGGATCAAGTAAATAATACCGGATAATTCTTAGAAGAAAGATGGCGGTGTAAGCATAAAAGAAGAGTTTAGGCTATTAGTGTTCACTACAGTGTATTACGGTAAAGCAATAAGACGGTGATAGTTCGGCTCGCCTCGGTATCCTTCGGAACGCATCGTTTCGCACGAGGTTCATTTCTTACTGACAACTTTCGAAAAAGATTTTTGACTCGTGATTTAAAGGACAAACGATGGGACTTTTATCCGAGGGAAGTCCGCTCAGTTGGGAAGAGACAAAAAAGCTCTCGAATCACGTACGCGAACATGGAATCATTCAATTTATTAATCTCTACAAGAAACTTAGAGACAGACAAGGAGATGTACTCAAGTGGGGTGATGAGGTACGCAAAATCAATTTCTGCAAACTCAACTTTCTTCTAGTCTGTATCATTGACTACTTATGTTTTCGCTTTGTCATCTTCGACTATTACTCCTTTTTACTCCTTTTTTTTACTTTATTTTATTTCATTCTTTTATTCTTGTTTACATGAATCAACAATAATGTAAAAAGTAGAGCGTTAGAAAGAGCGAATCGATGACATTGATATTTTTACGTTTTTCTTAGTATTAATCGATGACGATGAATGAAAAAAATATTAATTTTGTATGTCTATTATCTGTTGTTATACGGTCTATTACATTGTTTTTGTATATTAAAAACAAACTTAGAATTTGTGGATTTTATTATGAGGTTTAATCATTATTTAATTGCTGTCTTGCATAAACTGATAAAATCACTGTGAGTAAAGATTGCACAAAGTGATGACAATCTAATATGCACAGTCATGATCTTCAATCAAGACGATGCCGTAAAGTAATATAGAATTGAAAGAATTCTTCCTATTTTGATTATAGTTTAAATTTGTAATTCTGTTAACTTTAATTGTATGAGTAATAATATTCTATTATGTCGACTGCCAAGCATTTGAGACAATGCTAATGTGTAAAAAGAACTATTCAATTATTTATTCTGACAAAACTAAATATGGTAAATATTCATTTAATAATTTTTATTGCAGTTCATGATGCCAAAATTTAAATGCCATTTAATAATTAACATATCTTCAAATATTTTGATTTATGAATTATATCTTATATGTTAACGCTTTATACAATATATATATATATATATACATATATATATTTAATATATTCTGTATGTCGATAGGTAGAATATGTATTAGTAAAATTTGATGACACTGCAAAAACAGCAAAACTTAGCTTAAGAGCTGAAGAAATATTAAAAGTTTTAAATGAGAAAGAATATAAAGACCCTTTGTAAGTATAATTTTTTTAACTATCAATTTTATGAAACCTGGATTCAATATAATTAAATATAAATCATATTAATTATTCTATTAAACAGAAACGTTAAGTCTTTATGGCGACCAGAATATGGTGCATATATGATTGAAGGAACGCCAGGAAAACCATACGGAGGTTTACTAGCACATTTTAATGTTGTAGAAGCAAACATGCGTTATCGTAGACAAGAAGCAACCAAATTATTAAAGCCTGGAGAAGTACTAATGTCTCTAACCAATTTTCCAAGGTATTCAAATAAACATTCTTATCGATGTTGTAGTTATCTAAAAAATAGAAGTAACAATTAGATATATATATATGTATATATATATATATATATATATTATAGGCTAGGAGCACCAGAATTCACAGATCCTCCTGCTGTATCAACACCAAATTCTGGTGCTTCGAGAAGTTTGTTTTTTCCAGATGAAGCAATATATCCGGGTCATCCACGTTTCAAAACTTTGACCAAAAATATAAGAGAACGTCGTGGAGAAAAAATTGCAATAAACATACCTAGTATGTACTTTTATAAGAATTATTTTTATGCAGGGCCGCCGCGTGCGGTTGTGCTCTGCACGCGGGTACTTCATCGAAGAGGCGCCATGTCGCCACGATAATTTCTATACTTTATATGTGTTAAAGCTAAGGTATTTGTTCCTAACCAAATAAACATTTTTTGAATTGAAATTAATTATTTTGTTGTAATTTATAAATCTTGTATCAGTGAAAAGGGCGCTAAATTTCTTTTGCACACCGGCGATTCTTACCCACCCGGTGGCCCTACTTTTATGTAAACACAAGTTAATGAAAATGCTAATATGAAAACGAATTATTACTTAAGGTATTTTTTTTTTTTTTAGTTTTTAAAGATACAAATCTTCCTAGCCCATTTAAAGAAGATCTATCAAAACTAGGAGATGATGGGTCCAGCAGTAAAGCAGCAAAAGTAGACCATGTTTACATGGATGCTATGGGCTTTGGAATGGGATGTTGCTGCTTGCAACTTACTTTTCAAGCTTGTAACATAGATGAAGGACGAACACTATATGATCAACTTGCACCTCTGTGCCCAATAATGGTTAGTGATTTAAAGTTGATAACTCATACGGGATGAGTCTGATAACGTGACGACCTCAAGGAGGCAAGTGGTTAATCGATAGCTTATGACGATGATGTTCAAAACCTAATAAGCATTGTTTTTACAAATGATACCTACTTAAGTCATAAGTAGAAGAACAGTCGTGCTAACAGTCATATCGACTGGTCATCATATTTTCTAATACGACATGATTAATGCGAGAATATCCCACTAATTATCAATTATAGACTCAGACTGGTATAATATTTTTGTATGCAAAATTTGCTACTTTATTCGAATACAAGAAAACTGAATCTGGTGACAGTTATATCTCCGTAAAAAACAAACGAGACAACAACAAATCGATTACGATACTGTTTGTTTTGCGGGAAATCATGCAACTTTCGCTTGAAATATTTTTTCCTACAGCAAATAATTTACGAGTTATTTGAGGTCGTCATATTACCAGACTCACCCTGTACATTTTTAAGTATAGAAATGTGGAATTAGAATACTTCTTCGTAAATGCGTTACAGATTTTTCTTTAACATTTGACAGTTGGCTTTAACTGCTGCGAGTCCGTTTTATCGCGGATATATAACAGATGTTGACTGTCGATGGAATGTAATATCTTCTTCCGTCGACTGCAGAACTCAGGAGGAACGTGGATTAAAACCTTTAAAGGATAATCAATTCAGAATTCACAAATCTAGGTATGATTCCATTGACTCATACCTCAGCGAAGAAGGGGACAAATATAATGATGTTCCATTAACATATGACAATGAAATATATAAAAAATTACTGGAGAATGGAATTGATAAGTTACTAGCTCAACATGTAGCTCATCTGTTCATTAGGGATTCTGTATCATTGTTTTCTGAAAAAGTACATCAGAACGATCTGGAAGACACTGATCATTTTGAAGTGAGTAATGTAATTGCAATAGCAATTTAGAAAAGCTTCTGCTTTTTGTTTTTTCTTTTCATTGTTTCATATCATTCTAATAATTTCAGAATATTCAATCGACCAATTGGCAGACAATGCGTTTCAAGCCACCCCCTCCACATTCTTCTATAGGATGGCGTGTTGAATTTAGGCCATGCGAAGTACAAATTACGGATTTTGAGAATGCAGCGATAGTTTGTTTTATTGTGCTTCTGACAAGGGTTATACTCAGTTACAAACTAAATCTTCTTCTACCAATTAGTAAAGTTGATCAAAATATGGCTAAAGCACAAAAAAGGAATGCAGTAAAGAATGAAAAGTTTTGGTTTCGTAAAGATATTACGTCAAATACTGCAAAAAAAGAAGATGTAGAACAAGAGTATGATGAATTTACAATTAATGAAATTATTAATGGCAAGGTACTTACAGATTTACCTTAGAAAAGTCATTAAATTACACATACGTATTATATAAGAAATATTATGCATATGTTTATAGAATGGTGTCTTTCCTGGATTAATACCATTAGTCAATTGTTATCTTGCCAATATGGATGTAGATGCTGATACACATTGTACAGTACAAAGATATATGAAATTAATTCAGAGACGTGCTTCTGGAGAACTCTTAACTACAGCAGCATGGCTTCGAAAAGAAGTAACTTCGCATCCAGAGTACAAGTTAGTTACTTTTTGTTTATTATTATTATTTTCTAACAGTATTATGGAGGCTACCCTCCATAAACAGTATACAACGTATTAATGAGCAATCTATGTAAATGTAGGCATGATTCTGTCATAACGCAACGTATCAATTATGACTTATTGAAAAAGATACATGGTATTACATCCAATGAAGTTTCATGCCCGGAATTGCTTGGACCATGTATAGCATCTAAAACTACAGAAACGATACCAGCAGCTGTTGCTAAAGCAGAAAAATGTCCAAACGTCGATTGTTAATGACAGTATTTTTACTATGGTCAATTGCAAGTATATTAATAAACTTTGTAATTTATTTTATTTGAGATATATTGTACATGTTACAAATCTACTTAATGCTTTAAAATTCTCTTTATATGTTCTTGTTAGAATAATTTACATTCCACGACATGCATTGAACTATATAGATGATTTCAAAGAATGGTATCATTAAGCACTATCAGTATTCTAAAACACGGAAACTTTATATGTAATTGAAAATATAATTTATACTGTTTAATTCCTTTAATATAACGTCAGTGGTGCTGAAACATATAGTGAAATTAGATTTTTTAAATAAACATAGATTTGCAAATTCTTATGCTAAGATAATAATTTACTAATTTACAGTTTGTGATATTTAGAAACTCAGAATGTTGAATATTCAATAAAAAGTACTTGTTACTTACCAATAGTTTTATATCTTAGTAAAACATAAATAGAAACCCCAAAACTTATTTCATTATTTGAAGTCTAAATTGTTATTAAAATATGGGAATTTCAAATTGCTATTTTGTAAATTTTCCATAATCCATTTGTTAGCTTCAGCTTCTAATGTTGGTGTAAATAAGTCCTTCCAACTACCACTTTGTCCTTGTCTAACAAACGTCCCTGCTGTTATTATGCCACAATCTTTTAATTCTGATGAATTTACCATTGGATTATTGCGAAAGGTCTTTATATCCAAATACGATGCAAGTTCATTTATTTCATTGTCACTGTATACTTTTCCTAAGAATTTTGCTACTTTTCTGATAGCTTGCGGTAAATTCTAAAACGAGACAGTAAAATATATACAGGGTGTCCGCTTCCGATATGTCAGGAGCTAAATCACGTGGAACCGAAAGAAGTCATAAAAGGTAACATAAGCCAGGTTAATTAACGAGTTATTAATTAAGAGAAATAGGTGAACCACGGCGCGTGGAAGCGGTAGGCGGCGACCTGCGGCCATGCTAATCTGATGGCGAGACGTATACATACGTAGGAGGGGAACGGTCGGGAGGAGCTTTCCACGAAAAAGCGACAAGCAGTGGGGCATTAATGCTCGAACATCGAGTTGTTTACTTTCGCTCTTCCTTTCTCTCTCTCTCTCTCTCTCTCTCTCTCTCTCTCTCTCTCTCTCTCTCTCTGTCTTTCTTTCTCTCTCTTCCTTGCTTCTACGACGCTACCTCACGCTGCCTGCTCACACTGACACTTTCTCTCTCGAGCCTCTAGCACTCCGCCCGCCGCTCCACTCGCGCCCAGACTTTAGTTAAGGTATGGCCGCTTCTCGCTGCCTACCGCTTTCGCGCGTTGTGGTTCGCCTATCTTTGTTAATTAATAACTCGTTAACTAACCTGGCTTATGTTACCTTTTATGACTCCTTTCGGCTCAATATCTGTCTGGCTACACGTGATTTAGCTCCTGACATATCGGAAGCGGACACCCTGTATATCTCGTTGGAAACACTAATATTATATTAAACAAAACTACTTCTTTTAGCATGATATGCATTGTATCATGTAATAAATAATAGGCATAAAATGTAAATGCTTCAAAGTTCCTAAGGTACTTGTAGAAATTGCTTTTAAACATATACAACTTGAAATATTATAATAGTCTTCGCATAATATTGTATATATACCGCATGCATTTCCTCATATAGCATAAACAAAACATTAGGATGATCTTTCAATGCCCAGGCTTCTTTTAAATGTTCCCAATATGGGCTCCATGGAGCTAAAATGAAAAATGTATTAATTATATTTGACAAAGCAATTACCAATATTTCTTTCTACTAAAGATCTGTAAGTAATATTCATATAACATGTATTCGTATAAAGGATATTTACTTAGGTCATTTTTGAAGTAGTTCCAAAATGTTTCAAAGTCACCTATGTATCCCTGCGTCTTTATAGCTTTATTCAAATGATACCATGAAACGGCCACATCCTTTGGATTTCTTGCTATGTAAACTATCTTTCAATATAAAATTATAGTTATGACAGAAACGTAGAAGCGTTAAAATAAGATCAAAAAACTCTTTCTCACTTTGCATCCAGATTCCAAGATATTGGGCAATAAACTAAATGGAAAATGGCTCTTAATAAATCTGGGAGAAGACATTTGTTCCAAAACTTTATATCCCGGTTCTGTTAAAGCTGTGCATAGCTGCTCCTTAGCTAAATCACCTTTGTTCATTATTATGAACTCCTTTGTTACTTCTGGATGATGGAACATACTAAATCTAAAACGATAATATATATTAAATATAGTTTAAAAAATATTAATTTTTTCGACAAACAAAATTCTGTATGTTTCCTTTAATTTTTAATCTTCTTTAATTTTTTGCCACAGTTATTAATTTTGCACAAGCACAAATTATAAAATGTAAATTTTGATCTAACTTTAGTTGTTATAGAAATTATAATTCAAAATGGTGCATTTGTATTTACTCTAAAAATGGGAATCTCTCAGAGAGGAATTTCGTTTTTGCTGTTTTATAATCCAAGTTATTGGATAACAACCACACGAGTTCCTGAGTCCACGTTGTTCCTATCAATACATAATAAGCAAATTAACAAAACAATGAAAACTAATAATATCTTGGCATTATTAGTAAAAATATGAAAAGAAATTTCGTAAGAAATTATAACAGTATACAATCATACAAATAAATAGACCGCCAATATTTACCTGATCTCGGATATGAAAGAACCCATGTATCATCGGATCTTGCTCTAAAATTGTAAAATCCCTCACCCTGTTCTATATATTTGTGCGGAAAAAAATACTTTTTTGGTCCAACTAACACCCATCCAGTTCTTTCACCTTTGAATACTTTTAACAATTCCTCCGTTTTGTCTGTACTTAAGAACTCGTACGCGGGCACTTGTAAATTCATCCTAATAACTATCTCTTTCGTAACAACAACAAAAATACGATATTCACTTTTCAAAGCAAGTTGTACTTGCAAGAACTGACTGCTTTCAAGCAAAGATCTATGAGAACTATTAATCGTATAGCTTTTTACTTAATATACTTCTGTGTCGCAACACGTTCCACCGATGCAATTATACATAAATGTATACTGAATTTCTGTAATTGATCGTCTAACGGTAGCTGTTATAGTAGAAACCTATTATCACTGACGTCCGTTGTTCAGAAAAAAATTCTAGTCGAATTATAGCCATTCCATTATGCATGCGTGTCGTCGTATCCACATAATTCTATTTCAATTACTGCCGTAACTATCGATACAGCGACAGGAACACAGTTTAAATTAATAGACAATGGTCAATACATTCGAAGATAGTTTTTAGCGCTGTTCCGTGTCAATTCGCTACGAGTGTCTCTCATCGACTGTGAACCTGACTTTGGTAACTTTTCAGTGAGACATGATTGACTTGGGCTCAAGCTTGATTTAGGTAGGAATTCAGGCCAGCCGTTATACTTTCACCGTTAAAATAACGACGTGCACTTTCTCTGTCAAATTACAATACTGGTTGAAAGTAATAAAATTTACTATGATTCAAAAATCCAAATATATGATTAATAAAGATTTATTAGATCCTCCAATCTCGTTCAGGGAGAAGGAAAGGCTGGGTGCAAAAAGCAGTAAGTTCGATATTTTTTAATTTTTTTTAAAAAAGGTGGAACTCTAACAAGTCACGCCTAAAAATTAGAAATGCGTGAAAACAAAATTCGATGGAATTCGATGGCCTTAAATGGTTATGCACTCAGCCCCTTATTACTCGTATGCACTTCAATAATGTTATGTAATACTAATCGTTATTTATTTATGCGACTTTCAAAATTGATAAACAAAGGTCAGTCAATAGTCATCTACTCGTATCTATTCGATTGTAGTAAGATAACATGGAGTATGATACATATATCGTGATGCTTCAAGGTCTAATAGTTTATAGGAACTTCACATTAAAAAGTCATTTATAAATCAGTAAATCAGTCTTATCGTGTTGCATATTATATAAGCGTAAGCGCGCTTCGTTGCAGCTTGACAAATATTTTATGTTCCATATAATGGAGCAAAGAATTTTCTTTGGTTATTTATAACTTTTGCATTCGTGTCTTAGCTGAACTGGGCAGCGTTCATAAAAATTAAGCACACGGAAGAATTGATTAAATAAAATATGTTTCCGCGTGCTAGAACTTTTGCGTAATACTCCGCTTACAATAAGAACATGCAAAAATATGACCATACAAATATCGGTACGCCGTACTAATTTCTAAAGTAACAGTATCAATGAACTAATATGTAGTCATAATTGTAAGAATAATTGCGTTAAGCTATAAGACTATGAGAAAATGTTATTATCAGGTAATCATCACGATGCTTACATTATTTATCAAACGATTCTTATAAAAAATATTTAAAAACGCCAGAATTTAAATATGTGTAAAAAAATATCTAATTTTATGTCTTATATACTAATTAATTTCCTTTGTCGTTAAGAATAAGACGTTTGAGTATCTTTTTGGGACATCCTTCGGTGTAGTTTCATACCTCACATTTGTACTTGTTAACAACTATGCTAATGACAGTTCCCAGAATTAATACTTCGCTGTAGTTTCTTATAGTCACTGTCCAAAACCTCACGTATTTTTGCTCGGAAATCTTTAAGATAGATGATCAAAAGCGATCAGAACTCAGGACTTTCTCAATCACAGTACTGTTTTCATCCATACTAACACATACAACGTTATTAGATGCTGTGTTTAACATAATTTCTTCAAGGCCCCCCATAGTTTTTTCATTTTGTACACTTTCACTAGGTTCACACTGACTAATATTTTCTTGATTACTATGGTACTCTTGTTCATTGACATCTTTGAAAATTGATGTTACATTGAATGTAGACTCCTCAACAGACTTGGAATTTGATGGATCGTTGCTTTTTTCTATATTGGAATGTGTATCCATAGAAGCAGGTTTATTACTCTTCCTTACATATCTAGCTTTTTCTTTATTCCTCAGAATGTTTTTCAATTCCGGATTAGACAGAAAAAGATCACAACGTTTGGTATGTATTTTCATATTATCCTGGCGATTAAAGGCTTTGTTACAACCAGGGCAGTGATACCTACAATAAGCCACAATAAAATATGATTTTTACAATTTTAACCATTTTATGATTCTGTATACTCCTTAAATGATACAAATAAAGTACTTACCTTACTTCGCTGTGTACTGCCATATGAGCAGCAAGATGAGACTGTTGAGCAAAGGATTTCTCACAAATATTACATTTGTACTTTCTAATGCCTTCGTGTTTTAGAAGATGTTCTTTTAGTATATGACTGCTTTTGTATACATTGGGACATAAGTCACATTTATACTTAGCAGCTGCATGTACCTGTACAATAAAAAAAGAACATTAATTATACACATATACGCACACACATGTGTCTATAGATATATATGTTATTATAAATTTATAAAAACAATAAAATTTTAAAGATATTTACATTCTTATGATTCAACAGAGTTTTTCTAGATTTCAGATTTTTTCCACACACATTGCATATGTAATCTCGTGTATGAATGTTTTTCATATGTTGTTCCAATGCTGTTGTGTTAGATAAATAAGCAGAACAAATCTTACACATCACAACTTTATCTTTATTGTGAATGAGCATATGAGCTCGCATTCTGCCTCTTGAATAAAATTCTTTACCACATACCTTGCAATGTATATCCTATTAAATAATAAAAAAATATTAGGGATTACAATATAATAAACAACACAAATTCATTATACACTGTTTCTTGCTGAACATTCTATTAAAATTATAACGAAGAATCCCTTCAATAAAAATACTACAATTAAATAGTAGTGTACTTTATTCTTTGTAAGTTTTATCACCTTCACTGGTTTGTGCGTTGTGTTATGATAGCTCAATACTTGACGACTAGAGCTTGCAAAGTCACAAATCTTACACTTAAATGGTCGTGCACCTGTATGTGTATTCAGATGTTCTTGCAGAAGGACTGCAGTAACATACCGTTTTTCACAGAGGTGACAAGCAAAGGGTTTAATCTTCAAATGACTCTTTCTAATGTGACAGCGTACATTACTTACAGTTACCGTTGAAAATTCACAAGCTGTACATTTATATGGTCTCATTTTTAGATGGCCCCAAATATGAACCTGAGAAAGAAGATTAAATGCAATATGTTAATATAATTAACATAGCACATTATTCTTAAATGTGATTAAAACTGATGAAATACAGAAAAGTAAAGCTATTGACAGCTTTCTAAAATTAGAATTACCTGACATTTATCCATTCTAGGGTAAAGCGTTCCGCAAATATTACACTGAATATTTTTTTTATCAATAACAGTTAGATTTTTTAAAACAGCCTTAGAATCAACAACTGACATATCTACCTTATAATATTTTTCAATTTCTAATTTTTGCTCATGACTTATTAACTCTGAAATTTTTCCAAATCCTCCTTCCTTGCTTTTCTGTCTATTAAAGTTACCTTTGAACTTTGACTTTTGAACTTTGACTGTGCAATTTTCGTTGCAACTAATTTGTTCCTTTTCTGCTGCTAATTGTATTTCTGTTGATTGTTCGTTTATTATTTCTGATACAGTTGTTTTTCCTGAAGTTTTTGAGATGTCTGCTTGGATTTGTTCTGTAAAACCTTCTTTTCTTATAAAATTAGAATTGGGAGATGTGGATATGTTAATACGATTTGCCATTGAATTTTCATCAACTTGCTGATCAGGTCCTGCTTCGTCTCCAGGTTGGGGACTTGTGTTTGATAAAATTCCATGTTTTTCAAGCTTGGGCTTACGTGGTTCTTGTAGTAATGTATTATTAGGAATCCACACAAATTGATTGGATTGTAAGACTTGTATCGTATGCGGTACAACATCCGGAGAATTTTTTTTTAAAACACTCATATTGTTTTTACCCAAATCATATTTTAATTTTGCAGAAATATTATCTTTTTTCTCAACATCTAAATTGTTATCGTCCGATTTAATTTTATCAATATCATCAATTATATCTAATGAAACTGATATCTTTGCCACGAGAGATTTGTCTACTTTGTTAGGACAAGTAATAGATTGATTATTAAGAATACCAGATGTTTTTGAAGAATCTACATGATTGCAAAAGGACAGGGTCTCAGTCTTGGTTGTATTTGTATTATTATTAGGTTGTATTGCTTGTGAATATTTCGTTTTGGTTTTTTTTATAGCTTTCTTTATAATATTAGTGGAATCAACTAAAGATCTATTAAATCTATTTTTTCGTTCTGTCTTTTTCATCACAGAAGAATGAATCTGATGACTTACATCTTTCGTTTTTCCTAATGTTTCCCTTTTTCGATAAATAGTATTCTTAAAATCACCAATATCAGCGATAATTGCATTTTTTTTTTTATAGAGACCACTTAGCCCATTTTTTTTTATTTTTAAATTCAGCGATGATTTGACATTGGTTTTCAGACATGTCTCTTCTTTTGTAGGAAGACTTTTCTCTGTTTTTGAAACATCAATACTGTTGTTTTTATCTTTTACATCCTTGCTTTCTCTTCTACTCGATACATTGATAGTGTCCAAATTATCCAAATTTTCAATAGAGTGAAAATTGGACTCGTCCAATTCATCGTTTAAGTGCTTTTTCGGATCATTTAAACGATAACATTTTCTTAAAGCTGGGAGAGCATTTTCTTTATCAGATTCTGCATTTTCCAAATGAAATATATTAATTCCCTTTTTTATATTATCATTCTGTTACAGAAATCAAAGAGATACTTTTAATATAATAGTACTTTTAATATAGCATTACATTGTTTCCATTAATAATATTAGAAAATAAATAAACGAAATTGCTTACATTAGATGACAATTCCTTTTGCGTATGGTGACAACGATCATAAAAATCACATAAAAATTCCAAAGTACCCAAACATCGCACACATACAATTTGTGGTAATCCGTCATCTTCTTGAACCTGAAACATTTCAGAGACATTTTAGCTCATTTTACGTTAATAATCTTTAGAATAACTTTTTTGTGCATACAAATTAATACATACAATTTTATATGATGTTTTTGACTGGTTGAACTTAGGTAATTTCCTTGTATAAAATATTTTCATAAATAACAGGCTTATAAAGAATGAACAAATATTAGACCCAAAAATATTGTATCTTTATTAAGACAGCCATGGAATCAAGAAACAAGTTTATTGTCAAAAAGCTACTATTTCTTACTTACTTAGAATCGTTAACACATTGCTATTTATGTCCTTGCCAATAATTTTATTGACTAATACAAAATATTCTCAACAGAAAAATATTTTAGGTTATATAAACATTTTATAAAATAGAAATTATCTCTTATCACTGAAATAATTTGAGAAGTACTTTATATAAATACATGTACATATCCTTCTTACAAACAAAAAATGGTACCACATTTCATGGAGACATAGTTGCTTCTTCAGTTTTTAAAAAGAAGTATTAATAGTTCTTCTTTTCTTTTTTTTACAATAACAACACTAACAATGTTAACAAAAATGTAACTCTAAATTTGAATATTACCATTAGTTATCACTTCGTTAAATCGTATTCATTTTATTTGCAAACTTACAGTTACATTTCGTTAAGAAATATATCAATGAAGGCACTTACATTTCATTGTGTCTTTTCTGCATGGTGCATAAAAAAGTTTATAACACAAATTCAGAATTTGTTTGACTTTTATATGTATGTATAGCTTTAGAACAGTACATAAATATCTTATTTTGGTACAATAATCATTTTAATATGATATATACAAAAATATAGTTTATGTACTGTATTTTTTATGAAGACTTAAAAATGTGTAGTTTTCTGAAATACTCTTGTGTAAAAATATATAGAAAATTCTTTAACGCTTTCCCCTCACCCCTCTCGCTCATTCACTCTCTCTCTCTCTCTCTCTCCCTCTCCCACTTTCTGCTACTCCAATATTCAGAGTATTGGTTTTGGAAGCCCTATGCACATTCTTTATTTTTAAGTTTATGAACACGTGACATAGTGTGTTCCTTTTGACATTATAAAAGAACACCTTCGTTATTGAAGCATATGGTACAAACATTATAGAAAAGTACAATTTACTGAACTTGCCATTATATGCTAAAATATATTATTGTTTGCTATTCCGGATACAAAAATTATCACAACTGTATCATATTTTTATTACAAACAAATGCTAATGACAAAACATATTGATGACCTTAAAAAGAATATATTTTGTAATCATTTTAGATAACAAATGCAATATATGAGACATAAAGTCACTAATAATTGATTTATTTATGATTTAGTTAATCGAATAATTTATTGAATGTTTGGATAAATAAATTATAAATTAAAAAAGGTGTTACAAAAATATTGTACCATTTGTTTCATTAATCATCCTTCTTGTGTTTCTATTTAATACTGTAGAACCTGACGTCAACAATTACATTCATTGCAGAATTGAAAAGGGAAATGATAGAAGCTAAAATGTTCACATTTGTTTGCTTCACTTAGATGATGAGTTTTGTAAAATTGCAGTACAAACTATTTATACTCTATAAATCACATATTAAATTGGCCAATTCTCTGTGTTAATGTTTTGTAATGCTCATGTAGCATAATGCAGAGTTAAGTATCTAATATAGTTTAAATTTCAACCTCAACAAATTCGTATTATTTTTTTTATATGCACACAAGTATTGTTATATAAAAGTATATAATCAAACAGACATGAAAAAAATACTACACATGTCAAATGAATATCTATAACATAATGTACAAATAGTAATACATAAAAGTAAAAGACAGTAAACTAAAATATGAAATGGTCAGTGACATTTGCATCTGTATAAACAAAAGCATATAAAGTTTATGATTATGAGATAATATTTAACCAATAGCAAAAGTTAACTTCTAAAAGTATTGATAGCGTATATGATATCTCTAATATTAGAAAAATCCTATCTCTATTTTTGATAATAGTCTAAGTGAACTCAACAACATGCATGTACTTTTATACATATATGTCTATTTATATGTATCAATCTCACGTTACGTCATCTGATAGTCATTCATCAAGTCTTTACTTACAAAATATGTAATTTGTAAATGAGTTATTGGTTGCATAATATAAGTATTATTGCTACTTCTCATTTGATGCGCTTGATGTTTCATCGGTAGTGGAAAGATTTTTTTGTTTATTACCAGTCTTCTTTGATTCAAAATGTCTTTTTCTATGTACTTTCATGTTATCACGTCTATTAAACTTTCTTCCACATTCTGGACAAGCATGCGTCTTTTCGCCGTGTACATGACGATGCGCTGCAAGGTGACTAGCTTGTGCGAAAGTAGCTCCGCATTTTTGGCAAATGTGCTTTCTCAAGCCTTCATGTTTTAATAAGTGCTCATTTAGGAATGCTTTTGATGCATATCTATTATTGCAGATATTACATGTAAATGGTTTAGGATTGGAGTGTTGCAGTACGTGCGCTTTATATTTTGATGCTACCTTAAACGTTTTACTACATATTTCACAAGTGTATGTTGTCGCGTGTCTCGTTTTTATATGTTCATTTAACACTGAAAGACTTGAATAAAGGTTATAACAAAAGCGACACCTAAAATTACGGCGATTTTTTAAATGAACGCTGGCGATATGACTAAGTAAACGCGTGCGATAGGGAAATACCTTGCCACAGTACTCGCAAGCCAGATTTTGTGGTGGTAAATGTGACTTCCTATGAATTTGCAAAGACACTTTATGATGATAACTTTGTCCACATTCCGTACAGCTATAAGGTCTTATGCCTTTATGCACGTTATCGTGCTCAGTTAAGTAAAATTTTGATTTAAATCTTTTTGGACACTTCGGACATTGTATCGGCCTAGGGTTAGTATGTGAACATCTGATGTGCTTCATTACATCGGATTTACAAACAAATTTCGCATTGCAAAGAATACAAGTATATTGTTTAATTCCCAAATGAGTTTTAACATGTACCGTGCATTTGTCCTTACGTTCATAAAATTTTTTACACAGTTTACAAACATATCCATTTTGATTGTCAGCTACAATGTGTTCAACATTATCATCTACACGTATCTCTTCTCCATCGATCCTAAATAAATCTTCAGGATTTTGTGAAGCTTCTAGTCTTTGCTCAAATTCTGTTAAGTCCTTCAATTTTACTGAATTATTTTTTGATTTCCCACTAATAATAGAACTAATTATACTGTTTGCTTCCACACTGTCATGATTTTCGAGTAAATCTATGATAGCAGTATCTACTAAACACGAACCTTGATCTGGAAACACTTTTGCTCGTACTGTAGCTATACTATCACACTTTTTTTTACACAATTCTACAGTAAAACTAATGTCTTCTGCATCATTATGGCGATTTCTTGATTCTTTTACAGAAACTTCTATATTTGGTGAACCTGAGACAATAGTAAGTAGTTTATTCAGTGCCGATGTTGGAATTTGGATTGTGTGTGGATCTTGTTGCTTTCCACTTTGCTTTTCATTATTTTCACTAGGATTATTGCGACACTGAACATTATTATCTGGAGGAACAGTATTGTGACTTCTTAGACGATTTGCAATTGGAGTGTCAGATGTGCTGTCTATATAATTTTGTATAGTTGATGCATCTGCATTTTGTCTACTTCTAAGCCAACGCGTGTGAGAGACTTCAGGATGTTGAGCATTCTGTGATCCTTCCACTCTTTGTTGATGATTCTCTTCAATATTTTGATCCTTGGGAATATCATTACTATCCTTTAATATGTGCTGATGGCTTCTCAAATTTCGTTGCGATCTCGTATGAGTCCTGACAATACGTGTATCTACTTCTTTAATATTCTCACTAGGTGGAGAATTAAGATTTTTGTCGATACTATTATTATTTGTTGACGTGCTTGGTGTAGCATCTTCACTCTTTACTTCAGCCTAGGAATAGATCGAATTAAACACATAAATGGGTATCACTGATCTAATTTAGCACAATTTCATTAGAAAAAAATTAACTATCATGCTTTCCTCAGTGAAAACACACTACATACAAATAATTTTGACAAAATATTGTAATAATATATAAGAATAATATATAATTTAAATGAAAATAAAAATGAAAAAATAAATTTTTTAAATGTATATAAATATTAATTTGATAAATAAACTTAAGAGAAAGCATGACAGATTAATTTCATCTAAGATCAAGTAATTACAAAAATTCTGTGTTAAAAACAAAAATTTATATGAACGAAGATAACATACAATGGAAAGCAGATATCATAAAAATATATTAACCCTTTGCAGTTGTACCTTGTTACCGCATGTACACTCTACTGGTCTAAATTATTTTAATGCAAACATTACAGTAAAAATGTTCTGTCAGGCATAATTTGCATTATGACTGCGAAAGGTTAAGTAAATTTCTATCTTCTTTCCACATAAAGTTATAAACTTTTTATTAATGCAACAAATTATTATAAAAATAATACATGTACCCTGTATCTATGAATATCCTACATTTCAATCAAATTTATGACATAGAAAGAAGATTATTTATTTTGGTTGCATCTTAAAAGAGCGGTAGAGCGATACATAAAATAAAATGTTCACTTACAATCTCTGTTAAGGGTGGTAGATTGTATCGATCGCGTAACACTTGTTGGGTGCGCAGACACTCCTCTTGGAAGTCACAAACGAATTCGAGTTTGCCCAGACATTGAAGACAGATCGCCTTGGGCAGAGGATCCTTTTCATCTATCTGCGATTTAAACAAAATACCTAAGTACTAAATGTAATACATTTTTGAGAAGGATCGTGTTTTAAAAAACTTAAAAGCTTCATAAATGAAGAACAGGAAACAGATCTTCCAAGATTTCCATAATTATAAAAGGGCAAGAAAACTATGTACATAAGCTTAAGCCCTACCGCTCTATAGATACAACATTATAGAAGACACAAAATGTGATACCCATTAAGTGTTTAAACAATCAAAGCTCATCTTAAAACGATTATTACAATAATATACACTTAAATCTAAAAGATATTCGTACAAATTTATGTAATACATCAATTTTATACAATGTATATGATTTAATACTAAAATTGGTCAATATAATTAACCAGCTATTTGTCGCATAATCGTGGAAATATTTACTCGTTACTACAGAATTTTCATTTATAATAAATTCGTTCAAATACCCCGGAAATATTCGTAACAAAAATCGTTTCGCTTTATGCATCGAGCTGAATGGCCTGAGCAAGAGGAACAATGTCTAAGCGTGCAGTGTTCATAATTAATTATAGTAACCTTAAGTTGTACAGCATGTAGATTGAAAAATCTCTCATGTTTCCCCGCTTTACGGCCATTTTTCTAATCCCCTCCCTAAGAAAGAAATGGGGGCCCGGGCCCCATGGCTCAGTCACCATTGCGTTACCTTAATTTTACTTACCAAAATGTTGATTTTCGTGTGAATCTTTAAACCGAGTAACCTCTTCGTTCCTTCTTCTCCAAATACATCGATGTAAATGCTTTCGCGTTGTCCACACAATCTACAAACCTGCGCTTCCTCTTCTTCCAACTCCATTTTTATTTATCTCTGTGAAGGCTGTCCAAATACGCTTGAACTATTTGACTACGTGAAAAACTGAACGCCAACCTCTCGATGTACCGATTTCCCGATTGCGACGTTCATCCGCAGTCCCTCTTAAATTGAATCCATTCCGAGAAATATTTTTTACAATGTTAAATGAAATATAAGAAATAAATAAAAAAAAAAGTGAACTCACAACGTTAGCGTTACCATTTACCTTTACTCGGGTACGGGGATGCGATCGCGTTCGACATAGTAGTCGTTTTGATTATCCCCACCACTCGTTTTACTCCACTACGGAATATGAATTACAACCAATGAAGAAGCAAAGAATCGGTGAAGCTAAATTACGGCGCATTCAATTGGTCGAACGCATCGAGTATTGTTACGAAATAGCGAATCACCGAGCGTATGTGGAAAAATGGAGGACAAATTAATTTGCTTTTCCGATTAATCGCGTATGCGTTCATACAACCGTCGGTTCATTGAATTTAGTGTATCAATATCTATGATGATGAATATATTGATGAACCTAAGGAGAAGTGAGAAAATCTCCGAGTTATAAAGGTTTCGGGTTATCGTGTTTTCAAATAAAAGAGGGTTTGACAAACGATAATTCGACTTATAGAGACTTCGACAGTTTCGTTTAGTGAAGGTGTAAAGAAACAAAAATTTAAGTTTTAAATTTTAACATCAGAGAATTCAGCACATCTTCTCTTACAATATAAATTAACTGCTGAGTCCTGAGCGGAATGGAAGAAAATAGAGAATGTTTTCGAGTTATTGAAGTTCCACTGTACTTATAATAATAATGATTATTTGCTGTACTTGTAATTATACATCTTCTAAATGTTTAGAAACAATTAATTTTGAAAACAGTAGATATCGATTTCCTCATATAACCAAACGAAGTTTAAATTATCATTAACGTTAATGAAAGAACATTGCTTCTAATAACAAAGTAACTTACGTGCTAACATTCTATATTCGTGGAAAAGATCTATATTTGTGCACATATGTTTACAATTGCTTCAATAAATATAAATGTAATATTTTTAATAGATATTTGTTAAATCGTAGATTATTCATCGACTTTTGATTAAGGGTAATCGTGCCGCCTCAAGTAACTCCGAATTAACAGTATTGCCCTCTACCAGGGTATAGGCACTCTTTACCCCCTCCAGGCTCTTAATTGTCGCTGGAGGACAGATCAATACCAACTATACGAATCAAAAACTAAAAACACAGTTGGCAGCTTTTTTTTCGCCATATTACCTGTGACCGTCGACGCGCTAGCAGTGTAATTTGAATCGAGCGAGAGTTACATTATTTTATTTACAGTGTTTTACAAAAATCATGGTTGGTGTAGCGAAATGTTATGTCCCTTATTGTGGACATAATCAAGGTAAGTGACGAAAAAATGTCCGTAACTTTATCGTTTGCAATATATCCATTAGTATAATACAGAGTAGATAATTTAAATATAAAAATAGTTTATACATTTTTTAAATAAACACATTTTGTGAAACAGATGCAAAAACTGGTTACAAAGACTTGGAGTGGAAGATTTCGCTTATCAGCCGATAGGGAAATTGCACGATTTAAGATTTGTATGCAGTTGCCACTTCACCGATCAAGATTTCTGTTTACCATCAAGAAAACGTTTAACAGATGTGGCTGTACCATCAATTTTAGATAAACGTATTAAGGAGCTTCCGGACGAAATTTTGAGTAATTTCCCACAAATAAAAACAAATGTCATTCCAACAACATGTAAGTTTTGAAACCTAACTAACAGTGACAATAAAATAAATTTTGTATCTATATTGTATATTTTACTTTCTTAATTTTAATTATAGCTTTCCACATTATAATACCATCAGAGGATTTAGATAATATGGAACAATGCCAATCAATTCTGAAACAAATAAAGCAGAAAGATGTTTCCCATGATCAAATAAGAGTAAGAAATTTTCTTTTTATTATGCCTACATTTAAATTAAAATTTTTAGAATTTTTATTCAATTTCTATAATTTTTCAGCTATTAAATGATAAAGATGAATTGAATTTTCAACTTCCACCATCAAAGCGATATCGCCCGTCAAGTATGCAAAATTATTTGTTTGTAATTTTATTAAGGAACCCTAATATTTTCTGTCGACAGACATTTCTATGGAGATAAATTTCATTCTGTTTACGAATGATCACCACATTTTATTATATTACTTTAAATATGCCTACGTTACTTATATGGATTTAATTATCTAATTATTATTTACAGAATTATAATCAAATTTCCATTTTTATAAAATGGAAAAGTCTCAAGGCTCTGGGGTCTTGGATTCTATCAACTCTACGAATAGATTTAATGGAGGATTTTTAACAATGATTACAGTTTACATGGTAATTGTTTCATTTCTCCGCTACAACAAATATATACATTAAAAGTTGTTATTAAAGATATTAATATTTTTATTCTGTTTCAGTATCATTCAGCATTGGTCAAAAATATCCTTAAAAAGGAAGTAACTTCTTTTAATGTTATTTACAGTTTTATGATTTGGTTTACTTTTAACGAAATAATATTTTTCAGGGCCATGAAGATCTCTCATAACAAGTTAACTGGGGCCAGAACTAAAGATTTGATGGAGTAGGATTAATTTGATTGAATAATAAATATAATAAGTAAACTGTGTTGTGCCAGCATAGAATTTCACTTAGGTATTGTTATTATTTGTTAATTTCTGTTCCTCTTCTGTGATCATGTATACAAAGATGTTTTATGTTAGAAAATGTTTATGTATTCAAAAATATTCAATAAAAGAACTAAATTTAACAAAAGTTATTTCAAATATTTTTATTGTGATTGTACCTAAAAAGCCAAATATTGTATCTAATTACATAAAAATATTATCCTTTGAATAATAATGATATATGAACGATCATGAACTCATTTTTTTAGTCCTGTCAAAAAAGAGAATTCTTAAATTGTTAGCTGTAGTCAGATTATTATAATCAAATCAAAAAGATTCAATCTATCTATTTATTTAACATATGGCTTTTTAAACATTTAATTTCTTCTATTTTATAATCCCATATTTGTCAGATTTTTAAACATGGTACCTAATACTACAGTAGTATATATAATACCCAGAGAGCACCACCGTCTTTCAAGCCACTGTTACCAGTGTATCAATACAAAATATGCTCCATAGTTCAGGTAAAATCATTCTTGTAGGTTGGTATTGGCGAGTCCTCCGGGCAAATAAGCCTCCTATGCTTATGCATTGAGTGCCCATACCCTGCCCTCTACTATTACTTTTCGACAGCTTAGGTACCCAGTGCTGTACCAATAAAGCTGCGTTCGGTTTGGGCGCTTACGCGCTTTTAGCAGCTCTGAGCGCGCTCTGTGTCGTTCGGTTTGGTGCTCACGAGTGCTGACAGTACTTTGTATGACGTCACGGATTTCTAGGGGAAACGTCATCATTCGTGCTGAGTCGCGCTTACAGATGCTTTTCCCAACGAGGTGGGTATGGAGGGTAGAGGTAAGGAGGATCATCTCTTATGGGACTTCAGTCGTAAAAGTGTCCGCGAAAAACCGTAAAATAGTAGTTCCATAAGTGGCGCTGATGAGCAATCAGAGTACATCTGAACTTAGCGGTTATTGATGAAGTGAAGTATGCCATAGGAAAATAGCAAAATGTAAAAGTAGTTGTACCGAATAGAATAGTTGATAAAAATACAGTAAATGAATATTCAATTAATACAATTGATACTAACAACATATTCAATATAAATTGATAATAACAACTTTAGGCGCTTTATTTAAACTTGGGACTTTTGATCCAGCAGCGCCATCTTAATTTTACGGGATTTTTCGGACACTTTTAATATACAGAAATGATCCTCCTTACCTCTACCCTCCATAGAGGTGGGGCAGCAAAAGCATGAGCATGAGCGTTCGAAACATGCGTTCGGTTTGGGCGCTTACATGACATAAAAAAGCGCGCTTCTTTGAAATCGAAGATTGTGTCGCATGGCATGTACAGCACAAAGGTGAAAGAATAGAAGAGGCGTTAAACAGCAGAAGAAGAAGAATCGAAGATGAGTTACGGAAAAGAGATAATTAATGTCGACATAGAAGACATAAACACTAAAAAAATGTATACAATAAACGTAACAACACAAGAACTCGTTCGTTTAAGAACAGGTGATTATATTAATTAGCTAAAATGTAATGAGTGCGTAGATTGTACGGAATTATGCCTAACTAACTTGCTTAAATCACTGCTTGCCATTATTATTGTGCACAAGATTGAAATTTTTCTTAAAAGAAGGATTTTCATTTGATGCAGATCCATATTTTCAAAAGAAAAAATTAGCTGAAGCTATACGCTTAATAATAATAAACGAGTTATTAGATGTCATGCCATGCAAGCAAAAGCTCAATGAGAACCAGCACCAAACAAACATACCATTTAAGCGTATAGCTTCAGCTAATTTTTTCTTTTGAAAATATGGATCTGCAACAAATGAAAATCCTTCTTTTAAGAAAAATTTCAATCTTGTGCACAATAATAATGGCAAGCAGTGATTTAAGCAAGTTAGTTAGGCATAATTCCGTACAATCTACGCACTCATTACATTTTAGCTAATTAATATAATCACCTGTTCTTAAACGAACGAGTTCTTGTGTTGTTACGTTTATTGTATACATTTTTTTAGTGTTTATGTCTTCTATGTCGACATTAATTATCTCTTTTCCGTAACTCATCTTCGATTCTTCTTCTTCTGCTGTTTAACGCCTCTTCTATTCTTTCACCTTTGTGCTGTACATGCCATGCGACACAATCTTCGATTTCAAAGAAGCGCGCTTTTTTATGTCATGTAAGCGCCCAAACCGAACGCATGTTTCGAACGCTCATGCTCATGCTCATGGAGACTACAGGTGCTTTCCATTCGCACTTAAGTGATACTGAGCTACTCAGTTCTGTGAGTTTATTAGATTCAAGCTATGACGTCATTTTCAGTGTGTAAAAGGAACGCGCAAGTGAGACTTTTCATATGAGCTTATAAACTCACTAAAGCACACGGTCTCGATCGAGCTCAATTGTGCAGAGACAACTCAGTTAAATCTAGTGGAATCTCACTTGCCAACATTGAAAGGAACGTGCGTTCAACTGAGTCATGACGTCACAAGTGAGATTTTACTGAGTTTCGATGCAAATGGAAAGCAGCTTACATAAGGAGTACGAACTCAAATGGGAGAATTGAGAGAATTTGGCCTGAAAAGTGCACAAATAAGGTTTACTTTTTTTACCACCAGCGTCGCTGCATTACCATGCGGACTGATGTGAATTAGCTTTAAAAGAACGAGTGAAGTGAGCAAATTAATATTTTCGAATCTATACATGACATATGAAGATTAAAAACCGATGCCATTTTGGTACATATAGAACAATAGCGCCCTCTTATTTTCGGCTAATATTTGTATACATGGAGTTCGGTCTCCTTATGTAGTCTCTATGCTCATGCTTTTGCTGCCCCACCTCGTTGGGAAAAGCATCTGTAAGCGCGACTCAGCACGAATGATGACGTTTCCCCTAGAAATCCGTGACGTCATACAAAGTACTGTTAGCACTCGTGAGCACCAAACCGAACGACACAGAGCGCGCTCAGAGCTGCTAAAAGCGCGTAAGCGCCCAAACCGAACGCAGCCATAGTAATATCTCCCACATTGTTCCGAAACGCGGAATCGGCAGAATCGAATTGGGACAGGTTTCGGTAGATCTATGGAGTGTAGAGGTAAGGAGGACAATCTCTTATGGCGTATCAACTGAAAAAGTGTCCGGGAAATAAGGGAAAATATGGGTTCGAATAATGACCAAGTGCAGCGCTCATGATTCTAAAAACACATTATGAAGTTAGCCGATGTTCAGAACTACCCTATCAAATTGTTGCGCCTTCTTTTTAATTATGGAGGGTAGAGGCAAGGAGGACAATCTCTTATGGCGTTTCAACTGAAAAAGTGTCCGAGAAATAAAGGAAAATATGGGTTCGAATTATGACCAAGTGCAGCGCTCGTGATGCTAAAAACACATTATGAAGTTAGCCGATGTTCAGAACTACCCTATCAAATTGTTGCACCTTCTTTTTAATATGTACCCTTCATGTTCGCAACCCCACCTGTAATTTCCTTCATAAGACGGACACTTTCCATATACAGAGATTGTCCTCCTTACCTCTACCCTCCATAGACTGTACAGTCGGCGGCATATATGGCTCCCCAGTATGAAGTTAGTAATAACAGAAATACTATAGAAATTCTCATACGATTTAATTATCGCCAACTTCATACTGGGGAGCCATATATGCCGCCGACTGTACATATTAAAAATATGGAGGGTAGAGGTAAGGAGGACAATCTCTGTATATGGAAAGTGTCCGTCTTATGAAGGAAATTACAGGTGGCGTTGCGAACATGAAGGGTACATATTAAAAAGAAGGTGCAACAATTTGATAGGGTAGTTCTGAACATCGGCTAACTTCATAATGTGTTTTTAGCATCACGAGCGCTGCACTTGGTCATAATTCGAACCCATATTTTCCTTTATTTCTCGGACACTTTTTCAGTTGAAACGCCATAAGAGATTGTCCTCCTTGCCTCTACCCTCCATAATTAAAAAGAAGGCGCAACAATTTGATAGGGTAGTTCTGAACATCGGCTAACTTCATAATGTGTTTTTAGCATCACGAGCGCTGCACTTGGTCATAATTCGAACCCATATTTTCCTTTATTTCTCGGACACTTTTTCAGTTGAAACGCCATAAGAGATTGTCCTCCTTGCCTCTACCCTCCATAGCAGAGAGGTAGTGTAGAGCAGTGTAGAGTCAGTATTGCATATGGCGGCGTTTAATGGTTTGTTTCTGTCTGCTAGAATGAGTTTATGATGCACAAATATATACAGGGTGTCTCACGCAAGCTACAACCGCGGAAATACACGTGTCCACATGGATAATTGGAAGCGAAAAGTGAAATAAAAAGTAATAAAATTTGTCCTCGTTAACGAGTTATTAAATAAAATAGATCAGCGAATCAGGAAGCACGGAAGCGGTAGGCGGTGAGCTGCGGCCATGCTAGTCTGAAGATAAGAAGCGATAAATTTCGACGGGCGGAGCGTTCTGGCACGTATACAGGCATGAGAAGGTAGTGGTCAGGAAGAGATTTCTAGGAAAAAGTGTCGACTTTCGCTCTTCCTCTCTCACTCTTTCTCTCTCTACCTTTCTTTCACGACGCTACCTTACGCACAACAAAACTCTAATCTAATCTCTCTCTCTAGCTCCCTCCTACCCTAACACGGCGCTACCTCACGCTGCCTGCTCGCGCTGACTCTCTCTCTCTCGCCCTTTCTTTCGTTGACTTTCTCTCTCTCTCTCTTTCTCTCAATCTTTCGTCCACGACGCTTCCTTACGCTATCGCTTCTTGTCTTCAGACTAGCATGGCCGCAGCTCACCGCCTACCGCTTCCGTGCTTCCTGATTCGCTAATCTATTTTATTTAATAACTCGTTAACGAGGACAAATTGTATTACTTTTTATTTCACTTTTCGCTTCCAATTATCCATGTGGACACGTGTATTTCCGCGGTTGTAGCTTGCGTGAGACACCCTGTATACAGTCTGTCACGAAAATATTCGGACGCTGTATAAAGTTAAATAACTTTTTTATAATTTAATCAAACGACTTGAGTTTTTGCAAACATATAGAAGGATTAGTTTACTATATATCATATTTCTATTGTATTGAAAAAATTATGATCTTCGAAGTTACAGAGAAAATAAGAAAACTTATTTTTAAAAATTGTTTATCTGAGCTTGTAATAAAAATTAAAAAACTGCATTCCGTAGATATAAGTTATATGCTTATTGTAAATTTCATAAAAATCCGCAATGGTCGTCCCGAATTACAAACGTTTAAAGATTCCAAAAAAGGTCGAAAATCACCGATTTGGGCGGATTTCAGCGATTGTGTACCGTATGTTACAATGTTTAAACATTTGTAGCTCGGAACCAGGTTACCCGATTTTTATGAAATTTACAATATGCATATATCTTACTTATATCTACGGAATGCAGTTTTTAAATTTTTATTACAAGCTCAGATAAACAATTTTTAAAAATAAGTTTTCTTATTTAAATACATTTTTTTATTTTCTCTGTAACTTCGAAGATTGTAATTTTTTCAATACAATAGAAATATGATATATAGTAAACTAATCCTTCTATATGTTTGCAAAAACTCAAGTCGTTTGATTAAATTATAAAAAAGTTATTTAACTTTATACAGCGTCCGAATATTTTGGTGACGTACTGTGCTGGCAGTGCTGGAAAATGCGTTCACATTTAGCAGTTTCGGCAGCACTGTCAGTAAAACAGAATGCCTATTTTTCAGTAAAACCAGCGTTGGTACTGACAGTACTGTCTGCACATTTATGAACACAGCCTGTATGTTAGGGTCCACCCGTCGACTATGGCCGAGACTGGATTTCATTGAGAGAGGAACAAGTGAGCGTTCATTTATGCGCAACTTTGACCAAATCTGACCAAATGCCTGGTCGTTCTCTCGGTGAACGCAGTATAGGATACAACATTTATTGTAAAATCATAATTTCAAATGCTTTTTCTTATTTCCAATCCAGTTTTGTTCAAAAGTACCTGAAAAAGAATATCTTTATTACACGTGTAATGACGCACTCGCAACGTGTAAATAACTTCCAAATGCGAACCTAGCGTTTGTAGAGTCTTGGGGCTTGTGCCTGTGGGCGCTTGCCGGAGCTTGACAAGCGTGTAAAGCTGGCTGACAGTCTCGATGTCTCGATCTCGACCAGTCTCGACAGTCGGAAGTACGCAATTCCCTAGGACCGATGTCTGACAAAAATGGTGGTACGTTACACTCTCGTCAGCCATACTGAAAAGCATTTTTGAACGGAAATCTAGTACTGACAGTACTGTTAGCAAATTTATGAACGCAGCCAAAATTCGGTCCCATCTGGTCCCATCTAGAAATATTCACCGAACAGTTGAATACCTCACGTAAATAAAAAATATACCACCGGCGTTAGTCCTACTTTTTTGCGACGGACAGGCCTAACTGCCGTTAGTCTGTATTTACGTTACTGGAAACGTACGAAAGTGTACTCAAGTGTACTTATGCACATTTTCGCGATTGAAAATGATGTAGATGTCAGTTAATTCAGATGTTTATGTAAGTAAAGTTTAATAAAAGAACCGACAGTTCTGTCAAAGTTAAATATTTATATAAATTTTATTTGAATAAATCAACATTTAAATAGGTAAAATATTTTGAAATAAGTAAACATTAATATTTCGTATTACATTATGGGCTTTGTTTATTCTGACTTTTACATAAGTTTTTGTCGCACATAATTTTCATTGGTAAAAGTGTAATAACGATAAATATTTTTTTAATAGATATTTTATTAATATGATAGAACATTTAATTGACAAACATGGTTAAGAGATCTGCAAGAACAGATAATATTGCTCTTAAATCTAAACAAAAGAAGAATATACTACATAAGAAAAATGTTCCAGCATCTATGAAAAAGTTTTCTAATTTGAGTAATCAGAAAACTAATGCTTGCATCACGATAACAAAGGCAATACAATATGAAAGCTCCATAAGATTAATTAATGAAAGGTATTCAGCTAAAAAAAACTTAGAACTCCTACATGAGTAAAGTTTATACTTCTACATGAGTAAAGTTTTTATTTTTACAGTAAAAAAGGACAAGTAAAGGAAGCAAAACAATCTCAGAAAAGTAATACTTGGAAGAAACCGGCTTCTTTGGATGACAGTGTAATTATTTTAAGTGACAATGAAACTGAGAAAAATGGAACAGAAAAATCTATTGTCCAAAGTAATGCTGCTAATGAGACTATTTGTTCCTCACTTGGTGAAATTTTCAAATCATTTCAATGTTTACGAAAGGCCAACAAAAATACTTCTTCTTGCAATAAAACGAAGAAAATTATTCCGAGTTCCGACAGATCATCACCCAAAATTTCAGATACAAAAAAATTGAAATCTAATCCTTGTACAAATGCTATTGGTATAAATATAAATAGATTGATAAAATTAACATGACATTAATGTCTTGTTTCAATAATATATATATTCTATTAAATTTACTTTTTATTTTAGAACCTTCAAAGAAAGTGTTAAATGAAACTATAGATGACATTGTTGTAGTATGGTCATCTATAAATAATTCATTAACGGATAAGCCTGTGTCAAATGATATAGACATGAAGGAACTTATTCCAGACGACAAGGAATATCCACGACTTTTTATGTTAGATTATGATGGAGATTCTCAGAATTTAAAATATTTACATTCGTCTTGTAACAATACAAATCAAGATCCTGAGAAAATGAAAACAAATGACAATGATTTGTTATTTAATAAACCAGGTTTAAAATTACCTAATTGCTACAAACCAAATCTTCCGATAAATGTAGAGTCACAAAAAAATATTACAAGGATAAGTGCAAGGTTTCGTAGTAAGGATTCTAATAAATTGTTACAAAAACAACAAAAAAAATCAAATATAGTGACACAAAATACAAACGGGAAGTTACGAGAAATTATTATTGATGGCTGCAATGTTGCGATGGCGTGAGTAGTATTATACTGTATATTTAGAATATCATAATCATATCTACACAATTATATTTGCATTTTACAGATATACACATAATAAAACATTCTCGGAAACAGGATTAAAATTAGTAATAGACTATTTTGTGTCAAGAGGACATTCTGTCAGAGCATTTGTACCTCAACATAAGCGATCATTGCATCATCCACTTCTGGAAAAGCTGTATAAACAAGGAATAGTTGTTTTTACACCAAGTCGAAGCATTGGTGGTAAATTTATTACTCCATATGATGATCGGTAAGTCACATTTATATTTGTACTTAATCTTTGCAATATAATGCAAGATAATCTAATGTATATGATACACCTACTTAGGTACATATTGGAATATGCAACATTATGCAAAGGCATAGTTGTTTCTTTAGATCAATATAGGGATCTGTATATAGAAAAACCAGAATGGCGTGATACGATTGAAAACAGACTGTTAGCACCAACCTTTGTTGGAGATTATGTTATGTTCCCTGATGATCCATTAGGCAGGAATGGCCCTACATTAGAAGAATTCTTGAAACACGACTCATAATGTTGAAAAAATTGCTATATTATTACAAAGTTTATAAAATTAAATATTCTAAGACATGCATTTTGAGCGTTGCATTTAATTTGATACTTTTCATAATCTTGGCAACATAATTTTTATATTTCTTTTCATAATGTTATTAAATCCATCTATATATCAGAGAAAATATGGATTACTTACACAACTATTTTGTATAAATAGATTTATGTATTTATTTTGTGACATTGTACATAAATTAAATAATTATATACGTATATCTATATTATTGATACTTTAATTTTATAAAAAGGGAACATTTATTTGCATGATTATTCGTGGTAATCTCAGAAACTACTAAACTGATTTAAAAAATCTTTGACTTTAACTTTAGCATAGGAACATAGAATATATATTAACATCTTGGGCAGGGGTTGAAATGATTTGAAAAGTAAGTGTTTTTTGCTGTTATAATATATCAATCCTGATTAAGACAATTATAACAACTGAAAGAGTGTTATAACTGTCATAGATATATCAATTCTAGTCCATATCAGTTTCGGTTTCGGGTCCTGAGAACCGATCTTATATCGGCTCTATATCTATTATTTTTCGATTCTATATCGGTTACGGTTTGATTATACAGGGTGTCCAATAAGTCCCGGTACACCTGATTTTCTCGGAAAGTAAGTATCGAAGAAAAAAATATTCTAAGTAAAAGTTCAATGGCTTTTACAAATCTAATTCCATAAATATTAAATCGACCTTTCCTTTCCCTTTAGGATGAAAAAAGGAGTAACTTTTAAATTTTAAATGGGAACGCCATTTTTTTATTGCATAATCTGATTCTACGTTTCAAAATAAGAAACTGTTGTCTAAAATATTTAATTCGAATCATGCATCTACGGAATTTATGAGAGTTCAAAGTAACTATCTGGCGCATGGTTTCCCGCGACTGAATCTTCGCGACGTTCTCTGCGGAACGATGAAAATTTAAAAACCGACTTTTGTACAGTTAAGCAAGATGTATACTTACTAATAAAAATGAATGATGTCATCCAAATGAACTTCACCTTAAAAATTAGATCTTAAATAAAGCTCGATTGGGCTTTCCAATACATGCTGGTACAATTGAAGACGCTGTGCAAAGAGTCCTAATGAAACACCTAGAAAAACCATTTTCATTAATAACAGACCAGAAGATAAATGGTTAAAACTATTTCTACAACGTCATCCACAAATAACAAAAAGAAATACAGAAACATTATCAAAGAGTAGAGCATCTGTGACCGAGGAATATTTAAGAAAATGGTTCTAAGAAATTAAATCATACTTAGAAGAAAATGAATTGCATAGTGTCTTACATAGACCAAGAAGTATATTTAATGGGGATGAAACTGGTATTCAACTCTCTCCTAAAAGTGGATTACTTATAGGACCAAGAAATGAAAAAGACTTTTATGAAATTGCAGCAGGAAATGAAAGAAAAATGATGACTGTCCTGTGCACATTTTCTGCTGCAGGTGACGCATTGCCACCTATAATAATGTATGGACATAAAAGAATTTCAGCTCTTATTTCTAATTCAGTTCCTGAAAATTGGCTCATAGGAAGGTCAGAGACAGGGTGGATGGTGTCAAGCACTTTTTATGAATATATTTCCAACATTTTTTATCCTTGGTGCTTGAATAACAAAGTAGAATTTCCAGTGATATATTTTCTTGATGAACATAAATCACACCTTACATTAGAATTAAGTGACTTTTGTGTAAAACATAATATCATTCTTTACTCTCTATATCCAAATTCAATACATATAATACAACCGTGTGATGTTTCAATATTCAGATTGTTAAAATTCAAGTGGAGAGAAGTTGTACAAAATCACAAACATACTACACAAAAGGCAATAACAAAGACCACGTTTGCTCCATTATTTAAACAAACTTCCGACCAACTAAGTACTTCTATCATAAATGGATTTAGAGCTTGCGGATTATATCCATTTGATGAAAATGCAATAAATTATGACAAATGCATTTCAACAAGACAAAGAGAATTAAATTTGGCTATTTTCTTTTGTAATTTCGAAAATCCTGATTGTTTATAAACAACGAAAGCACGATATTTAATAAATCAATACTTCGATCTTTTTGCAAAAATTCCAATCGCTTGGTTCAGTTATAAAAACAGTTATTCTATTTGAAACGATGTGTGAATATTCTTGTCCACCACTGTATACTGTGAATGTGACACACATATAAAGATTTTCGTTACGCGATTATATTTTTCTATACATGCACATACATATAGGAAACATAGAAAGGGGAAGCCTTCTTCTCACGATGCAGTGTCAACTTACTTGGCGGGCATCTTTTGATTGTGTACCATAAAATAAAAATTTGATGCAAGTAACGTAAATAATGATGCATATTTATTGCCATATTGTATTCCTATACAATATACATTATATGTGTACCCTAAGTTTCATTAATGGCTCCCCAGTATGAAGTTGTCGATGATTAAATTATATCAGAATTTCTACAGTACTTCTGTATTACCATACTAACTTCATACTGGGGAGCCATATCTGCCGCCGACTGTACACCTTATTTGTATAATAATATAATAATGAATTAAAAGCAATAAATATAAATCAGTTTTACGACAATTTCGTCTTTATAGAATTTCCGTATTATATTAATTTACGATTATTGTTTATTCCACTTAGGTATCGAACACCACTTGCGTGATTTACGAACAAACTCCATACTCTCTTGCGCGGTGTCACGTGCTACTCGTTTCAATATGGTTTCATCAATTGCATTCTGATTTGCATTAGACAAAACAGCTGCGTGTTCAAATGCTGAGCTTACAGCTGAAATAAATATATTTTACATTACATTTATACTCTTTTTTTATAATTTTATAAATATAAGTTAATCACATTAGAATCTTACTTGAATTAGCAAACAGTTTTTTTAGAACATAATTATCATCAGAATCTTGTGCAGATTTCTCTATATGTGACTTAACCAAACGTCGTCCAATTAAACAAGATACATGCTCGCCTTCAAACAAAGCAGAAACGTTATCGTTTTCTGTCCGCGATTTCTTCTTTTTGTGCTTCTTCTTATGATACGTTGTATCCTGTAACTTTATTTCGTTAGTATTATTCGTGCGCAATTCAGTTGTTCTACTATTCTCTTCTGCATTAGTTAGACTTACTTCTATGCTCATTTGTTTTTTACTTATTGATTTTACTCGTAAATAGTTTTCTGTAGTAATTGAATGTATATTAGAATTCGTCTCTATTACAGAATCATCTTTCTCATTTCTTATGTTACCAAATTCTGTTGTGGGTGCTTTATTGAGTGAACTTTCTCCATTGTTTAAAGTGCTATTGTCACTATTACTATTACTACCATGTTTATTATTATTACTATTGTGATCAGGTGAAATGTTAGTTACAACCAAATTTGCATCAGTCGAATAAAATTGTTCGGATACTGTCTTATCACTTTCATAATTATCTAAAGTGGCTGTTTTCATTTCATTAGTAATTTTTACGCTTCCCTTTTGATTGATATGCAAAGTGTTTTTCGCATCACCTGTTTTTGTAATATCATTTGTTCTTACACATTTGCTTATACTTTTGCTAAGAGTCGAAGCAAGTTTCTTCATTTTCTTAATTTTATTTGTAGAGAATTTCAATGAAGTGGGTGTTAATTTTGAATCTTTAAATAATTGATCTGACTCAGAAGATTCACCATTTATAGGTTCATTAAGATTGAAAAGTTCTGTTAAATCTGTTGTTTTGAAAATTTTTCTTTGTCGTGGGTCTTCTAAAACTTTATTTGAAAGCAATAATTTAAATATTTGTCTATGATACATCTGTAACAAGAAATAATTTTTCTTTATTCATTAATTATATTGTAATTAATAGTAACATAAGTATTTCCCTACCTTCTCTTCAATTGTACCAGCCGTAATGAGTCTATATATAGTAACATTTTTATCCTGACCAATCCTCCAAGCACGTTCTCTTGCTTGTGCATCGGTCGCAGGATTCCAGTCAGGGTCGTATATGACTACACGATCTGCTCCTGTTAAATTAACTCCTAATCCTCCTACACGTGTTGTTAGAAGGAAGATAAAGTATGAGGTAGTCTTTAAGCATAAAAATAAATACGTTAATTATGTTCTTATTAATATTAAATATCGGAAAGTTAATTTTCATACATACGTTGTTAAATTTACGAATTATCACTTGACGTTGTGACATAGGTGTAGTTCCATCCATTCTCAAATAGGAATAGTTTTCTCGTTGTAATAATGATTCTAAAATATGCATCATCTATAATCAAAGTGATTTATTACTGTAATATAGTTCCTTCGTATCTTATTATTTGTACTATAAACTACAAATGGTAGACTCTATGGGACCATATCTTAGACCAGATAAACAAATGGATAATTAACCCGAAAAAATATGCAAACAAAATAGCATTCATAGATTGTAAATCAGATTAGAGTGTGTATGCGCGTGTGTGTGTTGTATGTAAATATTTATTCAATATTTATACACGTAATTTAAGAAATCAGGAATTTTTAATTGTTTTTTATTTCAATTTTTATTTTGTAGCAAAATAACATAATTTTGTTCGTAGAATTAGATAAGGGGGAGTCTACTTTATCTGGAATTATAGAGATCTACCACACCTGCCTTCCTTGAGTAAATAATAAGACTCTATGTCCTTGCTTTTTCCATATTTTGAGTAAAGACTGTACCACAATCATTTTTCCTGCACGTTTCCAATATCCAAACTTCTCTAAATCTTCTTCTTTTAAATCAATATCCACATCTGAATCCTATTTTAACAAAATATGTTTATTGTAATAATTTTATATAAAACATGTAATCATTTACTTATAATCTTACAATTTCATTTGTGTAAAGGTACAAATCTGGATGATTGCATATTTTTCTAAGCACAGACAAAGCAATCAATAAGCGAGCTCGATACCTTCCACTTTCTTGAAAGGAATTTCTTTCATGTAAAACAAATGATACATCCTCTGATAATAAATATTTTTTATATAATTTTCTCTGCTCTTCAGTTAAACTGCAAAACAATACCTAGAACATGAATAGAAATAATAATTCAATACTGAAATACAGGATTAATAAGTACATATTGCCACTTAAAATAATTCATTATCAATTAATTTTATTAAAAAATGTTGTATGGAAGCTTCGTATGGTTTGAAGAGGTGCTTTGTTCAAAGCAAGAGCTTATTACTTTTTTATGTAGAATCAAAATGTGTACTAAAAAAAGGGGCTTGCCATTTGAAATGTTAAAGTTACCCCTCCTTCGGATTGGAGGAGGGGTAACTTTGGGGTAACAGACTATTGTTTATGGAATTGAATAGCTCCCTACAAAGTATTAAACTTTTATACCAAACACTTTTTTCCAATGCGTAATTTTCAATAAAAATAGAGGATCAGAGACTTCTCGGCCATAACGTATAGTGGCAAAAGCGTAACGGACAAACCTGCTCATTTTTGTCTGGTAAATTAACGTGATGTTTTACATCAGCTTTAGTTCTTCTAAGCAAGTAAGGTGTAATAACATCTTTAAGCATGGTGGCAACTTGTAATGCAGTAGCTTGTTGAAGAGCTGTAGCATTGACATAGCCACCACGAGTTATAGGAGCTGCGCAATGTTCTAAAAATACAGGTAATGTGCCTAACTTCCCAGGCAAAATAAAGTCAAATAAGGACCATAATTCTTTTAATGAATTTTGCATTGGACTACCAGTTAATAATACACGATGAGGGGTAGATAATTCTTTCACTGCTTTGCTTATCTGTAACAATAAAATACAATAGATTTCTACATTTTTCTTGTTTCGATTTTTTTTCCACAGAATAATATCAATACAAACTTACTTTTGCTTGAGGATTTCTTATTTTATGACCTTCATCAAGAATTACATAATGCCACTGACTATTTACAAGTAAATCTTTATGTTTAAGCATACCCGAATATGATGTTATTAATATGCCACCAGTTGCTAAAGAATTTACTAAACTTTCAGGAACCACTAAAGATAAATGGAGAAATATTATTACATTGACAAATATAGAAAAGGAATCAGTCTTTATATTTGAATGCTTGCCATCAAATGTTCCACAGTGGTGAAGTAAAGCAACTCGGAAAATAGGCCACCAATCATGGAAATGTTTCACCCACTGCTCCATCAATGTTGCTGGGCAAACTATTAACGTTGGTCCCAATCCCCTAAATCTACATGTAAAAATTTAAAAATCAATACTAGACTAGAATTTTAGGTGATATTACAAATACAGTTTTGAAACGTTTTATATAAATTGTTACCTTCCTTCATCAGAAAGTAACTCACTGTAATCTAAGCCAGCCAGAAATGCGATAACTTGTACTGTCTTCCCTAATCCCATTTCATCTCCTAATAAACCACCTAAACTACGATTATGTAATTCCCATAACCATTGAACAGAAACTTTTTGATATCTATAAAAAAAAATAAAAATTAAATGTATTCCTATTTTTAAATATTTGTACTTTTTGGTTATATTATACCTATATAATCTTTTCCAAATAGATTGGGGTACTTTAAATAAATTATCCACCATATGTACAGGTTCATTTTTTATGTTTTTATATCTTTGTATTCTTTCTTGATATATCTGTTCATCTCCATCATCTAGGACTAAAAATATGGATCATATAAGATGAAAAATACATTATGTTACTTCATACATACTTCTCTTTATACTGCTATGTTTAGGTTTTAAACTAATGCCTTTCTTTTTAGAAGTGCATCTTCTATGTTCTGTATCTAAATGGTAATATGTTATATGTTACTTCATATATCATTTTGATAAGAAATTTTGTATATATAAAAAATTTACCAGACTCTCCTTCATCACTACTAGGAAAATATTCACTTTCGGAATGATTTATTTCATTATCAGACGTTGCATTGTCTTTAATTTCACATCCAATAGGTATGCATTTTTTCACGCTTGCATGAGAAGTATTAGTTAAGTCCTTGGTAAAGTTTGTTTTTACTTGTACAGCACTTGTACAGTATTTTAGATTTTTGTTTTTAGCCTTACAAGACTTATTAGTTTCTATCTTTGCTTTTTTAATTGGCACTGAATTGTTTTCTTCAATATTCAACAATCTAGATCCTTTTTTTAACTGCCTTTTTTGTTTGGCAAGCTCAGCTTGCCTTTGAAAATATGTTTGCAAGTCAAATAAATTGGAGGTTTTATCAAGAGAACTAAAATTAGAGAATTAGAACTACTTTACTGTTATGTTTGATGATTTCAATATCAAATTTTTATTTACCTTTCCTGTGGCTTTTGCTTTTGAATTGCTTGAAATGGTGTGATTTCTCCTATCTCTACCTGTTTTTGTAATTGTTCTTTATTATTTAAATCTTCACTGATAACTTTTTCTATATTATTTATTAATATATTATCTTCACATCTGGATTGTGTGTTTATAGCTGAATTTAATTCAGTTAATTCTTTTATTTCATTTGATGCTTGTTGAAGAATACTTTCTTCACTTCTCATCAATACGATCTATAAACAATAACACATAATTTTTGGGGGAGAAAAGAATAATAATAAATAGAAAATATTATGATATGATATTATTATGATGACAAGGTATTGATGCTATTAATATTTCTACAATATATATAAATCGTACATTTTTTTAACATAAAGAAATACTGAGCATAATGAAAATAACAAAAATTACATTTTTAACTTGTAAAATAATCAATTTTCTAACCTTGAATGATGAATTAATATCAAAATCCTCTGTAGTTTCATCCCACATTTTTTTCTCGTCAAGTTCATTTATCTCTTCGTGACAATTTTCCATAGTGCAATACATGGAAACAATAATCCGGCACGATAAACAATCAGGAACAAAATTCAGACTTTACCGGAAAGATTCTTAACAATCTAAAATCAATCGTTAAAGCAAGCTGAAATGTGTGAAATATCGTGAAATGTTCTATGTGACTGTATGTGACGACGTCTGTAAAGTACATATACATGTAACATCACAGGCGTACACGATATAGGAAAACATACTATTAAAATCCCGTCTAAATAATATATAAATATTATAACGTGACAAAGACATACATTATACGTTGTTTGATCACATGACATTTTTGTAAATTTTTCCTCTTTAGAAAATCATTTTTTTTTTTTTCGTGAGGTCATACTGCCTGATTTCTTACTTTCGTAATATTTTTTTTCCAGTTGTTAAATATGACTGTACTTTGTACTTGTAATGCTTTAATATTCATAAGTAGTATACCTATGTCACAGGTATATATAACGAATTTGTATAATTCACGCGTAGAACAAAAAAATGGCGCTTTCGAAACCAACAGATATAATTTATAGCTTTGCAAGTGTATATTTTCAATATCTCTACAGTCATCCTGTTAAAACCAAATCTATTACCAGGTGAATATGTGATAATGCATGTTGACACATAGAATTATGATTAGATTAGGCTTTGCATTGTTAACAAATCTAATACAAATTATACTTTCAGCTGCCTTATTAATGCTTTAGGAAACTTTGTATGCCAGAAAATAAATGGGGCTAAGTATATAAATGAAGACCGACTCATTGCGTTTGGCCTTTTTGGGTAAATTATATTTTTTTCCACTTGCCACATGACTATATTCAATGTCTAATATGTCTAATGTGTTTTTACAGATTATTCTTTGGTGGCACTGTACCACATTATTTTCATTTATACATACGTTTCTTGGTGAAACACCCATTGGCTATATTTTTAATAGAAAGGCTTATGTTCACACCTTGTTTCCAGGCATTATCAATATACATGCTTACACGTTTTGAAGTAAGTTCAATCAACCAATAAATGATGGATATAATATAAGGAGAGAAAATTGAAATTAATAATTTATGTCTTATTAGGGTAAATCTCCTAAAGTTTCAAACGAACAGTTAAAAAGACATTATTGGCCTGTCCTTGTGGCAAATCTAAAATACTTGACGCTACTTCAATATGTCAATATTAAATATGTTCCTGCAATGGTATAAAAATAATTTTCATTTATAATATTTCTGCATATAAGAGTTTAATAATGTTTATTGTTACCTTCTTTCAGCTACGCACGTTGATATTGGATATAATTAGTTTCCTATGGTCGATTTATCTCACTAATAAATTTGATAAAGTAGTTACTACTACATAAAAGAAATTAAGAAAATAACATCTTGACATAACGTTATCAGGTTTGATAGGTGTATATAGAAATGTAATAATAATTAAAGTAAAAATAATTTCTTATGTGTATCACAATAAACCAGGTATGGGCAAAGTCTTTTAATTTTGAGCCAAATTATCATTTCCTCTCTGAGTTAAGGACTTAACTAAATGGATTTTAAACAATTAATTTCAGCGACTTTTATTTCTCTTCATTATCCCCATAGTCGTAATATTAAAACGAAATACGATAATGATTAGTACCTCGAGAACAAAATTTAAAGACTTCATGAAGACGAATCGCGGGCCGGGTGTTACCCATACATGTAATAAGCGTAATATTTAATACATATGTTTTATAGCATATCATGGACAAACGTTATACTATTTTTTATAAATAAATGTTTCAACGGCATTCCATGAAACCTTAAACTTTTTCATAATTATTTTCCTTTGCATGCTAACTGTAATTTAACAAATAAGATTCTAAGAATCATAAGTAATTACACAAAGCTGTTCATATTACTTGCAAGAACTTTTTGTAGAGTTTTGTCTAAAAAAAAAAATGAGACTACTGGTATAATTAGTAAGCAGCTCCAATATTCAGCCTGTTGATTTAATCACACAACAACAATACAGAGTATCTTACAGAAATAATCAAGTATTATCAGATTTTTTCACTTTTTTTAACCCATTAATAGGGGATGACAAATTAACTCGTTACAGTGTTTAACTACATTCATAAAAAAACAGATATATCATTTGTTTGTTATTTCCATTAAGAAAGTAATACACTTATAGATTCTTTGTCTATGACTTTATTTATTTACCTAAAGATTTTAGTCTTTCATTGTACTATTACATTCTCATTTCAAATATATTATGCATTTGCATTTACAGCTTGGAAAACTCCCCGTTTAATGGGTTAATGATAGCAACAATTGATGCGGTCAGATTGTAAACAACAAATATTGTTGCCAAAAGCTAGTGGTGTACTTTAGGGTAATAGCAAACTATGTACATGAATACATATCTTTATTTAGCTAAATTTTCAAAGGAAGCATATATTTGCAATAATTTAAGTAGTTTCAATGACACAGAAATAACAGTATAAAGGATAAAACAGCAAAAGACAATACTGTTAGATGAAGTACAATATGTAAAAATACTTTGAAGGATTAAAAGAATGAATAAAATATATTTATGGTAACGTTCACCACTGCGATTAACAAATATATTTGATAATTCATGTCAGTCATTACAATGAACCAGTTTTATTTAGAGCTGTCTAAAGTACTGTTTAAAAATGTTATTGAAGAAAAAACATTGTAATATGATAAATGAATAAATAGATTTTTTGTACTATTTACCACAAGTATAAAGAATGCAGTATAAAACTGTAGTGGAATGATAGATGCAATTACTCAAAACAAGGAGTTATCCCTAACATATTTTAAGTTAGTAATAGTACTTTATTCAGCCCTAACATTATACAGATCTCTCCTATTTATAAATAATGTAGATTTTCCAAACATGTTTTTCAACCTTATACATACATCTTTAAGACTTAACTTTGAATAAATAAGACTAGAATCTAGTTATGTCTTTTGGTACGCTGCCTGGCCTTGTGACCAAATAACATTCATGATTATTAATAATATAAGTGGAGTATTGCAAATAAATATTCAGTGCTATGATTCTCACTGCGCTTTTTCAAGTAACTACCACGAAGAAAGCATAATATAATGTAATAACTAAAATATCTAATACAAAAATGTATACATAAATAATAAATAAATGGATATTGTACATTCACAAATAGTAGTTCACTGGATGCCATAGAAATAAAATAGCAATACTCTTTCTAAAGAATAGATACACCTATTTATACAAACAATGGCAGGAAAACATTGCACAGTAAAAGTGACTTACAATCTCTTCTCAAATTAGTTGAACTATAAGAATATTATTTCACTAGTAAGGAATGCATTAAATTTGACTAGCATGTGTTTGTATAACAAACGACTTTACAATCAAATAATTACTAACATGTACATGTTATTATCAGTTAAAATTGAATATATTTTTATAAATAATAAATAACGATTAAATAATAAAATCCTCAAACTAGAAATGTTAGTATCAATGTGATTAATGATATAACTTCCTATTCTTATATTGCTTACAATTTTAAGATTTACGGTGCTGGGATACATTTTTTTACGAAGATTTCATTACTTCAATATCATGGTGTAACTTAAATTTTTCTGCTTTCTTTATAAAAGTCTCATAAATTGCATTATCATTATTATTAAAATATCATCTTTCCCAACATTTTCTGATACGTTTTTAAATAAATTAATAAAATAAATATCATATTAACTGAGTTTAGTTTACTATACAAAGTGATTCAAATACCGTTTTATCAAGATGCATGCATTTACTCGACTACAAACAAGATCTATCTTTTATTGGAAAGAGGATCATCGTATCTGGAAGGAGAAGAATACTAATACTTAAGTTGACGATATTAAGATGAGCAATCATCAGTGAGTATTATTCGGTAAGATTAAAGGAGTAAATTCTCATAAAGAATTTATAAAGAGTTAAAACTATGTATCAAATTTGGAATGAATACGTAATGGACTATGGACAGTCGCAAGTATATGCTATTTCAATCAAACAAATAATCTTATTCCAAATTTGATATATGAAGGAACGTTATGTTCTTTAAGGACTTTAATTAATATGTCAACGCGTATAAGATGGACTCCGACTTGGAGAACAGCTTGATCGATGACTCGGACTTGACCAGTTACTGTGTCTACTGCTCTCTGAACTACTTGGTGATGAAGGCGGCGTTGGAGTTGGTCGATGATATGGAATCGGCCGTTTCCTGGCACTAAAATTAATGAGTATAAATATCATGGTAAAATGGAAACTTATATTGCTTCTATGATTTTTTTAATAAGATGAGATTGTGTTTATTACAATGTATTATTCAATCAGAGATGTAAATTATATAGTAGAAGCTATGATATATTAAATTGGTCAGTGATCATTTATCATGAAGGAGAGACATACTGTTATAATAATAAATTATGATATGATTATCATATTTATGCATATTACTTTATCAACACAGTAACAATTTGTCATTATTTCAATATAAATATTGATATTTTTATAAACATGCTTATGAAATGAAATCGTGCAATTGTGAAAGTGAAACATGCAAAAGAAACATGTGTTACTTACCTTGTGAATTAGCTATTGTTTTCTATTTATAAACACAGTGAAAGTATTTGCAATAACATAATGCAAATAATCTGACTAAAAAGAAGCTTGGCCTAAGATATAGAATATTTTATTTATGATCGACGTTAAAATAAAATGAACAGACAATTTCTACTGTAAATATTTAAATTTACAATAATTTATAAGAAATACACACATGCTACATCTACATAACATTTATAAGTCAATGAGTATATAGATATAAAGGGAAAAATCATAACAGAATACATGATAACTGGTTTAAAAAAATTAATATGCAAATACTGTGATACTTTGTCGATTTAGTCTAAATCTGTTGGATAACAAATATCATGAATAGGGGACCAAATGTGCTAGAGATTACAGACTAACGGCAGTTAGGCCTGTCCGTCGCAAAAAAAATAGGACTAACGCCGTTATATATACTTCAATTTTTATAAAACAACTGCATTTACACTTATTTTGGACACATTAAACAAACAAGTCTATTTTTGCATTATTATAAAGTTATAAGTTGTGCGATTTATAATCATGTTTTAATCCGTTCAGTAATCATGAACTTTGAATGAAATTACAAAATAACTTGTTTCCTGCGATAAAGAAAGAAACCTAGTGTAAAATTATTGCTATGTCAACTGTGTAGTAAATTAACAGAAAGGTCTGAGTGTAGCCATAGTTTTATCTTCTATGTCTGCCCCTCGATCTGTCCCTGTTTGACATAACAAACACAAAAAACGTATTAGAATCACCTAATATAATAACTTAATCACTAATCATAACAGAAGATCAAAAAAGAAATCATATGTAAAATTTGTATTTCATAACGATCTCTTCGGCATTTCTATCAACTCAGCTAATGAGTGCACCAATGTATATGTATGCAGATGAAAGAATCTCTAACTTAAAACAAAAGTAATCGTGAACCGAAACAAAAAAAAAATAAATAAAAAAAAGAGGGGAAAAAATAACTGAAAAATAAGCAATGCTACGAGAATTGGAAAAAGGATATTGCAAATTTACCTTGGTGCATTGTTATTGCTTAATAAAAAAAATTTCTAGTTACACGATTTACCTTGTAATCCGACGTCTATCGAGAAAACTAGGCGAACCATGGCGACGTGGTATAGAAGGTGAACGGGATCTACTAGAACCTGAACTGCTGGAAGTTGAGCGCGAGGATCTACTAGAAACGCTGCTCGTTGATCTTGATGAACTGGAGAAACTGCGACGACTGTGCCTTGCCGAACTAAACACAATTCACAAAATTCACTAACACATTTCAAAAAGCAATCTAAGAAAAACACAGTCGCAAATAATAAAAGTATGCATACCTAACAGAAGAACAAGAGCTACTTCTACTTCTACTTCTTTTATCCTTTTCCCTTGACATTCTAGATGCTGATCTAGATTGGCTTCTTGACTTTTTAGATAACGAACGACTGCGACATTTTTTCGAAGCAGAACGACTCCTCGATTTCTTCGACAAAGAACGACTCCTAGATTTTTTAGTTTCAGAACAACTTCTAGATCCCTTCGATAAAGACCTGCTTCTGGACTTCTTGGACAAAGAACGGCTTCTGGATCTTTTTGGCAACGATATGCTTCTACTTCTAGACCTGGACTTTTCAGGTGACTTTTTCACATGATCTGACTTTTTTCTGCGAGTACGAGAATGAGATCTATTTCTAGATAAGGATCTTGAACGTTGCCTAGGTGACCTAGAAGACCTCTTCTCTAAAGATAATGACCTTGTGTATGACCTGGATGGAGACCTGGAGTAGGACTTTTCTCTTAAAGAGTGTTTTCTAGAAATAGGAGAATTTTTCTTCGACGTACTTGGAGATCTTGATATTATATTAGGCTTGTTGATGGTGTCACTTGGTAAAGATGGCGGTGACTCACTCGGAGATCTCAGCTTTATTATAATATCTTTATCTTTGTGAGAAGATGTGGTTGTCGGGGAGTGCACTAAAGAATTACTTTGCGGAGATTGTTTCTGCGAAGCTACTGGAGGACTTTTCTTTGAATTACTAGGTGGACCTAAGGAGAATTGTTTTATAACCGACATAGCTGGCGACTTTGGACTTGCTTTATCGAGAAATGTTATTTGCGGCAAAGGAGGAGGTGATTCGCTGGGTGATCGAATTTTTATCGCAGCTTCTTCACGAGTCAGCGGTAATGCTGGTGAAGGTGATCGGCTCGAAACTGGCGATTGAACGGCAAGTAAACGTATTGGTGAGTTGGATTTTTCCTTGCTCGGAGGATTTATTATTGTATCTTCTGTCACTTTTGGTGGCTCCACCGGTAACGCAATGTCGAAAACCGATTCTTCCTTTTTTTCCAATTTTACTTTTACAGGACTTATCACCTTTTTACCCAATGTCTCTCTGGCTTTCGCAGCTAAGCCGCTTTGCAGACGTTTCAACGTATTTAACTCTTTGATCTTCTCTTCATCCTCTTGTTTAGGTTCATCGTCCGCGATCTCTCCTTCATCCTCACTAGAAGATCTCAAGCTTACTCTTGGAGCGATCGTCTGAATTTTTCTACTTTTAGAGATCGATCGTGACTTTTGTCTGACGTCGCGATCTTTCTTTTGATCTCGTTTTTTCTTGTCATCCAATATATCCTTATAACGTTCTGGATTCTTTCGTACCGGTGAGTAACTCAACGACGACCGTCTTGACCTACTTTTCGACCTACTACGGCTTCTACGATGATCCTGCGATTTGTCTCTTCTTTCTTTTTGTCTTCTAGGAGATCTAGATCTTTTACGCGAATCCGATCGCCTCCGTCTTGCATGTATTGGAGACAATCTCCGCCTTGATGCGTAACGATCGTACCTCGAACGGCTTCTGCTTCTGGAAATGGAGAATCTATTGTAACGTCTCGGTGACCTTGAAATCCTTCTTCTCCTAGGAGAAGACGTTAAGCGACGTGATCTTGAATATCTTCTAGGAGATCTTCCTCTGTCCGCCCTACTCCTCGATGGAGATCTATGGCGTCGAAGTGGTGGAGTTTTATGTACGATCGGAGATTTATCCCTTTTATCTGTAACCGTCTTCTTCATAGACGATTCTTTTTTCTTAATGGGCGGTGTTTCGTTGCGAGATCTTTCTTGTTTTCTTGGAGATTTGTTCGATCGATGCTCTTTTGCAATATTTGTTTCATTTTCGACGATTGTACACTTCTCGACTATTTTATCATGTTTTGCACTTTTCTTCGGCCTCTCTGGAGAACTAAAATATATTTTTACAAGATAGCGATGAATTGTAAAGCAAAATTGAAATAGTACAACTACGTCCGAAGGTACAGTTTTACGAATAGAAAGTATGTAATTTACCTGTCTGTAGAGCTATCCGATGACTGATGCTTTCGCTTAAGTGCTGCTTTTTTCTTCTAAAAGTAAATTGAATAATATACATTAATAAAAATTGTAAAACCAATTATCTTACATCAATCATGCAATTTGTTCATTCTTGGGAATCTGCTTATTCTGTTATGCATTTAATATTTTTTATTTATGATTTATTCACATTGTATGAAATAGAAATGTAAGTTGATGCTCTTGGGTATATTTTTTGCTTTCTCATAAAAGTAATTTGACGTACAGATAACAATGATAAACTATGCTAAGAAAAAATAATGATAACTAAAAAATAAATGTGTATATACCTTTTGCGACGAATACATGTTTAAGAAGAAGCAGTTTCCTAAACTAGATCATTGTATAATAAAATAGTGCTTGTTAAAAAACAAATGTGATACATACAACAGTCGTAAATTTGTATGTTTGTACAAATAATAAATTTGTAATACGTATAATACACGAGTAGCAGCATATCTGGTACTCACTTAAGAAATGTATCCTGTCAAATGGCGCTGATAATTATAAACATACCGAGGTTTATACTCAGAAATAATGACTGTTAACTTGAAATCAGATAAAATTCTTATAGAATTAAATAATGAATAATATTTGTTTAAAAAATAAATAGGAATAAACCAAATAAAAGTTCAATATGAATTTGCAACTAATTCACGGGAAATAAACAGAAACTATATGTTACATGCTGCTGCAAAACATGCTTCATCTTTATACGTTCGCTCGTTTATCGTGTATCCGTATTCATGCGTGCGTTATAGAAAAAGAGCAGGGGAAATTTTGCACATACTTTTTCAAGCGTTAGAGCCATATTTCTTACCTCATATTTGTCTTTTCCATCGACTTTGCTTTTCTTCTTCTTCTTCTTTTTCTTCTTTTTTGATTCAGCCTCGGACGAACTAAAGAATAATATTAAAAATTTCATTAGCACGAATTCAATGTAAACAACTATATCATTAGATAAAAGTTACAAGTTTAATTTTATAAAATTACCAGCTCTCTTCTGTATCATCGCTGGACTCACTGTCAGAAGAGCTGGCCTCTACTTTTTTGTGCTTCTTTTCCTTTTTCTTTTTCTTAGCTTTTTCTTTCTTCTTATTTGTCCTTGGAGATTCGGACCTATGAAATTCATATTGCATCAAACTGTGAATTCTACACGTAATTCTATAAATTTTTTAAATGATATTTATTATTTAATTCTTGCAGTGGGCGTCTTCCTGTCGACAAGTGCATACCTTGTGCTGACAATAAAGAAAGCCTTTATAGAATATACTTGTGTGCCAAACGAGTATTTCACTCTAATGGCATAAGCTACCTTACGCTTAATGCTTTCAATCATATGTAACGGTAAATAGCTTTATTTTTAATCGATAACACATTGCCAATAAAACTTCATACAAAACTGTTTTAGTCTAGTTATAATCCCAATTTAATAATGAAACAAAATTTACATAACTTTGGTAGTGCAGTGTATAATGCCTTTCATGAAGTATCGCAGTAAGAAGTTATATACCACTGCAATTCCAAGCGAAGAAAATAAAAGATGTAACACAACGATAAATGCACAGGTGAAAGTCACAATGTCCGGCTATAGCTAACGAATCGACTACATAAATATCTTTTTTTGAAAGATATAGTTTCTATAGTTCTCTAAAATACTTACTAAATCTAACTAATTATAAAGTAAATTTTATTCATAAAACCATATCTTTCAAAAATTACAAAAGACAAGTATACAAAGTATGAGGAGTATTGATATAATATGGGATTAGCATTACCTTGATAACCATCGATAGGGACGGACTTGTCAGAAAAAAATAGAGAGATGACATTAACAACAAGCTTTATCGATAACAACAACAAAGATAGAAATGCATGAATGTACGCGACATAATGTGCATTATATTAAACCTGTGCTTAATGTTGTACGCCAGGTAAATGTTTGCCAATTACATTAAACTATAATTTTGATCGTAAGGTGCAATCAATGAACGTTTCAAAATTATCTTTAAATCCGATAATACGAGAAAGAAAATGCAACAAACATTTACCTCTAAGAAAGATTGTTATAAATGGAAATATCAGTTATTCGCGCCTACATATAAGAGACCTAATACTTGACAATAATACAACAATACGACAATCGTTTTGAAAATAATCGGCGTAATGTGTTGGAGCGTTTCTTTTGGAAAATGTACGCGACGTCCATACTTACCTACTAAGCCTACTAGATAGGCATTCAGTCCTCCTTAGTTCTGTTTGAAACAGAGAAAGTTGTATGGGGCATGAAATAGTAGGCGAGTAATGATTCAGTATCCGATAAGAGACGTGTAATAAGCAAATGAACGAGTGGACTTGCGATAAATGAATAATTAATTGAGGAAAAATGGGGAACTACGGGGGACGGATTGTGCAGTCCTGGAGCCTCGACTCGTTTATGCCATCGCTTCTTCATAAGAGAAAAAAGTTTCTTTGCTCGAATATTTTAACGACGGCACAGATTCACCCACCAAATGTATGCGCGTATATACATATACAGATGTCCATATAGGTATATTCTCTTACACACATACATATACGTGTGCGAGAATATAAGTATTTTGGAGTGTATATACATACATACACGCATATATACTATACATATCATGTGTACGAGTAGGCATACACAGCAAAACTCCGAGTCCAGTCTCCATTGACCACTGCACAGTTCATTGTTTTATACCTTTCTCTCTTATGCTTCTTTCCCTTTTTCTTCTTCGAGGTACTGCCAGAACGCTTTCTTTTGTTTTTCCTTTCCGTAGCGGATGTCGTATCCGGAGCGGGGCTCGGGGTGCGCACTAATTCATAGACCTTGTTCGCTGCCGCTCTTGCTTCGGCTTCGCGCGCTCGTCTTTCCGGATCTAGGCTACTTCCTTCGACGAAAAATTCCGATATTCCAAAGGCTTCGCGCAACTTTGCATTCTTTTCTTGTTGAGCCTCGGCAATCTGATGCGTTTCTCGAACACTGTAATTAAGCGTTAGAAAACGTTAGAACGAAAGAGATGAGGTTTAAAAAAAGTAGGGCTGAAAAAGAAATTAGATTTCTCGACGATATGAAACGTGATCCAAATCGATATGGCATATTTGAATGTTGAACGATATTAAATCTCCCACGATATAACGTACCGCGATGAGATTTTGACAGTCATCGTTTGTAAACAATTAGACTTCCTCTTATGGTAAAATTCACTGAAAAGAATGGGCGTCTTCGCGCGTAAACATTGAATGAGAACAAAAAAAAAAATCAACGAAACGGTTGATGATTACGATTACAGCGACAACAGTACTACCGGAGATGGAGAAAATAAAAAAAAAGTGACATAATACACAGAACGTCGTACGATGTTGAGGAACCGCCGCGCGCCGTGCAGTCTCTCTTCCTCGCGAGGAATGAAAAGCTCGAACGATGGGGCAAAGGGGGACGCGTCCGAACCACCCCGACGCCACTACGCTCGAGCGTGGATCAATACAATCCAGCTGGTGGTACTCTTTTCTGGCATCTATGCCCCTTGCTTTATTACAAGGGTCAAAATGGGGAAAAAAGAAAGAAACGTCTATACTTTCTTGATTCTTTCTTCTCGGGGTAATTCAATTCTTTCGAACGCGATACGAAGATGACATATCGGTTATTTGGGTCGAATGAGTCGTTTGATTTCAATCACGAATACGAAAAAAAAAATCCCTGCTTATTAATAACAAACTCAAGTATCGAATAAAATATCGTTCTTTTGTAATTATTATCGTTTTCTAATCGTTCAATTTCTACCAATTTCATATTGATTACATTGTAAATATGAATCAAATGCAGTGAATATGAAATTCGTTGATATAATATTCTGCCATACGTATATCTTGTTACCGATGGAAATTTTTTTAACAATACATCTTTAATCATATTCTAATATATATTGAAGTATGTATAATTATAATTGCGTATAAATAAATAAATAAACACGCTTATTGGAGTTACCCGTTAAATGAGGTAGCTGTTTATTTGACACAAAGTTCAAACAACAGGACCTAATCGCATAGTGATATTTCGAGTAGTTGGGTCGGCCGCTTAATCGGGCCAAAGGACGTTAGTCACGATGTGTCCTACATAATCGAAACCAACTGTACACACGCGCGCGCGCAATCACGTACACACACGCACGCAGAATTGAAGACTATTCTGCCATTTTAAACATGCGAAAACAAAATGCTAAAATGCGAATTTTAAACAACCGTAGCAATTGGCAAAATTTACCTAACGACAGAACGAACATTGCTTCCCCGTCCGGCAAGAAGATGAAGTTGTATGCGTTGACAACAACAGCAATGTTGTCGCATTTGCAATTGCGCACGTTTCTTCTCGTTAAATGCTTGTAGCTTACGTTTACGGCCACGCTTGAAGACCTTTTGCCGATCAAGGAAAAAATTACCACGCCAGAGAGTTTCAAAAAAAGCACGACCATCCGGTGGTCCTCGTCCTCGCGCTACTTTCTGCGTTGCCGCTGGCGTTGACATGGACATCGTCATTCCTCGTTTCGTCAAAAAAATTGACCCAAACGACCTTTCAGACAAATTTTTCTCGAAAATCTTCCTGTCCGATGTTACTCGTTGATGTTATTTCTTTATTTCTTCATTTTTTTCGCACGCGTATCTCTTCCGCTTCCAAAAGCTAAGGTGGTTTTTAAAATAATAACTACTATCGGTTTATTTAATTTTCAAAGTTGGAGCGAAAAGCTTTTTTGTTAATAGTAATTAATCCGACGACGATGAAAGGCAGTTATATTTCATAGCGAGCCTATGACTAATAGGATGGCGAACGTAATGCTTTCCTCCCTTGATTGTACATCCACTTCCAGAACACCTTTTGTATTCGAAATCCGTGCTTTCGCTAGTAGAACAATCATTTGGTGAGAGAAAGGGCGGAAACGTTTACTGCTTCTTTCTTCTCTGCTCATCGGCTATTTTCTTCTTGGCATATACCTTCCTGATAAACCTTTAATATTTAAAGTCGTTCGGTATTCTTTCGACGGTTTTGCCCTTTAAAAAAGTTCTCTTGCACGCTTCACTTATACTATTTATATTTTCTTATCATATATGTTTATGTGTACATTGCACATCGAATTTTATAAGAATATTGCGCATCATGCGTAAATCTTAAACGAGTTCACCTTAAATTATAAGGAAGACTTTAGATCAGGCACGCTATTGACATATATTTCATTTTCGAATGTCTGGAATATCAAGATCCATCAAAATTTTCCTTCTCCTTAATATGTTCTTTGTTTGAAAACCATCCTCTTCTTTTTATGCATATGAATCATTCGTATTGATAAGAACTTTAGCGAGAGCAAATTACCAATTCACCAATCACACGAATTTTCTTCTATTATGAATTAGACTGAAGATATTTGCGTTCACACTTTAATTATCACTTTCGTTTGCACGTTTCTTCTTACGAAATATTACGTTGTATTGTATCAACACATTCTTCTCAACACTTAAATATCTAATGTATATATATATATATATAGATATAGATATGTTTATTTTGTGTGTGTGTGTATATATAGATTTATATATATATATATATATATATATGCTTATATGTGTATACATACACATATGTTTATTTATTATATATTTATATAAGTAGACAGTACGTTAATGGAAGACTTTTGTGATTTTATGTTGATCTCGCAAAGATTACATTATTTCGTTCTATCTTCTATTTCTTCGAGCCCTCTCAATTTTATAATTTTCCACGAGCGTTTTTCCGTCGGTGTTTGTTGACGCATAGCTTTTTCTCGTCGCGGTCCATTCGCGCACTGAGAAAACGTCGAATGATGTCTAGAATAAACTCGCGCATCCCTCTAACTCCTCTAGACCCATTTCATCCCTTCCTTCTCGCGATTAGCGCCGGCGCCATAGAATAGGTCGATATGGCCACCGAGAAAGGAAGGGGTAGGGTGTCTACCCTTCCTTAACAACGTTCCAACAGCAAATTCATTGTTTTACTACCTTCGAAATTACGTACTCTTCTTGCTATACAACATTTAATCTAATGCTATTCAACAAAGGAATTTTACGGAAATTACACAATTTTTGCAAAATATAATATAATTTTAAAAACGAAAGGCTTGTATACATATATGTACGTAAGTACATTGAGCGACTATTTGGGAGCGGCAAGTTCGTTTACATGTTAGCGCGCTCTGCAAAGAAATTCGTAAAAAAGGCGAATGAAAATTGTTATTTTAATTTCAAGTTTAATGTTTCTGGCTTGGCACTGACTCCAAATAGTAATATTACTATTAGTACAAATATCGGTATTATAGACGAGTAATAACTAAGCAACATCACTAATACTATATTTAATTATTTTCTACCTTGTAGTCAATTTTTCTTTTTTCTTTCGTAGTAAGTTTTTCTGTTAAAAAGTTAACTATTTTCCTCTTTTTAGTGGATCAAGTATTATGGGTTTTACTTGTGCTTGAAATTGAAATATATTCGCTTGCCGTATTATAATCGATTATTTTTTTAAATTTCTGAAAAAGTTTAAACCAATTGCGATGAAATTCCCCATGAGACCACCCTGACATTATACCAAACATTACGAAAAAATCATCCAAATTGGGCCAACTATCTCGGTGTTATGGATGTACATAGAGTCGAATTGAGAACCGCCTCCCTTTTTTAAATCGGTTAAAAAATCACAGAGACGAGTAGGTATCGATACTCAGATGGTATCGTTTAGTCCCTAGTTTGCAGTTTATCCGAGTTAATTACGAATCTATGCACTAATCTTTCGAAAACGATATTCGATAAATAACAAAATATTATTCGTAGGCTTTGTCCGACCTTGACCACCGAATTTCGAGGAAAGGCTTGATTTTCGATAGTTCGTAACGTGATCAGTTTGTTAAAAGCCTTGAACGATACACGCTAGAACAGCGTCTCCCAAACTGTGGCTCGCAGCCCGGTACCGGTCTTCAGAAAAAATTAAGACGCTTCTTTAGCGGAAAAGTTTTTTTCTTCTAGTTGAAAAAAAAAAACTTCGGACAAAATAAAAACTCTCGCTGATTATAAATAATAATATTTTATTATTTATCGAATATCGATGTCGAAAAATTGGCGCGTAGATTCGTGATTAACCCTTTGACTGCTGAGGGCGTATATACCACAAGTCTATCGATATATGGCAAGTTGTGGCGATCGATATGTGGCAAGTTTCGTTATTCACTTTGGTGCATACCTAGCAAGCACGCGAGCATTATCAACGAGAGCCGTCTCAATAAGCGAACAAAGCACATGAGATCCCTATTGTCGCGAAACAAAAAACTACCACGATTCGACTCGCACCGAACTATGTTTGCTCTGCCGCACGCGGCAACCGCACGAAATTGCGTACAAGTCGGCATGCGGCTAGAATTTCTAATATCTATATTACGCACAAGTAAAAACTAATTTCTCTCATTCAATTCTGCTTATTGCACGAATTTGCATAATACCTCAATTTTTGAGTAATCTAATCATTGCCGGCCGTCAAAAGGAGCAAGTCGTATATAGAAAAATATGATTGTGCAACGCAAATCTTCATATATGTCAAAGATCTAACATATATCCAGAAGTATATACATGGGCAAGTAAACGACTGTTGCAGCGACTCGAAAAAAGGTCTAATAAATCGTCTATGTTTACGTGAATTGAGAGCCACAATTATTTCATTGTAACTTCTTAAATCGCGTATGGACAGCGCGAAGCGCCGCACAGTGTGCTTTTTTTCCTAAAATCGGACATGTCTGAGATTAGCCCTGAATTTAGTAAAGCATTTAGTTTCGAATGCAAGAACTCAAGCCACGCGACGCCAACTTGAATAGTTTTGAAAATAACCTCATTCAAAAATCTGTGTCCCGTATTAGGGAAAAAAAGGAAAAACATTCTAGAGCAAAATCTATGGAAGTATGTATTATTTTTGTATCAAAAATCAAAAAGCCTAATGTTAACGTATATTATGAGTCTGTTTCAGACGCCCTAGGACTTGTATGTACATTTCTCGCACATCGCAATTATGTGATTTTCGGTTTTATTATTTCATTCTAGCTTTGTTCATTTATATCAGCACCTGCAACTTTCTTTAAAACATAGCTACAAGCACGAACTATCACTACAACAAAAAACTGACTGCTAATCTCGCGGGACTTCCGAGATATATCACATTGAAATTTTTGGGACACTCGTTTTTATGGGACAGTAGCGCTACAATACCGAAAAAAAGTCTGCAATTGTTCTGCTTAAAATATGTCATTGTCATTACTTCCCACACCATATTATCCATCATTGGAATAAATGTTAATTACCGAGAGTTGTGTTTACTGCCACTCTTTGGTGCAAATTCCGAAACTGTCCCATAAACACGAGTGCCCCAAAAATTTCAATGTGATATATCTCGAAAGTTCCGCGAGATTAGCAGTCAGTTTTTTGTTGTAGTGATAGTTCATGTTTGTAGCTATGTTTTAAAGCAAGTTGCAGCTGCAAATATAAATAAACAAAGCTAGAATAAAATAAAAACGAAAATCACATAATTGCGATTTGCGAGGAATGTACAAGTCCTAGGGCGGCTGGAATAGACTCATAATATACGTTAGCATTAGACCTTTTGATTTTCGATACTAAAATAATACGCACTTTCATACATTTTGTTCTAGAATGTTTTTCCTGTTTTTCCCTAATACGGGACACAAATTTTTGAATGAGGTTATTTTCAAAACTATTCAAGTTAGTATATGTCACAAAGTAACTTTTGCTCGCCGCATGATCGAGACGAGCTAATAAACAGTGGAAACTTAAAGAATTAAGTTCAGGAAATCTATAATTACGGTTTAACTATTATAATTTCATCAAAGTATTTTACTTTAAATTTCTTAAGAAAATGTTCGTATGTAAATTTTTTTAAAAAAATATTAATACCAATAATTTGTATAGAAATATAGGAATAATAAAGTTCTAATGGACATATCGCGTCAGAAAAATGGATCGGGTGAACCACGTAACAATCTGCACTTATGCAAGAAGGGCTTTGAATGGAAGCCTTTTAACCTTCCATAAAGTAATCGCGTACATTCGCTCATTAAAGTCATAGTTCGCAACTACAATACAACTTGATCAAACAGAGAAAGATAAATAATGGAATTTGTAATATATCAGACAATTGCATGCATATGTAATCGAATAAACTGCTATAATACATTTAATATATTATGCTTCACATAATACATTCAAAAATGATATATTATAAATTATGAAATTTTCTGCAAAGAATTTGTATACGTGTAAGCAATAACAAAAAAACTACTGGTAATTATAATAATTTTGAGAGATACTTTACTTTATGCGGCCAAAATCATCGCGTGGTGCATTTGTCTTCATTTCTGTACCCATTAACATAGAACGGTATGACTCCACTTTCTTTGTGACTTCTTCTGTTGTCAATCTATAAAAAATAATTAGTTAATTTAAACTGCATTCATTACCAATCATATCCATAAAATTATTAAGCAATACGCGAAATGATTATAACACAAGTCCAACTGAATATTTGTTTCAATTTTAAATAAATCAATAAAAAGTAGCAAAGTAACAACAAAATACTATAGTATATGTTATTATTCTTATTAATATCAAGATTATTGAAAATTGGATGACATAATTATTATGTAAAATATAACTATAGATCATTGATAATTGTAAAAATTATTATATACGAATACAAGTAAATATAATATATTTTTTTTAAAATTATATAAATATATCTACCCTTGTTCTTCCAAAATGTCAGCTAATTCTGCACATTTAACCTCGACTTTTCTCTTTCTGACATGATCGAGTATCTCCTTATTAGGTTGCTTATTTAATTGATCTAGTTTTCCTTCGTCAGTTTTATAGTTAACCTTGTCCTTTGTTTTGCGTACAATAGCCCAATTTCTCTGAACATGTCCATTAGTTCCAGACCCACGAGGAGTTTGAAGGCCAATACCGTTGTACATTGTGTCTAATAACTGGATACTTTAATTAGTAAAAATGAAATATATTTATAACATTGTTAAAACTAAGCGAAGTATAAAATATTTATATAATTTGAATTCCTTTTCGATAATCAAAAACGATAAGGTCAAAGAGGTGTGAAGCTTCAAAATATTTTATAACAACTATGCGTACGTTCATATTTTTAACAAAATATTCATTCATTCAATGTTATGAAGATACTTTCTGATAAATCTTATTAAAAATTACACTTATGTATGTGTTAGCAATTGAGATCCCATTAACATGGAGTGCACTATACTCAGTTCACAAAGTACATAAAATAACTACATGAACTTCTCTATAAACATTATATTAAATTAATAAAATAATAGGTACAACTGTTTAGAAGCAATAACCGGAATGAACTGTTTAGGAATAAGACATGATATAAAGAAATAACGTAACATAAAAGAGTGGTCAAACAATAGGTTAGAATTCTGGAATAGAAAGACCAAATCTTTCTAGTCTAAGGTTAGGCCGAAGCAAACGCAATTATCGATCGTATAGGGACTGCGCAAATACATTTTTAAGAACTTACTTTGCCACACGATCCAACTTATCACACACACACACGTCGGTTTAAGTATCGATAAACTTGTGATATTGCATGGAAATCATATTAACTTACATTCAAAATGTAATTCCAAAATTAAAGCGCGAAGAAAACGCACACCGCGTTTTCTCAAGCGTTGCCGTTTGCGCACAGCTATTTCCAAATTTTAACACATGGTGGCATCACGTATCTAAATTTATTTCTGCGCAGGCTTGTGTATCCTTGTATGTTCGACATAAATGTTCTGCATTTTGACGAATAGCATTAAACGTTATAAATGTAATATATTTAAATATTATATTTTTTACTTTTTCTTCTCATTGCTTAGATATATGATATGTTGTATATGATTATTTACCCATACAACAATCGTTTTAATTATAAATAGCTATACAGAACTATAATACTTTAAAATAGTAACTCGTTGTTTCTTTTTCTTTTTTTTCTTAATTATTTACATAATTGTAAAAATATAACTGATAAAGATGACAAGAGTATTGGTATTACTATCGACGGATTTATGCTCATTTTTAAATAATTCAAAAAACTTGCACGCGTTTATAGTTCCCAAGGATCTACAAACTTAGTACGGTCCTGGCTATAACCTGTTAGCTAAAAATTAAATTGAAACCCTTTGAGCGATTGAATACCTACGTTTGGATACTTACTGAATTTAAATTCACGCAAGTTCGAATATATTATTAATCTCTACGTTATCATCTGCTAACACGTATCAATACAAATAACATTCATTTTCTCAATTGAAAAGATGACGTCAGTAAAAACGGTAAACCGTTAAACTCAGCAGTGCTCAGCAGTACGATAGGTGTATGCACATCTAGTTTATACTCGCTCGCATCGATGTATATCAACAATTCGCGAGTACGGTTTAAAGGAGAAGGAGTGTACCTTTCTAAAGATTTGTGAATGAGATAATATTATAGAATATTTGTAAAGTTACAATTTTTCTCATCTATACGGTGTTTACATCAAATAATTTCGATGTATGTATGCTGGTTTAGTGATCTGAAAAAGGGGCGAGCCAGCTGTGTTGAGTGAATTACTGAAAATCTATAACATTCAACTAGCAATGTTTTCAATTAACCACAATATTGCTGTATCTCTTACTTATTACATTATTAAATATGTGAAACAGTTGTATATTCTTTAGAATGCAAGATGCTTATGAAAAGAGTATTGTGTTCCTTTGGAAATTCTATTCATTGAAATTTGTCTTAATAAAAGCTTACATTATAAATAGCCAGAATGAATAAAACTCATATGGATAAGAAACTAAATCAGCTGCCGACCTGGTTATGGGCCAACTCTGCAACTTTACCACCAATATACAAAATTGTATGGGAAGCAGTAAGAGAAGATAAAACAAAATCTAATGGATTACAGACTGAGGTTTTAGTTGACACTAATAAAGTTTTTCCACTGTTACTTACCAGCCAACTTTCTATGGAAGTCCTAGGTCATATATGGAATTTAGCAAATCAGAAATATGCTGGACAACTTACCGAACAAGAACTTTATATTGTTCTTGCTCTTGTTGCAGCTGCACAAGCATCTTATACCTTTAATAGTCTAGACATATTACATTTACTTCCATTTCCACCAATTCCATACTTAAACATAGAATGTGTACTAAATGTGCAATCTACAATGCATGCCAATCCTGCAGTAAAACATCCAGTTAATAAAAGGGAAGAAGGAAATGTAAAATTTATAAATTTTGAAGAAAAGTATGTTTCAGAAGTCAAAGGAAAAGCTAACAAAGTTAATCAATCGCCGTTTGATGTAAACTTACTGGTTTCAAATGTTGTACCAGAAAAAACATCTTACTTAGATGGTGAAATGTGCTCTACAGTAATGATAAATTCTAATTCAAACAACTATTTGCGAGATCATTCAAAATATACAAAAAGTCGCCCTGAAGTCAAAAGTACTATTTCTACATTGGATAATAATGATGATTTTTCTGAATTTCAAAGTGCTCCAACTGTTAATACATCTAGTATATCAAATTGGGATATGAAGCAAGGTTCTGCGATTGGAAGTAGACTTGCCAATCATAACTTAGGTGTAAAGAAACCAATTGAGAAACCAAGAAAAAATAACACAAGTTCAAAAACTATGAATTTGCATGCACAGACGCATACCCCTTTATTATCTTTAAATCCTGTTTCTCAAAATTTATCGTTAGAACATTTATCAGAATTATTTCCTAAATGTGCAGTAAAGAATCAGTCAAAAACAGTGATATTAAAAGATACTGCTATACGGAATAATGATTTATCGAAGGATAATGGAGACAGTATTCGAGATCTTAAAACTAATGTAATAGAGATTATACAGTTATCCAACAACAGACCAGTAATAGGAAAACAAGAAACTACTGATAAGGTATATATTAAAAATGAGTAGTATATATAAGAAATAAAATTTATAAAATAATGCTTTATTTTTTCAGCTTGCTGTTCGTAAAGAAGTCAAATGTGATCAAAGAGATTTAATGAATTTGCAATCCATTGAAGATAAATATAGTGCACTACGTGCATTGGTAAATGAGACATCTATACCAAATAAAATAAAGTCAACTGACTCTGTTGCATTAAATGATGAATTTGGAGAATTTGTTTCTGCAGAACAATCAATTACAGATACTAATACTATGTTGGACAATCCAGGTTCTGAATATTATGGAAATGTAATTGCAGGATTGGAATCCAAACCTTTCAATAATAGTAATGATGATAGTGTGACAGGTATTGATATTATGCAAGATATATCTCAATGTTTGAACAATATAAAATTTGAGGACAGTGTTGGTGAACAAAGAATATGTGAAAAATTAGAACCTAGGATTGAACCAGGTATGATAATGCATTACAATTTTCAATATTTTAATTTATATAGAGTGGTAAGTAACTGGTGGTACAAATAGGAAAGAGGTAATTCTACAGTAAAAAATAAGTTGAAAATATGGAACAAAATGTTTTCATATGGCTTTGTTTTTGAGAAAATTGACTTTAAATATTTGCTTGCTACCAGCGTGTGTACTTTTTTATGAAGTTACATGGAATCAGTTGCCTATTTAAAATTAATTACAAGTTTCGATCACTTAAAGGAAAAAATCAGTTTTGCGTTCAAGTAATTAAAAACAGCAGAACGTGTTAGAGAATATTCATAGAAATTTAGTTTTTAGAGCATGGTCAACATTTTGTAAGTTAATAAATCTGTTTTATTTTGTATTCTTCATTAAGTTAAGACGGTCAGGTGTACAGGTACCTAACAAATATGTTGATAATAAATAACAATAAGTTGATTTGCTTGAAAATAAAACCTCATGTAAACAAATTTTATTCTACAAGCATGTATATATGTTTTTATGTTTGTTATGTTCCTTTTTTTTTTTTCCTTTTTTTATACTCTCGTTCCTCACCATTTTACTCCTCCTGTCTTCTTTCTTCTTCTCTTCTCTTTTCCTATTCTACATTTTCGACTTATTTGTTTATGCAGTATCACCCACTTTCTGGTTGTACCGCCAGTCACTAACCACCCTATATAACTCGTATAATATATGCAAAACAGACATATTTTACATTAATAGTTATAACAATCCTAATTATATAAATTTGCATTTAGGGAGACTTATACAAATGGAGGATACCATATCTCTTAATAGTATAGAATTGGTAAATGGAATTTCTGATCGCACAATAACACGATCAGGTTCTGTACCTAGCTTAGATCTGAAGTCTTTCTTACCTATGAATGCGGAGGAAGATCAAATGGCACCACTTACACAACAGGTATGAAAATTTGAATGAAATTAATAAGGATAAAAATGAGTGTTATCATTTAATATGCATATACAAGAATCATAACATAATATTTTACAGACTGTTTATTGGGAATGGAAACAATACATGGAGAGCTGTATATCACTTTTACAAATTGCAGCGAATATATTTACTAATATAACATCAGAAGTAGTTCTAAATGAAGTGTTAAACTCTGCACAAGGATATAATTTTCTGTGCAGTAAGCAATTTTCAGTTTTCATAATATAATGAAATGCCATATTGTCAGGCACTAACTTATGTTTTGCTCATTAGATCTAGCTGAAGTTGCAGCTGTTTGTAGACGAGTTAATTTTTCTTACAAGGAAATGGACATAAATATTATAGGATTTGATGATCTTCTGATGGATATTGATAAAGTTTGGGCAGAAATGGAACCCTTTTATGCTAATATACCAGTAAGATATGATATTATAAATTAGATAATATTCCGATTTTTTATTTATTATGGCTATATGGCTTATTTTATCTAAATTCGTTGTAATGTGATTGTAGCTATACTTATTTATTCAAATTTTCACTTTTTATTTTATTGTAGATTGTAACGGAATTACCAGCTTGGCCTCTACATCAAGGGGAATGTATTTCTTGTGCACTTTGCTTGACCATCATTACTAGTGACAAAGTAATTTATAATGAAAATAATTATCACGTAACCTGTGCTAATTTATGGCTCAATTGTGTAAACAATCAATTACCTGCGATACAGTATCCCACATTTTATTCCTTTACAAACGTATGTTCAACCAATAATCACATTTGAATAAAGTTATATTTCCAGTTATTGTGTGTGTGTGTGTGTGTGTGTGTGTGTGCGTGTGTGATTCTATATATATATATATATCTTGTACACTTAAACTCTATTTATGTACACATTCTTTTTTCTCGTAGTGACATTAATCAGAAGCTAAGATCTGTAGTAATCAATTTTTTATCATATAACGAATGTATATAGAACATATATAGAACAAATGTATAATAGAAGTGTTTTTAATACACTTTACATCTCTGAATATGTATATACAAGAAAGAATAAAGTTAGCTATTAGAAGTTATTATTAAAAGTTAAGATAATAAATCTAAAAACAAGTATTTGAAAATTGAAATCTAAAATCTAAAAGAACAAAATTTTTAAATAAGTTCATATTTTTTTATTAGTAGATGGCACTCGTAATAGCAATAATTAAATAAGATTTATAAATACCACTTTATTATGCATTAAATATTAATCAAATTATTTATTCAGTTATAATCATTCGTATTTATAAATATTTATAATTTACATAAGCTTAAAAATCACATGACAAAGTCAGAGAATCTGGTAGAAAAATGGTAATAATTTACATATATTTCATTATAATATTTATCTTTGACTTGTATCTCGCGGTCTGTACACTATACCTCTACTTTTCATCTCCCTTATAACACCTGCTGGAAGACGACCTGATACAGATATTGCATAAACACCTTTGCAAAAACGATCTGAAAGAAAAAGGCTTGGGCTTCATATAAGTGTTGAAATGTACAAGAATATAAATCTAATAGAATACAAGGTATCTATATACTGAATTATTCAATAACTATTATTTACTTACTAATTCTTTGCCATTTGCATACCCAACTATCTTCTGGACTCATTGCAGCAATCATGCTATATAATAAATATAAGCGTATCATTTATACAAGAATATCGTTGCCAATCTTGTTGAGAAATGTACCAACTGTAGCTTACCCATCAAAATTAGAACTTGTACAATCAAATACGTTGTCTTTGTTATTTTTCATACGCAAAAATTCGTCACAGTTATCGCAACCATCGAACTCAAACTGGTCGAACGTCTATGAAATAATTGAAAATTATTTAATATAAATAAGAGATAAATCTATCTTTATGTTTAGGATATAACAAAATTAAAGATGTATACTTTGATTAATGAGCATACTAAACATGCTCTTAATCCTCGTAAATCTTTCGGTACTGTTTCCATAGCCATAACAAAGTTCTACTAGTTCCTTTACAACTTTTTACAAACGAAACGGTAGTGCTACAATTCAATCACGAGTAGAGTTCACTCATGTCCATTAATGTTACAGCAGCCTTGTGATAAACACAAAATACACACTGATGCTGCCACATAACCTAATTTGTGATAAACGCGAAATATCTACTGCTTGCTGCTGCCTGCTGCTGCCACCTAACGTTTAAAGCCGGCTACACACGTGCAGTTTTAACTGTTCAGCTAAAATCGTTACGTGTGTAGACGAAACTAATCGTAGACGAGAACTAATCGAATTTTCATTAGTTAAAACTGAAAAGTTGATAATTTCGAATCATCCATTGATTCTATGCTCCGTAAACGGGCGAATTCCATTTAAAACAGTTAACGACTGAAGCATTTGTCGATTAAAACTGCACGTGTGTAAGCTCAATGGGCGTTAGTTATAACTTCCAGTTGAAACTGTTCAATTATAGAAAAATTTTTAACAAAAAAAATAGAAACCAACTTCGAAAATAGTACAGATGAAAAGCAATGAACGAGATTAATGTAATTTAGAAAAAAGCGCTAAAAAGAATGAAATAATTTTGTATGTATACCAACAATATTCTATTTCATCATTATCATACTCAGAATATTGCAATTTTTTCGGCGGCGACAGAAAATTAATTAACAGTACATTAATAGCCAGAAATTCACGGACATTGATGGATATTTATGTATTAGGCACTCACTCCTTTGTTCGTGAAAATGACCGTGTTGAAATATTTTGTATCGCCGCCGAAAAAGTTGCAATATTCTGAGTATGATAATGATGAAATAGAATATTGTAGGTATACATAAAAAATTATTTCATTCTTTTCAGCGCTTTTTAGGCACGACCGCAGGGAGTTCCTTATGCTCTCGATCGAGCAAAAAGTGTAACGGTCGATTATCTCCGAAACTATTCGAGATATCCAAAAATCCTTTTGGATCTTTACGTTTCATAACAAGATCTAAATGTATGTGTGTGTGTGTGTGTGTGTGTGTGTGTGTGTGTGTGTATCCACTCTAGCATCTAAACGGCTGAACGGATCGAAGTAAAATTTACACGGAAAATCCAGTTACACCCGACGAGGATCCACTAACAATTTCGATTCGATCCGATTTCCGGTTTCAAAATGGCGGGCATTTTAAAAATTAAAAAATTCCTAAAAAATCTGTTATAAGAGCAAAACAATTAAAACTTTGCACAAATATGTAAAATAGTGACAACTAATAACATGAATTTTCTTTTAATTTTTCATAGAAACAATACAAAATGGCGGACAAATCAATATTTGTATCCATTCTAGCGCCTAAACAGCTGAACGAATAAAGCCGAAATTTATACGAAAAATCTAATTACACTCAACGTATATCCTCTAACAATTTCGATTCGATCCGACTTCCGGTTTCAAAATGGCGGGCATTTTAAAAATAAAAAATTCATAAAAAATTTGTTATAAGAACAAAACAATTAAAACTTTGCACAAATATGTAAAATAGTGACAACTAAAAAGGGACAGGCGAGCGCAGCGAGCCGACTTCCTATGCGAATCATTACCGCGGTCGTGCCTAATACGAAACAGCAAGGCTGTTTCGTTCGGGGGGCCCCAGCCGCCCTATAGCTGGTTTCTAAATTACATTAATCTCGTTCATTGCTTTTTAGGCACGACCGCAGGGAGTTCCTTATGCTCTCGATCGAGCAAAAAGTGTAACGGACGATTATCTCCGAAACTATTCGAGATATCCAAAAACCCTTTTGGATCTTTATGTTTCATAACAAGATCTAAATGTCCGTATGTATGTGTGTGTGCGTGTGTATGTGTGTGTGTGTGTATGTTGTATCCACTCTAGCGTTCAAACGGCTGAACGGATCGGAGTGAAATTTACACGGAAAATCCAGTTACACCCGATGAGGATCCACTAACAATTTCGATTCGATCCGACTTCCGGTTTCAAAATGGCGGTCATTTTAAACATTAAAAAATTCATAAAAAATTCTCTATAATAGGCAAACAATTCAAACTTTGCAAAAGTATGTAAAATAGTGATAACTAATAACGTAATTTTTTTCAAAATTTTTCAGGGAAGCAATACAACCAGAACGAAAAAACATTTTTTTTTTTTATGACCAGAAACGAGTTTTAATGTAATCGGTATTTTTAAAAAAATTATCCCGACGGCCAGATAGCGATAGTCAAACGGCCGCAATCAGCTATCCTGTACTCTCATAAGAACAGGGATAGGCGAGCGTAGCGAGCCGACTTCCTGTGCGAATCATTACCGCGGTCGTGCCTAATACGAAACAGCAAGGCTGTTTCGTTCGGGGGCCCCAGCCCCCCTATAGCTGGTTATCTGTACTATTTTCGAAGTCGGTTTCTATTTTTTTTGTTAAAAATTGTTTTATTTCCTACTTTTTAGTGTATAATCGATCAAGATGTGAAAATAAAGTTATGTAGGTAATATTTGCAAAAGGATCGAAAAGGTTTGGTTCCGATAGGTGAAGTCGTTGAGGAGATATAGAAGCATAAACAAATGATTTTGCAATAACAATTTAAACATAGCAACAATTGAGAAATTGTCGCATAATGTTAGTAAGTGGGTAATATTTGCGAAAGGATCGAAAAGGTTTGGTTCCTGACGCACTAATTTTGCTATAATTTTGTTAATAATAAATATTTCGGAAAAATGTTTGAAACGTGACCAATGGGAAACCCAAACCTAGCAACTGGAAGTGGTTTCATCTGGATTGGTCAATCCGTTGTGGAGTTATGGCTGGACAAACAAAAAAAAAAAACAAAAGCAACATCGCCCACTGTCGAATAGAGTAACCCCCTCCTTTTCGAAGTCAGTTAAAAACTGTCAGTAAAACTGCACGTGTGTAGCTGGCTTTAGCGCGCGCGGACTATATGTATACAGGGTGTCTCACGTAAGCTACAACCGCGAATATACACGTGTCCACATGGATAATTGGAAGCGAAAAGTGAAATAAAAAAAAGTAATAAAATTTGTCCTCGTTAACGAGTTATTAAATAAAATAGATCAGCGAATCAGGAAGCACGGAAGCGGTAGGCGGTGAGCTGCGGCCATGCTAGTCTGAAGATAAGAAGCGATAATTTCGACGGGCGGAGCGTTCTGGTCCGTATACAGGCGTGAAAAGGTAGTGGTCAGTAGGAGATTTCTAGGAAAAAGTGTCGACTTTCGCTCTTCCTCTCTCTCTCTTTCTCTCAATCTTTCGTCCACGACGCTTCCTTACGCTATCGCCTCTTGTCTTCAGACTAGCATGGCCGCAGCTCACCGCCTACCGCTTCCGTGCTTCCTGATTCGCTGATCTATTTTATTTAATAACTCGTTAACGAGGACAAATTTTATTACTTTTTATTTCACTTTTCGCTTCCAATTATCCATGTGGACACGTGTATATTCGATGTTGTAGCTTACGTGAGACACCCTGTATACAGATGCGTGTATACCGTGCCATTTAAATGTGCGAAAGGGAGCAAGAAACGTAAGAGCAAGTGAGAGAGAAGTTCAGATGGCGTTACTGGTTCACCTAACCACGTTCGCTCATGCGCACTCCACTTTAGCCAACAAAATCAGGAGAGTTGCTCTACTGTATACAGGGTGTCCCGTACCAGCACTCCAAGCAGGAAACGGCAGATAGAATGGACCAATCTAAGCAGAAATATTGAAAAATATTTAAATAAATTCGGTCTAGTTAACGAGTTATTAATTAACAACGATCGGCCATTCACGGAGAGCCAGAAGCTATCGACGGCTCGGGACGTCCCTTTCAATCTCGGTAGTATGTAACGGAGGAAGCAATGGGAGGAGTAATCAACAACAAATAATAACGCGCAGTGGCACGTAATGCCGTCTATCACTGTTTACTATGACTACCTCTTTTTCTTTTTCTTACCCAATAGCATCATATCATTTATTTCACGCGTGTGGGGGAGAAATAGTGAAAGAAAGAGAGAAAGAGAATCAGCGCGAGCATTCAGCGTAAGGTAGTGTCGTAGAAAGAGAGTCGGGGAGAAAGAAATAGAGAAAGAGAGCGCGAAGGTCAGTGCGCGAGCCTCTTGCGTACGGAGGTGTCGCACGGCGAGAAAGAAAGAGAAAGAAAGAGAGAGAAAGAGCTGTAGCGCGCGTCGATCCGCCCGTCACTGTTTACTGTGCTCTTTCGTAAGCTCTTTCTCTCTCTTTCTTTCCCGCCATGCGACACCTCCGTACGCAGGAGGCTCGCGCTGACTTTCTTTCTCTCTTTCTTTCACTATTTCTTCCTCGCACGCGTGAAATAAATGATATGATGCTATTGGGTAAGAAAAAAAAAAAGAGGTAGTCATAGTAAACAGTGATAGACGGCATTACGTGCCGCTGCGCGTTATTATTTGTTGTTGATTACTCCTCCCATTGCTTCCTCCGTTACATACTACCGAGATTGAAAGGGACGTCCCGAGCCGTCGATAGCTTCTGACTCTCCGTGAATGGCCGATCGTTGTTAATTAATAACTCGTTAACTAGACCGAATTTATTTAAATATTTTTCGATATTTCTGCTCAGATTGGTCCATTCTATCTGCCGTTTCCCGCTTAGAGTGCTGGAACGGGACACCCTGTATACTGTGGTAAAAGTTTAACGTACGATGGGTGCTGTCATATTTGAAATGATATAAAAAATCGTACATATCTCTTTATTTGTAATTGCTGTCATGTGTAATTATCAATAGAACTAAAATTAAAAGCAATACTTGAAAATTCTTATTTGGCTCTCCTTTTAAATACCCAATCCTCTTAAGTCCATTCGAAAAATTTATAACTCGTGTTTTAATCCAGCGATAATCAATCGGCGACCGGCCGAGCGCTTTTACGTGCGGCCCGCAACACAATAAGTAACCTAAGTTTTTTAAATCTTAGCACGATTTTAATATAACACCGAACGAGATAACTATGTTATAGGAGGGTTGACCGTATAGTGTACTGTGCTGCGTGTATGTGGCCCGCGAAGAAAAAAGGTTGAGTATCGCTGTTCTATCTAGCTTTTCCTTTACTCAAATACTGGAATAGAATTATGTTAAGCCGAATCTATTTTTTACTTCAGATTGACTTATCCGAGAAAAAAACGAAATATAGGACACAGGAAGGTAAAACCTTAAAATTATAAACACAATATTACATTTGAAAGTAACATGTTATTTGTTATTCTCTATTTACATATTATCTTTAATTATCTATTTACAGATTATACGTATAGGTATATACAAGGTGGTCCATTTAAATAAGGCTACCTGAATAAATTCTCAGTTTCTCATGATTCAGAAAATATTGTTTTTGGGAGCTTTCAAGGTCATCGATGATTTTTTTTGCATGCAAACGTACATACATATTTCTTTATTGAATTTTAAGTATAACTGATCAAAAGATACGTTCGATAATGACATGTTTATGAAATGATTGTAAATAATTTTTCGTAAAATTGCTCTCTATCGAGACCGCAGACGTTGGCCAAAACGGATCTAAATACGCAACCAGCTTCATAAATCCGAGACACTAAACTGACAGTTAGACTAATGTTTACTAATTATTACTAGGTAATAAATTAATTGATTAATTATTGTAACCTTGAGTTACCGACTGCCAGAAGCGTCTGAACAACAATTAAAGATATCAAACTTGCTGGTAATGTATTAAAAACTTCGATTTTTTTAACGTGAAATTACTTCATGCCAAGTGATAAGCACCACTCGTCAAGCGCGGATTATTCCGCTTGCGAATGCAAATCGATTAAGAGCCTAGGTATGTAAGTAAAAATAATTATTATCACAATATTGATAATCCTTAACGTTTTGAAGTCCTGATCATTTTTAATTTATCAGTGTATAGTCTTACTGTTCAATACAGTAAGAAGAAAAAAGATCAATATACTGAATTATTTAAAATTGTAAGTATCTTCAAATATTATACTCTATTAGTCACACATTTTAATATCGACTCATTTTCGGTATAAGCAATACATTTTCAAGGCGACTGGCTTGTGATATAGTATAGTTTTACACAAAACACTGGGATAAGGAGATAGATCAAAATTAATGATCAGGATATAACAATTTTCCGTCATAACTCATCGAAGTCGGTGGGATATCTTTATACGTGTTTCAGCAGGTATCAAAGGTATTACTTCGATCTTTGTTTAGTCTCATGATAGAAATCTTTTTTTTTCTTGGATACTTGCCCACGTATTTCGCAATTTTTCAAATTTCACATCCAACCTTAAACCTTACAATCTCTTTACCGCGAATGAAGTGCTCTCTCCCCGCGAGTAGAATGAAACGCGAGTTTTGTATGACTCGCTTGAGTTTTTCTTACGAAGTACTCTATAACAGTACCCTTCAATGATAACCAACGTTGCGGTTGTCGAGCGATATTCGTCGAAGTCTTATATATCTTGAAGAATCGTTGGACCACTCTTTTTGCCTATTAAGGTCGTTTTCTCCTGAGGAGATCCCTTTTCTATCATAATTCGCGACCATACTTCGATAACCTGGTCTATCGAAATTCGCCTCTAGATCGGCTATGGACGGTAATATTGTATATTTGAATTCGTCGATGTCATCGTCTCTTGGCCGAATTTTCGTGCGATCTTCGGGAACTGGCCGTCCATCGGGATAAACGCGAGTTACCATTGGGCCGATAAAATATGGACCAACCTGAAGATAGTCCTTTGTTGACTCACTTTCTTCAACTATACTGTTCGTTTCACTATCTCCGTTTCCTGCAGATATTGAAATATCACACGTAAAATATGCATTCGAAATTTAAATGATGAACAATTGGGATGATGCTTGGGATGAAGCCCTATCACTTATGTTTTAAACGCAATTCTATTTTGAAAATAAACCTCTTCCATTCATTACATGGGTGTTATCGTTTTAAAATGTTACTAAAAAGTTTAAAGTTCTATCTTTCAGTCAAACTCAAGAGCTATGAAGTGTTAAATTGAAAAAATTGAACATTTCCATGAATTACTTTTTCTTTAAGTCTAATAGAGGAGATGTCATTCATTTTTTAATTATGCATCTTATACATCACCTAAATATGTATATGTGAGTCATGCTTCTGTTCGTCGTTATACTTTCCTTTAGCTACGTAACATTTCCAGTCCGAATGCGAAATTTTATTGAAATGACATGAATTAGAAAAAGGGGATTATGAAGAACGTTCGAATGATGCAGGTATCAGTTTTATCATATAAATTGACGGTGGTCCGTGGCTCTAGGTTTCTAAAGGATATGGAGCACAGAGAAAATGTGAAAGCTACGGTACGTTCGATGAGTCTCTTTTCTACTTTCGAGAAAAGTGACCCCGTTTAATTCTTAAGCAGCATCCGCTTAATGTTTCGATAAGTGCTAGTATGTTACTGCTATGTGTGCATTAAGACAATTTCATACTATCATGAATCGTTGACTTGGCCTATTAGAAATTGACGAACATCGTTTGACCTATTTTTTTTTTACATACCCATCGGAAGTCCGCTCCTTGCAAAATAAGTCCCTTCGATTTCTTGGCCAGTTCTGGACGTGAATCTGCTCGTTCCAACTAAAGCGCGCCAAACTGTGATGGATAAATCAGAATTAATATAAATAATTTGGAACGTGCAAAATAATGTTTTATGAATGTATATAAACGTGTAGACTTACTCATTTCTTTAGCACCGCGTTGGTACGGATCCAATTTGTCGAGATTGTTGTTGTCCATAATAATCATATTTCTTATACCGGTGGTCAATAAATTTTTGTTGCAATTTGGTCTCGATGAATCCGTACAAAATTGTATTACTTGTTGACTAAAGAGTCTGTACAAATGACTCATCTGCAACAAGTATCGTTAATTGAGTGTAAACTTAAATTTATTTATATTGTAAATCTATTATAAGTGTAAAATGTCAATGCCCCTCGAAGCAATTAAGGTTTTAATATTATTGTATTGGTATTGTATTTTTATTTATGAAATTAAACTTGCACGCAAAAAATCTTCCCTCGCACTTCGTTTACTCGACGAAAGAAAGTTTTATTTTTTTATATATAGTTATATAAATCTTTTCTAATAAATGAATTTGTAGCAATATGTATTATCGATCATGCGCAACGATCATTTTAAATTATTGAATTATGTATTATAAATTCGCGCGAATTTGAATGGCGCGTACCAATTTTAACTATTCTACGTATTCACTTGTCTCCTCATCAATTCCGGAAATTAGGAGAAAGCGGGGATGAACGCGACAACATCGAATCGAATAGAAAATAATTAGCGCGGAAAGACAATGATAACGCACAGCTCGTAGGTAGCTTTCTTACATTTTTTTTATTGAAAAACTTGGAATTCACGCCTAAAGTTGAACTTCGCTAATTCGAATTTTAAAGAAACAGTATTATTCGAGTTAGCAAGTATTTCGAGCAATAGAGACACGAAAAAAATACGACGTACAAAAAGTAAAATCTACATTAAAATTAAACATAAATAACTTAATATTATCATAAGAAATAGAAGAAGCAAAAAACAATTTTGATCATTTTCAACAAATTTTTTAACTTTAATAATTTTTAAAGAAATCCAAACTTTCATTTATGTACACATATTTAGAGGTATATACGACTTGTTATACACATGTATGTTTTATTTTTAGTTAGTAAAAATATTCGTGATTTTATTTTGCTTCGTTGACGAGATGAGATTCACTATTGTCGATTGTCCATTCATTTCGTTTTTTCGTTGTTATAATGTTATAACTAACGGATGATAGAAGGAAGTTTTTAACTGTTCATTATAAACTCAGATAAAAAAGTTTTAAGAAATGATACACGAACTTTTTTCTTTTTACTTGCTTTTAATGCAACCGTTTGCTTTTTTCGTGGAACCATCCCGACATTATCCCGAATATGAAACATAAACAAATATCTAAATTGGGAAAACGATTTTGGAGTTATAGGTGTACTTACATACATCTATAACTCCGAAAAGGAAATGCACAGACGCCAAATTGAAAACCTCCTTTTTTTACGTCGATTAAAAAAAATACACGAATATTGTTAACATTCACTGCCCGTACTAGTACATTATAGTACGAAGACAATTAATCAGCGTTGTACACTTGAACTTCTAACTTGAATCCTCACGTACGGATAATCGTGTCTGCTAATGTAAGAACCAGATTAACTAAATACATATCACATACTTCGATACTAATCATTTCGATATTAATTAATTACAAAGTCTTCATATTATTTCTTGAACGAGAAGAAAATTATATCGGGGCAGATATTCGTCGTACTAACGTTGCTATTGCATTCGATTTTTCAGTGAGAGTGTATCATTTGGCTAATAAATTAAGAACAAATTCTTGTAATATCCTATAAAATTTAAGAAAAAAATATGTTCTAATCGATGTACCGTATCAAATCTTACGATATACCGAAGTTCAATAACATTGATCTCGATCAGCGCACGTTCGTACTTTTACTTACTTTTTCTTCTCTCGAGAGAAATTCCCACATGGGTATCGCCGATCCGATGACTCGCAATGTTAGAAAAGAAGCCAGAAGAATAGTGACGAGGATAGTTGGATTCTTCATCTCGATGATTTCCCGTATGTACCACGATAAATATACTTATATAATTTATTTAAAAGATGAGACACAAGGTGGTATCTCCAAGGTGGAAGTCATCCGCTGTTTGAAAACTCCGTAAAATACGTACGTAGCACGTTATGATAAAGAAGCACAAAATCTCTAATCCACGATCAACAAACCCGTATCCGCTCCCAGTAGTCGAGAGGCGAAAAACTACGTTCAAATCGGCCGAAGCACTTCGCTTTATGTTCCGCAAGTTGTTGTTTCGCGGTATTCCCAGTTCCCCCCCACTATAAGACAGTTAGCGCTGCTGTCGTCACTACTTCGCTGGACGATATACAGTGTCCAAAAATTCCGGGACCACCTGGTTTTCTCGGGTAGTATGTACGTATCGGAGAAGTAAATGTACTAAATAAAAGTTTAATGGATTTCAGGAATTTATTTAATTCCATAAAAATTAGACCAAGACTCCTCTCCTCTCCTTTAGGGTGAAAGAGGCGCAGAGCGAGGAGGGGTTAATTAAAAATTTCAAATGGGAGCCCCATCTTTTATTACACGTACTAATCTACGTTTCAAAATAAGAAACTTTGGCGTAAAACATTTTCTTCGAACCATGCATCTGTCGAAAGTTATGAAAGTTCAAAGTTGCTATTCGCAACATGGTTTTCACCGACCGGGTCGTCCTCTGAATCCTCTAAAGTGGCGGGCGGGGGGAGGGGGGGGGGTGTAGTCTGATTTTAACGGAATCAAATAGATTCCTAAAAACCATTTACCTTTACGTAGAAAACTTTTTCCTCCGATGTATACTTTCCGAGAAAATCAGGTGATCCGAAAGTTTTTGAACACTCTGTATATATAGCTTGAGGAAAGTTCTTATCATGAGAATGACCACCATCGATATATTAGGTAAACCAACAAAAATTTTTCTCAAGTTTTTTCAATTAAAATCTTTATCATTATTATCATCATTTAGCGTTACAGTTATACGCCAAAATAAACGTATATATGTACATACGTATATGCTTCCAGATCAATATTTCAATATTCATACTTTTCCTTTTCTTTAATTATGACTGTTCATTGTTCACCAGAATCGTTGAAAATAATTTATAAATACTATCTTTGTGTTTTTTTATTATCATTTTGTAAAATCGTTCATCACTTTAACTAAATTTGTTTATGACGTTCAAGTTTTTTATAATTTAAAAAAAAAAAATCTTGCACGTATTTGTCATCGGCTTCCGAATACCCAAAGGCTTAATGATTCTTTAACGGTGTCATAAATAAAAGCAAATGTAAATTTCACCATTGGCGCCACTTTGATCGTCGCCAGTCTCACCCATATCCGTGACTATTTGTCGAAATCTGCATGCTGGTTTTCGCCCAAACATTAAGATGAATAGCAATGAGATGGAGCTTATAACGGAATATGTTTTTACTTTGGATAACATCGGTAGCACAAAGCTACTTTGCTCCTTGTTTATAATCTGATAGACTAAATTAGTCCGTGAAGTAGTTGTTAGATAAAAAATCTCGCTTTTTGATCGATAAACCTGATCATTTATTTACTATAAACGATGACGAATTAGAACACGAATGTGTCACGATTATAGGAACTCGATGACATCAATCTCACAACTATGCGCGACGCATACATTAAAAACTATTAAGATGTAATTTAATGGTCTCAAAATTCCAACGCGAGCGTATTTTCATTTTAGATTTTAATCGTTGACGTCACTACGAATAATACCTTGATTAGTTGTATGATATTAATTGAGTGGCATTACGGTTGTATAGACGAGTAGATTCCGTAAATTCCCGGTAAAAATAAATTGGATGGCAGCATTAACGTTTGTAAAAGTACTTCTTATGAATATAAAACTAAGTTGTCAAAGAGAAAGTTATTCAGTTCATGCTATGTATTAAATATATATGGCCTCTTTATGAGAAAGATAATTTTATAATTTGGTCACGTATTTGACATAATTGAATAGAGCCATAAATAATTATTACAGCAACATAAACATACATAACTATATAAATTGCAAATATAAAAATATATTTGTTATTGCAAAGCGAGTATAACATTAATGTTTCATTTTAACATACACATTGGTAAGCGGTGTTTGAAAACTATCATGAATTATTCATGAATATTAAATTTAAGAAGTTCCAATAATTTTCTTAGCTTTACAGTTATGGAAGACTTTTCTAGAATGTTGATTGTATCTAATTATATTTCACATTACATTGCTATTGGCATTATATTTCTTTCAAATAGAATTATATATTAACTGAATAGTTTCTTGTTTCCTTTTCCTTGTATGTCATTAACACCGACCGTATGCATGATGGGATTGATGAGCTGAAATTATAAAATTTATATGCATCAAAGTTAACATTTATCCAATAAAAATTGTAAAAAATATTTTACGAAAATTACCCTTGTAAAATTCAGAAAGAAAGTTTATTTCTGGTAGAAGTAAATGAACCCTTTGTAAAATTGTCGCTTTGGGTGCCAAAGTAGCATTTATGTTCCAAATCTGAAATAAAATAGCATTTCATTGAATCGTCATTGTAATTTATAACAGCAAATTGCAATTTCAAAAGAGAATATAAATACTTGTATTAAGTCTTCCCAATCTCTGATAGAAACAGTTACACCACAGACTTCGTCGCCTTCTGCCATACACTCTGCAAACTGTTCCCCGATAGCTGCGAGTACTACTTCCTGCCAAATTTTTGCCTGGAAAGTGTGAAAATGTTAATGGTAAAATTTCAATCTAAATATACCATCAAAAATTTAATTTCTTACAGTATCGTTTTTATGACATCTTAATCTCCAGGTTCCACCTTTTTGATTGGCTGGTTCTTCCCATATAGGATATCTGTCATCTCTCATCAGATGATAACTATATCTAACCTATGAATACAATATTATTTTTAAAGATTATAATACTTTTTATAAAGATAAAACCAATATTATTTATTGTAAAGCTTTGAGTTATGTTTAAAACCATCTTTTAATATTGTTTCTTTGACCTACAACAATTACACAATTCGTACAACATATTCAAAAGCAATACCTGTATTTCAGCAGCATTTGGTATGTTATTGAAGACTGCCCAAAAGCTTTGTACAGTATTCACAGTATAAATCTTCTTTAAATTCGCTTTATATTCTTCAGCAGTTGTACCAGAAATAGCTCTGTTAATTTCATCAACTTTTTAAAACTTTTTGCATTATTTTCTATGATGATATTATTCTTTAAACCAAATATTATGACAACGCGACTTTTTAAATATTATAAAAAAAGAACAAATTAAATAATAATAAAATACTTTTGAATTTAAGAGATACATGATTATATCTGGATGTCAATAATACAATTTAAAAAATGTATCGCATATACTATTATTACTATAAGTTTGAAAGAATAGATAAACAAATACTTTCGAATTTGATTCGATATTTTACTATTATCAAAAATCTTCAGTTTCAATATTAGATCTCTTATAATCGTTTTACGATAGTATATTTATTTAGGTAAAACAGTAGTCGTCAGAATTAAGATGTCAGCGGTAATTATTTAAACACGGAATCGCAGAAAAACATTTACAGAGCTTATTCGATACTTATTGTTATAAAAGATAAAACGAATAAACGATATAACCATCAATAATCATGTAGAAATTGGATGCATAATGCGACATAGATGTATGTAAGTAAATGCATATTTAAAGAACGAAAGCTGATTATTTTTTTCTCACTTGTCCAACCAAAATGTCCACGAAGATTGTAAGGGTAGTCCGGTACTGTCATGTTCTTCGATAGCTTCGACGGTTTTGCTAGAGAATACCGGTGATTTCGACAAGTCTGCCGAATCGTCGTCCTTCGACTCGCATTGTACTGCAGCCATCTTTGAAACCATGCACTGATTTAATGTCAGAAATCATATGATGATCCACGGATTATGTGCTAAAAGAGGTATACTATGACTCGTTTATAAAATAAAAAAGAATTAAGATCAGTTTTCACAACGGCTAGATGATTACATTGACGTAAATACGATAACCATAACTTTGTAATCGTCGCAAGTTAAAAGAAAAAAAACAGTTTAAAGAGAACAATACCGTTCAATATATTTTCTTTGGATAGTACATACATACATAAGTTATACAAAATCGCACTTTTCTAATTACGCTTTTATATGAAGGAATTTCTAAACACACTTGATATCGAACGAAAGCTTAAATCTCAAAGACACAGTCGACAGTCCAAAATCTATGCAATCAATTTCTGTATTATTGTAGTATTTATTTTTAAATATTCCCTAGATCGTGTCGTCTGTCTAACGGAGAAATATGGTTAATATGGGTGATTTATTTTCAAAGTTTTTAAATTTCACAGAGCTTGTAATTCCAATATTGGACCATCGAACCCTTCCTGCCATCCTCTAATTTATGTAAAAATTAACTTGCAGGCATTTTAGTGTCGCAATTAGTCATGATCTGTGATGTGCAATTTTAATTGACGTACATGCCAGGTAATTTTTTAATTAAAACTATGTGTAAGTAGGAATGTTTATAATAGTACAGTTAGTTTTAGAATTTATTTACACGTTACTAATATTTTTTATATTTACATACAATAAATCCATTGATAATTAATATGTCGTTTGCAAAATTATACAATACTTACAAAATTCCATATTTTTTATTAACTTTTCTACAAAGCATCTATAATTATATAAAAATAACAGCAATTTTTATTTTATTATTAGATATCAATGTGCTTCTGGTGACTGTGAAAAGAGTACCACAAGGACCCAGAGTTGAAGTAATGCCTATGAAATATATATTGTAATTAATGCATATCTATAATAAGTAGTAACTTTAAGTTAATTTAAGGGATCGTACCGTGTGACCGGTTCAAAAAATCGTCATTTCTTTCTTATAAATCGCTTCTTTAACATGTCTAGGATGTGGTATAAACGATTTTTTAAAATTCGAAGTCGCTGAAAAGTTATAGACTTAAAACCAAGCAGATGTTCGGAGAAAGCGCCCAATCGTCTCTTCATATACAGACCGTAAGTCTTTGTAATCGTATTCTAAACATTGTTTAGCTTTGACGCTGCATTTTATATAGGGTGCAGTTCTGTCGAAATTGTACCACGTGACCAAATTTGACGCTCAAAATCAGCGTCAAGCGTCAGCATGAAATCGCACCTTAAGTAACGTGAGCATACTCGGTCCAAATCGAACGCATCCAAAACGCGCTTAAAAGCCGAAGCACTCTAAGCGCGTAAGCGCCCAAACCGAACGCAGCCTTAGAATTTCGCTCTATAGCATTATTATGGTGATATCTGTCATAGTTTTTTTTAGCAAGCTTAAAGTCGCACAAACGGCAAAAATCGTGATTTAATCTTCAAAACCGTGCCACAAATTTGATTTTTAATATTTTTACCTAAAAGTGCTACCCGACGGAGCCACATGTCTAAAGATTAAAATGCTATTTGAATTTTTTTCAGCTGGTCAGGACAGCTCAAATTTCATTCCATGACCCCCTATTTTTTCAACATGTGTGTGTTACACACACTCTTACATCGCTTCTAATCAATATTTTGGCTTATAAAAAATCATAGTTATTGTACAATCATTAATAAATATACTGTACAAATTCCAAGATCGTGCGTTTTCATGGTTCGTCAGGAAAAAATTCACAAAAAAAAAAAGCGAAAAAATTCAGCCGTCACAGGGTACGATCTCTTTAAGGGGGGAAACCACATTAGGAGGTTCAAAAAATTCGTTTTTTTTTATTGCATAAATCGTTAGCTTAACTATCCAAGAATACGCTGTCAAAATTTCAAAGCAAAATTCGCATTCGTTTAGATTTTATGAGCATAGAACCGAGAGCACATCGGGTACAGGCTCGAGCGCAGATAAAGCGGAGCGCTACCTCAGGTAGTCTTGACCGGTTCGACCTCACAGTCGCTTTGTATACTAACGTAGCTTTGAAACGGAACCCCGCCTGTGTATCTTTCTTTTTAAATAACGGTATAGAAGATACTAGAAGCATCAACACAAGGGATTATTCCGGGTATATTACGTTGAGCGTCGCTGTACCTTACTTGGAGTCAGTTCCAGTCAGTTCTGACTCAGCCTTCTACGAGTGTGTTTGTAATTGAGACTGAGAAATGTCTTCGTATCCGAAAGGCAAGCATGATTCTGAAGCACGCCGCAGTAGGCCGCGTAAAAGTAAGTTCCACGGGAACCAGCACGACGATAAACAGAGTGATAACAACGAAGCTGGAAGTGCTAGTGCGAAAAAACTCGACAGTTCTACGAGTGAAAATGTGACTGTGAATTCATTGCATTTTTATCGGGTCATCGAATTTTACACTTTTTTTGCAGCATTATAGGAAATATTAATTTGTCGAAATTGCAAGCAAAATATTAATTTTGAAGAAAATGGAATCCGAGGCCTTGGTTTCAAACTCGTTGTCAAGTGTAAGTGTGGATCTAGACATATCAATTCAAGTCCTCTAATAAACACTGAATTCGAGATAAATCGCAGAATAGTGTTCGTCATGCGACTCTTAGGCGTTGGTAGACAAGGGTTGAGTTTATTCTGCAATTATATGGACATCGGCAACAGCATAGCTAAAGAAACGTATAATAGAATTGTAGGTCACATCCACGTTGCTGCGAAGACAGTTTTCGATTATTGTTGTAAAAAAGCTGTCGAGGAGGAGAAAAAAGAGAATGAAAAAATAGAAAGACCTATTTCGAATTTCAAAGTTTCTGGAAACAGTACTTGGAAAAAGAGAGGATTTAAATCTTTGTTTGGAGTAACAACTCTCATAGCGTATTACTGTGGTAAAGTCATCGATCTAGATGTGCGAAGCAGTTACTGTCATGCTTGTGCAAAATGGCAGAATAAATCCAAGAATTGTCCAGAATATTTAGAATGGGAAGAAGCCCACGACGACGAAGACTGTGCCAAAAATCATGAAGGATCTGCAGGAAGGATGGAAGTGGAGTCTGTAAAAAAAATGTTTTCGAGATCAGAAGAAGTGCATGGCGTAAAATACGGATATTATATCGGCGATGGTGATTCTAAGACATTCGCAGCAATTCTCAATTTGAATCCTTATGGTGATGATCATCAAGTTTTAAAAAGCGAATGCATAGGTCACGTCCAGAAGAGAATGGGGACTCGACTCCGAAACATTCGAAAAACTAAAAAGCTTGGTGGAAGAGGCGAACTCACAGAGCCATTAGTGAAAAAGCTCAGCACTTATTATGGACTAGCGATTCGAAGACATATAGATAGTGTGCAAGACATGAAAAAAGCAATTATGGCGACATATTATCATATGATTTCCACGGATGAAAATCCTCGACACGAGTATTGTCCAGAGGGAGAAGACAGCTGGTGCGAGTGGCAGAAACGAACAGCCCTTGGAATGGAACATGAACCGCACCCTACTCCATTGCACCCCGACGTACAGAAGGAAATTTTTCCAATATATAAAGATTTATCAAGGGATGATTTACTGGAGAGATGTTTAGGTGGCCACACGCAAAATGCGAATGAAAGTTTTAATTCCACTATTTGGCGATTAGCTCCTAAACACTTGCACTCCGGACTAAAAGTCGTTGAATTGGCATCGTATTTAGCAGCGGGCTTATTCAATGAAGGAAATTCATCCCTTCTGATGGTCATGAACAAGGCAGGAATTGTAGTAGGCAGGTAAAGCTTCAATTATGCCGAACAAATGGATAACCAGCGCGTGAGCCGGCAGAATCGACGTAGTTGATTGGAATCGAAGGAAGGTCGGAAAGCTCGGAAAGCACTGCTGCAAGCGCAAAACGAAGTCTATGAGGAAGAAGAAGGATTGCTGTATGGTGCTGGAATCGCAGATTAATCGGTAAGCATTTTATATTATTGTTAACGTCCTTGAATTTCTAGTTTCCGAGAATTTATTTTTCAAACGCGTTTATCTCGAAATGACTTTTTTCACATTTGCGTACAATGTAACTCAAAAAGTATAGAACCGATCATTATGCAAATGGGCAGTATGATTCTTTATAAAATTACGAATTATATGAACCAACTTGTTAAATGATATCATGATTTGAAGGGTATTTTTCTTCGCATAATTAGAGCAAAAAAATCGTGAAAATCGAAGTAAATTGTTCCAACGCCTGCAAAAATATTAATTTTCATTATTTTCACCTACATTGAGGTTCATATTCTTAGAAAATAAGTTATTAATGTAAAATCAAAACCTTTTTGATTTCAGATGAAAATCGGAATGGCTACAATGTACGCAATTGGACAACGAAACTCACAACCTTCAACGGACATCACAGTGTAACGTTGTTATTTTTGGATGAAATTATGTAAAAAAAATCATAACAACAGTTCGAAATATAAATGAAATGATGTCAAAATTTGATTAAATACTAATTAATTCTTCCCACCCAAAAAAAATTCCAAAAAATCAGTTTTAAACAGCCTTCTAATGTGGTTTCCCCCCTTAAGTAAAATTTATTATATACTGACCATATAAATGAGCACCAAAATTCTTGCAAGTGGATATCTTCGTAAAAATACTCCTGTACGGATACTAATAGCATCCAATGAAGAATAAGCTCTTTTAACCCGTCTAGTAACACCAGTATCAAATGGTGTTTCCATTAAAAATGTAGGAACTTGTGTTTTTATGTCATCATTATCATTTATATTATTATAAGATACATTTCTATTGGAATTTCCCATAACAGTTCTAAACTCGTGCTAATACAAAAAGAAAACGTATGTATGTTCATCTTATTATCATTTAAGAAGATGCTGTTTTTAGTTTCTATTGCATTTACCTCTAGCTTTTCAAGTTGAAGACGCAAAGCATTACGTTCTGTAGTTATACTCTCTAGTGCTTGTTGTTTCAGAACTAAAGTTTGAGTAAGAGAAGATAATCTAGACTCTACTTCACTATTTGGTGTAGACGTTGCACTCAGTTGCATACGAAGTCTAGATATTTCTGCATCTTGTTTTTGAATTTGAATAGTATAATTATTCCGTTGACGAGCCAATTCATCTTTCAGAGATCTTATCTCCTGAAAAAGACATCTTTATTATTTTTTCATTTGTGTTATTCCCAAGATTCATGCTTATATGTTAAATTTTACCTCCGTATGTAGCCTTGCAACTTCTTCTGCATCTTGTCTTCTTTGTCTTTCAGTTGCAAAAATTTCTTGAAATTTAAAATTGATTTCATTATATCTCTGCCTCATTTTTTCTAAATTGAGATCGCTGTTACTCAATTCTTCACGCACCATTCTTAATTGTTCGTGTGTTTGTTGATTTTCTTCTCTAAGGACATCTCTTTCTTGTCTTTAAGATATAAAAATTAAGTATATTCGATATTTATTTTAAAATTGTTTATTATTTATTTATTAATCAATGGAGCTTCATAATTTTATTCATTACCTCAATTGATTCAATTCCATGAATGTAGCATCATCTATGCCAGTAAACTCATTTCTCCTTAATTCTGCTATTAGTTTGTCTTTGTCTTGTAGAATTCTAAAAGCTCGTGCTTTGTGTTGTTCTAGTTCCGATCTAGTAGAAAGTAATTCCAACCTACTCCTACCAAGAGCAGATTGTAAATCTGACATCTGCTTTAGCATTTGTATGTTTGTAGTTCTTAAAGACTGCAACTTATTATTTAATACTACAATTTGTTTTTGGTGATCTGTTAACATTTCAGATGAAGACTCCAATAAAGAATCAGATGAAGCCATTAATTCACTACTATCTATTGATGGTAAAGTTGAATCATATGAACATTTTACTTCATCAACTTCCACATTATGATCTAGATATGAATTAAAGAAAGAAGATAACTCACCAAAATTTATTAGAACATATACATTACTAATTATTATTTAAGAAATTACTAACTTAAAGCAATAAGAAAAAAATTACCATTACCATTGTCTGATGTTCTTTGCATCATCTGTGAATCTTGAGCATTTTCTTTGTATCTATGTATCGGATTTTTTAAATGTGTATTTGGAACTTGTAGATCACTTTCAAGATTGTCATTTTCATTATCAATTCTGCTTCCATGATTGTAAGTGTTTTCTGGCCTCAGTTCATTACTTTGAATTGATAATTCTAGAATGGAGTCTGTATTATTTGTTGGTCGTTCCATTAACAATGATGATTTTGGTGATGACAGTTTAGATTCCATTGCAGTTGTTGAACTTTCAGATGATGTATTTAGGTACTTGAGAAAATCTTCTTCGTGTGTAAAGTGTTTTGAAGTTTCCAAGGAAGACTTGGTAATAATGTTATTATCGTAACTGAAATAAGCGTAGACATGTTTAAACAAAAGAGGTTTAGTATATAAAAGTAATATTTATATTTAATTCTAATGTGTAAATACACACGGTGATTCGTTAATAAAATAACATTAATATTTACCGCTTCCAATAATCACTGTTCAAGACAGTTGCGCTGTTCTTATCTATTTTGTTCAGTAAACCCTCTACCTTATCTGTAATGTCTGACAGCCAAGCCATTTGGACATATATACACTTTATACTATATTCTCTATTAATAAGAATAATTTTTCAAGCTTATTTATCAAATGTATGCTTTTAAATATTTTGCAAAAAGTAACTTTTGAGACGAGTGAGTTTAATAAACTACACTGAATGTAGTAAAACCAAGTAAAACTCAGTGTGTGGAGTCGGGAAACTCCTTACCTCCACCACCCTGGTAATTTCGCGCAGTCCCCGGTCGTTCACGCATGCGCATTGTAGAAAATAATCGACTGGAGAGCAGCACTAACGGATGCAAAGCTGCCAACCGTGTTTATTGCTTCTGGTCGTATAGTAACTAGCCCGCCGGGGTCTAGAACCCCGAGTAGCCGTCCGCGCCCGCTAGCCCCTTAAACCCGCTAACACGTTAGCCTTCTAAACCCGCCAGCCGGTTAATTGGAAGGGGCACACGAGATACATACATGTTAAAAAAAGCCGTCTGTTAAATAAATAGTGAGATAGATTCATTCTTCGAAATTGTTTTTCGTCGTTTAACAAATTCATTGTACTAATAAAACGTCAGCTGACAATAAAAGAATACTCATTCATAGTGTAACTCAAAAAATTTGTAGTTCGTGAGATTTTTTTATTATTATTTATTACCCCATCCATCCTTTTGTCATATCTTGGTACTTATAGAACCCCTATTAAATCTAAAATTATTGTTCAGGTGGGTTATTTATTCCTTCAAGTATTGTTAAACGACGATAAACAATTTCGAAGAATGAATCTATCTCACTATTTATTTAAAAGACGGCTTTTTTAACATGTATGTATCTCATGTGCCCCTTCCAATTAGCCGGCTGGCGGGTTTAGAAGGCTAACGGGTTAGCGGGTTTAAGGGGCTAGCGGGTGCCGGACGGCTACTCGGAGGTCTATACTGCGTTCACCGAGAGAACGACCAGGCTTCGCGCAGCTTTGGGCGGAGTGGGGATAAGACGCGGCCGGGTCTGCCTGGATTTTAGTGGAGAAACGAACAAGTGAGCGTTCATTTATGCGCAACTTTAACCAAATCTGACCAAATGCCTGGTCGTTCTCTCGGTGAACGCAGTATAGACCCCGGCGGGCTAGTTACTATACGGACACTAGCAGTAACCACGGTTGGCAGCTTTGCGTTCGTTAGTGCTGCCCAGGGTATGGGCACTCTTTACCCCCTCCAGGCTCTTAATTGTCGCTGGAGGACAGATCAATACCAACTATACGAATCAAAAACTAAAAACACAGTTGGCAGCTTTTTTTTCGCCATATTACCTGTGACTGTCGACGCGCTATGGCGCTAGCAGTGTAATTTGAATCGAGCGAGAGTTACATTATTTTATTTACAGTGTTTTACAAAAATCATGGTTGGTGTAGCGAAATGTTATGTCCCTTATTGTGGACATAATCAAGGTAAGTGACGAAAAAATGTCCGTAACTTTATCGTTTGCAATATATCCATTAGTATAATACAGAGTAGATAATTTAAATATAAAAATAGTTTATACATTTTTTAAATAAACACATTTTGTGAAACAGATGCAAAAACTGGTTACAAAGACTTGGAGTGGAAGATTTCGCTTATCAGCCGATAGGGAAATTGCACGATTTAAGATTTGTATGCAGTTGCCACTTCACCGATCAAGATTTCTGTTTACCATCAAGAAAACGTTTAACAGATGTGGCTGTACCATCAATTTTAGATAAACGTATTAAGGAGCTTCCGGACGAAATTTTGAGTAATTTCCCACAAATAAAAACAAATGTCATTCCAACAACATGTAAGTTTTGAAACCTAACTAACAGTGACAATAAAATAAATTTTGTATCTATATTGTATATTTTACTTTCTTAATTTTAATTATAGCTTTTCACATTATAATACCATCAGAGGATTTAGATAATATGGAACAATGCCAATCAATTCTGAAACAAATAAAGCAGAAAGATGTTTCCCATGATCAAATAAGAGTAAGAAATTTTCTTTTTATTATGCCTGCATTTAAATTAAAATTTTTAGAATTTTTATTCAATTTCTATAATTTTTCAGCTATTAAATGATAAAGATGAATTGAATTTTCAACTTCCACCATCAAAGAGATATAGCCTGTCAGGTATGCAAAATTATTTGTTTGTAATTTTATTAAGGAACCCTAATATTTTCTGTCGACAGACATTTCTATGGAGATAAATTTCATTCTGTTTACGAATGATCACCACATTTTATTATATTACTTTAAATATGCCTACGTTACTTATATGGATTTAATTATCTAATTATTATTTACAGAATTATAATCAAATTTCCATTTTTATAAAATGGAAAAGTCTCAAGGCTCTGGGGTCTTGGATTCTATCAACTCTACGAATAGATTTAATGGAGGATTTTTAACAATGATTACAGTTTACATGGTAATTGTTTCATTTCTCCGCTACAACAAATATATACATTAAAAGTTGTTATTAAAGATATTAATATTTTTATTCTGTTTCAGTATCATTCAGCATTGGTCAAAAATATCCTTAAAAAGGAAGTAACTTCTTTTAATGTTATTTACAGTTTTATGATTTGGTTTACTTTTAACGAAATAATATTTTTTAATATGAAGATCTCTCATAACAAGTTAACTGGGGCCAGAACTAAAGATTTGATGGAGTAGGATTAATTTGATTGAATAATAAATATAATAAGTAAACTGTGTTGTGCCAGCATAGAATTTCACTTAGGTATTGTTATTATTTGTTAATTTCTGTTCCTCTTCTGTGATCATGTATACAAAGATGTTTTATGTTAGAAAATGTTTATGTATTCAAAAATATTCAATAAAAGAACTAAATTTAACAAAAGTTATTTCAAATATTTTCATTGTGATTGTACCTAAAAAGCCAAATATTGTATCTAATTACATAAAAATATTATCCTTTAAATAATAATGATATATGAACGATCATGAACTCATTTTTTTAGTCCTGTCAAAAAAGAGAATTCTTAAATTGTTAGCTGTAGTCAGATTATTATAATCAAATCAAAAAGATTCAATCTATCTATTTATTTAACATATGGCTTTTTAAACATTTAATTTCTTCTATTTTATAATCCCATATTTGTCAGATTTTTAAACATGGTACCTAATACTACAGTAGTATATATAATACTCAGAGAGCACCACCGTCTTTCAAGCCACTGTTACCAGTGTATCAATACAAAATATGCTCCATAGTTCAGGTAAAATCATTCTTGTAGGTTGGTATTGGCGAGTCCTCCGGGCAAATAAGCTTCCTATGCTTATGCATTGAGTGCCCATACCCTGGTGCTGCCCTCCAGTCTATTATTTTCTACAATGCGCATGCGTGAACGCCGGGGACTGCGCGAAATAAGACTCCTATGCTTATGCATTGAGTGCCCATACCACGGAGAGGAGAACGATCGCAATGTATAAGGAGTGTCCCCGAAAATCATTGAAAGTAACGTTGCCTATTTTGTCCACCAAGGTAGCGTTCGTGACGCTGATGTCCCTTGTTAGAAGGAGGGAAAAGAATTCTTCTTTGTTTCTCCTTCTTCTATCTATCGGCTACGAAGCTATTGGTTACGACCGTTATGACATGAAACGGAGAGTATTACAAAATCCGTGTCTTCGTTGGGACATCAGCGTCTGTTCTGGTCCACACTAGGGATGTTCGATTCTCTTGAAAGAATCGATTTTTTTTTTAATCGATCCTGAATAGGATCGCCAGAATCGATTCATCAAAAAGACCGGAACTGAAGAATCGATTCCCACAGAATCGATCTTCGGATCCTTGAACTTCCACTAATGCTACCAAAAACCCAAACCGACGAGCAAAAAAAAAAAAAAGCCTCTGTTTCGTCCGCTAAGGAATCGATTACTAGTAGAATCAAGGGACAACGAATCTCCATTCGTTTTTCCCCCCAATGGGGATTCTCTTCCGAGAATCGACTAGGGTCGAGGAAAAAATTGATGTTTTTTATGCTAAAGAATCGAATCTCGATTCTCAGGGTGCAGAATCGATTCTCTAAAGAATCGGAAGACGAAGAATCGATTCAAAAAATCGATCCTTTGCACCAAAGTATCGATTCTTTTGAGAATCGAATCGGAATCGAACATCCCTAGTCCACTGGTCCACACACTGTGCTATGCTATGCAAAAATGTCTGTGATTAGCTTTATACATTGCGATCGTTCTCCTTTCCGTGGGATTTGCCAATACAAATATCAAACGAATTTTTATTAAAGTATTGGAGAATGTAAAAAAAAATATCCCTTTAGATGAATCCAAAAGAAATAGAATTTTACTGTAGGAGTTTTTCGTTAATGGGTTAGCAACTTTTCGTTACTTTCTTTATTTTAAGGTTATTAGTATGGAGGGTAGAGGTAAGGAGGATCATCTCTTATGGGACTTCAGTCGTAAAAGTGTCCGCGAAAAACCGTAAAATAGTAGTTCCATAAGTGGCGCTGATGAGCCATCGGGGTTAGATCTGAACTTGGCGGTTATTGATGAAGTGAAGTTGCCAAAGGGAAATAGCAAAATGTAAAAGTAGTTCTACCGAATATAGTAGTTGATAAAAATACAGTAAATGTATATTCAATTAATATAATTGATACTAACAACATATTCAATATAAATTGATACTAACAACTTTAAGCGCTTTTTTTAAACTTGGGACTTTTGATGCAGCAGCGCCATCTTAATTTTACGGGATTTTTCGGACACTTTTAATATACAGAGATGATCCTCCTTACCTCTACCCTCCATAGTTATTAGAAATGGCCCAATAATGTTTCCAACGCGACATTGTGTAATTGAAGATTTTTCTCATATGAGTTTTCTTGCATGCATATCTTTGATGATTTTTAATTTCTATTACTTTATTTAGGACGTAAACATAAAACTTTTTGAAAACACCTATTTCTATCGTTTCATTAACCCTAGAAAGATAGCTACGAGTTATTTTTAGAAAAATTATGTATTTGTTTTGGTGAAGTGTTTGGAGAACGCTACCTTTCTAGGGTTAAATAATTAATGTCTTAATGATTTTACATCACCACACCACGATGTTTTATCAATGTATTCTAAAAGGAATGACGTAACACATAGAAAAAATAATGCGTCCGAATGGCGGGAACATTAAACGTTATTGAAGACTTTATTACTTGGTAAAGATATTATTTTACAAATGTTTAGTATACTCATAGTTATTCTTTGAATGAGTCATACTAATCTTTCTATTTTTGCTAACATAATGAACGTATTTTAATGATCCCTTATGCATTTGCAGCAAGTCCTTCGAGATCTTTGATGCATTGCTGAAGAGCCGCTTTTTCTTGTTCTGGTGTAATTGCTTTTAATACATTATTGATAATCCATTGTACCATATGTTTTTGAGCTATTCTTCGTTCTACTGCCTGTATTTGAGCATTGTAGTCCAAACGTTTCTTTACCTGCAAAAACACATAACGAATGTACCAATGGACTAAACTTTACGGATATAAAAAGATATAAGTTGCAGTTAAACATATTGTCATAGTATATAATAAAAATAATACTGATCTACCTCGCCATAAACATGAGCAATACGTTCTCTATATACAGCCTCTAATTGCATTTTAATATTTTCTTTCTTGGCCTCCATGAGAAGAGTTTGCCCTTCTGCGCTCCAAACTGCCTTTTTGATACCAGCAATTTCTGCTTCAGCGTGTTCGATCTGTTCTCTTCTATGACCTTCCCACATTTCAATATAGTTATTTTGTTCTTTCTCAAGGTATTTGGATAAACCAGGGCCCAATTTTTTAACCAAGAATATCCATATGATCAGGAATGATAGACCATTATAGAATTCATGTTCTAAAACATATATTTCTTTGGAAACAAGATATGTTCCCAAACTGACGGCAAACATATAAGGACCTAAAAATACACAAAGAAGACTATATACGTAACCAATTATAATTTAAGAACAAAGCACGACTAGCATTAAAATTATTTATCAAAGGTTACCTGTTACTCCAGTTTTGGGATAAAAGAAAGTAAACCATTCTTCAGGAATGAAACCATATCTGACAGGAGATGGATCTACTAGACGTACAGGACGAGGAGCGTTAGAGTTTGATGTACTTGAGGTTGTCTGTATACCACGAATGGCTGCAGATAACGTCTGAACTGAAAACAAATAAATATTGCAAAAATATATTGCTGTTATAAGATTCTATAGCAAAATCTAAAATAATCAATAATCTACCCAACTAATCTAACCAAATTGGAACCATGAATTATTAATAGCATGAATTATAATTATACATATAATTCCGGTTTAAGTGAAACTGGTTAATGTAAACTTAAAATATTTTATCATTTAGAAAATTGGCAAAATTTATTATTACATAATAGGAGTAAAATAAATGATAACTGTCCAAATTATGGTAGTAACACGTATAACATTACTTGCTTGTATTGTTATAAAAAATATGTATATTTTTAGTAGTATTAGTTACAATTTAATTATATTTTTAGTACAAATGTCAGTTACCATTACGAAGGGCAAGTCTCGATAACATTTTGCCCACACTTTTTGTCGCCCTATGCTCGTCACTTCCACGGCTCTCGTAGGTCTCGCAGTACAAAACTACAAGTAGACGTTTTTAGAGGAGTAGTGTAGTGACCTAACCAGACCTAACTATTAGATATTTCTCGCACGCTTATTGGTAACTTTAATGTGCGCGTATTGGTTGTTTGCTTAATAAGACGTTTACGGTTTAATTACGATACACGATTAAATTATTATTTAAAATGAGTTCTACTTATTTGCTTAAAATTAAATACATTTATAAAAATACAATATTACATCAAGAATTGATGTACCATATTACGTATATTTTCTTAGTCTAGTAACATATTTCTACCAATCGTGCGAGTCCTATGAAAATTTATTTTAGGGTTATTTGTAAAGACGAAGACTTTTCGCAATATGCATTATCATGTTATATGTCATATTACCATGTAAAGAAAAAGTAGAATGATCCGAAATTTATTCTTAATAAAAAAAATGTAAACAAATAATAATTAAATTTCATGAACATAATATAATCTCAAGGTTGACGATGAACGTTTGTTTCTCACGAATTCTAGATACGTTCCTGACGAGTAGTCTGCCACTACGTGTTCAAACGAACTACTTCACGTAATCAAGCTTAAACGGTGACATTAAAAATACGTTCAGGTAATCCGTTAAATATTTATCAATTATTCTAATGCTTAATTATCGAAAGAATCTTAAATAAGTCTTTTACATGTCATCATTAACGTTACAGGAAAGAAGCAACTGTCTTGAGCAACGCTTTCTCTCCTGGTTTTGCAACCCCCTCGCTCCCTTGTGCTCCCTTGTTCCTTCTCACTTCTTTATCCCCCTCTCTCTCCCTTTCTGTCACTCGGTCTCTCTTTCACTCGTTCACTGTTTCTCTCTCTCTCTCTATCTATCTATCTATCTATCTATCTCTCACTCTCCTTGTTCGTGACGCATCGTATCCCCGCAAGATCGGTTCACAGTTACTTCTTCGTGCTGCTTCTAGGTTTAAGCGAAAGGGAAAATGTCGACGGGCTGGTGGGGTACGTCGTACCAGCAGTGATTTTTCCTACTATATTCCGACGTTCACCACGGAATAAAGGAAATTTCGTATCCGAAACGCCTTCGTGGCACGTTGGAAACATCGATACATCAGTAGATATTCTCGGGCGCGAGCTAAAAGGATCCCTTTTAAGAGGAGCGATATTCCAACGGGAATTTCGGATCGAGTGCCTGTCGGCTGGTTCTCCCTTTTGCTGGGCCCGTGCACAGGGAGAACAGGAAAGCGTCGTAAAAGTAGAGACTTGAGGAAGCAGAGCGTGAAGAAACCACGAGTGACATGACGACGTTGGCGCAGATATCGGCAAAGCACGACTTTATCGTCGCTGGTAAATATCGGTTGTTGAGGAAAATCGGTTCGGGCTCCTTCGGCGATATTTACCTTGGTATCAACATCGCCAATGGCGAGGTAAGAACGACCGTTTATCTTTGACGATCCGTCAACGCGTACCACATTCGTGCTCGCATGCATCTTTTCTTTTCAATCCACCTTCTTCATTTTTTTCCGTTATAACTGAGTCTTTTCTTATTGTTTACTAAATAACCTTCTTCCAGCGTCACTCGTTTTCATCTCTAAAAAAATTTATTAATATTTCGTAACGTCGGTGATCGTTTTCTTTCTAATTCTTTCGTAATGCAATATTGATCTTTTTATCTGTTTGATTATAAAGCGATCAAATCGAATAGATCAATAAATGTATTAGTGATCTTGATGCAACACAATGGTGTATACATATGCTTCAAAAATATTTGTTATAACCTTAATGTTTGGTGAAATGAATAGTTCTTTGAACAATTAAATGTCATTTTGAAATTGTATTGCGTAGATATTTATACAGTTTCCTTAAATATATATGTTCATGCAAGACATTTCGTTAACAGTTTATATAACGTACTAAACCAAGGAGAATGTAATACACAAAGATATAGGTTTCAAAAATAATCGTTTTGTTTATTTGTTAGGATTAAATTCATTATCCTAACTAGTTTGTTACATTTTTTGTTTATAGTTTCATTCGGTATTAACACAGCAATTTTCTTTGATTCCAAGTATTTATCTTCTATTAGAGCTCGATAAAGTTGTCAATTTATTTCTTGTAAGAGAATTTATATATACTGCATTGATATACAAGTCTTCATAAATAATGAAATATTTTATAACTAAACAGAAATGTTTAAAAACGTCAGTTCATTTTACTTCAACTTTCTCTAAATTTTGAAAAGTCTATCCAGGTATACAATTGTGCTACCAAATCGGACAAGAATGTATAAAGTGCAAAGTCTATTAACGTTTTGTCATTAGAAGCCACATTTACGCACGACAAAACAAATATTTTAAAACGATGACGATTTTCGTAAAGAGAAATACGATCTTCAGATAAGAGGTTAGATAATCGTGAGAACACCATGTAACGTTTACAACAATATTAAAAATAATAAAAGAGGGAAAAGAACGAAGAATAGTAAAAATTAAAGGACAATAACCGATCTATAGTTCTTCTACTTGTGTTCTGAACAATTTCGAAACATAGAGCGATAGAGAAATAAGCCGAGGAATCATTATTAATCACGCACGAACGCAACGCGCAATAAAATAATCGAGTCTGTGTTTACACGACGCCTCGAAAAAACATTATTTCCGAACTGGATATGTGTACTATTTTGACAGGATTAAAACTAGGTACCTTGAACTCCATACAACTTGCACTTTTTCTTCGCATTGCAATAACTCTTTGATCTTTTCTCGAGAAAAGTTTATTCCAGTATCGTGTTCTCTTTTATTTGACATTATAATCGCACTTACGTAAATCAAGTTTTAATTAAGCTTATATTTGTTGTGAAACTTATTGTTACGAACAGACACAACGCTATTGACACCAATCTTTCCTCGTAATGCTTTTGACGGATATAAAATGGATTCTTGATGATTTGACGAAGTATGAAGGACGTTGAACTTAATGATCGCAGTAGAAATAAAGAGAGAGAGGGAGGGAGAAATAAAGATATACTTGTATTTCTTTATAAAAGTAAAAAAAAAAAAAGGGTCGGAAAAAAGCTTTAATTGCAGTAGGACGGTTTCTTCGAACCGTTCTTTCGACTGACCTAACCTACTCAATGGAAACACCGAGTTGTCAGAAAATAATGCAGTAAAGTGATAAAGATCACAATTCTTTTAAAAATAGGTTTCAATTGAAATGTCGTTTTACTCTTAAATCAAGTTTGCTATTTATTTAAGGTTTTCAAAAAGTGATATGGCTAAAGACGTATCATAATCAAATCCTAACGACTTGTATTGCTTATCGATATCAGTATCATATATTTATGTATGTATTTATATAAAAAAACAGAAAAAAAAAAAAAAAATCGGAATGAAAATTCTTGTATTCGGTCTGCACGTGCTTGTCATTTCAAGTGTTTTTTTTCTTCATTTTTAATCAGGACAATATGTTATGGACGTGTATTCAATAGGAACTATCAAACTAAAATTTCTTGGACACTACTATTCAACATACGTGCGTCATCGTATCGAATAACTCGAGTAAACGCAGAAAGTATCCATTTAGGGTACGGGGTACTTTGTACGTAAAGACGCCGACATATTCAGTATTATTTCTTAAGTTGTGATTATTTTTTCTGAGAAAGGATGCGACTCGAAATGCAAAACATAATCGAGAACTCGAGATTCTGTAGTATTTTTAGCTTCAAGACTACCAAGTGAATTTTTACTTTCTTTTGATAGCTTTTTTTGTTGTCCAATAACTTTAAAGCGTATTCTTTCCTCGAGCGCGCGCGCGTTCGTGTGGGGGTGAAAGTATCATGAAAATGATGCAACATCAATCTTGCGATTTGATTGCGAAGATGTGATTTCGAACAAAACTATTTTAGCGCGTTTCACGATTTTAGCTGCCAAGCTGGGAGAAATAGCGATTTTAATATATAATGCGATTTTTAGCAGGAAGAGTATTAAAATATTAATAGAACGATACGAATTGTATCGTGTAACAACTTTCGTATAACATTTGAATTGTTCCGCTAATATTTTGAATTATTTTTTTAACCGAAGAGATCCCTTCTGTTGTAATCAAGATGCGCATGTAATGCATAACAGCGAAAAACCGTTATAAAGAGTATCGATCGAAACATGACACTTCTTATGAGACGATCGTTATAATCTCAAAAGCAAAGCTTTACTTAACTCACTGTTTTGTATTTTTTTCCGCTTCGTTATCTTATCGTTTCATTATAAGGTTGCAATATTTGAATTAGTAGATTTTCATTTCACACGTAACATGTACTTTTCATTTAATTAAACAATTATAACGACGGTTTAAACAAGTATTGTTCTTAGCGTTTCTTTTATCGTCTCTAAACGTTTGAGCGAGTGACTAGATCAATATGAGATGATGTTTAAAATTCAGTGAACGTTATTTCGCGTATGATTTGTGTGTGTTTTTCTATGATGTGTCGTAATATGTAGAAGATTACAAAAACTTGTCGAAATAACTAAAAAAAAGGTGAACCCGTTTAGTTACGATCTTGTAAATTTGTAATGTTATACAAAGATTTATTTCCTTTCTTCTTTCTTCTTTCAGGAAGTTGCAGTTAAATTGGAAAATGTGCGCGCCCGACATCCACAATTGCTCTATGAATCAAAATTATATAAAATATTGCACGGTGGTATAGGGATACCGCATATACGTTGGTAAGAATCTCGTTGATATACCGTTAGTTATTTAACTGGAAAATCGAATAATAAACATTTGCTACCTATGCGAGAACAATGAAATGAATATTATAGAAAATGTCTTTTAATCGATAGGTATGGAACAGAACGCGAATATAATGTCCTGGTTATGGATCTCTTGGGGCCGTCCCTCGAAGATCTTTTTACTTTTTGCTCACGAAGGTTTACAATCAAAACAGTTTTGATGTTAGCGGACCAGATGATCGGAAGAATCGAATTTGTTCATTGTAAACATTTCATTCACAGAGACATAAAGCCAGATAATTTTTTAATGGGCATCGGTCGTCATTGTAATAAGGTAATATTTTTTCAAATCGTTCGGGTACTAGTACATCGAAGAAAATATATAAAGTAATAAATTTAAATAGAACGGTATATACAAATTCATTGCCCCTTAAAATAATTGTTTCAGCTATTTCTTATTGATTTTGGATTAGCCAAGAAATATAGGGATAGTCGTACGAGAATGCATATAGTCTATCGAGAAGATAAAAATTTAACGGGCACAGCCAGGTACGCATCGATCAACGCTCATTTAGGGATCGAACAAAGTCGTCGAGACGACATGGAATCGCTCGGATATGTGCTTATGTACTTCAATCGAGGATCATTGCCTTGGCAAGGCCTGAAGGCTGCTACTAAGAAACAAAAGTACGAAAAAATCAGCGAAAAGAAAATGTCCACGCCCGTAGAGGTTCTGTGCAAGGTGAGTTGTTTAATTTTATGGGGACTACAGATTTCCCTTTGGTACTATTAAGACGTAACTAAATTACGTATCTCTTTTATTACACACAGGGATTCCCTGCCGAATTCGCGATGTATTTGAATTACACGCGAGGGCTACGCTTCGAAGAGAGCCCGGATTATATGTATTTACGTCAACTTTTCCGTATACTTTTCCGTACGTTAAATCATCAGTACGATTATACATTCGACTGGACAATGTTAAAGCAGAAAACAGCAGGCTCCACTGTCGGTATCAATGGCGGTGCATCCGGTGGTGCACATGCTCGAGGTCTGGAAGGCATCCAACCGCAAGTACAAGCTGTGATTCAACCAGCTGTTGGGGCTCAAACTAATGCTCAGACAGGTACCGACAAGTTTTCATATTTCCGTAATACAGTAATGTCTCTCATGTGGATTCTATACTTTGAACCGAAATGGAAATGTTTGTATTTCGCCGAACGAAGATAAGGACAACCAATGAAACAGAATATGGGGTCGGGTTTCGCGGCGACCGAGAGATTAATAAGCAGTGTACCAAATGCGACAGTAAAGATGATCTAAAATGATTAATTGTTTATAACAAATTATAATAACATATTGATGAGATCATTCTGATTAAAATGATACCAAACATGATATAATTTGGACCAGATTTATTTATTAATATTCATTAAATAACTCGTTCCATTTTCTTACAGTTTTGATTAAATTGCGAAAAGGGGTTAATAGAAAAACATATAAAATATCTCCATTCGATGTCCGTCGAATGTAGGCTCCTTCCTCCACACTGTCCACCGTTTCGTGTCTTCTCTACCGACACTGTCCACCGTTTCGTGCCTTCTCTACTCACACTGTCCACCGTTTCGTGCCTTCTCTACTCACACTGTCCACCGTTTCGTGCCTTCTCTACCGACATTGTCCACCGTTTCACGCCTTCTGTACTCATATTGTCCACCGTTTCGTGTATTCTCTCTTGACATTGTTCATCGTTTCGAAGTTTATAAGTGTAAAAGAACAATGTAACCCCTAAAGGTACGCGTCCACAGGTACGCATCGTACGCATCGGACGGATCGTATCAAACGGATTAATTTTTGGCAGTGCGTCCACTGTTTTCGCAGCAATCGAATTGGCGACGCGATTGTTATTTGTAATCGGATTTTCGTAGCGATTTGCCATTTGCAATCGGATTTTCGTAGCGAGCAGAAGAACGAAAACTGTGAGTGCGAGACAAAATGGAAAGTGATGAAGAAGAACTTTTCGTGATTGCTTGTTTGTTGGCAGAAGAAGAGGAAAGAAAAAAAAGGAAACATGACATATGGATACAGAAACTGAGCAACGCCGACGCGACGGTGCGTCCACTGATCGGCAATCCGTGTGACATTATCGGCACGCATCGGAAAAGTTGCCTCTCGGCGAAATCGTGTCGGCATTACCGACGGGCCGATGCGTGCGATCCGTCCGCTGCGGATCAGTGGACGCATTTATATGTTTTACTATAGAAAGAATTCTAAAATCTGTTCGATACGATCCGTCCGATGAGTACGATGCGAGCCTGTGGACGCGTACCTTAACTCAACTATATGATAAGTAAATATGGTCCAAATTATATCATGTTTGATCTCATTTTAATCGGAAAAATGTCACCAATATGTTAAAAACAATTTCAGATAAGAAAAAGTACAATTAATAACGTTATAGCGTTGTTTTACGAGCTGCGAAGCTATGAGCTCGCATCAAAAGAAACCGCGTCGCGTATTCCATTAGCCACATCACACGCTTGGCTGACTCCGACGAAGATAACATAGGCGCAGGAATAACGTTTCCACAGGCGTAGGAATAACAGGGTAGACAGTGTGGAGGGAGCTCCAGTTGGGTCAATGTGGGAGATATTACTGTATCACGCATAACTACGACACACGAACTTTTTAACATATTTGGAATTATCGCAGGAGCGCGTTAAGGCTGTGGCATTTTATTATCGTCAACCCTATTCATGATCAGAAGTATCTCAACCAAAGTGCACAACTTGATCTAAATTTTTGTCCGAAGAGTCAAATCAAGCGGCTCTCTAAGTCCAAAGAGAGAAAGCAAATGACCGTGATGGAACTTCGGAGTGTATAACAGTGGTGAAATACATGGAATGCACGATTAATGGATGAAAAAAAAAAAAAAAAAAGAAAACATTGCAGTGATTTAACCCTTTTAGACTTGTTGGTATTATGCATGTATCATCAAGTTGATTTTATTTATTCATTCTGTCTTCATTTAAGTACCTTTACGTAAAAATATATGAAAATAAGAACATAAAACACGAATATGCTTTCAAAGGGTTAAGTACTTAGAGTTTCGGTTGAACCATCTCTTTGGGTTGAAAATCAATGCTAAATTAACTAATTGCGGTTTATCCCCTTATTTTGATATCTGGTTTACCATTATCATTAAAATAAAGATATTGATTACCCGAAGATTTTTTTAGAAAGTGCACATGATATGAGAATCCAATGCGTACTTTTCAAGGAAAGAAGGAGAGAACATCTTACGACCACGCTTGAATGGATCGCTCGAGTAAATCAAGTTTTGTATTTACTCTACAGAGAATAGAAAACAAATACGCGAATGGGCGAACGTTTATTTTGCAAGATCATAAAAGCATTACTTTGTGTACTGGCGATAAAGTACAGAAATTGCTTCCTATATTTTTTTTTTTTTTTTGTTCCCAATATATAATACGAATATAGTGTGAGTGGGCTTTTGCGAGAAAAGTTAATATTTTTCTTACCTCAAATAATATGTCAATAGAATTGTACTAAAAATACATTAATATTAAGACAGCAACAGTCGCATATTTTCCTGAGATATGCTATACGATTTCAATTCGAGGCGAAGCAAAAGGATATTACCTTTTTCGAAATTTTAATCGTTTGCTCTCTTTCTTTCTATTGGCGTATTTGACCGACAACAGTGATATATGACGGTATTACTGCAAAGAATGTTATTTGTTGTAGACTCATTGCAGATTTAACTATCAGTCTGCGTGGCTAAAATTAAGAATATTATGTTTGTAATCATATTATCGATCTAATATCTTTTTCTAGGCAAAGAAGAAGGAGAATGAGTACTTTATTTTTTTTTTTTGCATAGTTTCATGTGAGCGAAGCTATGCAATTGTAGTTTATGTTTATTATTATAACATGAGCTTTTGCATTGTATAATTATAATTTACTATTGACGAAATAGTCCATCTTCGAGTCGATCGTTATTTCTGGTGAGTTTATACCTGAGCTCTTTCCAATTTTATAAAGGCGTCTTATAAAAAAATTATACAATGGACGATAGCATACGACCGGTCGTTATAATTCGATATAGGCCGTTATCGCGTTTGCATTATTCCTCATAAGGTTTTTGAAAATAAACAGATTCAGAACTAACATTCTGGATCTTAATGGAATGTCGCGCTATTTACTGATAGTAATTAATTGCTAAATATTTGTTTTTCTTTTTTCTCTTCTAAATGGTCTTACGTTATGTGTTAATCCTAATTATTTAATTTTTTCATATATATCCTGACGATTGCCTTTGACAAAGTTGTAAGCATATATCATCATTGATAACCATGTTATCGTGTCTTTGAGGTGGAAGAAGAAACTTTTAAAAAATAACTAATATTACCGCGATTCACGATGCGACAACAATGTTAGTTACATATATAGATTATATTGTTCCATTACAAGTGGGAAATTCTGCCAAGAAAAACATTAATCATCATTAAGTGAGAATGTGCATAATTATTACTGGAAGAACTAAATGTGTATGATTAATCTTTAGTGGGAGGTATAAATGAAATGAGTAGTGTGTATGGTTATAAAACAAGAAAGCGAATGCGCGAATGTGTAAGTTAATAAGTAAATAAATAATGATATATGCACTTACTATTGTCTCTGGTGTATATACATCTTTGTGCGCGTGTGTATGCAATGAAATTGTGACAGTAACATTAAGACATACAGTTATTGCATAATATTGAGAAAATACATTAACATTATTGCTCCTTTTACCTCTATAAATAAATACTGAAGCATTGTATTATATATAAATATACTGTTATATATAATATACAGTATATATATATACTGTTTGATTGAGTTATTAACTTGAAAAAAGAAGTTTACATATCACTTTACTTTTTAGACTTACAAGGAGACAACCACATTTGGGAAATAAAGTTTGGGACGAGACTTCATGTGGTTGTAGAGTAATCCCTCATGGTATTACTATGGTCAAGCCGAAAAACCAACTAGGCAGCCAATTACGAGAAGTAACGCTCCAAAGATTTTATATGTGTTTACATGCCAAAAAGTTGTACTGTTTCCCAAGCGCTTCGGTGGTCGAGGCAGTAGCGAAACAGCTTGGTATTCCGTGCCTGAGTCTCGGCTCGTGCACTTTTTTTGTCTTGTCTCTTATTTGTGCATTTTATTAATAAATTATTTGTATGCAATAACAACAATAGTAACTATCAAACTAATTAAATTATATATTAAATATTGTGTATATGGGAGAAAAATATATGAAAACCACCCACCTGTACCATAAAGTTAGATATAATTTGCTTCGAATGTCTTTATGACGATTACCATTCAAGTTCTTGTACAATTATTGTACCATTATTGTACAAGAACTTGAAACAGTACAACTTTTTTAGCATGTAAACACATATGAAATCTCTGGAGCGTTATTTCTCGTAACTGGCTGCCCAGTGCGTTTTATGGCTTGACCATTGTAATACCATGAAGGATTTACAACCGCACGAAGTCTCGTCCCAAACTTCATTTCCGAAATTTGGTTGAACTTTGGTTTGAGTGAACTGACACGGACGTCTTTTCGGCGACTTTGAGCGACTTATTTGTATTTTTTCATGTCAACCGCTGTATATGTAAGGCCGAATTTGTCTGAGGAGTTATATTTAAATGTACAGCGGTCGACATGAAAAGGCAAATCAGTCGCTAAAATGTCGTCGAAAAGATACCCGTGTGAGTTCAGTCTTAGGCGTCTGCCTTTTTATATATCGAAGATACAAAAAAAAAAGTGGCATTGATCATATTTGCACGTCATGCATTTGATAATTTTTCGTATAGAAAGTTCAAAATAATACAATATATATCTTGCGTTTTTAATATCTTTATTACTGAATTTACAATTACAATAAATGTTACAACTCACCGCGAATCGACACTTTAAAAAGAAAAAAAAAAACAAAAAAAACGTAATCTTAATTATTATGAGTTATTACATATGATCACAGATTTATTCACGCGCGATACGAAATTAGTGGTGCAATGCATAAATACTATCCTTATAAAACGATATTAAATTATCTATTAGAAAAACATGAAACATTGCTTACAATAGGATAAATAGAAAAACATCTGTTTTTTTAAATACTTCTCCAATATCACATTAACATACTACCATATTAATATATTAACGTACTATATAATGTATCGCATAAAAGATTTTGAACTTCTTTAAGTTCATTTTTGCCTACAGTGATGGTATGAGTTTTTTGTGGACCATTATAAGGAATAGTTATTTGCGCAGCAAGAATTTGATTTTCTCGCATGGCCTTTGCCATTTCACGATTAGGGAATACGGCAAATCGTGCTTCTGCTCTTCCGCCAATATTCCGTTTGACGGCTTCTTCGCGTATTTGTCCCTGCAAACAATGTTAATTATTAATTATGACAAAATATTTTAAAAACAGTTAAACTTTTGTCAACTTACGGCCAATCTATCAGCTTTCTCTTTATACCGTTGAATCAACATTTGTCGTTCTAATAACTGATATATAGGTTTAGATTTTTCAGACAATGGTGTACTACCTGAAGACGTTTTGTTACGTGCTAAATCAGGTACGGTAGGGAACGTTATTATATTATGGATATCCTAAAAAAAAAAAAGAATAATTTTCACATCAATTTAATTATTTAATTAATACTAGGAAGTACTAATCTTTCACTTACCTTTAAAAGATTATTGGTTTTCTTTTCTAATTCGTTGATATTTACATCTGTGACTTCTGCATTTTTCGCGCACATCAACGGTTTCAAATTTTCCAATTTTGTGCGTAAGGCATCGCATAACAATTTCCGTTTTTGTTGATGTTCGTTGTTTAGAGCTTCCTTGAGTGCGGTTACCTCTTGTATCAAAAATGTATCTACCGTAGTTGAAGTACCTGAAGTTGTTAAAGGTAAATTTCCTGCTGAAACATCTGCCCCAGATGTTGACATTGTCTTCTTTACAAATGACTTTAACTTTTCTTTCAATTGTCCTTTCTCAGTCTCTAAACTATCAATGTCTGTTTGAAGGTGATCCATTGTTTCTTCAAATTCTTTTTCCTAACGACAGAAAGGATGTTTAATATTTAACAAGATCAATTTTATTAAGCAAAAGTTATTAACGCTACGTACCTTCCGTTTAAGTTGATTTTGCGCTTCCTCCAATTTTCTTGTTAATTTTTCAACATTTAATTCGTGTTCATGTTGCTGCGTTGTTAATTTCTTCTCTGCCAATTCTTTTCTCAGGATCATTTCAGATAATTCTTCTTGCTTTTGTCGTAACGCTATTCTTGCTTCACGTATATCGCTATCTCTTGTTTCCAGTTTTCTAATAATTAAGAAATCAAAGTAATTTATATAGATTGTGTTAATTTTTGTATATTAGCTAGTATGTAGGTGGCCCGGGCTTCGCCTCGGTGAAGATTTAGATACACTATACCACATATAATAGTATAATAATAATAATATTATTGCCTATGTAGTATAGTGCATCTAAACCTTCACCGGGGCGAGGCCCGAGTCACCTACGTGCTAGTTATGCATTCAAATCAAGCAGCTACTGCTCTGCAGAAAGAATATCGATAGCCACATAGATGAGAGAGAGAGAGACAAATGACATTGTAAGAAATGCTTGAGAATAAAAAAAAAAGACGCATTTAAATCTTGTGTGTCTTGTAGTGTCAAAGCCTTTGTGAAACAAACAGACAGCATAAATACCTTAATAATTTTCTTGCATGAATACTTATATTTATGTATTTGACACGGTTAATGGCGGCTTTTCTTCCCATCAATAATATAAGCCATCAACCGTGGAAATTTGTTTAATTTTATAAAAGTTATAGACAAAAAACTGTGATTTTCCATTTTGAATTTTATATATAAAAATAATAATAAAAATTATAATAATAATAATAATAATAATGATAATAATGATATTGATGATGATGAAACAATAATGATAACAGTTTTGAAGGAATACGTTACCTGCTAAGTACTTTGGTTTCTTCTGCTTCTTTCCTTGCTACTTGGGCTCTTATGAATACTGGTGCCACTGGTTCATTCGCTTCCTGTTGTTGCGAAATAGGTCCTGTCATGGCTAGGTCGTTTTCACATTCTGTCATTCTTTGTGCCAAGTTGGCTGCAAACTGTTGCACAACTGTTAAACTAGATTTTATTGTTGCTACTGGCCCCATGTCTTCGCTATCATATACTTTCTCACTAGCTATGGCAGCTATATCTTTTAGTTTGTCTGCTGTAAGGCCTGCGTCCAAATCTAACAAACAATTTGATCATTCGTTAATTTGCATATTTAATTATTTCATGTATTATTGAGTTTAGGATATTCACCACCACTATTCGCGACGATAGCTTGTAATGCGCTTTTCAATGAAATTTGTAATGTTTTCATAATTTTCACAGAAGCTTGATAACATATAAACAATTGAGTACTATGATTCTCATCCAGTCCCAAGTTCGCATTCATTAAATTTCCAGAATGATCTCGAGGTACGCGTCTTCTAGCAGACTTCAAATGTTGCTGTATTACCTCGCAAGTTGTTTCAGCATATTGACAGAGAAGTCCTAGATGAGGAATACTGGATTACATATTAAAGCAGTATTATATTTAGATATAATATTGGTAAAAATAAATCTAACGAACCTATATCACCAGTGTCTCCTTGAATGAGAGCCTTTATAGCTGCAGCATCAGTTGCAATAGCATCGCAAGCATTACCTAAACTTCTAGTTCCATTAAAGACCAAACGAGCTTGATTGATTGGTGCGTTTTCTCCGAATAATATCGCAAACATCGTAGAGAAATATTCGCAACATTTTTCAACAGCATCCACCGAAAGATTTTCATCTAACTGATCCGTCTTAGCTAATTCGATCAACGAGTCCACTGATTTTTCTTGTGCTACCATTTCTGGGAATGCAGCTCCTACTTTGAGCAATGTTTCTGGACTGCAGACATTAAGGGCAGACTCGAAGCAACCGAGAGCAGTTTGTAGTGCATACATACACGCGCAAAGACGTGATCGAAAAGCGTATTGCTCGACGGAATGACCTTTCATTACGGTTGCCCTGCCAGAAATATATGATGTTTCAGCAACATAAATACATTTGCTACTGTATTATTTTAGATTCTCACCTGTCTATTTTTTCAGCTGGACCGTATTTCTGTCTAACTTGTGACGCCAGTATACCTGTCTTACGTATCATTCGCGGAATAAGTAAGAGAGTTAAGATCGCATCATGATCTCCGCCACGTGCTAAGAACGCAGGGGACATGAACGAAAGTAAATAGCGGACATGACTTTGAGCTTCTTCTGCATCCAATCTTCGTATCTCGAGATCGACGGCTTTCGTCTGTGCTCGACTTTCAGCAAAAGTTTTTTGAAAGTCCAATATCTCGGCTAATTGTTGCGCTGCTCCTACAAATAATTGGAATTCTGTGTAACGATATATCCGACGCTTATTTTTTATTAAGAGTGTCATTCAAAATGTATAGATTAACCTGGTGTGATAGATTTGGTAGATTCCGTCGATTGCACTCGTTGCTGCAATTGCACACACTGCTCTTGTAATTGATGCGTAAGCTCTCGGAACTTTGCTATAGTAAGCTCACGATCTGCTAATGTCTCTAAAGCCGCATCTCGATGCCGATGAGCGTCACGAGCTGCTCCAAGCGCAAGATCCAATTCTTCTCTTAATTCTAATTCCAGCTCTTTAGAAGACTCGGCAAGTTGGTCAGACATATCCTGAATATGAAGAATCATGAATTAATTTATATCGCGCAATAACTACTATTGTATTAATATTTCATAAAGTCACGGAAATATGTTAAAAGTTATACCTGCAGAGCTTCTAAATCTGCAATAGCTTCTTCGAGTTCTACAACTTTCTGTTCCAAAGCCATCTTTTTTTCACCTAGCACTTCTACCATTTCTTCAGCACCTAATGCTGCATCAACCTGTATGTACAGTGAAATACGCACTCTTTGTAAAAGAAAAAAAACATATTTTTGCTTTTATATGAAAAACATCACACATACTTGTTCCTGTAAATCTGCTATCTGGTGTTCCATTTCTTCGACACGCGCAGATAATTTTTCTTTTGTACGTCCCAATTCCAAGATTTCCGATTTTTTCTGATCCAAATCTTTTTGAAGTTTTTGAAATTCATGTTTCTCATGTGCTGAGAGATCACGCATTCTTACAAGTGTTTCACGTAATCTACTATTTTGTTGTTCTAATTGCTTTACCTCATAACTTGTCGCACTTGTAGTCGATCCTCCTCCCGATGTCTAGATATTAAAATAATGTTAAGGCTTTTCATTAAATTTATCTATTTATTACTAAATTTATATAATATAGATATCTCAATACCCTTTCTGACATTTCATTACGAAGAATTTCCAAGTCTAGTGTTTGTTCTTCTAATTTTTCTTTCAATTGCTCCAATTCTATCTGGAGTGTTTCAGCTTTTTCTTCTGCCATTTCTTTATCCAGCGTTGCCATCTCTACTGTCTCTGCAAGATCTGCCATTTCATCTTGGTATTGCTCTCTAGCTGCCTGTGCCTCCCTGGTTTCTTGTTTAGCCCGTTGAAGTTCTCTCTGAAGGCTAGCCTTGAAATAAAGAACATAATATATAATAGCACAGAAATAATATTTAACAAAGTTTAACATGATATTACATTTTTTTTTTTCAAATTTTTATATACATACTTGGTTTTCCATAACTTTTGCTTTAAATTCAAGAAGTTGTTCAACTTGAAGTTTTGTCTTTTCAAAATCTTTCATTCTCTCTTTATCCTGTATTCGTTTCACTCTTAATGTTTCTACCTTTTCATTCAAGTCACGTACCTAAATAATTACATGTAATGCTTAGAGAGGAAATATAATACTATATCTTTCGAAATATAAATGTAATATACCTGAGCTTTTAAATTATCATTTTCTTGCATTAGTTGTAAGTGTGTTAACTTTTCTTCTACTAAATTAGAAGCTGCGGCTGAACCAGCCATCACTTGACCAGGAACAAATTGTGGTTTTAGAGTTTCCACAAAGCCTGTCTGAATTATAGAAAAAAAGAAATTCCAATGAATGTATTGCTTGAATCTGGGTGTCTTTTTTACTACCACATTAAAAAAATGTCTAAAATATTTTGTAATCATTTACAACTAACAATACAATCTATCCATGGCAATTTGTAAATAGTGCAAGTAGAAGTAATGTGATATTATACACTATTGTGTTAATAAAAAAGAACACCCACTAACTTTAAATGAAAGATCAATATTTCTATGGTCAATATTTACATCTCATATCTGCTTGTTCTTTTTCACGTAAAATTTTAGTATTCAGATATATAGAGAACAAGAAAATAAATTAATAAAGGTATCATGATATAATAATAAATAGGTGATTCTAGATTTGAGATGCAAATATGAACTCTTGTGTTTAACGATAATGTTCTTGCAAATGCAATCAGTAAAATTAGTTCCTTTTTGAAACGATTAATGAGATTAGTTATGACAATAGACACCAACAAGACATAACCCAGTTATGCCTAATGCCCTTTGAATTACAACCATCCTGTTATACTTGCGTTTTACCCCCATGTAAATATGTAAAGTATAAAAGCACCCTATTAATGGTCTTTAGGCACATCGGGGCTAGAAAGAAGTTCTATTAATTCCAGTAAAATAATTTGATTCTAATACAGAATGTTCCTAAAGTCATCAAGTTGAATAACTTTTGGAACAATCTACAGAATTGGTTTTAATGACTTATTGCAGGTTTGCTATTTACTCATGAAGTACAGTATTGGCTATTATGTCTAACTTCTTCACTAATTTATAAAACATTATATGCTTCATTATCATAAGTATCTAAATTCTATTACTATATTTGAAAAAGTAACTGGTCAAGCAAAATTACACCTTTGTATCACAATGATGTTCGATGAATTTTTTAATAATAATCGTCATCATCATCATTATCATCATTATTAATATTATTACTGTGAACAAATTGCAAACAAAAGTTGCTATGTAACAGTTAAAACTGTTTAATGATAAATACCCCATCCTTGTGTATAGTTACCGTAAACCATCGAACCATCGTAAAACACAACCAACTAAGCGAATTAAAGAAAAATGATGAGTATGAAAAAGAATAAAATTAAATTAAGATCATAATCTGTAAATACAAGAAAGTCCATTAAAGTGCAATTATATAATTTGTTATGGCCATGTGTTATGATTATGAAAATTGTTGACATACAACTAGTATGAGAAAGTACAGGGGCAGAAAGGTGATGTGTTAAGTACTGAGACATTACAATTAATTAGTATTAATTACATTATTGTGATCATCTTGGGCCTTTGGCTTTTTGCCGGAAGGTGAGCTCGTGCTAGGGGACTTCTGAAACACGTATGTGCATTCCCACATGAATAATTCTGTGCCAGCAGAATCCTTTAACTTGTCCTTGTGATATATAGTTGTCAAAATGCTTCAATGTTAGACCATTTGAAGATCAAACTCTCTGACCATTTGAAAGCACATGCATGAAAATCTATACTTAATTTATTACTGTTGATTCACAGGGTAGAATATGTTTACTATAGTTATGATTAATATACAAATAATTTAGAAACACAAAATTTTAAATAAAAACTTATTTAGTATTCAGATGTAAAGTTATTTGACCAGAAATTTTATATTGTTCAATAAATATTCTTTTCTTATCGCAGTGGCGGGGAACCTACTGTCTAGTGAATTATCAGCTATAAACTGGTAAACAAAATCTCTGCATACTAGTAATTGAATCACTTATTGTTTCCTTCAGAATAAATTACTTTCAATATAGTTAAACATATTAAGTATATATTAAATACATACTACTTGTATAGTGATAGCAAAATCCATTGGTTATAACAATGTAGTACCTACATAAACATTAAAGAATATCGAAATAGTATGCAATACGTTGTGCTAGAAATTAGTCTGGATGTACTGTGTGATAACAACTTACATACTAGTGACTTGCGAGTACAGGAGGATAGTGTAATCACAATATTTATAGCACAACACAAAACACAATATGCTGAACTACCATATACGTGTGATAGTTTTAAAAACTGAAACCTAAAGTATGGAAGACATTAATCAGCATATATTACTTTCAATCTGGTCAAATGTGTTCCAATTGTAAGCTAGCAGGATGAAAAAATTACTTAACAAATTAGTTAATATATTTCAAAATGTATTTGACAATAATTTTGAGTCATGCGTAAATCCCCCCTGATTAGACAATTTACAAGTTACAAAAACAATATTTTCTCCTTACTCTCACTGTTACATATCTGTCACTGTACTTGTATAGCAATGTGCAAACACATTTGGAGACTTTGAATTAAGTTTTAAAAAACTTGCAACTAAATATATTATAATTAAAAATGTTTGTGTATTGGTAAGATTTCCCACCTCTGCCTAAATAAATGTTTTAAATGAATCATTCTTCGTATGTAAAGCATATTTTAGTTTAGACATTCTAAGCTACATGTACTTTATACCACTGATAATTATCACATTATAATAATTAGTTAATACCTCTATAAATGATGCTCGTTTAGTTGCTGTAGGAGCTGGTATGAATGTTTCCCCACCATCTTTACGCTCATGTGGAGGTCCTGGTACATTTTCAGTGCTTAAGGTATTGAACTGTGTTTTACTGCCAACCAAAGATAATCGAGAACTATAACAAACAATAATATTTGCAGTATATACACAAAGATCTGTATTCACTATTCACATACTCAAAATAAATGGAAGTGGAATTCAACAATCAATAAGAATAATTACAAAGATTTAGTCAAAGAAGTGTTTTGACTGTTGCATACTATTTAAATTAATAGTGAATACAGATAAAAATATATCAAACAAATAGTTACATAGTGACATGAGAACTTTATCCTATTATGCTATATTTAATAATTACCTAAATATTCTGCTTTTAATTTAACATTAGACAGGTGATGGAATGGTTTTCAAATGTCTCTAACTGATTTGACTGTTAATATACTAATAAGTTTTATCTGTAATCTAGATGATATTTTACTAAAAATGAAACGTAAGTGCAAGTTATAAAATATAGTGGAATTACTCTATACCCAAGATTAATTATGAAATAGGCAAAAAATGATTAATGATGTTTAAGTTTACATAGGAATAAAAATAATGAATGTCATGCTCTACACGAATAGTAAATCACTAGTGGTCTTTCTAGCTCTTCAAAAGTAATTATATTCATTACTTTTTAATTATATAGATATTTACTTATGAAATATTTTGTAGCTTATTTTATGTTAGAAGACCACACGTGCTTCATGTTTTACATTAATAAGATATAGCTATATCAAAGAATGCAAATGTGGAGATACAACAGTTTGACACCTTATTTTAGACAATTCCTTACCCAGAAAGCCTGTCACTCTGTTGTCGGTTAATCTGTGCTGGAGATGTTTTTCTCCGTACTCTTTTGTGAGCAGCATATACATTTCAATGTTACATTAATATATCCAGAGAGAATACATAAAAGTAAAGTTGATATTAATATTCACAAATAATGATGTAAAGTTACATTTAAGTTCTGTTCCTTGGAGTCTCACGAAAAAAGTAAAAATTGGAAAAGGTAAATGTTTTTATCTTAGAAAGTGCAGATATAAACTTACGCTGTAGGTTCATTCCTTCGACGCATACTCATGCTGGCATAAAACAGACATTTTATAGAAAAATAATAAAATTTTTAAAATTTAGGACACATTTTATAAACAAATAACAATTTCTAGTGCTACTTAGGGAATATCATACATAAGGTAACATGTGCAGGTATTCATATTTTAAACAATTTATGTTATAATAAATGCCTACCCTATTAAAATAAATGAGGGAAAGTATATAAGGTACTTAATACAGGCTACCTGAGTAAATAGTTGCTTTATCTTTGGAAATAGAATAAAATATTTTAGATAAAAGTTATTTTACTTAGAGTAAAATGTAATACATAGAATGAAGTTATTGCAGTGACAATATTTATATTGTATTAGTATGTAATGAAGATATAAATTAATGAAAGCAAACCTATTAAGACGGCTTCTAGCTCTAACTGCACTTCCTTCGTCAGGAGTTGTAGCACTGCTACCTGCTGAAGATGGACTGGCAAGCTCTGTTCTATTACCAGACTCATCCAGCAATATAATTTGTGCTTGGCGTACAAACATTCCATGATTATCTGAACACTAATGACATAAATGTTAAATAGTTGAATGCAATGGTGAAATTAACAGTTTATATTACTTCTGTTAATATAATTCTGCAGGAATTATTTTATTCTATACATTCAAGTCGAAAATACCTAATACACACCTTAAAGTATGACTGTCCTTTGATAGTACCATTATTTTTTCCCTTTGGTTCATCAAGTATTACACCAATCCATTTTCCAGATGCAAAATTAGGATAACCAATATAAGCAATTACACCCTGACAATCTTTGCCAGATATTTCAACGCGTTGACCGACTTTATATGACATTTTTACTTTTAATGAATCTGTAAATTCAATGCCCTTACTGTCAATCATTCACTACTTTCGATATAATACAGTTTGATCCAGGGTATGGGCACTCAATGTATTCGCTCCGTGCATCCACCTGGAGGGGATACGATAATCGACCGAAGCGCACGAAGCGGCGAAAGAAGGTAAAAAAGGTGGAAAAATAGTACAGCAATCATAGAGAATTATTAAAAAAAATGGGCCATATTTCGTGTTGTGTGGTGAATTGCAAAAACAATGGCCTAAATAGCAACTCTACATTTTATCGCTTCCCAAAAGCCAAGTATAAAACAGAGCAGAGAAAGCGATGGATTGCTGCTGTAAAAAGAATAAAGTAGGTACCCTAACCTCACTTTTAAGCATTTCGCATGTAAAGCGTGATTCGTGTAACTCATACGTGTTTTATCGTAATTTAGTTCCGATGGTACACCTTGGCATCCAACGCCATCCAGCTGCATATGCAGTGCGCATTTTTTTAATAATAAAAAATCTGAAAATGAATTAAGTCCTAGTTATGTGCCAAGCATATTCCCTGCTGCATATGGAGTAAAAGCTGTCAATCGCAAGTCATCGGTAGAGCGGTATGTAATTGATCTATAATTTCTACAATTTATCTAAAATGTACTTCCAGTTTTGTTTAAAATAATTATCTATTCTAGGCATAATCGTTATATGAAGCGAAGAAATTTGAAAATGGAGTCAGCAATTAGAAAGAAAGAAGTGGTCATTATGGTGCAAATGGAGACGAATGTTACTAATTTAGTAGTTGATGATGTTCCAATAAATCAAACTAACACGGAAGTGTATGAGGATCAAGAGTGCCAAGCTAATATTTTTTCCAATTGTACTCAGCCAAAAAAAATGTTTATCTGCAACAGATATATTTATGAGAATGGTTGTTGTCATGCTGAAGTTCAGACAACTATAATTGAAAATACTAATATGATTGTAGTACCTAATAAAAAAAAATACAAGGATAAACAGTGTGGTACATTGGAAAAAATCTTTGTCGAACAGTTTGTTCAAGTAGATGTGGCAGACAGCAAATGTAAAGATGCTGGTAATTTTGATGGGTTTTCATCGATCAAAACCAAAGAACAATTGTTAGATCTTGCTGGAGTAAGCTTAGAAAATTTCGAATTCCTATTAAAAGCTGTGAAGACTAATAATTTAGACAACATGAAAATGTCAGCCAAAAATGCACTTTTAATATTTTTAATTAAGATGAAAACAGGATTAACTTTTTCTGCCATAAGTGTTTTATTCAATGTTCACAGAACAGCCAGTAGAATATTTCATTTATGTTTACAAGTGTTAGTTACAGCTACTTTAGAATTAGTTTTTTGGCCTGCAAAGGATATAGTACAAGGAACAATGCTGAAGTGTTTTTATACTGATTATGCTAACACTCGTGTAATAATTGATTGCACTGAATTCGGAATAGAAGTTCCTGCAGGCGTCGATAACCGTGTGTTCTGAAAAGCAAAATCTTAAAAATTTAAATACACCGGACAGTACTTACGTGTTTTTTTTGTTTTAAATAATAAAGGATATCGTGGATATCAAACACACGAAGCACAATTACGAAAGTATGCTTCTTTCTTAATTAATCGCATTTTTTTTTACAAATCGCTATAGTACTCTGTATTTTTTCCACCTTTTTTGCCGCTTTCTAACCACCAGATGTCACCATGCGTCGTGCACGGAGCGAATAAGCCAGTGTCTGGACACTCCTTCCCCCTCCACAAGGACCAAAGTCAGCCCCTAGGGGGGCCAACCCTTAAAAAAAAAAAATATGAAGCAGATTTTGATTATACTGCATTGGTCACAGTGGCTATAAGACTGGTGGCGCACCCTTCTCAACCTCGTTCAGCCCCGGAGTCAGCCCCGATCTCAGCCCCGCTGGCCGGCGTAAACCCCTTAAAGCAGCTAACCCGTCAACCTTCTAAGGCCGCAAGCCGGCTAATGAGAAGGGGCACGTAACATATACATACTTGTAAAAAAAAGGCGTCTTTCGAATAAATAGTGACACAGATTAATTAAAATAATGTATTGATAGTGCTAGATTCATTCTTCGAAATTGTTTATCGATGTTTAACAGATTCATTGTAATAATAAAACGACAGCCGACAATAAAAGAATACTTATTAATAACGCGACTTGAAAAGTAAGGAGTTTTTATCCTTTCGTTATTATTATTTATTCTCCCATCCATCCTTTTTTTATATCTTTGTATTGTTGTGAGTTCCGCGCCAAATACTTGACGGAATAAATAACCCGCCCCAACAATTATTTAAGATTTAATTAGGGGTAAATAAGCACAAAGATATGAAAAAAGGATGGATGGGAGAATAAATAATAATAACGAAATGATAAAAACTCCTTACTTTTCAAGTCGCGTTATTAATAAGTATTCTTTTATTGTCGGCTGTCGTTTTATTATTACAATGAATCTGTTAAACATCGATAAACAATTTCGAAGAATGAATCTAGCACTATCAATACATTATTTTAATTAATCTGTGTCACTATTTATTCGAAAGACGCCTTTTTTTTACAAGTATGTATATGTTACGTGCCCCTTCTCATTAGCCGGCTTGCGGCCTTAGAAGGTTGACGGGTTAGCTGCTTTAAGGGGTTTACGCCGGCCAGCGGGGCTGAGATCGGGGCTGACTCCGGGGCTGAACGAGGTTGAGAAGGGTGCGCCACCAGTCTTATAGCCACTGTGACCAATGCAGTATAATCAAAATCTGCTTCATATTTTTTTTTTTTAAGGGTTGGCCCCCCTAGGGGCTGACTTTGGTCCTTGTGGAGGGGGAAGGAGTGTCCAGACACTGGTATAAGCCATATAAGCATAGGAGCCGTCAGTTTGATCAAGTTTGATCATAGTAGGTATATACAGTAACGCAACTCTCCCGATTTCATGTTGCTCAAAATGGAATGCGTATGCGCGAACGAAAGCGGCAATTCCGAAGCGCCATCTGAACCAGTGTAAAGAGCGCGTGCTGCTCCCCACCACTCGCCTTTGCAAGAAATTGCATAGTGTAAAGGGGGTTTACCATCTTCTTAAACTTCGTAATTCGAAGAAGTTAAAGAGAGATAGCAGCGCCTCTTCCGAAAAATATCATTATTGAACTTGTAACCAATCATCGTAATGCATCATAGTAATATGCATATAATCTTGTGAAAGTTTCCCTCCTATAGTAATGTATCTAGGTTTCTGTCAAAACAGCGGTAAAGAGTTGTTTATGTTAAGTCTGGTTACGTCTGCCAAGGGCATTTATGTCCATTTTCGACAATAGATGAAAGAAATTATTCTTTTTGTAAAAAATGTCACAGCAAACTGCCGTTGTACAAACTTCTAGTGCAGGTTCAGAAATAACTCCTGTACTTGGAAATTTACAATCTGTTGGTCCTACCAATCAAACGTTACCAGTTATGTCTACTATGCAAAGTAATAATACAGTAGTACCCATTTTGCAATCACAAACACAAAGTCAACAATCTCAGTATACACCGCAACCACCAAAACAGCAGACGGCACAACATTCATCTATATCAAGTTCTTGTAATGACTTTCCACAAGTATGTTGTAAGGATATAGATTCACAAGCTTATACACAAAATATTTAGTATTTTCATGCTTCCAGTTCCTTACTAAAACGCGTTTACAAGATTTAGTAAGAGAAGTAGATCCAACAGAACAATTGGATGAAGAAGTAGAAGAAATGCTTCTACAATTAGCAGATGACTTTGTTGAGACAACGGTAAATGCAGCATGTCTTCTGGCCAAACATCGTCATGCAAATACAGTGGAAGTAAAAGATGTACAACTGCATTTAGGTAACTTCATATTAAAAATTTGATAACACTACCAATATTAGTGATTTGCATGGATTACACTATTTTACATTGACTACTTCTGTAATGTAAATATTATCAAAGACTAATGTGATCTGTAAGAATTGTAAATATTGAACACTAAGTACAAACTGGAATAATTTATTTATAAAAATTGCAGAAAGGAATTGGAATATGTGGATACCTGGTTTCGGTACTGATGAAGTTCGTCCATATAAAAGAGCGACTGTAACAGAAGCGCATAAGCAAAGGCTGGCACTAATACGAAAATCAATAAAAAAATATTAAACATTCTAAGGTTCCTATATGTAAAAAAGATTATAGTTGCATTACTTGTAATCAAAAATTTTATACTTGTATGCATTCATGTGTTAGTACATGAATTGTTACTATATGATCTATTATATTAATATGAGATCATAGCTATTAAGTTATATCCTTACATAAGAAAAATTTACTTGTTATTCCTACACTGTTTTGACAATTAGCTTTATGTCATCCATTATGGAAGCAAGTCAAAATCAAATTAACAATCTTAAAAATATAGTTTCTAAAACAATGGTATTCAAATGTTGTTCTCAGTTTATATAAAACCGTTGGACAAAATATAATATTAAATTTTCATTAAACTAGTATACAATTCTCTCTTTCTATGTATTGGCAATTAACGTATATACACGTCTCGTTGGATCGAATAGGCTTTACATTTCTTCTTCTTCTTTTGTCTATGGTACGTTCACGGTCTTAAGCTATAACCAGGTAGTTAGTCTTTAGATTTATTTTCTGTAGTTATTTCCATGTTTAAATAAAAACGTTACCATATTATGATCTATAAAGTTATTGGTCAACGCTATACTTTTATACAGGATTTTAGTTTTATGCTAATCATTCGAAATTTCCATTGGTCCCTTACATTCGAGAGCTCGATTAGTTGAAGCGAATGATATATCGAAGTGAAGTCGATTATTAGTATATCGCAAAGGGAAGTGATGGCCTTTCTTTCGTGATCATACTGACAGAGAGGAACTAATGTGAGTATAATGCTCTGGTTTTTAAGATTATTTTGATAAATATTCCAGAAAATAGACTAGCCTTCCATTTTATTAACGTTTATAATCTTTTTTCATTCAAATTTGATCAATAAAACTGCTGTAAAAATAATAAAATGCAAATATTACAAATACCACGTGTCACATTTAGTTGGTTATGTTTTCATAAATTAAATAATTACAACGTGTACTTTATTATAGAATGGCGGACACTGCTCCAGCCGCACGTGGAGGTTTTCGCGGAGGTTTTGGTAGTCGTGGTGCTGGCGGAGACCGTGGAGGCCCTCGAGGTAGAGGTCGTGGTGGAAGAGCCAGAGGACGCGGTCGTGGTCGTGGGAAGGAAGATAGCAAAGAATGGGTGCCTGTTACTAAGCTAGGGCGTCTAGTTAGAGATGGAAAGATACAATCTCTAGAACATATTTACCTTTTTTCTTTGCCCATCAAAGAATATGAAATCATTGATAAATTTCTTGGTCCTGAACTTAAAGATGAAGTTCTCAAAATCATGCCAGTTCAGAAGCAAACTAGAGCTGGTCAGCGTACCCGTTTTAAGGTATGCAATTTATTTTATCATTCTTTAATAAAGATAAACTTTTCTAATCAATACTTTCTCTGTGAATTATTAATCTAATGTAGCTTTGGAACCTTTTATAGGCCTTTGTAGCAATTGGAGACACCAATGGTCATATTGGTTTGGGAGTAAAGTGCTCCAAAGAAGTAGCCACTGCTATCCGTGGTGCTATTATCCTTGCCAAACTTTCAGTAGTACCTGTACGCAGAGGTTATTGGGGAAACAAAATTGGTAAACCACATACGGTACCTTGCAAAGTCACTGGTAAATGTGGATCTGTTCAAGTGCGTTTAATTCCTGCACCTAGAGGTACAGGTATTGTATCTGCACCAGTTCCCAAAAAGCTCTTGCAAATGGCTGGTATCGAGGATTGTTACACATCAGCCAGAGGATCCACTTGTACTCTTGGCAATTTTGCAAAAGCCACATATGCCGCCATAGCTAAAACTTATGCTTATTTGACACCAGATCTTTGGAATGAGCAGCCTTTACTTAAAGCACCATACCAAGAGTATGCTGATTATTTGTCAAAGAACCATAGAACTGTAGCAGGTCAGCGAGCTGCAGAAGTTGTTTAAACAATAAAATCGAATTTCACGAGAACCCCCATCAATTGCTGTGTTTTTCTTACTTCCCAAATATTTATAACAGAATCTTATATGTATAAGCGATAATCTCATTTCATTATTTTGTTTTAAATGTTATTTATTTTATTATAAATAAAGGAAAAAGAATTATACAAGACGTTAAGCATTTTCTGTAGATAAATTTTTTGAATTTTTGTACTCCTTATATGCTTCATTGAAAGTTTCCAAAGTATGATCACAAACTTTTTCCAAATCTTCAAGTCCACGTTTTAGTACATCAGCGGCTCGTCCTTTTTTCGTTTGTATTCTAAAGTGCATTTTAGCTTCTGCTGGATGAGGTACAGTATAACCACAAAACTCTACATCTGGACTAGAATAAAAGTAAAGATTAAAATCTAATAAATGTCAGCTTTTATATTACATATAATTTTATGAAATACTTACTATTGGGATATTATAAATCGTAATGTATTCCCTAATGTGTGGCCTTCTTCTAAAAATACAAAAGTTCTCGATTTATCTCCATGTATCTGGTCACCAGCAAGCTACAACGAATAAATATATTACATTAATGGGAAATAATTGTTTTATGAAGTTATAGGAAAAATCACGGTAAATGTTCGCAGATTAAGATTTAGTTCTATATTTTGTACCTCTGCAAGACGTCCCATTCTAACGTTGTATATTGTCTTAATGTTTTGTAGAATTTTCTTCTTCTATTGAAGAATTATCATCAAATTTGTAAGTTTTTATAGGTTAGCAAGTCGAGATGTTATAAAAATTGCGATCTCTTTAATCGAGTTTATTCCTTAAAAGTATCGATTATTTACTCCCATTTAGTAGTATTTCAATGTTTTATATATATATATATCTTTAAATTTATATTTTAGAAATATTTATTCATAGAGGTTATCTATGGCATTTTATGAAAAAAAGGAAAAAGGAATAACTCCTACAGATTCAAAATAAACGGAAGTATGTCATTTTCTAGGATTTTGCCGTATTAAACTGCTATTATGGCGGTAGATTCAAATACTCCAAGTATTATTTATCATGACATGGATTTTATAAAAAATTCTATTGACTTAGCATCGTCATATTATATATCGATATTTATTAACAATAATAAATAAGAAATAAAGACAATTTGTTAAATAAACTATTACATCATTCGTTCATACTGACATCATAAAAATAAATAAAATTCCTGTATATTACATATAATTCATGTATCGTACTAAAATATATAGCCAATCGATAAAATTTATTCGTCACAACCGAATGAATAGGAAACTCTTGTAAAGTTTCAGTGAGATTAATTACCAATCAGTGACATACATCATAAACATGTGCGATGATATCGCATGGTATTTTATACTCCTTACGTATGTATGTAGTACATACAGAGAGATGCATTAATGGCGCAGGGTGGGGATGCCCTCTCCAGTTACCCAACGTTCCCTCTCCATATGCCCACTTCTCCGTCTCCGCTGGTATCTACGTCACGCGCAATGCTGCGCGCGTCGGGTAGCTGGCGAGAGTCTCCCCACTTCCCTATCCATGTCGCCGCCGCTGTCGGTTCGGTTACGAAGTACCCAACGTTATCGACACTCATATCGATTTTCTTAAAATTTCGATTTCGTAAAATCAATTCGATACCAAAGTACTTGATTTTGAAGTATCAATTATTATCAAGTATTAGTATCAATTTTTGACACTGATACTTTCTCAATATCGATATTACAATATTTTCCTGTTTTATATCGACATATATCGACACTTTTATGAAAATGCCAAAATACAAAAAACTTATTTGATACTTCTGTGAAAAGAAGAATACAATCAGCTAAGGTCAATTCGTTCGATCATTCGCATAAATAAAAATTCTAAGAAAATTGATACTTTTCAATACGTCGCTAACGTCATCGATAATAGCGAATCGATATTTGTAAAACGGTATCGATAGTATCGATACAGTATCATTCCCACCTGTAGCAGTGCTTCAGGCGCTTGGGGAAGAAGCGACGATCGCTAATAAAAGAGTGGATCTCAATACTAATGATACTAATGATACTAATACTTGATAATAATTGATACTTCAAAATCAAGTACTTTGGTATCGAATTGATTTTACGAAATCGAAATTTTAAGAAAATCGATATGAGTGTCGATAACGTTGGGTACTTCGTAACCGAACCGACAGCGGCGGCGACATGGATAGGGAAGTAGGGAGACTCTCGCCAGCTACCCGACGCGCGCAGCACTGCGCGTGACGTAGGATACCAGCGGAGACGGAGAAGTGGGCATATGGAGAGGGAACGTTGGGTAACTGGAGAGGGCATCCCCACCCTGCGCCATTAATGCATCTCTCTGTACATACGAAATGCGTCGGGTGTGTGTGCGCATACTTATGTTGCGTCAATCATACAGTGTTTATACAAAAGAGGGGGTTGGAGGTGAGGTGGTCACACACATTTCCGGTTTGCAAAGTAATTTCTGTCTGCTTTTTGTTACGTTAGAATAAGGTGTAGAGATCGCAAATACGTCGAAGCGACTTCTTACGATATGAGACCGTCCACTTCGTAACGCATCTTGGAAGACTATTCGCTATCGAATCGTTTATAATCTTTTTGTCGGGAAAGATGCGATCATAATCTTTTTACTTGTGAGTGATTATAACCTTTTTTTTTGAAGAATTTTACCGAATAACTTTACCGTCTGTTTGCTGCCAATTTTTTTCGATTCATTATCTATTTTTGGACATTTGTAAGGGGTACAGATAATTATCGTTTCGTAAAACAGTTGTCGTCGCGTTATAGCATAAATGTTGAAGATGTAGATTTTCGAAATGTTTTTAGATTTATCATAATAAATAGAATAATGTCATTAAATACATACCCTCTCAACCTAGAATGGTTAATTTTTAAAATTTTTCGCGTCCGGCACAAAGCAAACACTTTTTAAAAGATTGTTTAATATATTTTTAATCAAAGAATTCAAGTTTCAGGTTGAACTCTAATATTAATATTTATCTTTCAGGATCGGTCATGATATGACTAACTGTATCAATGAATTATTAAAATTTTTGTCAAAACTGTTCAAGAAGCATTGTCCTCATTTTATAATCAAATAATTATAGTGGTTGGAGATATTTAAACCAACGAATATTATATTCGGACTGAATCTTACTGTATTATTAAACATGTCTGCAAATAATGAAAGTGTGAATACTAATACGTGTGTTGTATGTTATAAAAATGTTGAAATTTATAGTATCGGGATGTGTGAGCATCCCGTATGTTATGAATGTAGTACGCGGATGAGAGTGCTTTGTCGTCAAAATGAGTGCCCCATTTGTCGTCAAGATTTACCAAAAGTTGTTTTTACAAGAGAGATTAAACCATTTCGTTACCTCAGAAAAGGAAATTTATTGGATACACGATATGACATTTATTTCGATAGCATTGACATACAAGAGAAATTTTATGAGTTATTAGCTGACGTTTGTACAATTTGTGAAGAGAAAAAAGTCTTTAGTAATTTTCAAAGTTTAAAAGATCATATGAGACATCAGCATGAACTTCATTATTGCGATCTTTGCGTGGAAAACTTAAAGGTATATTCGCATTTATCATATTGGTACCACATCCTCTTCCACCAAGTATGTGTCATAATATAATTTTATTTAATTTATTGCAGATTTTTTCTCGTGAAAGACGTTGTTATACGAGATCAGAACTTGCTCAACATCGAAGGAAAGGTGACATAGATGACAGGAGTCACAAAGGGCATCCGCTTTGCGAATTTTGTGATCAACGATATATGGATAATGATGAGTTGTATCGTCATTTAAGACGAGATCATTTATATTGTCATTTCTGTGATGCAGATGGATTACATCAGTATTACAGCTCATATGAGTACCTTCGAGATCATTTTAGACAAGAACATTTCCTATGTGAAGAAGGAATGTGTGTAGATGAAAAATTTACTAGTGTATTCAGAACTGATATAGACTTGAAAGCTCATAAAACCAGCGTTCATGGAAAACAATTGAGTAAAGCAGCAGCCAAACAAGCTAGGACTTTGGAATTAGAATTCACATTGGCACCTCGAGGTGAGAGCAGAATTAGTAGAAGAGGCATGCCAGGAACATCAACTTCCAAAAGTGCAAGAGATTATGGTTTTAGAGATCATAATTCTAGAGAATATCAACAACCAGCGGCATCAACTAGTTCAAGCAATTTTCAAGCTAGTATAGAATCTTCAAATACTTTTATTAAGCAGCCTTCTGTTGATGTTCAAAGTAGAGAAGAATTTCCAACTTTGGGTAACTGTGCTTTCATACCTAATTTGAATCAATCTAAGGGTAGAGGTAATGTAACTATTCGTAGTACTGTAAGACCTCAATCATTGGCTGTTACCGACGAAAACTTCCCTGCATTGGGTCCTGAATCCACTAGTGCTAATGTTTCTAAAACTGTTAATGTCAGTGTTTCCAGTGGTAATATGGCTGGGCCAAGCATGCCACAATGTCGAAAGGGCTCAACACCCAATGTTTCTATTCAAGTTAATCGTGAACTTAATGGTACAGTTACAACCAGGGTATCTGGACCTAATGTCAGAGTTCGACCTGCACAATTGTCAGTAGATTCTGAATTTCCAGTACTTGGTGGTAATAAACCTTCTACTAGTACTCCTAATTCAGCTCAATGGAAAGAGGTCTTACAGTGGACCTGTACTAAGTCCTCATCTGCAATTGCCCCAAAGTCTAAGAAAACAATTAGATCATTGGCTGCATCACCACCACCTATTCAGTCTGGAGAAGATTTTCCAAGTTTATCCAAATCATCCAAACAAAATAAACAATCTGCAATAACGGTTGTTCCATCATGGGTACAACCTCAATCTTCTAGTACTTCTAACAACAGTACAAAAACTACAGAAGCAGTAAAAGGAAAAACAAAGAAGAAAAAAGCAAAACACAATTCTAACATGAGTGAGACTAATAATATAAAACCACATAAAAGCGTTAATGATATTAAAAAGAGTTGTGAATCTTCTAATACAAGTGATGCTGCTGCTTCCAGTCAGATTTTAGAATCAGCGAATAATACAATTGGCTTGTACAGTGACAATTCACTCGAAAATACTAATAAAAGCAATGGTAATGCAAAACACAATGGACACTTGTCCAGTAATACATGTATTGATGTTAAAAGTGCACACAATATTAAAAGTTCTAAGGAAGATGAACATACAAATAAGAAGGATAAAAAGAAGTATAAAAATATGGAGGAAGGTTCTTGTGCGATAATTGTAAAATCAAGTTCTGGAGCCAGTAATACAAGTAACAACATATTGAGGAAACGTACTGAGCTTAAAATAGACAGTCTTAACTCTACTAATAATAATCTGCATCAAGTAGAAGATTTTCCAGCTTTGGGTACCAGCGGATCTAAACCACCGGGTTTTATAGATCCACCACCTGGATTTGAAACTACTATGACTCCACCTCCAGGATTTTGTGTCAAAGTTGAAAATATAGAACAATTGCATAGCAACAATGGGTTGACATTTACAAACAGTTCTGGTGAAAGTTATGCTATTTTACCAGATGATTATAAGCATGATTCAACACATACTTACATACTTCCACCTGATTTTCAAAAGCGAAACAAATCTCTTGTGGCTAGGATGAATGAAGTATTAATGGAACAAGATCGGATTGAAGAATTTCGCTATATAAGTGGATTATTTAGACAAGGTGTTTGCAGCGCTGAAGAGTATTATGCACACTGTTGTTCTGTTATGGGTAAAACAGCAGTTGAAAGTGTGTTTCCAGAATTACTAGTTCTCTTACCTGATATTTCAAAACAACAAGAACTATTTAAAGTTTACCGGAAAGAATTGGGTAACAAAGTTAATGGTTTAGATATTTGTGCAACATGTAATCAAATTCTGAGAAGTGGCTCTGATTTTCAAACACATATGGTTAATCATACCTTAGAAAATCATTTTCCAGTGCTTGGTAAATCTAATATAGGTTCCAGCAAAAACATCTGGGTACGCAAATGAGTTTGATTATTATAGAAATTTATATCAGAATAGATGATTTAGAAAAGGGCCATGTACATGTACGAATTATATCGGTATGTTTTTCCTTTGGAATCATATTGATGCAAAGTAATTAGGTTGCAATTTCCAGTAAAATGAGTGATATTTATTCCAGTCAAGTAGCAGCAAAGGATTTTCTATGAACAACAAAGATTGACTATTTGCCACAGCCTAAATGGTTAATTGATAAGTTACATAGCTGCAACTTGGTTAAATGCAAATGCATTATATACAATGGTATCAGAAGAGTTTATCAATTTTTATTGGTATAATATAAAAATAAGATTATTTTTTTTAATGATAAATTCTTTAAAATATAAGCTATAAGGTATATGACAAAGTATAAATAAGGATAGGGCATTATATAGATTTTAATTGCCAGAGTGCAGTAATAATAGTCTGTTCCATTGTACGTTAAATCACTATGTACATAATATTTACTAGCTTTTTCTTTTGTAAATTATTTACTTTATGGAATAGACACATAATAAAGCTTTATGAAGTATAATATGCCATATACTAAAAAAGTGTGATGTATTATATAACACACAGTACTTGTATATCTAATGTACTGTTTTGTACAATAATAAAGTTATATGTTCAGTTAGTTCACAAAATTAATTTTTAGATATCTCTCTCCTAACAATTAATGCATGTAATAGGAAAAGTTGTGAGTAACACAAAATATTGAAATATAAAATAAATTTATGTGTTAAGATTTACAATAATGTTTTTTATATTTATTATTCATTTACAAGCATATTCCTTATAATGTAAACAATAGTTTTCCTTTTTTTCTTTTGTTAGGAAAAATGATTCCATGAATTCTAAATATTCTTTCCTTATCCAAATACTTATATTTAAAGCTTATGTATAAACATTATTTATTTAATATTTTGAATCACCCACAAAGCGAATTACAAATTCATATGTAATATCATTATACAGATTAGATATCACTTTTTTAACAAAATATAAGGACAGAGTGATTTGTATACAAATTGTGGAAATTTTTACCACAGTAGTGTCATTTGCTTATTGGTGTAATATTAAAGCAAAATTGATTAGTCATTCAAATGTAAATCCTTTATTCAATATGCAAAGAAAAGTAGAGCTTCAATTGTATAAAATAGAAATAGAAATTTAGATTTAGAAATGATTATAAGAAATTTTCTGATCTTTGTAAATAGCTTACCGACATTTTGTATGGCAAATTTATTAGATTTATAGTGATCAGCACGATAAGTTCCATTTCTAGAGTGTGACAAATATAGATTCAAAATAGTAAAAGATTTGGTAAATTTATAATCGTTTTACAAAGTCTTCCTTTAGTTCAGTTGCTTTCACAATGGTCTTGAAAATTACATCATATTGTACCAATGTTCTTAATTATACGTTAAGTGTAATCTGATGAAATAAGAGACCATAAACTGTGCTCTATGTTGAAGGATGAAGAAATTGTCTGTGATGACACGATTGAACATTTAACATGCTATTACTTTTTAGCCAATTCATTACTTAGCCAATCAAGACCTTCATATAATCCATGACCTTGCGTAGCACAAGTGCTTTGAATGTACCAATGTCTTCCACGAAGCGAATTAAGTCCCAATTTATCTGTAAGCTCAGCAGCAGACATAGCATTTGGTAAGTCTTGTTTATTTGCAAAGACCAAAAGCACAGCATCTCGAAGTTCATCTTCTTTTAACATGTTTGCTAATTCACGCTCTGCTTCTCCAATACGCTCACGATCGTTGCTATCCACAACATAAATTAGCCCTTGCGTATTTTGGAAATAATGCCTCCAAAGTGGTCGAATCTTGTCTTGACCACCAACATCCCAAACAGTGAAACAGATGTTTCTGTATTCTACCGTTTCAACGTTAAAACCAATTGTTGGTATAGTTGTCACAATTTCTCCAAGTTTGAGTTTGTACAAAATAGTGGTTTTACCAGCCGCATCCAAACCTACCATCAGTATTCTCATTTGTTTTTTACCGAATAATCGGGTAAGCAAGCTGCTTATTGTCAGGCCCATTTTCTCCGCGAAGAATGCCTTAATCGATTGCCTAAGATGATTCTTTAGTTAAGGTATCAATATCCACTATGTGGTGGTAGTAGAATGTCACTACAAAACACGTAAGGTGGTATTTGCTTTACGTGGGTTATGAATACACGTTCTTCTGCAGATGTGAAAAACACATACAGCACGCCTCAACAATAATTCCTATAGTAAACGTCACCTTTTATCTTTCGGAAAATTTCTATTCCGGAAATAGTTGGCAAAATTCGACACGCACGCCAATCTTACGCAAAAAAAAATTATATTCTTTTGAATAAAAATCAAAACAATTTTTAATAATTGCCCATACTTCTTTTATTACTACATGCAAATAACCATTCTTTCAATATCATAACTTATGAAGATACATACGCTCTCTGATTACTCAAAACGTATAAATGACATCATCTCAAATAAGACTTAAGAAAATAGTTAAAAGATGACGTAAAGGTATTTCAAAGAGATGAGTAGAGTACTCTTTTTTGTGATATAGGCGTAGACCATATGGGCGGAAAGCCAATTGGTTAACGAAACACAAGGTGGCGCAGTTTGTCGTACGCTCCTGCCATGCACTATCTTTCACTCTTTCATCTATACTGGGTCTACACTGTATATCCCTGGTAATATGTGATTTTACGCTGATCGAGTCCCCATCTAGCGGTAGCTGAAATGATTACAACAATTGTCAGTGATTCATGAAGTCGCGGGGTAGGTTGGGGTAGATTTCGATCGTGCTTTAATTTAATGCTTCTCCTCACTAATTATGCTCTAAATAACAAGGAATCGTTGGAATCCTTTTCTATTCTGTTACGTATATTGTGGCGGAATATATTCCAAAAAAATAGACTGCATTAAGAATAAGAAAACCATTCAAATTACGTTCGGCAACCGATACTGCTAAAACGGCTAAAGTGTGGTCGGTAGCAAAATGGCAGCGAGTGATTCTACCACGGACGATAGTCTGTACCCGATCGCAGTTTTAATTGATGAACTAAAGAATGAGGATGTTCAGGTAAGTGTGAAATCTTTTAAGGCCATAGCAATTTTTTAAACGCGTTGTACTTGTCGGATTCGTCGTCGGTTCATACTAATAATTAGATGTAGGCATCGAGAAAGCGATAGTGAATGGAAATTATAAGAATTTTAGTATTATTATGATACGTCTTTTAGACAACAATCAATAACAATTATAAGTAAATTCCCTTCTACTTTATTGTATATTGGACTTTACAACAGTATTTAAACTTCAAGTATCATCATAAAAGCATTGTTACATGTCATATAAGCTTTTAATGTTATTCGAACTGAAACGCTCTAAATTTTATTATGTATTTTTATATTTCACAGTTACGTCTAAATTCAATCAAGAAACTATCTACGATTGCTCTTGCATTAGGTATTGAAAGGACTCGCAGCGAGTTAATACCTTTTTTAACAGAAACTATTTACGATGAAGATGAAGTTCTTCTTGCATTGGCAGAACAGCTTGGTACATTTACACCTCTCGTTGGAGGACCCGAATATGTGCATTGTTTATTGGTAAATAATCTTGTTTATTGGTACAAATAACTTGGATAACAAGAAAATATTTTAATTTTGTTAACACCTTTGTATATATAATTGTTTGTAATTTATTTGTTATTAATACAATATAAATGATATATGAATTTTTATTTAGCCACCTTTGGAATCATTGGCAACAGTTGAAGAAACAGTGGTTCGAGATAAGGCAGTAGAATCTTTGAGGAACATTGCAAGTCAACATAGTCCAGCAGATCTAGAAGAACATTTTGTCCCTTTGGTACAGCGTTTAGCTTCTGGAGATTGGTTTACATCAAGAACATCTGCTTGTGGACTTTTTAGTGTATGTTATCCTCGCGTCAGCCCAGCAATCAAAGGTAACGAATATATTTTATTGAATTATTTTTTTTAAAATTTGTGTATTTTATGACATATTTTTTAAATATTACAGCAAGTTTACGAAACCATTTTCGCAGTTTATGTCAAGATGATACTCCTATGGCACGGCGATCTGCAGCCTCCAAATTAGGGGAGTTTGCTAAAGTTGTGGAAATTGAATATTTAAAATCAGATTTAATTCCTATGTTTGTTATACTTGCTCAAGATGAACAGGTAAATAGATTCTTGTGACAAACGTGTGTAATGACTTGCTTCAAATTATTTGTCTAATAATAAACAAATTATGTATATATTATTCAGGACTCGGTACGACTTTTAGCAGTTGAAGCCTGTGTTAGTATTGCAGCTCTGTTACAACCAGAAGATGTCGAACAGTTAGTTATGCCTACACTTCGTCAGTGTGCTAGTGACCAGTCGTGGCGTGTACGATATATGGTGGCAGATAAATTTACCGATGTAGGCAGTTGTTACTTTTTTTATGTATCTTATTATATTTACCTAATGAATATAATACAATGGTAATCTAATTGAATAGCTCCAGAAAGCAGTTGGACCAGAAATTACAAAAATAGACCTTGTACCCATATTTCAAGTATTATTAAGGGATATAGAAGCTGAAGTAAGAGCAGCTGCTGCTGATAAAGTTCGTGATTTCTGCCAAAATCTCGATCAGTTTTGTCAAGAATGCACTATTATGAATAACATTTTGCCTATAGTTAAAGAACTTGTAGCAGATCCCAATCAACATGTAAAATCAGCTTTGGCAAGCGTTATAATGGGACTTAGTCCAATACTTGGCAAACATAAGTGAGTATAAATTAAGTAGCTGGGTTAGGTTATTAATTAGTTCATAAATATTTGCAATATACAATTTATATTTCTAGCACGATCGAACATTTGTTACCTCTATTTTTATCTCAACTGAGAGATGAATGCCCTGAGGTCCGCCTTAACATAATCAGCAATTTAGAATGTGTTAATGAAGTTATAGGCATACAACAGCTTTCATTGTCACTTTTACCAGCTATCGTAGAATTAGCGGAAGATTCCAAATGGCGTGTTAGATTAGCTATTATTGAGTAAGTATTTCGTCAGTGCATTGAACTTTTTTTTACAGATAGAGATCGTTCAAATCTATTACTTAAAAAAATTTATCTTTCAGATATATGCCTCTATTGGCTGGTCAATTGGGAGTGGAGTTTTTTGATGAAAAATTAAATACCTTATGCATGACTTGGCTTGTAGATCATGTTTATGCCATTAGAGAAGCAGCAACACTGAATTTAAAGAAATTGGTAGAAAAATTTGGACCAGAGTGGGCACAAAATACAGTAATACCTAAAGTATTAGCTATGTCCAGGGATCAGAATTACCTTCATAGGATGACATGTTTATTTTGTATTAATGTAAATTGGATTTCTAACTATTCATTAGGTTATCTTTATTACAGAGTAGTTCAATGTTCTATAAGTTTTTGTAATAGCATTATTAAATTAACAATTTCCTTTTTAGGTATTGGCTGAAGTATGTGGTCCAGAAATAACGACAAAAGTAATGCTTCCAACAGTCTTAGGAATGGCAACTGATAATGTTGCAAATGTCAGATTTAACGTTGCTAAGACATTACAGCGGATTGGACCTTATTTAGAGCCTTCTGCGGTTCAAACACAAGTAAAGCCTGTTCTTGACAAACTTAATACTGACAGTGATGTGGATGTGAAATATTTTGCTTCAGAAGCTATTGCTGGAATTGCAGGTATATAATTCAGTGATATTCACTTTACTCTTAAAATAAATAATTATCAATATACAGATATCTACATCTATTGTATGTAACGTGGCGAAGGTTTCTAATAAAACGATCATTTATATGATTAGATTGTTTTTTTAACGCATCGCGCATTTAAACAAATGTAATACCAGGAACAACCGAAACATTGAAAGAAAACGTTTTCATTTTCAAACCCGTTTAAATACAAATAAAATATCATAATCACGTAATATACCACTTTCTATCCTTTTATTCGAGCATATTTCATATTTTAGAAGAAAATAGTATATCCTATTATACCCCTTATGCTAAAACTGTAATACTACCATTTACTGCTAGTCAAAAGCATTAAAAAGTGGAAGTTCTGATATAAAGCTTACTAATGACATGGATATAATTTATCTTTTATACATTTATTAAGAATTCATTACAATGTAATGATTAAAAACTTTTGGACAATTCTAGTAGATCTTTCACCAGATTTAGTGGTAAGAACTGTGGCAATGTATTGTTGTTGCATGGTTTTGCAGGGATTTTCTTATAACTATATAAGAAAATGCAAGAAGTATATTAGCAATACACTGGTATTGTGACTATTTTATTTATATTTTTTGTTGGTCTCATACATGAATTATTGCAGATAATCCATGTTGTTTCAGCGTAGGTTGAGCAGGATGCCAGGTGCATTTATCACTTATTCAACAATATTAAACCTAAACTACAAACTATCATGTCACAATGTTTCCACTTACACTTGGCAAAAGGTAATATTAATGCACAGATGAAGGAGAATTCTGACGGAGAATTTCAAAATTTAAATTAGCGATAAATGTTAAACAGTATCTTAAGTTTTGTTTTATTTGTATATCTATAATTATGCTACTTATTAAACATTCAATTTAATTTGTAACATGTATTTCATATACATACATAAGTAGTTGTCTTAAAGAATAATATAATAATAATACAAATACCTGATTATCATTCCTAAAATTCAGCACCTCGAATGATCTGCTCTTCTACTTTTCATTTACATTTTTTAAATGTCTTATCAGAGATTATTATGTTACATTACATAAGAAAATTAAGAAATATAAACTGATAGAATAATGCTAATACTTTTATTTAACTCCTTTTTTTTATATAATTACCACTTTTCCAAATGATGTACATTAAATACATACATAGCTCTTTATTATTTCACCTCCCATTCAAACAAACAATCTCATTCAATGTTATTTACAATCATTCTACATATATTTACATTTGAGTAAATGACAATCCCAGAACATAATGCAACACCTGTTACTCATAACTTTAAATATATCATTTTTAAGTTGATCTTACATAAAATAACCATATTGATTATCCTTTTCATTGTTACACCAATAATATAGATTTGTAAAGTTTTACAAATAAACACTCCAACTACATATCAAATTATGTTTCAATTTATAAAATGATATAAATTGGCATAGCATTGTACATTTCTTTTTTGTAACATTCCCACAAAAGTATGTTTTACATTATTCATTTTATTATATCACTTGTACCACTTTAACAGATCCAATGCAGACTATGTAGATACGTGTTGATGTTCATTTATATAACTGCTATGTTAACAATAAACCATCAATTATAAGTACTTAAGTTTGAAACTTTACTATTATTAATGGTAATATACCAACCAATATCAGTTATTGTATTTACATATCACTTTTTCAAATATGATATATCACCTACAATCTATTTGCAAATATAAAAATCATATACATGGGATGTTTAAAAAGTTTCTGGAAAGTGGTTACTATTAAATTTGTGAGCAGGATGCTATAGAACATTGATTTTTGCCGGAAGGGCTTGAAAGGGTGGCTAACCACATGAAGAAATATTTTAATTCAAATGAAATATGCATTCAAAAAATTAAATGCTTACTTCAATTTGTTGTGTTTTTATTTACATTTTCCAGGACATTTTGAATGGTCTATGTATCTGAAGTATGATATATCATGTATCACTTCATTGTATCAAATGACACAAAAGAGCCATTGTCTAATCTGTTAGACTACACATGTAAATGTAAACAAAACTTGTATAATCATTATTATATCAATAATATGTTTTTATAAATAAATAATGATACATGTCTTTGGCAAAAGTTTTGTTAGAAACATTCTGTTTCCAATATGAGTAATTAATAATTTACCACATGTGCACTTTTATAACAGATTATTGGTGGTATATTTCATTTTAATACTACACTGCAATGTGAAGTAAGGACTTTTATTTTTATATTCATGTAAGAATTTATTTTTTCTTTTTATAGTTATAAACTATATGAAACTAAAATTTATAATTTTACTACCATTGATCAGTATTTTTTTACTTTTTGCTAATTTTCTCTTATTACTGTAATTACTGTTTTACTATAATTATATTAATATATACGTGAAGTGATAATGCATATAAAATGCATAATTCTATAAAGAAGCTAAATACTTTAAAACAACTATACAAAAAATAATAATAAAATATGAAACTACAAATACTCTAGTTTTTACTAATTAATAATTATTTCGTTACAGTATAGTACTATTTAAACTATATATATAGAAAAATGTTAACAGACAAAATTGTAAGTTTCTTGAATTTCAATTGCTAAAAAAAAAAAATTAGTAGCAAAGTTTTATTACAAGTATACACCACAATTGATCGCCATTCTACTTATGGTATTTATATGTATCTGATACCACTATTGGTATTGCTTTTATAATTTCCACACTACCTTTGCGTTCATCAGTTTCTTATTAATTTCATATTTCATAGTGCTTCATATGCTATGATACCTATATCATAGCAGGTTCTGCTTTTGTTAAATCTACAGAAACGGTATGACTAATCGTAGCAACGTGTGCAGCTGTCCCACTGTTATCAGAATTTGCAATGTTCAATGATAAAATTTTGGCACGCTGATAAGCCACCACAGTGTTTAAACTCAAAAATCTAAAAACAATGGTATTAATCAAAATAGTAAACCAATTATAATAGTAGATATATTATATGTGTAACTAAGAGAAATATTTATTATTCCTTCATTACTTACCTTATGCAAACATACATTACTAACAAAGCAGTACCAGCTGCCAACATTCTGATAATGGGACCTTCTACAAGTTGTATAACTGTCCATGCAGCTGCAGAAGATGCACACATTGTGGTAACAATTGCAATAGTTTGGAGACAATGTTTTGTTGTCAAACTATTTTGCCAATCCAAACGGCTAGCATGTTCCACATTATAATTGGCACCACAAATCTTGCAAGTTAAACTATCTGCATTAACCGAACTCTAATAGCAACAAAGAACGCAAACTTATTAAAAGAATTACTTAAAATATCTATGTATAATAACATATAACTTCAAATTTTTAATTAAATGTATGTTGATATAATATCAGTAACATACCTCTACAAGCCATCTACGCAAGCAATCATGATGCACTGCACTAACATCACCTCTGCACTGACATGGCTGTATTAATGGTCCAGCATCGTGCCTATCATTATCATAACATATCCAACAATCTTTACTATTGATTGATGTTCCATCAGTGATGACAGCAGGTTCTTGTGCTGCACACTTATCTTGCAACTCAATTTCTTTTACATGTTTTGTTTGATCAAGATCCAGTCTTTTCAAAATTCGCTTTGGATTCAAAATCCATAATTGTTCTGGACTGTAAAAAAAAAAAGATAAAAATGAAATAATAACTCTACATATAACACTGCTAGCATATATTTTGTATATAAAACTTACCTCATACAATTCCACAAGACACAAGGAAACCACAATGCTACACCAACCTCAATTACACGGAATACAACATCGTGCCAGTTTCTACTATATAAGGGAACTCTAAAATAAGAAGAATTCAATTAGGTATATCAGTTTACATGTTATTGCCACTATGTTTTACTTTTTTCTTACTTTGTTTTCCAAAATTCGCTGAGTGTCTCACTGAACAAAAATCCTACCACGATAAACAACATGAATGCTTGAGATAATAAGCCAAATCTAGATTGATGTAATTGGGAAGTATTCACTTGTTGTTGCATGCGTAGAATGTCAGATGTGGATGGCTGAGAATCAAATAATTTTGCTGTTACTTGGTCTTCACCTTGTAATTTTGATTCATCTGGAGTACGTATATTTGTTGCAATAGAAGCAACTTGATATTCATTTAGAAATCCACCTCGAACCTGATATAAGGAAATGAGATCCACTAAACTCATGAAATCTTGGATATGATATGGTATATCTTAATCATACACAATGATAACAACATGATAAAGAGATAGATACAATCAGAATTACTTGTACAAAATATTTTGGTAGAATTAATGTACCTTGAAATATACTTCCACACCATATATCAAGAAAAATATCACAACAATGAACAAAAGTACCGCATAACATCCATTAAAAATGTGTGTGTAATAGCTCTGGAAAATACGTTTAAACATAAATGCAATATACTATAAAACATAGATAAAAAGTTATATACTTATAAATTAAAAATTGATAAGTAGCTTACTTGATCTTCTTGAGAGTTTATTTGTGCAGTAACAAATTCTGCTAGTAATAATGAGTATGTTATTATATTGAATATAACGAATGCCAAAAAAGATTTTGATAAAAATTGTGGTTTATCCCATCTAACATCTCTTAAATGAAAAACTTCTGCCCAAAAACATACAATTAAGGATGATCCACTTAATAGTAGTGGATAATATGCTGATAATAAACTTCTTGACCAACCTTCCTTGAATGCAGTCTATTAAACAAAGAATGAAAAAAAATGTTTAACTGATCATGATATCCGGAATATAAACTCATGAAATATATTCCTACTTACTGGAGAAGTGAAATATGCTCCACGTATTACTGATGCTAGAAAAACTACAAAATATAGTACTTTTTGAGTAGTAACTCGACAAGCTCTTAGAAAAGACGGTGCCTTCATCTTTTGCCATTCAGCAACAATACACATTACAAGTTGAATGAAACATATAAATGCCAATATAAAGAAAATGGATGCAAATGCTATATAATAACTTAAGTTTGGTACATGGCATTCAGGTCCATCAAATTGGATCTAAAAGTAAACAAAACAAAAAAGAATTGTTAAAATATAAATAAAGTTATAATATACAGATAACAGATAAATTATACTCATAATAAAAAGATAGTACCTCACATAAGCAAGTACCATTATGACATTCACCATGTCCTGAACAATTTTCAATTCCGCAAGTATTATTCCAAGCCATCATTCCAAATTTAACCAATAAAGATAGAGGATTGTGTGTACTCAATGCGATCATTTGTTCCATGATCAATTTTTATAGAGCAAATTGCTCTAATGTGATTTTCTATAAATACAAATTATTTGATCAATTAAAAATTATTGACTCGGTAAATTGCAAATAAATAGTGTATCAAAATTCAATTTAAAGTAAATGGAAATACTAATAAATTAAAGTAGAAACATATCTGAAGGTCTTAACCCTAGAAAGGTAGTGTTCCCCAAACACTTCACCAAAACAAATACACAATTGTATAAAAATGACTCATAGCTATTTTTCTAGGGTTAACAACAAAATCATATTTTATACAAAATGTGTGCATAATTTAATGTATTAAACTTGTTCATTAAAGCAACGAAGTATGAATGTCAACTCAATTTACAATCTAATTAAGGCACTATGTAGATGTATATTTACATATACATATATACATAACAATCATATCAGTCTATTCGAATAATATACAGTTTAATTTAAACTATGTGCAAATTTGATCTAATGTAGAAAAATTATATTTTCTGAATGCTCTCTATATCGAATAGGCAAGATAAATTAAGCTGTAAAGTAATAATTATACCACAATTACACGTACCGTATTAATAGAATATATGCGACCCTCCGTTGTTCTTTTTGTAAACTTGAACAATCGTAAAGACTAAATACACACATAACCGAGAACGCAAGGATTTATTACATTCGTCAGCTGTCACTTCCAGTATGTTTTTACGAAGTGTTGACATCAAATAAAACGCATACGAAACAATTCTCAACCATCTATTAGGTGCTTTCCATTTGCATCGAAACTCAGTGAATTCTCACTTGTGACGTCATAGCTCAGTTGAACACACGTTCCTTTCAGTTGGCAAGTGAGATTCCACTAGATTTAAGGGGAAGCGACCCAACTTTCCGACGCGACGCCAAGCGGCTGTCGTGAGCAGTTTTCCACTAGGATTTCGTGTCCGTGTAAGAGCAATCTGCGCCGACAAATTTAATAACGCTACTGAATTAATTGGGACCACCATAACGCACCGCTTATACATACTTTTACATAAATACATAATTAAATAATTATTCCATATTTTCGTCAAGATATTCGACATTTTCAAAAGCTGTTTCAGAGTCATCTGGTGGAAGAAGTCTTTCTAAGGCACGAGCGATTCGCTCTTTCGCTATTACGTCGCGTTCCAATAAATCTAATTTTCTTTTATAATAATTTTCGCGAATTTCCAAATCTGTTTTCATATTACACTGGCCAGGGACTGTGTATAATTGAATTTATTTTGTAATCGTTTGGCTGGAGACGTGCGTGTTTTAGAAGCTGTACATTTAAAACGAAAACAATAATTACCATTTCATATTATTAGATTATTTTTCTTTGAAAAATTGATTATAGTAGTAAATTACAACCTTTCAAATTCGATGAATAACTAGGAGAAGTTTCGGAGCTATGCTGTGATGAACGACTCGGTTGATTTTGTATTGTTGGGTTGTTACTGAAATCCTATAAAGAGCAAATGAAATTTTATTTTTATATATTATTTCATATAATCTATTTAGATTTATAGTGTTTGTCAACATGTATAATTATTTGCATGTATTTTTATAAATAAATACTCACAAAACTAGGATCGCCGTGGATAACTGTAGCCCCAATTAATTCTGCAACATTGTCTTCGATTTGCGACATCGCAACGTTCGTTTCCGGACCCCCTCTAGTTTTTTTTAAACTTTTCGATATATCTGCCGTTTTTCCTTTAGTTTTCCCTTTTATATCATGCCACGTCTGGAAATTAAAAAAAAAGAATTGCTATATCATTATTCCATCCCGTTTCCTAGAGCCACTTTGAAATTTAAGTCTACGAGAATCGTTTCGGGCACCTTTTTGACGCTAATTTTTTCAATTTTCATCATGCCAATTTGGAAACGAAGTTTGGTTTTCACAAGGGAACACAAAAGAATTTTTTAAGTTGCGCGATATAAGCAGTGTTTGACTTAACGCGCGTGTACAGTCGGCGGCATATATGGCTCCCCAGTATGAAGTTAGTAATAACAGAAATACTATAGAAATTCTCATACGATTTAATTATCGCCAACTTCATACTGGGGAGCCATATATGCCGCCGACTGTACCTTGTATATTCCGCGACGTCGAAACTTAGGCTGTGTTCATAAATGTGCAGACAGTACTGTCAGTACCAACGCTGGTTTTACTGAAAAATAGGCATTCTGTTTTACTGACAGTGCTGCCGAAACTGCTAAATGTGAACGCGTTTTCCAGCACTGCCAGCAGAGTACATACGTCACGAAAATATTCGGACGCTGTATAAAGTTAAATAACTTTTTTATAATTTAATCAAACGACTTGAGTTTTTGCAAACATATAGAAGGATTAGTTTACTATATATCATATTTCTATTGTATTGAAAAAATTACAATCTTCGAAGTTACAGAGAAAATAAAAAAACTTATTTAAAAAAAAATTTTGTATCTGAGCTTGTAATAAAAATTTAAAAACTGCATTCCATAGATATAAGTAAGATATATGCATATTGTAAATTTCATAAAAATCGGGTAACCTGGTTCCGAGCTACAAATGTTTAAACATTGTAACATACGGTACACAATCGCTGAAATCCGCCCAAATCGGTGATTTTCGACCTTTTTTAGAATCTTTAAACGTTTGTAATTCGGGACGACCATTGCGGATTTTTATGAAATTTACAATAAGCATATAACTTATATCTACGGAATGCAGTTTTTTAATTTTTATTACAAGCTCAGATAAACAATTTTTAAAAATAAGTTTTCTTATTTTCTCTGTAACTTCGAAGATTGTAATTTTTTCAATACAATAGAAATATGATATATAGTAAACTAATTCTTCTATATGTTTGCAAAAACTCAAGTCGTTTGATTAAATTATAAAAAAGTTATTTAACTTTATGCAGCGTCCGAATATTTTCGTGACAGACTGTATATATATTTTTGCGTCATAAACTTATTCTAGCAGACAGAAACAAACCATTAAACCCCGCCATATGCAATACTGACTCTACACTACCTCTCTGCTGACAGTCTCGACAGCCGGAAGTAAGCAATTCCCTAGGATCGATGTCTGCCTAAAATGGTAGTACGTTATGCTGGGTTTACACGCTTGCCAAGCTCCGGCAAGCGCCCACAAGCGCCAAGTCTCCACAAACGCTGGACTCGCATTTGGAAGTCGTTTACACGTTGGCGAGTGCGTCATTATGTTCCGAACAGGCAAGCATGGCGGACATCGAGCTTGTCTCAGCGATTTCTATTTAAAATACAAACAAATGAAAATATAAACAAGAAAAGCCCGACACGGAAGTAGATGGTAGACGATAAAAATTCTAGAAGGAAATTTTTTTAAATTTCTGGAAAAAAAGATTCTACAAAAGTTCAAAATAAAAGTAACTATTAATATCATTTTATTCATGTCATAGACGAGCTAGTTCTTATGAAACAACCTTATTATTTGGGGTAACTGTTTATCAAAAGCTTGTATTACAAGCGTTTAGGTCGCTATTTTGTGTGAGTTGTCGCAAACGCGTACCAACGTGTAAATGCGTCCCAAGCGCTTGTCGCAAGCGCCCTTTGATTCGTGTCCAAAAACCGACACTCGACCGGAACGGTGACCAGCTTCCCCAAGTTCACGCAAGCCAAGCCAAACACCCCCGTTCACACGCTTGTGCTTGTGGACGCTTGCCGGAGCTTGGCAAGCGTGTAAACCCCGCATTAGACTCTCATCAGCCATACTGACAAGCATTTGTGAACGGAAATCCAGTACTGGGGGTATGGAGGGTAGAGGTAAGGAGGGCAATCTCTGTATATGGAAAGTGTCCGTCTTATGAAGGAAATTACAGGTGGCGTTGCGAACATGAAGGGTACATATTTAAAAGAAGGCGCAACAATTTGATAGGGTAGTTCTGAACATCGGCTAGCTTCATAATGTGTTTTTAGAATCACGAGCGCTGCACTTGGTCATTATTCGAACCCATATTTTCCCTTATTTCCCGGACACTTTTTCAGTTGAAACGCCATAAGAGATTATCCTCCTTACCTCTACCCTCCATACGCATGCCTAAGACCATCCGATGTATTTCGTGCGAAACTTTTCGTATGCGAACCACCGTCGGCGCTCGAGAATACCAACAACTCAAATTCGTATACGAAAGTCGAAGTTTCGCATGAGAAAGTTGGTCGTATGAACTCGAGAATAGGCCCCCAGTATGGAGGGTAGAGGCAAGGAGGACAATCTCTTATGGCGTTTCAACTGAAAAAGTGTCCGAGAAATAAAGGAAAATATGGGTTCGAATTATGACCAAGTGCAGCGCTCGTGATGCTAAAAACACATTATGAAGTTAGCCGATGTTCAGAACTACCCTATCAAATTGTTGCGCCTTCTTTTTAATATGTACCCTTCATGTTCGCAACGCCACCTGTAATTTCCTTCATAAGACGGACACTTTCCATATACAGAGATTGTCCTCCTTACCTCTACCCTCCATACTCTCCGTCAAGCTATAATGGGAAATTGAAATAAAAAAGATTCCCAAAACGTTTACCGTAGATATTAATTCATGTTTAAACATATTTTGAAACTCCGATTGCAGAGGTGTTGTATATCATTTATTAATACCTTTCGCCATTGTATCCACGTTTTCCGTGCTCCTGGGATAGTATTTAAATTAGTGGATATTTCTTCCCACATATGCTGTGCTTTTTTTTGGTAAAATCGGCAGTAAATTTGGTGGAAATGAACTGCTGATTAATGCGCAAATATTCAATCAAAACATCTTTTTGTTCTTTGGTTACATTTCGCGAACGCTTTGCCATAATCTAAAAATATTAACGAAAATAAGAAAAACTGTTGACGAAAGATTACATTTTACTATCAAATATTAAGTAAAAATAATTCTTTTTTGGTGAGTTCGAACGTTAAATAAAATAATAAACGTATAAGAAAGAATAAACGTACTTGAGCTTGCTTTTGATCTTGATTTTGATTTTGGACACATTTCCTCATATTTAAATACAATTTCTAAAGCAGTACTCTTATTGGTTCTCATACATTTGAAAGTATCGGCAATGTTGCATTAAAGTCGTACACGAATTTTTCATACGAAACGAATGCGCATAGTTTCGAGAATAGCTCTTAGCGTTCGCATGCGAAACTTTTCATGCGAATGGGTTCGCATACGAATTTTTTCGCATGATCTCGAGAATAGGGCCTCAGTTCTGTCGAAATTGTACCACGTGCCCAAATTTGACGCTCAAAATCAGCGTCAAGTGTAGCGTGGAGCTACAGATTGCTTTCGTGCCCGTGGTCCTTATACTAGTTATTTGGTACTGGTGTAGGCTTACGGTCTGAATATGAAGAGAGAATTAGAAAAATGGCTTCAAGAAAACCATGTTCATTGCGTAATTTAAATATTGGATGGATCCAGAAACGTTTTCTGGAATATTTTTTCTTTTTTGCATACTCTAACGATAATTCATGGCATACAAGAGCAGCTAAAATTCTTTTTCGTCCGATTTTTTCGATTACGGCTGATTACTTATTTTGACAGTTCTTTTTTAGCAGTGTCGTTGCATTTTATATAAGGGACTTACCTAAACAAGGTAACTCAGATCAATAACGCAGCCATAGAGGTACATCAAAACGCGCGCGTTTTCGAATGCAACGTTGTGTAAAAATTTCAAAGCAATCGGTGAAGAACTTTCGGAGATTTGAGATTATGAACAAACGTACAGTTACATTTTTATTTATATAGATAGAACTTACCTGTTTTTATAAACATCTAAGTTGTATACAGTCTTGATGATTAAATTAATTGTAAGTAATCAAATTATTAGCAAATATAGATATAATCTGCATTAAAAAGCACAATGATAATATAATATTAAGATCTGATAATTAATATGATATTATAAACATGCACATTGCATCGATGAGGACGATGAGTCATCAATAACAAAGAGATTCGTTTTATGAACTGAATGACGTGGCAACATACTTAACTTTTATTTTTGCACACTTACGACGCAATTTGCATCAGATTTTTAGTTTCAATACAACTATTATCGGTACTACTTTCTAATGATATTCTAAGAATGATTCAATACAACAACTTAATTACGAGTGACTCCCACTAAACAGCCTCGTATCGAACTGTAATTACAAACGGTATGTTATACCATCTAAGGAATCCACTATTGTATATCTTATGAATATAAGATTTTGTATATATATTATTGTTATTGCCCACGCTAAATGTAATCCCATGATAAGTAACCTTACTAAGCTCACCTTCGGTAGCGTAGATCAATACATTATTCGTATGGAGCGCAAATTAAGTATATGCTTCAGGGTTACATTTATGCACGTAAATTTGATAAACAAACGCATCAAAATCAATCTCAAAATAATATTTATTTGATCAGGAGTAATATATTTATCATAGAATAGCAAACATTGTAAACGTTATTTTTTGAATTCCTAAGTTATTGAAGGCCATATTTAGAAATATATTTCATGATAATAAAAGCAAAAATTAGTAACTCGTTGAGATATGATTATAACAGAACTATAAATCTAATATAAACATGATAATTTACATTATATATACTATTCTAAATATGGCCATGCACTTTTATTATATTTATTGTATATGTGCATTAACTTAAAATTATTTTGCTTTGAGTAGAAATTACACTTCACCATTCAAGAGTTTCTTATCAAATAAGAACTCGCCAAGAGGGCCATGACTTATCATCATTTTTCCTAATGTAGAGACCTTTCCAGCAAGATCACGCTCTCCTTTGTATTGTTCATCCAGGAAGTCCCCGGTAAGGTAGTCAACCAACTATACAAATATATTAATTAAAATGTATTCGTTATCGTAATTGATTATTAAATGTTATTTTATACACATAAATTATTATTACTTTTTACAAAGTATACTTACGTGATAGTCATTATAATCACTGTTTGGTGGAGTTTCACAAGTTTTAATGATATCTCGAATGCTGCGAGTAACTTGAGCTTCTAAATTGAGAGCATCTGTGAGTGCTTCAACTCCTGAATTCCATTCTTCACGCATTGGTTTCTGAAAGAAAATATGCATTAATAAGTTATGAAGATTTGTATGGAAACTGTGTCATTTAATAAATAAATTTATATGGCATACCAATGGGAATTTTAAAAGTTTGCTAACATCACTTGTAAGCTGACCGCGCATTAACAAATATTCTATAATTTTTATTGCATGTTCTCTTTCTTCACTTGCACTATCAAAGAAAAACTTGCTAAATCCAGGGCGATTTATAGTGTCACGTTCAAAATGTGCACCCTGAAATATTATTTACAAATTTTGTCATATGTATCAACTTTCAAGTACTACAAAAACATAATTTTTCAATATTTTGCAATTTTTTACTACAAAATTTCATTTTAAATAATTGGGATACCATTGCAAGATAAGTCATAGCAGCTTCAACTTCAGTTTTCACTTGTGACTCCAATATTTTAATACATGGATCCACCATATCGATCCATCTTGATGGTATATCTGCTGGTTTAAGTGTACCTGAAATTATTTATTTATAAGTATTTTTAATATTTTGAATGATTATAAAACTTGAAAATTTAGGGAAATGAGTATTGAGAATATACTAAAATAAAATAGGTATAAAAATTTATCTACTACAATAGCAAAGATATTTTTCTACAGATAAGATTATATATACACATATCTCATGTCAGTAAAAAAGTACACTTATATCTTTGATAACCAGTTTCCAAGTCTGACGAAATCAGCATTCCATTGCACGATTAAAACGATCAGCTTTATTTCTCGCGCAATATGTATAATATAATAATAACGTACAAAATAATAGAGAATCTATCAAAGCAAATCCATATCAATTATGCCCACTACACTCATTATTCTCAAATTACATAAATTGAAAAGTTACAAAGATAATGGTAACAAAATTGATATAATATAAATATTCAGAATACATTAATATTTTAAACAGTACATGCATATTAACAAATAGTGACAATAATTCTGTTGTTTTTTCAAATGTATAAAGTTGCAATAGAGGACAATGGAAAGAAGATTGCACAAGAGAAAAATGGACTTTGGAACATGGACTAATCAGCACATGTTCATCATCACGCACGGCTTATCAAAAGAAGTGCTGGTATTGTACAAACAAGATGATCAACAGTTATAGTCTTTTTAGATATAATAAAAATACAGATATTGTCACTATTAATTGCTTTTGATTGCTTCTTATTTAGTTATATGATAATATAAAATATAATACAACAATATATAATGTAACAACTATGCACATTATATTATCATATTTTTTCTATTGATATGGTTATTATATCGATTAGCAAAGAAACAATTACAAAAAAAAAACTCGGAATTCATAATAGAGAATGAAGTATTTATCTATTAATATAAAATTAAAAATTAAATGTAATAACATAATAGCTTAAAGCTGTGGTACAAGGATAAAAAATTCATTAATTCTACCAAGTAAGATGAAGAAATAGAAATAATGTAAATGTAAAACTTGAAATAGTTCTTTATAAAGCATAGACATACAAATAATGTTGCTATAACTTTAATAAAAGCTTAGTTGAACAGAACGTTCGAACGTAATTTTATTATGACCTCACGTTACATCAATGTTGGGACACATTTCAACAAAGTTCTATCAAAGGCCTTCAATTGAAGAAAAATATTCCCGATAGCAGCTCTATTAAATGTAAGCAATTATAGTTCAAAGAACATCTTTGAGGTCTAGATTATCATCACAATATTTTTCCAGTTGTCTTCCAAGGAAAATAGTTCAGTAGATTTTAGAAATGCTTATAACATATTACTAAGAATGATGATTTCGTAACTTAGTAACATTTTTAATAGATTTAAATTAAAAACTATGCAATCATTAGTTTATTTTTTCATTATGGACATATTTTTTTTTTTTTTTTCTTCGAGTACATGATTTACTTATATACAACATAAATGTTGAAAGATAGAAGGTGCAAATAAAAGAATAAACTGCAGAGTAAAGAATGATACCAAGTGTGTTACAAATTAACGCGCATAACCTAAAAATAACCAAACGATAGAATTACAAAATCGTCTGCAATCATCTGTACTAAATATAGTAAACTAAACTAAACGATTCATTGGTGTTTATTTGCTTTGATAAAAATTTAATTTTTTTTTTGGATAATGAGATCATATTTTATATATTAGAACGTCATCTCAGTCCCCATAAGTCACGATAATTGAGGAGACATTCGTAGGCATGACTTGCTTCATTTTTAAATTTCCATTGTTATTTTGGAAACATACAACAATATACATATGATGAAAGGAGGGACGTTTATACTAGAGAGATGACGCGTCAACTGCAACGTAATTAACGTAGTACCGATAAACAAGAGTATTAAGTGGATAAGAAAGACGATAGAGAAAGAGAGATAGGGAAAGTCAGCAAAGCTAGTAAATTGGAAATCGACTCACATTTAAATCCATCTCCATAGGAACTACCAAGGCAGGCTAATGCGAAAAGAAGAACACAAAGGAGCTTCATCATCGGTCACTTCTCACGGGGTTATAATGCGTAAATCGGAAGAAGGGATACTGTCGACGATCTCTTTCGGAAACAACCTTTATACGCACTGGTATAGAAGGCTGTATGCTAACAATTCAAGGCAACGAAACCTTTATAAACTAAGCACGATGAGTAGCCATCGATCATCTAATAATCTGCACGTAAATGTGTAACATTCGCAAGTTTCAATTGATACGGAGACACCGAATTCACTGGTATTTTCACTTTTCTCTCGAACCTCGAGTACTGCACATGCGCAAATATGTATCAGCTGACTCTGACTGAGTGCGTGAACCCCTCACCACGTTTCTAGATCACGAATCCTCCTACCCAGGAGTGTCCAATGTTCACATCAGTTAATCGGTGATTCATTGTTGGGAGAACATCGAAGCGAGAGTATTCACGTTCTATCCGACAGTATAAGAATATTCTTCAAAGAGGTACGTGATGCGATACTATAGATTCTTCTTTTGTTCGATAGTATAAAAAGATAAGCGTTTTCTCGATGTTTCCTTTTTCTGACCGTTATAATTATGGCGGTAAAACCAACTCGTCATCGATGAAAGTTTATATCACTAGTTTCTTCTACTGCGTAATTTACATTGAATAATTTAATATGTAAATATATGATCAGTCGATAAGAATAGTAAAAACAAATCTTCAGTCTATATCGTTATGATTTATTTTAGTCTATTTGCGTTTTATTCACATCTGCGAAGTTACGTTTCTATTATATATTCTTTCAACACAATGAAAAATTTGATTACTCTTAGCAAGCAGGATATATAACTGTTGCTGGTCTTGCATCGTCAATCGCTTTAACTTTGATAACAATCACAAAACAAAAAACAAACAATATGTAGTCGTTTCTTTGTGTATTCTAAAAACGATTGGTGATATTACGTCGTGATACAAGTGACATCATGTTGAAGTCTTGTTATGATAGAGACTTTTAATCCGTGTAGAATAGATAGTTCTATGTAGTTATCGAATTTGTTATTTTTTTTGTTTAGCAAACATGTTTCTACTAGGAGTATTGTGTGCTCTGTTTGTCACTGCCTCTGCAGAATCTTGTTACAGCGAAGTTGAAGATTCTTGTAAAGCATTACCTACTACAAATGGTAGGTTATGTTATATAGTGTGACAATAAAACTAATGTATATATTTATAAGTTGAATTATTGTTATATATTTTCTACTGATAATACCATTACTTATTGTATTGTATTTCTAGAAGGTCCAGTTTTACCAAATTGTAATGCCAAATATGGCAATATTGATGCACTTCAAGCCGATCTTCAAGCATATGTGAATGCTCATATTGAATCTAGTTTTGAGTTCTTATTAATGTCGACTCATTTTGGAAACTATGAAGCAAATCGGGAGGGTTTTAAGGCATTATATCGTAAACTTTCAGACAAAACGTGGGATGATGCCATTGATTTAATTAAATTTATTACTAAGAGGGGTGGCAGGATGAATTTCAACCAATTGCCACGATTTAAGAAATCTGTAAATAAAATAGTTTATACAAGTTGTTCATGCTTTTCCATATGACACGAGATAAATGTATAATTATATTTTTTGCAGGTAAAGGAAAGTAGAGTGGTACAGTTAAATGAAATAAATAGTTTGGCAAAAGCACTTGACACTGAAAAACAACTGGCAGAAGAAGCTTTGCGTATTCATTCACAAGCACAGCATCATACCAAACAAGATTCTGCAGTTGCTCATTACGTAGAAGAGCAATTTATGGAAAACCAGGCCGAATGTGTACGCAAATTAGCTGGACATTCAAATGATTTGAAGAATCTGTTGACAGAACGTGATGCTTCTGTCTCTGTATTCTTATTTGATGAATATCTTAAAAAAATTGTATAACTTCTATAAAGAGAACAAATTATAAACCATTATAAATAATATGTTTATTAATACTTGTGTCGGTATTATTCAATTCAATTTTTTGTTGATGACCTGTAATATATAAAATCAGAAATAATACATATCCAAAAATATTGCATTACCTTGTAAAATGTTACATCAACTAAAAATATAATTATTGTTTCTTTGATATATCTAATAAATACCATTTAAGTTTTATTTGTTTTGTTAACACAAGTGTAACTACCCTACAAATATTTGACATATATTGCCTCTTTGAAAAAAACAATGAATAATCTGCATTTATTGGAGATAGTGTTTTATTTTTATTTCACAATTTAATGCACGTACTACACAAAAATATTTGATGCCTTCTACTTATATTTTGTAGCTGATATGTCTGTAGATTATATAATGTTTTTGATATATAAATATAGGACAGCGTAACATTGGTTAGTAGTCATAAAAAATTCATATTGTAGATGTACAGAATTCTGTCTAAATGAATACTTTTGTATGAAACTATTCATAACTGAACACACAATGAAAATAAATGCAATATTATTTATAACAATGAAGTAATTAGAAAACAAAGAATGAAATGCATAGTACCAATAACATATTAATGATTATTTATTGTGCAAAAATATCTATCACTTTTCTCATGGATTCTAATTTCATAATTATAGTCAGTCCAACTGGCCGAGTCAGTAAAGAAAAATAAAGGTACATAATTGAGACAGGAGCGCTTTATCGAGTAACGTAGATCTTGCGTTTTCCTTAGATACAATTTTAATGTTGTTGTAGCGGCGCGTATTTTTCCGATGGTAAACTGGTAAATTCACTCCACAAATTAAATAATTGACTATCTCCACCAGCTAATAATGGATAATCACATGCTTAAAACACAAATGTTTTGTTTACCTTTAGTGACTTGACTTGTTGAACGTATTATAGTAAATGATATTTCAAAAACTTGGACATACTTATCGATTATAACATTACCTAATAAATAAAATGAAATATCATTTAATCAATATAAAATTTTATTTTTGATCAACTAATGAAAAACTAAGGTTGCAATTATATTTTGCCCTTGTTAAAAAATAGGTTTCAGAAGACTTCATTATTTAAATTAAATTCGTAAAGAATAAGAATCAGTTTTATCATTCTCATTTTAGTTAAAGACGTTATTTTTGGTTATACCTAACCACATTATCCATACAGAGGCACTCAACATATGTACAAACACGTCAAACATTCTACGAAACATCGTAGACTGTATCAGGCTACTCATTTGATAACTGTTTTCGTTATTTCACAATGTTGTCTAAAAAAATTATAGTAAACATAGATAAAATAAACATTTGTAAAATTAGGTTCAGAAGACAAATGTAGTGAAAACATTACTTACAATCGCAGAAGTATTGATAATTCTAATGTGTACTAGAAGTGCTGCAAGTTCAAGATCTTCGCTATAACTATTTTTTAAAATAACACTTCTATATCCTGTTCTTAAACAACGAACCTGAAAATAATTAACAAATTTGAAAAATGATACAAATAAATGGTATTGATATAATTAAATAGTTGTGTACAAATATCAATAAATACATACAGGATAAGTAGCTTGCCCTATGAAATTACTATCACCAAACATATCTTCATCTTGTACTACAAATCTTATGAGTGCAAAATATGGATTAAATATGTCAAATTCACAAGACTCATTCCACATAGGATTAAAGCCATTGTCATCTGAAAAAAATTAAATCTTCGTACGTAGAAAACAATATTTAAATATAAAGAGAAACATATATTGTTTCTAATAATATACGTACGTATCGTTTTTGTTGTTATTTTTGTCCCAGTATCAAAATCTGCACCAATCACTTCTACTTCAACAAAAGGACTAGCTGTTCCTCTACCAGACCTAATCAAGTGCCTTGCACCTATAATTTTTAAGCTTATTTTAAGTGCATCTATTCCATATAAGCAATTTTTGTCATAAGGATTAAAATCATCTCTAAACATAAAATCCGGTTTTAGAACATAACCACAGCTACCATTCTCTTTAAATTTCGCTTGATTTAATTGCATAGATTTATCCCCAGTTTGATAATTCAAAGCTACCATTTGGCAACCAGAATTCCACATTGGCACAGGGTTATAATTAGATGAATCAATACGTTGACCTTTAGGATAAACTCTACTAAACTGCACCTACAATTGAAAATTATAATATTTGTTGAAGTAGAACTTTATTTTATAATATTTAGAAGAGAACTTATGCTTTGTAGATAAGCTGTTACCTGATGATATTTCAAGAAAAATTTGTTTTCCTGCTGGCACATAAGTTTTTCTGCTTTAGTTTCAGGGAAGCTACTCATTTCATGAAATATAAATCCCTTTGTTCTAATTCGTTCAACATTAAAAGCAACTGATCTACAATATACTATAAGATTAGACATTTCTTTTGCTATTCTCCATGCACGTTCCATCTCTTTATGTTGATTTTCCTATAATTAGAAACAGTTATAAATAAAAACTTATGAAAGATAAGGTTAACCACTAAACAATTTATATGATATGGCTTTATTACCCTAACACTGGCATTTTGTGCCGTTTCTTTGATATTAGACATCCATTCCAATGCACTTTCTTTTGATGGTGTTGCCACTTCAAATACAGAACACATACTGGGATTTTGTATTCGTAAAATCCATTCCAATCCAGGTCTTTCTCCTAGTGTCAATTCAACAACTGCACCCATAATATCTAATGAGCCCTTTTGTAGACTACCAAGCATCATTGAATCTGCTGACTAAAAATAGATATAATAAGATAAATGAATTCGAGTTATGTAGTTATTTTACGTACATCCCCTTGGCTATCTTGATAATCTATTTCTTCAACGTAATTTGCTGGGAACCAATGTTGCTTTTTACCACCATAGTCGCCTCTCCACCAGCCTCCACTTTGTCGGGTGACATTAGTAATTATAGCATGTTTTACCAATGTTAATTCATCTTCTCTTTTCGCTTTATAATCATACAAAGCTTTTACTGTGACCTTTATAATGCATATATTATGCATAATATTAGAATTATTATGGAATATTACATTTAATAATGTATAACATTTAAGACAAAATTGATTTTATTGAGAAACCTAACTTACTTTAGAGCCAAAACTTGTTGGGTCCATATATCCAGGTATACCATATACAGACCCATCATCTACATCCTTTAAATAGATTGTATATTTGTAATAAGGTTTATTAAAAATTAAGTTTGTAAAAATATGATTTTAATAAAAGGAGATCTTTAATCTGCCTATTTAATCTTTTGTAAGCATACACATTAGTAAAAATGTTTAGTGTGTCACATACCAAGCCCACTCTTCTTATGATATCTTGATTAACAGGATGACTTAGCTTTATTCTTTTATAAAATGGATTTCTTTCATAGTAATTTACTAATTCAACTAAACTTTCGAATTGCACTGTTCCTATTGTATACAGACGTCCTTCAAATTTTATTCTACAATGTTTAATTTTCTTTTCTGCCCTATTAGATAACATATAGCAAATATTTAATTATTGCTTTATTTTATAGATATGCAATTAAATTTTATTATTTACATACCTGAAGGATATAGCATAAGAGTTAATTTCTTTTTCACTAGGCCTCACCAAAAATGCACCATCAGTAGGAATCCGCTTTAACATTTCTTCTGCTAAAGTGCGAGTACATTCTGCATGCCACCATTCTTTTTCTTCATGCTTATTCGGTTGAGGCACAGGTTCTTGGAGAGTAATTAAAAACTCCTATATATTAAAAAAGTATTTATTATTTTTCGTTTGGTGTAGAAAAAAATAAGTAATGCATAGAGATATGTTGTGCAATCTCAAGTGTACTTACCTGACTTCTAAGTGGATGATTACGATAATGTGTTATTAAGCTATACAAACTATCAAAGCAATTTGTATCAATTAAATAATATTGCGTTTGACCCATTTCTTGTTTTAATTTGATACGACAATGATTTACTTTGCCCTTACGCCAAAAGGAAAGGCTATAATCACCAACAAATGTAACACACTGTCGAACTAAAAAGGTGCCATCACCAAGGTGTGAGTATCTCTGCAATAGCTCTTCAGCTTCTTCTCTGCCTTTTGCCAGCTTTCCATGAAACCATTTCTCACCAAAATGTAGTTCATCATTTGGTACCCCCTTTTAAAAAAAAAGTATTGTATGTTTACTATTTGTAATAGTTTTACTATTAAAAGTTTTACTATTAAACATATACATACATCTGTTGGTCTTCGAATACATCCTTCATCATCCTCATCATGCTCAGTTTCTTGAGTTCTTGAGAATGTGTCTGTATAAAATAACTTTTGCTGTGTTAATACAAAAAAGTGTGGATTCCATTCTCTGTCAACAGGATCTTCTAGGTACAATATTCCATTTTTTACAGTATTTCTAAGATCCATTTCCTGTCTACTTTCATCAGTACGAATAAGAAATGACGACTCATCAGCTCCATCAGGAAGTTTTTTATGTTTCAATAATATTTTTCTTCGTAATGCGTGTGGAGATGGTAAACAAGTTTCATTTTTATCAACTGGTTGAACTAGTAACATATTTCCAAAAACTTCTTGCATAGTACTAGCCATTTTCCGTTGCTGTGGCAATGTACAGTTGTCTTCTATAGATAGGATAACAGGGTACCTATATAATGCACGGATATATATACAGGGTGTCCAAAAAGTCCTGAACTGCCTGATTTTCTCGGAAAGTGCGCGTCGAAGAAAATAATGTTTTAAATGTCTCTATTTTTATTTAGAACATTTTTTTCTCTGATGTGTGCTCTCCGAGAAAATCAGGTGGTCCAGAACTTTTCGGACAATCTGTCTGTGGGCGTGTGTGTTCGCGCGCGCGCGTGTGTGTGTATATATATATTAATATTAATGTGAGTCACTGTATGTCTTATATATAATGTGCACATAATGTATACATATAAGACATACAGTGACTCACATTAATATTCGGACACCCTGTAAAGTAGAATAACTTTTTTATGATAAAACCCAACAATTTGAATTTTTGCAGGATAAACAAATGTTTAACAAAAAAATTAAAGCCGACTTCGGAAATATTACATTAAAGTAACTGGGAGAAAGCACTAAAAAGGATGAAATAATTTTCAATGTACAGGTGCAATGTGGACTAATTAAAATATGTAAAAATATAGTTACAACTGAAAAATACAGTTCTTTTAGTTGAAGAATATCTGTGTTTCATACTCAAAATACTACAACTTTTTCGCCGGCAGCGATTTTCGACCTTATTTTGCAATCTTGAAACGTTTGTAGCTCAAAAGAACGTTAACTGATTTGGATGAAATTTACAATATGCATATATCTTGCCTAAATCTACGAAAGGCAATTTTTTAATTTTTATTATAAGCTCAAATAAAAGAGTTGAAAAAATGCTTTTTTTTTATTTTTGTTGTAATTTCGATTTTTTTTAAACAACAGAAAGGGCATATCTAGTAAACTAATCCTTTTATTCTCTTACAAAGATTTAAATTGTTGGGGTTAATTATAAAAAAGTTATTCTGCTTTATAGGGTATCCTAATATTAATGTGAGTCAGTGTATATCTACATCATATACAATGATTGTCAAATGTTTTAAGAAATACATACTCAGATGTAACAAATGCATGTTCCTTAATAGTTTTAATAACATCCAGAAATTTAATTTTTGTTGTTAATGTGTGTCCATGAAATATGAAAGGCATTCCATCAGGACCATCCCAACAATCAAGTTCTATGCATCGACAGCCAGCTCTTAATGCACGTACATAGGCTTGACAACTACTTTCACTGCTTATTTGATCACCCATCAAATATCTGAAAGCATTTATGTTATATATTTAACATAAAATCTGGTGCATTATTGAACTTATTACTTAACAATTTCTTACGTATTGTGTGATGATGCTATCCAATAATGTGCTAGAGACTTAGTCATATCATGAGTTACTTGATTATATCGTTGATCCCAAATATCATTTTGTTTGGAAAAAAGAAAGTCTATAAATTCAGAAAATGTGAAATATGGCTCTTGTATATCTCTTTGTGGATCTTGAAGATAATCTCTAATAAAACGTGAAACTTCTATATCATTGTTTCCTAAAGCATCCTGTTGTTCAGTGATTAGGAAATTTTGAAACTCTTGAAGAGTAACAGTTTGTCCTGAATTGGAATAATTTTGCAGCTTATTCCAATCTACAAGATTCTATAAAAAAAACCATAACCGTATATTGCCCTCTGTTATGAAGCTTTTTAGAACAGATATTTTGAAATTACAATACTTACATTCTGGTCAAACATAAGTTTATGATACAAAATGACAAAATCATCAAATCCAAGTTCGTTTCTGTTTCTTGTGTCTACTTCTTGAAATAACTCTCTAAGGCGATTAGTTGCAATTTTGCAATTAACTCTAGGTAAGAATGCTTTGACATCCTTTAATGTTACTCTGTTAAATTAGTTTTAGTATTAGTTTTTTTACATTGTAAATAAAATATTAATCTAATATTAAGTGATAAAAGAGGCTAATAACTTAAATATACAAAAATGTAGTTAAAATGTGTATTATAAACTTTCCTTACGTTTCTCTGGAATTTTCCATTGCATAGAATTCTTTCCTGAGCCATCTTTCCACTTGTAAAGGATATGGGGCATTGGTAGTATCTTGTACTAAATGGCGTAAGCCTTTAACCCATAATTCACATTCTTTTTCACTTAGAGCTAAAATACATATTGAACGAGGATAAAAGATTTACAAGGTGTATATAAAGATAGAATATCTTTATAAATTACAAGTGCATATACGTTATATTTACCTGATATTGAAAGAGTTTTTAACCTGAATTCAGAACCATAAAACACAACAAAACATCTTAAGCTTTCAATTCTTTTTGCATCTTCTGGCCATTTCTCAAAATCTTTGGAATGCTTACCTACTCTAATTTCTTTGACTTCCCGTATTTCAACTAAAAAAAGAACATCACATATATATGTATACATATATATACTTTTACATCTTACGTACATATTATTACTTTAATACCATATTATTTTAATATAATATCTATGTATTTTTACAGTACTATAATATATGATACTGTAATATTTATTGTGCTGTAGTACCTCTAATATCCAACATTCTACCCTATATATCAACAGTAGTAATGGGCACAATTGTTAATAGACCAAAACTGAAGGAGAAGTTACAATAATGGCAGAATAAACTAAGAATATTAACATAATTATTTCTTTCGAAATAATTTGAAGCAAAAATCTTATATGTGTATATATTTCAGTATTGTATACCTACCACCTATATAGATTAAATAAAAACTCTAATTTATATAATCGATTGAAGGTCAATAAAAATTGTAAACAATTTGAAATAGAGTAGCATTAATATAAATGAAGTATTCAAAATATGTACAAGTTTTAACAAAGTTTATTAAACTTTTTCTGGATGAGATCCAACAACTGATACGGATTTTATCTTTATCATAAACTCACCCATATACAAAATGGACACTGATTTTTCCTTCTGGTTTTTGGCCTATAACTAGTATCTTCAGATAATATTCTGCCCATTTTTGCTGTAGATATATAACTGCATAACCATGTATAAAGTGTGCCTAAAATATTAGGTGGAATATTTATTTTTTGTGTGCTTGTAAGTGTAAATCTATAAGGAATATTTTAACATAAAATAACCCTATGTTAAAATATTTTGTTTTTTTATATGATGACAAAAACGTATGGTATTTATTTAAACCATCAATTAAAAATTTTCAATGGCTTACCAGAACCATCAAAAGGTCTGAAAGTAGAACTTCTTGACCAAACAATTTGTCTAGTTTCTCTTCTTATCATTAAAGTTTTCTTTTCTGGTCGCTTTCTTGAGAAAAATTTTGTTACCACAGTCCCTCGTTCAAGCTGACTAATTATTTGTTCCATTTCAGGAATGATCCCATTCATTTTTGATATTATATATTTCAGCTGTAATTATTATTTCATATCTTCATATATTATTTATACTTGTTACCATTTGAATATTTCTTCTTGAGAGAATTAATGTTGAAAATTAATTGACACGAATGTCTTATAATGCAATAAATATACTATTATTTAGCGGGTAATGAAGTAATGCTGTATTGTATTTCAAGCTGATAAAACAAACATATGTCATTCATAATGAATTATTTGAGAACATATAATATCTCTAGACAAAACTATTTCTTCACAAAACAATAAATAGTAATTAACAAAATATTTATATTGCTATGTACAAATCAAAATTTACACAAATGAACACATGATAATACCTACAAGAAATTTAGAACGTGTATACACATGTAAGAAAACCACATTTCTGTCAATAAGTTAACTCTACAGAGAAAGAAACAGTTCTATTTATTTCTGTTTTTATTAGCAGGCAATTTATATTAATTTTGCGTAAACATGTTGCAGCATAATAATTATATACAAAGAGCTATTCATTTTTACATAGATCGATTCTTATATGAATCGTGTGTGTATTCGTACTCACAGTGCACCATTTGTTTCAATTTCTTGTTAAATTTATAAATAAAAAGGTATGTTTATATATATTTTATTCAAAAAAAATATATATCAAATTTGAAAGGCGTAAAATATGAAATCACTACTTATCGTCGCTGCTTAGTCAAGTTTCCGTAAAAGTGTATAACGTAAACATAACCTATACAAAAATACAATACATCTCCTAATAACAAAATATTTAACAAAAGTTCCAAATTTAACTTGAACAGCAAATTTGCACTATATATATATACATATATATATCTATAAATATTTACACCGAACCTCTACAAGTAATTCGGTAATTCATTATCGAAGAAGTTTATGTTAATGGAAAATTGTTTATTGTTCACTTATTTGACTTTATTAATTATATTGTTCCATTATATCGCATAAGGATCAATCATACCTGTTCTAAAAATGAAATGTTGTTGTTAATATGTCAAGAAAGACAAATTTGTTCACATGTGCAAGCATAGGTCACTACATAACTTCACATAAATTTGTTAATTTTCGAAAGAAAACACGTTACTATATTAACATAATAAATAACGTAGAAACGTGTATTTTACATATTTTGACACTGCGAGACCAAAATTTTGAACCAATGAATAATTGTTTCTTCATAATTTAATTATATAAATGTACTTTTTCAATGGTGTTCAAATTTTTCACTTCACCTTCCTAGAATAAACCAATGTGCATTCCGCACAGGGTTGCGTTCGGAAACAGCACCTGTGTGTATCATATCACACGCAAGTTGTTCGAAAACACCTAGGTGGCGCAACTGTTTAACTTTTCTCCACTCCCTTTGCAGCCGTGTGATTTAGGGTGCGTTCGGTTTGGACCAGGTACCCAGTGTGTGGACACCTTAGACCATATATACTTATACAGGGTGTCCGCTTCCTATATGTCAGGAGCTAAATCACGTGTAGCCAGGAATAAATAAAGCCGAAAGGAGTCATAAAAGGTAACATAAGGTAGGTAAGTTAACGAGTTATTAATTATAAGAGTTCGGCAAATCACGACGCGCGGAAGCGGTAGGCGGCTCGTCTACATACGTGGGCCACGAGCTCGGGCGCCCCACCCGCTCGCTACTCGCCTCGCGCCGCTAGATTAGCATGGCCGCGGCTCGCCGCCTACCGCTTCCGCGCGTCGTGATTTGCCGAACTCTTATAATTAATAACTCGTTAACTTACCTACCTTATGTTACCTTTTATGACTCCTTTCGGCTTTATTTATTCCTGGCTACACGTGATTTAGCTCCTGACATATAGGAAGCGGACACCCTGTAGACACGGCTTAAGATAACTGGCTGCGTGCCAAGATAATATCATCTATGTGACGTCACATGTGGGCAAATTATATATATGTGCGGTCTACGGGGGCAGTTGTGTTGTGTTTGTGTTGTTTTGTTTTGTTTCCACCATATTGAATTATCTTTTGCCCACATGTGACGTCACTTAGATGATATTATTTCGGCTGCACTTGGTCCCATGGAGTTCTATACACGGGCCGTGTCTATAAGTATTCTTATTCTTATCTAGTGGCCGCGACACACATGCGTAGTCTTAGGCCATAACCTGGTGACGTCTATAAGTATATATGGTCTAAGGTGGACACCAGTGTCTGGACCAGCCCTATCCGACTCCGCCCCCACTTTGGGTAATATATTGTCGCCGTCCGCTATGTGGCGCTGCAGTATATTTGGACCACTGTCTTTTATGGACTAGTCGAAAAAGTTATGACCACAAAAGTTTTGACCGCTATGACTTCTCCTCCCCGCTTTTCCCCTTCTCTACTCTTCAGCCGTAATCGACGAGAGCGAACCTAGCGGATTTGGTAGTTTCGGCGACAAAATCGGACCACCTTTTAAGTACATGCGGGATAGGGAGTCGGATAGGGCTGGTCTGGACACTTCTTCCCCCTCCATTGGGAATTGACCACTTTGGTCACGACGTCTGGTGGTTGAAATTTTAACTATAATAAGGTTGCATTACATACCGTTTACACGTTAAATTCGTTTATATAAAATTACATAAAATCAAAAAATCGTAATGGATATCGTTATTTTTCCACTATTTGTTATTCTCCCATTAATTTCGTGGAGTCGTTCTCTAATTTGGGAACTTTGTACACAAAAGCCCGTAAAGCTCACTACATCCGTATTTCTGGAATCGATATTTCGTCAACATTTTATCAAATGTCCGGTTTCTAATATTTTTTCTGCCTCAATAAAGTTTTTTTCTGCCACATTTGCACCCACCTAGTTAAAAATGTTGCTTAACGAAAACATAATATTATAAAATAAATTGTAACACATGTATTTATTCAAATTTGCAACCTAAAGTCAACCATATTAATTAGGCCACGCCTCCATGTCAGTTCCCAATAAGGACAAGTCAGCTCCGAGAGTGTACTAACCCTTAAAAAAAAAATATGAAGCAGATTTTGACTATACTGCATTGGTCACAGTGGCTAGAAGACTGGTGGCGCACCCTTTTCAACCTCTTAACGCATGCGCGTTGTGTAGCCTGGCAGGCGTTCAGCCCCGGAGTCAGCCCCGAGCTCAGCCTCGCGCCGGCGTAAACCCCTTAAAGCTTCTAAGGCCGCATGCCGACTAATTAGAAGGGGCACGTAGCATACATGTAAAAAAAAGGCGTCTTTCGGATAAATAGTGACACAGATTAATTAAAATAATGTATTGATAGTGATAGATTTATTCTTCGAAATTGTTTATCGATGTTTAACAGATTCATTGTAATAATAAAACGACAGCCGACAATAAAAGAATGCTTATTAATAGCGCGACTTAAAAAGTAAGGAGTTTGTAACATTTTTGTATTTTTATTTATTTAAACGTCGATAAACAATTTCGAAGAATGAATCTATCACTATCAATACATTATTTTAATTAATCTGTGTCACTATTTATCCGAAAGACGCCTTTTTTTTTACATGTATGTTACGTCCCCCTTCTAATTAGCCGGCTTGCGGCCTTAGAAGGTTGACTGGTTAGCTGCTTTAAGGGGTTTACGCCGGTCAGCGGGGCTGAGTTCGGGGCTATGGAGGGTAGAGGTAAGGAGGGCAATCTCTGTATATGGAAAGTGTCCGTCTTATGAAGGAAATTACAGGTGGCGTTGCGAACATGAAGGGTACATACACAGCCGACTCTAGTACTAGCCGTGCTGAGAATTGTGGCAACACCGCTAATGGCGGATCGGGAGTCCTATTTTCAATAGTAGAGTTGTGTGTCAGCGTTATAATTAACATCATTTTGTTGTTTAAAATTATACTAATATACAGTAATTTTGATTAATTATGAATAAGCAACACCTAAATATCATAATTATAGTAAGTAGAAGTAATATAGAAGTATACTAATCTTAAAAAATGTGGTATATATTTTGTGGACTCTCGGAAGAGTTTGGTGTTGTGATGCATTATATTTGAAATATTTATAGAGATTTCAAGAAAAGATAAGTGTGAAACAAAATAAAATCATCTTTGAACCAAATTGAAGGATTTAAAAATTGTTAAAGGTATGTATAAGTTAATAAAGACCTGAAATAAACCAAATTATTGGTGCGATGCCAAATAGGTTAAGTGTACACTTGGAAAAGTCTAAAGAGGTTAGTATAATTCGCTATTGAACGGAACAACTATGCAGTTAATTACAAAATCGTGTTATAGGACAGTATTATAATTGTGGAAAATTTCCTCACCACCCTAGGGGTATTTACCATGGCGCGTTACCTTTTTTTTATTATAGTGGGTGGTTCGCCAATAGCCCTATTATCCCACTTTATAAAATAAAATAAACATTTTTAACAATAATAAAAACATAACTTTTGTATTCATAAAGAAATAAAGTATTACATTTTGCAATAATAATAAATAATCTTGAATAATATTAATAACAAAACAATATAATATACTCTTGAAATAATACTAGTAAAATCTTAAATCTTGTGAAATAGTACTAAGCAAATAAGTAAAACTCTATTAATGTAGTAAAACATATTGAAAATCTAGTTTGTATAAGTTTTTAATTTACGACTTTTAGATGTAATGTTGGCACGCGTTTCCAACTGATTATTATTCACAGTTTTTGTATAATCATTTAATAAAATATTTGAAAAAATTGATAATAACTGAAACAAAATATTGTGATAAGCTTCACCACAAACACATGAATCTGAAAATACTAAATAATGTCTATCAGATTTCATGCTAATATAAGTTAATTTACATAAAATATGCTTATGATTTTCAGAACGTATAAAGTTGGATTCCAAATAATCATCATTTATTATGGCCTCCATTATTGCACACATGTGAATAAATGTGGTTATCACTTCTTCAGTGGGAACAGAAAGTCCTCCTCTTTGTAAGTGATCAAAATATATATTGCCTATAGTTTTACCTTTATCCTCCACAATTAATAAACGACATATGTTACAATTTAATTTTTTAGCAACAGAATGGGACCCATACCCAGATATGTAAATTTTTATGGAATCATCAACAACGCAATCAGCCAAATATGTGGAATCGAAGATTCCTAAGAAACAACTTACATCAATGGAGAGGTCATGAATCAAAATGATCATTACGTACAAGCATGCAAAAATAAATTTTTGAATTTGTTATTTTAACAGTCCAACAATTTGAAATTACAAGCTTTTTTGTATAATTATTTATTAATTCGAAGAAATTACTAATCAAATCAGAATTATAAAATTCTTCTACTAAAGATTCATTTCTTTGGGTAATTTCTTTTTTACGCTTTACAGGATCTTTTCTTGGTGGTACCACGCATTTTGTTAAGTAAGATGGTAAATTAGGAAAAATGGATGGTACTGCATCTGCTATAAGCCTTGGACACCTTAACAAAACATTCTCTAGTACACCATCGGGCGATAAAATACGCTGGTACCTTTGAATAACGTTTTCAGGAAAATGTAAACTACAGACAGCAGAATATTTTGTTGGTGTCCAATGTTTACGAGGAATAGCCACCATCCATTTTTTCCGCAATTCCTCATCTTTGGGGAATGAAAATATAGAATTGTAATTATTATTTTTTAAATTACTATCATTATTTCCCTTGCAATTGGGAACACAGCAACGTCGTGGCACTATTGACGAATAAATTAAATTTATAACAAAAATATATATAAAACAAAATGTCCAAAAATGCTATAGATTATTTTAAATAAATGTGCTACACACAAAAATAAGAATCTGTAGAGTTATTTAAATAAATAAAATAGCTGGAACATTGCACCGTTTTTTATATTCATGTGACTTTTAACTACATAATATTCAAACATTTGAAAGATGGGCGGGAAACTAAAATGCCGGTAGAGGGAGACTGGGTAGCCGGGAGTCCGGTGGGTGTGGGAGTAGGTTGGGTTAGGTATATGAGAGCCGGACTCCCGCGGTGTTGCCATTTTATCCTTCAGCACGGCTAGTACTAGAGTCGGCTGTGGTACATATTAAGGGGGGGGGGGGGGTATGGTTAATTCGTGCAAGAAAAGGCACATTTTTGTGAATTTTTTGTGACGACACAGTTAAAATCTATTTATTAAAACCAATGGCACATTGAAGTATAACATTCGAAGAATATTGAGTAAAATTTTCATGAAAAAACATTAACAAATACGGCAATGACAGCAATTATTCGGAAGCGTCTCGAAAAAAAGTTGAATTGCCGTGCCCATCATAACTCGATGCTGGATCATCGGAAATCAAAAAATCAAAATTCTTCCGTTAGATAATTGCTTACTCCAGGTAACGCTGGGAGGGATTTTTGAAATTTCAATTTTTCACTTTTTGGGAACACTTTGAAGTGAAAAACGCGATTTTTGTGAAAAAAAATCGGCTAATTTTTCATTGTAACATAAAAAATATTAACAAATTTGAAAAAAACTCGACAGCGTTACCTCGTAAATTATGTACAGAAATAGTGTTCAAAATTTCAAAAGGATCGGTGCAGTAGTTTTGTAGTTCTGAGGGGCACCGACTTTGAAAACGTGAGTTGTGGGAAAAACGCTTTAAAGTTTTGAACACTAAGCTTCATATGCGAGTTTTATTGGTTTACCTCACACTGAATCATCGATGTCAGGTCCATAAAAGGTGTTGCTATTATCCATGATGTCAACTTGATCTTTAACAGTCACTTTTATTTTTTTAGCTGACGCGCTATTTGTTGAAACGTCTTCGCTTTTACGTTTTTGCGGAGGTACAATCAATACTCATAACGTCGTCAATTTTGCTCCGATCGACTTGAAATTTGGACACAATATTCTTGAAATATTATGCATTCAGTTAAAAAAATAAAAAAAAAATAAAAAAAAAAAAATGTTAATACCCTACCCCCCCTTAAAAAGAAAGCGCAACAATTTGATAGGGTAGTTCTGAACATCGGCTAACTTCATAATGTGTTTTTAGAATCACGAGCGCTGCACTTGGTCATTATTCGAACCCATATTTTCCCTTATTTCCCGGACACTTTTTCAGTTGAAACGCCATAAGAGATTATCCTCCTTACCTCTACCCGTAAAATTAGTCGGCCCGTAAATGTCTATACGTCAGTAAATGTCTAACTTTGCAAAGTTGCGGGAAGAATAATTGCTTAAATCCCTAGAGATGGACCAATTAAAAGCCACGTATAGACATTTACGGGCCGACTAATTTTACGGAGAGGTTGGAACAACCCGGCCTTAATGTAAAAGAGCGGACCAGCCCTATCCGACTCCCTATTCCACATGTACTTAAAAGCGGGTCCGATTTTGTCGCCGAAACTACCAAATCCGCTAGGTTCGCTCTCGTCGATTACGGCTGAAGAGCTGAGAAGGGGAAAAGTGGGAAGGAGAAGAAGTCATAACGGTCAAAACTTTTTCGGTCATTTCGACTAGTCCATAAGACAGTGGCCGTAATCTACTGCAGCGCCACATAGCGGACGGCGACAATATATGACCCGAAGTGGGGGCGGAGTTAGCTAGGGCTGGTATGTACCGTCCCCTTCAGGGTTGCCAACTTAGGGGTTTTCCCCCTAGATTTAGGGGGTAAACATGTCGAATGGGTTTTTTTTAGGGGCCTAATATTTTTAGGGGTAATTTTAGGGTTTTTTGAAAAAATGTCAAACGTAGTAGTTATATATGTAAAAAAGAGAGGAAACAAGGAAATACGGAAACAGGAAATACGGAAACAGGAAATACGGAAATACGGAAACAGATTTCTTGTGTTTGAAGTCTTCAAAACATTGTAAATAAAAAGGTATACATATTGTAGTTGTTTAATTTATTTGTGATAATTATTTGGTATTGTTTATTATAGATATACTAGCGAATACGTGAAATTGTGTATGTAGTAGTATCGTATTTTTGTAGACATTCGAAATTTAAATATTTCTGATTTTACTATTACATACACAATTCTGCAGACTATAATATATACACTCAGGAGCAATGAAAACTGGTATACGGCTTGTATAGAATATATACAGGGTGTCCCGTTTCAACACTCAAAGCGGAAAACGGCAGATAGACTGGACCAATCTAAACAGAAATATCGAAAAATATTTAGGTAAATTCGGTCTAGTTAACGAGTTATTAATTAACAACGATCGGCCATTCACGGAGAGCCAGAAGCTATCGACGGCTTGGGACGTCCCCTTCAATCTCGGTAGTATGTAACGGAGGAAGCAATGGGAGGAGTAATCAACAACAAATAGTAACGCGCAGCGGCACGTAATGCCGTCTATCACTGTTTACTGTGAGTACCTCTCTTTCTTTTTCTTACCCAATAGCATCATATCATTTATTTCACGCGTGCGAGGGAGAAGTAGTGTAAGAAAGAGAGAAAGAGAGTCAGCGCGAGCCTCCTGCGTACGGAGGTGTCGCACGGCGAGAAAGAAAGAGAGAGAAAGAGCTACTCACTGTAAACAGTGACGGGCGGATCGACGCGCGCTACAGCTCTTTCTCTCTCTTTCTTTCTCTTTCTTTCTCGCCGTGCGACACCTCCGTACGCAAGAGGCTCGCGCACTGACCTTCGCTCTCTCTCTATTTCTTTCTCCCCGACTCTTTTTCTACGACACTACCTTACGCTGAATGCTAGACGGCATTACGTGCCGCTGCGCGTTACTATTTGTTGTTGATTACTCCTCCCATTGCTTCCTCTGTTACATACTACCGAGATTGAAGGGGACGTCCCAAGCCGTCGATAGCTTCTGGCTCTCCGTGAATGGCCGATCGTTGTTAATTAATAACTCGTTAACTAGACCGAATTTACCTAAATATTTTTCGATATTTCTGCTTAGATTGGTCCAGTCTATCTGCCGTTTTCCGCTTTGAGTGTTGAAACGGGACACCCTGTATAAAGTGACCCGCTTTCATTGCTCTCGACTATATAATAAGTGCTTTCCATTTGCATCAAAACTCAGTGAATTCTCACTTGTGACGTCATAACTCAGTTGAACGCACGTTCCTTTCAATAGCTGCTTTCCATTTGCATCGAAACTCAGTAAAATCTCACTTGTGACGTCATGACTCAGTTGAACGCACATTCCTTTCAATGTTGGCAAGTGAGATTCCACTAGATTTAACTGAATTTTCTCTGCACAATTGAGCTCGATCGAGACCGTGTGCTTTAGTGAGTTTATAAGCTCATATGAAAAGTCTCACTTGCGCGTTCCTTTTACACACTGAAAATGACGTCATAGCTTGAATCTGATAAGGTGCTTTCCATTTGCACTTAAGTGATACTGAGCTACTCAGTTCTGTGAGTTTATTAGATTCAAGCTATGACGTCATTTTCAGTGTGTAAAAGGAACGCGCAAGTGAGACTTTTCATATGAGCTTATAAACTCACTAAAGCACACGGTCTCGATCGAGCTCAATTGTGCAGAGAAAACTCAGTTAAATCTAGTGGAATCTCACTTGCCAACATTGAAAGGAACGTGCGTTCAACTGAGTCATGACGTCACAAGTGATATTTTACTGAGTTTCGATGCAAATGGAAAGCAGCTATAAACTCACAGAACTGAGTAGCTCAGTATCACTTAAGTGCAAATGGAAAGCAGCTATAAACTCACAGAACTGAGTAGCTCAGTATCACTTAAGTGCAAATGGAAAGCACCTATAGACTCACAGAACTGAGTAGCTCAGTATCACTTAAGTGCGAATGGAAAGCAACTAATAAGGACCGTGCAAGGAGACGACATCGCCATCTGGTGTCTTAGGTTAGGAGTTTTATTATTTGAATTTAGGGTTTTTTAGGGGTATTTAGAATTGTTCTTAGGGATAAACCTCTTTCTGGAGTTGGCAACCCTGGTCCCCTTATTCCTAAGTCCGAGGTTTGGACGCTTAAGCTGATCACAGACACTTTTGCATAGCATAGCATAGCATAGCATAAGTGATTTCGACCAATCACGTAGCTCTCTTCGCGTATATATAGAACAACGCATAGCAGCCACCGCTACGTGATTGGTCGAAATCACTTATGCTATGCTATGCAAAAGTGTCTGTGATCAGCTTTACAGTAGCGCGATTCTGTAACTCGTTATGTCTATGACTACGTTTACACGGCAGCGCTATTCCGGTTTAGTTAAAGCGGGTATAATAAAACCAGTTTAAACGCGACTGTTTACACGAACGGGAATAATCTACAACAACGGTATTGCTATTCCGATTTGAAGTATGCTTATGTATTTTAAGACCTACCAACAAAAAAAAGCTCGAACTTCGCTAAATAAGTTTCAGATCAATTTCTAATTCTAAAAAATATTTAGTTTCCTCGATGCACCACGAATCTCTTTTTTTCTTCTTTTCCATTTTCCTTTCGTTTCGTGTCATTTAAAATAGAGGCATCATCCGAAGTGCTCGCTCGTTAGTAAGTTTTATAGGAACTCTTTTACTTTTGACGTTGCAGCGGCGGATTTACTTAAACCGATACCGTTTACACGCATCTTTATTCCTGTCTTATTCCGGTTTTCTTATTCTACACCCGTCGATCAAGAGGAATAGCATAACTAAACCGGAATAGTTATTCCGGGTGTAAAGTACTGTTTACACGCACTTTAACACCGGTTTTCGTTACACCGGGTTTTACTAAACCGGAATAAGAGTGCCGTGTAAACGTAGTCTCTAACGAATCTTAACGTTTCGGTAACGATAGCGACGTCTGCCGTGCGTAACGACAAACGGATAACGACTGTGCGATTCCGTAACTCGAAATAGTGTCGCTTCGACGTTACAGAATGCGATAACGAAATGTCTTTGACTATGTTTACACCGTGCGAGTGTTTGGTCCGCGTACTAAATTGAGGCGCACTAAACGTTAAAGTCGGTAGAGTTTACACCGTACGAGTATCGCTCGACGAAAGCACGAATATACTTCGAATATAATGCGGATGATCTCGCGCACGGTGCCGAGAGCCGAACGTAAGCCAGTTTTGAAGGCGATTATGTACATTTAAAACTGGCGGCATCTCTTATTTAATGCGCGTGTGTTTACAGCGCCAAATATCTCCATAGTACGCGTACTATTTTAGTCTGATACCTCGTTTTCAAACGTATCAGATTAAGCCGATACGCCATCGTTTACATCGAGCGTACTAACGAATATAGTCCGAATATAGTGCTTGGTACGCGTACCAAACGCACGGTGTAAACATAGGCTGTGTTCATAAATGTGCATCCAGTACTGTCAGTACTGGATTTCCGTTCACAAATGCTTGTCAGTATGGCTGATGAGAGTCTAACGTACTACCATTTTAGGCAGACATCGATCCTAGGGAATTGCTTACTTCCGGCTGTCGAGACTGTCAGCAGAGAGGTAGTGTAGAGTCAGTATTGCATATGGCGGCGTTTAATGGTTTGTTTCTGTCTGCTAGAATGAGTTTATGATGCACAAATATATATACAGTCTGTCACGAAAATATTCGGACGCTGTATAAAGTTAAATAACTTTTTTATAATTTAATTAAACGACTTGAGATTTTGCAAACATATAGAAGGATTAGTTTACTATATATCATATTTCTATTGTATTGAAAAAATTACAATCTTCGAAGTTACAGAGAAAATAAAAAAACTTATTTAAAAAAATTTTGTATCTGAGCTTGTATCTGCTTGTATGCAGTTTTTTAATTTTTATTATCTATTTTTTACAAGTTATAGCGCTTTAAAGGGTGTACGGAGACTTTTTTGACAGACTGTATGTCGTTATGCCATACCGAGGGGGTACCTAAGCCTCGTTATGCTAGCGACTCATAACGACATCTTACCGACGATTTTCGGTATGAATAACGACAAAGCTCGTTATTCTTGGTGTACAGAATCGCGTTTGTCGTTACAGTAACCTCTCGTTATTCATCGTACCGAAAACTGTCGCTATGAGAGCATAACGACAGTATAACGAGTTACAGAATCCCGCTACTGAGGACGAATGATGACGTTTCCCCGAGAAATCCGTGACGTCATACAAAGTACTGATAGCACTCGTGAGCACCAAACCGAACGACACAGAGCGCGCTCAGAGCTGCTAAAAGTACGTAAGCGCCCAAACCGAACGCAGCCACAGTAGCTGTTTGGCGAATGTATAACATCACCAGACCTAGCCATAAATCAGGCTAGGGCCAGGTTTATCCTACCTCCCTGTAAAAACTATACGACGTAGGCCGGGTTTATCCAACCTCTAGGGCCGGGTTGTTCCAACCTTCTGGCAAAGGTCAGATAGCTTGCCAGGAGGATAAATGCCGATTTTGCGTTTTTCAAACTCCCAGATAGAGTTATCCGGCTGGCAAATGTCCTTGCCAGTCAGATAGTTTATCCGATCTGAAAAGTACCGTGCAACTATTTATCCTCCTGGCAAATTTGGGGAATTTAGTAGTGGGGATAGAAAGACGCGCGAAACGTTGGTTTTAACCAGCCCTATCCGATTCCGCCCCCACTTTGGGTAATATATTGTCGCCGTCCGCTACGTGGCGCTGCAGTAGATTTGGACCACTGTCTTATGGACTAGTCGAAAAAGTTATGACCACAAAAGTTTTGACCGCTATGACTTCTTCTCCTCCCCGCTTTTCCCCTTCTCTACTCTTCAGCCGTAATCGACGAGAGCGAACCTAGCGGATTTGGTAGTTTCGGCGACAAAATCGGACCACCTTTTAAGTACATGCGGGATAGGGAGTCGGATAGGGCTGGTTTTAACGGTTTTAAGGGGATGCGACCCAAGTTCCGACGCGACGCCAAACGGCTGTCGTGAGCGGTTTTCCACTAGAATTTGGTGTCCGTGTAAGGGCAATCTGCGCCGCAAAATGGAAGCTTCAGTTTAACAAATTATAATAAATGCAAGGTGTCAAATGAAAGATCTAATCATAATGCTTGGCGCTACCGTGCCCGATTTTTAAAATCATGACTATAAAATTAGAAAACGGTAATCGTACAAACTGGACAATTTCACTCACACATGCGTCCCTTACCCACACATAAAAACGTAGATCTTCTTTTGACTTATAGTGGTGATTTTAAAAATCGGGCACGGTAGCGCCAAGCATTATGATTAGATCTTTCATGTGACAGCTTTTCGATATTACCTTCTGTCAATCAAAAGCTTCAATTTTGCGGCGCAGATTGCCCTTACACGGACACAAAATCGTCGCCTCGAGCTTCCAGCCAGTACCTGTGGCGGCGTTGTCGTAGAGGTACAGCGGAGACGTAATGTTTGCAAGGGGCCCCGTGTAGTCGAAATTGTAAAATTTCACGATTTCGTGAAGTCCTGAGGACAGTTCAAAGTGAGGGGAAACTTTTCCGTGGTCACGCATGTATGCCATTAACTTCAAAAATTCATAAAAAAATTCATAAAAAAATGAAATTAAATAAACCACGAATGAAATTTGTTGAGAATTGTATGCTTTATAATCCTATGGGCATACAAAAATTCTTTTGTTTTTACACAATTATTTATATACAAAACAAAAATTAAACGTCCCATTTTTGCGAAATTAGTTGGGTGAAAAATTTTATTTTTGGCGCATAGCATTCTTTGTACTTTTCTCTGAAGAAAAGGTTCTATACAATTTTTCGATAGGACCCACGGTTTGCGCGCAATGATCAATTAAATAAGTCTATATTACTGGAACGACTCATCCAATATTCTCCGTGAGACGGTACGGGGCGAAGACAAGGAAAGAATATCGCGCCGTTTCTGTCTATCCTCTTACGCGGTGACGTCGCGTTCTCTGCTGCGATTCGTGCCTCGTAACTCCTATCGGTGTGCGCACACATTGTTACTCGCCGCCGAGACAAAAAACGCGTGCTACTCTTCATTCGGTCGCTGAAATATCTCTTGCCGCTGCTACGATTTCGAGCATATCGAGCAAAAATTTCGATAATGGATTTTTCAATTGGAATATGTTGGGGGGTGATCCGAAAGCATAAATCTGAGTTTTCGTCATCCTGGAGGTTGAACGTAAGCCGTAATTAGGAAAAACGTGTTTTTACGTTTTTACTTAATATCTCGCAAACGGTGCATCGGACGAAAAAAATGTCAAAATCCTTTTTCGTAGGAACTAAAATTTTCTATCACTTTTATTTAAAACTTTTTTCTCTATAGTTAATATCTTACGAGATATAGTCTGTTAAACAATTCAAATTGTAATTTTTGTTAAATATTTCGTTAATAGTTACAGATATAAAAAAATTGGTGGTAATAAAACTTATAGAGCACAAAATTCTCTACAAATTTTATCTAAAGCTTTTTCCCGTAAAATCAGTTATTGATGAGATATGAGGTATGTTTCCTTTACGTTACCCTCACGACTGACATGTATTTTATAAAAAAAAAGTTTGAGAAACGAAATTGTTCAATACCTCGTTAACGATGCGTTGGACGACAAAAAAAATAAGAACCTCTTTTGTAGGAAATTACGCAGTTAGCTGTGGAGTTTACTTTTAAAAATCCCTTACGTGGTGCGTAAGTAAAAAATCAAGCATATACAAGTATACGCGTCGAGCGTAGCGCAAATAAGATGTTATAAGTGGAAATAAAGAAATATTTAAAAAGAATTTATTCATTTATTTTACCGTCTGTATCTAATTTTTTGTGGTACTTAATAGTTTCTTTTAAACATCTTATGTATGTCGCACATTGTACGAAGGAATATTTAGGAATTTACAGTCAATTTTAAACTGTCACAGTAACTTGGTGAGAAGCGCGTAGTTTAGAGCTCAGAGGTTCTTGAGATCGATCCCCTGCAAAGAGTTTTATAAAATATATTTTTTGATTTGTGAATTTTTAAACAATTATTTGTTTTTATGAATTCAGAATTTTATTTATTAAAATAAATTTCAGTCTATTTAATTAGTTAGCTGTGGAATTTCGTTTTAAAGATTCGGGTGCGAGGAGGAACAGCGCGACGATCAAGCCGGCATAAAGTGGAGAGGCGATAAGAGTGAGAGCGCGCACGTCAAAGGAGTGAGGAGGATAGCTGTAAAGATCTCATATGTATCTCGTAAACTATAAACGACCGATCGGACGGAACGTGGAGTTTCTACTTTTTCGGCGCAAAGAAAAACCATATCGCGGAAGTAACGCATATTATACGATCATGTGTGTACATGCAATCTAACTGACATGCAACTCACACCGAGACATAAAGTATCAAAAATATTGTTATTAATATCTAGGAAACTGCACTCGAGAGACAATCTTTTATAGAGAATAGTTTTTATTAAGAAATTAAAAAAAATAGTTTTTATGAAGAATTAAATAAATCATTGAAATCGGTGAGATGTCTCGTCATCTAAAGAATTACTGACACTTTTTCTTCAGTCTCTATAATCCTGCAATGACTAACGTTTTCCTAACTCCAAAAATTATATATTTTTGTTAACCTCCCAACTACATATAAGATTTTTTTAAATGCTATAAGAAACATAAACATATGTATCAATAAAAGTGATAAATATGGTAACCCAGACTCAACCCTGTGAATGATTCGCGTTGATCGGTCATTAGAAATAATTATCGATTTGTCACTTGTATCATAACATGCTTATAATGCTGATACTTTTATCCGCGCATGTAACACGTAGCATGGGGCCCCTTCTAGGTTCGGTAATCACACGACGTGGCTTGTTAACTACAGCACTGGCGAAACAGCTTTGAAGAAGTAACACTAGGAGGCGCATCAATCCATTCACAGATTGCTCGAGTGTAACGCTAGGAGGCACATCGCTCGATTCGGAGTTACTAGAGTTGGGTCGCATCCCCTTAACCACACTTCCAAACAAAGTGATTGGAGAGGATTGTAATATGGAGGGTAGAGGTAAGGAGGGCAATCTCTGTATATGGAAAGTGTCCGTCTTATGAAGGAAATTACAGGTGGCGTTGCGAACATGAAGGGTACATATTTAAAAGAAGGCGCAACAATTTGATAGGGTAGTTCTGAACATCGGCTAACTTCATAATGTGTTTTTAGAATCACGAGCGCTGCACTTGGTCATTATTCGAACCCATATTTTCCCTTATTTCCCGGACACTTTTTCAGTTGAAACGCCATAAGAGATTATCCTCCTTACCTCTACCCTCCATAGATTGTAAGTAGAAATTGTTCAAAGCGAAAATGGATGATCTATGCGAAAATCGCTTCATATTTAGTGATGACGAGGAGGACAGGATGGACAAAGACTTCAAAGACTTTCGCTCGATTTTACGATTTACCTATCATTAGTGATAAGGGAGTATTTTCCGAAGCAATTTTGAAATAATTTTTGTAATTTCGTTTATGTTATGTTCAGTTATGGACAAAGAGGAAAAGGAACTCCATATTAACGCATTGGAATTAAAGGCAACGTTTTTTGGATTAAAATGTTTTGCGGGAAACCTAAAGGGTTGTGATGTCTTATTGAGAATAGACAACACAACAGCTATTGCGTATATTAATAAAAAAGGGGGAGTGCGTTTTCCAAAATTAAAAAAAAATGCAAGAGAAATTTGGGATTGGTGCGAAACAAAGGATCTCTGGATTTTTGCATCATATATTAGTTCAAAAGACAACACGGAAGCGGATTTTGAATCTCAAAGACTTGAACCCGAAACAGAATACAGTCTATCCGACGAAAGTTTTCAAGTCATTAAAAATGTCTTCATCTTTGTCCATATCTTACTTACGATTTATTTTAATATCGTACTGTCCTTCCAGTAGATTCTTTCAGGCAATCGCGATAATAAAAAGAATTAATAACAATAAATAATAATAACATATAACAAAAACCGATAACAAGAAACAATAAATACAAAAACCAATAAATGGTTTTTCTATGTGTTAACCAACAACAAAGAATAATAGCTGACTATCGATTGTAATATAGTACGTATACACTGCTGAACATTCAAAACTCTACTAATTACGCGCCGACGGCGCTGGTTTTCAAAGATCTTTTTCTGCTTGAATATAGGCACGAATACTTCCGGAAGTTACAATCGCAATATACTGCTGGGTAGCTGCCTGGAGGATAAATGTACATTGAAAAACGCTCACGCATTTATCTGGTTGGTAAAATTTATCCGATTGGCAACTGCCCAACACTTTGCCAGAAGATTGGAACAACCCGGCCTAGGTAAAGTTACCCAGAGGATAAATGCTTAGTTCCCTAGTCATTGGCCAATGGGGAGATGTTTGGCGTAGTTCCAAGTTTGCGCTACAGTCAATGGAGACCTGTCAAACGATATTCTCTTCTTCTTCTATCTTTTGGCTCTGACGTGTTTTCGGTCTTAAACCATGAAAAATGCGGCTAAACAGCACACTTGTCACCAGGTTATGGCCTAAGACTACGCATGTGTGTCGCGGCCACTAAATAAGAAGAAGAAGAAGAAGAAGGAACAGCACACTCAAGAAAACGTTTCAGGTCTCCATTTCTAGTAGCGTCACCAAGCAGGAGAAAATTCTAGGCATGTCCCCATTAAATACCACGTTAGAACATTTACCAGCCAAATAACTTTACCTAGGCCGGGTCTAAATTGCGTGTAAGGCTACGTCGTACAGTTATTAATTTTCCCCTATTATGTTCACATTCTCAAAAGCAGGGAGATAACTCTATACTTTTTCCGGTTCAAGAGGATAAAGTTTATATTTTATCATTTCCGATGTACTTTTACAAACGGTTTAGAAACACATGAACATTGACCGGGAAATGTGCAGATTTACGTACTTCGAACTTTTCCCGTAACATATATATCTTTCGTGTGAAATTTATACAAAAAACTGGTTGGACCCGACGTGGATCGACTAACCATTTCGATTCGATCCTACTTACGGTTTAAAAATGGCGGTTATTTCAAAAATTAAAAAATTCATAAAAAATGTAAGGCGAGCGCAGCTCGGCTACAATCACTCCGGTCGTGCCTAATACGAAAAAACGAAGCTGGCCGCTGCACGCGTTGCAAAGCAACCGTGCGCTGGTATAATATCGTATCGAAATGTACGTACAAAAGTGAAATAACTTTTAACTGAATTGGAGTAATTAATAATAACTTCTAACTGAACGGAGGTTATGGACTGTTAATCACGATCATATGTGGACATAAGAATAATACTAATCTTTCGATTTCCACTACCAAGGTTTGTCTTCTTAAACCGACATTTGAAAAGTTACACAAGAAAACAAGAGAGAGAGAGAGAGAGAGATTTGCGCAGCTATAACAGAGCTGGAATCTATATTTTAACTCTAAGCGCTTTGTCACAAGAGCAGCTGCTACTTGAAGTCTTCCATTTCTAAAGCATGCCTTTATGCGTACGTATATAAGCGAGCACACGCGGTGAACAAATAAGACGGAGAACACGGTATATTCGGAAGAAAAATAAGAAGACAAAGAGGAGACACCAAGGTGCAAAGAGAAGCCTCCTGCATGGACGACGAACATATTTATAGTCACATGTCACTTTATTCGGTCTCTACGCGCGTATGTATGTATGTATGCATACTTGTATAAGCGTTCACCGTGCGTTCTATGGGAATGTAATAAGCGGAAATGTGATATCCAGAAATTCCATTTTTTTATGTTTTAATGGAGTAGTATAATGCCCTTGTGCTATCCATGTGGTATCCGATCACACGGAATTCTTAATGCATAAAACCCTGCCACTGATACGACAGTTGCGTGTCTTTTTATATTCTAGTTAGACGCTTGAAAGAAATATACTTCTGATTATCTACCCGCGTGTTCGGTCTATAAACATTACAGAAAAAAATATGTCGCTTCACGTGTCCTTGGTACACGCGTCCTTTTTAATTGTCATTATATTTTACCATATTTATAATAAAATAAATAGTAACGAATTGCCTTTATTTGTGTAAGTAATTTACGGTTCGGTGTATATGTATAATGGATAATCGTTTTTTTCGGTCCTAGAAATTTAATAATTAACGTTTTCTTAAGCGTTAGTGGAAAACAAAGTACAAATAATTAAAATGACTATCACAAAAATGGCGAACATCGCGTATTTAGCGAAGAGCAACAAATTAGTTCCATCTAGGAAAGACACTACAAGTGAGGATAGACGAGTAGGTACACATAGCAATGACCTATGTTGTACTGGAATTGCCACAAAGTTGAAAGCGACCCTTTCGTTTAAAGCCCCTTAGCACTATGTAATTTATCGCAAAGGTGAGTGGTGGCAAGCAGCACGCGCTCTTTACACTATGCGATCAGTCTCGTTTTATTGCATGCTCGATTGCTAGATTGCTAGATTCAAATTCAGTGTGCTATCGTCCACTATCGTCTGGTGTGCGTGCCGTACACCAGCGGTACTATGGCGCCTTCGAAATATCATAAAATTGGCATCGCCCTAGCCATGGTGGCGTCATGTTCAAAAAATAGAGTATTAAAATATTATAATAAATATTATAATAAATACTCAAGTTTTATGGAGTAAGGAACCGAAGTTTATAATTTGTTTCAATACACGTAACAACAATATAATCATTTATTCGGGAATATTTGATAGCAGAAAGACAGGTGAATAAAATAATCAGAAAATGACAATGGTATAAACGAAATAACCTATGAATATTGAGAATTCATTTAGGTACTATGTATTATCAATAAACGTGGACAATTTAAATATATGTTACCCGATTTTTTAAGAAAAAAATCTCGCTCGGTATAGTGAAAAATAAAAATGAAAATAAAAAAATCGACGCGCCTCCCCAAGCAAATTCATAAAATCGAAATAGGACCAAATTATCCTTTTGGGGCTAAAACTCTAAAAAGAGAGTTGAACCACCAAAAATGGGCTAGATCCTGCCCGAAAAAGGGCTAAGGTGGCAACACAGCGCATGATTGCATGCTGTCTGCCTTTACACTATGCGATAAATTGCATGCTGTTTGAAAAAGCACGGGTGCGCGCGTTTTGTTTGGCTAATTAGCATGCGATCATTCTTTCTGCCTTTACATTGTGCGATTCGTCGCATGCTTTTCAGATCGCATGCGAGAAACTGCATAGTGTAAAGGGGCTTTTAGCAACAGGGATGCACCTTTCTGTTGACGTTTTTGGCGCTCTCTTGGTCTTCTTGCATATCCCGAGGCTACGTCTAGTGCTGTCCTCTAGAATCTAGTTCCATAGCTGATAGTTTACTTCATTAAAAAGGAAGATATGTATCGAACTGGAGCAACAAAGTAGCGGATCCTATAGTGCTTATAGCGCCTATCGGTAAGATGGATCAAATTGTTACCAGCCTTATGGGTTGTTGCCAGCCTAAAGCTGCCAGCCTTATGGGACTTTGCGAGCCAAAAAAATTCTCCGTTTTCATGACGCCCTCTAGAATATATTGCGGTTAAAGTAAGAAACATAAACTGAATTACAGAAAATCTTCTCTGTAACGTGAGTAAATGGTGCCGTATCGTAGGTTTAATAGTTTCTAAAGCAAAATAATATAATTACACGTTTGAAGCGGTCATATAATTGTTAATATCCAACATCGCTAGATGCGTTTACCGACGGAGCCCAGGCCCACCGGGCCCACTTTCTGGCTCGCCCGGTTAGACGGGAGCTGGCAGTCTTTAAAAGTATCTCGTCGGTGCAGCATGGAATACAAATAAATAGATAATATATGTATGACAGTACCTATATACCTATTTATGCATGTATATATGTGTATATTTACACTCACCCACTATTTCATGTTCCTAATATATTCTAAAACGTTAAATTATCGTTGTTATCTTTCCATTATTGTATTATCCATGACTTTGTTGCCGTTCAAGACAATGCTGTCAGAAGAAGAAGAAGAAGACAATACGCCAAAAGAAGATCGCCAAATAACAAAATAACTGGTAATTTGCCATTATTTAAGAACTCGCAGTGTTACTAGAAGAGTGAGTGCTTTGGAGGGAAGAAGCAGAAGTGTACAGTACGGAGCACAAAATACTGCCTATGGCAGGAATGCTGGTCGTATTGGTCAGAGTTCGCACGCATTTTCGACTCTAGCGTGCTATTTGCCGAAACGGTCAAACACACTAAGCGCCTCGCCCGACAAAGAACAGTGATTGGTCCTAGCGAGAGATCCCTCTTGCCCCTGTGCCGTCCCATTAGACTTCTTTTGTGCTCGTTACAGTTCAAAGAGAAGCATTAATGGCGCATGGTGGGGATGCCCCCACCACCTTTCGCTCCTTATGGACGGAAAGCGCGTCGCATGCTTTTCGTCCATAAGGAGAGGTACCTGGTGGGGGTACTCCCAGTATGCGCCATTAATGCTTCTCTTTGTACATAAATATATCGACGCGAACACATCCGCGTGGTCCGATTAATTGGACTAGAGTAGTATTTTTACTTGGCGATAAAGTTGTCTCACTCTAAGTATACAGGGTGTCTGCTTCCATGTGGTCAAGCGGAGGACTACAGGTACACATCAATGACTTGAATCGAAATGTCTAATACCATTTTTCGAAATTCGACTTAGTTAACGAATTATTAACTAACAAAGATCGGTCAATTACGGCGATTAGCAAAGGAAGGCAGTTCACTCGAGCTCGCAGCTAGGAAAGAGATGAAGCGTTAGAAGGAGCAATCTATAATAAACAACGTTACATGTCGCTGCTCGCCGTGATTGGCCGATCTTTGTTAGTTAATAACTATTTAACTGAAACGAATTTCGAAAAATGGTATTAGGCATTTCGATTCAAGTCATTGATGTGTACATGTAGTCCTCCGCTTGACTACATGGAAGCAGACACCCTGTAGATCCATATTTTCCAAACGCACAGAATGCAACTTACAGTGAGTGTAGAAGGTATTTGCGCTGTATAAAATTGATTAACTTTCTTTTAAATGAACAAGATGCTCTAAAATTATCAAGAGATTCCGACGAATGATACAAATAATACAAAATACATTTCCGTCAAGTTTTTTCGTCTCATCTTATCATAATAATCGAACATATATATTTCCTAAATCTTATTTGTACTGTGAAGTACCTAAAACATTGTTAAAAAACTGTCAAAACATTAATTAATTCTAATAAACGTACGAGAGTAGTTCTCACGAAATTCCGAAATTTGGGTTAACAAAAATTGTTGAAAGAAATTGAAAAAATTGAAATGTTTTTCTGTGAATAAGTTTTAAAAGAAGAAAGGAGATAATTACAATTACGATAAAAGGGATAATTAAATGCGCATGCTAGTAGTGATGGGATTGATATTGTACCGATACTATCGATACCGCGCTACAAAAAAAAAAAGAATGAATAAGGGAAGGACGAGATTTAAATTAACCGATAACAAGACGTGCGAAATTACCTTACTTTCGCATTCATTTTTAGGCACGACCGCAGGGAGTTCCTTATGCTCTAGATCGAGCAAAAAGTGTAACAGACGATTATCGACTAGCGTCTAAACGGCTGAACAGATAGAGCTGAAATTTATACAAAAAATCTAATTGCACCAAACGTAGATCCACTGAGAATTTCGATTCGATCCGACTTCCGGTTTCAAAATGGCGGGCATTTAAAAAATTTAAAAATTCATAAAAAATCTGTTATAAGAGTAAAACAATTAAAACTTTGCACAAATATGTAAAATAGTGACAAATAATAACCTGAATTTTTTCCAAATTTTTCAGCGAAGCAATACAACATGATAAACAAATAAACATTTGTATCCATTCTAACGCCTAAATGGCTGAACGGATAAAGTTTAAATTTATATCAAATCAGCCGTAGGGGGGCGCGCGGCCCCCGAAAGAAACAGCTTCGCTGTTTCGTATTAGGCACGACCGCGGCAAAGAATCTATAGATTTATTTGCACAACTAGAGTGGAAGTCGGCTCGCTACGCTCGCCTCACCCTTTTCTTTTGAGAGTACTTATGAGAGACAGTTGGACCAACCCCCCCGGATTACTTTTATTTTTCATTCGTTTTTTGATATAAATTTCAACCTTATCAGTTCAGCCATTTAGGCGTTAGAATGGATATAAATATTTATTTGTTTATCATGTTGTATTGCTTCGCTGAAAAAGTTTGGAAAAATTCACGTTATTAGTTGTCACCATTTTACGTACTTTTGCAAAGTTTGAATTATTTTCCTATTATAACAGATTTTTTATGAATTTTTTAATTTTAGAATGACCGCTATTTTAGAACCGGAAGTTGTTAGTGGATCCATGGCGGGAAGAACTGGATTTTTCGTATAAATTTCAGCTTTATCCGTTCAGCCGTTTAAGCGCTAGAATGGATACAAATATTGATTTGTCCGCCATTTTGTATTGCGTCGATGAAAAGTTTAGAAAAAATTCACGTTATTAGTTGTCACTATTTTACATATTGGTGCAAAGTTTTAATTGTTTTGCTCTTATAACAGATTTTTTATGAATTTTAAAATTTTTTAAATGCCCGCCATTTTGAAACCGGAAGTCGGATCGAATCGAAATTTTCAGTGGATCTACGTTGGGTGCAATTAGATTTTTTGTATAAATTTCAGCTCTATGTGTTCAGCCGTATAGACGCTAGAGTGGATACACACACACACATTTGGATCTTGTTTTGAAACGTAAAGATCCAAAAGGGTTTTTGGATATCTCGAACAGTTTCGGAGATAATCGTCCGTTGCACTTTTTGCTCGATCGAGAGCATAAGGAACTCCCTGCGGTCGTGCCTAAAAACGAATAAAAAATAAAGGTAATCCGGGTGGGGGTTGGTCCGACTGTCCTGTACTCTCATAAGAAAAGGGTGAGGCGAGCGTAGCGAGCCGACTTCCACTCTAGTTGTGCGAATAAATCTATAAATTCTTTGCCGCGGTCGTGCCTAATACGAAACAGCGAAGCTGTTCGTTCGGGGGCCTCACGCCCCCCTATGGCTGGTTGTGTAGCCCTTCTGGTCCCTAAAACACAGTCCAGTGCACAAACAATATATAATTCAATGTAATTACCTTATTTTAATAGGATATCAGGTAATGATGGTAAAAAATGTAACTTTGAAAAATATTAACTAAACTTTTTTTGTCTCACAAAACGTTGTCATAAACAATTTAATTCGCACTATTTAATTGTTAACATTAGTGCCAAGTATCAAAAACCAATGGCTGTGTTTATGTAAGATTAAAAATGATTGATTTAATTACAATTATAGTAATTTAAAAATGAATAATTTTTTTTCTTGGGACACAAATAAAAATGGACTTTAATACTTACACCTTTGTTATTGTTTTCAAATAAACATATTTTCGAGAAAAAACTCAATTTTTTTATCAATCATCTAAACTTCAATGAGTATCTTTCAGAACAGTATCGATTAAATGATCCGAAAGTATTCTAATTTAGGGCTCGGGAAATAGTGCGGAAATGATTTTTGGGGTATTTAGTTGATTATATTATTTTTATTTAAATAGAAGAGTCAAAAAAGATAACTTGCACTAGTAACTATTGTAGTATACTTTTCAATAAAATAATAGTAACCGATAAAAGTCTCTCACAATTTTAGAAAAATTGAAAGGACAGGAACTTCCAGATTTCGTAAGAACTACTCGCGAATACTTTTTACACTTACTGTACACATATTTCGATATCATCGGCTGTATCGTACCAAAATAATGAAAATATACGATCGTGAATGTATACGTACGTAAACAAATTCCGTTAAGCGGATTGAAACGACACTTAACAAATTAAACACGACTAACTAACGTAATACAACGCTATTCGAAATTGTTCCCCTGCTTGGCTTAATCAGCGAGGGTGAACGAGCCACGAACAATTATCGCTATTACCGTACGATATTGTATTTTTAATATGCATTTCGTTAGTGATTCACTGGAATTGTATGTCAATATAATGCGAGTAACGCGATACAGTAGACCCTCATTTTACGCGGGTTTAATTTATGCGGTTTTGAATATACGCGGTTGAATCGCTGACGCCACATTTTTATTTTACGCGCATAAATTTTGGTTATACGCGGATTTATGATTTATAAATTTAACTACTTGGTGTCGAGCACTTGATTCTAAAGCCTAACTTAAAAAAAAGCTTGTAAAATACAAAAATTTGTAACGAAAAATTAAAACCCGACTTCGAAAATCGTGATAATGAAAAAAGAATTTCTATATAAAAGTAATTTTGAAAAGGCGCCAAAAAGTATGAAATAATTGCCAATGTAGGTATAGTTACAATACGGATAATTTTATATGTATGGTTACAGTATAGAAAATTACAATAACCACTGTGAGAAATGCAGTCAAGTTTAGTTGAAGAATATGTATGTGTTTCATCTGCATCATACCTACTCAAAATATTGCATCTTCTTCGGAGGCGGTACAAAATTAATTACCAACACAATAATAGCCAGTAATTTATGCTATTTAAAGGATATTTTCATATTAGGCATTACTCATTTGTTTGAAAAATGAGCTTGTAGGAATATTTTGTGTTGCCTTCGAAAAAGTTGCAATATTTTGAGTATGACGCAGATGAAACACGTAATACATATTCGTCAACTAAAATTGACTGCATTTCTCAGTGGTTACAGTATTTTTCTGTACTGTAACTATACATTTAAAATTATCCATATTGTAACTACACCTATATTGGCAATTATTTAATTCTTTTTAGCACGTTTTCCGAATACTTTCATATTGTAATTCCTTTCTCAATATCACGAGTTTCGAAGTCGGGTTTTATTTTTTTGTTACAAATTCTTTTATTTAACGCTTTTTAGTTTACCATAAGTAGATGCGTTGGATAGAAATTGCGATGTAAACAAATAGTCATGCAATAACAATTTCTACATAGGAACAATTGACAAATATTAGCAAATTATTACTATCCAGATAATATTCACGACATGATAGAGAAGGTTTGGTTCCGATAAGTAGAGCCACTGCTGAGAAATAGCCGAATGAACAATAATTATGCAACAACAATTTAAATATACCAGCAATTAAAAGATTTTCGCAACTTGTTACTAATTAGATACTATTCACGAAAGGATCGAAAAATGTCTATTTGAATAATTCGTTTCGTTGGTTAGAAATGGCCGTAAAAACAAATAATTGTGCAATAACAATTTAAAGATTAGCGCAAATTATTACTTCTTAAATGTTATTATTCACGACAAAATCGGAAAATTCTCATTCCGATAAGTAGATTCTTTGGAAAGTAATACATGAATAAACAAATAATTATGCAATAACAATTTAATCATAGTAACAATTGGAAGATTATTGCTAATAATAGACGATTAGATGTTATAAACGGCAAAATCGACAATGTTTAGTTCCTATAAATCGACCCAATCTTCCAAAAACTACGAAAACTACGATAAATCGATAAAAAATCGTATATATACCATTTTTCATTAACATTGCAATAACTTTATTACTAATCTACTTCGTTCATCGAGAGAACTACCAGGCATTTGGTCAGATTTGCGCATAAATGACCGTTCACTTGTTCCTCTCTTAATCAAATTTGTTAGCCATATTCGATGGGTGGACCCTAACATACAATTTTGTATAAATGTTTAAGACGAAAAAAAAAAACACGATAGTAACGTATACGGATACAGCATTGACATGAGCAACGCGCGTAACGCGTCTTATCCCCACTCCGCCCAAAGCTGCGCGAAGCCTAGTCGTTCTCTCAATGAACGAAGTATAAAGCTACTGTAAAAATCTTAAAACGGAACCAATAGGAAACACAAAGTAGAAGTATAAGAAAAGTTCGATCCCGATTGGTCCATCCACTGCGGATTATCTTATAATGAAGTCTTTTTTATGTACCTAGAACCTAACCCCTATATTTATATGAAATTCAAGTCTTAATTTACGTGAATTTGTTTTACGCGGCATTTTCGTGGAACCGAACCCCCGCGTAAAACGAGGGTCTACTGTACAGCTAATAACAAATTTACGTGTGACCCATTTACTCGATAACGAGTATTTAGCGAGCGTTTAAACGTAATCTAATATTGATATATGTATACACATCTTCATAGTACAAAATCGATTTTTTATTCAAGCGAGAGTACACTTATACCTACCGGAAAAATGAACACAAGAAATATCATGTATATATATATATATATATATAAATCCATATTTATAAGTAACTAACGGAATAACATCGCATTAAAAGTCCTAGGTAAAAGATCGAAATTTAAGGGACAGCGATTTAGCTTTACTAAATTCAACATTGGTATCTATGACAAATTTTCGCCGAAAAGCATCAAACATATGTGCAATCGATAACACGGTGCTTCTTTGAAGCGCTTCCCTTTAACTTTTTCAATGCCGACTTCTTGGAGAACAATAGGCGACGTATGTAAAAAGGTTGTTGAAAGCTTCGGTTAGTGTATGTGTTGTGTGTGTGCATGTCGCACCCGCTGAGCGTTGCTGAGCGTCGCGTACGCGAATCGTGCGGCCGAAAAACTAATCGAATCGTATCGCACCGTATCTGTATTGTACGCACGTAGACTTTCACGCACGACGATCAGTTGGTAGCGAGCTGTCGTGACCCGTCTCTTAGCTATGCCATCTTCGGCATAGCCGCATTATCGCGTTTTAACTTCTAACTTGATCGCTGTCTAACATCCGTACCATGCAACCGCTGCTGACATGTACGCGGTGCATTCATAACCTCGCTCTACCGAACGATTAAATTTCGTAACCGACTCGTTTAGTGAGTTTCTCGTCGACACTGCAACAACTCTCTCTCTCTCTCTCTCTCTCTCTCTCTCTCGCTCGCTCTCTCTCTCTCTCTCGCTCGCTCCCTCCCTCCCTCCCTCTTTCACCCTACTACCAGTTCGACGGAACAGCATATGTAATATACGTATACAGAGTGTCGGAGAGGTAAACTACATGTGCACAAGGATGGATTAAGCCAAAAAGTCTAACGAACTTTTTCGAACTTCGGCTTAGTTAACGAGTTATTAATTAACAAAGATCGGCCAATTACGGCAATTAGCGAAGAAGGACGGTTCACTCGAGCTCGCAACTAGGCAAGAGACGAAGAGGTAGGAGGAGCTTTTTACAATAAACAACGTTATGTGTCGGTGCTCGTCTTTGTTTTCGTGGATTTTTCCTCCTATCGCTACGTCTCTTGCCTAGCTGCGAGCTCGATCGAACCGCCTTCCTTCGCTGATCGCCGTGATTGGTTGATCTTTGTTAGTTAATAACTCGTTAACTAAGCCGAATGTCGAAAAAGTTTATTAGACCTTACGACTCAATGCATCCTTGTGCACATGTAGTTTTCCGCTCCGACACCTCGAACCGGACACCCTGTATACGTACATATATTTCTCGCCGATTTGTATACGTCCATATACATTTGTGTCGGCACATCTGTTATGTATTTAGTTTGCACCTATAGAAATTTGAGAGAGAAAAAATGTTAAGGCTTTTGGACAGTGAAGATTCTGAATTTTAGATGGATATATGTACCCAGTCGTTCCGTATAGAATCGTTTTACGAAATATTTAAGGTTCGCTAGAAAACACTTAAAATAAACACGGTGTTCGATTTACATGTGTCAAACTTTATCGAGAAGAAATCTCTCCTTACTCGTCGCGAGACATTATTTCGTCATTTCCACAAACCAATTCCAATCTGTTTCTTTAGCTTTTTTTATTATGCTATCTCTTTATATGTATATATAAAGTATATGTATATGAATGCTTGCGGTATACACAGATCGTTGGCTTGGCTTTGCTATAGATGAGTATCAGAGCAAAAATATACAAATACTCACGCCTATTTGATACCATTATATACGTGCCCGTGAAAATACATATCTTTATTCATAGGTAAAAAGGTAAGGAAATATCCTTTGAATATTTAATCTTGGTTGCGTACGTGTCTACTCGAGTGTAAACTAAACTGATGATCGAACGATAGATGTATATGTTACACCGTAACATATAAATACACTATACACTATATAAAACATAATGTGTTTTACGTGTGTATAACACACATCATGTTTGTATAACAACACACGACATCAACGTGTCATCGTCCAAGCAATCCTTGCGAAGCATGCGTTTCTCTTCAAGGTACAACGGCGCGATAGAGAACCCGCGAGCTGAGTAATTCAAGGTGTTGTTCGTGGGTGTACATAAGACTGGTAATTGAGAAGTAGCCGATTATTATACGAACAGCAGCATTCCGCTCTAAGCTAATTGCTAAAAATATAAAATGTTGAATCGACTAATTGCGTTTACCTTCTGAAAAGTCAAATAAACGATATACCTGTTGAAAACAGTGCCACGAGAGGTTTGCCGAAAGGTCGATCGATCGCACCAAACAACTGGCACGGGTTTCCAATAAAGCGCGGAATGTTTTATCGATGTGTGTCAACCGAAACTGCGGATCTTCTTTCAAACTTCTCGACGATATAAACAAACTCGTTTGTATACCGGTCGATGGTCCAATTTATTCCAATATTTCCAATAACGTTTTTGCTGCTTTTGTAAAGACGAACGCACAACGTTTCGTTTATTTTCGATAATGAAAATTTCGTCCAATTGTTATCGAAGTTCTTCCCATTCGACGATTTCTAAGCGTGATGGCAATTCGTGCGTGAAACGTATGTAAATCTACGAAAGATTTCTCGCTCGTGAGATATTGTACTTTGGTAAGAAGGATAGATAGGATGTTCATTTGAATGTTCATATCTGTTTCGATGCATTCCTTTATAGAATATAAATACCAACGTTATTAACATGCATGGCATATATATAATTTATGCTTGGCGCATAGTTTCTCGATGCACTATGCGATTCGAGCTACTCCGGATGCTCCTTTCGTGTTTCAGACAAAAAGCAAGGATTATCTTTATAGGGAACATCAATCATCGCGTGTGTAATCGGCACAAAAATAAAAGCTAGTAATGCATAATAAGTTTATGAAGTTTTGCCATTATTCACGTCTATGCAGATACGTATAGATATAATCGATGCTCGAAACACTTACAAAGCGTTTTGTGAAATGGCTATTCATTCGTATAGAATTAGACGCTTCAATCATCGTGAATATGCAATACTGGAGTAAGCGTGTATGTAAGCGTGTAAAGGAAAGATTGAAATTATTTTGTTGTTCCTTATCGTGTAAGTAGTTGACAAAGGAATAAATTAAATCACTGCTAATTTGTAATTACGTGAGAAGAAAAAAATTGGAGCACCTAAGAGCGATATTTAGCACGGAATTTATTTTACATCTTAATTATTCTAGATTCGGCATCTAGGGATTAATTTGTTTAAATGTTTTTATTAAAAAGAAGACAGAAGAATCGTGATCAAGACAAATGAAAAAAATATATGTAATGGATGCAAAATCTGTGTCGCATCATAATAAAAAAATAAAAGTTTATTGATCGTACTTTTCTTTTAAATATTTTGCATATACGCGCGCGGGAATTTTTGAAATTCGATATAAGGTACTCGATTGCGGAACATGAAAATTTCAATTTCTTTCGCTTTCACCGTATTGAAGACGATTGTTTTACGTGATTTTCTTAAAAACGATAATAATGGGCAACGATCGCACCCTTGCACTCTGCTCGAGGAATGTCGCGCGAATATCGACCGATCGAATTTATGCGAAATGCTCTGTAAATACATAAATGAACTAGGTAGTCGTCGTTTGTATTCGTGCTCTTTGGCTAATTTTGGCAAACGGTTAAAACAATGAGAAGTTGACATTCGACGTTCGTGTGAACTATACACATACGCATTAACTTGTCTTGCGTGTATGTATATGTACATATCTTGAATAGTAATAAGTAATAAGTAATAAGCCACGAAGAGATTCGTGCTCCATCTAAGGAAGTAGGGGAAAAGCAGAATTGGTAGAAAATATTACTCGACACGAATGAAACTCGTTTCTAACCTGAGTTAACCTACATAAATCAGGTGTAAATCTTGAACGGTATCAAATTAGACATACATATGTATGTGCATGCATAGATAGGCGAAAGACGCAACGGCAAGACACGTCTCTCGGGAAAGAGTGTGGAAAGAGGGTGTAAGAGGGAGAAGGCGCCATGGCGTGCGTTAAGGAAGGAATAAGAGGAATAGCGGGTAGGTGGAGGGTTAAGGGGAGGTGGGGGAAGGTGGGATAAAGGAGAGAACGCGGTGGAACACAAGTTGGAACGTTAGTAGTGGGGGAAAACGCGTCCCCCTCTCCGCCATGCCATCGAAACGTTAGCACGTCGCCCTCCTTGCTATCGCACAGAATCACGGATAAATCAAACATGGCGATTCGGTCGCTGTTTACGGTCAAGTCGTACGGAACGTAGTCGTGAGACTAGGAAGATCGGTGCGCACGAGCTTGTTCTTTTAACGGTGATGAGTACTTGTGCCACCGCGAATCGACCGATTTTGGTTAATATCACGAATATGGAGGACCAAAACGCGAAGGAAACGATGGAAAAAGCGCCGGACGGCATCGAAGATGGTGTACACGACGCGGAGGGCGTAAAAGAGGTCCCGATGCCCGCGGCGTCATCGCTGCTATCCTCGAAACAAGTGTCGCGATCTAGTGGCGAAAATACCGATGCGAAAGCTCGTCATAATGGTAAAAACGTGAGTATTGGTTACGATGTGCATTCTAGCGAGACTTTAGAAAGTCTCCTGACGTTTTTGAGATTCCATTTTTTCTCTGCAATAGGCAAATTTATTACAGGCACATTACTTTGCAATGTATATCCTTTTTTTCTATTTATTTTTCATAAGCGGGGATTTCTTTTAATGATCGTTAGTTTTATGTTCAATGAATGTGTCGTCAGATATAATAAAATTAAATTATATGAGCATTAACTCCTGTGTTTGTTTATTCGATATTTCTAATCCCAAATGTTAAGTGTCATTTATGTATTGATTAATGGTGCAATCCAATTATGAATATAACACTAGGACAAATGAAATGTGTTAATTTGATAAAATTTCTAATATGGAATAACTGAATAAGAGTAATTTGATAAAATTAACAATAAAAAAAAATTAAATTCAAGTAATGTCACATTGGATTTAATATTTCTTGAAAGATATGTAGAATAAGTTATAAGAGATAATAATTTATACACGTATCAATACAAATTTCTCTGAATATACATACATAAATAAAATTATATTATTTCAGTGGCCTAAATCTTTGGTTCGAAGATGTGGTAAATTTGAAAGCGGCAGTGGTAGTGGTGACCAAGATGGTGCGACGCAAGAAGATGGTTTGGATATAGTTACAAAAAAAAGAAAGACACGTAGAGGAAAACCTAAGCATAAAAAGTTAAAACCATATTCGAAACAACAACTATCTTACCAACAACAGACACGTTGTAGATCCATTGGAAGAATAGCAAAAACGGGTAGGCAAATTCGTGCACCATATAATACAACACAGTTTCTTATGGATGATCACAGTGACTTGCCTGATCTTGACCAAAAATTATCAGTGGCTGCATCTTCTGATGTTGGATTTACTACATTTCAAAAACCACCAGCACCACCTCGTACTAGAGATTCTAGTTTCAGCATTGACTCGGACGAAGATTACTTTTACTCTTCACCGGAGGATGAAGAGGAATTTTTGACTAAAGAGTTCTCAAGTGCATATGAAGATCTTCACGCAGAAAGACTGAGTACATTGAGTAAATCTGAACTAATACAAGAATATTTACAACTAGAGGCCAAAGTAGACTTACTCACGAAACGATTACGTGGAAAGAATATCTCTCAAATCGAAGACAAAGAGATCGAAAATAAGAGTGGAGTAACAACAGAATCTGAAGTTGCAAAAAAATTGAAAATTTGTCAACAGCATATTGATGATTTAGTAAAGCAAAATGAACAATTAAAAAGGGAAAATGAAGCATTGAGAGCACAGAGGCATGGCAGTTCTGTCTCTAGTGTAGACAGCGAAAGCGATAGTGATAGTACAAGCAATGGAAATCGTAGCATATGCAGTTGTCCTCTCAGGAATTCAGAATCATCTCCAGAACACGTTTCGTGTAAATGTAGGAGAGAGAACAGTGATAAGGATAGTAGCTCGGAGTGTAGTACTGATGGTAAAAGTGATAGTTCTGATATTAATCATAGTACAAGTCCTAAGACTTCTACACCACCAGTTGTCGTTACAAATGGACATATAGTTACAAATGAAATTAATGGCCTACCTACATAAACTATATAAAAACATACCTGCATTGCTGGTTTGTTTCGATTTCTGAGACAGTCTATGTATAATTCTGTGCATCTATAAGGACTGACAAATTATCTTTCTTCTAATGCTGATCGCTGAATTTTAGACTTTTATCCAACTCACGTTTCTGATCTGCGAATTACCTTCCTTTTATTTTTTAAGACTGCCTCATGTATACAATATATATGTGTAATAATGTATAAAATACATAAGCAATTATCATTATAATGGCGCAGTTTTGGTATCTGCTTGCATCAGATTATGTTCATAGATTTATTATTATATCAGAATGTATAGTTATTACCATTGTTGTCACCTGTCATTACTTCTTTAGTTTTTCATTTAACATATTGCACAACATTAGAAAATTTAGTTATATTTTATCATCTCATGTACTTTTTTTCACAAACTGTTGAATATGTTTATACAGAAAGTATAATATTTACAGGCCATCAACTAGTGTAATTCCATACATGTATATAAAAATATATAAATATACATACGTATAATTCTGAAGATAATATATTCGGAAAAGTATTTTATAATGCTAAGATTGTGATGAATATGCCAAGAATTCAAAATTATTTCCACAATTGTATAGCTGCAGAAAATAAGGTATTAGTTTATGGTCTGACTGTATAATGTATAAATAATAATAATACCTGAATAACAATAAGATATTTTATGCTTAGATTTTTAATAAATGTTAAAAATTCTATTAATCAGACATGTTGGGTTATTTTTGCTAAAATATAAGTTGTGTGCTTCCATACTTTATGAGTATAACATCGACAGTCGACGTACGAATCAAAGTTGTTCTTGTTTTAATTTTAAACGAGTAGAGTGATTTTTAAACCGCTTTATTTAAATGTCGAAGCATAATATTTTGTTATAAACATGAAGCTTCATGTCCCTATCCTCTTAATATTGATTAAATTAAAAGACGGTAAACTAATATCTGTCGATGGTTTAACCTTAGGTCATCTGTGATATTTTATGATACCTTAATACTTGTATTTTTATTTGACTATATTGTTCTTTAATTTAAGATTGCAATTGCAAACAAATAAGATCAATTTAAAAAAAATATTGACAATGATCGATTAACTCGAAGGAAAAATGTTGGTATTCGATTAATCGATACATAATCTCGCGCTCTTTTTTTATCTCAGGTAATAATAGTCTTGTCAGTGTTGCCAAATGTAAAATTTTTATCATATTACAGATATCCGTTATAAATTTTGTATGCCATGTATGTACAGTCGGCGGCATATATGGCTCCCCAGTATGAAGTTAGTAATAACAGAAATACTATAGAAATTCTCATACGATTTAATTATCGCCAACTTCATACTGGGGAGCCATATATGCCGCCGACTGTACAACCCAGTATGAAGTTGAAGTATTTCTAAGATAAGAATGAAGTATTTCTGTTATTACTAACTTCATACTGGGTAGCCATATATGCCACTGACTGTGTGTATATATATATATATATATATGTATATATATATATGATAAATATTTTCATCTAACAATATTATTACTTGAGTGGTATGATTAATGAAAGTTTTATTTTTTACAATCTTCAGTTAAATTTTTTATTTTGACAAACTAATGATTGTTTAGTATAAAACAAATGCTTGCCGTTGAAATTAAAAACAAATATTTGTAAAGAAAATTTGGAATAAAATAAAGCAAAGAGATGCGTTATAATAATAATCAGTGTGCAATTATTATTGTATTAACATTTTTGGATCAAATACTAAAGTGTCCCGGAAACTAATATCACAAAAGAAGTTTAAATTTTCGAGTTATGGAAGTTTCGATTTATCGAAGTTATCATAAAATTCGACTTACAGGGGTTTTATAAATGCTTTAGGTTTTACAATTTATAGATGACAATTTATAGAAAAAGATAAATACAACATTTAGAAGTCAATTATGTATATATATAATGTAGCACAAATGATAAAATAATAACAAGTATAACCGTAAACAGAAAAGCAGGAGCAAAGGGGCGCGATAAGAGACAATAGTTTCCATGTAAGAAAGAGGCAACAGTGAAAAAACCTTAAGAGGTTGAGCCTTTCTGAATTTTGAGTTACAGAGGTAAAATAGCACACTAATCGTGAAGAAAATAAATCGGATTATAGGAAATTTATAGTATGATTTACAGAGGCTTTTACAGCGAAGTGGCGAGGAATGAACAATAGTCTAGCTTTTTTTTTAGAGGATTTCGAGTTATAGAGATAAAAATTACCGAGGTTACAGTGTATTATCGATCGTGATTTATTGATAATGTCATTTATAGTGCATTTTTACTTTTGTTTTATCAATTATACACAATTAAACGTTTCTAATATATATATATATATATATATATTTATAATATGTAAAAATAATCGAAAATAAATCATAGGTTAATGTATAGTAAATAAACTGTGTTAATTACTCAATTTTGTTTTGTTAATATTTTAATGTTTACTAATAATTATCTTTATATTTTAGATTATATTTGATGTTAATTCAAATAACATTGTATTAACAGTGACATGTTATTAATAAATAGTTTTAAAGAATACAAAGTGATACCATAAATATAAAACTTCCTGAAATGGAGGTAATGTTTTTCTATAGTATTATACAATGTATTTCTTATGTTATTGTAATAGCTAAGTTATTGATAAACTCATACCATTTTATACATATTATCTGACAAGTTATCTATGTTCATAGCTGCCATTTAATCTTCCACCGATTTGGCCCGACATAAAAACTGAGTTGAAGGAGTATATTGAATGTCCTGAGCGGCTTCCAATACATCAACTTGATCGTGCTCAATGTTATTGGCCTAGGAAACCCGATGTTTTGTCATTATTGGAATTTGACTTAGCACCTCTAGGCACAACATTAAAATTTGATCGTGATCCAATAACAGGCCATGTTGGAAAAATGGAAGAAGTTGTTTTGAAAGGAACAGGAAAACATTCAAGAAATTCAATGTCTATGACTCGTGCACCTGGACCTGCTATGGATGGTATCACAGGTAATTAACATATTTCATAAAACATTTTGCTAATATATCTCCAAAAGAACAATGCTTCTATTTCATATATTACAAATTATATATAGTACAAAAAATTAATATATGGTTTAGGTAACACGAGTAATATCCCATTTTGGCCTGGTGGCTTTGACGAACCTATTGTAACAGAAGAAATGACAGAAGATATTGATTTTGAAAGAAATTTAAGAACATTAGCAAAAGGATTCAGCTCTGGTGTAGAATTTGAAGCTGATAATTATACGCTTAAAGCAACTTCAATAAATGATTCTTCCCAAATGTCAGAAATAGAAACACAAATTGAAAATGACATAACAAGTAAAATAAATTTAATGGCTCTTATAGAGCAAGAAGAACGTGAGCTTGGTCTATGGCCATCTCCACAAGAAGTAAAAGAAGATAATGTACAAGAACCTCTGCAAGTACCTGCATTGGAAAATATTCCATTATTACCAGAACAGTCAGAATTACCTATTTTAAGAATTTCTGAAGAACCCATTAAAGTTGTAGAAATGGAATGGGCAGAACAAATAGATGTTTCTGTGCCAGTAACAGATTATGAAAAGAAAATTCCTGATCCAGCAATAACATTCGAATATAAATTAGACACTTTTCAGAAACAAGCTATACTTAAGCTAGAAGAGAATTGTAATGTTTTTGTTGCAGCACACACATCTGCAGGAAAAACTACTGTTGCGGAGTATGCTATTGCTTTAAGTCAGAAACATATGACACGGTATATATAATACTTACCTTATAAAAATAATTTTCTCCATCTAGTTAGCACATCTTCCTGTAATTATACTTTTTTTTTTTTATTTAAGGGTAATTTATACTTCTCCTATAAAAGCTCTGTCAAACCAGAAATATCGTGATTTTAAAAAGAAGTTTGAAAGTGTTGGATTAATAACAGGGGATATTCAAATCAATCAGAATGCATCTTGTCTTATCATGACTACAGAAATATTACAATCAATGCTATATGGTGCCTCAGAAGTTCTTAGGGATCTAGAATTTGTAATATTTGATGAAGTACATTATATCAATAATGAAGATGTAAGTATTATTTTTTCATAAGTTTAATCATTTTTTAACTGCATCCTTGTCTTACTTGTTTAGAAAATGTTCACATTTTGTATGTGATTTACAAAAGCGATACTTGTTTTTAGTTCTTAAATATATTACATTAAGCTATTCTAAAGTTAGTACTAACTAAAGTCACAACTACATTATTTTATAAACATTTAGCGTGGTCATGTATGGGAAGAAATAGTGATTCTTTTACCACAAACTGTCAATATAGTTATGCTGTCAGCAACAGTGCCAAAACCCATAATATTTGCTAATTGGGTTGGTCGAATCAAAAAAAGGAAAATGTATGTAATCAGCACCTTAAAGAGACCTATACCATTGCAACATTACCTATATACTCCGACTAATAATAAGGACAGAGGCTCATTACTTTTAGTTCTTCAGGCAAATGGAGAGTTTTTATTAAATGGGTAATTGAATTGTTTGTTTATTATTGAGTTTTTAGAACTTCTACATAGTCACTTTAAAATAGTATCGCAAATAAAATTAGTATAAATTTAAAGATATAAGGTTTATCTTACAGATGGTTTGAAGCAACAAAGAATTTTCAGAATTTTAAAAGTCAAAAAGCTAAAGGGGGTAATCCAAAGGATATCAGGAAAAAATTCTTGTCTCCAAAAGAAGAAATAATGCTGTGGAAAGATTTCATAAATTATTTAAAGCGTAATGTATGATCAAAGTTTTATGAATGTCTATACTATGTCCTCTTGTATACAAGACTCTTTAGTCAAAGAGTAATAGAAAAAGTATAAAAAATCCATTTCTAGGACAAATTGCCTGTAGTTGTATTCACACTATCTAGAAAACGTTGTGATACTAATGCAAGCAGATTGTTGAATCTTGAATTAACAACATCATCTGAGAAATTAGAAGTGAGACGTTTTTTCCAGCACATTATGAAACATTTGAAAGGTAGTGATAAGAAATTACCACAAGTTTGTATGATGCAAAATCTCTTAGAAAGAGGTATTGGTATACATCACAGTGGAATATTACCTATTTTAAAAGAAACTGTGGAAATGCTTTTTCAGAATGGAGTTGTTAAGGTAAAAATAAAATCTACTGTATTCTATGAAAGAAATACAGGTTATATCGTTTGTTAGTGAAACTATTCTGTTTTGATGCTGTTGTAGTTATTATTTGCAACAGAAACATTTGCTATGGGTGTCAACATGCCAGCACGAACAGTAGTATTTGATTCAATAACGAAATTTGATGGTAATGGATTTCGCACATTGTATCCTACTGAGTACATACAAATGGCTGGTCGTGCTGGTCGAAGAGGCCATGATACAACTGGTACAGTTATAGTAATGTGTCATAAGCAGATCCCTCATTTTAATGAATTAACGCCCATGATGCAAGGCGAGGCAAAAACTTTGGAATCACAATTTAAAGTGACATATTCCATGGTTTTAAATTTGAGAAGAACGAATGAACTAGTTACAGTGGAGTCTATGATGCGAAGATCATTTAAGGAGTCGTGTTTAGTTTCAGAAAAAGATAAATATCAAATTGAATTGCGTAAAATTGAGCAAGAGTTAAAATCAATACCATCATTAACAGATATACAAAAGAAATTATCTGATTTCTATGAAATAGCCGTCGATTATTTACAAGAGTTTCGTTATTTAAGACCTTATATGCTTGAAACTAAGAAAGCAGCAAAAAGTTTAACAGAAGGTAGAATTTTAATAATGTCATATGCAAATCATTTTAAAAAGTTAGCTTTACTACTAACTACTGTTCAACGTAAACAAAATGGAAATCAGTATAAAGTATTGATATTAAAAAATACTGATACGTCACATGTAGATGATGATATATTATCAGAGAGTTCTGAAAGTACAATCTTTCAAGAAAAATCTGAAAACTGGTACAACATTGTCAGTCTAACTAAAAAAAATATATTTGTACCAAGTGGAGTTCCATCGCATGAGGTTTTAACTATTTCAGCATGGAATATATTAGAAATAACAAATTGTCAAATTAAGATTGATTGTGTTATGGTATTGAAGGATTGGGAAAAGAGGCAAATATCGAGATTTAGGTGAGAAAAATATAAACTATTGTAAATGAATTAAAAAATTCCATTGTACATTGAATTTTAAACTGTGTGTAGGCATGATCCACCAGGTCCAACTTTTCAAGCAGCCATCCAAGAACTAATGACAATATCTCTAAATGCTGTTAGTGATCCTAGCATACTATTACCTTATGTTGAGATGAAAGTAATTGAAAAATTAAATCCAAGGATGAAGCATTTGCACAAGCAAAAACAAGCTCTTAGTAGCATGAAGTGTGTTGAAATCCCTAACTTTGAAGAACAATTTAAAGTTGTGTTTTATAGAAATGAACTTGAGAGGAAACGGAAAAAATTTCAACTAAATCTTAGCGATGAAGGATTATCTTTATACCCAAATTATGTAAACATGGTAGCACTACTTAAGCATTTGGGATATATAGATAATGATGAAAGAAGTTAGTAATTATTTTATATTTGAATCGTGTATCACTTAAAATTACGATATTTTATTTTTCTCAATAATTATTTTACATTTATGCTTGTAGTTGCCTTAAAAGGCAGAGTGGCATTGCAAATAGGAACTAATGAGTTATTAATAACAGAATTGATCCTAACAAATGTTTTAACTGTTTTACAACCAGCTGAAATTGCTGCATTATTGTCAGCATTGATATTTCAGCAAAGATCAGATTCTGAATCAACACTTCCACCTGATTTTCATCATCTGAAAAAGGTAAGAGCTAATAATCTTTTATTTATTTTTGATAATAGGTAAAACGTTATTTCTAAAACTTGTAAAATAATTAAATTTTGCATCATTACTAAAAAATAAGAAAATGAACTACATAATTTATTGTTATTAATTGAATATCTATTTCTAGGAACATGAAATTATGCAAACAATACATGCTGATTTAGAGAAGTTGGAACAATGTTATAACTTAAATACACTGCAACCACTGAATTTTGATTTGGTAGAAGTTGTTTATGAATGGGCACAATCAAAATCATTTGCTGAAATAATGGAGAAAACTGATGTACAAGAGGGTATTATAGTTAGATGCATTCAACAACTTAATGAAACATTGCAAGATGTTAAAAATGCAGCTGTTACAATTGGTGATCCAGTTTTAAAGGAAAAAATGGAGGAAGCATCCACGGCAATAAAACGTGATATAGTATTTGCTGCTTCCTTGTACACACAAGAGTAACCATTTAATGATCTGTACATACATTTAAATTTACCATTCTTTTATTGTAGACAAAAGATTAGATGTCTACAAATGATATCAGATGCAGAGATGACAATTATTGTAAAATTTTTTAAATAATGAATCAAAATAAATGATTGTGATTTTTTCACATAGATAATTTAAATATTATTTAAATGCATATGATATTCTAATACATTTTATAATAAATGTTGTTAATTATTGTGTTTTTCTGCACTTGAATAATCCTAAAATAAGTAATTATTACATTTAAATGAAACTTATTTGACTGTCGTATTCTCCATATCACGAATCTATAATAGAGTATAATTTATACCAAAAAAAGATAAACAGAATTTTATCACCTTGAATAACTGACAAACTTATATTCTGAAATGTTGCCTAGGGTATAACTTTAAGCAGTTTATAAACAATATAATTTTCTTAATGTGTATACTTATATATATAAAATATCATATATTTTATCATTTCAATTACAAAGGACGTTGGTCTGCATTGTTAAGATTACCTTGACCTTTGTTTAATTCGGATATACATGCCCATTGACCTTCTGAATTTTCACGCCAAAGTGAAACTTTATTATCTCCACCACTAACTGCTAAAATGCCGCCTGTAAGAGACCAACTAACATTCCAAATTACATCATCAAAAATATTAAGAACATTAGGTGTCCAACTTGTGTAATCATTTGACGTCCATATAACTACACGGCGATCCTGGGAACATGAAGCTAAAGTAGTTCTAGAAGGACCGACTGCTGGTGCCCATTCGACATCACGTACCTATGAAACAAGGCTATACTATAACACAATATAATGTGAATTAAAGAATGTAAGTTATAGATTTAGTTACCCAATCACTGTGAGCTTCTAGTTTATTTTCTTCTATCCATCTGTCACCTTCTTCTTTCCATATTTTTACTAAATTATCACAACCTCCAGTAGCTAATCTTTTTACCGGTCCATTCTTTTGTTGTATATTATTTGAATCAAAACTGGTATCTATTGCAGGACACCAACTTACTGCATTACATCCAATAGTATGTGCATTTGTTATTTTTTGTGTTTCCCAAGTATCAGCATTGTTAGTGAGTATAGAGATAGAACCATCTGAACTACCACAAGCTAAAATCAAACCAAACTCGTGTGGTGCCCATGCAACTGCATTAACTGAAGAATCATGTCCTGCGTGTTCATAAATTTTTGTCCATTCGCCAAGTTCCTTCCAGATAATAACTTTTCTATTACATGAGAGTTATTGAATTATAAAAACTGATAAAAATGTATCATAATTACACACATATGACACAAAAGTTGGCAGCCAAAACGTAACTCACCGATCATAGCTACACGAAGCAAGAATATTTCCAAATTTAGGATGTGCCCAAGCGACTTGCCACACTGGGCCAACGTGTCCTTTAAGATCTGCAACTAAACTCTGTGATCCATTCTTTAAGTCAAAAATCTTCACAGAATTATCACTTGAACATGTTGCTAACCTCAAACCATAATAATCCATTTCAGCATCGTGGATCATATCTTCATGATTTGTATCAACAGTATTTAAAACAGACACCATTTTATGTTACTTCTTATTTAACTGTTTTATTGAGCTAGTCCAGAAACTGTTGGAAATTCACAACAATTAAATATTTACAGTCGTTCCGAAGGTTATGTTCCCCGCCTGTCACTACGTGGAAGCATGTGCGCAATACATTGCGCACTCTGCCCATAAACGAAGTAGCGCCAATTTTCTGCATTTAAAATTCATGTCATTTATATGAATAAATTTATAAAACAAGATATTCTTATAAATTTTGCCAGTACACAATTGCTACAAGTTATTGCGATGGATACTTGATAATTCAAAACAGTTAATGTATTACATAAATAATATATAATGTACTTTAATAATGATATTGCAATACGATCAGCACATTCTATTTTAAATTCAATATTTCGTTTTCTTTAATACTGTTATTCTCATTATCGCTCAAACTGTTTGGCTTCATAAATATAGATCGATTATTTTCTTCATCCGTAGATGCTTTTTCCGGTTGATAGATGATAGTGAAATCTCTAATAGAAAAAATATTAATAATTATTTATAATATATTATGAAATTAGAGAATAATATTCATTATAAAACTTTTCCAAATATACCTTGATAGCATATAGCACTCATTATCTGCATTTCTATTTACAGATTGTTCAGTATTATTATTATAAGTACACGGCGTTATGTTATCTTCACAACTTTTTGTTGCTTGAGAATGAAGCTTAATAACATCTACTTCTATATGATTCTTGTATTCTATGGTTTCTTTAAAACGTTTTATTATATTAGTAGTTTCTTCGTGAAAACTATGTTTCTTTTTCCTTGTTGCATATGATTTTTTTGATTCATACTTATTTTGTATACACCTATTGTAAAAATGGATATATAATATATTCCTTTTGAAAAAAGAAAATGTTAATACTATCTTTTGAAAAATCTTACTTTAATGAACCGGCATTCATTTTCTTTCTCAAATTTTCGAAAAATTGAGCATCGTCTTCATCACTTTTATTATCTATTGTCGGTGGTATCAAAATTTTACGCGATAAATTTTGTCGAGTAATGGCGGGAGAGCATACGGCTTCTATTAAAAAGATTACGATGTCTATACCAATAGCTTTCAACTAAGGCTTATAGAAATAATTATAGGAACATAATTAATATAGATATTTTAGATATAAATACTTGAATAGATGGAATTCAGTTTCTCTGGATCCATGATATAAGCCTTCGTTTAGTCTTTTAGTTTTATGAAGTGTTTCGCCATCAGTTTTTTCTAAGACAGTTGTGCCACATTCAAATTTAAACCAATCTATGCATTGGTTCTCTTTCTCTCGTTCTCTCTGTTTTTCTCGTATATGTGCAGAAGTTCCTGCGCAGAACTTACAGCGTTGTGTGCCAGCGGGTTGCCACTCAATGCTAAAGGATAGGAGCCTTATATGTGACATTCTATGCCAATATAATACCAACTTAAATGGCTGAAAGCAATAAAATCTCGGAATAGAAGCAGACATTTTTAATTTTTCACCCTTTTGGTGGCAGCCCAGGTTTTTTTTTTATCTAACAACATTTGATCAAAGTAATAATAAATAGAAATTACAAGAACTACTCGTACCACTCAATTTTATTTTTTAAAGTTATTTTTTGTGTAGTGGTATTGCTCTGGAATAGAAAGTAATATAAGAAAGTGGAAGGGGTAAGAAGTGGCAACCCGCTGTTGTGTGCGTTCATGTGACTCTCGGGAATTTTCGGACACTCTATAAAGCGGAATAACTTTTTTACAAGCTTTTATTTTATAATTGAACCAAACAATTTGAATTTTTGTAAGAAAATGGAAGTATTAGTTTACTACATTCCGTTCACTGTGAGAACGACTAGGAATTTGGTCAGATTTGGTCAGATTTGGTCAGATTTGCGCATAAATGACCGTTCACTTGTCCCTCTCTCAATGAAATCCAGTCTCGGCTATAGTCGACGGGTGGACCCTAACATAGAATTTTGTAGAAATGTTTAAGACGAAAAAAAAAACACGATAGTAACGTATACGGATACGACATTGACATGAGCAACGCGCGTAACGCGTCTTATCCCCACTCCGACCAAAGCTGCGTGAAGCCTGGTCGTTATCTCGGTGAACGGAGTATAGATATCGTGTTTAAAAACTTCCAACATTTTTTAAAACTTTTTTATCTGAGCTTATAATGAAAATTTAAAAATTGCCTTTTTTAGGCTTATGTAAGATATATGCATATTGTAAATTTCATCCAAATCGGTTAAAACGTTCTTTTAAGCTACAAACGTTTAAAAATTGCAAAATAAATTTGAAAATCAGTGACTTAGGCCGATTTCAGCGATTTTCGACCTTATTTTTCAATCTTTAAACATTTGTAGCTCAAAAGAACGTTTTAACTGATTTGGATGAAATTTACAATATGCATATATCTTACATAAGTCTAAAAAAAGCCATTTTTTAATTTTTATTATAAACTCAGATAAGAAAGTTGAAAAAAAGATTTTTTATTTTATTTGTAATTCCGAAACTTTCGTATTTTTTAATCAACAAAAACACGATATCTAGTAAACAAATAATTTTATTTTCTTGCAAAAATATAAATTTATTGGTTCAATTATAAAATAAAAGCTTGTAAAAAAGTTATTCCGCTTTATAGATTGTCCGAATATTTTCGTGAGTTCCAACTTGTAAATGAGTATTTAACACAGTACCAGGTTATGGCTTAATGCTTAAGATGCGCAAAGCGTCATAGCCATTGGATAGAAGAAGATAAAGAAGATTATTAACACACCGATTTATAAAACAAAAGCATAAAGAAACAATATATCATCTATACAGTTGATGAATATAATTTATGAAGTAGCATTTGCATTTACGAAACTTACGAAATATATTTATACTATCAAACGTTTCTTATAACAAATTTGAGGTTAGTCGGTACATGCAAATTCATGTCAGATTTCGTCACGTTGCTCATAACCTCTTTCTAATACTGTATGTTTTACGTATTGTACATACACACGAACAAAGTACAGAAAAATTACAAAAAAAAAAAAGAACAATAAGAGAATGCGGTGTGTTACAACGATTAAAAGTAAATTATTACCAGTATTTCGTTATAATGCAGCGATCAGTCGATCGTTTTACAGAAATCATCGTATAGACACCCATAATGTATTACCGGTTTATATCAAACCACAATTTCCTCGGGCGGAATTTTCTAATCATAATTTTGGAATATTTAGTCGAAATATTCGAAATCGTAGACAATATGCGGCTATCACGTCTATAAAATTCTATTCAACGAAAAAACCTGAGAGAGATCCTCCAAGGTAGGTGTCTTCCTTTTCATATTCATTAGTATAAAAACTGTATTCTAAGTTATTAAAGCTGTACAAATACATTATAATGTTACAATTATATAGTGAAAATGATGGTGAGCAACCAGAAGACTATTCAGCTACATTACCTGCGACCGTAGTTGTGCCAGAAGTATGGCCTCATGTGCCTGTTATAGCGATTAGTAGAAATCCTGTTTTTCCAAGATTTATCAAGCTTATAGAACTTTCTAATCCAATACTTATTGATTTAATACGTAGAAAGGTTAAATTAAATCAACCTTATGTTGGTATATTTTTAAAGAAGACTGAAGAGTATGTATTTCATGATAATTATACAAAATTATCAGTGATATATGTCATTTTTTTAAAACTATTATGTTTTATCTAGGAACGAAGCTGAGATAGTACAAAATTTAGATGAAATTTATTCTGTTGGTACATTTGCACAGATTCATGAAGTTCAAGATTTAGGAAATCGCTTAAGACTTGTAATAATGGCTCATAGAAGAATTAAAATTGTTGGACAAATTTTAGAAGATGTTGCTGCCGTAAAACCAGTACATGGTAAGAATATGGGCATGATAGTTATGTATAATAGTTTTAATTTAATGGCGATTATAAGGACAAGCTCAGTAGTATATGACTTACAATAATTGTAAGGATATGTTCTGATCAAGTTTATATAACACAAAAAATTATAACATGTTGTTGATAATTAACATTTATTTTATATAAAACATGTTAACACAGAATTGTTAACTAGCATAAAAGGAAGGAGTTTTGTCTTTTTTAAAAAGGTTATAATTATTTGGATGTTCCGAAAATTATTTTAGAAATTGAAAGTCAAGTTAAAAAATCATCATTATTAGTAGAATTTTTTCTTCATTTTTTTATTCCTATCTTCTCAACACAAAACCAATGCTGAATATGTTAGTAGTGAAATATTCTTTTCTACTAAACCTATTACTTGTGCAAAAATATTATATTTTTATTCTGTTGTAAACGTAAATCTGCCTATCTTATGCAGAGATGAAACTGACGTTTCCACTATTAAATACAACAATTAACGTCCCTGTAGACGATTCAATGACAGCTGGTAAAGTCAGCCGTAGATCAGTACTACGTAAAAAATCAGAAAAAATATCTGGATCCACTGAAAAAGTAGAAAAAGCTGATAGTGAAAATATTGTTGAAAGTCCTGTAACAGATAAATCGCTGACAGAAGAAAAACAATTAGATTCATCCGAGTCAGCAACATCAGATTCTCAACCAATTATAATGGTAGAAGTCGTAAATGTTACACATGAGAAGTTCAGACAAACAGAAGAAATTAAGGTAATAAATAATGAAATGAATAATATATGTATATTAATTGTATGAAAGTCTATTTTTATGATTCATAGGCACTTACACAAGAATTAATTAAAACAATCAGAGATATCATAAGCATGAACCCACTATACCGAGAATCTTTGCAACAAATGCTTCATCAAGGACAAAGAGTGGTTGATAATCCAGTTTACCTTAGTGATTTGGGTGCTGCTTTAACTGGAGCAGATGCACAAGAACTGCAACAAGTTTTAGAAGAAATGGATGTGGGTACCTCCATTAACGAATATTTAATAACTAATATTTATTAATTTATTTTTCTCTATAAATAGATTCTTAAGAGGTTGAGATTATCACTTGCACTTTTAAAAAAAGAGTATGAATTAAGTAAATTGCAACAAAAAATTGGTAGAGAAGTGGAGGAAAAAGTAAAACAGCAACATAGGAAATACATATTGCATGAGCAATTAAAAGTCATTAAGAAAGAACTAGGTTTAGAAAAAGATGACAAGGATGCAATAGAAGAAAAATACAGAGAGAAAATAAGACATAAGATAGTTCCAAAACCAGTTATGGATGTATTAGAAGAAGAATTGAATAAATTAAGCTTCTTAGAAAGTCATAGCAGTGAATTTAAGTGTGTATTATAAACAATATTGTAACAATATACTTCAATTCGTATGTCTCTTAAAATTCAAGTTTCATTTTATGAACTTTTACATTCAGTGTTACAAGGAATTACCTAGACTGGCTCACTTCGATGCCTTGGGGTGTGACAAGTCCAGAAAATCTAAATTTACAACAAGCTGTAGAAATTTTAGATGAAGATCATTATGGAATGGAGGATATCAAAAAGAGGATTCTTGGTATGATTGTTCTACATATCTATTAAAGAAATTAGATTCAATAGAAATGAGATTTTATGTATACTTTGTATTATTTTTCAGAATTTATCGCCGTTAGTCAATTGAAAGGTTCAACACAGGGAAAAATATTGTGTTTCCATGGTCCTCCTGGGGTAGGAAAAACGTCTATAGCTAAATCAATTGCCCGAGCGCTTAACAGAGAGTATTTTAGATTTAGTGTTGGAGGAATGACTGATGTGGCTGAAATTAAAGGACATAGGAGAACATATGTTGGAGCTATGCCTGGCAAAGTTATTCAATGTTTAAAAAAGACTCAAACTGAAAATCCACTAGTGTTGATAGATGAAGTGGATAAAATTGGAAAGTATGTATTTCCATTACATAAAAATTATACTATAAATGTTGTGAAACATATGATTGTTTATATATATAATTATTAGAGGACATCAAGGAGATCCTGCTTCTGCACTTTTGGAAATGTTGGATCCAGAACAAAATGCAAATTTCTTAGATCATTATTTAGACGTTCCAGTTGACTTATCCAAAGTTCTGTTTATATGCACAGCTAATGTAGTAGACACTATTCCGGAACCTCTTAGGGATAGAATGGAAATGATTGAGATGTCTGGTTATGTAGCAGAAGAAAAACTTGCAATTGCTAAACAATATTTAATACCGCAAGCAATGCGCGATTCTGGTCTTAATAACACACATATTAATATCCATGACGGTGCACTTTCATTTTTAATTAAACATTATTGTAGAGAATCAGGTGTCAGAAATCTTCAGAAACATATAGAAAAAATTCACCGCAAAGTGGCTTTTAAAGTCGTTAAGAAAGAAATCGAAAATGTTGATGTAATTTCAAGCAATTTGCATGACTTTGTAGGAAAACCTATATTCACACAAGACAGAATGTATGAAGTAACACCCCCAGGTGTGGTAATGGGTTTAGCATGGACTGCCATGGGAGGTTCTACGTTATTCATTGAAACTGCTATTCGAAAACCCACAAATTCAAAAAAGATGGAGGGTACATTTGAAGCTACCGGTCATTTAGGAGATGTTATGAAAGAATCAATACATATAGCAATGACAGTGGCAAAGAATTTTTTGAGAGAAGAAGATCCGTCGAACTCATTTCTGTATGATTCTCATATACATTTACATGTTCCTGAAGGAGCTACACCAAAGGATGGACCAAGTGCAGGTGTAACAATTGCAACAGCATTAATTTCTCTCGCTAAAGGTCAAGCTATTAGACAAGACGTTGCTATGACAGGAGAACTTAGTTTAACAGGAAAAGTTTTGCCTGTTGGTGGTATTAAAGAAAAGACTATTGCGGTAAGTAAAATAATTTGATATACATCAAAGTTAAATATCTATGTAACAGAATGATTTTTTCTTATTTATGTTGCTTGTATTATAATTCTAGGCAAAAAGAGTAGATGTTAAGTGCATAATACTACCAGAAGAAAATAAGAAAGATTTCAATGATCTTCCTAAATACATAACCGATGGTCTAGAAGTTCATTTTGCTACAACATTTGAAGATGTTTATCGTATATGTTTCTTAGAAGGACAAAAAGCTCCAACTATTCGTAACGATGAAACAATTCGTACTATTCATATTTCATCTGAACAACCAGCATCTTTGCTTGGTATACAGGACCCCTCATGAAAATATCGCGTTAGATATAGGTTTGTGTTTTGTATTAATCATTTACCTTATGTACTATTCATTAACGTTATTTGTAAGAAGATGTAAATTTTATATAACATTTCTAATATGAATGCAAAATTGCAGTCTATTCAAAGTCATACATATTCAATGATAATGGGGTTAATGCTAAGTTAATCTTGCATGAGACAGCTGGATTGTTTATTTTGACTGTACTTTTAAGTCAAATTGAAAGATATGTATATGTATATATACCTTAATCACTATGAAATGTAAAATATTTCTCTATATTGTACTGCCAGATAATATAATTGCAGAAAGCAGTTCATTTTATTGTAGATTTGTATAATTAATATTGATTCTGTGGATTTAAAATCATATACAAGGATCAATTTAATGTTTGACAATTTTGGATAAAATAAGGAATATTTTTCCAGAACAATTCCAAAGTAAGTATAGTAGTAGTTATTGTCAAAGTAATTTATAGAATATTAGACTGATTATTGAATACCTCGAGAAGCTAAAATTGATTTTGTATTTTACTGATTCGCTTAAAAAAGATATAAAAATAATCCAAAAGCTAACAATAGATAGAAACATTGATAATTCATATTTTAAACATGATTCGTCTAACTCTATGATTACTAAATAAATTTCTTTGTATTGTACCAATTCATAAACTTTAAAATATAATAGAATGTATAAATTGTTATAATCAGATGTTACAAAAAGTTGTTAAGCATATTTTAATTTTAATTATATGTTAACAATTCCATTTTCAGTGATAATATGTAACCTTTGCTAAAATGAAGATATCATTGACTCAAAAACTATCACAACAAGGTTTGTAACTAATACTAAAAAGGCTGTAAAGCACAAATGGAGATGTGGCAAAATGTACTCTATTTCCAATATATTCATAAACTATTTTTGCGTTGGTTTTTTTTTAATAACATTATAGATACATAAATTTTAAAAGCTTATTCATACAAACATACAAAGCATTTTTACTGCATTTCTATTACCCAATAAACATAGTATATGATAATAAAAATAGCATTTTTTCAAATGAAGATTGGTATATGTATATATGTGTAAAATATTACATCTGTCGTGCTTTCTAAATATCAAGGTTATTATTAGTCTGTACATAATTATTTGGTTTAAATAAAAGTAGTGTCATTGAAGTCTCTAACATTTATTATCAAATTTAATGGATATTCCATTTACGGAACTGGATACTATACGTCCTATACGAAATAAGTCAATATCTCAAATATTTCACATAAAATGGTTTTAATAGATCAATAGTAGTTTTTAACAATTATTTATAAAACATTTATTCATGAATCATCCTGAAATAAATGCAAGTAATTCACCTAGATAACACATGTTGGATCATAGATTTCGAATACTTTGTAGATTACATATTACATGTACGGCATTAAATAGTGTCAGTTAAAAAGTAAGCGCATTGAGAATGATCAATAAATATAACACCGGTTACTGAAAAAATCGTTATCTGTTTCGCGATTTGTTGCGACGTGAATCACGTGAAATACGGAAAATCCGGATAAGATTAAAGGAAGGGCCTGTTAAAGATCGAAAACACGTGTTGGGTGAACGACAGTGAATGTGCGCAGGTGTGCGTGCCACGCTATCGATCTTATCGATGTACGCCGTGTAAAGATCTTTTCACTACTGGTGTGCCGCAACGTCGTTCGAGGAAGACAACCCGCATAGCCGACACAAGCGGACACCCTATCTCGTTGGCGTTCGGCGTGTCATTATCAACGTGCAAGACTACGATCGACGATTTTCATCCAATATACTGCAGTTGCGGGTCTGTCAATGGAATACATGTGCTTACGGCGTTATGTGTGTATTGTTTATGTCACGAAGTAGACAGTGTATTTTGTACGGGTGCGGAAGGTAGACGAAAACAGTTTGCGTGTATGTGTGTACAAAGAGAGATAGTGCGTGCATGCGCGCGCGTGTGTGTGTGTGTATATATAGCGTACGCACGCGTGTGTGCACTATTCTTTTTCTAACTTCTTTGTGACCTCAATATCAAGAGGTAAGAAAAGAGACATGCCCTTATTAACTATTCTCGCACCAAAAGAATTTGTCTTTTTTATCGTCGACTAGCATTCTCAAAAACATTGGCTGCGTATCGCGATTTTAGCGCCAAGAGAGAAGCGTTAACGTGTATGCGCGATGTAATATAATGGTGAGCCCAGCACAAGAATGTCCTGTAAGGAACGCGGGTCTTATTGGCCAGAATTTACACGCATTTTCGACTCTCACGCGCACTATTTGACGAAACGGTCACACACTCACTAAGCGCCTCCCTCAACAAAGGACAGTCATTGGATCCAATTGGACAAAGCGAGAGAACGCTTTTGCCCTTGTGCCGTCTCAAGTTCATTCTTCTGCTGGGCCAGCGTGCAGCGCGTTGAAACTTCTTACCCCTTCCACTTTATTTGACTATCCATTTCAGAATAACACCACACCACATAAATAATTTAAAATAATAAAATCGAGTTTTATGGGTTTATCTCACGAACTTAGGAATAAGGGGACGGTACATAACACGAGTTAAGGTGCGATTTCATGCTGACGCTTGACGCTGATTTTGAGCGTCAAATTTGGTCACATGGTACAATTTTGACAGAACTGCCCTCTATATAAAATGCAGCGTCTAATGTAACGACACTACTAAAAAAGAAGTGTCAAAATAAGTAGTCAGCCGAAATCGAAAAAATCGGACAAAAAAGAATTTTAGCTGCTCTTGTATGCAATGAATTATCGTTAGAGTATGCAAAAAAGAAAAAATATTCCAGAAAACGTTTCTGGATCCATCCAATATTTAAATTACGCAATGAACATGGTTTTCTTGAAGCCATTTTTCCAACTCTCTCTTCATATTCAGACCCTAAGCCTTTGTAATCGTATTCTAAACATTGTTTAGCTTGAATTTAGTTTAGTTGCATTTTATATAGGGTGCAGTTCTATCGAAATTGTACCACGTGACCAAATTTGACGCTCAAAATCAGCGTCAAGCGTCAGCATGAAATCGCACCTTTACGGAGCACCGCGCGGGGTGCGACGCAGGGGAAAGGCCGCCATGTTTAGTACGGGTTTCGTACCACATTGATAATTCATGCATGTATACAGGGTGTATTCGACCATATGGCCAAAAGCGAATTCACGTGTAGCCAGAAAGAAATTGAGCCGAAAGGAGTTATAAAAGTTAACATAAGCCAGGTTAGTTAACGCGTTATTATTTAACAAAGATATGGCGAAGGAGCGGTAGGCGTCGAGCCGCGGCCATGCGAAACTGATGGTGAGACGCTAGAAGAGAGAAGGGAAGGGAGAGAGAGTCCGCACGAGTCGCCATCGTAAGGTAGCGCCGTGGAGGAAAGGAAGGAGAAAGATAGAAAGAGGAAGGAAGAGCGAAAGTAAACAATTCGATGCTCGAGCGTTAATACCCCACTGCTTGTCACTTTTTCGTGGAAAGCTCCTGCCGACCGCTCCTCTCCCGCGTATGTTTACGAGTTCATCAGATTAGCATGGCCGCGGCTCGCCGCCTACCGCTCCTTCGCCCTATCTTTGTTAATTAATAACTCGTTAACTAACCTGGCTTATGTTAACTTTTATGACTCCTTTCGGCTCAATTTCTTTCTGGCTACACGTGAATTCGCTTTTGGTCATATGGTCAAATACACCCTGTATACCTGATATACGCTTGTGTGCCTACATCGGCAACGAACGCCACTTTCCGTTCGTTTTGAAAAATACGTAAATAGGGTTGCTAGAAATCCTGAATGTATAGAGAGAACAATTCAAATCGAAAATAAGAAGAAAAAGAGAACATTGCAGAATTAATTGAAATAAAAACATTTGTTAAGAAAAAAATTACACAATTGTATAAAAAATAAATTATTCTTATATATTATTTCTAAATATACATAACTTTATAATATTATTTACTTATTTACTCAAATATAATATAAATCACAGAAAATTAGTTTCTCTGGTTGGAAACATCACGTCACAATAAAGTGGCGTAATATTTAAAATTAACAAAATAATTAAAACTTATATGTATACGCTTGATAGTTGCATATGAATATACGATGCCGTGGTGGAAGGCATTTCCCGTTCTTAAAATGGCGGACTTTCTTCCCCCTTCGCTCCCCGTTTGGACCAACCCCTCGCTTAAGGTAAGACTTTATGTACATACCGTCCCCTTATTCCTAAGCAGACCTATCCGACTCCCTATCCCACATGTACTTAAAAGCGGGTCCGATTTTGTCGCCGAAACTACCAAATCCGCTAGGTTCGCTTTCGTCGATTACGGCTGAAGAGCTGAGAAAGGGAAAAGTGGGAAGGAGAGGAAGTCATAACGGTCAAAACTTTTGTGGTCATAACTTTTTCGGTCATTTCAAATAGTCCATAAGATAGTGGTCGTAATCTACTGCAACGCCACATAGCGGACGGCGACAATATATGACCCGAAGTGGGGGCGGAGTCGGCTAGGGCTGTTCCTAAGTCCGTGGTTTATCTGAGTTTTTGCACCCAGGTCTGTGTTGTGTCTGGGTTGATAGGTTGGAAAAGTGATTTTTGTGTTAAAATGAGTGAAAATTATTACAGCAAAAGATAAACCAACACAAAGTGTTGGCCACAAAAAATTGTGGACATCTAATAATATCTGCTATTATTCCGAGACTTTATTGCTCAGCCATTTAAGTTGATATTATATCGGAATGGGATAGTCAAATAAGGTCCGTATCCTTTAGCATTGAGTGGCGACCCGCTGTGCTGGGCGCACGAAATGTACAGTTCGCGCGCGGTAAGAAGTCTCCCGGGCCGGTACAGGGCTAAGAGGGGTCTCTCGCTAGGACCAATCACTGTTCTCTAACGGAGGAGGCGCTTAGTGTGTGTGTGTGTGTGTGCGTATGACCATTTCGGCCAATAGCACGCTAGAATCGAAAATGCGTGTGAATTCTGACCAATACGACCCGCCCTCCTGCTGCTCGCCTTCTGTCGAACTCCGTGCAATAGGTACAGAGAGAAGAATTAATGGCGTATGGTGGGGAAATCCCCACCATGCGCCATTAATGCATCTCTCTGTACTTGATCGTGGTCCAAAAAAAAAGATTACCAAATTCGTACAATTGGGATGTTCCTTTCTCTTGAATGAATCGATAGCGGCAAGTCGATTTTCGCTAATCGTTTGGGGAAAAGCAGTACCAAATCATATCGTTTTGGGAAAATAAAAAAGGATATTCAAAGGGCCAAGTTGCAAAAGTCCTTAAGTCCAATTTTTTACTTTTTTATCTGATATCATCAACGCGTAGAACATGTCATACTTAAGATAGAAAAGGTATCAGATAAAAAAGTCCTTAAGTTGGACTTATGGACTTTTGCAACTGGGTCCTTCATTTGGGGAAATTTAAGAAACCGCATCTGGCAACCTTGGACAGGCCTGCAGGCAGAGCGAGGAAAGGTCCATGAGAAATTTACGGACTTTTCCTGTCGGTCAATATATGACTGTGACTGTACAAAGAGGAGCATTAATGGTGCATGGTGGGGATACCCCACCAGGTACAGTCGGCGTCAGATATGGCTCCCCAGTTAGTAATAACAGAAATACTATAGAAACTCCCATATAATTTAATTATCGCCAACTTCATTCTGAGGAGTCATTAATGAAGCCATGGAAACTACATAAGGAGACCGAACTCCATGTATACAAATATTAACCGAAAATAAGAGGGCGCTAGTGTTCAATATGTACCAAACTGGCATCGGTACCATTCCCATTTTCTAAAGTTTTTGATCATTATATGTCATGTATAGATTCGAAAATATTAACTTGCTTACTTCACTCGTTCTTTTGATGCTAAATTCACGTCAGTACAAAAGGGAATGTAGCGACGCTGGTGGCAAAAAAGTAAACCTTATTTGTACACTTTTCGGGCCAAATTTTCTCAATTCTCCCATTTGAGTTCGGATTCTTGATGTAGTCTCCATGAATGATGCTTAGGGTAGAACGAGAAGCATTATTGGTGCATGGAGGGGGTACCGCTACCAGTCACTCCACGTGCTTTCCGTGACGTAAGGATACGAACGGAGACATATGGAGAGGGAACGTTGGGTAACTGGTGGGGGTACCCCCTCCGTGCGCCATTAATGCTCATTTTTCTACGATGCTCTGCGGCATATGCACGTATGCAGTGTTGCCAGGTCTTAGAGAACAAAAATCCCTTATACATAAGTAAAATATCCCTTTTCTGCTTAAAAAATCCGTACGCATGATAAATGCCTAATTATTTTTATTTTTAGTTAAACTAAATCTTTTCCACAACACAAGCATTTAGTTTTTTATGAATCTATCGATTTTGAAAATAAGCCTCTAAATTTCGTATCTTCAAGCCAAGTAGCTACAAATATCTGCTTATGCCACTTTTTTCCCTCTCTGTACAGTTTCCCCCTAATTTCGCGTTTCTCTTTTAGGGTTAAAAGGCCCTTGCAACTTTTTTTTTCTTTGCACATATTCGCAATTTTATTTCTTTATCAAATCTTACATACGTGAAATGAGAATTTCACACAAATTTTTATCCTGCTAAACTACCAACTTTTTTCAAAACGAACGTGAAAGTATAGAAAGTTAGGTGGTGTAAACAAACGAATGTCGACCATGACTTATTACCAATTAAAAAAAAACATTGTATAAAAATCCCTACATTTTTTAATTGTTTCGAAGAAAATCTCTTTTCACGGGAAAATACCCTATGCCGAGGGATTAATCCCCCAATCTGACAACACTGCACGTATGCAGGGCAGAGGGTAGGAAATTACTGCACCATATTTGATTGGTAGACGAGTATCGTCCAATTGTTTGGCGGGAAGCTGCTCTTGCGGAGTGACAGTTGTTTGTGGAACACTTGTTGCTAGTGGCTGATTTATGTGGAGTACGACTAATAGTGATCAAACGTATGTCAAAAGTTCACGATTAAATGTGTTATCGAAAAAAAGTAATATTGTACGAATATATTGTAATCGATCGATAGGTTTTCTGATTAATATTCTGGTTGATAATTTACAATCTATTCGAAAACGTAATGTCTCAAACAAATGACGCGACGTTAGTTTAAAATGATTCATTTATTACAGATTTTGTAGTAGAAAGAGTTCGAGGGGTTCAGAGTTCTTAGTGAATAGTAAAATCGAAAAGTTAAACTTTTATAGTTTAGGAGAGTACAATTTCCAATGATTTTCATTTGAACGACATTGAAGCTTATCACATGTATCGTAATATCTAGTGCACACGGAGGGTCGAGAGTCAGTGACTTCAACTCGTTTGAAGAACATTAGTTCGATTGTAGCGAAGATTCTTCTTATGCTCATATACCGAAGCACACACACATATATATATATATATATATATATATATATATATGGAAAATTTTACAATATATATGAATGCATTATTCGATTTTTATCCGACATATCTAATATAACTTAAATTGAAAAACTTGCTTCACATTTTTGTTTTTACAAATTGTTCATCTTTTCAGTATCGATACAAACAATAAGATGGTAAATGTTTGTGCTGGAAAGTATATTGATAATTTGCATCTTTCAATACGCAAGCGTCTATAGCCATGCTAAAGCGTATCAATTAGAGTACTTTACAGGTATACTAGCTCAAGGATGATTTCTTCTTCTCTTTTATATGCAGGAAGAAGCTCAAATTCAAGCAAATCCGTCCAAAGATCGTACAGTTTGATTATCTTCGTAGGCGTGAAACGACGAGAACAGTTTTAGTAGGCGCGGACGGGTAATTTTCAAGTTAAACTATTATGGTTAAGAATCGTCGCGACGTTCGTCGTATCAGACGAACTATCAAATGTTCAGTCGTAGTCGGGTCAAGCGGAGGATGGACCAACGAAGATTTGCTAAATGAACTTCCTTTTCTGAGTGACATTTTACTATATACTCGGTTTTGATAAGGTACATATACGTACACACACACACACACACACACACATATATATATCGGAACAGTGTCTCCGGGGCTTCTTGTTATCGGAAATCCATTTTCTATGCATTATTTAAGATCGTAACCGACTCCGAAGTTTTCAATTTGTCGACGATATTCCCGTAGCAGTAGCGTTGCTCTCTACTTATCGTTTGTCGTCTACCCTATCGTGTTATATTGTGTGATTTACGGGTAGATAAGCCTTATCTAGCCACGGTTCCCTCGTATAAATTGTGAAATTACTTAACGCGTGTTTATCTCTATCGATCGATTTCTAATGTCGCATATATACACGTGCATTCAAATTTCACTTAATTCATTCCTCTGTACTTCGCGTCAATCAATTTTCCATTTTTCATGATTTCGCGGATACGTGCATTATACATGTATAAAAAATACCATTTTTTCTTTTTTATTTAGTTCAACGCGTTTTCATTTCAATGCATTACTTGTAAGTGTAATTTATAGATATAAGCGTTTTCATTTCAATGCATCACTTGTAAGTGTAATTTATAGATATAAGATTTGATAGCGATGAAAAAAAAAAATGTTAGGAAAGAGAAGCAATATAAAAAAGCGTTTATCTTTCAGGAAATTAAAGATATTGAAGCATAGAAGGAAAAAAAGAAATAACCTTGATGATTAATGTAGGCTCGTTACCATATCACAGCCTACATTTTTATGTGATGTACGTAAAGAGTTGAAATATGTTACTACATCTAATCCTTCTATTAATATGGAGCTTCGTAATGCAAGAAGGATCATGTGGCAAGTTGAAGAGAATCGCTTTACAACCGTCCAACATGTTGGACGATTATTATGCTTATCGCCATATCTCGATTATTCATTTCGATGTACCGGAGTACACGATCACAGCGGGATTCAAGTAAGAGCTAATTATTTATTCATATTTCGTGAAAATTCTATTTTTATCATATAAAAAGTTTGAATTGCAAATTACAAAACTGTAAATTAGTCATGTGACGCAGTTAAACCGATAAATGTTATTTTTGTGTTATAAAACGTGTATTATTTTATTATAGATTTATAGCAAAAGAAGAAAAAACTGGTGGAATAGGTAAATGTTCGTCGCGTAATGTTTCGTTGTATTTGAAATCTGGCAGTTTGCCGTTAGTTCGTCCAGACGGATCGATCATCGAGGCAAAACTCATGAAAGGAAGACGCAAATATTATAGTTTAAATTTGGAGAGCAATGGCGATGAGCACATGATCAGTATCGATTCTCCGATTCCCGGTGATTGGTACGTGATTTCCTTTCGTTCATGGACCGACCCTAATAGCGACAAGATCAAACAACAAGGTAAATATTTATTATAATATAAATAAATATATATTATTAATGTTTAATACAAAATATTAGCAGTTTTTCATTATACAGGGTGACCCATTTAAGTCGATCAACTTAAATATTTTCGAAACTATTGATGATAGAAAAAAATGTGCAAAACAAAATTTGAATTGTTTAATGGGGCCATATTATCTGCGCCACATCATTTTTTTTTTTGGGTAGACGGGTAAAGGTCATGTGAGGGTAAACTTCGTTTTTACAAGCTTTTATTTAGTTTCACTTATCCGTATGTATGTACTGTATGTAGGTATGTCCGGTACAAATATTGTAAGCTAAATTTGACCCATTTCTACATATCCAATTGACTTAAAATTTTACACACATACGTAATTCGGATGACATAAAGGCTCGGATGATGTAAAGGGCTCTATTGAGAAATTCGAGGAAATTTCATGTTCTAGCAAATACATGAATAAATAAATAAATTCAACGATACTTCGGCAGAAAGAGAAAAAATGAGAAAATTATAGACTAATTTAATATTTTGACTACGATATCGCAAGATCTAGTCCTGGCATTTTTTACAAACTTTTATTTAACTTGCCCTATTAGTATGCTTAGATCAAGTTTTGTGAGTCAATTTTGAATCACATTCGTTTTATTTGCTAGTTTGAAATTGTGTTGATGTTCAGTTTTTATGACAAAACATAATTTTTACTTCTGACCCGGTGTTGCATCTTCAGAAAGCACAGGCTAAGACGTAACTAAAAATTAAAAAATAATATTATATGGAAAAAAAAAACTTTAAAAACAAGCTTTTATATACACATATAACATAGTAGCACATATAACATATTATGTTGAATTATTTGTCTTATAAGCTTGTCGGGTGAATAGAAAATAAAGATACATATTTAGAAACTTATAACCTCTGTCGAACAATATTAATGCCTTTTCGCGAGCGACAAGCTTTTTAAGGCAAATAATTCAATATAATGTATTATATGTGTTACAGCCGTAATTTTGATATGTACTACTTTTTTTGAGAATCCACCCATTCGAACTATGACTACTTATAAATAGCATTCAGCACTGTCTTAATCAACAAATATTCTTATTATTGTCTTTTTAGTACACTAAATAAAAGCTTGTTTTTAAAATGGTTTTTTTTCCATATAATTTTATTTTTAAATGAAATTATATATTTTTTAATGCGCAGATCGATGCAATTTGTCATTCACTAGATAGAAGTACTAAGCAACCTCTGGCGTCAAATCATTAGTTTCGAAGATATTTAAATGGATCGATTTAAATGGGTCACCCTGTATAAGATGATTAAAGCAAACATTATCTGAAATATTAATGTATCCTATGTATTTTCTTTTTTGATTTATTTAGGTCTCGGCGCATCTTGCGATACCGTTCTCGACGCAGAATTACTAATCGAGATACCGTCTGTAGTATCCTTGATAGATTTCAATAGCGAATATGAGGTTAAATTAAGCAAAAACTCGGATACTTCTGTTGTTCAAGTTTTTATTCCGAATCATCTAAATAGAATTCTTATGCTAAAACCATACTGCGATGATGATTGTAAATTTGCAGTTCACGTCGTGGCTCAGGAACAGCTGGCAGGCACTATTGTCAACAATACCGATGTCTTTGTACCTTTCAAACCTTATCCAAAGACGTTTCATTACGTGATGCTTCGTTTGTTATCTGGAAATACTTCGAGAATTTCTTTACAATTTGAAAACGATACTTCTACGGATTCTAGCCAAGTGAAAACCATCAGTCTACTACGAAAGTCATCACCGGAGTTCTTTTTTTTCGATTACGAATATCGAGATGAAAACGATACAAAGTCTACTCCCTTCAATCTTACCAGTGATGGCCTTACCGTTCTTGACTTCAAAATTGGTCGAATATACGATGTTGGCGGTACAGTGACTGTGGGCATAAAGATGCTCGATGTGGATAAGACGGATAAAAGGAATGTTTTCGTCGTAGCTTGCGTTTCCTTGGGTCAGTCTTATTTGTGTAAGCTTCCGCATAATTGTTCTTTTTCCAAAATACAATGGGATACATTGTATCTTAATCTATAATGGATTGAATACCGCGCGATTTCTGTTCATTACTCCAAGATTCATTTTTAAGACTACAATTTCAGACACTTTCATCGCGGTGTACAATCTGTTAAAAATTATACTAATATATACGAACGCTCTTGTCAGTCGTTGAATAATTAACAACACACATGAGTACATAAAAAAATGTATGTTCATTCAGGATATTACTCCAATATTACGGCTGGCGGAAGTTGTATGCGAGCAGAAAACATTACTACGGCAGATATATACGTGAATGAAACGGGACCAGCCTATGTTCATATTCCATTTCCCGAGCCTGGAACATGGTACGTCAGTTTAAAATCATTTTGCGTCGAAGGAAAATGCAAATGCGCCGAAACCTGCTTGAACGGTACCATCTGCGAGAATTGCGAGTGTCTAAACTCGTGTTCGGCCAGAATAGAAAGCAGCATTTCTTCGTCACCGTGTATCGAGGGTCGTTGTAATTCGCATGGTAAATGTATGCACTATATGAGCGGTGGCTTCGTGTTTTCGGCATGCTATTGTACAGAAGGATATCGTGGATTCGATTGTGCCGACGGGACCTACGTTCTCGGCAATAAGGATATACTTATTCGCCTGTTAATGTTAACCATCAGCAATTTAGCCTTCATTGGCTCCATTTATGTGGCGGTACGTCGAGAATATTTTACGGAAGCGATCGTTTACACGGCTGTCATGTTCTTCTCGACGTTTTACCATGCCTGCGAAGCAGGGGAAGATGTTTACAGCGTTTGTATAATGAGACTGAGTGTCTTACAATTTTGTGACTTCTTCAACGCTCTTCTTTCAATTTGGGTTACACTGGTAGCGATGGCTTCTTTTGGACCAAAACTCACAGCATTTTTCCAGATCCTAGGTGCTATTGTTCTCGCTATGAGCGCGGAAATGGATCGTACAGCTCTTTGGGTATTTCTTTTGCCCGCCATTACAGGCTCCGCTTTGGTTGGACTTTCCTGGGGACTCAGATGTAGAAGAAGGAAAACAGTACGGTATCCCTCACGTGTGTACAGGTGCGTAACCAATTTTTTATTTTTTTTATTTACCGTGTCGCATTTTTTATGGTCGAATGTCGTTTTAGTTTTAAATACGTTTATTACTCTACTTTCTTTTTTTTTTATTGACAGAACCATCTTTTTCCCAGCGGGGCTTCTTACCGTCTCTTTGGGACTCATTTGCTACGCCTTTTTACAAACGCGTAGTAATTATCATGTTGTTCATAGTTTATGGCATATTTGTGTGGCTGTTGCGGTTATATTTCTACTACCCAAAAGACATTATATGAAGTAAATATTTTAGAGACAACGAATTCAGGGATCACAAAGAAGATTTTAATATAGATAAATACCTATTATTGTGCAAGTATTGAGAGAAAGTTCATAGTATTATTATATATTATGTTATCATTGCGCAGAAATGTTATTCTTGTAAAATTATCACGATATACTTTTGGAGAAAAATGAGAATAGTTTATAAATATTCAACATAAATTTATCTATAAAAGATTCGAGGCAAATGTCTAGAAAAGGTCCTTCTATTCCGGAGGGAGGCTGGGGTGGTCTTATTTTGTAGAGGGGGGTTCCCTGAACAAAACAACATATGTTTAATGGCCTGGTTATACAGTGCGAGCTAGCATGCGAACTGGTCTAGGCAGTTACTGCAGTGCATCTACTTGCACCGTGTGACCGCGTCATATGCGTTACTGTCATGTGCGAGTCGGTCAGTAGCTCGGATCCGAGAATCTACAAAATTTGTTGGTTTTACTCGCCAGCTTGCACGATTTTCCCAAATGTCAATAGCTCATTGCACGAGACACTTGAACGTTCGATGTAGAGCACATAATAAAATTGACTGCAGTAGCAGTTCGGGTGTCACGGCAGGTACTCTCATCGTGCGACCGATCGAGGTGAGTCGAACTACTGTCATCAGCACCGGATTAAGCCTCCAACGGGCCCTGAACAAAATGTAAATCGCAGCCCTATGTATATTATTTTTGTTGGTTCTTGGCAACTTAGGCCATCAACCAGAGGGATGGGCCCTAGACATGTGTCTTATTTGTCTATAGAGTTAATCTGGCCGTGACTGTCATGAGAGTATACAGTGATAGTAGCTGCCAACTGTTAAGTCAATAGCTCGCACTGTGTAACCACGCTATAACGACATATGTTTTAGGCAGCGGTCACCGCAGCATAAAAGGATATGATAGTGTTAAAACCAAGACCCAACCCAGACACGAACACTGGTCCGTGTAGAAATAAAATTATATGAAAAAAAAACGTTTGGAAAACAAGCTTTTATTTAGTGTAAGTTGTCTAAAAAGACAATAATAAGAATATTTTTTGATTAAGACAGTGCTGAATGCTATTTACAAGTGGTCATAGTTCGAATGGGTGGATCCTCATAAAAAGTAGTAACAAAGTTATGGCTGTAACACATACCTATAACATATTATGTTGAATTATTTGTTTTATACGCTTGTCGCGTGAATACTTATAATCTCTGTCGAACAATATTAATGCCTTCTTGCGCGCGACGAGCTTATAAGACAAATAATTCAACATAATACTATGTTATATGTGTTACAGCCATAACTTTGATACTACTTATTATGAGGATCCATCTATTCGAACTATGACCACTTATAAATAGCATTCAGCACTGTCTTAATCAACAAATATTCTTATTATTGTCTTTTTAGTACACTAAATAAAAGCTTGTTTTGAAAGTTTTTTTATCATATAATTTTATTTTTTAATTTTTAGTTTCGAGTAAGGTATAACAGGGTTTGTGGTTTGAGGTTGAGTTGTCGAAAAGCTGTCGGACATTTTTTAAAAAAAAGGAATCCCTTAGAGATCCGTCGGGATCTCGAACCTTCGACGTCAGAAACACAAAGCTTAGACGGTACCATCTCGGCTACTCGTTCAGACGATAAACGACAGCTCTTTTTTGATATGTAAGGACTTTCAAATTTCTCTAAAGAACCCTTTACTTTTTCTAAAATTTTGTTTGAAAAAATGTATTGTTTTTTCGAGTTACGAATGTGTGTAAAATTTCAAGTCGATTAGATATGGAGAAGTAGGCCAAATTTAGCTTACACGATCTGTACCGGACAACCATTCAAACATACATGTGAAACTAAATAAAAGCTTGTAATAAGACATATAAACAGTGTTTGTGTCTGGGTTGCGTCTTGTTACTGCACAAATCAGAGTTTGTTTTCCAACGAATCAAGGACATTATGTAGCTGTATATTGTCGAATTCCTATTAAGACGTTGCTACGTGTATAATGAACGGTATTTGTGACTTTAAATTTTCATTTCCTACCGGATACTATGTGGACCAATGTGTAGCGGGACTGTCCCCCTACAACATGATCTACCCTCCAAACCTCTCCAAGGGATAAATGTCATTCTTAATACTTACCACCAAGACATGAGGTTTAAAAATCGCAATTTTAATACTATCATATTTTTTTTATGCCGCGGTCACCGCCGCATAAAACATGTTTTATCCCTCCCCTCCGAGAGGGACCTTTTCTGGACATTTACCGAGATTCAATATATAAAATGCAATAATATACAACATAAGAGGTAATTGTCTTAACAGTATTATTTAGCCCATAAATATTCATTACGATGCAGGAACTTGTTATTAATTCTATGAGAGGGAGATGAAGTTACGTAGGTATTTAAAAAGATAACATTTATTAAATAATTTATCACACCATATTGTTAAAAGAATATTTCTATAAAGATTAAAGTAATTGCGTGACCGTTGTACTTTTGCCGATGTAAACATATATTGTAATTTAGCATGTGTTTTAGGCTTAAGCCTTTCATACACGTTTGAACGTTTAAAACTATAATATATTTGAAATTTAAACTTTAATTCGAATATTTGTATACAATCTTATATGTAAATCCGTTATGTACCAGTTGTATATAACATAGACATTTAATTTGCATCATGTAGGAATCGAAACCTCGCACGTACACATTATTCGGTATAATGAAATTATATTTGCACAGGCATAATACTTTTTGTCGAATATACACATACATTCATAATGCATCATATATGTAAATCCGTAAATTGCCGTCGCGAACTACATCTACAGAAAAAAAAAAATAAAGCAACATCGCCCACTGTCGAATAGAGCAACCTCCTCCTTTTCGAAGTCGGTTTAAAATCAAAACTTTGCAAGAAATACGTATACCTACTGTGGTTACACACATAATGGGTATTTTTACTAAGTGTCAAATTTATCAATTCTAGTCGAGTCTACTTTTCTTGCCTGTAACGACGTTAATAGTTTTTTATGTCCAATGAAAAGGATTATTTACAAAGCACACATCAGTGGAGGTAAATAGTTACTGATCTATGACATTCCAATAGGAGTATTCCACCTGTACTATATATAGATAAGTTCTGTAAAGAATTCTCGATAAAATAAAATCGGACGTGTCATTTGGTAGTAAGATTGATCGCTTAGATCGAGAATACATGCAATGAAAGAGAATGAAAATAGGAAATAAATATTGAAATGAAATACGCAAAACGTTACTGTTTTCCTTGCAAGTAAAAGTTATTATCGTTGAACTAATGATGCTAATAGTTATAACGAGGAAGATGCTGTTGGTGTTGCAGCACGTACGTTCGCAGTAGAAACGGCTGTTATGATGTTCGACAAAAGCGATAACATTGTCTCCATGGAAAAACCACAATGAGGATAAGAATGAGAGCAATTTTTACCCGCTCTCCCTGCCTCTACTGCTTCTTGTATCGCTGTACCTTGCATGGCCGTTCGGAAGATTTGATTCGTTGTAATTGTATCTATCATTTTATCGAACGAGGATATCTTCTCTTCTTCGTTTCCTTCATCGTTCACTCTGACAGCTGCAGCAGCTTGTTGCGAATAAGTACAAACTGCTCGTTGCATGCACGAAGTCGTGTCTATGCCGTGACGAGCCAACGCGTCGTCCAATTTTGTCATGGACTGAGCAAAACCGTTTTCTTCACCTGTAAACAATGTTTTCGAATGAAAATTACATCTTATTTTTTTTTGGGTCTGTACATCTACGTTACGGGCTGAGTTCAATTTAAACCAGCTACGGCGGGGGGCGTGCTCCCAACTAACAAACTACGCTTTTTCGTATTAGGCACGACTGCGGCAAAGAATCTATAGTTTTATTGTTTTTTGCATTAAAACCAACTGGGGTGGGCCCTTTCTTGTGATTTATTTAATTTTTTAAATACCTGCCATTTTTTAACGGGAAGTCGAATCGAACTGAAATTGTCAGTGTATCCTTCTTGGGTGCAATCAAATTTTTTTATATAAATTTCAACTTTATCCGTTTAGGCGTTAGAGTGGATACAGTTATTTATCAATTCGCCATTTGTTATTACTTTGATAAAAAATTTTCAAAAAATTCATATTATTAGTTGTCGCTATTTTAACATACTTTCATAAAGTTTGAATTGTTTCCTTCTCATAACGGATTTTTTTAATGAGTTTTTTAATTTTTTGAACAACCGCCATTTTGAAACCGGAAGTCGGATCGAATCGAAATTGTTAATGGATCCTCGTCGGGTGCAACCGGATTTTTTATATAACTTTCAGGTTGATTCGTTCGGCCGTTTAGAGGCTACAGTGGGTACACACACACACATTTTGATATTGTTATGAATCGTAAAGATTCAAAAGGGTTTTTGGATATCTCGAATAGTTACAGAAATAATCGTCTGTTACACTTTTTGCTCTATCGAGAGGATAAGGAACTCCCTGCGGTCGTGCCTAAACAGGTATATATGCGCTTTTAAAGAGCGTACGAATAGTTTTGTATAATCACTATACGTGTCAAGAATGTGCTATAATGAGTTGTAAATTATATCGCATTGGCATTAAATTGATTTTTTTTTAAAATTCTGGAATACTTACTTCTCGCGTAATTCCCGTAGGTACCCGATAGAACATATAATAGCTTCGGAATGATAAGTATAGAACCAACTCCTATGATAGCACCTAAGAGAAGTCCACCCAAATCTATCTTCGCTGGGGCATAAGGCGACACAGCGTAACCCTATGAGTATAAATGAATTTCTTGATTGATTATTTTTTCGACATTTTAACAAGATTATATAGAGTATACGTATACATATAAGTAAGTATTAAAGAAGAAACGAATAGTGCATACTGATCTTGTGCTTACAGAGCCGGTACTGCCAATATTAGTAAAACCAAACCGAGCCTCCTGACTTCGATCCGAAATATCATTTATCATAGTATCTCCTCGTTTGGTCGATGTATCACTTCGAACATCCATTTGAGATGGCATTGCTACTTGATCTTGTGCCTTTCCAGCTTTTTCCAAGTAAGTAATTGAACTTGGTATAAAACTATAGAAGAATCGTAGACAATTGGGAATTTTATGGTATATTTACTAAAATATATAATATTATAATAAAGAATGCTCTCTCTATCCACACGTAAATACGACTTACCCTCTATCGTCATATTTAGGAATGCAATTCGCGCGAACCACGAACAATATAATCGCGATGACATTATATAAATTACTTTTCAACATCTGTAACAGAGAATAGTCGTTTCGGGGTAAGTGTTTACTCTATGGGTATTTACTCTAAAAGAATCAGTATTTGTAATTAACACTTTCGATGGATAGACTCTGTTTACCTTAAAGGTTAATAATCTAAAATGTTACTTTCGTAAATTAGAAAAAAACGTTAATCTTTAGCTGTTGTCCATACGGAATGCTTTCACAACAAACTGTGCGAATAAGACTCTCTTTCTGACATATATAGCTCTGCGCCACCCCTTGTCATCTCAACATGACAAATCGTCGACATAATTGCAGCACGGTTTCGCTTTCATTGTTAGATTTCCATGCGACATTATCGCGATGCGTGACGTCCTATCTCGTCATTCTTTTAAAAGCGAGAAGACGCTATAGGCGTATTCGTTGATGGTGAGGGCACTCTTCTGTGGCATTGTTATTATTGCAGGCCACTCTCCCCAAAATTGAGCTCTTTCGAGGCTGAAATAATTTGCCTTTTGCAACGCTAATTGCCGGCTGTTAACACGTTAACTGATTTCGAATTTTAAGTTTGCCCGTCCGAGGATTGATCTCCGAAGGAACAGCTATTTGTGTAGTCTTTTTTAATATCATTCGGTATAATATAAATTATGTATAATTTTCTATTAGGTATGGTAATTCATTTGCATGCCTAGATGCGAGTAGATTTTATTTAATAAATAAATCATGGTGAGCTATGATCTACATATATTAATAAATATTAGAATATTCTTAAATTTGTATACTTGAAGAATTGCATATTCGATGTACTCATTCCAAGCATATAATTCCAAAGAAGGAAAGCATTATACCGAAAAGCAATACAAAGATAGGGAAAAGAAACTTGAATGATATGATTTTAGACGTTTCGTGGGGTCTACATTGGTCTTTGTATGAGGAATTCGTTCTGGACGCTGCTTAAGAAAATTTACGAAAGTTACACGAAAGGCACGACATGCGCAATATGTGCGTAATTGGACAAATCGACTCGACATAAGGTGACTTTTCTTTTTTTTTTTTTTTTATCAAAGTGAAAACTACGCTGACTGATGCAGATTTCGATTTACTCGTGATTCATTTTATAAAAATATAATTACCGGAGAAATGTACTTGCAAAATTCGATAATGAGGAACGTGTAGTTCCTGACCGTGAACATACGCGACGTAATAGTCGCTAATGCACATTTTCCAAGTGTAATTTTGTCTTTCCTTTCTGTGAGGTTCGTTAATTCTCTTCAAGAAAACGAAATTTCCTGTTTGTCGAGGGTGGGCTTGGTATTATAGATAGTGCGCTAGCAAGCTAGAACGCTACTCGTATGGTACTCTCCATCAATGTCTTCGTTCTTCAAAAGTAAGCTGGATATATGTTTCTGTTCGACACAAGCTATAGTTTCTCAATATCGTGTAAATATGACGATATATCACGAATATTTAACGTTTTATTCGAGTTTTTAATCTCCAATAATTGTGCAGTGACAACAAGTGCAAAAATTATATTGTGTCGTGTCGGTTTAGTAATAAGTTAGGTTGATTTTGTTTTAATTACACTTTGTTAACTAAAATTGTACGGTATGAAAATTGCTGCGATGAACGTGGTATTCTTATCCCCAATACTAATAGTATGTTTCACAAAACTCAATCTTACGGCGGCTGCATCGCACGGAAAAGGAAAGACTACCAAAATACCTAATTCATTTTCTGGTCTTTCAAAACCACGATTCATTTCGTTTGACTCCGAAGAGGGCGATATCGATGTGAGTAAGCAAGAATGCGTGTGTTTCATTTTTTAGTCGCATCCGCTGACCTTATTTTTAACATACTAACACTAAGGTAATAAGTTTACGTCTATCTATCGTTCTGACTTGAAATTTTCTTAGATTAGTTTCGATTTATCCATACCGTTTATTACTATCCCATTGAAACAAGAAATGGGGGAGAATGGCCGTTTGCCATCGCTGCTCAATTTTAATACGAAAGGATTAACCATCGCTGGATTAGTAACAGGAATTTCTGCTTTAGTCGTACCATTCTTTACAAAATCCACATCAAAATCATCGCAATCGCATTATCGTAAGCTAATTATACGACTTTTTATACAATATAACGATAATTATAAATAAAAGATTATTAGGATATGTTTACATTCGATGTAGGAGCAGAAGACGATACGATGGAATGGTCAAAAATGAATAATGCTATTAATGACATGTTTTTTTCGAACAATTATTTAGCTCCCTGTATGCAACATATTATTTGTTCGGTCGTATCGACAGCCAGTCGTACGAACAATCCTACAAGTACAGATAAAATCATCGACGGTTTATCCAGGTATCTATTATTGAAAGTATAAATGAAAATGTATTCGTTGATTAAGGGTTAAATTATTAGTATAATCGTCTAATGTTGTTATTATTGTTATTATAGTCATGGGTGGTTCCAAGATGCAACAAATGGAACACTTATTCAAGATGCTGTTAAAATAGGCCGAGATAGTAATCGCGATTGCACACAAGTATATAAAGGCTGTTTGATAACACCAAGATTTCTAAGAAATATAATGAGCCAGCTCGGAATAATATGAGACAAAGAAGAGCACGAAGAAATAAATAATTTAATATTACCTCTAATTCAAACCAAAAATGTTGTATTATTACAGTTTGAATGTTAATAAACCAACACTTGTATTGGTTCTAAACCGATGATTGGTACTTTGTAAAAAGACATTTGTAAATATCAATGAATATAGGTATTTGAGACAATTATTACTGTATATATTACATAATTTTATGTATACCATATAAAGTAGAAGTACAAATAGAAATGCCCATTATCCTGATTCACATAACGGAATTTTCACTATCTTGTTTCATTGTGTAAAACAAGACTCTGAAAAGATGAAAAGATATGAAATAGAATGTTTGTTACGGGCGTTACGGCAAACTTTCACTTTTGTTTCTCCTGGTTAAATACAGTGTTAAATTCGGCACTACTTATCAGCTTATCTTCTATGTTTACCACGTTATTATATAGTCTGCCGACGACAACATTCGTAGGTATTAATATTAATTAGTAATAAATTTATTATTAAGAACAATTTCATTTGTGGGAAAGTGAAAGACATTCCATTGCTTTCGTAGCTCCGATGAGCTTGGCGAGGTCAAACGGTGTGTGGCCTATCATGTCCGTGCATGCAGGATTCGCTCCATGGTTTAAAAGTAATTTAAGTATGGATACATTGTTATGAAGCGCTGCCAAGTGCAGAGGGGTCCTTCCCGATGCTTCTTTTTGCGAGGCATTAGCACCAGCGATCAGGAAAGATGCGAGACGCTCTTCGTTTCCAGATGCAGCTGCTCTACACATTTCATTTCCTAGAACGTCGTTATCTTCATCGAGCTTAGCACCGTATTTCAAAAGAATATGGATGATCTGTAACAAGTATTGTTTTCTTTCTTAAGCATGGTCAAGTACTATGCATTGAAAGTTTAAGCTACGCTGGCTTACGGCATGATTATTCGAATCTATAGCATCGATCAGAGGAGTATGATCAAAATGATCTCTTGCATGAACATTCGCACCCATCGTGAGAAGTCTTTGGACAACTGTTAAATTACCGCCACGACAAGCGATATGAAGTGTCGTTCGTCCATCTGCATTTGTTTGCGATACATCAGCACCCTAAATAAACGAGTTGAATAGTTAAACAAATATAAGCTGAAGAAAGAAAATAGTTTAACCTTGTTTCATTATTTCTTACAGTTCACTTACATATTCATTTAACAGTGATTCTAATTTAGTAACGTCACGTTTAAGTACAGCCGCATTAAGCATAGCAGGAAAAAGAATCGAGGACAATTCCTGAAATTCAGCCTTCGAAGATAACTTTAAAGACTTTGCTACGGCATTAACGAGATCGGATTTATCTATACACGGCGATAGTCTCGACGTTAATTCACCTCGTAAATTAGTCTGCATCATTTGTCGTTTCTTCTCTATATCCCATTCGCTTTTAGATAATACATAAGCTAGTTTGGTTAGAGCGGCTTCGGGTGTCATATCAAAACCAGATATTACTCCTGGTCGAATAAAAATCATAAATTTTAATTTTGTTACTACACTATGACAAGTATTATTAATTATTAGGTTTGTTGAATAATTTCTGTCATATTATATTCTTTTAATTAAATATATTTATTTTTCACAATTGTATTGATTTTATAAAAAAATTTGACAAAAATTATTTAACAGACTAATATCCAAATTGAAATGATTTGTATTAACCCGCTTCTTCTAATAATTTTCCCGCTTCGTAAATATCCGAAACACAACCAGTAGTGCATTGAGTGATATTTACGATAATAATGCCGTGTCGAGTAGCGGCACGAAATTCTGCGAAAATATCCTCACGGTTGCTAGGAACGTTACCGGAACCGTAAGTTTGCAGTATAACACCTTCCGTTGGTGCTCGTAGAAATGCCTTCACTAGGTCAGCTGTGATACTAGGAAAAAGTCGTAAGAGACCAACTTTTCGATTCAACGTCGAGTGTACAGAAAACTTTCCTGAATTGCTCGGGCGTATGATTGAAGAGTTATCCACTATAAAATGCATTTTTAGTCACTTATATGTACGCATTATTGTATTTAATTTTTACTAAACTTATTAAGCAAGTAACAAATGGAGGACTAAAAAAGTTTCTGAAAAGTTTTAAAAAAGAGCTTATTCGCATTTTAATAAATAATACTAAATATATAAATTTGCATTGGGAAATCGCATTTTGTATCATTAGTATATACATATGTACATTAGGTTGTTTCAGAAAAGCTTTTGTTTCTCTTTCGAAACGAGTTCAAAAGTTTAATTTTAGCCTAAAAAGACGCCAGTTAAGAGATGAGCTCTTAATATTAATATTAACATGTCCCTTATCGCACTTTTTTATTTTCCATAAGATTACCTAACATGGGAAAAATTTTGTTCGTTGCTTTTGAATTTTATTACTCGCCAAGAAATTAATTTGCAGATATGACCAAGACATATTTTTATAGGGAATTGAACGCTCTGCAAAAGAGGTCTCTTATCATTTTTTGATAAATCTACAGGTTTCAAAGTTATTTAAGGTCAAAGTTGAATTTATGGTAAATGTCATGATTTTTGGACTTTTATGGTAAAACTACCAAGTTTAAAAATAAAAATTGATTTATTTTAAAAAATATAATTTTAAACGAATTTCTTTAAAACATTTTGGAAAGTTTCTAGTCAAAGGGAAACTGTTGTCATTTAAAAGTAAAAAAAAAGGTTTCTCTGTAACACCCTAATGTACATCCCATGCTGGAACGTTATTTACTAATATAATAATTAACGACCTTCTATTTTTATTCCGACAGTCGCCAGAGGCGGGAAATTCGGAGAGTGGAACGCTTCGAAGGATGTAGCTGAAACTTTACTGGTACGATTGCCTCGCATAAGATTCGTTCCGAAGAATACGCAGACTTCCGGTATATTGTAATTCGCTGCTATCACCAAAGACGTAAGGAAATTATTCATTCCGTCGCTCCTTGTGTCGAAAATCGGGACTTGTGAACCGGTTAAGATAACTATCTTGTCGAGTGCCTCCAACATAAACGATAGCGCGGATGCTGTGTAACTTAATGTATCGGTTCCATGCAGTACCACAAATCCGTCAAAATCATTGTACCATCTCTGTAAAAAATACATATCCAAAATAATCTTGATGTATATCTCTTATTATCTTTTTCTTTACATGAAAAATATACCTTACATATACGGGGTGTCCAGCTTCAAGTACCGCACCGGTAAACTAATTCTGCACATCAATGATTTGAGTCAAAAAGTCAAATACAATAACACGATCAGCGTTACGTGCTCCTGTCGTTTCATGTTATTCCTGTCGTTCATGTCTATTATGACGTTGAAGTGGGTTGTCTTTAATCGGCGATCGCTTCTGCTCTCCGTGATTGGCAAATCTTTGTTAATTAATAACTCGTTAACTAAGCCGAATTTCGAAAAATGATATTTGACTTTTTGACTCAAATCATTGATGTGCACGTATAGTTTCTCGGTGCGGTACTTGTAGCTGGACACCCTGTATAGCGAGCGATATTGATTATTATTATAAGTACGCATATGATAAATATGAACTCAATACTTTGAAATATTATTTCTCTTGGTAACATTTAAATGTACAGATTATTTACTTTGATATCGTTTGCTATACGAATCCAATCGTCCATGGTCATATCACTGGAATCGCAGAGCGGTGAATACTCTAATACGTCGTACACAACACGGCAATTATCGGTTGCTCTACACCTAAGAAAAAATCGACTTATGTAGTCTATCACAAACGCATGACTCATATCGGATACAAACATTATATTCTATATTATATTCTATAACGGAGACAAATACGCTTACGGTAAAACTAAAGGAGCCGTTGGAGTCGCGCCATACCTTTTCTCGGCATAACTACAATCATACATATACGGGTATTTTCGTAAGTTATTCACGAAAGCATTAGCTTTCGGAACTAGAGCTGGAACATTAATAGACACCTTTAACGTCATTGTTTTGCAACACATTTGTGCGTTAATATGAATTTATTATTTGGTGCATCTTTATCTAAGAGTAATATTATTATTGAATGTTAGTTATCCAAATATACATCTTACTGATATTTTTGCATAAAGACAGCGACAGAGAGAGAGAGAGAATGCGAAAGGTTAGGAGGGGTTGAGATATTGTTAGTTGGATGAGAATCGAAGAAAAAAAGGGAAAATCTGAAGGAAGAACACAAGATGAGCTTTCACTGGAGATCGTTCCACTTTCGGTAACTGCTCACCTCCACTTTCATTTCTGGTCATTCCTATGGTACCACCCGTATACAAAACGAGCACGCGACTCTCCGATTTGATCTCCCTCGTTGTATTTTCTTTCGTTTCATTTTTGTCACCATTATAATTATTTGTTCTCGTCACTTGATTAGCTTCACTATTCATTGATTTCCGATTTGATTGAATTTCGTTCGATGTAGATCGGAACATATTGACGCACAAATGGACTACGATAAACTAACGTCGTCCCGCCGTTACGTCGAACCGGCCGTGTTGCAATTACTTAATTCTTAGCTCAGCGTCACTGAAATCTTACATTCCTTGTTAGATGACTTATTCCTACGATCTATTCCAAATTTTATTGTTAGTACAATCTACGTCTTATATCGTTCAATGGGTTCAACCATTTGTTCACGCATATCATTTAACTCTTATACAATTGTGGAATTTACAAATATAAGTAACTCACTGTATAAACTCGTATACGTATACAGGGTGATTCACGAGAAGGAGAACAGCTGAATATTTCCGTTACTTGACCTCGTATAAAAAAATTTAAAAAAACCAAGGTATACTACACAAAGGGGCAAATATTATGAGAAGAAAAAAATTTTTTCTCAAGGTCATTTTTTCCGATATTTCAAAGTCATCGCAGTTTTTTTGTAATGGGATTACATATTTTTATCTCCGTAAAATGATAACTGTGGTCAAGACGAATTCAATCGTGAAAAACAATATCACCTTCAAATGACCTACAACCCAGAAATGTGGTTTAAAAATATATTCAGCATGTAAGATTTATTTTCTTTGCTTACGTCACGTTAAATGTTCAAAATTATTCCCTCGCGCAGCAATAAATTGATCTAACCGATAAATAAGAGAATACAATGCTTTAAAATTTATGTTGGAATGCACGTACAAACTGATAATTCTCTCTCTCTCTCTCTCTCTCTCTCTCTCTCTCTCTCATATTCTTTGAAGTGGTCGGTTGTTCACGATAAACTTCGTTTTTCAGTTTCCCCCACAGAGAGAAATCAATGGGTAAGATCAGAGGCGGATCAAGTCAAGTAGGGGCCCCAAGCGGTCAATATTACGGGGCCCTAAAACTAAAGATAGAAAAAAAAGTTTTAAGAAAACTCTCATTAACTTATTAACCAAAATAAATAGTAAAATATGTAGTCCCATTTAAATAAAAACTTCGTTGACCTGGAAATCTCGAAACAAATGGCCACGAGAACAGTTTTTTGCCTATCATAATATTTACCTTTTCGTGTAGTATAACTTCGTCTTCAGAAGTATTTTAATACGAGGTCAAGTAACGGAAATATTCAGGTGTTTTCCTTCTCGTGAATCACCCTGTATAACAACACAAGAAGAACATCGTTAATATGTATTTAGTTTACAATAATGATATCAGTATTTTTGTGCAAGGATTGATAACAATGTTAAAAAGCGTGTTATTTCACAATCATGATAATCTTATTGTCAATTCTCGAACAGCTTTTGAATTTATTAAAATGATTTATCCTTCCTACATAATATTGAAATGTTTGGCTGCACGTGATGTTTTATCTTATTATTGTAGATATATATGTGTTTATAATTTATGAAAACGCAAAGATAATGGATTTAAGATCCACCATTCATTTAGCAGTAAGAGTTTTTCTGCATTGGCTCGAGCCGCTCGAACCTTTTAATCGATCTTCTACATTTATACAATGTCGTATATTCACGCTCGCATGTACAGTCCGCGCGCGCTAAGATGGCACTTGAAATAATGCAGGTCTTATTGTCCAGTGTGCCATCTTAGCGAGCGCGGACTGTACTTACATGTATAATATATTACGTCAGTTTAGTGTGTTTGTGGTTCATATAGTATATAAACATAATGATCACACATTAATACTGAATGCTGAAAGATTATTATTGCTGTGGGTATCGAACATTTTCTAAAGTACTTATAGTCGCAGTCATATATTGTCCGACGGGTCTAAAGGCAGCGCGAGGAAAAGTTCGTAGCTTTCTTATGGACTTTTCCTCGCGCTGCCTTTAGACCCGTCGGACAATATATGACTGCGACTGTACATTACATGACTATCGTAATAATTATCATAACACCTACATTACATTAGTCGTATGTACATTTATTTACCCCTTATACGATTATTATAATATCTACATGTTTCCAGTAAGTTACATTTGTTCATATCACAGTTATGTAAGATCTTTTAAAAGTTTTATATTGGTATTTTAAACATTTGTATGATATAGTAAAATTGCAATTAGCTGACGCTGAATGAATGTAAACACCTATATTATTTCAAAATTGGCGCTCTAAACGTCGCATTGAAGTAGTTATTTGATTGGATCGATTTTATGACACAAGGAACATATGTCAAATATAACACGTATCGTGAATTTTAATGCTAGATCAGATTAACGTAAAAAATAAATAAAAATAAAATGTCGTTGATATGGGGAACCACGTTGGAATAAACTGTCAGATTGATCAATAGATGTTATAAGTGTATACAGCACATGACTAATCAATGTGTGTAAATATAAATATACGTGTGAAGATAAATGTAAATAGAATCTTGTGTACATTTAACAAGCAAAATAAATAATTAACATATTATTTCAGATTAGTAACGTTAAAAGGTTAAATACAAAGCATGGATATTGCCAAATCATTTTTTAATGTACGCGATCACGAAGGTTATGTCGGGAAAGAAGAGCATAATGTAAATACTTCTATTTCTACAATATCTAGCAAGATCTTTTGTTATAATATAACAAATTTGTGTTACTCGTGCATAAGTTAAGAGCTCAACATTTGTTTTAGAAAAAGTTAGAAATTAACCTATCCGAAGATGAATTTGAAACAGGAGAAGCAAGTTCTAGGGAATATTTATCTCCTGTTCCTGGCGGCTCATTTTCTGCTCTTACTTCATCCATGTGGCCACAGGATATTTTAGCTAAATTGAATCAACCAGATGATCCTAACTCACAACCCGAGTATAGGTATTTGTTCTATCGCAAGTACTAATATTAATGCATATTACATTTTATACTCTTTAATATTATTCAATATTTTGTAATGTTTATTAAATATATTCATATCAATTCTTAATTATGTAATATTTTAGATTTGACGAATTTGGTTTCCGTGTAGAAGAGGAAGATGGGCCAGAACAGAGTTCCAAAAAAATTCTTGGTATCCCTTTTGTTGAAGATCCTCAACACAGGTATTGATAAAAAGTTAGGGTAATTTTACCAGTCAAGAAATTATTTTTATCAAAATTTATATTATTATTACTAGGTTACAATGGGTTGCTCTTTTGGAATTTAGTAATAATAAAGAGGATGCAGATACTTCGTGGCAAAATGTAAATCAAAGGCTGCCACGTACAGATAAATTACGTGATATGGTACACCGTGGTGTACCTCACTCTCTACGTCCCCAAATTTGGATGCAGATGTCTGGTAATACTCTACTTCATACTTGATTAATGTCTGTATTTTATAGTAGTGATATAATATAATCTACAAAACTTTTTTGAAACAAATTATAATCTATTAAATGCTTTATAGGTGCATTACAAAAAAAACATTCCTCGGAAATGATGTATAAAGATATAGTAAGAGCATCTAGTAGTGATGTACTTATGACTAATAAGCAGATAGAAAAAGATCTTCTTCGCATTATGCCTGCAAATGCATGTTTTAGTCATCTCCATAGTACAGGGATACCACGTTTACGAAGAGTTATGCGGGCTCTGGCTTGGTTATATCCTGATATTGGGTAAAAGCAGCAAATATAATTACACTTTCATAAGCTTTAAAACCAATACTTTATATGTTTATATTATTAAGGTATTGCCAAGGTACTGGTATAATAGCTGCTTCACTCTTACTTCTACTGGAAGAGGAAGATGCATTTTGGATGATGGCAACAATAGTTGAAGACCTTTTGCCTGCTTCATACTATTCAGCAACATTGTTAGGTAAAAAATCATATTATCTTGTGTTATAAATAACTAAAATTATAAGGTATACAATCAAATGTGATGTTATGCTCCTACAGGAATCCAAGCAGATCAAAGAGTTCTACGTACATTAGTAGCTAATTACTTACCAGATATTGATCATGTACTAACACAACATGACATAGAATTAAGTTTAATATCCTTACATTGGTTTCTTACATTATTTGCATCAGTTGTACACATGAAGATTTTATTACGAGTGTGGGATTTATTTCTTTTTGATGGTTCGATAGTTTTATTTCAAATTACTCTTGGAATGCTGAAGATAAAAGGTACGTAGCAAAATTCCAACAAAATGTATAAGATCATATAATGAAATTATTTGTATCACTATTGTAGAAATGGATCTGAAAGAGTTGGAAAATTCTGCACAAATATTTAATGCTCTTTCGGACATACCTGGAGATATTGATGATGTAGATCAATTATTTCGTGTGAGTAGGATACTAATATTACTTTAGTTATTTAGTGATATAAAAATAGTTTTAACATTGGTTTGATTAAATTTTAAGGTGTCATTAGAAGTGAGTGGGTCACTAACTGATGTTTTGATCGAAACTCATAGACGTCGTCACCTAGCATATTTAATGGCTGATCAAGGTGCGTTAGTAGGCAATCCAGATGCACTACCAAATTTACCAAAACAACATCTTAATAGGTAAATGTGTACTCTAGTAAAAATAATGTACATAATGAAAAAATAAGTAAATGTTACTATATCGACTTTTCGAAAAAAATATATTTATTAACATGTTTCTAATAAATTTTTTAAAATTTTTCCTAGGCGTCAAATAAAAAGAAGTAAATCAATGCTACAAACGTTTTTGTTCGGAAATGATAATGAAGAAGATGATGCAAAATCAAAAAATATTCGTCAAACTGGTTTGTAATTAATTTTAAATAAGATAAAAATTGTAGCATTTATATGTCGCAGTCCGATCGTTGAATTCGGTAGATCGTGATCTGCCTAGCCATTTCATGATACAAACGTGGGAGAAGAGCGGTCAGAAGGAGCTTTCCACGAAAAACAGAGAAACAGATAGGCATTAACCCCTTAACCTACAACTACGGGCATAGCCCGTAGTAGATGATCGGACCAAACGTAAATATTACGGGCATAGCCCGTAGTAGATGATCGGGCCAAAAGTGAATATTACGGGCATAGCCTGGAATACAACCTGATGTAATAATTGTGGTAGATGCAAGTACTCGATGCAAGTACTCGATGCAAGCTCAAAATTCTCCAATGTAAATCGTAGGTTAAGGGGGGGGGAGGGGTGGGGTACTGTTAATTCGGCGCAAAAAAGACACTTTTTCAAACATTAATTCACAAGATACGGGCAATGTATTTTACATGGGATGATGACAGTATTATAAAGTAATATTTAAAGAATATTTTCTGAAAATTTCAGCGTAAAATATTAATAACTGAGCCGTTGGCGGTTGATCTCCGGAGACGTGAGAAAAAAAACTTGTTTCGCGGTGACGGTTGTCACTCATCACCTGATCATCTGAAATCAAAAAATGAAATTGATTTTATTAGTTTATGAGTTTCCCCAGGTATCGCTGTCGAGTTTTTTTTTTTTATTGATTTTTCAATTTTTGGTGACACTTGAAAGGAAAAAAACGCGATTTTCGCTCAAAAAATCGACAAATTTTTTACTGTAAAATGAAAAATAACAACAATTTAAAAAAAAACTCGACAGCGTTACCTCATGAATTATATAGAGAAGGAGTGTACCAAGTTTGAAAAGGATCGGTGCAATAGATTTCCGGCTACAGCCGTCACCGACTTTGAAAACGTGGAGTGTGGGAAAATCACTTTAAAGTTTTGTACATAGAAAAATCCGAATTTTTTTCTTTTTTTCGCTATATACTTACACAGAATCATCGATACCAGGCCCGTACATTGAACAGCTATCACTAAAGATATCCAAAGCATCTTTCTGGTGTAGTCTTCGTTGATTTCGACCTTCTTTAGTTGCCTTCGCAGCTTGTTCCTCCGCACGATTTATTCGGAATTGATCGGTCGCGCGCGCCCATTCGTAACAACTCGGCCCGCTTTTTATTTGCATCTCCTGCATGATTGTCAGCAGAGCAAAACAGCCTTCGTTGAATGTGCATGCTGCCATGTTAGCTGCAATTTCAACAAGAACTGCGGTACCACTCACAGATTTTGGAGAAATTTTCCAGATTAATTGATTCAGGCTTTCATTGTTATTTTGGGTAAAGCCGCCGAGACATCGCTGCAGAAGAGCTTCCTTGCTCAAATCCTCGTAAATTGGTTTTATAGCACTGAGAACATCACTAGGAAGCGCAGTATAGCTGCTGTCGAGCAGTTATACAAAATCGGTGCGGAGCGACTCAGAGCCTCAGATGGTTAAAAATTCATATCTCCGTTAGTTTAGCTCAAATTGCTCTAAAAATTTGATACAACATTCTTGAGGTGTTGTGCATTCATAAAAAGAATTAAAAAAAAAATGGAAAAAAAATAGTTTCAAGACAGTACCCCCCCCCTTAAGGGGTTAACGCTCCAGCATCGAGTGGGACTTTCGCTCTTCCTTCCTCTCTCTCTCTGTCTCTGTCTCTCTCTCTCTTTCTTTAGTCCAGTCATTATGTATATTTGAAAATGCAATCGGTAGATGCACAGCTGATTTTTGGATATGTTGTAGGGGGTGCTTAAAAAAGGTTAATTTGAAATTGTCGACCGAAACGACCTGGAGCTTCCTTCGTCATCTTGAGAAAATGCAAAATTTTGTTTTTTGGCGATAACTTTTTGGCTCTCCGTCAAGATACGAAAATTTCAGCTATATACTTTTGTAGATTTTTAAACACTTGATAATTAAGATTCTATACATTTTTTACCTACCGTTGATCGTTGTGGAGATATCGAACGAGAAAGTAAACAACTAAGCCATTTTAATTTGTTTTTCGCTATTTTCTCCGTTTTTTGTGTAATATATCGAGAAAATGAAGACAATTAAACTTGTACAGCATACTAATACCTGCAGTACAATGGTTTCGGTTTTTTTTTAAGACAAAAATTACGACTTCTAGCGCGCCCTAAATTTGGGAAAAGCTATGAAATCGAAACTGCGCGGACCTCCCACATTTACCTACGGCGCGCCAGAAGTCGTAATTTTTGTCTTACAAAAATACCGATACAATTGCACTGCAGGGATTAGTATACTCTACAAGTTTCGTAATAGATATTTTTTCTATATGTATCACGAAAAATTTCTTAATTTTTCACTTTCTCGTTCGATAACTCAACAACGATCAACGGTAGGTAAAAAATGTATAGAATCTTAATTATCGACCGTTAGAAAAACTACAAAAGTATTAGGTTGAGTCATAAATAACTTCCGTTTACAACATAGATTCTACCTAGATGCTTCAGAAGTTATTTATGAGTCGACCTAATATACAGGGTGAGGCGCCTAACTCTAGCCACCTGAATATCTCAGCTACTATTGGTTATAGGCGAAAATGCATTAGACCGAACTTGCTTGAAATCAAGTGCTCCATAATCTAATGTAAATAGTCTTTTTATAGATGCACGATTAGAGGACATATGAATGCCAACCTTTTTGTTTAAATGGAATGATATGTTTGTTTTTCATATTACCTAGTAGAGCATTTCGAGACGCGTACAATGACATATTACCCAAAATTATTGAGGTCATAGCAGGTCAACTGCGATGAAAAATAGTGCACTTTATGTAAGTGATCGAAAACTTCGGTGCTTTACTTACTTACTGCTAATTCAAGTGTTCAAACTGTCGACCTTGAGTATCAATGGATGCTCTTAAAGCTAAGACACTGTCTATGTATACTAACGTACAATAAACAATAACAATTAGTGAAACAAAGAAAAGTTTCGACATTCAACTATGAAAATGACGTACGTTAAAACGCAAAGTAAAGACAAATACGTCGACGTTATTAGTTTGCGATATTTTTCTGACCGAAGTGCGCATCCAATTTTCAAAATGTGTTACACAAGAGAAGAGAAATAACTAATTGTTATTGTTTATTTTATGTAAGTATATATAGAAAGGGTTCTAGCCTTAAGAGCATTCATTGATACTCAAAGTCGACTGTTTGAACACTTGAATTAGCAGTAAGTAAGTAAAGCACCGAAGTTTTCGATCACTTACATAAAGTGCACTATTTTTCATCGCAGTTGACCTTCTATGACCACAATAATTTTGAGTAATATGTCATTGTACGCGTCTCGAAATGCTCTACTAGGTGATATGAAAAAAAAACATATCATTCCATTTAAAAAAACAGGGTTGACCTTCATATGTCCTCTATTCGCCCACCTATAAAAAGACTATTTACATTAGATTATGGAGCACTTGATTTCAAGCAAGTTCGGTTTAATGCATTTTCGCCTATAACTAATAGTAGCCGAGATATTCAGGTGGCTTGAGTTAAGCGCCTCACCCTGTATACATCGACGAGATGCTTTTAGAGACTGCCAGCCCCCGTGTAAACCGGCGAGCCAGCAAGTGGGCCCGGTGGGCCCGGGCTCCGTCGGTAAACGCATCTAGCGATGCTGGATATTATCAATTATATAACCGTTTCAAACGTGTAATTATATTATTTTGCTTTAGAACTTATTAAACCTACGATACGGCACCATTCACTCGCGTTACAGACAAGATTATCTGTAATTCAGTTTATGTTTCTTACTTTAACCCCAATATATTCTAGAGGGCGTCATGAAAACGGATAATTGTTCTGGCTCGCGATGTCCCATAAGGCTGGCAGTCTTTAGCAGTATCTCGTCGGTGGTATATAATCGAAATTTTCGTATCATGACGCAGAGCGGAGTAATCGCCAAAAACAAAATTTTACATTTTCAAAGATGGCGGAGGAAACTCCAGGTTTTTTCGGTCGACAAATTTCAAGTTAAACTTTTATAGGCACCTCCTACGATATAATAAAAAATCAGCGGTGCATCTTCGATTGCATTTATTTGCCACATATTTGGAAAGAATGACTGAACTACTTTCTCTCTCTTCCTTTTTTCTACAACGTTATCTTACGCTGCGCTGCTTGCGCTGACTCTCTCTCTCTCTCTCTCTCTCTCGTTCTTGTTTCCTTCTGCGGTATTTTTCTTCTACGGATCGGTATTTTTTACTGGATCCAGAATATTGTAGTGTATGTGAACTCGCTCATACTACTACATACGTCATCGTCGAAATGAAAACAGATCCGCAAAAACGATCCTGTAAACAGTTTCTATGTGAACGAGCTAGTCCAGTCAAATTGTACATTTGAAAATGCAAAGAAAGATGCACAGCTGATTTTTGGATATGTTTTAGAGGGTACCTATAAAAGCGTAACTTGAAATTGTCGACCTCAAAATCGTAGAGCTCCCGCCGCCATCTTGGAAAATGTAAAATTTTGTTTTTTCGCGATAACTCCGGTCCCCGGCATGATACGAAAATTTTAATTACATACTCTTGTAGCTTTTAATAGGCGGTCCGATAATTTAGATTCTATACATTTTTAACCTACCGTAGATCGTTGTGGAGATATCGAACGAGAAAGTAAACAACTAAGCTATTTTAACTCGTTTTTCGCAATTTTCTCCTTTCTCGTGATATATATCGAAAAAATTTCTATTATGAAACCTCTAGAGCATACTGATACCTACAGTGCAATGGTTTCGGTTTTTTTTTAAGACAAAAATTACGACTTCTAGCGCGCCGTAATTGTGGGAAGTCCGCGTAACATTTCGATTCCATAGTTTTTCCCAAATTGGCGACTTCCTGCATTTACGGCGCGCTGGAAGTCGTAATTTTTGTCCTACAGAAAAAACAAAACCGTCGAATTGCAGGTATTTGTATGCTCTACAAATTGAGTTCTCTTGATTTTTTCGGTACATTATACCAAAACCCGGCAAAATCGCGAAAAACGTGTCAAAATGACTTCATTGTTATCTTTCTCCTTAAATATCTCCCCAACGATCAACGATACGTAAAAAACGTATACAATCTAAATTATCGGGCATAAAAAAAGCTACAAGAGTATGTAATTAAAATTTCCATATCATGCCGGGGAGCGGAGTTATCGCGAAAAAACAAAATTTTACATTTTCCAAGATGGCGGCGGAAGCTCCGTGATTTTTAGGTCGACAATTTCAAGTTAAGCTTTCATAGGCACCCTCTAAAACATATCCAAAAATCAGCTGTGCATCTTCAATTGCATTTATAAGGCCGAAATTTGGATAATTTGACTGGACTAGGCTGTTACTGCTCTATCGTCTTTTCTCCCAGTTCGCAGCACCATAGGGGCTTATAGATTAAGCGCTCGTTATAGTATTATTATAGTTCAGTGACCCAGAGCCAACCCAGGCATCTTGCGCGCATGTAAACAAAGCGACGGCAGAGCCGCTGGCGACGTGAAATGCAACTATTTTACGTTACTTTCATCGATCGGTATAACTTTCTAGTAGGCATATTGTGATAAGGCGTATAAATAATCAGCCAAATCAGGAAACGGCGACGTATCACGAAATGGATAGGCAGATCACGATATGGCGAATTTAACGACCGGATTTCAACGGGGTGTCCAATTCTGAGTTACCCACCGGGAAACTGCAGGTAGAGTGGACGAATCCAAGAAGAAATATCTAAAATTGTTTAAACAAATTCGGCTTCGTTAACGAGTTATTAACTAACAAAGATCGGCTTATCACTAAGAGCAGAAGCGATCCGCGAAGAAGGTCGGCCCACTCGAACTCGCTAATAGCTGAGAGGCGAAGCGATAAGAGCATACAGTGGTGGTAAAAAATTTAGGACTATTCTTTAAAACAGAATAACTTTTTTATAATTAAACCAAATGATTTGAGTTTTTTCAAGAGGATAGAAGAATTAGTTTCCTATATATCGTTTGTTCGTAGTTTTAAAAAATGAATGTTCGAAATTACAAAGAAAATAGAAAAAGTCATTTTTTGAAACTTTTTTATCTGACGTTATAATGAAAATTAAAAAAATACCTTTTATAGATACAAGTAAGATATAAGCATCCTAAAAATTTCATCTAAATCGGTTAACATTCTTCCGAGCTACAAATGTTTAAAGATTGTAAAATAAATTTGAAAATCAGTGGCTTAGGCCGATTTCAGCGATTTTCGACTTTATTCTGCAAATCTTTAAGCATTTGTAGCTTGGAACAAAATTAAACGATTTGAATGAAATTCATATGCATATATCTTACCTGAATCTTCAAAAGGCAATTTTTTAATTTTTATTATAGGCTCAGATAAAAAAGTTGAAAAAATGACTTTTTTTTATGTTCTATGTAATTCCAAAAATTCCGATTTTTTTTTTAAATAACCAAAACATGATATCAAGTAAACTAACACTTCTATTTTATTGCAAAATTTCAAATTATTTGGTCCAATTATAAAAAAGTTATTCTGTTTTAATATTGTTTAATAAGGGGCTGTCTCTCGTCGCCTATCGCTTCTGCTCTCCGTGATTGCCCGATCTTTGTTAGTTCATAGCTGGTTACTTAGGCCGAATTTGTTTAAACAATTTTCGATATTTCTGGTTAGATTCGTCCACGTTACCAGCAGTTTCCGGACAGGCTACATACCTCGGATGTCCAGTAACTCGGAAGGTGACAATCTGTTTATACAAGGTGATTCACGAGAAGGAGAACACTCGAATATCTTCGTTATTTGACCTCGCATCAAAAAACTTCTGAAGACGAAGTTATACTGCACAAAGGGGCAAATATTATGATAGGCAAAAGATTTATCTCAAGGTCATTTCTTTTTAGATTTCAAGGTCATCGCAGTTTTTTTTAAATGAGACTACATATTTTTATTTCAGTAAAATGATAGCTGAGGTCAAGACGAATTCAATCGTGAAAAACAATGTAACCTTCAAATGACCTACAACCCAGAAACGTGGAATAAAAATAAATTCAGCGTGTAAGACTTTGGTTACGTCACTAAATATTCGAAATTATTCCCTCGTGCGGCGATATATTGATCTAGCCGTGAAATAATATAAGAGAATACAATGCTTTTAAATTTATTTTTGTTGGAATGCACGTAAAAACTGATAACTCTCTCTCTCTCTCTCGCTCTCATATTTTTTGGAGTGGTCGGTTGATCGCGATAAACTTCGTTTTTCAGTTTCTCCCACAGATAGAAATCAATGGGTGTAAGATCAGATGAACGCATTGGTAACGAAATCAATGTATTGCCGCACGAGGGAATAATTTTGAATATTTAATGTGACGTAAGTAAAGAAAATAAGCCATATACGCTGAATTTAATTCATACCACATTTTTGGGTTAAAAGTCAATTGAAGGTATACGGTTGAATTCGTCTTGACCTCAGCTATCATCTTACAGAGATCAAAATACGTAGTCGCATTTAAAAAAACTCCGTTGACCTTGAAATCACTAAAAAAATGACCACGAGATACATTTTTTCCCTCTCATAATTTTTGCCCCTCTGTGTAGTATAACTTTGCCTCAGAACACTCGAATAACGAAGATATTCTCCTTCTTGTGAGTCACCCTTAAATTTTTCATAATTTTGAATTATTTTATATTTTAGAGATCCTGGTTGATTTAAGAGAATCTGTACTTCAAGTTGCAAGACATTTTATAAATGTTGATCCCAAATTGAATAATATTATACTTATCGCAGACTATACTATGGAAAGTCATGCAAAAGATCATGATAGTTATGTAAATGTATCACGTACCAGAAAAAGAAGAGCTAAAGCATTGCTAGGTAATAATTACATAATTTTTAAATGGAAACAATATGCAAATGTAGATCTTTTAATAATTGTAGATTTTGAAAGGCATGATGATGATGAACTTGGTTTTCGAAAAAATGATATAATCACTATTATCAGTCAAAAGGATGAACACTGTTGGGTAGGAGAACTTAATGGACTTAGAGGTAACTTATATGAAAATGTCTATTATATACAGAGTGTCCCCGAAACCGAAACCGAAACTTACTTGGGGGGCAATTCTAGTGTATATTCTTTAAGCTTTTGCTCATTCTAGCTGTTGTAAATATGTGTGTTGTGTTCGTAGAAGCAATTATTTAATAAATTAGCCAACACAAAACAAACAACGCACGAAAGTTAGTACAGGCGCGATGGGAAGCCGACACTCTTTGTCGCCGCTCCACTACGCCGATCGCTCCTGAACCTAGTTCCGGCTTCGGTCCTAGTTTCGGCAGCTTTTCTGCCGAAACAGAAACTCCAATTTAACGCCGAAATTTGCCGAAACCCAAACCAAAGTTCGGTCGGACATTATCTTAATCCGTCGTTCGCTTTTGATCTCTCTGATTGGCCAATCTTTGTTCGTTAATATCTCGTTAACCAGGCCGCATTGTTTTAAACAATTTTCGATATTTCTGCTTAAATTTGTCCACTCTGCCTACAGTTTCCCGGGGGTAACTCGGAATCAGACACCCTGTATATAAAAAAAAGATACTATGACTTATTACTTTATAAATATTGTCTCTTACTTGATTCATAGGATGGTTTCCTGCAAAATTTGTAGAATTATTAGATGAACGAAGTAAACAATATACATGTGCAGGTGATGATGCAGTCAGTGAAGCTGTTACAGATTTAGTAAGAGGTTCCTTATGTCCTGCTATAAAAGCAGTATTAGAACATGGAATGCGCAAGCCTTCCTTCTTAGGTGGACCATGTCATCCATGGCTTTTTATTGAAGAAGCTTCAAGCAGAGAGATAGAAAAGGACTTTAACTCTGTTTACAGTAGATTGGTACTTTGTAAAACATATAGGCTGGATGAAGACGGTAAAGTTTTAACACCTGAAGAGGCAAGTTATTAACAGTAGCCATTATTTTTATTTTATTTGCAAAAATACAATAATAATAACCAAGTCAGAATGTTTGCTTATATTGCAGCTGCTATATCGATGTGTACAGTCAGTGAACTTGTCACATGACAATGCTCATGCGCAAATGGATGTAAAATTGCGTTCACTTATTTGTCTTGGATTGAATGAACAAGTTTTACATCTGTGGCTTGAAGTTCTGTGTTCTTGTGTGGAGGTAGTACAAAAATGGTATGAGTATAATTATTTGTATTATGAATATATTGAAAAATATAATTAGTATTTTGAAATTATATTGCAATAAAATTAAATATTACATTACGTTTCAATATTACATTATTAATATGATTAATAATTATTTTAGGTATTATCCATGGAGTTTTATAAATAGTCCAGGTTGGGTGCAAATAAAGTGTGAATTAAGGATACTTAGTCAATTCGCATTTAACTTAAATCCCGATTGGGAGTTACCACCCAAAAAAGAACAATCTCAACCTTTGAAAGATGGTGTTCGAGATATGTTAGTTAAACATCATTTGTTTAGTTGGGATCTTTAGTTCAAAATTCTAATATCAATGTTAACATGTGAAATGTATACAAAATATAAAAGTAAGAGCACTACAAGTTCTTATATTAAAATTTCTAATTAATACCAACAACATTTCAAATAGTGATTAAATAATTTCAAAAGAAAAATGAACATTATAATTTATGTTATTTAAAACAATTTTTGGTGTTAGTTCTAATTTGTTTATACAGGGTGTATTCGACCATATGGTCAAAAGCTAAATCACGTGTATTCAGAAAGAAATTGAGTCGAAAGGAGTCATAAAAGTTAACATAAGCCAGGTTAGTTAACGAGTTATTAACTAACAAAGATAGTGCGAACGAGCGGTAGGCGGCGAGCTGCGGCCATGCTAATCTGATGACGCGACGCGGCGTGAGCGGCCGGCGAGCGGTACGCTCGAGCTCGTATACATACGCGGGAGGGTAGCGGTCGGGAGGAGCTTTCCACGAAAAAGTGACAAGCAGTGGGGCATTAACGCTCGAGCATCGAAATGCTTACTTTCACTCTTCCTTTCTCTTTCTTTCTCTCTTTCTTCTAGCGTCTCGCCATCAGATTAGCATGGCCACAGCTCGCTGCCTACCGCTTCCGCACGTCGTGGTTCGCCCTATCTTTGTTAGTTAATAACTCGTTAACTAACCTGGCTTATGTTAACTTTTATGACTCTTTTCTGCTCAATTTCTTTCTGCCTTAACGTGAATTCGCTTTTAACCATATGCTCGAATACGCCCTGTATATTAGCTTGTAATACTTTTTGCATCCTTTATGAAATGAATTCTGAAAACATGCACGCACAATTTCAAATTATGTTATTATTTATGTATATATATTTTAATGTTATGGACTTCCGTTTTCGGAGTGTTAGAGAGTAGACGCGAAGTGCAAAAAATTTATGTTAGTGTTTTGAGTGGGAAGGGAAAAGTGACGGAGAGGGAGTAGGAAGGATGAAGAAGTGTGAGAAGAGTTAAATAGAAGGTGGGAAGAAAGGGACACGAGGAAAGGAGTAAGAAAAATGAGTTGGGAGGATGAAGATGCAAGGAAAACAAAAGAAAAATAAGAGTATTAACACGTTCCGTGCCACGCCGAATTTTGAAGACTTTCCGTTCAGGCCGCGTGGGGCGTATACGACTCACACTTTTACGATTAAATAAACTCGTTTTTGACGTACGCCTTACAATTTTTCAATAGTGCAAAGCAATAATTAGCAAGAAAAGGGTATAGATCTTAATATGCATTAGACAACAAAGCAATAAATTTGATTTTTAAAGAAATTATTTTAATACATGGTCAAACTTTTACTCTGCCAGACGAGTTAAAACTTTAGAAGCAAATAAACAGAACTAAATAAATAATAGCTTTAAATCAAACAGTAATTAGGGTTAGGAGGGTTGCTTGTGCATCTCCGAAGTCCAGTTATTCAGTAAAGTCTTACTTAAACTCAAGAAGAACCTGGTTTGTATCTCAGCCCAGACCTTGCTCCTGCTTCCTAAAGATAACCTGAGTCCGGCTTGTGAGCATGGATTACAACACTGGTGGCAGCAAGTAGGGTCGTTTTGCAAAACATTTGCATATTCGTGGCAGTTATCGCCAGAGGAAGCAAAGCCCAAGGAAGAGGAATCAGACCCGGCGGCAGCCAAAGTTCGTACGAGGAAGTAGACGACTGTGAACGTGGAGCCAGGAACGGCGCCTATCGATGTCGGCGCCTAGTGTGTCTCAAACTACGCAAACCAGCCAATATACACACGTTCACATGGATGATTTGAGTCGAAAAGTCTAATCCAATTTTTCGAAATCCGACCTCGTTTACTTATAGTTACTTATTAAGAGATATCAGCGAATAACGAAGCGCGGAAGCTATAGGCGGCGAGGCCAGCCCCACTCGAGCTCGAGGCTAGGCGCGAGATAAAGCGAATGGCGGATCGCTGGTGCCCGTACAGAGAGATGCAATAATGGCGCATGGTTGGGTCTGGGTCACTTATGGAGGGTAGAGGTAAGGAGGATCATTTCCGTGTATCAAAAGTGTCCGAAAAATCCTGTAAAATTAAGATGGCGCTGCTGCATCAAAAGTCCCAAGTTTACTTTCTTCTAAAACGCTAAGTTACACGCTGGCTGCTCGCGCCAATCCTCTCTCTCTCTCTCTGTCCCTTCCTTTCACGACGCTACCTTACGCTGACTACTCGCACACACTTTCTCTCTCTATCTCTCTCTTTCCTTCTGGACCTTTTTTGTTGGAAATTAACCAGTTAGCTGTGGAAGTGAGTTTCAAAGATCTCTTTCGGGATTGCTAATTAATAAAATCAAGCAAATACGAGTGTACAGGTAGGAATAGACGATCGAACTTGGTGCGGCCGCACCATGAACCCGATCCGCTCTTCACGCCACACGATCGCACCGCACCACTAACCGTCCAGTGCATAATCACGTCACGATATGCCTCTAGTTTTATCGAAGCAGGCTAAAATCGCGTTAGTTGCTGCAACCATTAGCAAAGGAACTGAGGTATCGATACTAGAGCTGAAGCGGATATCCGGTAACTATCCGGTATCCGGCCTAAATTTACTATCCGGCCGGATACCGGATAGTAACTCGATATCCGGCCGTATACCGGATGTTCAAAAACTACTACTTGTATCACCGTCGTCGTGGATGGATCATGGGCCAAACGATCTTATAAAACGCACTACAACTCATTATCGGGCGTTGCGGCCATAATTGGTTTTGAAACAAAAAAAGTATTATTTATCGGCGTACGAAACAAGTACTGCTCTTTTTGCGATCGAGTCGATCGTGCTGCTTTAGTTAATCGCGAGCATAAATGTTACAAACATTTTTCTGGGCCGACAACGCAAATGGAATCAGACGCGCTTGTAGAGGGTTTTTGCTGTAGCGTCGAAATGCACGGTCTAAAATATACGAGATTGATCGGGGATGGCGATAGCAGCGTGCATCGGAAGCTAATAGATGCATTGCCGTACGGTCCACAATTACTTGTGGAAAAAATAGAATGCCGCAATCATATTTTACGAAATTACAGTAGCCGTTTGCAGGCTCTTTGTCTAAATAGAAATTTCGGCACCGTCATGCAGCGAAATATCTTACGGCAAAATCTGAAACGTTTGCGAACTGATGTTATATCAGCAATCAAGTATAGAAAGAGGCAAGAAGTTCAGCTTCTATATCGCAACGTGGAGGAGTTGCAAAAAGATATTCGCAACGGGCCGTACCATATTTTTGGCCATCACGAACAATGTCGAGACCGCGGGTATTATTGTAATGGCGAAGCAAAACCTGGCGAGAGTAATCACGTCCAGGCGATGCAAGCCACGGGAATTTTCGATCAAATTGAATCGGCAATGTATCGTGTTGCAAATAACGCATCGAGTTTGATCTGGAACGTAGACAATAACGTCGCTGAGCTATACAGGGTGTCTCACGTAAGCAACAACATCGAATATACACGTGTCCACATGGATAATTGGAAGCGAAAAGTGAAATAAAAAGTAATAAAATTTGTCCTCGTTAACGAGTTATTAAATAAAATAGATCAGCGAATCAGGAAGCACTGAAGCGGTAGGCGGTGAGCTGCGGCCATGCTAGCCTGAAGATAAGAAGCGATAATTTCGACAGGCGGAGCGTTCTGGCCCGTATACAGGCGTGAAAAGGTAGTGGTCAGGAGGAGATTTCTAGGAAAAAGTGTCGACTCTCACTCTTCCTCTCTCACTCTTTCTCTCTCTAACTTTCATCCACGACGCTACCTTAGGCACAAAAATCTAATCTAATCTCTCTCTCTCGCTCCCTCCTACCCTAACACGGCGCTACCTCACGCTGCCTGCACGCGCTGACTCTCTCTCTCTCTCTCGCCCTTTCTTTCGTTGACTCTCTCTCTCTCGCCCTTTCTTTCGTTGACTCTCTCTCTCTCTCTTTCTCTCTCTGTCTCTCTCTCTTTCTCTCTTTCTCTCAATCTTTCGTCCACGACGCTTCCTTACGCTATCGCTTCTTGTCTTAAGACTACCATGGCCGCAGCTCACCGCCTACCGCTTCCGTGCTTCCTGATTCGCTGATCTATTTTATTTAATAACTCGTTAACGAGGACAAATTTTATTACTTTTTATTTCACTTTTCGCTTTCAATTATCCATGTGGACACGTGTATATTCGATGTTGTTGCTTACGTGAGACACGCTGTATAATTCTTTCGTAGCCAAGTTTATCGGTGGCAAGCGCGTTAACTTTGCTCTTCGCGGCTCATATCAAACTCGATGTGAAGGTGCTGTTATAAGCATGAATTCCGCCGGCACGTTGTATCGTGAAATTAGTGAGAAATTGTTAAGTAAAGGAATGGGTAACTTTACTTCACAATATGTGAATAAAAAATCTAAAGCTCGCGAATCGCGGAAAACAAACCCTCCGCGTCCCGCGAATAGAATTCAGCGTAACATTCAGCCCGTCGACGGTGATTATGGCCCAAATGCAGCATGTCCTCAGGCGACTGATTTAAGCGCCGAGGACTTAATTCATGCTAAACAGCAATTTTTAGATACTTTAAAAGGAGAAGACGCCTTGAAAATCGAACGCGAAACTCGAGGTCAAAGAACTTCATTTGAATGGATTGAGCAGCGTCGGAAACAACTAACTGCTTCAATATTTGGAATAATATGTAAAAGAAGAGCACGAACTTCTTGCTCAAAATTAGTCGAGTCAATTCGGTATCCCTGTTTCAAGGGAAATAATAGTACCAGGTGGGAAATTGAAAAAGAGCCGTTAGCGATTAGATAATTCTCCACTGAGTACGGGTTCGATATTGAAGGCAGTGGTTTCATTATTGACAAATATCAACCGTTTTTGGCTGCATCTCCCGACGGTCTTATTGGTGCCGACGCCCTCATTGAAGTTAAATGCCCAGCTTCAGTGAAGGATAAGACACCAATGGCGGGAATTGAATGTAAATAGATTACACTCATGCACCTCCAAAATAATATACCAAAATTAAAAGACTCTGACAGCTACATGTACCAAGTGCAGGGTCTTTTACACGTTACCGAAAGACAATGGTGTTATTTTGTTGTTTGGACGCCAAAAGGAATGGTTGTTGACAAAATTGAGCGAAACGATCACTTTTTGTCCGAAAAGATGGAAGAAAAGCTTACGGTGTTTTATCACGAATGCCTTCTGCCCGAGATCGTTGATTCCCGTAAAGCTCGCAATCTTCCGATTCAAGAATCATCGCGTACTATAGAGGCACAGAATGCTTATAAGGACCAATCATAGGTTTTTAAATAATAAGATATCACCTTTGGCTTTACTATTATAAAATATTATTTAGTTGTATATTTGACAATTTATTATACAGGGTGGCCATTGTAAAACTGAAGGGTTTGAAAGTCATGACTTTTCGTTTTCAATTTTCCATCTATTAATTATATTTCCAAATAAAATAATAAAAAATAAACTATTTTTGTTTAATACCGTCCAGTTTTTAAATGGCCACCCTGTATACATTGTCACGTCTCGGGTGAGGGCCAATAACACGTTCGTTACTCTACACCTACCCGGACGGTTTAAAGATTTGGCCTGTTTTGGTCACGAGACCTACGCCTCGTCTACCGTGCGCGGCAAAGAGATCGGAGGAGAGGAATCGCAATGAGTTATTGAAGAGTAAAAGAAAGCGATAGAAATAATAATAATAATTACGTTTATTCTATAGGATAATGATAAAAGCAATAGCGGTCACTGGTAGTATGAATAGCGGTACATGTATATAAATGCCTGAGTATCGTCCTTGCTCTAAGGTGATTGTCTCCGGGTCGGGGGAATGGGAATTTAGGAGGTTTAAGATCTGCCTTTCGTTGGCTGGTTAAATAATGAAACGTTCAGAAAGACTTCCTTGCTAGGAACTGGCGCAGGGTGTATCCCGCCGCTGCTCCTAGCTCGTATGCGCGGTGAGTGTTCCCAACGCTGCTCCTAGCTCGTATGCGCGGTGAGTGTTCCCACCGCTGCTCCTCGCTAGTATGCGCGGTGAGTGTTCCCAACGCTGCTCCTCGCTAGTATGCGCGGTGCCAGATGGCAATATGCAGAGTGAGAAAAAGAGTGAGGTAGTATTGTAAGTAGGAGAGCTGAAGGTTGGATAGGAGTTTGACGAGACCGTGATAGAGGTATCCGATCCCGGAGTCTACAATGATTGACAATGGTTATAGTTATAACTTACAGTAGATGTTGGCGCTTTGTCTTAGGCAGTTGGACGTTCGGTAGAGGGTCGCTGGTATTCTAAGGTATACACTACACTTTCGCGATTGACTATTCGGATTGACAAGAAGTAGAAAGTAGGATATAGACTTTGAATTGATGTAGACTAGTAGACTGAAGATTAATGGGTAGACTGTGACAAAAAGTAGACTGTAGGTAGACTTGTTTAACGTAGACTTTGCTTGTAGACTGATGATTCCTTGCTCGTTATGGGTTTTTAAGTGCTTCTGATGCTGCTGAGAAGGGGTAGCTTTGGTGAAGAGTGGGGCCTGATGGCGACACTTTGTGAGATTTTCATTGGTTGTTGATGTCGTAGGGTCTGGTGCATCGTTTGCAGAATCTCGGTCTTTTCGTAGAAAGGTAGTGTTGTGGGGGTTGCTGATGCGGCTGGGAATCTTGGTTTTAGCGGACTGTCCGTTCGTGCTTTATCTATTGGTTTTGAGTTGTGTAGGCCGGATTTCGGAGTTCATCTTGCGTCTCTTTGAGTCTGGTTTCATCTTGAGTCTGATTTCTTCTTGAGTCTGATTTCTTCTTGAACGTGGGACCGAGTCCCTCTGGTTTTCTGTTCTGCGTGTTTGGTTGCATCCGCTTCCTTTGATTTTGGTGTCTATTGCGTTCTCGTGGTGTATTCTTCACGTTGATTTGGCGTTTTTATGGTAGATTTATAATGGTCGAACTCTTAATAACTAATTTGAGGATCTTCGAGGGTTAGTAAGGAGACTAATTAAATAGAATTGGATTTTAGGTACTTTGCTATTGATCAATGAAAATGTTACTCCTTTATCTTTCCCTTGAAGATTCTCTATGTTTACTAATGTACTTATAGTTGTTACGTATGTGACGCGAGATCGAGCGGGTGTCGGGTTCCCGTCGCGATATCAGGCGGCTCGAGCGCTTGGGCCCGTGACGTCGTTGCGGAGAGGGGTCGCGTGTCAGCTCGCGTAGCGCAGCGCTTTCTTATCTCTCGTGTGAGATGTACGGCGGACACGTTTCATATTCGTAAGCGTGGCGTTGCATGAAAATTCTTAAGTTTGAATTTAAGCTATGTATTGTCAATAATAATTATTAGTGGAATTTTCATGGGACGTCACAACATGTACTATAGTTTAAATATATGAAGGGTACAAGGGAAGAACAATTTTTAGTGTTTTTCGCACAACGCGCAATAGTTTTTGTGTTTTTTAAACTACCAACGCGATTTTGTAGAGTAAAGATGGTACTTTTAAATGCCTACACGATTTTTTTCACTGTAACCTTCATATTTTTCTTGTAAATATGTAAAATATAGTAGTACTAGTAGTAGTAGTCGAAGTGGTCGACTAGTCCTACAGGGGAAACCACGGAAAAAAAAAGCGCTGGGAGTTCTACCTCATAGGTAGTGTGGAAACGAACTCTTGTTTCGATTTTTAGAAATAATATACGTAATTGCATATACAGGGTGTCTCACGTAAGCAACAACCGCGAATATACACGTATCCACATGGATAATTGGAAGCGAAAAGTGAAATAAAAAGTAATAAAAATTGTCCTCGTTAACGAGTTATTAAATAAAATAGATCAGCGAATCAGGAAGCACGGAAGCGGTAGGCGGTGAGCTGCGGCCATGCTAGTCTGAAGATAAGAAGCGATAATTTGGACGGGCGGAGCGTTCTGACACGTATACAGGCGTGTGAAGGTAGTGGTCAGGAGGAGATTTCTAGGAAAAAGTGTCGACTTTCGCTCTTCCTCTCTCACTCTTTCTCTCTCTACCTTTCTTTCACGACGCTACCTTACGCACAACAAAAATCTAATCTAATCTCTCTCTCTCGCTCCCTCCTACCCTAACACGGCGCTACCTCACGCTGCCTGCACGCGCTGACTCTCTCTCTCTCTCTCGCCCTTTCTTTCGTTGACTTTCTCTCTCTCTCTCTTTCTCTCAATCTTTCGTCCACGACGCTTCCTTACGCTATCGCTTCTTGTCTTCAGACTAGCATGGCCGCAGCTCACCGCCTACCGCTTCCGTGCTTCCTGATTCGCTGATCTATTTTATTTAATAACTCGTTAACGAGGACAATTTTTATTACTTTTTATTTCACTTTTCGCTTCCAATTATCCATGTGGACACGTGTATATTCGCGGTTGTAGCTTGCGTGGGACACCCTGTATATCTACATTGTAATTTAAAACTCACTGTAAATATCTGTATACACCTTCATTGGCGTACACGATAGTTAGTATTGATGAAATTGTATAAAGATTTTGTGAAGGAGCTTTTGAAAATAAAGTGATTTGTTTTCAATTTTTTAAATAATTTTTTTAAAAAAACTTTTTATAAAATTTAGAAAACTTAAACATAAAACCTTACTAGCTAATAAAAATTAAAACTATTATCATTTTTTTTTCTAATCTAAGTATCACAAAACTTTTTATAAAATTTAGAAAACTTAAACATAAAACCTTACTAGCTAATAAAAATTAAAATTATTATCATTTTTTTTTAAAAACGTCAACGCAGTCTTTCAGTGCCGCTGTAAGGCCCAAGAATGCCTCATTTCGAATTTTATCATTTTCTGCCATGGTACGGAGAATCGCGTTTCTCTCTTTGTCATTGGCCGCCATTTGCTGCATAGTTGTAGCAAACATCTGAAAAATAACAATTTTGAAATTTAATTGAAGCGACAAATTTGTTAGAAAAAGATTTGATGAATAAGCATTTCAAAGACTTGTACTAGTTACCTCCATGCACGCAATTTGTCGTTCGGCTAATCCAGCAAAATCAACCCGGGCATCTTGCAATTGCGTGCCCAATGTACGGCGACCTTAACAATATTAGTATAACAACAGGTATAACAAAAATTGTACACACGTTTTTGTACCTTGCGGCAATCAAACGAATGACTAAAACCATACTTACAACGATTAGTGGCGGTCGCGGTTCTCTGCGCTCGACCCGAACTATTCGGGCGACTAGACGATTGTCCGGGCATAGCTGATGGCGGGGCACATGGTGATAAGTTTAGAGTTGTGGATTCACTCGGTCCGACTGCTTCAGCCTCCGTTGCTGCGAAGACCGTTTTCTGTCTTTTTGATAATCTTGCTGCTATCACTGGAACGTCAGCTTCATCGGTCGCTTCAAAGATTTCGTCTAGCATCTCATAATCTACAAAGAAACCGTATATACTTTGTTCTAACATCAAAATTATTTCAGTCCTGAAAGCTGTTGAATGCTTTATAACAAAATTTTACACACTAGTATAATGAGCGCTGCCACTCATGTCGCTGGTGCTCCGTACTGTCAGGGTGGTTGGTATGTTATCTAATATACTTTCAGCCCCCTCTGCAAGCAGCTCCATAGCATTCAGCTGAAACAATTACAGCAAATCATGATCGGTTTACCAGCTTTATAGTTGAAATATCTACATACTTAAAAGATGTGAAAGAAATTATTGTTCGAAATAAAATTAAAATGTTGACACATTTTATCTACTACACACCACAACCTGTTACATATGATTATTGAAATATTCGCACCAAGAAAGTGTTTGTGATTGTATTCAATAAGAAAATTTTACCTGTTCTTCCGGGAATGCATCCAGACTCGCAACTCCCTGTACATAATCGTGTCCCATGAGACCTAAAATTTTTTGTTCGCGCTTGGTTAATTGAACTGGTGGTCCACCAACATTTCCTGTTGCAATCTGATTGATGCGCATTTTTGCAACCTTTTGTGACACCAGTGTCTTGTTATCCCTCCATGTCTACAAACATATTTGACTTATATATTGTTTATAGGTACAGGAAGATCTTGACGTGAAATATTTAAATATTAGCTCCACGTATCAACTGTTTTTCAATAAAAAACATAACACTAATGACTTACAGATTTCCATGACTTCACATCTTTTGTCCTCCCATCTGTCCACATATTATTCAATTCTTCCGCCAACTTCTCCCATGAGGCAGACAAATCAGCTCTACCGTGGAGACTATTGAATTTCCCTGTGGCAAGATGGGGATTCAACACCAAATAATCAACCATAAAATCTATTTGTGCCGAGGTAGATTTCGCCTGTCTTTTTCTGGCACCTACTGCCATACAGGTTTTGTTACTAAAATTAAATTGAAGCTGCACTTAATAAATGTGATGAACTTAAGGAAACATATACAAAGTACAAGTTTACAATGGGCTAAAATCAAATATAATTCAGCGGAAGGTAGAAAAATCGGGCCTAAATACGCATGCATTAATTTTAATTCCAACTGTCATATTACAATATCGTACATGCCTGAGTGCTAATCTATAACAAATGCATGATGTTTTATTTAATATTTTCATTGCAAACGTATTTACTTACTGCAATTGAGAAGACATTGTTTAACAAAATAATTTGTTGTTCTTCTTGTTCTTTATTCTTCCTTGACGAACATATGCGATCTTAGGCCAAACACAAAAATTGTCACTTTTCAAATTTCGAAAAATCGTGTAAGTCAATATAACATGAGCAAGGCACTTTCTGTAAGATTTGTAAATAACGCTTCCCATTCGACGATTACTAGTTCCTTATAAGAAGTTATTAAAATTCTGGTGATTCTTACCGTATACGTCACTTCCTGTATAAGCTAAAAACATAAGGTCGACGTTAAATAAAGACATTTCGATATCGCATTCTGTAACGTCGAGGCGACGCTATTTCGTGTTACGGAATCGCACAGTCGGTATCCGTTTGTCGTTACACACGGCAGACGTCGCTATCGTTACCATAACGTTAAGATTCGTTATAGACATAACGAGTTACAGAATCCCGCTACAGCCCCCTTCTCCAACCACAGAATTTCAAACCCGACCCACTACCCCTGTATCACTTCCATCTCATTCTCCTCCTCCTCCTCCTCCTTCCTCTTCCCCGCAACCCTCACCTTTTTCTGACCCCCGGTTTACCACATTTATCTATAACGGGGAATACTACACTTTCGAAAATCCTCCCTCTCCTCCCCTATCCACGGTACAGACGGAATTATGTATAATTAAATTCTTCATATTAGTATGTCATTAACTTCATTTCACAGATTTTATAATTTTTTAAAGAATTGAAAAAAAAAGTTTCCACACGCAGGGATCGAACACGGACCGCCCGCGCCGCAAGCGAGTTCGCTACAGCTCGGCCACTTCGCTGTTCTTGGATGGTGTTCAAAGTCACCGGTATACGTCCTACACGTAAAACTTTAAAGCCATTTTTCTCGAAAGTTTATGGCTAGTGCGCGCTCTTACTTTGCAAATCGAATAGTCTAAAGGTATACTACAAACCTGCAAAGTCTCATCCCGAAGTCAATTTCCGAGGCCGTAATGTCCCCTTGTTAATAAAGATAGAGATATGGGAAAACGGTTGAATTTTCTTAATGTGGCGGGCATAAACGTTTCTCTTCCTTGTCCGAACTCGCGCATGCAACCGACGGATCGTTTTCCTTGACGGACCAACCCCCCAACCGGACCACCGAGCGGGGCTGAGCTATCGCGGGAAATACCGGTCAACGATGCTCTCAATCCACCTCCTGAAAGGGCGTAGAATGAAAGTCGACGCCGTTGGCGTCTGGCGCCCAAATCGTATGAGATTCGCTTTTTGTTTGTTGCTTGGAAGACTGATAACTCTTGAGGAGGTCACTCGATCGAGAGGAACGTTCCGAAGTGTAACGTTTCGGAAGGAGGAGCGGAGCGTAGGTGAAAATATTGAAAGGAATTTTATTTCGGGGAATGTAAGCCGTGAGCGAGCGAGTAGGTCGGAACGGAGGTCCTCGTGGGTCGCGAACTCTCTGGATTTCCCCGCTCACCGGTCAGGTCGAGGTGCTCCCTGCAACCGAGGACGGATGGAGATCGGGATTAAGCGAGCCACGAAGGTCCCTCCTTTTCCCCGAAAACCGCCACCGAGTAAAAACGACAAGTAAAGTAGAAATCGCTACCACTTCCTCCCGAACCGCGGACATCCTCCGCGTGGCGCGCACGAAGATGCACATTACAATCCGCTTCCTTTGATTGATGATCAATTGGACCGGCTAGGAAATAATAAATATTACACGGACCTTGACATGGCGTCTGGTTTCCACCAGATCCCCATTTCGGAAGATTCTATTCCTAAAACTGCCTTCGTCACGCCAGATGGTCACTACGAGTATCTTAGAATGCCATTTGGGCTTGCCAATGCTCCCGCGGTTTTTCAACGAGTAATAAATACCGCTCTCGGAAATCTCAGGAACAATATGACTTTAGTTTATCTTGATGATGTTTTAATCCCGTCTCTGACTAAAGAGGAAGGGCTCGAAAAATTGGAACGCGTGCTGCAAGCGTTTCAAACTGTTACAAATATCTTATCGTTACAAACTGCCGGATTCTCTTTGAATATAAAAAAAATGTAAATTCCTTAAGACCGAAATAGAATATTTGGGCAGAATCGTGTCGGCTGAAGGAATTAAACCCGGAAAAAAAAAGATCCAAGCTTTAATAGATTCACCGATACCTTCCAACGTAAAGCAGATTCGACAGTTTATGGGGTTAGCGAGTTATTTTCGAAAATTTATATCTGAGTTTGCTGTTCGGACCGCATGTATTTCAAAGCTCACAAAAAATAACGAACCGTGGCATTGGGGCACTGAGCAAGACGCAGCACGGAAATATGTCATCGAAAAGCTTACGTCTGAACTGTTACTGGTAGTATTTGATCCGTCTAAAGAAACCGAATTACACACGAATGCGAGTTCGATAGGCTATGGGGCTATCCTATTTCAAAAAACTGACGGTAAACAACGGGTGATCGCGATACCACTCATACGAGTTGGAAACACTAGCAGTCGTAAATGCTTTGAAATATTTTCATGTGTATCTTTTAGATATCACTTTCAAATTAGTCACGGACTGTAACTAGGGATGCAAAGAATACATCGATGTTTCAAAAAATCGATGTATCGTTCATAAACATCGATGTTTTCGAGATCGATGTTTCGAGATCGATGTTCTAACATCGATGTTTTTCATGAGCGAAGTTGCATCCCTAACTGTAACGCACTTAAAGCCACAAATACAAGAAGAGATTTATTACCCCGTATAGCTCGGTGGTGGGTTTATCTCCAAGATTTTGATTATACTATCGAATATCGAGAAGGAAAATGTATTGAATACGCAGATTATCTTAGCCGGAATCCACGTAGAGATAAAGTTTGTTATACGAATGTCGTTTGCGAGGGTTCGTGGTTAGAGATCGCACAGATGAATGATGAAGAAACGAAAGCAATTATAAACAAAATCCGCGCTAATGATGCTATATGTAGCGATTATGTAATCTCAGAACGTTTATTATGCCGAAAGTTGCGTAGTGATAAAGGAAGAGAGATTATACGATTGTTCGTTCCCAAAGGAAGTCGTCTTAAGCTATTACGATTATATCACGATGAGAATCGTCATGTCGGTTGTGATAAAGTTATCGATCATGTGACACGTAAATATTGGTTTCCTAGAATGAGAGTTTTTGTTAAAAAATATATTGAACATTGTCTTACTTGCACTGTCGCGAAACGCCATACGGGTCCGAAACAAGGTTTATTACATTCAATCGAAAAGAAGCCGATTCCTTTCGATACGATTCATTGCTATTGCGTCGGTCCATTCGAAAAAACGAAAGACGGTTATCAACATGTCTTATTAATAATTGATGCCTTTACGAAGTGTATTCAGCTCGTACCATTAACGTCGCCTACCGGAGAAGAAACGTTACAAGTTTTTAAAGAACGATTATTACTTTTTGGTAGACCGCGAAAAATTGTTCTGGATAGAGGTACTAACTTTACATACAAACCGTTACAGCAATTCTTTAAAAAATAGAACGTAGAAGTACATTATATTGCAACGGGAGCTCCGCGAGCAAACGGTCAAGCTGAAAGATACGTCGCTACAGTGACTAACTTATTAACCGTTGAGACATTAAAATCTACAGAATGGCCGAGCAAATTACTTAAAATTCAACAATCATTAAATACTACTAAACAAGTTTCTGCTGGCTTTACACCGACTCGTTTGTTATTTGGCGTCAAACGAAGTGCAGGGAGCGCTACTCAAATTGAATCCGATTTACCAAGTGTAGATGACGAAATAAACATTGTTAATGATAGAAAAATTGCCTATGAACGTTTACAAAAAAATGCTGAACAGCAAAATAAATTATTCAATAAGAAACGCAGAAATAATGTTGAATTCAAAGAAAATGATTCCGTATTTTTGAAACCAGCAGTTACGCGTCGAACAAAATTCGATCCTAAATATCTCGGACCATATGTAATATCGAAAGTTTTACAAAACGATCGTTACGAAGTTGTAGGTAAAACTGGCAGACCTCAGGTAGCTCCAAAAGACAGATTACGCTTATGGAAAGGTGAATGGAATAACGGTGAAAATATGGAAAGCGAGTGTAAAACCGCAGATGAACCGTGTTAGCGGGTTATTGTACTTTATTATATTTGTTTTTGTTTTTACTATTACTGTTTTGAGAAAACATGTGTGCCAATAAAATGTTAGTAAACTGTCAATGGTTTATTTTCATGTAAAGTAGTTCCTGCTTGAATACCGAGTAATGAGTTGTATGGAACATTGTTGTATGAGCCAAGTATATTATGGCTGTTGAAATTTGGGCGTGTGGCGCTGTTCAGAAGTATTTGTGAATGTAACGTGCGTTCGGAGTCGAAACCGGGAGGAGAGTGTCGCGCTAAGCTTGGGCTCGGAGGCTCTCACCTAAGAGCCCACCCCTATTCTCCGAATGCTGAGCGTGTGCATCAGCATTCTTGGAGCCATACGATAACGTTCGCTCTCACGGTTTTGTGTTCGTCACACTCCCCCCCTTAGAAAAAATCCGATGCTCCTGCATCGGATGCGCGATGTTTGATGATGTGTGGCGAGCGGGAGCTCGCTGCTGTATGATGTGTTGGTGTGTGGCGAGCGGGAGCTCGCTGCTGTATGATGTGTGTTGGTATGTGGCGAGCGAGAGCTCGCTGCTGTATGATGTGTTGGTGTGTGGCGAGCGGGAGCTCGCTGCTGTATGATGTGTTGGTGTGTGGTGAGCGGGAGCTCGCTGCTGCATGATGTGTGTTGGTATGTGCTGTATATTTTGGCTGTTGAATCGAAATGCATATATAAGTATGTGTAATGAATGAGGGTGAATGTTAGTAGGTATGGGTGTTTTATGTAAGGAAGGAAATTTTTTTTTTTTTTTTTTTTTTTTTTTTCATATATGTATGGTCATCTTACCATAATTTGTTTTCCGGGGTCTTTCGTTTTTACCTTATGTGTTATTTCCTAGTGTTCCTGTAGTTCTGTCTGAAATAGTCTGTTCTTTAATTAGTAACCGGGTTTATAGTTCGATTAAAACGTCATTTCTGTATGAGGTATAAAAATATTTATTAAAAGATATAAAGGAAAGAATATAAATGATTATATATATTTTTTATAATTAGAACATATACGTGTATGTGTTTATGTGTGGTTTTGTGTTATGAGAAAGAAAAGAGGCAAGAGAAGTGTGCGTGTTCGTGTTAGTGTAAGTGTTAGTGTTTTATGTGATTTCCGGCTTTGATTCTTTGTGCTTTTGATAATAGTGTTAACAAAAGTTTTGTGACCGCTGACAAGTGACGTATAAATTTTCTTTTTCTGGGGCTGCATATAACCAGATATTACTGTTTTCGATTTTAGACCAATAGGTTTGTTTGAGTGTTTTAAGACGAATGTCGCAAATTCCTAAGTTTTTGAATTGGGGGTTTACTACCAGTTGTACTTCACATTCCGCATTTTCATTAATGCGTTGTGCCGGATTATGCTGAATGCAAATATACCGTGAATTATCGATTCTACATGATTCCAAATGTGGTATGTTAAAATACGTTTCAAAATTTTCCGAAATTGCTGTGTGTTTAACAAAGGGTTGTATGAATGCAAATCGTGTGCCATTTATTCCGTCGTTCTGGTGTACTGGGACTGGTAAGTGTCTATATAGTTTGTATATTGCATGATCTAATAATGGGATTTTCAGGACATAGATTAACTTGTCGTGTTTGTGAAAGATTACTAAGTTCGCTAGTTGAATTAAATTTGGTATGTGTTTTGTATTGAGTGATATTGGTAATTCCATATTAGGTGTTCTTGTTTGTATTATTTGAGCACTGTGCAAAATTTGTTTCGGATTAAGTATTTGTGGATGAATTTGTCCTGTTTTCGCGAAAAGAATTGTGTTTATGAGTGTGTTAGTGTCAAATTCTAATTCCATTAGACTTTCGTCGATTTCTGTTACGTAGTGGATAGCCTTCTGGTCTTGTCGTAAAACCGATGTTTTAGTACGGAGTGCGAGGAGTGCGACGTTTATGCCTGCCATTTCTTTTTCTACTGTTTCTGTTAGTGATTTAACTTGTTTACGGGTGATATTGAAGCCTGATCTAATTATATGTGTTTGATTTTCAACTATTTCCGCGAGTTCGGCTGTGTTTTTTGCTGTTGCTTTAATTTGACTATAGATTCTTTCGCCGTCCTCTGTGTCTAATGTTCCAAAAAGTGCTTTTTGGATTTTCCCTATGAAGTCTAATGGTGCGCGTTTTTTCCTATTATTTATGTCTGTGTCGTGAGGGTATGGTATGAGTTCTTGCAAAATTGCTTCTGTGTTTTGGATGGTCCTTAATCTTGCATCTATTGTCGTCAGCTGTCCTGTGATTAAACAGCCTGTGCCAAGGAGATGGCAGTACTGTTTTACTGCGGTTAAGTTTTTCAAAATTTGTAGCCGTCTAGTAGAAAGTCCGTCTGTGTTTACGTGTATGAGAAGTGTCCATGTTATATGGGATGATCTCAGTGTTCCTAATGCCTCAGAGTATAACCCTGGATTCCGTGTTAATGGTGTAATTTGTACACCATCGCCGGTGTCTAGCGCATACACGCAGCATCTGTAACATGTGCCAATTTTACTTTGTCTATGTGAACTATCTTTGTTTTGTTTTCTGCTATTTTTATTTCTTGATTGTTTTTGTCTAATGCTCGTACTATCTTAAATGGTCCTAGGTAGTTACTTTGCAATTTATCCGTTTTTGGTTCGCGAATAAGAAATATGAGTTGGCCTGGCGAAAAGTTTATTTGTTTTGCTTTCCTGTCATAATAGGGGAGAGTGGGGTAATTGCGAACACCTAAGGGAGAATTGAAATAAAACGAAACCAGATTAAGTTACGAATGCTATTTAATACTCAAAGTTTACTTAAACTAATCAATCTTAAGTTCTCATAATCAACGTAAATAAATTTTTAAAATAAAATCTAATTTTAACAAAAAAACAAAACTTTGGTATCCGGGATTACCCCACAGCGCGTGGGGTAATTGCGGATGGTGCGTGAGGTAATTTTTTTTCGTTTTTCGTCGTAGCTCTTTTATTGACTTTTTGTTTCTTGCGCGGTATGTTCCTGTTTTGAGCCTTCATTTTAATATTTTCATCTGAAAATATCCTCCGTTTAATGGTATTTAGAGTCTTTTCACTTTCTTTCATCTCCTTATTTGTCCTTTTTCGTTCTTTGTCTTCTAAAGCAACTTTCATAGGAGTACTGGTTATTATAGTTGAGTGTTTTTTTCTAGAAGTTTGTTTACTTTTTGATTGTGGCAGTTGGGGAACATTTACAATATCTCCAAGTGAAATTGATTTGTTTAACACAGCTAAAGGGGTTACTGGTCTCTGCTGCGCATTTGATGTCGGTACTATCTGCGAATCAGGTGTCACTGCTCTTCGCAAATTGCCAATGGAATTTTCATATCCTGATGTCGCATCTACGAATTGTTCATCAAATTTAGTCGTGTCTAATGGCCAAATGCCAGCCGCCCGGAAACCGTTTGCTGCTTTCTCTAAGTTACTGATGCGATTGAAAGCTTTCGTAAAAAGTTCAACAACTTCATACTGCGTAATTTTGCGGCCTACATTTGCAGCCATGTATAAATCGCATTCTTTGTTGTATGCAGTCTTTAGGGGTCCAAAAAACGTTAAATCCAGTGGCTGCATACGATGCGATGTATGAGGTGGAAGGGATAATAATATTATTCCATTTTGGCGACAAAGCAGATAAGAATTAAGACTAACATGACTTTCATGATTGTCTAGAACAAGTAGTATTGGCTCTTCAACAGTCGGCTTAGCATAGGAGATAAAGTGATATAACCAATCTACGAACAAGTTCTCGTTAATCCAACCTGAATCGCTAATTGCTGCTACCATATCAGCATTGCCTCCTCGCAATAGATGAGGATTCATTCGTTTTCTCTTGAATATAAAAAACGGAGGAACATACTTTCCGGATGCACTAAATGCGCAAACAACTGTTGTTGTAATGCCTCTTTCACCACTTGTTGCCATGCCGACTTGTTTCTGGCCTTTTGGTGCTAAAATCTTTGAATTTCTTTGGACATTAGAAATACCTGTCTCGTCAATATTATAAATACGATTAGCATCAAAGTGATGTTTCGTTTGCAAGGCTTCCAAGTTGGAGAAAAACATTTTCACTTCCGTTTCATTAAACGCTGTTATTCTGTTAATAGAAGTGGATTCGGGTTTACGTAGCGAAATGTTAGGATGCCTTTTTCTGAATCCATAGAACCATTCTTTTCCAGCCATTTGCGATGTTTTGTTAAAATTATGCTTCAAATTATTTATTTCAGCAAATTTAAACGCTAGTTTTCGCACCATCTCTATGGTTAAACCATAAAATAATTTACTGCATTTTATAATATGTTGTACTAATTCCTCTTCTTGTGCATGTGTAAATATAGCCTTCCTTCCACTTTTTGGTGTATTTATAATCTCTTTCTTGAGATAGTCGTGTATGGTACTTTTCGGAACAGAATAAGTTGTAGCAGCTACTCCTAATGACATTGTTTTGTTCTTGACATTCTGAATGGCTCTTTCTAGATCTTCTAATTTATATTTCATCTCTGTCTTTCTCTGGTATTTTCGTGGCATCTAAAATAGATATATTTGAGTAAGTATATAAATCGTGAATTAACAAACAAGTTCACGTACATTGCAGGTTATTTGCTGGAAGCAATTAAAAAAATAGGTTGTAGATGACACGAGAAATAATATGTGAAACTAGTCGCGAAACCTACCACAGTTGACTGCTAGACATAAATTATAAATAAAAGATGATAATTTGATTGTTTAGGGGTAATTACGGACGTCCGAGATTACCCCATGTAAATCGTCCGCAATTACCCGACACACACAAAAACGCAAAACTATATTTTTTTTTAAGGTTAAAATCGCGTGATGCACGTGGCGAGTATTTGAAAACATTGTTGCATTAGACGTTAATTCACTTAAATAATACCGGATTCCTATGTCATACCTGAAATATTATATACCTATTACAATGTTACCGTAAAATTAGATGAAATTATAGGAAAACAATCAAATTAACCTACCTTGGACAATGAGCACGGCCTCGCTTCACCACTCACTGTTCGACACTATGTTCAGGCTTAACTCGCGATTGCGTCATTGGGAATACCTTCAATTTTTTTCTAACATGGCTAAACTGGCGTGTCCGCCATTACCCGCCGTCCGTGATTACCCGACTCTCCCCTATTGTTTCGTTCTTTCCTTGAACCGTAATTGTTTCTCAATTACTGTCTGTCGTGTGTTTTTTAATTGTCCGACTAAATTAGTGAGATAGTCGTCATATGTTATCACTTTTTCTAATGGAGGGAATTCGGATGGTGTACGTGCTTCTGTGCCGAATATGAGTTCATATGGGCTGATCCCGGTAGTTTCGTGTATTCCTGTGTTATGTGAAAATGTGGCAAATGGAAGCCATTCATCCCAATCTTTTTGTTCGTTTATATAATGTTTCAAATATTCTACTAATGTATGGTGACTTCTTTCAAGAGCACCGTTTGATTGTGGATGATATGCTGATGTTTTATAATGTTTTATTCCGAAAAGGTTTGTAAATTCCTTAAATATTTCAGATATAAAATTTCGACCTTGATCTGATAAAATTGCGCGAGGTGTGCCAAATATGCAAATTAGGTTTGTGGCCAGGGCTCTAGCTACTTCCACTGTTGTTTGTTGTTTCAGAGGGATAGCAAGGCTAAATTTACTAAAAAGATCCATGATTGTTTGTATATACTCGTTTCCGTTTTTTGTTTTCCGAAAAGGACCGCATATGTCTATTGCAACTTTATCAAAAGGTTCTGTTGGTGTATCTGTGATTATCATTGGAGCTTTATTTCTTACACTTTCTTACACATTTCTTACTGGCAGTCGAAACAGTATTTAATAAAGGCTCTAATATCGATTTTCGTTCCTTTCCAATAATACTGTGAGCGTATCCTATCATACGTCTTTTTTATTCTTTTGTGTCCGCCAATTGTTGACTCGTGTAATTTTTTAATTATCTGCTGTCTGTTTTTTAAAGGAGGAACAGTTAAAATTCCCTCACAAAGAGTGATTGATATGTTTGAGTTTAGAGTGTATAGTCGTATGAGTGTTTTAATGTGGGACCATGTTAGTGTGTCGAGGATTTGAGGGTCTTTTGAAATTGTGCAGGACGTAAGTTCGAGTTTCTTTAATATTTTCGTTAATGTCTCTAAGCATTTCTTTATAGTGTCTAAATTATTTGAATCTGTATGTTTCTTTTTGCAAACCATTCCAAAATAGCATGTCATACCACAACGTGTAATTAATAGTTCTCCAATTTGTGGGTTAGTTTCTAGGAGTGATTCCTGATCTATTTTTCCTTTTGCAATAAGTACTTTTGTTACCATTGTGTCTGTTGCACAATCAGCTGAGAGAAAATAAGCTATATTATCTTTTTTTGTCAAAAAGTGTTTCTGTGTAACTGTAATGTTATTTTGTAGCGTTATGTCGTCCGTAATTGTCGCGTTTCTTGTTTCTATGTGTGTGTGGGGTTGTGTTATTCTTTTTCTGTGATACTGTGATGGTTGGTAATATGTATTATCTGATTTGTTTCCTATATCACTGCCAATATTCGTTTCCATTGATTTAGCTGGAGTTGTTACCAATGCAGAGATGGTGTCGGATGCACTTCCTATTTTAAATGGTGGTGATCGAAAGGCTGGTTCGATTTTATCAGTAATCGTTTCCTTTGATGTACCTGGTTTCTGCTTCCATATAGAATTTTTGCCGTTATTGTCGTTGTCTGTCAGTCCATCTGATATTTTGTCTTTGAATTTTGAAGGCGGTGATGTGAAAGTTGGTGTGATTGGTGTTTGATCTGTGCGACTTTGGGATGGTATCTAAAATTTGGTTGTACGCTTTGTTGCGTTAAATTCTCGTTCTCCAAATTAATTTTTGATTGAGCCGTTGTTTCGATTTTGGGTGACTGCGAGCTGTGTTCCGGTTGTACAACGTTGCTGTTTACTTCCTTGACGTGTGGATCCTGAAGCGTTATGTTGCCGTCTGTGAGCGTGTCTGTGAGCTGCTGGGCGTGTATCTCCGTAGGATGTGTTTTGTCGTTTGGAAGTGTGTGTGTAGCGTTTTCGTTGTGTGTCTCGGGTACTTCGAAGCTCGGTTCCTTTGTGGCTGTGGCTCGTAGCGAGTTATTTGGTTGTATTTGTTCTTTTCCTAATGCTTCTTGACTTGAATATTTTTCTGTGTGGGGTTTTGTTTTGCTTTTTCCCCGATGCGCGTCCTTTGTGCGTTGCCGTGTTTGTTTTTCTAATTGTTCCTCATTTTCGTCGTCAGAAAATGGTGAATCGTAGTTGTCGTTGTCGATTTCCGTATCGACCTTGGTGTGTGTGCTCTCCTTGTGTCCGTGCCCGGTTCCGTCTCGCGTGTTAAGTGTGTCTGTCGTGTAAGTGTGTGGTTTCTTTTTGTCTGCTGGGTTATCAGATGATTCGCTTATACTTGAATATCTTCGTGTGTTAGGTTGATGAAAATCTTTACTTTTCTTGAGCTCCGGTGATTCCGCAGTTTCGGTTGAACTATTTGAAATTGAACGTTGACGTGTTTTTGGTTGATGAAATTCTTTAGTTTTTTTATACTCTGGTGGTTTTGCGCTTTCTGTTGAACTATCTGAGGTCGGATGTTGACGCGTGTTTGGCTAGTGAAATTCTTATTTTTTTTATATTTCGGTGATTCTGCGCTTTCTGTTGAACTATCTGAGGTCGGATGTTGACGCGTGTTTGGCTGGTGAAATTCTTTAATTTTTTTATATTCCGGTGATTCTGCACTTTCTGTTGAACTGTTTCTGGGCCTGATTGGTATAATATTCGCTGGATTTCTAGATAGTGCGTCGGCGACACAATTTAATTTTCTTGGTTGGTGAATAATTTCGAAATCATAATCATTTAGTGTTATTTGCCAACGTTGTAATTGTTGCGGAAGATTTGTTTTATTTTTTAAATATGTTAATGCTCTATTATCTGTTATAAGTGTGAAGCAACGCCCGTATAGATATGGTCGAAAATGTTCTATTGAATTTATTATTGCCAATAATTCCTTACGCATTGCGTCGTGTGATTGTTCGGCTTTGGAAAATGTTTTCGAATAAAATGCAATTGGATGGTTAAATTTTTCGTGTTCTTGGCTCAATACTGCGCCCATTGCGTAGTCGGATGCATCGGTTGTGAGTGTAAAGAGTTTTTCGAAATTTGGATAGCGTAAAATAGGTCGTTCGAGAATTTTTGTCTTCAAATAATCAAATGCTTTTTGTGCTTCTTCCGTCCATTTGAATTCAACAGTTTTCTTAAGTAATTTGGTTAACGGTATTGCAATTTTTGCGTCATTTTTTATGAAACGTCTGTAGTACCCCGTTAGTCCCAGAAATTGACGAATATTTTTCCTACTTAATGGTACCGGATAATCTTTTACAGCGTCGATTATGTCCGAATTCGGTTTTACATCGTGCTCAGTGATAGTGTGTCCTAAATAAGTTACTTCCTTTCTTAAAAATTGGCATTTATCTGTTTGCAAGGTTAGTCCTGCTTCTGTTAAACGTTTCGCTAGTCGGTGAAATTTGGTTGCGTGTTCCGAAAGAGTGTTTGAATAGATTACAATCTCGTCCAAATATACAAATAAATCGCTTCCCTGAAGTCCCGTTAAAACAATATCCATAAGTCTTTGAAAAGTTGCCGGTGCATTTTTAAGTCCGAATGGCATTCAATTAAATTCATAGTGACCGTTTTGTGTCGAAAATGCTGTTTTTTGCTTGTCTTTTGGGTGCATTTCGATTTGGTGAAATCCGGAAGCCAAATCGAAGATTGAGAAATAATGTGCGTTTCCTAATTGGTCTAAAATATCAACAATATTTGGTAGTGGATATGCATCCATGATAGTTTTTTCATTTAATTTCCTAAAATCTATTACCATACGCCATTTTTTATTATTATGCGAGTCACTTTTTTTTTTAACTATCCAGACTGGTGAATTATATGGGGATATTGATGGTTGAATTATTTCTTTTTTTAATAAATTTTGAACTTGATTTTGAATTTCCGTTTTATGTAATTGTGGGTAGCGATATTGTTTTATGTTTATCGGGCTTTCGTCCGTGGTTATGATTTAGTGTTTTATTATTTCCGTGTGACCTAATTTATCTCCCGGAATGTAAAATAAATGTGGATATTTAGATACCAACTGAAGGACATGATATTTTTCGTTTTCGTTTAAGTTTTCTAGGTGAAGGAACGGTTTCAGTTTTTGAAATCGATCTTCGTGTTGCTTAACATTTATCGCGTGGATTTCTGCTTCATATTCCTGTGGAATATGTTGCGAATCCTGGTTTTCTGATTGTAATGTTATTATTCTTTCGATAGGTTGGAGTTCTAAAGTTGGAATTTCGATTTCTACTGCTTGTTGGTTTGTGTTGATGATGTGTAAATATGTTGTGTTATTTGTGTTTTTTACAAGCGCGTTTCCGAAGTAAAGACCCGTGTCTGTTTTAATTTTTCCTATAGATCCTTCATGGAGATTCGTAGGTTTTAACCGAATAAGTGCCTGAATTTTTGATCTGGCCGGAACCGAAATTATTTCTCGTGTCGAAAATGGAATTATTTCGTTTTTGAAAATTATACAAGCTTTTAAATATAAAATATCCGATTGTGTTTGTTTAAAGAATGCGTCGCCTAATAATCTATCTTCCTTAATAGGGAAGGAATTTTTTATTGCATGAAATTCTGTCGGTACTCTTCGAAAATCTATAATGACCATGCCTAACGTTTTTGTTTTTCTGTCTGTAATACCCGAAAGTTCGTAAATAATGTTACCGTGAATTTGTGTGTCGTAAGAAATTTTATCGATTTTTATTAAATTTATTTCTGCACCGGTGTCTATAAAAAATGTCGCTCTTTCGTATTTAAATCTGGTGAATTTATTATTATTGAAGGTGGTTTATAATTTTGATGTGTGGTATGTGAAATGTTTGTGTGTTTAATTATAGTGTTTCTAACTGTTTCTTGCGCCTTTTTTAGTTGCTTCTCGTCGCGCTCTCTCGAGAAGCGATTTTCAAGTTTTTTAAATCTTCTGTATTTCTGTCAATGTCTGTAGGGCTGCTATTCCGTGAAGTCGAAACGTTACGTCTTTTAGTCTCGGTCTCGTCGTTATTCGTGCGTCTATCGCGTGAAGTGTTTCCGGTGTCGTATGTCCCGTGCCTGTCGCTTTTGTATCGGTCCTGCGATCTGTTTCTTTCAGTGTCTATGTTATTTCTAGGATATCTATCGCGTGAGTTGTCTCTAAAATTTCCTTGTGAGAATCTATCGTATGAATTGTCTCTGTACCTGTTACGTGAGTCGTCTCGGTAATTTCTCCGTGAAAATCTATCGTTTGAGTCGTTTCTATATCTATTACGTGAGTCGTTTTGGTATCTGTCGCGTGAATTATTTCTATATCTGTCGGATAAAAATCTTTCGCGTGAATCGCTCCTGTATCTGTCTCGTGAATTATGGCTGTCGCGTGAATTATACCTGTCGCGTGAATCGTATCTATCGCGTGTATTGTATCTATCGTATGAGTCGTACCTGTCGCGTGTATTGTATCTATCGTATGAGTCGTACCTGTCACGTGAATCGTTGCGTGTATCGTATCTGTCGCGTGAATTGTATCTATAGCGGTCGTGTGAATATGTGTCGCGTGGATTTTCTCTGTATGTGTTTCGTTGTTTTAATTGTCTACAGTCTTCTGTAGCGTGTCCTGGTTGTTTGTGATAATCGCAATAATTTTGGGATCTCGCAAAGTGTACTCTCGTGGTAGGGTGTTTTTCTGGATTAATGTAATTTTTTCGGACTAATCTTTGTTTGTAAATTTCATGCTCGATTTTATGTGCTCTATCAATTATGTCGTCGAATGTTTGCGTGTCTGTTACCATGCAGTGATTATTTATTTCCGGGGAAAGACCTCTAATAAATGCTCTTTTTGCTTTTTCCGCCTCTTCTATTACTCTTAAATCGAGGTACGCTTTGTGTTCGGGTGTGTTATAAACGTCTTTTAATCTGTCCTTAATTCTATCGAGTGTTTCTTTAATGCGCGCCGCGTACTCAATTACTGACTCGTTATAATTTTGTACCATATTATTTAGTTCTATTTCCAAATCGTGCAGGTCCGTGACTTTACAAAATGCTCTTTTTAATTCGTTTAAAAGTTTAGTTAATGTATTAGGTGAGGCTGCTTCTATTATTAGTGACGCTGCGCCACTTAGTTTAAACGGGATCATGTTCAGGAATTTTTTTTGTTCTTCATCGGATAATGAAGCATTCGCGCGTTTACATGATTTGATAAATGATTGTACCGGTATATTTTTCCCATCGAAAAGGGGTATTGCTTTATACGCGTCGCGGAAAGTAAAAGAGGTGGCCATTTTTACGTTTTTATGGAGTTTAGATGGAATTTTACGCGGTTTTCTGTTTGTGTTTCTCTCTTTTTTTTTTTTTTTTATTTTAAATAAAAGATATGTGTTGTGTGATATTTTGTGTGTGCGCCAACAAACTCAAACAATGATATTAATGATATGAAAGGGAAAATATGAAGTACTTACCGGAGGAGTACTAACGCGAGGATCATGAGATCAAGAGTGTGTGTATGTGTGTTTTCTTTCCTTCCTTCCTTCCTTCCTTCCTTCTTATTTTCTTTTTTGTGTTAATGTGTTTTGTGTGTACTTGTATGTATTTGTGTATTTATTGTCGGGTTTTACGAATATTCGCGTGTTATTTGGTTCGAGAAACACTTCTGACACCACTTGTAACGTGCGTTCGGAGTCGAAACCGGGAGGAGAGTGTCGCGCTAAGCTTGGGCTCGGAGGCTCTCACCTAAGAGCCCACCCCTATTCTCCGAATGCTGAGCGTGTGCATCAGCATTCTTGGAGCCATACGATAACGTTCGCTCTCACGGTTTTGTGTTCGTCACATGAATACTACCTGTTATTGGTGACTGCTAGCCGTGGATAAGTGTTAGGCTGAAAACACTTGTAATATTTGTGCGTGTGGCGCTGTCAAATAGTATTTGGAAATACTATCTGTTTTTGGTGGCTGCTAGCTGTTGGGATTCACTTGTTAAGTGAAATCTGTTTGCAAGACATTGAAAGCCCACGGAGGTAGGAAAAATATTACGATTTCTGGTGCTGTTTGTGTGCACTTTGAATAACCTGACTATAAGAGATGCACAGGTAAGGCGATTTAAGAAAATGGATAAGTATGCTTCTCGAGAGCGCGAAGCAGGTCAGATTGGCCGTGTTAGCGTCACGTTTTTGTAAGGGGCGATGCGCGTGTCGAAGCCAAGGAGCGATAGGCGACGGCGTCGTAATTTAAGGAGTATCGAATAATTTCCAATAGTCGAAGTCGTAAGTCTACGGGTGGTGCGTAGATACCGAGCGATTACTTGGAAGGGCGATACGCCGTAAGCCGTTGTTTAGAATAGGCACGCACGTGACCGACGACCTAACGTCATCGGTCCTTGTGCTCTCAAAGAATAAAGGATCTGGCCATAAAGTGGGGAAAGCGATAAGCTTTCCGGGCAAGAGGACTGTAGGGAACCTTACGGCACTTCCCCCAGAACTTTCATTCGGTCGAGACGAATTTTTCTAACATGTAAGTAGCCAAGCATGCATAAGTGGAATCAGCTGATTTTCTTATGTTTTTCATTACTTTCATAGCGATGATTTGAAAAATCGGGCTCCTTAGCACGCTAGATTATGACCAGATATTTCATTTGACGCCTTCATACTATTACATTCTGTCATTTTGAGGCTGCATTTTGTCGGCCAGAAATGCGGTTCACGGATACGAAATGCTCGCTTCGTCCCGTGCTAGGGGCGAGAGACAGAGTGAGCGAGAGAGAGAGAGGTTCGGCGCGAGCCGCCAGCTTTAGCCTCGTAGCACTGACTCTCTCTCTCTTTCGCTCACTCTGTCTCTCGCCCTAGCTTTCTTCTACGGCGCTATCTTACGTTGACGGACCACCAGGCCCTTCATTCTTTCTCTCACTCTCGCTGTCTCTCTTTCTCTATCGCCCGCCGGTCCAATTATAGCTTGGCTAGAGTTTTGGTATAGCGGCGAGTGTACACCTACCGCTTCCGCGCTTCACGATTGGCAGATCGTTATTAATTAATAGCTCGTAAACTAACCTGGCATATGTTACTTTTTATGATTCCTTTCGACTCAGAAAAATCAGTCACACATGCCATTCTTTGTCTGACATCTAACCGTGGGACACCCTGTATATATAGAATTTGGTCCAGTTTCCCAAATTCGCCGCTATAGAGCCAATAGTGCTAGCATCGACATCAGGTGTAAATCTAGCCAGCGTTGGAATGTTTGACACGACAATGTCCTTAACCTATCGCATTTTTTTATTTTTTTTATTAAGAATCAAGTTTCGGGTACTATGTGAATTTAACTCGATTTCCTTGTTTATTGATTATTTCTAATTTTTCTTAAAATTGTACGATGTATTTATTGGTGTTTACTGAGAAGCTGCTGCTGGACAAGTTTTGGCGTACACTGAGCGAGTCAGAGAATATCGTTACGATATCCAGAGGCTTAGACATTGCTATACTTTCGGCTGTGTAAATAGAGAAATCATTAAGAATACTCTACGTCTCATAGTGATCCAAATCTAGACAGGCCAAAGCAATCCGTGGAGAAGGGCCCACTTTAGTTTTGGAACCATCTGAGAAAATATTAATGTACGTATCTATTATTGAAAGTACTAACATACCCTATAAACTTTATATTCGGAATATAAGAATTTTGGATAGTTATACCAATTTAAGTATTGCAGTCTACCGATTTTATCATTATAATATGAGATATTTCACACAAATTCATTTTCAGAGAATATTATATCAGCATATTTTTCAACTTTATTAAGGCATAATAGGAATAGTCTATCTCTGTTGCTAATTATCCTACCCTTATTATCCTATCACATTCTATTTATTTATTGTACCTGTCGGTACCATCACCACCTTGTCTATGGAAACGTAGAAGATATGTACGGTTAGAATGGATAATTAAGGAAGGCAGTTGACATAAAATCTGGTTTCCATTCTAGTCGAGGTAAGTCTGGTTGTTTGAAAATGCAAGTTGAGTGAGGCGTGAGAGGATCTTTGTGAGAGCGCCGGGTGATCACTAGCACGTGGTGTGGCTAGCACGCACGTGGAGATGAGCTCACTCGTGTTGATGTACTTATGTTGAGCAGTCACAATACACTTATGCAAAAATGAGTAGTCCAAAGAAATAGAATGCAGGCAAGCGCACAAGCAAGCACGTGAACGGTATACAAGCAAGCGAAAAGCAAGATTCAGAACAAAACTAAATGTGCGTAACCACGTGTTGACTGACGGAACGATAATGGCCGAGTTTAACCGAAAAGTCGAGTGGTAGAAAAAGGTGGCGCTGGTGAAGAGGGAGGAAGGCGTGCGCCGCCGACGAGAGCCGACGGGCCCGTGAGGTGCTGCCGCGCGTGCCTGTGGAGATGAGTGGTACTATTGATGAGAGGCGCTTTCTTGAACACTGGTAGTCCAGTCGAGTAAAGTCTTGTAACCATTCTAATTGACGTGAAGTATGACTACAATTCCAGCCGATGTAAAGTATGGCTATCATTCTAGTCGAGGTAAAGTCATGTTACAATTCTAGTTGACGTACTGGTTATTAAATAATTAATTACATAAATATTTTTTCAGATGGTTCCACAACTAAAGCGGAACCTTCCACAGGAATTGCTTCAGCCTTTATAGATTTGCATTACTATGAAATTTACAGTATTCGCAATGATTTTTCTATTCACACAGCGGAAAGTATAGCAATATCTAAGGCTCTGGAGGTTGTAATAATGAACCCTTTTCATGTATTTGCAATATTCTCTGACTCGCTTATCATACTCCAAGCCTTGTCCATGTGGTAGTCCGCGCTTGTAAGCCGGCTACCGGTTATCTTTGGAAGCGGAAGGAAGGTGGTGTCTGAGGTATAGATCAGATTCTTCTTGAGTATATGTGAGACTTTTATTGAATAACTGGATATTGGTAAAGCACAAGTAACCCTCCTAACTCTTTGATCGCTCGAGATGTTCTATCTGTTCGTTTCCTTGTTTCTACGCGTGCCACTCCTTAGCGTTCGGTGCTAAGAAGGGAGAATCGCTGAATTGCATCTTAGGCTCGCTGAAAAATTTTGAAAAAATTCATGTTATTAGTTGTCACTACCTTACATATTTGTGCAAAGTTTTAATTGTTTTGCTCTTATAACACAATTTTTATGAATTTTTAAATTTTTAAAATAACCGCCATTTTGAAACCGGAAGTCGGATCGAATCGAAATTGTTAGCGGATCCTCGTCGGGTGTAACTGGATTTTCCGTGTAAATTTTACTTCGATTCGTTCAGCCATTTAGACGCTAGAGTGAATACACACACACACACATTTAGATCTTGTTGTGAAACATAAAGATCCAAAAGGGTTTTTGGATATCTCGAATAGTTTCGGAGATAATCGTCCGTTACACTTTTTGCTCGATCGACAGCATAAGGAACTCCCTGCGGTCGTGCCTAAAAAGCATGTTGGACAACGACATTGGAGCTTAAAATAGCAAAAAAAATTTGACATTGAAATGACTTTGTTGAAGGTCCAGGATTCCTCTAGGATTTTCTCTCACTATTTTTCCCGTATTCAGCACATCAGAAAACGAAAATAAAATAAAAGTGATCCGGGTGGCGCGCCATGGCGGTTTGTCTATTTAGGCGAGCAAAAAGGTGTTTTAAAATAAAAGGTATTTTAAGCGAATCAAATGGAAAATAAAAGTGATCCGGGTGGGTGTGTCATTTCACGAGCAGAAATGTGATTGAAAATAATCGGTATTTTAAAGAAAAAGTCTCGACGGCCAAATGGCGGCAGCTAAACGACCACGGCCAACTGTCCTGCACTTTTAAAAGAAAAGGGATAGGCGAGCGCAGCAAGCCGACCTCCACTGTAGTTGTGCGAACAATAAACGTCTAGATTCCTTATCGCGGTCATGCTTAATACTGAACAGCCGAGGTGTTTCGTTCAGGGGCCCCGCACCCCTCTACGGCTTGTTTATTTAACTGTACGAATACTTTCTGTGCGTCTTTTTTTGCATACTTGTCTGTTTTTATTGATATTTTTGTAAATGTTAAAGTGAATTAAATTTTCTTTACGCGAAGTCTATTCTATAAACATCAAAGAATATTTATTAGTCATTTTTCCCCGTTTACCCGCAAGCACTCGCGCATACAGCATTTTGCTCACACTTAACAGGAAGCCTGAAATGTACCTATAACCTAGAATGTAGTAGGTATATTTTTTGATATATTTCTAAAAAAATACTTTTATTTTAATAGTTTGAATATTTATTTTTAGGCCATCGATATGTATATAGCCTAACCGACACGTCCTTACTAGGACATAGATGTATTTATATGTATTGTCCCCTCCCTTTTCCGTCTTCTCGGAATGTTACGAGAAGGATGTCCGCGTGGACAGTTGCGCGACAAAGACCGAATCGAACACACGAAATTAAAACCAGTACTGCTGACGCAACGCTTTCCTTTTTTTCTTTGACCAACATCTCCAACGCTTCCTGACCTCTTCTCCCAGAAGACCGCCAACAGACTCAGAAGTGGGATACACCTGGCCACAGCGTTCATTTTCGGTCGTTTGTGAAGTTAAATCGCGCGACCACTTTGAAATTCGATTCGTCGTGATTGTGACCGTTACCGGATCAATTTCAAATTAGTTTTAAATTAGTTTAAATCGGGCCCGACCCTGGTCGCCGGGGACTTCAACGCCAAGTCGCCGGTCTGGGGAAGTCGTATCGAGGATGCGAGGGGGGCGTCGCTAGCGGGGCTGATGGCGTCACTCCGGATGGTGGCGGCCAACCACCAAGGTTGCGCCGACACCTTCCAGAGGGGCGGGTCCGGCTCCGTCATCGATGCCACCTTTGTGAGCGATGGTCTGGCGAGCCGACTGAGTGGGTGGGAAGTCCTGGAGGACCCCACCCTCAGCGACCACCAGGCCATTGAAACTAGATTGAACCGGCCGGCGGCGGGGCGTGGAGCCCAGACGGCCAGGGGGTGGGTGCTTAGGCGACTCGACCCGGAGAAGTTCCGGGAAAAGATCGCCGAGGCGCGCAGGTACTGGTGGCCGAGAGGGGGCGAAAAAGCCGTCGACGGGGAGGTGGTGGCACGAGGGCTGATCGCGGGGCTCGTTGAAGCATGCGATGCGGCCATGCCAAGGAGGAAGCCCGGGAAGCCGCGGAGGGCCGTCTACTGGTGGAACCCTCAGGTAGCGGCCCTTCGCGAGGAGCTAAGAAGGGCGCGGCGCAGGGCAACAAGGGTGCGGGCTAGGCACCGGGAGGACCCGGAGAGGGTGGCCGCTGTGGAGGGCGAGAGGAGGCGAGCCAAGGCGGCCCTAAAAAGGGCCATCAAGGCTGCGAAGAGCTTGGCCTGGTCGGACCTCATCGAGCAGGTCGATGGGGACCCGTGGGGACTCCCGTACAAGATCGTGCGGGGGAAACTGCGCAACCGTGACGCGGGGACAGGTCCCGATGATCTCGCGGATATGCGAAGGATCGCCGGGACCCTGTTCCCGCGTAGGGAGGACCGCCCTGTCAGGCCTTGGGGCTACGTGGGCGAATGCCCCCCCTTCGATGCCGGCGAGCTGGCCGCAGCCGTTAAGAGGCTTGCCCCGGGGCGTGCGCCGGGGCCGGACGGGATCCCACACGAGATTATCCGCCTGGCCGCGACGCACGAGCCGGAGTGGCTTCTGGCTGCGTACAACTCGCTGCTTCGGAGGGGGGTCTTCCCCGCGTGCTGGAAGATCCAGCGCCTTGTGCTGATCCCGAAGGATAAGGGAGGCAATGCGGGAGAGGCCGCCTCGTACAGGCCCCTCTGCCTGCTGGACGCCGCCGGCAAGCTCTTCGAGCGCCTCCTCCTGCCACGGCTGGAGAAGGCGGTCGAAGGGGCCGGCGGCCTGTCGCCCAGGCAGTTTGGCTTCAGAACCGGGAAGTCGGTTCTGGATGCCTTGGGGGTACTGGCCGAGACGGTCTCGGGCGTTCATCGTGGTCCTGCACGCACGGCTAATTGCTGCGCACTGATCACGGTGGACGTCCAGAACGCGTTTAACTCGGCTGATTGGGCCCGAGTCATCGAGGCGCTGGAGCGGAGGTGGCAGGTTCCGCCATACCTACTATGTATGGTGGACTGCTACCTCCGCGACAGGACGATCCTCCTTGTGGCCAAGGACGGCAGTGTGCGTCTCGAGGTATGGGCTGGGGTTCCCCAGGGCTCCGTCATGGGACCGTTCCTTTGGAACGCAATGTTTGACGGGGTCCTGGGGCTCCCCATGCCACGCGGGGTAAGCCTGGTGGCATTCTGTGACGACATTGCCGCCCTGGTAGTGGCCCGCACGGTGCCAGGCCTGGCTATACTGGCGGACAGAGCAGTGGAGGAAGTGGTGGCGTGGATGGGGGCGCAGAGGCTCACCGTCGCCGGACATAAGACCGAGGCGGTGGTCTTTTGCCGGAAGAGACGACCCCCACCCGTCACCTTCAGGGTCGCCGGGGCAACTGTAGTGCCCGGCGAAATGGTAAAGTACCTCGGGGTGAGGATCGACGCCCGGTGGAGCTTCCGCCAACATGCCATCGCGGCGGCAGCGAAGGCATCGGTGGCGGAGGCCTCCATCGGGCGCCTGATGCCAAACCTCGGGGGGCCAAAGCCTCCGAGGCGGAAGCTGCTCGGTATGGTGGTGCAGGCCACCCTCCTGTACGCGGCCCCCCTGTGGGCTGGGGTCATGCGGCCCGCTACCATGCGGCGCATCATGGCCCCGGTGCACAGGCGGGCGGCGTTGAGGGTGGTCAGCGCTTACCGCACCGTGTCATACGACGCCATCGAGGCTATTGCGGGGATCCCCCCCTTTGACCTCCTGGCCAAGGAGCGCCAGGAGGTCTACGAAGGTCTGAGGGGGGTGAGGGGCCAAGGCCACGCGGACCTGCAGGGGGACTGCGCGCGTGTGAGGAGGGAGGCTCGTGCTCGCCTGCAGGAGAGGTGGCAGGAGCGATGGGCCACGGGGGGTGGAACCGGTGAGTGGACTCGCCGACTCATCCCGGAGCTGGGCCCCTGGGTCGGCCGGAAGTTCGGTCACATGAACTACCGGCTGACGCAGGCGTTCAGCGGTCACGGATGTTTCGGGGAGTACCTCCACCGGTTCAAGAGGAGGACGACGCCCGAATGCTGGCTGTGCGGGGATCCGCGGGACAGTGTCGAGCATGCACTGTTCCAGTGTGGGGCAGTGCAGGAGGAGCGTGACCGGACGGCGGGGTTGCTGGGGGTGGACCTCACCCCCGACAACCTCGTCGCCGTGATGCTGCGGTCCTCCGAAGCCTGGCACTGCGTCGCGGACCTCATCGCGGCCATCATCGGGCGTCGGGAGGAAGACGAGAGGAGACGGGAGCGGCAGAGGAGGAGGGGCCACGAGCCTCCCCCGAGGACCGCCCGCCGCAGGAGGAGGAGGAGGAGGTGGTGACGAGTAAGTGAGCCCGCAGTGCCCGGCGGGAACGATGCCGGCCTAGGTCGGCCCGAGCCTGCCGTGGCGCTGCGGGGGTATGAGTGTGGTGACCGTGACCCGGGCTGGGACTGGCTCTGCAAGAGCAGACAGACCCAGTACCCGAGCCACGGGCAAGGATGCATGGGGACGACCTGCCCCCGCGGGGGGGCGTCGGCGAACAGCCGGTCCTCGCCGCGTGGCGGCGGTCGTAGTATGAATGTGCACGAACCGGACACACGGACTGGTGTCAGCGTAAGCTGGCCTGGACCGGGGCTGGGGAGTGCGAGCGTGCGGGGACTTGGGGGGTGTGAGTTTGGGACCCGTGGGGACCAGCGGGAACGGGTCCGTCCTAGGACGGCCCGAGCCCGCTGCGACGTCGCGGGGTGTGTGAGTGAGGTGGCCGCGACCCGCGGGGAGGACCGGTGAGGAGCCGACCTCACTGCGTGGACGCGACCAGGTGCGAACGGGCGCAAACCAGCCGCCCGGCCCGGCGTCGGCGTAAGTCGGCACGGGCTTGGTAGTTGGTGAGCGGGTGTGCGGGGTGCGGCAGTAAGGCCGAAAGGGTATAGGGGCTGAGTCCCCACGTCAGGATTTTGGGGTGCCCTTCGCCGGGCACGACCCAGCACAAGGTGCGTCCTGACGGCCCATACTCCCACAGAGGCCCCCCCTCGTGATGTGTACCCTAACGAAAGATTCCAGGGGGTGGGGTCCGGGGAGACGGTCTACTGGCTGGGCCAGAGACCAACGTGGAGGTTTTAGTCGGCAGGAATCCGACACTACCTCGCTTCGGCGAGGTGTCTTATGCAAGATTTCCTCCACGAAAAAAAAAAAAAAAAAAAAAAGTTTAAATCGGTTTAAAAAAGAAAGAAAAAAAATTCGGCGAAGTGTTGTGCCATACATTGACATCCAGGGAAAACCAAGATGAGCTTGCCACATTTTATCGCAGGCCGGGTGCTGTTTCGGATATTTTTCCCGAATTTCGGTATATTTTTTTGCGATCGGCAGCAAGTGAATCCCAGGATGACGACTAAAGGTCCGTTCACATTTACAGACATTGACCGTGCCAGACACGTAACGTGGCAGACAAAATAATATTTTGTAATACGTTTTATATAAGTGTATTCATATTTGGCGTACGTGAACGGAGCGTGCCCGCACAGGCACGGGCCGGCAACGGCCAGCATCATCAGCGAGATTGTTTTGTCTGTGGCGGCGCGTGTCTGTACGTGTCTGTGGGAGTCACGCGGCTAGTATGAAAACACGATCGCCGACACGGACAGACAGTGCTTTGTTATTATAACATATTTTGTGGCTTGGTGGAGAAACATGGACCACGAAAAATTAATTGAACTAGTTCGGGAATATAAATTTCTGTATAATTTGAGTGATCGCAGGTACAGTGACAATCAACGAAAAGATGACGCATGGAAAGAAATAGGAAAAAAACTTCAAGTACAATGTAAGTAGGAATTTATTTATGAAACATTATTTGTTTATATCGCTCCTGCAGGTGAATCGAAAAAACAGTGTAAGTTTGTCTCTGACATCAAAAGCGGTAGATTGACTACTCCCGCCTTGCTTTGGTAAATTTCTCAAATTACTAGCAGCTGTATTTTCCCCTGCATGGGCATTGTTATATTTTATAAAGTTGTGGAGAATACATGTAGTCATTATTACTTTGTCTGCATTCTCGGGTTTGAGCTGGATTCTCCTATTGTATAAACGAAACTTTTGAGCTAATTGTCCAAATGCATTTTCAACTACCTTTCTTGCACGTGACTAGCTATCATTAAAATTTCTTTTGCATTGCACATGTGTTTGCGGCTGTGGGTAGGGCCGCATTAGATATTTTTTTAAAGGAAATACTTCATCACCTATAATGACATGCGGCATCAGTATTTCAGTGCCGGGTAGGCATTTTTGTTCAGGCACATTTAAAGTATTCTCCGCTAGAGCTTTTCCAATGGTTGAATTAGAGAATATTCCCCCGTCACTGTTTTTGCCATATGCACCTATATCCACACATATAAATTTATAATTGGCATCAACGATCGCCATTAGAACAACTGAAAAAGTCTGTTTATAGTTAAAATAAAGAGAGCCACTGTTGGCTGGTGCTGTTGTAATGACGTGTTTGCCATCTATGGCACCAAGGCAGTTGGGAAAGTTCCATACATTCCCAAATTGCTCTGATATCATTAACCAATTATCTTTGGTAGGCGTTGGCATGCATTCTTCTGTCATTTCTTGTATGATAGCATTACATACTTCTACAATTATATTATGTACAGTGCTTACACCCAGTCGATAGCTGTATGCTATAGTTAGATAGGAGTCTCCGGTTGCCAAAAATCTACAATAAATTTTGTTCTTTTAGATGGTGACTGCAAGAAAGCATGGGCTTTACTACGCGATGCATTCAGACGTGCTATAAAGAAACAAAAAGAGACGAAAAGTGGACAAGCTAGCGTAACTAGGAAGAAATAGAAATATGAGGACGAAATGTCTTTTCTGCTGCCGTATTTTATGGAGAGATCCACTATTTGCAATGTTCCACCTAATCATAAAGAGAAAGATAGTGATATCGAAGAAAATTGCTCTGATGCAGATAATCAAGCAAGATCGTCTTCTCCTGATGTTATAATAAGACAACAGTCTCCACCTCCAAAGCGGACAAAGGTTACCGAAGCAAATATGATCCAACCATCTACCTCCAAGAATACGCATCCAACTCCAGGAACTTCACGAAACTTTAAGTCAGTGCAAAACCGATTGAAAATTCGTAAAGAAATAACACCGCTATCTACTTCCAATGAGACTCTTTCAAACATGTTAATGAAATTTATATTAGAAAATAAAGCGAAAACCAATGATATTCAACAATTTTTTGATAGTATCTCAACCACAGTACAGTCATTCCCTTCTCGAGATAAAGCAATAGCAAAATCTAGAGTATTTGCAGTTATATCACAAATGGAGATCGAAATTCAAGGTAGAAATTCAAGTACCCATTCTGAATATGTAAGTTCGCCTGCATCGTATAAAACGCAAATGCCAGAAACACCAAATGATTTTTATAACTCATCAACACAACATTCGCCGTCACCAAGATTACTAGAATTAAACAACATTTCTAATGGGGAATCGGGATTACAAGTATCAAAGAATATCCAAGAAACAGAAATTGCACGAAGACTCGATAACGTTCAAGAAACAATACCTGAATATACAGTACAAGATTATTTTACTAATTATATCTCAAAGTAAAACTTTGTTAATTATACTTATACTCTGACTTTTAATTGCATGGAACTCGGATAATTGCTAGTATTATCTAGCGAACTTTTTTTCCCACAAAAACCATCTTTTATAAAAAGAAAACAAAAAAAATATGTTTGCGATACCTGAAATGTCAAAAAGTGAAAGCTGTCTGAATTCCACACAATTAAAAATATAGCAATAAGTTTACCTGAACCAAATGTTGTGCCAAAGACGTGAAAAGGTTAATAATAGGTACTCGTTTCGTTAATTTTTGTTAAATTAAGTTATTTTTTTTTATTTTTAAGTTTTAAAGTAAATTAAGTATAATATAGTAAAGTAATATATATAGTAATATATATATTATTTTTTTATATTTCATTTATATATTATTTTTTTATATTTCATTTATATATTATATATACTATATATAATATACAGCGTGTCCCAAAAGTCCCGGAACGGTCAAATATCTCGAAAACGAAAAGTTTCTGAAAAAAATTTTTCAGACAAAAGTTGTAAGGTTTAAAAAGTTCTATCGACTGGCCATATCAGTTTGACCTTGAATTGATCCGTCAAGGTCACGTCATGGACAACATGATTTTTTTAAATGGAACACCCTATTTTTTAAAATGCAGTGTTAAAGCTGATAGTTATACCTTTTCAAAAATGTGACCTTTTGTGACCCCATGAAAAATGACCTTTTTTTTCGGAAAACTTTCCGAGTTATGAGCTTTCAAAGATGTTGTGCCGCCAGCATTAGCATTATCCAGGATGTCGGACTTTACATCCCAGTGTGTGTGTGTGTGTGTTCTGTGTGCATGTGTTTAGTTGGATGACGTTTAATGAAGGTGTTCAGACTGATGCCCCCCAACTATTTGACAGTCCCCTAGTCTGATATAAAAATTATCGAGTACATTTCGTATTGCATCACGTGTACTCAGAGTAACTTCATCCACAATACGATTCCGAAGCTCTTGTATATTTACGGGCTTTGTAATATAAACTTTATTTTTCAAATGCCCCCACAAAAAGTAATCTAGTGGATTCAAATCGAGCGATCTTTACTCTGATTACTCGATCATTTTTATATTAGACTAGGGGATTGTCAAAAAGTTGGGGGACATCAGTTTGAACACCTTCATTAAACGTCATCCAACTAAACACATGCACACAGAACACACACACACACACACTGGGATGTAAAGTCCGACATCCTGGATAATGCTAATGCTGGCGGTACAACATCTTCGAAAGCTCATAACTCGGAAAGTTTTCCGAAAAAAAAGGTCATCAACCACATTTTTGAAAAGGTATTACTATCAGCTTTAACACTGCATTTTAAAAAATAGGGTGTTCCATTTAAAAAAATCATGTTGACCATGACGTGACCTTGACGGATCAATTCAAGGTCAAACTAATATGGCCAGTCGATAGAACTTTTTAAACCTTACAACTTTTGTCTGAAAAATTTTTTTCAGAAACTTTTCGTTTTCCAGATATTTGACCGTTCCGGGACTTTTGGGAGACGCTGTATAAATGAATTTATATATTATATAAATTCATATATTTATATACAAAACATTTATATATTATACAGGGTGTATTCGACCATATAGTCAATCGGATTCCACGTGTAGCCAGCAATAAATTGAGTCGAAATAAGTCATAAAAGTTAACATAAGCCAGGTTAGTTAACGAGTTATTAATTAGCAAAGATAGTGCGAAGGAACGGTAGGCGGCGAGCCGCGGCCATTTGAGCTCTTACCTCAAACAAACTGCTAGTTTTTGTCTCGGTGATAAAGATTCCTTCAACTTTGTGTCTTGCTTAGTTATAATTGGCTTAATTCTAGTTACAATGGTCTCAAACTCATATTTACTCATTCTAAAATATTAAAAAAATCTGTCTTCATCGTCCACAAGCTCCTTGTATAATGTGTAAAATTCTCCTTCTTTTTTTCGTTTTAAGTTCATGGGATGCACGGCAAACCTTCTTTTTCTTTGTTGCTCTTCTACACGGCCCGATTCTTCTTCTTCTAGCAAAATTTCCATCATGGTTCTATCGAATAATTCCGGAACATGATACGCGCGTGTACTCTCTAGTTTGTCTAAAGGCGACTGTTCGTGCTGGATGTACTGTTGTTAAATATGAAAACTATTGTCTGTACCGTGTCTGCCACGCTCAATGTCTGTAAATGTGAACGAACCTTAAGGAGCCAAACAGTTACACGGTGGCGGACCTACAGGAAATGGCAAGATATTTTGACTTGGCCACAGGTGGAACTGAAGCAGAATTAATCCAGCGATTAAGCGACTGTCGACCGGATATTTGGACGACCGTACCTCCGCCGGCTAACACTCCGCCGGCCCAAGGGTGCCCAGTCAATAACACTCAAACTTCGAAATTCATTTCGAATATCATTCGCCGCGAACTCGAGTTAATAAAGCGCGAAAAAGAATTATTAGAGCGCGAAATTCAGTTTCTCAGAAGAGAAAGCGCTTCTCGAGAGGCCTCTCCGACGTCCGTAGCGAGTGTCCAGAGGACGAATTCAAACGCAAACGTAAACAACATTTCAAGCCTTCTAAGCGAGTTTACGGGTACGGACGATTCGTTCCCAAGGTGGAAAAACAAGTTCAGATGCTCCAGCGGACATACTTTTTGGACGACGACGCGACGTCGCGAAAATATTAATCTAATCAGAGTCTTGTCTTGTCTCTCGAGGTGAACAGACGTGTTTACGTTTCGCTCCGCGTGTTACCGTTATTCCACGAAGTTTAAAGTTCGAAATGCCGAATGTGACGAAAAAGATTTGCAAAGGATGTGGGTCCCCTGTGGCCAATCCGATCACGTGTCCGGGTTGTGGCATAATTTCTGACCCAGGGTGTTTGGCTCGTACAAACCATCCCTGGAACACAGGTGTTTTATTAAATTGCACGGGTGCCTCACCTCCTACTTCCACTCCAGCTGGGAAGGCAATATCGTCATCGGCCCTGGAGCGATTATTCTCTCGCTTGAAAACTGAAATTTCGGAGCTTTCTTCAAAACTTGGAGTTTTTAACACCAAAATTGATGACCTCACGAAGTCTTTAAACGACAAGATCGATTCTGTCACCGTTACGATTGCCGACTTAACGAGAAGACTGGATGTCCTGGAGTCCTCCTCTTCGTCGCATACTCGCGTTGGTGAGCAGGATTTTTGTCAGAAAGCTTTTTTGCGGAACTGCAGGATAGGCAAAGAAGAGCGAACAATCTTCTCCTTTTTAATTTAAATGAGCCAACGGCTTCCTCGCCGACTGACAAGGAATCAGCTGTTGTTGTTTTGAATTCGATCTGCCCGAGTCAATATAATGACGTTACAGTTCGCCGTATTGGTAAACAGAGGGGCAATGACCCACGGCCGCTATGTGTCAGATTTCCAACGTCGGGTTTGCCGCTGGAGATTTTGATAAACAAAACGTCGTACGTTGGTCCCGTCAAGCTTTCTCTCGACAGAACGCCGAAGGAGGGGGAATTCCTCAAATCCCTGAGGCAAAAATTATTGGAGTTAGGAGATGACTCCATGATAATTAAGTACATCAATCGTATACCGAAGATAGTGAAGAAGACCAGGCCTTCAAAAAACTTCGCCCGGAACTTTTAATTTATTACCAAAATGTCCGTGGTCTTCGTACTAAATTAGAGTCTCTCCATCAGAGTCTTCTCTCATTGAGTGTCTCCCTTGACGTAATCATATTAACCGAAACATGGCTCAACGACGGCATCAACTCTTCGGAACTTGGACTCACGGGCTACAATATTTATCGCAAGGATAGGAACTCGGATACCAGCTGCTTCTCTAGAGGAGGAGGGGTACTAATAGCAGTCCACGAGTCAATAACATCGCATGAGCTGTGTTTACATTCTTCATCGATCGAGCATGTGGCAGTTAGCATTAAGAATGCGTCCTTCTCATATCTACTTTCGGCTGTTTATTTTCCTCCTGCGTCTCCTCCGTCGATATACTCGCAGTACTGCACCGACTTGCAGTGTATTATGAAGCAGAGTCAATTTAAATTTTCTTATTGTGCCGGCGATTTCAATCCTCCTCGCGTTGATTGGGATATATTTTTTTCCGACTCATCTGCAATTACTCCGTTCGACATGACGTATAACGAGCTGTCATCCGCACTAGCACTCACCGAATTTTTTGCATCGCACAACTTTTTACAGTGTAATTTGGTACGAAATGGTCACAATAAAATATTAGATTTAATTTTTACGGATGACACATCTGCCCGCTGCGATATAGCGTCTGATACTCTTACACCTATTGATAGTTTTCATCCGCCACTTTATGTTAGCGTTAATCCCTGTGTGTTCAGAGCCAATGAAAATCAGAGTATTCTTCGGCATGACTTTCAGAACGCGGATTATTTTGCTATAATTAATTACTTTAATAGCATTAATTGGGACCTGCTTTTTAGTAAGGAGTCCGTAAATGATTGTGTTAGACTTCTATACGATCACTTATACGACGCGATAGACAACTTTGTTCCGTGGCGTCTCGTCCGGAAATCTAGCTATCCGAAATGGTTTACGCATGATCTGGTAAAATTAGTCCGTGCTAAGAAGGTTGCCCATAAGAAATATAAGTGTACAAATCTCTTTGAAGATTACCTTGCGTTTGCCAATCTAAGGGCTCGATGTAAAGAATTAACTAAGGACAACTACAAATGCTTCGTGCGTTCAACGGAGTTAAATTTGAACTCCAATATTAAATCTTTTTGGTCCTTCGTTAACTCCAAACGTGATTCTCATCTCTTCCGTCCGCTATGAATAATGATGATATCATCGTTGACTCCGGACAAGACATTGCGAACTTATTTGCCGAATCTTTTCATTCTATTTTCGTACCTAGTCAACCTCAAGTTCTACCTTTTTCTCTAAATCAGAACAATCTAAATAAAGTGGATCTAAATACTGTACAGATTCCCATAAGTGCGATACTAGTTAGGCTCAATGCTTTAAGGGGCACATCTAGTGTGAAATTTTCAAAAAATCGATTTTTTTTTTTCATATTTCGATAGGTTATACCTTTAAAAATAACATACTAAAATTTTAAATCGATATCTTAAATAGTGGTAGTGGAGACGCGACTACGAATCGCTGATCATCGCCAACGGGCTTGTTCAAAAGAGGGTCGATCATCTCGAAGAAGAGCTTCTTCAGCTCAACAAGAACTTTTTGAGGAAGAGGAAGGTGAATTATATGGGCCTGGAATAGCAGATTAGCTATAAGTATGATTTTAATCCATTTATAACAGTGAAAACGATCATTTTATCTTTAAACGCGTTTTTCTCGAAACAGCATTTTTCGAATTTGCTGGAGTGATTACTCGGAGACAAATGATCCAATCGCTATCAAATTTTTTTTGCATCTTCTCTATATAGTTCCCCATACGATGACCCTCCAGTTTTTTGATCTGATCAAAAATCGAATTTTGGCAGGCCAAAAACGACCAAAATTTTGGGTAAAATTTAACTTTTTTTTTCAACATGCCGCCATTTTGTCAATTTTTGATTTTTTTGTTCGCCCGAGGGTCATCGTACAGAAAATATGTTTTAGTTTAACGAGAATTTTTTTTTTTTAGGTTTTATCAACGGAGAAGGCTGCAATCACTCCAGCAGTGGAGGACCTTTTTTTTTGGTGCCGCCGGAGATCGCGTGCCATTTCAAAAATATTTAATATTTTATTTCAAAAATTGTACTGTGTATTCTCAAAACATGTATAAATATACCCTCAAAATTTTAAAACGATTGATTCACTAGTTTTTTTTTTTTTAATTCCCAAAAATTGCCTTTTTTTAGGTTGTCACACTAGGTGTGCCCCTTAAGTGGGTCTCAGAGTCCTGGTGACAATGGCATCCACCCGTTACTATGTAAGAAATGTTCATTTATTCTCGCAAGGCCCCTATGGCTTATATTTAATCGCTCCTTATCGTCGGGCATCTTTCCAGACAGATGGAAATCCAGCGTGATAACACCTATTTTTAAATCGGGTGATAGGTCCTCTGTCTCAAACTATAGGCCGATTAGTATACTAAATGTAATACCGAAACTGTTCGAAGCCATAGTTGCTGAGACCTTGCGTCCCATAATCAAAGACCTCGTTATCCAGGAGCAACACGGTTTTATGCACGGTAGATCGACAGTGACTAATCTAGCAACGTTTTGTAATTTCGTGTCATTAAATCTCGATTCCTGGCGGCAGGTCGACACAATTTTTACGGACTTCAAGAAAGCCTTCGATACGGTGGACCACACTATTCTAGCGAACAAACTTAAAACGTACGGTTTTTCCGATAATCTCCTAGCTTGGCTAACCAGTTATCTCTCCGGCCGCTCATTATCTGTCCGTTTTCGTGGTTTTAGATCTAAGTCACTACCCATCACCTCCGGAGTTCCTCAAGGATCTCATCTCGGTCCATTACTTTTCATCCTTTTTATAAACGATATCGCTGAGGTTTTAATAAACTGTAAATTTCTATTGTTTGCGGACGATCTAAAAATGTACAAAGTCATACTATCGGCTCAAGATTGTCTTGACCTGCAATCTGATTTATACAACTTAGCTTTGTGGTGTGCTAGAAACAAATTAACGCTTAATCTTTCCAAATGCCATGCCATGAGTTTCACCCGATCACGTGTACCTCTTCACTTTAATTATCCCTTATGTAACTCGGCACTTACTCGAGTGGAGCTGTCACGTGACCTGGGTGTCCTCCTAGATACACGTCTCACATTCAAGGAGCATTATTTGAGAATAACGAGCTTGGCAATGCGCAACCTTGGGTTCATTAAGCGTTTCTCTAGTGATTTTTCATTCGTATCCTCATACAAACTTCTCTACTGTTCGTTAGTTCGGCCGCATCTAGAATACGCTTCGCAGATATGGTTTCTTACAGCAGCCGTACACGTGAATCTTTTAGAGAAGATACAACACAAGTTTCTTCGGTATGTTGCGTTCCGTCTAAAAATTGATTTCGATCGATATTCCCACGACTATTCTCCATTATTGGAGCGAGTAGGGATCTTATCCTTGAGTAACCGTAGAATTCTCGCTGATCTGTCGTTCCTGCATAAATTAATTAATGCTAAGTTAGATGATCCGCATCTTCTGAGCTTACTTAACTTTAATATTCCACCGAAGCCTGTAAGAAGTTACCCCTTATTTAAGATACCGTTTTTTAGATCGTATCTTAAAAACTGTGATACGATTGCACATATTTGCAATTATGCAAACTCCGTGTGTAATGAGCTGGACTTCTTCGACTCTACCTCAAGATCATTTATGGCGAGAGCTCGGAACCTTATCTCTTTAAGTTATCCTGCGTAATCATGTCATGTTGTTGTTTTTGTTATATTTGAGTATATTTTAGTTTTGTTATATTTTATATCTTCATTCTTTTGTTCTGTTCATTCTGTTCATTCTCTCTAGTTTTAAGGCTACTTGTATACTATTTCTACATTATTACTTTTTGTATATTAAAGGGTTTTTTACCCGTTAACAAATAAACTAAACTAAACTAAACTAAACTAAATTAATAGGGAGTAAATTAAAAGGGAAGGCCCTGAGATGGTTCCACTCAAAGGCCGAACACCTTGAAATGTCTGTTTCGGAACTTTTTTAAGAGATGAGAGAAATGTTCGATCGTCGACCTAGTATGTTGTCACTCCGCCGCGACTTTGAGAAACGGACGTGGCTACACTCTGAAGTATTCGCCGATTATTTTCATGACAAGGTCATTTTGGCCAATAGAGTGCCCATCGATGAGAGCGAAATTACGAATTATCTGATCGATGGCAACCCAAATGGGCGGCTGCGAAATCAAGCGCGCATGCAAAATTTTACGTCCGAAGCGCAACTCTTAGAGGCACTACGGAAAATTACTCTTCGCTCGGGAAATCAAGAAACGAGCGACAAGGTTCGCCAGGACGGGAAGGACGTCGGACAACGCCGCAAGGAAGTACCGACCGGAGGAGAGCGTCGCAGATGCACAAACTGTTTCCGGACTGGGCATCATCCTGCTGATTGTCCTCGATCACGACGAGAGATCGGATCATGTTTTCAATGCGGGAGCTTCGACCACCGAATCAAGGACTGCCCGAAGAAGAAAACTCACAATGACTGCACCGCGAATCTCGTACAGGTACCGTCGATGATCGCGCTATATCAATTACCAGTAATATACGATGTCACAGACGATACGGGCGCTAATCGGATTTTTAAAATTACAGCGTTAGTCGACTCGGGATCGCCCGTGAGCCTCATTAAAGAACGTTGCGTACCGCTAAAATCGCGCACACTTGTATCGCCGGAGAACTATGATTTACGCGGTATCAATGGATCGAAGGTCGACGTAGTAGGCATTTTTATAGAGAACGTTTCCGTTAATTCTATCGACGTAGCTATATGTTTTTTAGTGGTGCCGGATACCACCATGACCTTCGATGCATTGTTGGGGAGAGACTTTATTTCCGATCCATCTTTAAGTATAGTCATCGGCAGAACGATCGAAGTTAAGCGCGTTTCGAGCAAAAATGACGTTTTGGATTCGTTCTGGGAGATTTTAAATATCGATGTTAACGATAATTCGAGCAACGTCTCAACGGGCATATAGTCGTCCGAGGCGAGTAATATCAGATCGAGGAACAGCGTTTACTTCTAAAGTATTCCGAGATTGTTTAGAAAGTGCGTCCGTTGCCCATGTTTTAATTGCGGTCGGCACACCACGTGCGAACAGACAAATCGAAAGATTCACTCGTGTTCTTTCTCCTATGCTTGCCAAATCGACAACAACCCCAGAAAAATGGGACGAGGTTTTAGATCAAGTGGAATTCGCTCTTAATAATACCTTTTGCCGTGCTACCGGAGAAGCCCCCGCAACGTTATTGTTCGGTGTTAGACAAGTCGGCGATATAAACGACAACGTGCGAGAGATTCTGGAGGCACAGTCTGTAAGAGAGAGAGAGAGAGCTAGAACAAACACGCGAGCGAGCGGCCGAGCGAATCGTGCGATGTCAACAAGACAGCGAGCGTCGTTATAAGCTACGTCACCGAGTCGCTACGTCATACAAAGTAGGTGACCGCGTGGTGATTCGTAAAGTCGACACGACGCCTGGCGTAAACAAGAAGCTCATCCCAGAATTTAAAGGCCCATACGAGGTAAAGAAAGTACTCGCACAGGATCGTTACGTAGTCGGTGACGTCGACTAATTTAAATAACGCAGACGCCGTTCACGAGCGTCGTAGGACCGGACCAGATGAAGCTCTGGCTCCGTTAAGTTTATAAGCGCATGGCCGAGAACGGCCATATTGTCAGAACGGCCGACTGTAGGCCTTCGATATGTATATAGCCTAACCGACACGTCCTTACTAGGACATAGATGTATTAGGGGGACCGGAAAGTAATGTCGTTTCTCAGCATGCCAATATTTGTTAATCATTTGTCACTTTGTTGTGTATTTCAAAGTAGTGCCAAAGACATTTTATGGTTCAAGTGACTTATTTAGTTGTGAATAATTAAATCTTAAATTTGTTTTTGCAGTTTTGGGTGAAATGGCCGGCCAAATACCAGAAGAGGTACATATCCGGCATTGTATGCTTTTAGAGTTTCACAAGGGTAGTAACGCAACAATTGCTACCAAAAACATTTGTGATGTTTATCCAAATTCATTAGACGTTCGTAAATGACAAAGGTGGTTTTCTAAATTCAAATCCGGTAAAAACAAATCCAAAAAAAAAAAAAAAAACCTGGGCAAACTGTGAATGCAGACCTTTATTGTGAACAATTGGATCGAGTAAATCAATCTTTAATTGAAAAGTGTCCAGCGATTGTCAACAGAAATGGCGTTATTCTGCAACACAATAATGCAAGACCGCACTGTGCAATACGAACGCTATAAAAAATTAATGAATTGGGGTGGGAGGTACTGCCTCACCCACCATACTTGCCCAACATTGCACCATCGGATTTCCATTTATTCCGATCGCTACAACACTTTTTATGTGACAACAAATTTGGAAAGGGCATAGCCGGATAAGCATACTGAAAATGCCTCCAGCGAATTTTTAAACGTCGTTGGGCCGATTATATCTTTACTAAAAGAAATAATTTTCCTGGAAATTTCAGATCCCTAACCTAATTATTTTCCGAGTTATCGGAAAAAATGTGTTTTTTAGTTTCTATTTTTCTTTCAACCTAAATATTCATGATAAATTATTGTTAATTTTTTTGTAAGTACTTACCAAGAAATGACACGAAACGAATATGTATTCAATTTTTTCTGATAAAAAGTTGATTTTTAACCGAAAAAAAAAGATAAACAATTGCTATTTCAAGGTTTTCTTTTCGAGGTACAAATATAAAACTTCTACAAAATAGTGGTCTGCTAATCCCCTTTATTCCCAATTTTTTTCAATTTAATCGATTTGGTGCGACACTGTGAAAAAAATAGAAAACGTTTTTTCTCAATGTTTATACTTTTGTATAAGTATGTTGTTTTTCTATGCAAGTTACGCACTGGAAATTCTAACAAAGTAATATCTTCTATTCTTGGATTGGACCGTGAACAGGCAGTGTCAGAATATTCAGATTCAGTAATCAAATCATTTGAAAAGGATATCTTACCCATATATTTTGGTATTAATGCTATTTCAAGTGAGACCATTTTAAACCATTCTTCAGACATGACAAAAAAATTGTATGATTTAAATGACCAGCTCATGATAATTTGCAATGGAACTTACATCCGCCATCAAAAAAGCACCAATAATGAATATCAACGTAAATCATATTCTGGTAAAAAAAAAAGTTCCATTATGTAAACCATTTACGATTTGCACGACAGATGGATATGTAATAGATATGTTGGGACCATATAAAGCTAATTTAAACAAACGCTTCAATAATGAAAACAATCATACAAGATCCAAATGGTTTAATTAAACTGCTCAAAAAGGGAGATAAGTTTGTTCTTGATCGGGGTTTTCGTGACGTGAAGTGTAATTTAGAACGTAGGGGGGCGCGGCGCCCTGGAACGGAACAGTTTTGCTGTTTCGTATTAGGCACGACCGTGGCAAAGAATCTATAGATTTATTCGCACAACTAGAGTGAGAGTCGTCTCGCTACGCTCGCCTCACCCTATTCTTCTGAGAGTACAGGACAGTTGGACCAACTCTCACCCGGGTTACCTTTATATTTTATTCGTTTTTTGATATAAATTTCAAACTTATCCGTTCAGCCATTTAGGCGTTAGAATGGATACAAATGTTTATTCGTTTATCATGTTGTATCGTTTCGCTGAAAAATTTTGAAAAAATTCAGGTTATTAGTTGTCACTATTGTTACGGTATAGCTGAGTCGACGATTAAATATAATAAAATTAAAAGCGAAAACGATAGAAACTAATCATTTCGAGACACGAAGGAATGCGCGACTATTCTAAAACGTCTAAAAATAGATATTCAAAGGTAGACGCACCGCGAGATCGGCACGCGAGCGAGAAAACATAAAAAAACGCGTAAGTAAGACGAGGAAGGAAATACGCGAAATAGATCGGAATTCGGCGAGATAGGAATTTGATGGCCAACGAGTTCACGGCCACCGACGAGGCTAGGCGAGGACAATAACCGCATGCAATAATTAAGAGAGGGGATCCGATTAGACAATAGAAATTCGATCGCGCACAAGTAAGAGAGGTGGGGACAAGCATTTAAATAGCAAGCCCATGCAAGGAAGTGTAGTGTGTACTCCGAGTTTTCTCTTAACAGATCGCAGTTCGTAAAAGTTACAGTTCGATTCGTGCATTCGTAAAGATTTTAAACATTCTCAGAAGTTTAAAGTACGTGAAACGCGCTTAAAATCACGGTGTGAAAAAGTGTTTTCGCGAGTGTCGAGAGCCTGTGAAAAACCATCGCAGAAGCGAGGATCGACGGCACACGGTGGTGAGAGGGGACGTTACACGCACAGATACAGTGCTACGGTGTGCGAAGCTATACCACATACAACGTCGCCTAAAGTAAGGTGTATCTCGTTATTTCTATTACCTCATCGTACCTTTAGTTATAAGTGTTATATTAAGAGTGTGTGTAAGAGTGAATGTCTGTGAGAGCAAGTATCCGTGTGTCCGAGTGAGAGCCTCAGTATAGTCGAGCGAGTATAAGTGTGTACGAACGAGCGTCTAAGTGTGCATGCGTGTGTGTGTCAAGCGAGAGCGACGACGACTTCGGCGACGACAAAAAATATAAACACGGCACGATCAGCTGTTCGAGAACGACGGCCGAGCGAAAAAGAAAAGAAGGCTTTCAATAAACGAAATTTAACCGAACTTTTGTATAATTTAATTCACCATTTCCCACTTTCCACTGCCCGTCCTAAAAAGACCGAACTATTCGGAAAAGTAACGTCCGCTTTAAAAGGTAAGAAAGGCGAAATGTTACACTATTTTACATACTTTTGCAAAGTTTGAATTGTTTTGCTCTTATAACAGAATTTTTATGAATTTTTAAATTTTTAAAATGCCCGCTATTTTGAAACCGGAAGTCGGATCGAATCGAAATTGTTAGTGGATCTTCGTCGGGTGTAACTGGATTTTCCGTGTAAATTTTACTTCGATTCGTTCAGCCGTTTAGACGCTAGAGTGGATACACACACACACACACACATACATACATACATTTAGATCTTGTTATGAAACATAAAGATCCAAAAGGGTTTTTGGATATCTGGAATAGTTTCGGAGATAATCGTCCGTTACACTTTTTGCTCGATCGAGAGCATAAGGAACTCCCTGCGATCTCGCCTAAAAATTCGGTTTTGAAGTACTTATGCCAGCTCTCAAAGGCAAACGCAATCAATTATCAACTATCGAGTCAAATGAATCTCGGTATGTTACAAAAGTTTGTTGGCCAGTAGAAGCTGTACATGGAGTAATTAAACAAAAATACAAAACATTAGATCAAAAGCTTGATAATAAGCTATTACCAAAGACTCGATCATACTGCAGAATTGTTTGCTTCTTACACAATGAGTTTGGAAAACGTTTAGATTCTGACAAAAATCTTATGGAGGAAGTATTATCAATGATGAAGGCACGTAAGAATCTAGATAACACTTTAGCTACTAAAGTAGAGATACATGGATGGGCTCGGCGAAAAGTTCCTTTTAAGGATCTTAAATCTAATGATCTGCTTGACTTCCCTGAAATGACCGAAAAAGATCTTAAAATATTGTTCACTGGATCATATCAACTTTCACAAGCAGTATCATATTTAGCCGAGATGTTAAATGATGACAACAGCATCAACATTCAATATGCAAGAAATAATGAAAAAATCTTAAAAATTCAAGTAAAGTCTCGCCATATTCAAAAACCTATCGGTGTTTTATCGATTATCATCCAAACAGAAATGGCGTAACAGGAATATCTCGATATTCGTGTGACTGCGCAAATGGAAGACGAACAGTCGGTTGCTGCTCTCATATTGCAGCAGTGATTTATTACTTATCTCATGCTAGATATTTAGAAGAATTTATAAAACCAGCAGAAATTCTAAGCCGCCTTTTCAGTGGTAATAATACCATCGTTGTTATTGAAGAGGACAGCGATAATGACTAAACAAAAATAATTATGTAATTAATATATACAGATTACTATACTATATATTATATTATTTTATATTATATTTATATTATATTTATATTACTATACTATACAACCTTATTACCTTATAATTATAAAAAAAATTGTTTATTGTGTGATTTTCCTATCCTTTCTTATAAATAAGAATTTTCTTTTTCATAAAATAAGTAATCTGTCCTATTGGAAAAAAAGAGAAAAAAATGTTTTTTTATTAAAAGAAAAAAAAACCGCTTTGTATTTTTTCACAATGTTGCACCAAATCGATTAAATTAAAAAAAATTGGGAGTAAAGGGGGTTAGCAGACCACTATTTTGTGGAAGTTTTATATTTGTACCTCGAAAGGAAAACCTTGAAATAGCAGTTTTTTATCTTTTTTCGGTTAAAAATTAACTTTTTATCAGAAAAAATTGAATACATATTCGTTTCATGTCATTTCTTGGTAAGTACTTACAAAAAAATTAACAATAATTTATCATGAATATTTAGGTTGAAAGAAAAATAGAAACTAAAAAACACATTTTTTCCGATAACTCGGAAAATAATTAGGTTAGGGATCTGAAATTTCCAGGAAAATTATTTCGTTTAGTAAAGATATAATCCGCCCGACGACGTTTAAAAACTCGCTGGGGGCATTTTCAGTATGTTTATCCGGCTATGCCCTTTGGATGATATCCAAAATGCCCTCTCCAGATATTTTGCTCAAAAACCAATTGATTTTTATCGATCCGGCATTGAAAATTTGCACACTAGATGGCAAAAGGTTGTTGATAACGAGGGTGATTACATCAGTGATAAAAATAAAAACTTGTTAAAAATTTATTTGTTTGAATTCAATGTAAAAAAACGACATTACTTTCCGGTCCCCTTAATATTTATGTGTATTGTCCTCTCCCTTTTCCGTCTTCTCGGAATGTTACGAGAAGGATGTCCGCGTGGACAGTTGCGCGTCAAAGACCAAATCGAACGCACGAAATTAAAACCAGTACTGCTGACGCAACGCTTTTCTTTTTTTCTTTGACCAACATCTCCAACGCTTCCTGACCTCTTCTCTCAAAAGACCGCCAACATATTTGAAGTTAACAATAATTTGCCGCGAGCAAAATGCTCATAGCGCGAGTGCTCGCGGGTTAGGATTTATTATTGACATAGATTTAAAAAGTTATATTTAAAATTAGTCGCTGTATGAATATTTTTCACACTGACTGTATGTATATGCAATTTATTTATATGCATACTCTTATTATATTGTTAAATTTACAAAACACTCAAAAAACATTTTTAAAAAATTGCAATTTTAAATTACATTTAAATGTTGTATGTCGCATGTATATACATACTGTGACGGTATAGTGTAATCAATAATTAAGTATAATAAATAATGAGCGAAACGGCATAAAATAAGAGAACTAAGTGACTTAGAAGCACGGAGAACGCGATTGAAGGAATGCGCGAACATTCCAAACGCGAGAATAGGCAAAAACTATAAAACGTTTAAATATAGAAAATAAAGGTAAACGCACCGATTCGACCTGCTCGCGACCGCGCAAACATAGAAAAAACGCACAAATAAGACAATAAATTATATGGCCAAGCGAACGGCAAACAAGTTCACGGCCAGTGGGAAGGCTAGGCGAGGACAATAACCCTGTGCCATAATTAAAGAAGGGATCAAATTAGACAATCAAAATTCGATCACGCGATAGCGAAGCGGTGGGGAAAAATCATTTAAATAACGAGACCACGCAAGGGAAGAGTCTTATTCTTACTAGTGTGTTATTAGTATTCACAGTGTTATTCTTATTCTTATTGAAATTCAATCTGTTCTAAGTATGGAGAAGGTAGAAGCGCGAGAGTGGTAGTTCAAGTCTTTATTAATTTTCTAAGAAAGTCTAAGAAAGTGTATACGCGGCCGTTCGAGATATCGGGAAAAACGATCATGGAAGTGTGGATCGAAAGCGAGCGGCGGGTGAGAGAGGAAGGCACGACCACATACAAAATCACACGTTGTGCCGAGCTATACGACACCTAACAACGTCTCCTAAAATAAGGTTGTATTTAGTCATTTCTTATACATCATATTCCCGTAGCCTAAGCAGTAGACTAAGTGTGTGCGAGCGAGCGTATAGGTAGGAATAGACCAGAGTTCCCCAAACTTTTTTGTGTCGTAGACCCCTTGCCATGTTTTTCCGTGTTGGGTAGACCCCCTACTTACCTGATATTGATTTCCTGTAAATTTCTAACTGTAGTGAAGTTTAGTGTTAAAAACTTAAAGTAAAAACACGTTAAACACATGTTTTATCGACCCCTAGGGGTCGATATAGACCACTTTGGGAATCACTGGAATAGACGATCGAACTTGGTGCGGCCTTCAATTCGTAAGTTGAATTATTTGTCTAAAAAGCTTGTCGTGTGTGAGAAAGCATTAATATTGTTTGGCAGAGATTATATGTACGTAAGTATGTACTTTTTTCTTCTTCCGCGCGCGACAAGCTTTTTAGACAAATAATTCAACATAATATATTATGTGTTACAGCGATAACATTGATACTACTTTTCATTATGATCTCGCCTCTCGAACTATGACCACATATAAAAAGCATTCAGCACTGTCCCAATAAAAAAATATTCTTATTATTGTCCTTTTAGTACACATAATAAAAGCTTGTTTTTAAAGTTTTTTTTTTTCATATAATGATGAAATTCTTTAATTTTTTTATGCTTAGGTGATTCTGTGCTTTCTGTTGAACTGTTTGACGTTGGATGTTGACGCGTGTTTGGCTGATGAAATTCTTTAACTTTTTTATGTTGTGGTTCTTCTTCGCTGTCTGCGGACCTGTTTCTGGGCCTAATTGGCATAATTGTTTTTAGGAATAAGAAAACCTCGGATGATTGGTGGGGAGTTTTTAAGGACTAGGAAGAAGGGAGGAAAACTTCCGTAAAAAGATGCCGCTAAATTGGAGGACCGCAATCTAGGACAGTTCGGAGTACCTGGGATTTAAGTAAAGTGTTTAGGATATGCAATGTTGGTCCGTGATGAGAAGATAAATAAATGGTGGATGGAAGGATAGGAAATAGATACGTAATGGGCATATGGCGGTACTGGCATAACAGCGTGAATCGTACCTGTCGTGTGGATCGTACCTATTGCGTGAATTGTATCTGTCACGTGAATCGTTGCGTGGTTGGATATGTCGCGTGAATTTTTCTATAGCAGTCGTGTGAATATCTGTTGCGTGAATTCTCTCTGTATGTGTTGCGTGAATATTTATCCCGTGAATTTTCGTATGTCGTGTTTTGTCGTTTTAAGGGCGTTCACCACCGAATGTGTTTACCCCAACAACTCTCCTGGTCACAATTTTGGACCAATTTTGACGAACAAGGGCTCATTCGAAAGCTGAAAAATTTCTGGAGGAGATGATCTTTTTAAAATTATCAAAACAAGTTTTTTTGTTATACTTTGATTTTTGTGGAGAAATAAGCACGTTTTGAACATTTATTTTAAATCATCTCCCCCAAAAATCTTTCAGCTTTGTAATAAGCTCTTGCTCGTCAGAATCGGTCGTAAACCCCGTTTTTGGGCGATTTTGGCGAGTACAGTCGACGAACCAAAGCGCCACCTCTATTCGCGGAGCACGAGCCGAAGCTTATGCTACTACTCCGTTACTACACGGACACGGATGCGTATATCCATGTACGGCGATAAACGGATCTTTTTTAACCGCAATTCTTGATCGATTTTGATGAACGACAGCTCATTCGAAAGCTGAAAGATTTTTTGTGGAGATGATCTTTTCCAAATTTTCTATAACTTTTCTTTTCGGTTTCTAAATGAAACTACAACATATGAATAATGTGACATCTTTTTTCTGACTGCAGATCGCATGATTTCGAAATTCGAAAAAGATCATCTCCACAAGAAATCTTTTAGCTTTTGAATGAGCTATCGTTCATCAAAATCGATCAAGAATTCTGGTCAGGAGAGTTTTAGCCGTGAATCTTTGCCGCGAAGGTCCGAGCCGAACATTGAACGATAATGATCGTAAGATCGTCCGCACACCTACAACACGTTTCGGTTTGGATCACAGCTGTGAAAAATCTGACGATCATAAATCGTCCGTTGCTCGGCTCGCGCCATTGCTGCTGTCGGCGTCGGCGACGGCGAGAAGGAGTTCACCGAGCTTATCTGTGGACGGCACGGACAACGTGATAAAGAGCAGTCAACTTCCAACGAACAGGTGACAGACGAACGGCGTCAGCTCAGCAGAATGTGGCAAACTTTTCTACTGTGAGTAACCTCCACATCTAGCTCATCAAGCAAGATAGCCGAACGGAGCGACCGTATGTCCGATTAGGAAAAATCCGTAAAATCGTTATTTTTACCATATAGACGTAGTTTCAGTCGATCATTTGAATCGTTTTTCGACTCAAAATTAGTATTCACCACCCCAGAGAGCGATAGCAAACGTAGGAACTTGTCCGCGACATCTGTAAAACATCTCTGCACGGATAGCGATCTTAGCGAATAAGATCACGGCGCATCAGTATTACAATCACCGATCAGTAACCGAATCGAAACTAGACGAGAATACCTGATAGATTAGCTAGAGTTTTCCCTTTTTAACCGACTTCGAAAAGGAGGAGGTTACTCTAGTCGACAGTGGGCGATCTTTTTCTTTTTTTTTTTTTTTGTCCGGCCATAACTCCGCAACCGGTTGACCAATCGAAATGAGACCACTTCCAGTTGCTAGGTTTAGGTCTCCCATTGGTCCCGTTTAAAAAATTTTTCCGAAATGTTTATTATTAACAAAGTTATTGCAAAATTAGTGCTTTATTCAGATTTATCGCAATTTCTTTTTGAATGCGATTGAAATCGCATCTTAGAAATAATTAGCAGATATTAATTATACAAAAAATTTATTAATTGTGCAAAATAATTTGTTTATTCCTCTATATCTCCTCAACGACTTCACTTATCGGAACCGAACCTTTTCGACCCTTTCGCAAATATTACCCACTCTCTAATATTATGCGACACATCTTCAATTGTTGCTATGTGTAAACTGTTATTGCAAAATCATTTGTTTATGCTTCTATATCTCCTCAACGACTTCACCTATCGGAACCAAACCTTTTCGATCCTTTGGCAAATATTACCTACATAACTTTATTTTCACGTCTTCATCGATTATACACTAAAAAGTATGAAATAAAAAAATGTTTAATAAAAAAAATAGAAACCGACTTCTAAAAAAGCGCTAAAAAGAGTGAAATAATTTTTTATGTATACCGACAATTGTTATGTCCGCCAATTACCTGAGTATAATTCGAATTTCAATTTAATAAAGTAAAAGCCTGCACGGCAGACGGGTTAAAACCCTCAGGTCATTGACGGCCATAAATCTCAAAAAGAGTACGAGGCACAGGCGTTGGAATTTTCCGTGTGGCGTCGAATAATGCATCGACGTCCCACGGAAGAAGAAGAAACAAACCATGCGCCTACCCGTAAAATCGGACACCATTGAAGCCTAGTTTTTCTCAATATATACAAACTCTCGAACGCACATCGCCTAAGTCACGTACGTAACCCTCGAACAAAGGCGCCATACAAGGCACGCGGTACAGTCCGTTGTAGAAATTAAGAGAATGCATTCCTCTAAATAATAATGTTGGTATTTTTTTCCTTCCTTATAAATGGATAAATAATGTTAAAACAAATGAATATTATTATGCTAATGATCAGAGTAATTTTAAATTTCCATATAATAAAACGTACAATTAAATAAGGAAGGAATAAAGCAACATGCATAAATAAATAATGTTAATAATAAGATTAAAATCTAAGGTGAAGGTGTAAATGCATGAAGAAGTAGAAGGTAGTATGCATGTCATAGAAAACTGAAAGCGAGTATTGGATAATAATTATTATCCAATGTTTTAAATAATAATTAAATAATAAGAATAGAAGCATGAGAGTGTATGTGCGATTTAATGTAGTATAAGTGAGGAAATGTAATTGTTGCATGAACGCATGTAAATGTAAATTAGTTAGTTAAGCAAATTAATTATTAAGATAAAATTAATAATTAAGATGCGACCAAAGAGCAAAGGGAGGGGACTTGGGAGCACGCTTACGCCTACGCCTGGCTGCGAATGCACCAACTCCCACTCCTGCCTAGATCATAGGGAAACCCTAGTCCCCACTATGCACCCCCGAAGTTAAAAGACTCATAGCCAATGAAGGGCCAAAATTCGGAAATTAGGAGGGGTTTTAGTGGGTGGCTAGTTTTTAAAAGCAATGGCCGAGCGCGGCCCGACACCATTCGTATTCAAAAAGTTCACTTAGACATTTTTACTTCGTAAAACCTAAGACCGTTCGTTTTCTGAAGTTACATTAGAACATTTTGCGTTCCTTATTAAACGTTTTATTAACCAACTCGAGAAGCCACTAAACGGAAACTTCTGAAGAATTTTACTTGTTTTTTTAACAAAACCCAAGGAGTTTATAATTGTAAGTTGCTATTTCATTTTATTCTTTCTTCTATTAAATTTCTTGTGTGAAAATTGTTGTTTTCCCATTGTAAATGCTTTTACCTTTTTCCAACCCTTTTCCATAATTCAGGAAGCGCGCATTCAATCTGCGTTCTTCCTTATAGAATAAGAGCGCGCACTCGATTGCGTTCTCTTGTTTACCTCCAATAATTATAAAGAGCGCGCATTCATCTGCGTTCTCTCGATTCCCGGGGGTATTGGTTAAAGAGCGCGCACTCAGTTTGCGTTCCCTTTTTCTATACCTAATTAAATAGAGACATTCCCTTGACCTCCTCAAATGAATTAGTAATCGATATTCGTTAATATTTCGATGCGCGCATTCATCTGCGTTCATCCCATTGAGCGCGCAGTAAGTTTGCGTTCTCTATGGAATTTAGATTTTGCCCTCTTTTTCCGTGATATTTTGTTCATTCACGAGCGCGCTGTCAGTCTGTCGTTCTTGTGAAGATTAAAATTAATCAACGGAAGGAAAGGGTCTAATTAGAGTTTTTCTGGTAGATGGGAAGGTCAAGGAGATCTGGAAAAGTAACCTCAATCAGGAGGGATATTTATTTTAAAACACTACGACCCGTTCAAAGATACTCTCCAAATTCTCTCCCCGCTTCATTGGTAGAAGAGTATCTTGCCGCGGAGCATCCGTATAAGGATTTCGTCAAAGAGTTCGAAGCAGCATTACAAAAATTCGCAAAGAAGTAAAGGTAAACCCCTCTCTATTTCTTTTCCTTTGTTTTTATCTCCCTCTCACGACACTCTGTCCTCATCCCAGGGTTGCATCGCGTAGATGTTTCAATCCCAAAAAGAGGTAAAATCTTGTTTTTCCTTTTCCATGCAAATCTATCTCATTTATTAATATTATTGTCGTTATTGTCCCCCTGGGACGTAACACAATATTCGATTTCATCATTATCATACTCAGAATATTGCAACTTTTTCGGAGGCGACAGAAAATTATTTAACAGTACATTAATAGCCAGAAATTCACGGACATTGATGGATATTTATGTATTAGGCACTTACTCCTTTGTTCGTGAAAATGACCGTGTTGGAATATTTTGTGTCGCCGCCGAAAAAGTTGCAATATTCTGAGTATGATAATGATGAAATCGAATATTGACGGTATACATAAAAAATTATTTCACTCTTTTTAGCGCTTTTTCGAAGTCGGTTTCTATTTTTTTTGTTAAAAATTTTTTTTGGAAGCATAGGACGATTAGATGGCGGAGAAATTAGAGTTCAAACAAGCACTTAAGTGTATGAAAAGTTTCGATGGTAGATTCACCAGCAAATTAATAGAATTTCTAAAGTCGTGCGAATTTACATTTTCGGTGATCAAAGAAGCCGATAAAGCAACATTACTCGCGTACATAAGAGATGTCAAACTCGAAGGAAAAGCGGAGCAAGAAATGCGGTATAAACAACTTAATACGTAGGATGAATTAAAAGCGGCACTAGAAGCAGTATTGTTAGATAAACGCTCAGTATCTTCAGAAGAAACCGAGCTAAATAAAAGCCAGCAGAGACCGGGAGAAAGCGCGCAAGCTTTTGGACGGTGCATAGAAGAACTTTTAATGATATTAATAAGATTAACCGTTGCATCACAACCAAGCGTAGCCGCGAAAAATGCTATAACCGAAGTTCTCAAACAGCAGCCCCTAGCTGTTTTTGAAAACGGATTGTACGGTCGTGCAACGACGACAGTTCAATCATAAGGGTACAAAACCCTGAAGGCGCGATAATAGGAGTAACAGAGGCAGAAATAAAATATGGACGATGTCAAAACCCCGCGTATACACAATTTTCTCAAAATGAGGACCAATTTCAGCAGAATTCCCCACCCCGATGTGGTAAATGCAATCGATTAGGACACGCAACTAGCAATTGCTATGCGCAAACTAGAATAAACCCGCGAAACTCACCAACCCGTACAGGAGGCACTAGTCCCGGTAGAGTCCAAATCGTGTGTCTACCCTGTGGACGGCCCGAGCATATGGCGCGAAATTGTCGCATCAAACCGGAAAATAGACTGACTAACAGACCAAACGAAAGACCGTCGAGGTCACAAACGCCGACAACGATTGACCAAAACGAACGACAGACGCAACCCGGCATAAGTAACGCAACTGACAATAAAGCAAAGCAATACAAAGTAAATAGCCTTGCGGCAAAAACAGAACATAAAAACCATTGCAAATTCACTTCAGAAGACGTAATAGGTGGACACGCCACCATGCTACGAGATTCAGGAGCTCAGGTAACGGTCCTAAAAATCGGGCTAATACTCGATGAAGTAGATGCCCGTCCGACAAATATAGAATTAACGGGAATAGCATTAACCGTGCAGAAGCCCCTGAACCAAATAACTTTAAACCTACAAGTAGGAAGGCAAACAGTAAAACACCCGTGCTATTTAGTCCAAGATGATTTTCCGCTAGAAGCCGACGGATTGTTAGGCATTGATTTCATGGAAAAACATAACGTAACGATAACGCCGCGCAAACATTTAGCATTATACGGAGAAACAATACCACTAGAGAATATAGAAACAAACGTCATAGCACCGCGAACGGAAAAAATTATAACGGTACGAACGATCTCAGAAGGGGATGGATTAGTCGACAAAAGAGAATTAGGACCGGGAATATACACAGCTGAGTGCTTAAGGTAGTTCTAACACAGATGAAAAGTAATGAGAATTTAATGAATTTTGGTGAAAAACTAAAAAAAGTATTGAAGAATACTTATGCGAAATTTAAGACTGTTTCACCATATCGTTTTCGAGATATCGTTTAGCAAAAATTACGAATTTTGCATACAAGCAATGACGTATACGCTACGAAATGAACACTTTTGGATGTGTAGTCACCAAAATGTACGAAGGAGTAATGTGAAATTCTTGAAATTTGGCACAAACGTAGTTTAGCATATGAGGAATAACATATATTTTTGTTAGAATTATCAACCATACAGTAAAAAAATTATAGACCATTAAAAAATTATTGTTTATGGATAGAAGGACGCGTCAATGAACGTGGCAACGTCGCTCTCTAACAACTGACTTTTCGATATTCTCTTTATTTGGAGTAACAAGATTCACTTTGACAGATAACCCTACTTTCGACACGCATACATGCAAAGAAATGAATCACACAGATATACGAGTAGAGCAACGTTGCCATGTTTAAATTTTTAACTGAGACTACGTGAAACAAATTTTTATTAAATTTACTTATTTTAATTGCTTTTACATATAAAATTTTCATATGGTCTGACAGATTCATGTAAGCTCATAACATAATTTATACTTGGCCATATAACTTATATTTCTGAGAAGTTTTGCTTTCATTTTTTTTTGACTTATGCAGTTGTGATAGAACTACCTTAACCAAAGCTGAAAACGGAGAATGCGTATGTTAAGATTTATTACCTCGTATTGCCCGGTGGTGGGTTTACCTGCAAGATTTTTCTTTCGAGTTAGAATATCGGAAGGGGAAGCATATAGAACACGTAGATTTCTTAAGTAGAAATCCACCTAGAGATTATCGTGCAAACGTAATATGCGAAGGCTCTTGGCTGGAAGTCGCTCAAAGGAGTGACGAGAAAACGAACTCATTGATCGAGAAAGTACGTGCGAAAGAATCTGTGTGTAGTCATTTCGAGATCAAGGGGGGAATATTGTGCAGGAAAATACTTAGAGACAGCGGTCGAACAGTATTGCGTAGCTACGTACCGAAAGGTAGCAGAATTGGCTTGTTGCGTTTATACCACGATGAGAATTGTCACGTTGGGTACGATAAAACGCTCGATCGGGTTGCGCAAAAATACTGGTTCCCCAAAATGTGTAATTTTGCAAAAAAATACATAGATCATTGTGTTACTTGCACTGCAGCTAAGCGGCATACGGGGCCGAAGCAGGGTTTTCTCCGTTCTATTGACATAAAACCGGTACCTTTTGACACTATCCATTGCGACTGCGTCGGGCCGTTTGCGCAATCTAAAGACGGTTATAAACACGTATTGATTATTGTAGACGCATTCACGGAATACGTGCAGCTAGTGCCATTGAAAACGTTAAGCGGTCCAGAAACGCTTCAAGTGTTTCGTGAAAGACTGACGCTGTTCGGTACTCCACGAGTATTAATCCTCGATCGCGCGACAAACTTTACTTATAAACCTCTTGTTCAATTCGTCGAAAAACACGGGGTAGAATTACACTTTATTGCCACGGGAGCTCCGCGAGCAAATGATCAAGCCGAGCGGTATATTTCGACCGTTATAAATTTCCTCACAGTCGAAGTGATAAAAATTCCAGAATGGACGAACGTGTTGTCAAAAATTCAACTAACATTAAATACGACAATCCAGAAGACGACGGGATTTACACCGAGCCGTGTGAAAGTACGTTGGATCGTACAAATTTGAAACAATTTTGCCGAATGACCGTTACGAAATTATTGGTAGTAGTGGCAAGTCTCAGGTCGCGCCTAAAGACCATTTACGTCCATGGAAAGGCGAATGCTCGTATGATGATTACGAGAGTGCGGATGAACCGTGTTAGCGGTTGTGTGGAAATCCTATGTTTGTCAATTGTAACGTTTCAGTATATATAAATTAAAAGTGTTCAATATAAATGGTGTTTGGTTCATTGCCGCTACACTATAGCGGAACCCTGAATTGAGTATGATGTTAGCAGGATGCTAGGTTAGAGCATGGAGCTACATCACGGTTGTTGCTAACAACTAGACAAATGCTCGATGAGAGGGCAGGAGTGTTCGGAGAGTAACGTATGAAAAGCGACAATGAGTACGAAATAGATAACGCTAAGGGTTCGAAATAAAGCTTAACCATGGGTGACATGAAGCCACGAACTTGGTTGAGTATCCGAAGAATAGCGTTTGAAAGGTACACGAATTGCGCAGAATAGAGGACGTTATGGTCTCGACGAACACTTACAAGGGAACATTACGGCCTCGGAAATTGACTTCGGGATGAGACTTTGCAGGTTTGTAGTATACCTTTAGACAATTAGATTTGCAAAGTAAGAGCGCGCACTAGTCATAAACTTTCGAGAAAAATGGCTTTAAAGTTTTACGTGTAGGACGTATACCGGTCACTTTGAACACCATCCAAGAACAGCGAAATGGCCGAGTTGTAGCGAATTCGCGGGCGATCCGTGTTCGATCCCTGCGTGTGGAAACTTTTTCTTTTTATTCCAATTCTTTAAAATATTATAAAAATTGTGAAATAAAGTTAATGACATACTAATATGAAGAATTTAATCATACATAATATTTTCTATTAATGAAATTTGGGGAATATCGTCTTTCTTGCTCAATTTTTTATTTTATTTACAAGATCCAGAATGATAATTGTTATAAAAACATTGAAAACACAAAATATTATTACATCTCGCACAATTTATGAATGAAGATTGCTCACATAAACAACCCTTTTTTAAAAGTTCGACCGGAAAACATACTTCATTCACATTTCGGAACATTTCTCTTTCGTCGGAGAGCTTGCAAGCGTACCAGGCATACCGGATCATTTCATTAAATATTGGCGATGCTAATTGATGGTGCACTATGGATTGAATTTTTATGCAGTCCTCGCGTGAATTTATTTCTCTATCATTTTCAATCAAATAAGCGCAATTCTGTAGTCGCTTTATTAAATTGTTCACTTGTCTATAAAAATAGACATCGCAAGGTTGAACAAGTGGAGTACATTTCGGAGGAATCACTTTAATCGTACAAGTAAGTGATTTCTCGTCATCCTGAAAGATTTCGTCGTATAATTCTGGATTTGTTTGTCCTCCCCAAGAGTCAATAATTAATAAAAACTGTTCTTTTCCCACATAAGACTTTAAACAACCGTTGAGAAACACTCATTTCATTAATAGAAAAAATTATGTATGATTAAATTCTTCATATTAGTATGTCATTAACTTTATTTCACAGTTTTTATAATATTTTAAAGAATTGGTAAAAAAAGAAAAAGTTTCCACACGCAGGGATCGAACACGGACCCGCCGCGCCGCAAGCGAGTTCGCTACAACTCGGCCACTTCGCTGCTCTTGGATGGTCTTCAAAGTGACCGGTATACGTCCTACACGTAAAACTTTAAAGCCATTTTTCTCGAAAGTTTATGGCTAGTGCGCGCTCTTAATTTGCAAATCGAATTTTTTAAAGGTATACTACAAACCAACAAGTTGTCATTCCGAAGTAAATTCCGGGGGCGTAGTGTCCCCTTGTTAGATTGATCCATTCTATCTGCCGTTTCCCGCTTGGAGTGCTGAAACGGGACATCCTGTAGAGAGATCACGAAGTCCGTACTGTATCCCTTTACATGTCGTACGAAAAACGGACGGGAGAGTGAGGCTGTGTTTAGATGCTCGTGCGTTAAATGCAATTATAGAGTCGGGTAATGAATCGCCTCCACCTATAGCCGAATTGATGTAACGCTTCCATGGGAAAAGGTATTTATCCACCATGGATCTCGCTTAGGGTTATTGGCAAGTACCACTGGATGAAGGGTCGAGATCCTATACTGCCTTTCTCCATGGAACAACGTTGTACCAATTCTGTTGAATTCCTTTCGGTGTAATGACTGCCGGCAGCGGTTTTATTCGCGAGCTAAATATGGCTCTAGGAAATGACTGCCAAGATTTCCTTGTTAGCTACATAGACGATCTCCTAGTATCATTAGAAACGTTATTTTTCCAAATTTTTATAGAAAATAAAGTTCCGATTATTCCGGCTTGGTTGTTGGTGGAACGGACACATTTGACGAGCTGTGTAAAAATTATACTACAAGCCGAATCACCAAGCGATGGCCTATGCGCCTCTTTTTTGGGATGCTGGACCAGGCAGGAGTAAACTGCGCTATTTTATATAATTTAAGAGAAACCAACCCCGCTTTGAATCGTCGCCCTTTTTTTTAAAAATTAGTTCAAAGTCTCCTAAGGCCATACTTAGAAGAGCGTCTGCGAAGACCTACTTGAACTTTCAAACGCGTTTTTCTCAAAACTACATTTGTCAAGCTGGCGGTGAAAATTTAGTAAAAACTACTGGACAGATCTCACTCTTATGTCGAAATTTATGTTCAGTACACTTATAATTCTGGTCGGTTCTAGAATAAGTTTGATATCTGTCATAGTTTTTTTTATCAAGCCTCGAAAGTCGCAGAAAAAGGCCAGAAAGTTCCGACGAGAACTACATGTTTACAGATTATAATACCGTTTCATTTTTTTATTTCAGATAAACAGGACAGCTCTAATCTTCACCGCCACGACCTTATGTTTTTGAAACATACTTGCCTTTACAACACTGCTGCAGCGAATGTTATTAATATTTCGGCATAACAAAATTCACAGTTGTAGTTTAGACCATAATAAATATACTGTAAAAATTTCAAGATTGTACCTTTTCATAGTTCGCCAGAAAAAATTCCTAAAAAAAGCTTAAAATTTCAGCCATCACACAGGAAGACCCCCTTAAGTCATGTGTTACCTGATCGAACATACAAAGTACAAACCGATGCTAGTGACAAGGGCATTAGCGGAATCCTGTATCAGGAGGACGGTGAGGACAATTTACGTATAGTTTCGCTAGTTAGTAGATGTTCAAAAGACGCCGAACTACGGTACACGATTACGGAAAAGGAACTGTTAGCCATAATTTACTCACTTTTGAAATTTCGAACGTATGTGTTAGGCAGGGAATTTGAAGTCATTACGGACCATAAGTGTCTCACCCTCCTCAGGAGTACGCAATTCCAGAACGCGAGACTGCAAAGTTGGAATTTAATGTTGCAACAATATGATTTTATCGTCAAATACTGTGAAGGGAAGGACAATCTGATTGCTGACTTCTTTAGTCGGAACCCGGAAAGTAAATTCCCAGTGGAGAGCCCAAAGAAGCTACGCGTTGCTAATATCGCGTCGTACGTTAATGAACCTATCGCAGGTAAGGAAATAGACGCATTGGTTACAGCGGCTACCATGCGATACGACGCGAAACTTCGTGGATATTTTAAGAGGTTACAGGAACTTCAGTTGAAAGATCTTGAGATCCAGACCATTAGGGAAAAGATCATTGGTGGGCAGGTTATTGGCGACTATGTTATTTTTGAGGATATTCTATTTCAGTTAGGTCGCACGCGTGGTTCGTGGTGTATAAAGATACCCTATGAAATGAGGGAAAAATTGATAGACTTGGTAAACAAATGGTTAGGTCACCCAGGGGGGTATAAGACGCTAAAGTATATGCAACGTTATTATACATTTATACATATACGTCATATTTGGAGCAATATGGCCCGTGATATAAAAAAGCGAATTAAAACGTGTGATTTATGCCAGCGCATCAAATCAAATAATGTTAACATGGATGGAATAAACCAAATGGTCAGGTCGGAAGAGCCTAACGCTCTAGTCGCTGTAGATTTTTATGGTCCTTTGCCACGATCGATGGGCGGAGTGCAATACGTTTTTGTAATGTACGATGTGTTCTCGAAATATGTAAAGTTGTATAGTTTAACGACGACGCAAGATGCGTTAAGCAAGATAACTAAGAGCTATACAGGGTGTATTCGACCATATAGTCAATCAGGATTCCACGTGTAGCCAGCAATAAATTGAGTCGAAATAAGTCATAAAAGTTAACATAAGCCAGGTTAATTAACGAGTTATTAATTATTAAAGATAGGGCGAAAAAGCGGTAGGCGGCGAGCCGCGGCCATGCTATTCTGATGGCGAGACGCTAGAAGAAAGAAAGAAAGGAAGGGAGAGAGAGAGAGAGTCCGCGTGAGTCGCCAACGTAAGGTAGCGCCGTGGAGTAAAGGAAGAGAGAGAAAGAACGAAAGAGGAAGGAAGAGCGAAAGTAAACAATTCGATGCTCGACCGTTTCGCCCGCCGCTCTCCTCGCCGCTCGCTATCAGATTAGCATGGCCGTGGCTCGCCGCCTACCGCTTTTTCGCTCTATCTTTAATAATTAATAATTTGTTAACTAACCTGGCTTATGTTAACTTTTATGACTTATTTCGACTCAATTTATTGCTGGCTACACGTGGAATCCCGATTGACTATATGGTTGAATACACCCTGTATAAATGACGTTGGGAGACCTTAGAAAATACTGTCAGATCATGGCACACAATTTACATCACCAGCGTGGCAAGCGCAGTAATGCGAGTAAAAACGAGTTATGCGAGAGCTCGGTCGATGCTTCCGAATGTTATGTCACGAAAAACATACCCGATGGGCAAAGCATCCGCTAGAAATTGAGCGAATGTTTAATCTATCGAATCACAGTAGCACGGGTTTTTGTCCATACGAACTGCATTGTGGGAAGCGTATTGAGGACGAAATTCAAAAAATGATAAAATTCCCGGAAACTAAGGCGACAAATCATGAGACGATAATCACGTTAGCTCGCGATCGGATATTTAAGGAGTAGGTACATACAAGCGAAGGTCGGAGAGACAAATTCCGAAATCAATAATTAAATCGCAATCACGCTCGTCAGGTGTCCATATCTTTGCGCACAAGGTATACACTGTACTTTTTGTAAGACTCGTTGGGGAAGTTTGATTTGAGAGTAAGGTATATGTATTAACAACTAGGTGGCATGATGCAGAAGACGATCGTTTTAGACACGTAGTTTTACTTCCAGCAAGATCACGGTATATAAGATAGGACGGACGTGTAGCATCGTGACGCACGCGCGTTCAGTATTAATAGTAAGACGCATTTGTTGTAACCATAGCAAATAAAGTTTTATCAAGTAATATAGAAGAATTACATAAATTATAATACAAATTAATATTAAACTAATTTAATATTTTAAATTAATAAATAATTGTAAAAATTTAATTTACTTAACAAGTAACGGATAAAAGATTTCACTGAGGGAAATTATCATATTACAAGGTAAATTTTTTTTTTATTTGGATTACAGAATGGAATTATAATTGTTCTTGTGTAACAATTATTAAAATTGAGAGAAACATTTCTAACCGGTCTGTTAATTTTAGACGACAGTGTGCAATTTTGCGACGTCCCAGCATCAGTGTCATTTTTAGTTAATGACGTACAAATCTTTCTGTGAGATGCAGTATTCGTTGAATGTTTGGAGCATGAAGATTGATCCATGTCAACGATCAAATTATCAAAATTAGAAATTTGATTTTCTTGTCGTAAGACTTAATTTGAGTTATTTAATTCTATAATATGAATATCTTTGGCAATTTGTCCTCCAATTCGTCGTTTACTTCTTACAGAATCCTCAATATAGCTTTGAGCAACTTGGTCAGACTTCCATCCTCCATGCCTTTTCAACGTTGTTAAATCAGCCCCAGCATCAGCAAGAAGTGTAGCCGAAGTCCGTCGAAAAGTCTGACCAGTGTATTGTTCTGGATCTGGCAGTGTTACGTGCCGGATTCCATTGGCCTCAGGACGCGTAACGGATTCGTCCTCCGAAGAAACTCCTTTGGAATGGTGGTGTTGAGGAGATGGTTTTGGTGTCAGAAAAGGAAAGGGAAAGGAAAGTGCGTTTCGTCTTGGGTCCGACTGCAGACTCATCAGTGGGGCTGATGCAGGCGGACCCTACCCCAGACGCTATGGTCAGGTAGCTTAGGAGTTCTATATATTGTTATAGGGTGAGATTTTAGTGGTTTCGAGAATTAGGAAAGAGGATGAGACATCCATCGGAGTACTTTGGAGTCGTCTGTGGGTTACGGGACGTAACAGGCAGATTTAAATACTTGGCGATTTGCTTTGGTATTAATCCAATTTTATTAATTCCAATCGGTTGTTGGAAACATTTACCCTTTTGGTAATTTAGAGAAAACTTTGGACATTTACAGTCTGCTGGACGCAAAACTATGTATTTCTTTACAATTTTATAAAAATCATCGGTAATTGTGAATGACCGAGTAATACGTGTTTTCGTTTTATTTAATTTAACCAAAAACATTCTTGAATCATGTTCCGTAACATACCAACAACCAAAATAACCTGTAAATAATACCAATGAGTGATATTTTGAAATGTTTATGTATAGTCACTCTTAGAAGCATTAAGTTTTTAAAGTAGAACACTTTTTTTATAATTGAACTTGTTAGCAATTGTTGCTGACCGTGCTTCTGTGAGCACTCGTAGATAGGTATTCACACTAATGAAAACTTCCTTCTACTATTTAATTGTAATAAATAATTCTTTATTGTATAAGTTCAGGTTTACTTAAAACGTTCACTCCTCGAGAGCCAAGCTGAATTTAATGAAAAATCGACGGCGCGCTCGCCGGAGGAGCCGCGAAAAACAGTAACCGATCGCTACTAAGAAATTGGAAGAGTAACGGGCGCAAAGAATTAGTCGGAAAATTATGTACGTCAGAGTACTAAAAATCGGCCGGACAAAGCCAGCAAAAGAGCGTTTGTTACTATGAAAACGACATACGTAGGCATACCGCGAATAAGCCGAACAATGGTAGCCCAAAGATCGTTCGAGACGTACATAGCACAATTCTAAATAATTATATAATATGTTTAATACAAAGTTTACGGTACAGAACTAAAGGACTTGAATTGTCGCAAGAATTCGAAACATTTATAACTTGGAATAACGTTAACTGATTTGAATGAAATTTACAATATGCATATATCTAAATCTATAAAAGGTTATTTTTAAATTTTCATTATAAACTCAGCTAAACAAATTAGATAAAACGACTTTTTTAACCTTCTTTGTAATGTTGAATATTCTGATTTTTTCAATACGAAAAAACTATGATATGTGGTAAACTAATCCTTCGATGTTCTTGCCAAAATTCAAGTCGTTCGAATATTTTTGAGAGAGACTGTATATTTTCATACTTTACACGCCAAATATTCATAATCTGGAGCTTCATTAAGGAATTTTTGAACATCATCACTCGATAATACACGAGATTTTTTAAGCTTATAACCAACATTCTTTTTTTTAATAAAAGCAATTAATTTCGAATAATTTTCGATGTTAACATTATCATTTGTTCTTAATGTAGATTTTAACATTGAGTAAATTGACCACAATGTGGATGATTTCATCGAACTTGATAAATAATCAAAATATGCCAGCAAAACATTTTCGGAGAATGAGGTTGTTTTTTGCAACAATCTCCAGTCGAGAAATTTGTTGTAAGTTTGCAAATATTTATGCTTAGATTTTTCCGGTAGTAGATCTAAAGTAAATGATTTTGCTGTCTCAACAAGATTAGGTGGTGTCAGAGTTTGTACTAATTCTTGACTCATGATTGTAAAAATTAATTATGTAATTACTTTAATAAATTTTTCACAGAGATTTGAATTTCAAATTTATTACAATCCTGCGCACGAACTTTCGAAAACCGTTTCTCTTTAGGACTATCTGCGCTCTATCTGGTGGTTGTCAGCAGAAGTACGTGTGGAGAAGCGTGCGCAAAGTACTTACTTTCCGCACACGTGCGGAAAAGTATGACGTCACTATACCGAAAGTATATATTTTCGACACGCGTGCAGAGTCTGAAATTTGTGAAACAGCTACTTTGCGCCCGCCATACAGTGCTCGACAATCAAACTTTCGCAGCGGGTGTTACAATAAGGAACTCCCTGTGGTCGTGCCTAAAAAGTATAATCCGCGTGATACTGCTGAGGTTAATTGAAAGGACTCACTGTAGATTATGCGTTTATGGTATATGACACGCGCTGGTTTGCGGTCGCTAGGCATAAGATATTGTAATGCTAGTCGTAATTTTTGTATATTGTATAGATAAGTTTAAATTTGGTGACATATTCATATGCGTCTAAGATCATTGTATAATATTGAACAGGCTTTTTTTTTTTGCTGCTTTTTTAGACAAAGACGGTGCGAACGTTTGCGTAGATATATGTAAAATTAAGAGCTTTTCCGAGTGGGAGTACTGTAAATGTTATGTCTGTTTTGAGGACGGTAGCGGAGTATGGTTAATGACGCGTGGTGCAGTGCATCATTATAGGAGGGTATTGTAATGGTAGGCTAGATGCCGCGAGAATCACTCGAACGAGGAATTCGAGAAGACGATGGGAGGGGATAACACTTCTCGATCGGCGATCAAGAGAGACGGATCGATATTAGAAAAGAAAAGAACGATCGCCCGCCGTTTTGTAAGAACACAAAATTCTATCAAAAGATCTATAATAAAAATAAAAGAGTGTAACGAAAGTCGAAGTCAGAAGTGGAATCGGTGTATTTTTATTAATAATATAACCTGTGACACCTTTCGAAATCAAGAATTTCGGACGAGCGAATAGTACACCATAGCTGGTAAGTCGGCAAACTCACCGAAGGAATTTCAAAGCGCACGAAGAGACGTCTAGTCCAGTAAAATAAGGTGAAAAAAAGGCTAATTCTCGGAATGAAAGCCGGAGAGCTGAAAACTTGCACAGACGTTTGTTTCGACGTTCTGAAGAAGGGCTCAAAAGTCTCATAAGATCTCGTGTCCGCTAGTCAAGATATTAGAGGTCAAAGGTCACGAAATTCGTTTTTTTGCAAATATCTCGCTTCCTATGCATCGTATGTCGTTAGATATTATTACAAAACTTGTAGAACATAAAATTCTCCACAAGTTTGGTAATATGCATTTTTGCCGTATGGCTTACCGTTTTGGAGATATAACGCGCAGAGTGAGAAGCGCGAGTCCGTTTATAAGATAGCGCTATGTAAACTGCGGAGCCAGATGCGTAATACTCTTTACAAAGTGTATTATATAGTAAAAATATTATTATCATTAGGAGAGTTAAAAAACTGTTTATTTATAAAAATATATTATTTATAAATGAGAATTTTATAAGATAATATAAAGTAAAATGAAGTTATTCAAATTAAATATTTTAAATAAATCATATGTTATAAAAAAAATTTCATGTAAAGTTTCTGTTTCGATCCGTGGAAGATCTATTCTTCAAAATTTTTATTTACAGCAAGTTGTGCCACGTGTGCCGCGTTCCATTGTCCGTCTTTCCGTCCGTCGATCTCTATCTCAGCCACAATGTTTATAGTAAGAAACTAAAAACATTTGTTAGTTTCCTATCTATATCGCCTTATCTATGCACTCGCTGCACCGCTCCGACTCGCGCCTTCATTTCTTTAAAGTATTGCCGTGCGACTTTTAATAAGGGGTTAATACATATTAACATTGGGAGTAAAATAAAAAGGAGTGGGACTGATCTTCGGAGGAGGCGCTTCATACAATTACGATAGAACTTCACTTAGGTAAGTTCGTTTAATCGTTCAATTGTATTACGCGCCTCCTCCTTTAGATCACCAGATGTAGATGTTTAAAGAGGAGCAACGGCAATTATAAATTCCGATTTTTTTTAACTATCTTATTAGCCCTTGAAGAAGTATTTTAATCTTTAACAATATTTTTACTTACACATAATACTTAATTAGTTGCCGTTTTATAGTTCAAAATGCTTTTAGCGAAAATAGAACGGTCCTCAATAATTTCTCTGTTATACAATTTTTCGAAAGTTTGTGACGGAGACGTCCATCCAGCTGTTTTCCTTATCAAGTCAACATTAACTCCTATTTTCCTTGCTGTTGATGTTGATGCGTGACATGTACAATGAGCTTCATTAATGGCGCCTCGCGAGGCGCTATTTACATTCCCTCTCCATACGTACGCCGCTCTGTTCCCCTCCGTGTCATGACGTCACGGAAAGCACGTAGGTACGCAGGGTCTCGCAGCGGCGCACGTAATAGATGATTGTAAATAATGTATTCTAATATAAGAACTGGATAGTGAATGTAAACATAGTGGTCGTTGTGTTGACTCTCCGGGTTTCGTTTTGTTTACAATGGTGTGTGGAGGCTCAGTAGTTTCCGAGCGAGGAGAGTGTACGGATCTAGTAAGTTACGTATCGCATATAATCCTATATTCTTATATATTTAATTGTATTCTTCATCTTTTGGTAATAAAACAGCTTGATAAACTAACGAAGCCTCTTTTTTTAACCTCATATCTTCAGCTATCTATCACACGCATAGGGAGGTAAGTAAGGAGACTCTGCGTATCTACGTGCTTTCCGTGACGTCATGACACGGAGGGGAACAGAGCGGCGTACGTATGGAGAGGGAATGTAAATAGCGCCTCGCGAGGCGCCATTAATGAAGCTCATTGTACTATAAGCCGAGAACGTATCCGTATCCACTCCACTCTCATCGAGGATATGTTTTACCCAACGACTTAATGATTGTGACGAGATTTCTTTATGAGGTTTTTTCTCCGAAATAAATAACCGTGTAGTGTTTCGGCAAATGTGACGGAAGAGGATAATGACTCTGAAATTTAATTTGACTGACCAGAGGAAGAGGACGACGACGAAAACGAGAAATTTTAAATCTAATTTGTTAAATGTTTTGTTTATAAATAATATATTTCTATAAATAAACAGTTTTTAACTCTCCTAATGATAATAATATTTTTACTATATAATACACTTTGTAAAGAGTATTACGCATCTGGCTCCGCAGTTTACATAGCGCTATCTTATAAACGGACTCGCGCTTCTCACTCTGCGCGTTATATCTCCAAAACGGTAAGCCATACGGCAAAAATGCATATTACCAAACTTGTGGAGAATTTTATGTTCTACAAGTTTTGTAATAATATCTAACGACATACGATGCATAGGAAGCGAGATATTTGCAAAAAAACGAATTTCGTGACCTTTGACCTCTAATATCTTGACTAGCGGACACGAGATCTTATGAGACTTTTGAGCCCTTCTTCAGAACGTCGAAACAAACGTCTGTGCAAGTTTTCAGCTCTCCGGCTTTCATTCCGAGGTTTAATCCTTATTTTACTGGACTAGTCGTGTCGTTACACAGTGCATAGCCTTGAACGATTATAGTGTCGGGGAAATTGAGTCGCCCACTTTAAAAATAAGTGCCGCTCGTGATCCTTCGCCCACATAATGTTTCAAGCTTTTCGATTTCATTTAAATTCATATATACTTACGAGGCATTTGCAGATATAAGAAAGAAAGTGTTTACGAAGTTATAAGAACGCTTGATACTAACCGTACATCAACTATACCGTTCAAACATTTCTTCTACACGAACCGAGCCAAGCGAGCGTAAAATCCTATTATAAAATAAAAGCGTTGTTATTCGAAGTAATATACTTAATTATTACGCGACTACTACAACATAGGGATGCCGATCTCGTGGAAAAAAATCGATCTTGTGAACCGGTTCGAATCGTTAAGCTCGAGATCGATTCCATAAAAAATCGGGATAAGAAAGATCGATCTGGCGATAATCGATCTGATTGAATCGAAAAAAGCGGGTAAGATCAAATGAATATAATTGTTTTCTTTAATTTTCTCTTTACTTAACCAAATCATTAGTCCTCTCTCCCTCTCTCTCTCTTTCCGCCCAAATGGAAATATTCGCTGGTCACACCTCTTCCTAAAAAGCGGCTCCCTACATCAGCTAGTGATTTCAGACCAATAGCCACTCTCTGTTGTCTCTCGAAACTACTAGAGAAAATCGTGCACGATCAGGTAACTGATTTCTTAACCAGGACTGGTCAGGTAGATCCTTTTCAATCCGGCTTCAGAAAATTCTATAGAACCCAATCAGCTCTTCTCAAAGTTACCGATGATATCAGACGCGGTATTGATGGGCGTAAAGTAACCATAATAGTTCTGTTGTACCCGCGAGTCGCCTAAGCGACACAGTAGTATCATATTCAAGGCCGCCTTCCGAAGAGGCGACCCAAAAGTAATGTGTAAGCATTGCATCACCCAAGCGCCTGGACATCGCGAGTCCCGAGCCGAAGATGCAATTCAGCGATTCTCCCTTCTTAGCACCGAACGCTAAGGAGTGGCACGCGTAGAAGCGAGGAAACGAACAGAAAGATCATCGAGAGCGAGCAAAGAGTTAGGAGGGTTACTTGTGCCTCACCAATAACCAGTTATTTAATAAAAGTCATACTTATACTCAAGAAGAACCTGATCTATACCTCAACCACCACCTTCCTTCCGCTTCCAAAGATAACCGGTAACCGGCTGACAAGCGCGGATTACCACATTGGTGGCAGCGAGTGGGATCGTTTTGCAAAAAATTTTTTGCAAATACGTGGCAGTTATCGCCAGAAGAAGCAAAGGCCAAGGTGAAGGACGGTGTAAACTACACCGAGACAGAGGAAGCAGACCAGGCAATCTAACACCAGGCGGCAGCCAAGGTTCATACGAGGAAGTAGACGACTGGACGAGCGACAAGGAGGAGACGAGCCTTATCGACAGCTCAGCTTACGGCACGAGCCAGTTCACCGAGCTTATCTGCGGACAGCGCGAAGAACGAGATATAGGGCAGTCAACTCCCAGCGAACAGGTGACAGCAACGGCGGCAGCCCAGCAGAATGTGGCGAACACTTCTACTGTGAGTAACACCCACACCTAGCTCAGCACGCAAGACAAACGTAAAAGTAGCGACCGTATGTCCGACCAGGGCAAATCCGCAAAAGTATATTTCCTGCCAGACAAACAGCAGTTTAGTCGATCACTCGAATCGTTTTTCGACGAAAAATTAATATTTACCACCCCGGAAAGCGAATGTAAACGTAGGAAATTGTCCGCGACAGCCGTAAAACATCTCTGTACGGATAGCGATCTTAGCGAATCAGACCACGGCGCATCGGGATTACAATCACCGATTAGTGACCGAATAGAAACCAGACGAGAATACCCAATAGAAACGCTAGACTTTTCGCTTTTAGAAATAGAAGACGACGAAATGACAGAACAATTAAGCCTCAAGTAAGCACGCAAGTGCATAAACCCTTTTGACGGGAGTTCAACCACCAAACTTTTAGAATTCCTAACGGCGTGCGACTATACATTTGCGCAACTTAAAGAAACCGATAGACCAGCATTATTCGCGTACATAAGAAATCTCAAACTCGTAGGAAAAGCGGCAGAAGAAATGCGATATAAAGAACTTAATACGTACGAAGAATTAAAAACGGAATTAGAAGCAATATTTTTAGAAAAACGCTCAGTATCGGCAGTACAAGCTGAGCTACATAGAAGCTATCAAAAACCAGGGGAAAGCGCGCAGGCGTTCGGGCAACGCGTAGAAAAGCTATACATGCAACTCGCAAGATTAACGATAAAACCGCATCACGACGCGAATTCCAAGCGAAACCTAACCGAGGTTCTAAGAGACCAGGCTAAACACGTTTTCGAGAATGGCCTGCAGGGGCGAGTAGGGACGCTTGTTCAGGCTAAGGGATACAAAACCCTGCAAGAAGCGATCGTAGGAGCGGGAGACATAGAAGCGACGTATCAAACATCCAACCGGTCCCGATCGTACCAACCCTCCGGGCAAAATGCAACCCTCCGATGTGGAAATTGCAACCGAGTAGGGCACGCGACTAGTGACTGTTACGCGCGAACTACAATAAACCCGCGAAATACCCCAAACCGTACAGGAGGCACGGGCCCCGGTAGAGACCAAATCGTGTGCCTCACCTGTGGACGGCCCGGGCACATGGCGCGAAATTGCCGTACTAGACCAGAAAATAGACTGACTAACAGACCAAACGAAAGACCGTCGACACCACAAACGCCGACGACGACCAACCAAAATGAACGACAGACGCAACCCAGCACAAGTAACGCGACTGACGCTAAAGTAAAGCAATATAACGTAAATAGCCTTGCGGCAAAAACAGAACACAAAAATCACTGCAAAATCACGTCCGAAGATATAATAGGTGGACACGCCACCATGTTAGTAGATTCAGGAGCCCAAGTAACGCTCGTAAAAATCGGGCTAATAGACGAGGAAAAAGATGCACGCTCGACAAACATAGAATTAACGGGAATAGGATTAACTGTGCAGAAACCCCTGTGCCAAGTAACATTAAATATACAACTAGGGAAGCAGACAATACAGCATCCATGCTATTTAGTCCGAAACGACTTTCCGATAGAAGCCGACGGACTATTAGGGATTGATTTCATGGAAAAACATAACGTAACGATAACGCCGCGCAAACATTTGGCATTATACGGAGAAATAATACCGTTAAAAAATATAGGAACAAACGTAATAGCACCGCGAACGGAAAAAATTATAACAGTACAAACAACCTCAGAAGGGGAAGGATTAGTAGAAAAAAGAGAAATAGAATCGGGAGTGTATATTGCAAATTGCTTAACCAAAGCCGAAAAAGGGGAATGCGTTGTCAGCGTAATGAATACGACCGACGACGAAGTCGAGCTCACCGGCATATCAGTAGAAGTTAAAGACCCCGCGATTCTCTTTAAAGAACACGCGAATAATACAGTCAGCGCGAAAATAAATACGCTACAAAGAAGCAGCGGAGCCGAAAGAATGGAAAAACTTAGAACTAGCATTAGAACAGAGCATCTAAACCAGGAGGAAAAACAAAAAATATGGGACATTTGCGAGAAATATAACGATTTATTTTACCTAGAAGGAGATATATTAGAAAGTACTAACGCGACCGAGCATTGCATAAATGTAGAATCAGGAACGGCACCCATAAATGTGGCGCCATATAGGTTACCACAAAAACAAAAAGAAGAAGTAAGTAAGCAAGTAAAGGAAATGCTCGAAGCAGGGATAATCAGTAAGAGCAAAAGCTCATGGAACGCACCATTACTGGTAGTACCCAAAAAACCAGGCAACGATGGACAAGCAAGAATGCGCGTTGTAATAGATTTTAGGAAACTAAACAACGTAACGATAGGAGATTCTTTCCCATTACCAAATATAGCAGATATATTCGATCAATTAGGCGGTGCAAAATACTTTACAACGTTAGATCTGGCATCAGGTTACCACCAGATAAAAATGCGAGAAGAAGATAAATGCAAGACAGCATTCTCTACACCGTTCGGACATTACGAATATAACCGTATGCCGTTCGGATTAAAAAACGCGCCCGCGACTTTTCAAAGATTAATGAATTCAGTATTATCAGGACTACAAGGAATTCAATGTTTTGTATACTTGGACGACGTGGTAATTCACGCGTCAAGCCTAGAAGAACACAATAAACGACTAAAAGCAATATTTGAGCAATTAAGAAAACATAAATTGCGTTTGCAACCAACAAAGTGCGAATTCCTCAGAAAAGAAACCGTATTCCTAGGGCATATCATTACACCAGAAGGAATTAAACCGGATCCCATGAAAACAAAAGCGGTGACGGATTTCCCCAAACCAAATAACGCTAAAAACATTCAGACATTTCTAGGATTAGCTAGTTACTACCGGCGATTCATAGAGAATTTTTCAAAAACAGCGAAACCATTAACGCAATTATTAAAAAAGGGAACAACATTCCAGTGGACCGATCTAGAACAGGAAGCATTTGAATTATTAAAACATAAACTAACATCTACACCTTTACTCCAATACCCAGATTTCTCAAAACTTTTTGTGCTAACCACGGACGCGTCAGACAAGGCGCTAGGGGCCATTCTATCCCAAGGAGAAGTAGGAAAAGATTTACCAATAGCATACGCGAGTAGAATACTCAATAAGGCAGAAATAAATTATAGCGCGACCGAAAAAGAATTATTAGCAATAGTCTGGGGAGTAAAACATTTTAGACCATATTCGTACGGAACGAAATTCACGATAGTAACAGACCATAAACCGCTGACGTGGCTATTTAATGTAAAAGATCCCGGATCACGCCTCATGCGATGGCGTATTATGCTAGAAGAATACAATTACCAAATCACGTACAAAGAAGGAAAGAGTAACAGCAATGCTGACGCGCTAAGCCGCGTATACGTGACAAACGCGATACCCGACACCGAAAATAAGGAACATAGAGAATTTTCCGCCGATGAAAAGAAACAGATCTTATATGAATATCACGACTCCCCCCTAGGAGGCCATCAAGGAGTCGATAGAACATATAATAGAATTAAATTAAAATACAATTGGACAGGACTTCGAAAGGATATAGAGAATTATATATCAAAATGCGTGAAATGTCAACAAAAGAAATTAGGCACGCGAACAAAAATTCCAATGGTAATTACGGATACGCCTACCCAACCTTTCGAAAAATGTAGCCTAGATATAGTAGGACCATTACCAGTTTCTAATAGAGGCAATCAGTATATACTCACATTTCAAGATAATTTAACAAAATATAGCAAAGCCATCCCTATACCAAATCAGGAAGCCAATACGGTGGCGAAAAAATTTGCTAAAAAAATAGTTTGCGAATACGGAATACCGCAAACAATATTAACAGATCAAGGAACTAACTTTGTATCTGAAGTTTTTAAAGGAGTATGCAAAGTATTAAATATAAAAAAGATACAAACAACAGCCTACCACCCGCAATCCAACGGTGCGCTAGAGCGGAGCCACAAGACGTTGGCAGATTATCTAAAAAATTATGTAGGAAAGGATCAAGCGGATTGGGACGAATGGTTACCATACGCGATGTTCACATATAATACAACCCCACATACGGCGACTACCTATACCCCGTATGAATTAGTCTTCGGAAGATTAGCCGAAATGCCTACCTCTATCAAGCGCGAACCGCAACCTTTATATAACTACGATAACTATGCTACTGAATTACGCGAAAGAATCCGGACAGCTAACACGTTCGCGAAAGAGAATTTAACACGCGCGAAAGAACACGCAAAAGAATATTACGATAAAACGTCGCGACCGAGAAATTTCGACGAAGGAGACAAAGTATTACTATATGACGACGCGACGAGACGAGGACGGTCAAAGAAACTAGATAATTATTGGATCGGACCATACACTATAATAAAGCAGAAATCCGCGGAAAACTATATTATAAAGAAAGGAAAGAAAACAATTACGGTACACGCGAACCGATTGAAACACTTTAATGAATGAAAATTAAAAACTAAAGAGAGGAAAACGGTAGAACGAAATCATAAAATACTAGCGGATTACCTATAACATGTTATAAGTAAAGATTTTGCGAGGAAACGAACAGAAAGATCATCGAGAGCGAGCAAAGAGTTAGGAGGGTTACTTGTGCCTCACCAATAACCAGTTATTTAATAAAAGTCATACTTATACTCAAGAAGAACCTGATCTATACCTCAACCACCACCTTCCTTCCGCTTCCAAAGATAACCGGTAACCGGCTGACAAGCGCGGATTACCACAGTTCTATTCGATTTCTCGGAAGCGTTCGACATGGTTAATCACCGGCTCCTGTTAGCGAAACTCAGTAAATTCCATGTGTCCCGATCCGTCATACGTTGGTTCCACTCGTACCTCTTCTGTCGTCAGCAAGCGGTAGGTACGTGGACCAAAGGGAACACAGTCATCCTGGCGGACCGTGGAAAAAGAGGTCCCTCGAGGGTCGGTGCACGGACCACTTCTATTTATTATATTCATTAACGATCTACCGCGGGTCATTCGCTATTGTCAATATATGCTATATGCTGACGACTTCAAAATCTATTACCAATGCAAGCTCGGTGAGATAGCTGATGGTATACGCAAAGTGTCTGACGACGTCGCTGCCATAGAGAAGTGGGCAGTGGAAAATATGCTATGTCTAAATCTCAGTAAGACCAGTGTATCTATCATAGGGAGTCTGCAATTCAACCGGCGGTTAGACTACGCCTTAATGCCAAACATGGTATCGCAACACGCGATTCCCTAGGTTGATTCCTTCAGAGATCTTGGCATTACTTTTAATAGGACTCTCTAGTGGAACTCTCGGGTCTCGTTGGTTTTAAATCGAGTGTTTAAGTGCTTACACCAGCTTAAAGCATGTAAGGAGTTACTGACCGTTCCTCTAAGAAGGCAGCTCGTCACCTCGTTAATATTCCCCCATTTTGACTATTGTTGTGCTGTCTACTCCGACCTACCGGGTATATTAAACACTAAATTACAGCGGGCCCTAAATGCGTGCGTCCGCTTTATCTTTGACCTAAGGAGGGACGAGCACATAACTCCTTACCTAAATAGACTCGGGTGGCTCATGATCTCCAACAGGAGTCACTACTCCATTTACTGCATGCTTTTCTCTATCTTGAATTCCTACCTACCTACTCGAAAACTTTGCTTTCCGCTCAAATGTATGTCAGCGGGATATGCGTGCACATGCGTTGGACCAGCATATACCTCAATGCCGCACGACCGCTTATGCTAGGTCCTTCACGGCTGTGGCTTGTTCCTACTGGAACAATCTGCCAACTGAGATACGCGAAACCCCATCCATCGTTAGCTTCAGAGTCAGGTTGTTTAATCATCTTTTGTCTGCGCAGCAAAACCCCTGATCTCCACCCGAGCTTCTACAGTAAATGCCTAATGAGTGTGCACTCATTACTTATTACTTACGTCCACTACTGTCATTGTTTTGTTTTGTTTTACTTTTATTTTATCTTTATTTTATTTTGGTAAATGTTTACTTTAGGGGAGCCCGCTTCGATGACCTTGACCTTGACATATGTTGTCAAGGTTACTCTCCTGAGTGACCTTCAAGAGGTTTTAGCCGTCGCTTATTATTGTTTACAAAGTTATTAATTATTAAAAATAGAACATTTGCCAAATGAATATCTTAGTTTTCTGTATCTTAGGAGCGGAAAGAGACCGTTTGTTTTTATTGTTCCTATGTCGAACTGTGTAGATCCGAATAGAATTCACACACAACACACTAGACGATTGTGGCATTAAGATATCAAATACCTCGCTTTGGCGTACGTGAATATCATTATAAACATAAATTAGTAGAATTTATTTTCAAACGGCAATATATTTACGCAGATTATATTGATAAATTCTTTGAAGTTATGGTATATTTTTACGCATTATATCAATATAATTAAGAATAGATTTACTTCTTAATCTTGTATCATTTACAATTTACAAAACCAAGACCCACCCCACCCAAAAACAGTGTTCATATGTCTAATTTCTCCACAAATCACTGAATCTGCTTGCAACATTGACCCCCCCCCCCTCCCTACCACCCGAAGGTGGGGGTAGGTCTTACGTTGTGAGCAGAAAGGTGTTTTACAATAAAAGCTATTTAATAGGGAAAAGTGAAAAAAATAACTGTGTGTCTGTATAAAGGGTGTCCCATTTAAGTAAGGCCACCTTAATATCTCTCAAGGTTATTGCGATAAAAAAAATCTTAGTTACGTAATTTTAATTGCATCAATGGACCAATATCTGTTAAGAATATTTTTTCTTCAAGGTCATTTTTTGCAAAGTTATCAAGGTCATCGGTGTTTTTTGACACATAACTACATTTTTTTTTTTATTACATGACCTTGATAACTTTGCAAAAAATGACCTTGTGGAAAAAAAATTCTTAGCAGATATTGTTCCAGTAATGCCATTAACATTACGTAACTAACAAGGGGACATTACGGCCTCGGAAATTGACTTCGGGATGAGACTTTGCAGGTTTGTAGTCTACCTTTAGACAATTAGATTTGCAAAGTAAGAGCGCGCACGAGTCATAAACTTTCGAGAAAAATGGCTTTAAAGTTTTACGTGTAGGACGTATACCGGTCACTTTGAACACCATCCAAGAACAGCGAAATGGCCGAGTTGTAGCGAACTCGCTTGCAGCGCGGGCGGTCCGTGTTCGATCCCTGATTGTGGAAACTTTTGTTTTTTATTTCAATTCTTTAAAAAGTTATAAAAACTGTGAAATAAAGTTAATGACATTCTAATATGAAGAATTTAATCATATATAATTTTTTCCATTAATGAAATGACTGTTACTGTTAATTACTGACTCTTGAAGAGGACAAACAAAGCCTGAATTATATGACGAAATCTTTCAGGATGACGAGAAATCACCTACTTGCACAATTAAAGTGATTCCTTCAAAATGTACTCCACTTGTTCAACCTTGCGATGTCTATTTTTATGGACAAGTAAAAAATTTAATAAAACGAATACAGAATTGCGCTTATCTGATTGAAAATAATAGAGAAATAAATTCCCGTGAGGACTGCATAAAAATACAATCCATAGTGCATCATCAATTATCATCGACAATTTTTAATGAAATGATCCGGTATGCCTGGTACGCTTCCAAGCTCTCTGACGAAAGAGAAATTTTCAGGAATGTAAATGAAGTATGTTTTCCGGTAGAACTTTTAAAAAAGGGTTGTTAATGTGAACAATCTTCCTTCATAAATTGTGCGAGATGTAATAATATTTTTTGTTTTCAATGTTTCTATGACAATTATCATTCAGGATCTTGCATATAAAATTAAAAATTTGAAAAAGAAAGACGATATTCCCGAAATTTCATTAATAGAAAAAATTATGTATAATTAAATTCTTCATATTAGTATGTCATTAACTTTATTTCACAGTTTTTATAATTTTTTAAAGAATTGAAAAAAAACAAAAGTTTCCACAGGCAGGGACCGAACACGGACCGCCCGCGCCGCAAGCGAGTTCGCTACAACTCGACCATTTCGCTGTTCTTGGATGCCAAGTTCAATATTTTGCAAACTTCTTTCGTTAATAACTTTGTAAACAATAACGAGGACGGCTAAAACCACTTGGTCATTCAAAAGAGTGACCTTCAAGTGGTTTTTCAAGGTCAAGGTCATCAGAGAGGGCTCCCCTAAAGTAAACATTTACCCAAAATATTTCATCCTTGTACAATATAAAACGTTTTAAGTAGATGATATAGGCCGGTTCTGGACCACTGGGCGAGGGGGGTGCGGTGATGCGGGGGGATTCGACTCCAGCGAAGGGGGGGGGGGCGAGAGCCGTGACTCGAAGAGGGGGGGGGATGACGCGATGCCGGATATTGACACCTGGCGATAAGAAGAAACGAATCGCAAGTTATGGTCGGTATCTTTCGATGCCACCTAAGACCATAGCGTGCATATTATTCGGAAATTTACACTATGACATACGCTGGTCGAAATGATTACGTTTGAACAAAGCAAATTTTATCGCCCCTTCGAGCGCTATACTTCACAGCGTTTTCTATAGCGATAGAAAGAAACGAATCGCATAGTTTATGTTCTCGGTATCTTTCGATGCCACCTAAGACCATAGCGTGCATATTAGGAAGTTTACATTACACGTTCAAATGATTACGTTTGACCAAAGCAAATTTTATCGCCCCTTCGAGCGCGCAGCGTTCCTTTCATTCATCTTATTCGAAAAACATTTTTTCCATAATATAGTCTAGTGTTCGTGACGATCCTCGGGCCATATAAAAAACATTTACCGAGTTTTAACGGCCAAGTCAAAGCTAACTCGACGAAACGAATATCTCGAGTGGATGCGACGAAGCCGGATATTGATACCTAGCGATATGAAGAAACGAATCGCATGTTATGGTCGGTATCCGATGCCACCGTAAGACCATAGCGAGCATATTATTAAGAAGTTTACATTACACGTTCGAATGATTACGTTTGACCAAAGCAAATTTTATCGCCCCTTCGAGCGCGCAGCGTTCTCTTCATTAGTCGAGAAACCGCCGTCCTTATTAGTCCTACGGCTAAGATCGGTTGGAAAAACATTTTTTCCGTAATATAGTCTAGTGTTCGTGACGAACGGTATCCTCGCAAGATGGATAATATAAAAAACATTTACCGAGTTTTAACGGCCAAGTCAAAGCTAACGCGTACTCGAAACGAATATCTCGAGTGGATGCACGAGTGCGACGAGGCCCTAGGAAATATCATCGCGTATTTGCGAAACGAAACGGACAACTTGTCGATCGGTACGAAACGTTGCATAACATCGATAATCACGCGGCTGACATGTGCAAAAGTTTTGATGCAAAAACGCTTTTCGCGAGTGGGCAGAGGCTTGTACGAGACGAATCGTGGTGCGAGAGCGTCCTCCCTTACTTGGGAGAACATCGAGTCGGCCTTTGAAAATCGAATTCTCACGGGCGCCGTCATTAACATCGAACACATCGATACGCGACAATTTCTTAAAGACGCGCGTCGCATGGTGACGAGTCGGGTTACGGACGCCATCAACGCACACAATTGTATTAAAGTCAACGCGATATTGGAAGCGGAGTTCATGTCGAATGGGAACACCGACGTTAAAAGTTTCAATACGCGTAATCGCGAGGTCTGCGCGACATCGAATTTACGCCGATGGTACACGGAGGATGTGATAGAGCCGATCTTGACGGCTATGGAAGAATTTCAAGAGCGCGACAGTGGGTGGGCGCTAACCAAAATATTGTGCATGATGGTAAACGTTAACAAGTACCAGCCCATGCACGCGGGATGCAACATTTCGATACCGCGAGGACTGGCACTGAAGAAAGCGATCGTCAACGTAAAGTGCAACGGCGTCGACGACAACGCTTGCTTCTTCCGTTCGGTTGTAGCGAGCCTATATCCGGCTAGACATCACGTGGACAGAGAATCTTCTTATCCGCATTACTCCGACGTACTTAACACCGACGGCTTTCAACTGCCCATGACGCTTAAGCAAATTGTGAAATTTGAGCGTCGCAACGACGTTTCCGTTAACGTATACGGTTGGAGCGAGAGTCTCTGCGAGCCGCTACATCTGACTTCGAGAAAACGAGAAAGACACGCGAACCTGCTTCTCCTTGAAACATCGACTCGGAATCATTTCGTGTGCATAAGGAATCTCTCAAGATTGGTCTCCAGACAGATTAACGGTAGAGAGCATAGAAAATATATTTGCGATCGGTAAGTTAGAGATCTATCTTTTATTCTCCGTATAAAAGTAACTATCGCGATAGGATTTAATGATTGAACTTTTTTTTTTAGATGTCTCCATTACTTCATATCGGAGGAAAAATTGAAGGCCCACACCGTCGATTGCCAACGAATCAACGATTGCGCGATAACGCTTCCCACGAACGATGACAACTACTTACGCTTTGAAAATTTTTCGCGCAAGGAACGCATTCCCTTCATAATTTACGCGGATATCGAGTGCTTGCTCGCGAACGTTAATACGGGTGAAGATCAACGACGCACGCAACCCTATCAGCATCACCGCGCGTACAGTGTAGGATATTACTTACATTGCTCGTACGACGCGTCATTGTGTAAATATCGATCGTATCGCGACGAATCCGACTGCATCGAGTGGTTCGTGAAAGAGATGCGCGAGTTAGGACATCGACTCGATTCAATTTTTCGAAAAGTTATTCCGATCCACCATTTGTCACATTTGCGAGAACTCTTTTCTCGACGAGACCAAAGTACGCGATCATTGTCATCTTTCGGGTGCATATAGAGGTCCGGCGCACTCGAGTTGTAATTTGAATTACAAGATACCGTTCACGGTACCGGTGGTCTTTCACAATTTGTCAGGTTACGACGCGCACTTTGTCATAAAGAAACTCGCCACCGCGTTCAATGGTAAGGTAGACCTACTACCAATAACCAAAGAAAAGTACATCTCTTTCACGAAACACATGGACGAAACGCGTAGAAAAGTAGAAGAAACGGGTGGAGAGAACGTTCGTAAGATGGATAAGAAGAGCGAGGCTATGCAATACATCAAATTTAGATTCATAGATTCGTTTAAATTTCTCAGCTCTAGTCTCGACAAATTAGCTTCTTATCTCGAGAAAGATAAATTAAAAAATTTAAGAACGCAATTTCATTCGCTCAGCAACGACGACTTCGATCTTCTTACCAGGAAGGGCATTTTTCCATACGACTACGTAACGTCTTATGATAAATTAAGCGAGACGCGTTTACCAGATTTTTACAACCGCGTTTTACAACCGATTGAACGATAGCGACATATCCGATACCGATTACGCGCACGCCGTTAACGTTTGGACGCGCTTCCACACCGAAACGTTGGGACAGTACAGCGACTTGTACTTAAAAATTGACGTGATGCTACTAGCCGATATTTTTGAGAATTTCCGAAACGATTGCATCGAAAGCTACAAGCTAGATCCGGCTCACTACTTTACTCTTCCGGGCTTCGCGTGGGACGTAATGCTAAAATATACAAAAATTACACTCACTCTGTTGACGGATATAGATATGTATATGTTCGTCGAGCGAGGGATACGCGGCGGGCTGAGTCAGTGTTCTCACAGATACTCGCACGCAAACAACAAATATATGACAACGTACGATCCGTCGAAACCTTCCACGTACCTCATGTACTTCGACGTAAACAATTTATACGGTTGGGCGATGTCGCAGCCTCTTCCGCACGGGGCATTCCAATGGATCGAGGGGCGATCTTTGCTCGAGTTCGATGTAAATTCGGTTTCGGAGGACGGACCCGTAGGATATATCTTAGAGGTTGATTTGGAATATCCGCGCGAGCTTCACGATTCGCACGTCGATCTTCCGTTTTGCCCTCTTCAAGATACGCCACCGGGTAAACGCGGTCAAAAATTACTCGTTACGGTAAACCCTAAGGAACGATACGTGATACACTATCGTTATCTGCAACAGTGCTTGAGACACGGCTTAAAGTTGACGAAGATTCATCGTATTTTAGAATTCCAGCAGTCGTGCTGGTTGCGCAAGTACATCGACTTAAACACTCAATTTCGTACTCGCGCGACTAACGATTTTCAAAAAAATTTATTCAAACTAATGAATAACGCGGTGTTCGGTAAAACGATGGAGAACGTGCGCAATCATAGGGACGTGAAACTGGTTACGCGGTGGGATGGACGATTCGGTGCGGAAGCGTTGATCGCGAAACCTAATTTTCATAGCCGTACGATATTTTCGGAAGATGTAGTAGCGATAGAATTGAGTAAGTTAAATATTAAATTGTGCAAGCCGGCGTACGTAGGAATGTGTATCTTGGACATATCGAAAGTATGTCTGTACGATTTTCACTACGGTTACATACAATCGCGTCTCCCCGGTAAGTCTAAAATTATGTACACCGATACGGATAGTTTGATTTACGAGCTCGAATGCGACGATGCTTACGAGGAGATAATAAGGCGAGACATAGATCGCTTCGACACCAGCGACTACGCCGAAAATAATCCGTATCGTATACCGCGAGCGAATAAAAAAGTTTTAGGTATGATGAAGGATGAAAATAATGGCGCGATTATGTCCGAATTCGTTGGCCTGAGAGCGAAAATGTACGCCTTCCGTGTAAGTAATTGCGAAGGAGTAAGCGACAGCATTACGAAGAAAATCAAAGGTGTAAAGAGGAACGTAACGACTAAGAGTATAGAGTTCGACGATTATCTTCGATGTTTGAACGACAAAGTGGAAAAGATAATCATTCAAAATCGAATCGCGTCCGAGCGGCACAACGTTTACACGATCCGCGAGCGAAAACTAGCGCTTAGCCCGCACGACGATAAGCGATTCATCGTACCCGGCTCCACTCGTACGCTTCCGTGGGGACATTACGCTATTGATAGATACATACATGGAGGAATAAAATAACCAGCAAATGGGCGGCTGGGGCCACCCCAACGAAACAGCCTTGCTGTTTCGTACTAGGCACGACCGCGACAATGATTCGCACAAGAAGTCGGCTCGCTGCGCTCGCCTATCCCTTTTTTTTTTTTCTTATTTCTACTCAAATAAGGAACTCCCTGCGGTCGTGCCTAAAAATAAGACCCACCTCAACCTAGTTTTAAAACACCTTTGTGCTCGCGACATAGACCCAGCCCCAACCGGATCACCTTTATTTTTAATTTATTTAGTGTAAAATACCTTTTGTTTAAACCACCTTTCTGCTCGCGACATAGACCCACCCCCACCCGAACCACTTTTATTTTTTATTTTTATTTTTTCTACGAAATACTTTTTATTTAAACACCCCTTTCTCCTCGCGACATAGACACATCCCCACCCGAACCACTTTTATTTTTTATTTTTTTTTTTTCTGCGAAATACTTTTTATTGAAACACCCCTTTTCTGCTCGCGACCTAGACACATCCCCACCCGAACCACTTTTATTTTTTATTTTTTTTTTTTTTCGAAATACTTTTTATTTAAACACTCTTTTCTCCTCGCGACATAGACACATCCCCACCCGAACCACTTTTATTTTCTGTAAAATTTCTTTTATTAAAACACCCCTTTCTGCTCGCGACCTAGACACATCCCCACCCGAACCACTTTTATTTTTTATTTTTATTTTTTCTGCGAAATACTTTTTATTTAAACACCCCTTTCGCCTCGCGACATAGACACATCCCCACCCGAACCACTTTTATTTTTTATTTTTATTTTTTCTGCGAAATACTTTTTATTTAAACACCCCTTTCTCCTCGCGACATAGACACATCCCCACCCGAACCACTTTTATTTTCTGTAAAATTTCTTTTATTAAAACACCCCTTTTCTGCTCGCGACCTAGACACATCCCCACCCGAACCACTTTTATTTTCTGTAAAATTACTTTTATTAAAACACCCCTTTCTGCTCGCGACCTAGACACATCCCCACCCGAACCACTTTTATTTTTTATATTTATTTTTTCTGCGAAATACTTTTTATTTAAACACCCCTTTCTCCTCGCGACATAGACACATCCCCACCCGAACCACTTTTATTTTTTATTTTTTTTTTTTTTCGAAATACTTTTTATTTAAACACCCCTTTCTCCTCGCGACATAGACACATCCCCACCCGAACCACTTTTATTTTTTATTTTTTTTTTTTTTCGAAATACTTTTTATTTAAACACTCTTTTCTCCTCGCGACATAGACACATCCCCACCCGAACCACTTTTATTTTCTGTAAAATTTCTTTTATTAAAACACCCCTTTCTGCTCGCGACCTAGACACATCCCCACCCGAACCACTTTTATTTTTTATTTTTATTTTTTCTGCGAAATACTTTTTATTTAAACACCCCTTTCGCCTCGCGACATAGACACATCCCCACCCGAACCACTTTTATTTTTTATTTTTATTTTTTCTGCGAAATACTTTTTATTTAAACACCCCTTTCTCCTCGCGACATAGACACATCCTCACCCGGACCACTTTTATTTTTCTTTCGTTTTCTGTAAAATTCATTTTCTTAGGTTATACATTCAATTTATATATGAATTACACGATATGAAAGAGGTCAATTTGCAATAAAAATTTTTGTTTTTTTAAAGGTTAACATTTGAATATCAATAGATATTAAAATAAGGAGCTCCCTGCGGTCGTGCCTAAAAAGTTAAAAAACTTTTTTTTAAATAGGTGATATATTACATGCCTTATATAATGAGTATAGATTATTACAACATAACTAAAGTTTTTGTATAAATTCCAACCTTATCCGTTCAGTCTTTTAGGTGTCAGAATGGATACAAATGTTCGTCATGTTGTTTTATTTCGCTGAAAAATTTTGGAAAAATTTATACTTTTAGTTGTTACTATTTCATATACTTTTGTAACGTTTTAATTGTTTCTCTTTCATGATAGATTTTTTATGAATTTTTAAATATTTTAAATATTCGCCATGTCGGTAGTCGGATCAAATCGAAAATGTTAGTGGATTTATTTTAGGTATAATTGGATATTTCGTATAAATTTTAGTTTTATTCGTTCATCTGTTTAGTCGCTAAAACACATACATACATGCGCACGCAAAAACGCACACATACACACACACAAACACAAACATTCACAAGCGTACACGCTCATGTACACTTACCCAAACAAAATATGCGTAAGTTTATCATCTTATTTTTAAACGAAAATTTGTTTGAGACGTGTTTAGGAAATTTAATAGTCATAGTATATTTATAAACGTACTGTTTAATAAAAATATGGATTAATTAATCTTTTAATGTTCCTATTTTTTTTATATATATATATTTTTGATTTTTTTTTTATATATTTTATTTAAGTCAATTTATATAGTGTATAGTTTAAATTAAACAGCATAAGAAAAGCGTCAGTAATTATCGAAAAAAAAGAACCAATTTATTACATAGAAATAAGTGGAGTATATAAAAACGAGGAATTTCGATCGTTCAAACGGCGCGCCAAAAAGACGACAAGCGAACGAACGTTAATTGCGAAAAACACCGCGAGGAGCGCAACGAACTCGCACGTTCGGGTAGGCTCGGGTTCGTTCGACTTATTCCGCAATTTTAAATTTTCCAATATCGATCGATAGAAAATCATTTCGTTCTCAGACGTCGACGATTATTGAGGTAAGTTTCTTTGAAAATCTTTTCTAAATTCTTTCTTGGGAATAACGGAGTCGATTTAAATCATTCTGATTTTCAATATAACAGCTTATTTCGCGACGATTCAAAACGTAAGTCAAAATTTTCTGTAAGTAGCGAATTAATAGCGAAAGTTTGAAACATTAAAATCGGAGTCGCGAGGTGCCATTATCGTTCGATCTTCGGGTGTTTCATTATTCGTGAGCATTATTGTTCCTTGCCTTCCGACTTAATTATATAGATCGGAGTAATATTAAAACGAGTTAAGTATATTTAAGAGCAAATTTATTGTCGAATCTCTGAAAATATTTCGGAGCAGTATTCTGATTGCTTTAGAAGACATTATCCAGGACCGAACCGGTAAATAGTGGCACCCCAACCAGTAAAAAAAAATTCGAAAATTAATAATTGTAATACGAAATCGACTTCGGAATTCAGTTTTATTAAAATAAATTGTTTTAAATTATTTATGTGAAATTAGTCAATATTTATTTAACATATGATAATTATATTTTCATGTTAATTTCATCATTCCCGTTGTTAACGAAGAAAAGAAGAAAGTCTTTAGCAAGAATTTGCGAAATTTAAAAATATTATCAAAAAAAACGGAAAATTCAAGTGCTGTAAGTTTCATTTGAAAGTTTTATTATCAAAATTATTTAAATCTATACATATATATATATATATGGTCCTACACATTAATATACATACATAAATCATATGTTTATTTTAGATGAGTCAAAGTAACGACGAAATGGAGTATGGTAAGTATTATTCAATTACAATTATAAAAAAAAGGTATTACTATATGTAATTTGATATTTATAGAAAAAATTTATATTAATTCCAGATAATACAGAAAACTACACAAATAATTGTATAAATATAAACAATATGCAAAATTCGCAATTAAATAAAATGTTAGCAACGTTATTAGAAGAAAGAGAAATCCAACGGAAACAAATATCAGCGCAGCAGGAACAAATTAATAAATTATTACTGCTGCAACAGCAGCAGCAGCAACAACCACAGCTGCAACAACAACAGCAGGAGCAACAACAACAGCAGGAGCAACAACAACAGCAGGAGCAACAACAACAGCAACTACAAGGACAACAACAACAACAGCAGCAACATGAACAAAATATGCGTAAGTGTGTTATCTCATTTTTAAACATTATAAAATTAATGATTTTTATTATTATAATTCTTTTCTTTTATTAAACTATTCATTAATACAAAATATTTATTGTTTGTTTAGATCCTCGAAGACAGAAGCACCGTGCCGGGCAGAGAGTTCGAAGATTTTATGAAGACCGTGAGAGACGCCGGCGAAGTCATGGTTTCAATAGTTATTTAATAGACATGTATAGAAAGGCTTCGTACTTTAAACCAAAAAGACAAAAATAATTAAATTTTAACTACATATTAAATAATAATTTATTATTAATAAAATAAATAAATCATAACTTAAATATATTTTAATTTAATGTATATTTTTATAAAAATATATTCTTATAATGGCTTAACTTAATAATAAAAAGTCGAATTACCTTTATTTATTTCCCAAAAACACACTTTTATTTTGAAACCCCTTTTTCTTCACGACACAGACTCACGACCACTCAGATCATTTTTAATTTATTTTCATCCATCGTAAAATCGTATTTATTTTAAAACATCTTTCTACTTCCGAAATTAACCTCCTTTCACCCGAATCACTTTAATTTTCATTCGTTTTCGTAAAAGAATTTTTATTTCGGAGCACATTTTTGCTAACAATTTAGACTTTCTCCTATCCAGATCACTCTATTTTTTATTCTTTTTGTATAAAATACCTTTTATTAATTGTTTAAATATTATTAAAAACATTACATATTCCTAAAATCTTTGAAATGATAGTTTTATAAAGCGTGAAACAAAACTTTTTTATAATAAAAGTTATATTGAATAAAACGAATAAAAAATAAAGTGATCCGGGTAGAAGAAGGCCTACGTTGCTAGCAAAAATGTGATCCGAAATAAAAGTTCTTTTACGAAAACGAATGAAAATTAAAAGTGATTCGGGTGAAAGGAGGTTAATTTCGGAAGTAGAAAGATGTTTTAAAATAAATACGATTTTACGATGGATGAAAATAAATTAAAAATGATCTGAGTGGTCGTGAGTCTGTGTCGTGAGGAAAAAGGGGTTTCAAAATAAAAGTGTGTTTTTGGGAAATAAATAAAGGTAATTCGATTTTTTATTATTAAGTTAAGCCATTATAAGAATATATTTTTATAAAAGTATACATTAAATTAAAATATATTTAAGTTATAATTTATTTATTTTATTAATAATAAATTATTATTTAAAATGTAGTTAAAATTTAATTATTTTTGTCTTTTTGGTTTAAAGTACGAAGCCTTTCTATACATGTCTATTAAATAACTATTGAAACCATGACTTCGCCGGCGTCTCTCACGGTCTTCATAAAATCTCCGAACTCTCTGCCCGGCACGGTGTTTCTGTCTTCGAGGATCTAAACAAACAATAAATATTTTGTATTAATGAATAGTTTAATAAAAGAAAAGAATTATAATAATAAAAATCATTAATTTTATAATGTTTAAAAATGAGATAACACACTTACGCATATTTTGTTCATGTTGCTGCTGTTGTTGTTGTTGTCCTTGTAGTTGCTGTTGTTGTTGCTCCTGCTGTTGTTGTTGCAGCTGTGGTTGTTGCTGCTGCTGCTGTTGCAGCAGTAATAATTTATTAATTTGTTCCTGCTGCGCTGATATTTGTTTCCGTTGGATTTCTCTTTCTTCTAATAACGTTGCTAACATTTTATTTAATTGCGAATTTTGCATATTGTTTATATTTCTACAATTATTTGTGTAGTTTTCTGTATTATCTGGAATTAATATAAATTTTTTCTATAAATATCAAATTACATATAGTAATACCTTTTTTTTATAATTGTAATTGAATAATACTTACCATACTCCATTTCGTCGTTACTTTGACTCATCTAAAATAAACATATGATTTATGTATGTATATTAATGTGTAGGACCATATATATATATACATATATATGTATAGATTTAAATAATTTTGATAATAAAACTTTCAAATGAAACTTACAGCACTTGAATTTTCCGTTTTTTTTGATAATATTTTTTAATTTCGCAAATTCTTGCTAAAGACTTTCTTCTTTTCTTCGTTAACAACGGGAATGATGAAATTAACATGAAAATATAATTATCATATGTTAAATAAATACTGACTAATTTCACATAAATAATTTAAAACAATTTATTTTAATAAAACTGAATTCCGAAGTCGATTTCGTATTACAATTATTAATTTTCGAATTTTTTTTTTACTGGTTGGGGTGCCACTATTTACCGGTTCGGTCCTGGATAATGTCTTCTAAAGCAATCTGAATACTGCTCCGAAATATTTTCAGAGATTCGACAATAAATTTGCTCTTAAATATACTTAACTCGTTTTAATATTACTCCGATCTATATAATTAAGTCGGAAGGCAAGGAACAATAATGCTCACGAATAATGAAACACCCGAAGATCGAACGATAATGGCACCTCGCGACTCCGATTTTAATGTTTCGAACTTTCGCTATTAATTCGCTACTTACAGAAAATTTTGACTTACGTTTTGAATCGTCGCGAAATAAGCTGTTATATTGAAAATCAGAATGATTTAAATCGACTCCGTTATTCCCAAGAAAGAATTTAGAAAAGATTTTCAAAGAAACTTACCTCAATAATCGTCGACGTCTGAGAACGAAATGATTCTCTATCGATCGATATTGGAAAATTCAAAATTGCGGAATAAGCCGAACGAACCCGAGCCTACCCGAACGTGCGAGTTCGTTGCGCTCCTCGCGATTTCTTTCGCAATTAACGTTCCTTCGCTTGTCGTCTTTTTGGCGCGCCGTTTGAACGATCGAAATTTCTCGCTTTTATATACTCCACTTACTTTTATGTAATAAATTGGTTCTCTCTTTTCGATATACGCTGACGCTTTTCTTATGTTGTTTTTATAATTCGTCATCGATTTTTTATTGCTCATAGTTATCTGTTACTAAATATTTTTACGAAATTTGTCGACTAAACGTTATGCTGATATGTCAATCTCGTAATTCATCAGCGTCTCATACATATTTGTTTCTTTTCTTTCTTTGGAGAATAATAATAAATAATTAACGATTTGTATTAATTAATTTTTATTATTCTCCAAAGAAAGAAAAGAAACAAATATGTATGAGACGCTGATGAATTACGAGATTGACATATCAGCATAACGTTTAGTCGACAAATTTCGTAAAAATATTTAGTAACAGATAACTATGAGCAATAAAAAATCGATGACGAATTATAAAAACAACATAAGAAAAGCGTCAGCGTATATCGAAAAGAGAGAACCAATTTATTACATAAAAGTAAGTGGAATATATAAAAGCGAGAAATTTCGATCGTTCAAACGGCGCGCCAAAAAGACGACAAGCGAATGAACGTTAATTGCGAAAGACATCGCGAGGAGCGCAACGAACTCGCACGTTCGGGTAGGCTCGTGTTCGTTCGGCTTATTCCGCAATTTTGAATTTTCCAATATCGATCGATAGAAAATCATTTCGTTCTCAGACGTCGACGATTATTGAGGTAAGTTTCTTTGAAAATCTTTTCTAAATTCTTTCTTGGGAATAACGGAGTCGATTTAAATCATTCTGATTTTCAATATAACAGTTTATTTCGCGACGATTCAAAACGTAAGTCAAAATTTTCTGTAAGTAGCGAATTAATAGCGAAAGTTTGAAACATTAAAATAGGAGTCGCGAGGTGCCATTATCGTTCGATCTTCGGGTGTTTCATTATTCGTGAGCATTATTGTTCCTTGCCTTCCGACTTAATTATATAGATCGGAGTAATATTAAAACGAGTTAAGTATATTTAAGAGCAAATTTATTGTCGAATCTCTGAAAATATTTCGGAGCAGTATTCAGATTGCTTTAGAAGACATTATCCAGGACCGAACCGGTAAATAGTGGCACCCCAACCAGTAAAAAAAAAATTCGAAAATTAATAATTGTAATACGAAATCGACTTCGGAATTCAGTTTTATTAAAATAAATTGTTTTAAATTATTTATGTGAAATTAGTCAGTATTTATTTAACATATGATAATTATATTTTCATGTTAATTTCATCATTCCCGTTGTTAACGAAGAAAAGAAGAAAGTCTTTAGCAAGAATTTGCGAAATTTAAAAATATTATCAAAAAAAACGGAAAATTCAAGTGCTCTAAGTTTCATTTGAAAGTTTTATTATCAAAATTATTTAAATCTATACATATATATATATATATATATATGGTCCTACACATTAATATACATACATAAATCATATGTTTATTTTAGATGGGTCAAAGTAACGACGAAATGGAGTATGGTAAGTATTATTCAATTACAATTATAAAAAAAAGGTATTACTATATGTAATTTGATATTTATAGAAAAAATTTATATTAATTCCAGATAATACAGAAAACTACACAAATAATTGTATAAATATAAACAATATGCAAAATTCGCAATTAAATAAAATGTTAGCAACGTTATTAGAAGAAAGAGAAATCCAACGGAAACAAATATCAGCGCAGCAGGAACAAATTAATAAATTATTACTGCTGCAACAGCAGCAGCAGCAACAACCACAGCTGCAACAACAACAGCAGGAGCAACAACAACAGCAGCAGCAGCAGCATCAGCTGCAACAGCAACAACAGCAACTACAAGGACAACAACAACAACAGCAACTACAAGGACAACAACAACAACAGCAGCAACATGAACAAAATATGCGTAAGTGTGTTATCTCATTTTTAAACATTATAAAATTAATGATTTTTATTATTATAATTCTTTTCTTTTATTAAACTATTCATTAATACAAAATATTTATTGTTTGTTTAGATCCTCGAAGACAGAAGCACCGTGCCGGGCAGAGAGTTCGAAGATTTTATGAAGACCGTGAGAGACGCCGGCGAAGTCATGGTTTCAATAGTTATTTAATAGACATGTATAGAAAGGCTTCGTACTTTAAACCAAAAAGACAAAAATAATTAAATTTTAACTACATATTAAATAATAATTTATTATTAATAAAATAAATAAATCATAACTTAAATATATTTTAATTTAATGTATATTTTTATAAAAATATATTCTTATAATGGCTTAACTTAATAATAAAAAGTCGAATTACCTTTATTTATTTCCCAAAAACACACTTTTATTTTGAAACCCCTTTTTCTTCACGACACAGACTCACGACCACTCAGATCATTTTTAATTTATTTTCATCCATCGTAAAATCGTATTTATTTTAAAACATCTTTCTACTTCCGAAATTAACCTCCTTTCACCCGAATCACTTTAATTTTCATTCGTTTTCGTAAAAGAATTTTTATTTCGGAGCACATTTTTGCTAACAATTTAGACTTTCTCCTATCCAGATCACTCTATTTTTTATTCTTTTTGTATAAAATACCTTTTATTAATTGTTTAAATATTATTAAAAACATTACATATTTCTAAAATCTTTGAAATGATAGTTTTATAAAGCGTGAAACAAAACTTTTTTATAATAAAAGTTATATTGAATAAAACGAATAAAAAATAAAGTGATCCGGGTAGAAGAAGGCCTACGTTGCTAGCAAAAATGTGATCCGAAATAAAAGTTTTTTTACGAAAACGAATGAAAATTAAAAGTGATTCGGGTGAAAGGAGGTTAATTTCGGAAGTAGAAAGATGTTTTAAAATAAATACGATTTTACGATGGATGAAAATAAATTAAAAATGATCTGAGTGGTCGTGAGTCTGTGTCGTGAGGAAAAAGGGGTTTCAAAATAAAAGTGTGTTTTTGGGAAATAAATAAAGGTAATTCGATTTTTTATTATTAAGTTAAGCCATTATAAGAATATATTTTTATAAAAGTATACATTAAATTAAAATATATTTAAGTTATAATTTATTTATTTTATTAATAATAAATTATTATTTAATATGTAGTTAAAATTTAATTATTTTTGTCTTTTTGGTTTAAAGTACGAAGCCTTTCTATACATGTCTATTAAATAACTATTGAAACCATGACTTCGCCGGCGTCTCTCACGGTCTTCATAAAATCTTCGAACTCTCTGCCCGGCACGGTGCTTCTGTCTTCGAGGATCTAAACAAACAATAAATATTTTGTATTAATGAATAGTTTAATAAAAGAAAAGAATTATAATAATAAAAATCATTAATTTTATAATGTTTAAAAATGAGATAACACACTTACGCATATTTTGTTCATGTTGCTGCTGTTGTTGTTGTTGTCCTTGTTGTTGCTGTTGTTGTTGCTCCTGCTGTTGTTGTTGCTCCTGTTGTTGTTGTTGCAGCTGTGGTTGTTGCTGCTGCTGCTGTTGCAGCAGTAATAATTTATTAATTTGTTCCTGCTGCGTTGATATTTGTTTCCGTTGGATTTCTCTTTCTTCTAATAACGTTGCTAACATTTTATTTAATTGCGAATTTTGCATATTGTTTATATTTCTACAATTATTTGTGTAGTTTTCTGTATTATCTGGAATTAATATAAATTTTTTCTATAAATATCAAATTACATATAGTAATACCTTTTTTTTATAATTGTAATTGAATAATACTTACCATACTCCATTTCGTCGTTACTTTGACTCATCTAAAATAAACATATGATTTATGTATGTATATTAATGTGTAGGACCATATATATATATATATGTATAGATTTAAATAATTTTGATAATAAAACTTTCAAATGAAACTTACAGCACTTGAATTTTCCGTTTTTTTTGATAATATTTTTAAATTTCGCAAATTCTTGCTAAAGACTTTCTTCTTTTCTTCGTTAACAACGGGAATGATGAAATTAACATGAAAATATAATTATCATATGTTAAATAAATACTGACTAATTTCACATAAATAATTTAAAACAATTTATTTTAATAAAACTGAATTCCGAAGTCGATTTCGTATTACAATTATTAATTTTCGAATTTTTTTTTTACTGGTTGGGGTGCCACTATTTACCGGTTCGGTCCTGGATAATGTCTTCTAAAGCAATCTGAATACTGCTCCGAAATATTTTCAGAGATTCGACAATAAATTTGCTCTTAAATATACTTAACTCGTTTTAATATTACTCCGATCTATATAATTAAGTCGGAAGGCAAGGAACAATAATGCTCACGAATAATGAAACACCCGAAGATCGAACGATAATGGCACCTCGCGACTCCTATTTTAATGTTTCAAACTTTCGCTATTAATTCGCTACTTACAGAAAATTTTGACTTACGTTTTGAATCGTCGCGAAATAAACTGTTATATTGAAAATCAGAATGATTTAAATCGACTCCGTTATTCCCAAGAAAGAATTTAGAAAAGATTTTCAAAGAAACTTACCTCAATAATCGTCGACGTCTGAGAACGAAATGATTTTCTATCGATCGATATTGGAAAATTCAAAATTGCGGAATAAGCCGAACGAACCCGAGCCTACCCGAACGTGCGAGTTCGTTGCGTTCCTCGCGATTTCTTTCGCAATTAACGTTCCTTCGTTTGTCGTCTTTTTGGCGCGCCGTTTGAACGATCGAAATTTCTCGCTTTTATATACTCCACTTACTTTTATGTAATAAATTGGTTCTCTCTTTTCGATATACGTTGACGTTTTTTGGTTGATTGTAAAATAATTTTTAGTTAATTTAGGTTGGGTTTTTTAACTTCTTCATAAAATTACAAGATTAATAAATGGTTAAATCGTTGGTCTGAGTATCTTCAATTTTTTTTTTAAAGTTATTTGATCCGTAAATTTTTATACGGGGTTTTTAAGTGGCCAACTATAAGAATTTTAGTATTTATTACTCTTGTAATTTTATGGGGTAGTTAGAATAAATCAGTTTTTTAATAATAACATATAACACATAAGTGTGAATGTGTTAAATGTTAGTACTTTAATAAATAGATCATGAATATTTTTAAGAAAACAATTGATCATATAAAGTAAGCAAGCCAATAGATGGACAGGATCTAATAGTGGATGAGTTACAGGTTAATCGATATTCGGTAATATCGATGATTGTTTATTTTGTGGAGAAAAAGTTTTGTTGTTTAATAAAAGTAACATTTTTTAAGAAATTTTGTTTTTTATACGAAAAAGTATGTGCATGTTCATCATATTGTAAATGTCATGTATTTGTCGTTCGATTTGTATAAGCATCGGTTATTATGTTCATAAATTAATTGTAGGTTATAGTGTTTAACGAATATTTTTTTGTAGATACGGAGAGTAATAAATGAAAATATAAGCTTTGTCATTTAACAGTGATGTCGATAAAGCCATGAAAAAAATGTTACCCTGATTTTGACTGAATTGATAATAAGATGTTCTCTGTAGTAGTGCTTAAAAACTTGAAGTTTTCCTGTAAGTTACTTATATTATTAATAAATTATTTTATGATCATATATAGCGTTTTTATAATAATTTGTTATTACTTTCTTAATTGAAAAATAAAAGTCTATTTGTGTATCATGTATTGTTGAATAATTTTTTTCTATCATTGAAAGAATTAATTATAGAATTTGCATCAAATTTTTTTTTATTATTTGTGTGTTTTTGAATAGGTAAGAATGCTAGCCTGATTTAGAATCGGCAAGAATGTTAGCCTGACTTAGAGTCGGCAAGACTATTAATTTGATTTTGAGTCGGAAAAAAGGTTAGTTTCATAAGTTATTTATATTATTAACCAAATTACTTTATGATCACTTATAACGTTTTCATAATAATTTGCTACTATTTTCTTAGTTGAAAAACAAAAGTCTATTTGTGTGTCATATATTGTTGAACAAATTTCTTCTGGAGTTGAAAGAATTAATTGTAGATCTTTAATAAAATTTGTCAAATTCTTTGTTTTGTGATTTTTGTCATTTAATAAATTAATATTAAAATCTCCGACAATAATAATGTTATTAACTGTGCGTTGTATGTTTTTAGCCATTGTAATTGTTTCAGTTAACATTAATTTTAATTGACGTATTAATGCGTTTGGTATAATGTATAAGAATATTATTGCTGTATTTTGTACTAAAATGCCATCAACACAAATAACATTAAAAATGTAAAGTGGGCCGTCGCTGTAGTTAATGTAAAAAACAAACGCGCTTTCTTCTGTAACATAAAGATATTAAATCAATGATGCGTCGCATCTTTATGAACAACTTTTTATCAAACATCTAAAATTTCAAATTCCTCATTGGTTCTTTAGACTATGTTAAACATTGTTGACTTCATGAATTACACATTCTCCTTCAAACAATTTTACTAAAATAACAATCTCTGTAAAAAACCTTGTACAAAGTACGCGACGGCCCGCTTTTTTCGAAAACGTTAAATATAACATTTTGGTACACCTATCAATCCAGGTTCAATATTCAACATGTTTGTATAAATAATAAATAAGTTTAATTTTTCGAAGGTTATGCATATACAATTTTCAGATAATTTTTGAAAATTGTTTATGTGCAGTAAGAATAAAAGAATTTATTTTACTAATCTTTTTTCTAAAATTTAAACCCACCGGTACATTTATGATAACATTTAATTTATTAAACATTTTAATGAATTTATTCAATTTCTATTGTTTCCTAGTTCATAAATAACCGTATAACGTAGAATAATTCTTCTAGTATGATAACGACCTGAATCAAGTACATAGTTTATTTTCCTGCGCTAGAGTTGCTCCACCTCATGTTTCCAATTCAATTATTAAATACCAAAAAGTAGGCTTCGCAGGCTGCCAGGTTGTATTTTTTCATTTTTTAAAAAAAGCGGGCCGTCGCACAGTGGGACGAGCTATAGCAATAAATAAAAATGTCGAATGATTCGGAGGTAGTTGTAAGCGATTGAAAAGTAATTTGCAATGTTTGTAGCTTCATATGTCATTTGAAATTCATCATTATTTCATTTACATCAGGAAATATAAAACGTCAAAGTATCACTATTGAGGTTATATTCTGTCAAGTGCTATCTACGAGAATAATTCGCGTTTGCTAAATCGTTCTATATTTTTAAAGTAATGCAGAATTCTATAAGTTTGGCAAATAGATTATATTCTTAAAGATACGTAGATCACGAATATTGCAATAAAAAAGAATATATTGATTGTTATTACTTTAAAATTACAGTTTAAAAGCAGGGTTATTGTACGACACGAAATAAAATTTAATCATAACTTTAAATAAAGTTTTACAAAATCGTAGGCATATCACTCTTTTAAAAATGATTGTTTTATAATAGCACGACTTTCGACAACCTATTTACACAAGAAATTTCTGCCAACATCTGCCAACGGACGAAGAATTAACGATTTTCTGAGCCGCGTATACTACGTATTTTTGCTGTGAAGTATCGAAAATTGCGGCAAAAATAATTTTTTGTTTTTGAATGAATAAAATGCGTAGTATTATATTAATAAGCGTATATTCTATTAAAATATATAACATAAACGTACAAAATCAAATTTTTTAATAACAAATTATTTATAAATAAATAACACAAACTCAAATTTTTAAATAACGAATTAACAATCTTTCGGATTCAAAATATTCTATCTAAACATTTATACATGGAACTTTCATTGATTACTATCGTCTAAGGACTCATTTTTTAAATATTGCTCTATATCTTGGTCGTATCGAATTGAACTCTTGGACATCTTCCGAAAACTAGCTATATAAGGATCAGAAGTAATTATTAGATGATAAATGAGGTCTCTATTACTATTTATTCGAGATGATTTTCTAGTATGTTTAAGGCGACTTTTACGAATTTCTTTATGCCTGCCTCCTAATTTGATTTTGTACGTTTTGGTTATATATTTTAATAGAATATACGATTATTAATATAATAGTACGCATTTTATTCATTCAGAAACAAAAAATTATTTTTGCCGCATTTTCCTATCTTTCGTCCCACTGTGCGTCGCGTACTTTGTACAAGGTTTTTTACAGAGATTGTTATTTTAGTAAAATTGTTTGAAGGAGAATGTGTAATTCATGAAGTCAACAATGTTTAACATAGTCTAAAGAACCAATGAGGAATTTGAAATTTTAGATGTTTGATAAAAAGTTGTTCATAAAGATGCGACGCATCATTGATTTAATATCTTTATGTTACAGAAGAAAGCGCGTTTGTTTTTTACATTAACTACAGCGACGGCCCACTTTACATTTTTAATGTTATTTGTGTTGATTTTACATCATTTTGTTATAACAAATTCTTGTTTCAATTACAAAATAATCAATTAAATAACTATAAAAAAAATTTGGAAAGTTTAAAAAATTAAGTGTAAATCTATGTAAAAATGCGTATAAGTCTCACAAACCCTAACATCATGGTCCATTTAATTCTTTCTCAGGCATACTTTATGTCCATTCTCTTTTTTTTAACACTGGTGAGGTAGAAATGTACTGCCTTCCTTAATCTATCTCTTCTAATTATACATATCCCCAATGTTTCCTTAGATGCAATATCTCAGGGTATATCTCAAATTATAATATAATGATAAAATTGGTAAACTGGAATACTTCAACTGGTAGAACTCTTCTAAATTCTCTTGTATAACTAACAAGGGGACCACGCGATTTGGAAAATGAAGTTTGGCACGAAACTTCGTGTGGTTGTAGTAATGCCTTAGGGTGTTACTATGACAACCGGAAAAAATGCACTGGCCAGCCAGTTTTGAGAAATAACGCTTCAAAGATTTCATCTACGCTTACATATGAAAAAGATTTAGTCTTCAACTGCTTCAGCGGTTGAGACGGTAGCGGGTCACTCTGATAACCCAGAGCAGAGGTTCCATGTTTGAGTCTCGACACGTGCACTTTTTTTTTCTTTGTATTTTCTTATTTGTGCATTTTATTCAACCATTTTTGCTTTTTACTTTTTATTTGCGCTTTTTCACGTATTTTGTTTATTAAAAAATAATTTGTGCAATGATGTGAAAATTTTACTTTTCGCTTAAAATATTCAAATCGTATCACGTTTTAAATATTGTGTTTATGTATTTTTGGGAACACTGTTCGTTTGAAGTACACAATATTTAAAACGTGATACGATTTGAATATTACAAACGAAAAGTAAAATTTTCACAACATTGCACAAATTATTTTTTAATAAATAAAATATGTGAAAAAGTGCAAATAAAAAGTAAAAAGCAAAAATGATTGAATAAAATGCACAAGTAAGAAAATACAAAGAAAAAAAAAGTGCACGTGTCGAGATTCAAACATAGAACCTCTCCTCTGGGTTACCGGAGTGAACTGCTACTGTCTCAACCGCTGAAGCAGTTGAAGACTAAATCTTTTTCATATGTAAGCGTAGATGAAATCTTTGAAGCGTTATTTCTCAAAACTGGCTGGCCAGTGCATTTTTTCCGTTTGCCATAGTAACACTCTAAGGTATTACTACAACCACACAAAGTCTTGTGCCAAACTTCATTTCCCAAATCGTGTGGTCTTCTAGTAAAACAATGCTGCTGCTGGATAAGGCTTGGAGTACGCTGAGCGAGTCAGAGAATATTGCAAATACATGAAAAGGATTCATTATTATGACATCCAGAGCATTAGATATTGCTATACTTTCTGCTATGTAAATAGAGAAATCATTGCGAATACTGTAAATCTCATAGTAATCCAAATCTATACAGGCTGAAGAAATTCTGGTGGAAGGTTCCGCTTTAGTTTTGGAACCATCTGAAAAAGTATTAATGTATTTGTTTAATAGTCACCAGACTGTACTTCAACTAAAATTGTAACAAGACTTTACCTCGACTAGAATGATAGCCAGACTTTACATCGGTTGGAAATGTAGTCATACTTCACGTCAACTAGAATGGTTACAAGACTTTACTCGACTGGACTACTAGACTTACCTCGATTAGAATGGAAGCCAGATTTTATGTCAACTGCCCTCCTTAATTATCCCTTCTAACCGTACATATCCTCTATGTTTTCCATAGACAAAGTGGTGAACGTACTGACAGGTACAATAAATAAATAGAATGTGATAGGATAATAAGGGTAGGATAATTAGCAACAGAGATAGACTATTCCTATTATGCCTTAATAAAGTTAAAAAATATGCTGATATAATATTCTCCGAAAATGAATTTGTGTGAAATATCTCATATTATAATGATAAAATCGGTAGACTGCAATACTTAAATTGGTAGAACTTTTAAAAATTCTCATATTCTGAATATAAAGTTTACAGGGTATGTTAGTACTTTCAATAATACGTACATTAATATTTTCTCAGATGGTTCCAAAACTAAAGTGGGACCTTCCACACGGATTGCTTTAGCCTGTTTAGATTTAGATCACTATGAGACTTATAGTATTCTTAATGATTTCTCTATTTACACAGCCGAAAGTATAGCAATGTCTAAGGCTCTGGATATCGTAACGATATTCTCTGACTCGCTCAGCGTACGCCAAGCCTTGTCCAGCAGCAGCTTCTCAATTAACACCAATAAATATATCATACAATTTAAAGAAAAATTAGAAATAATCAATAAACAAGGAAATCGAGTTAAATTCACATAATACCCGAAACTTGATTCTTAATGAAAAAAATAAAAAAATGTGATAGGTTAAGGACATTGACATGTCAAACATTCCAGCGCTGGCTAGATTTCCACCTGATGTCGACGCTAGCACCACTAGCGGCGAATTTAGGAAAGGGGACAAAATTCGATATATATAGATATAGTCGCAATGTTAACGAAAAGGTCGGAAAAAAAAACACTGTGACAGAATTAATTCCTCAAAACACATAAATTAGATTATTAACTTATTGGAAGCCGCGATCCTAATAAATTATATATCAACGGATGGGAAAAAGTTCCAGGATTATAATGAAACAAGCCAAAATTGTGTAGCACTTCACGTCGATGAGATATTAGCATTTTAAGGTTTCCCCCTCCCTTGAAATTTCGATTTTGCTGTAAATATACCACCGGCGTTAGTCCTACTTTTTTGCGACGGACAGGCCTAACTGCCGTTAGTCTGTAATTAATATCAATTTGATTTTTATAACAATTTTTATAAAATAGCGTTATATTTGGTGCTAAAGATTTTTTTGCATAAACAACACTTCTAAATGGTTTTCGAATGTTGAGACAATCATTGCGATGAATACATTCAAATAAATTCCATTCTAAAATATCTGTTGGCAATGTCCATGTTTCTACTAAAATAATAATATCTGCAGAAAGAAAACCTCTGTCATTTTGAATATCAATTAAATGTTTATTTAATGATCTGATGTTGTGAAATAATACTAATATGTTATCATTGATTTTATAATCTTGTGGAAATTTCATATTTAATTTTAGTAATTTCGATTCTCTTAAACGATTCATTTCTATTTTGACAGGATCATTTGGATTGTATCGAGGACGTGTATATTTTCCTTGAATAAATAAGCCGTCAATCGAAGTGACTCTACTAAAGGCAACATATAACATTCGTAGTTCTATACGTCTAATACCAATATGTGTAACGATACATGGAAAAGTACTACCTTGTGATTTATGAATAGTTATACCTTCGGCAGGAACAAGTGGAAATTGTTTTCTCATTATTTGATGAATCGTTTTTTGTCTCGTTTGAATTGTTTTAGTAATGTATTCTATAGGAGTCCAATCTAAATTTATTTTCATTCTACGCATATAATTACTCCATTTTTGGCGAGTTTTTAAACCAATAGTTTTATCTTCAAATTCTAAGTATAATCTTGCTGCAATTTTTTGTTGTTTATTATCTGTACCCCATGTTATTAATTGTAATCTTCCGGTTGCACCATTTGTTAAACCATCTTGCGTATCAATATTTACAGTTATCATATACCTAGCCGTTAATTTTGCTTTTATTTTTAAAGGTAAACCTTGTGTTTTTGTTGTAGGTAATTTTTTAAAATTTGTTAATAAGTTTATTTTTTTTTCATCGGGTATGGCACCAATACAACTATCTATCGCTTCTATGTCACAACATTCTGTGTTTAAATTTTCTAGAAAAGAAATATTAAATGCATCTACTTCTTTATTTGTAGGTAATAAATGAATTGCTTTGGAAGGAATATTTATTATATTACGTTGTATTAATTTATTTATTTCTCTTGATTTAAATAATTCTTCATCTTCATCGGTTAATTCTTCATTTGCTAAATGATTTAGTGCATGAGCAAAAGAAATGTCATCTCTTTGACGCATAATTTCATTTAATTCATAAATTTCAAATAAATTCCATAAATATGGTCCACTTAGAACAGATAAATCATCTTGATTATTAGCTTTAAATATCCAATTATCCATAACCGGTCTTAATTGATTAAAATCACCTAGTACAATGACAGATAATCCTCCGAATAAATTTGTAGTATCAAATATTTGTTGTAAACGTTGATTAATCATAGCGAATATTTTACATCCAACCATAGATATTTCATCTATGATTAATAATTTAAGAGTTTGTAATTTTGTTCTAATTGTATTTAATTGATTTGGTTGTAAAGGAATTAAAATATCTTGATTTACTGGTAAATGGAAAACACTATGAATAGTTGTACCTCCTATATTAAATGCAGCTTTTCCTGTCGGGGCACAAAGAATCATATATGTATTATTGGGATCATTTCCAGGAATTCTATTAAAGTGTCTTAAAGTTGTTTGAGTAATTGCATTAATTAATTTACTTTTACCAACTCCTGCTCCGCCACTTATGAAATGATAAAATTTACTATTTTTCATATTTCTTAATTGATATATAAAGTTAAGGTGATACCTATATTGTTTATCATTTAATATTCGAATTAAAGCATAATATTCATTATCTAGTAGTTGTTTTGGCAATGTAATTTGTTCCATAACATTAATGGATGATGTATTGTTTGTTATTTCATTGATTATATCTGCATGGATTTCTTCTGTTTCATATATTTGAAATTCATCAGGTATTCTGTCATCATTTTCAAATTCTTGATCTTGTATATATTCATTATCATCATTATTTCTTTCTGCTAAGGCAAGTTCAATATCATTTTCTATATAATTATTTTTGACATATTTGGCTTTATTAATTTGTATCATGTTAAATTTATTAATATATTTATTATATAAACTAATATTTATATCATTAATTTCATTTTCATCTCGCCAATTTGAAAATAGTAATAATTGTTCACGATAATAATTGTTTGCATCTTGTTTAATAGAATAACTACGGTATCTGATAACTTTGGCAGTATTACGTTGAGATATATAACCTTTATTGTTAAGTAATTTCAACTGTTTATTTTGTTTATCAAAGTCATTTGTTTCATTTTCATTTTCATGTTCGTTATCATCATCATCATCATCATCATTTGTGTCATCCCTGATTACTTTTTTTTTCTGGAAACGAGAATATTCATAATAAGCTGCAAAATCAGCTAAACAATGAAGTTCTAATTCTTTTGGTCGAACTATATAATGTTCTATTAATCCTTCGCTCATGATATCTGTAGAATTTGGATCTAAACGGGATAACTCATCAAGTTCTTTTTTGGATTTTAATATTTTACATCTTTCATCCGGAGGTGAAGTGTTTATATATATACAATTTCTAGACGATACAGATAATGGTATACTTAATATGTGATATGTAATTTCTTGTGCTGATATTTCAGATTTGTTTATAAATACATTGATAATGTTTCTTAATTGATTTTGAATTGAATAATTCTCTTTACGTACTTCTTCTGCCGTGTCTTTAATTAATTTTGATAAACCTCGTTGACTTTTTCCTATGTAATTAATTATATATCCGACACATGCGTAAGGATCTAATATATATTGTATATCCATATTAGCTTTCATAAGTTGTAAAATTAATTTATTATATGAATTAATTCTTAATTCGTCTAAATTACGTTTTAAAAATACTGTTGGGCGTTTTAAATTGTATTGAATAATTGTAATATATTCTTCTTCGTTACATCCTATAAATTGTAAAAATTCTTTAAATGTATTTATATTCCTCTGGTATGTTTTTGAAACAATCTTAAATACAGTATTTAAAATTAATTTCCATTTTTGGGAAATATATATTTTTGTTTCATTCGATAAATCATCTTTATTTGGTAAAAGAATCCGTGTTTTGTTCATTGGTAATTTTGGAAATCCAAATCGACATGTATCTTTGCCTTGTATTTTTATTTTGCATTTTCGGTTATGTTTATGAATTTGGTAAGCTATTAAATTTGGAATGTTTTCATCTTGACGACAAGTTATATGTTGATCAATAAAGTTTTCACATTCTTTTATAGAATCATTATTTGTTTCATCGAAAATAGGTGCATTATTTAACCATAGCAAACAATGTATATGGGGACTTCCTCTGTGTTGAAATTCTACTCTATAATAATAATCTAGTACATTGTTATTATTGAATATACTTTCTTGCGATAATAGAACTTTAAAAAATTCTCTAACCCTGTGATCAAAATAACGTGCACATGTTATGGGATCAGATTGAATGAGGCGACTTTTTTCAGCCCAAGATATATGTGCGCATTCATTAAGAGAAATGTCACATTTATCGATTACATGTTTTAAAATTTGAAGTAGTTCTAACCATTTTGTTTCTGCAGCTGAAAGCGTTAAAAATATTGTAGGCATTCCTAATTGACGAATCATACTTATAACATCTTTTTTCTTTTGCTCCCAAAATGCAGCACTGGATCTATCTTTTTGTAAAATTCTGAATCCATCATTTTGCTGAATTAAGTTATCTACATAAGTTTCATTCAATATGTTTTCTACTGTTATATTTTTAGATTGGCATTTTTTGCGTAAACTAATTTGAATGAAGGATATTAATTTATGTAATCGTAAACGACAATGGGAAAACATTAGTTTTGGTATATTTATAGCACATCGTCTGTCAAACATTCGTGCTTCAGATTTTGCAATTTGGCCTAGGGTAAGACGTGTATTAAATTTTCTTTCTTTTCCACAATAAATTGTAGGGAAAGATAATTCTTCAACGTTTTCATCCATTAATAGAGATATAGGTTTTTTATTTTCTCCTGGTGCAAATTTCATAGCAATAAATTCTTCCTGTAGAAGAGTTTCTTCTCCTCCAGGATTTAGTGGTTCGTCATTTACAGTTTCATCCCAATTATCCCATTCTTCTGTTTCCAATGTATTATTTGTATTATTTTCTATATTTGTTTCATTTTCTATTAACGCGTCTTCTTCATTTTGTTCTATATTTTCATTATATAACCACTCTTCTGAACAAATGATATTATGTTTTTTATATAAGGATTGATTTGTTAAATAACATGCTGCTGCGTAAACTTTTTCTGGTCGTACAGCTTGAAATACATATGGTGTTTGATCTCTCATTCTTCTCATTAGTTTTATATAAATGATTTGAGTGTTATTCCTTTGTCTAGGAAGAATTGAAACATTTGTATTAATATCTATAGGAACATTAACACAATTTCCTCGAAGACCAAATTGTTTATCTATTCCTAAATGTCTAATTTGCATGAATGGTAGACGACATGAAACAAGTCGTTCTTCTATGGGTAGTAAATCTTTTAATTCTTCTGGTATTGGTTGAAATTCTAATCCATTTATTAAAGCCAATTGTGGAATTTTATTATTAAAAATTGATGATTTACAAGTAACACATAATAATATTTTGTTGTCAGTTCTTATTTTGCATATTTCATTCCAATTGTTTATTATATTTCTTTTTGTAAATAATTTGTCATCGGTATAAAAAGTAATTGATTTTTTGAACCAAAGTCCACCGCAAGAAGAACAAATCCATATAGGACCTTCTGATATTGTTTTCATGTAATTTTCTATTTTATGTAATAAATTAGGTTTATGCTGTAAATCAAATTCATCATTTTCAATTGGTATAACATTATTGTAATTAATGGTATTAGGTTCAGATTCTCTTAATAACATATATATTTGTGAAATGCGATTGTCAATAGAAGATATTAAATTTATATTTCTAAATATATGTATTCGGTGTAAAGTTTCAATACGTTCTATTATTTGAGTAATTCTTATTTCATTTCTTACTTTTTGTTTTTTAATAGTGTTTTTTGATTGTTCTTTATTTTTATATTCATTTAATTTTCGTTTTTTTGTTATTCTTTCTATATTTGAATTATTTTCTTTTTCTTTAAAATCATCACTTTTTCTTAATGTTTTTATTCTTTCTTTGTTTAACGTACTTTCTTTATCTTTATAAGCATCTTCTTTTCTTAATGTTTGCATTCTTTCTTTGTTCAATGTTATTTCTTTATCTTTATAAGCATCTTTTTTTCTTAATGTTTGCATTCTTTCTTTGTTCAATGTTATTTCTTTATCTTTATAAGCATCTTCTTTTCTTAATGTTTGCATTCTTTCTTTGTTCAATGTTATTTCTTTATCTTTATAAGCATCTTTTTTTCTTAATGTTTGCATTCTTTCTTTGTTCAATGTTATTTCTTTATCTTTATAAGCATCTTCTTTTCTTAATGTTTGCATTCTTTCTTTGTTCAATGTTATTTCTTTATCTTTATAAGCATCTTTTTTTCTTAATGTTTGCATTCTTTCTTTGTTCAATGTTATTTCTATATCTTTATAAGTATCTTTCTCTCTTAATGTTTTCATTCTTTTTTTGTTTAACATAATTTCTTTATCTTTATAAGCATCTTGTTTCCTTAATGTTTGCATTCTTTCTTTGTTCAATGTTATTTCTTTATCTTTATAAGTATCTTTTTCTCTTAATGTTTTCATTCTTTCTTTGTTTAACGTATTTTCTTTATCTTTAAAAGTATCTTTCTTTCTTAATGTTTTTATTCTTTCTTTGTTTAACGTACTTTCTTTATCTTTATAAGCATCTTTTTTTCTTAATGTTTGCATTCTTTCTTTGTTCAATGTTATTTCTTTATCTTTATAAGTATCTTTTTCTCTTAATGTTTTCATTCTTTCTTTGTTTAACGTATTTTCTTTATCTTTAAAAGTATCTTTCTTTCTTAATGTTTGTATTCTTTCTTTGTTCAATGTTATTTCTTTATCTTTATAAGTATCTTTTTCTCTTAATGTTTTCATTCTTTCTTTGTTTAACGTACTTTCTTTATCTTTAAAAGTATCTTTCTTTCTTAATGTTTGTATTCTTTCTTTGTTCAGTGTAATTTCTTTATCTTTATAGGTATCTTTTTCTCTTAATGTTTTTATTCTTTCTTTGTTTAATGTAAGTTCAGTAGTTTTATAAGTTAAATCTGTTTTACGTTTTTCTGTTATGTATTTTTTCATTTCTAATTTTCTCTGTTTTGCAGATTTTTTTTTTCTTGATTTCTTTAAAGAATGTGATAGGATAGGTGAAAAAGTAGTTATTTCGTTATTAATGTTTACAGTTTTATTTAGTGTATTGTTATTGTTTATTTCTTCAGTTTCGGATACTGATAATTGAGATAATGGGTGTAATAAAGAGTTTGATTCTATATTGTCATCGTTTTCATTGTGGGTATTATTCATAGATAGTGAGGAAATATTTTGAGATAGTGAATCAATATTATCTATTATGGGTGATAGTTGTAGGTTGTTATGTATAAATATGTTTTCTGTGTCATTTATAATTAATTCCCAATGACCATCTTTGTCATTTTGTTTATTCATCCCAGAAAATAAAAAATTTATTGGAATTAAATTTTCTGTATTAGTAAATGTCATTAATAAAGAAGGAACATTATTAATTTTACGATAAATATTTGCAGTTCTTTTATATATTTCAGTAAAAATTCGAATTTCAAATTCTGTGCCATATTCTCTATTTTTTGACATTTTCAAAAAATAATCTTCTTTACTAAATATTTCATGAACACTTCTTGCAAAATCTTTTTCTAAATCCCAATTCGAGTATACATAATTAATAATTTCGTTTCTTATTTTTATATGGAATTCTTCTGTATTATATATGGCTACACTCATTGCGCGAAATAAACAATTTCCATCTCCAGTAATTCTATGAATATATGGAGGCATTTTATTTATAAAAGTTGATAGTATGAGTATGAAATAAAATAAGAATTTTAATTTAACTTTTGATCGGTAAGAATGGTATATTTCTGATTGACACAAATACTAGTTATTTGATTTTGCGTCTGGAAAAATACTAGTTTAATTCTGAGTTAACAAGAATGCTTATCTTATTTTGAATTGGTAAGAATATTAGTTTATTTTTGAGATAGCAACAAATGCTAGTTTGATACTTTATCGGTAAGAATGTTAGTGTGAATTTGAGTCGGCAAGAATATTAGCTTGACTTTAATTTGATAAGAATTCTAGTCTGTCTTTGAAATAGCAATAAATGTTAGTTTGATATTTTATCGGCAAGAATGCTAGCCTGATTTTGAGTTAGTAAGAATGTTAGCCTGACTTTGATTTAATAAGAATGCTAACTTGTTTTTGAGACGGCAACAAATGCTAGTCTGATACTTTATCGTTAAGAATCTTAATTTGAAATTCAGTCTGCAAGAATGCTAGCCTGACTTTGATTTGGTAAAAATGCTAGCCTGTCTTTGAGACGGCAACAAATGCTAGCCTGTCTTTGAGACGGCAATAAATGCTAGCCTGTCTTTGAGACGGCAACAAATGCTAGCCTGATATTGAATCGGCAAAATATGCTAGCCTGACACTTGGTCGGCAACAATTATATAAAAATAATAATAAATAGAAAAAAATAAATATAAAGAAAATAGGTAAAATAGAGAGATAGATGGAGATAGAGAATAGAGATAATAGAATAGAGTAATAAATAGAAAAAATAGAACAAATAGATGAATAGAATAGAAATATATATGAATAGAAATAGAATAAGTTTAAAATAAAATAAGAATAAGTTTTAGAAATATAATAGAGATAGAATAATTAAATTAAAAAAATTAATATTAAAGTTAACGGGTTTATTTTTATTTCGGGTCGAGTCGGAAATAATCGGCCAAGATCGGAAAGGTTTCGAGATCTCGAAAGTATGCAATCACTTCGGGACCCCGAAAATATCCGAGTATATCCGAGTATATACGAACGTTTAGAGATCTCGAAAGTATGCAATCACTTCGGGACCTCGAAAATATCCGAGTATATCCGAGTATATACGAACGTTTCGAGATTTCGAAAGTATGCTATCACTTTAGGATTCCGAAAATATCCGAGTATATACGAACGTCTCGAGATCTCGAAAGTATGCAATTACTTCGAGATCCCGAAAATATCCGAATATATACGAATGTCTTGAAATTACGAAAGTATCGCGCATAATGTAATAGTATATAATAATAATAATTAGTCCGCCATTTTGTACTATTTCGCTGAAAAATTTTGAAAAAATTCATGTTATTAGTTGCCACTATTTTACATATTTGTGCAAAGTTTTAATTGTTTTGCTCTTATAACAAATTTTTTATGAATTTTTTAATATTTAAAATGCCCGCCATTTTGAAACCGGAAGTCGGATCGAATCGAAATTGTTAGTGGATCCTCATCGGGTGTAACTGGATTTTTCGTGTAAATTTTACTCCGATCCGTTCAGCCGTTTAGACGCTAGAGTGGATACATACATACACACACACACACACACACACACACACACACACACACACACACACACACACACACACACACACACACACACACACACACACACACACACACACACACACACACACACACACACACACACACACACACACACACACACACACACACACACACACACACACACACACACACACACACACACACACACACACACACACATACATACGGACATTTAGATCTTGTTATGAAACATAAAGATCCAAAAGGGTTTTTGGATATCTCGAATAGTTTCGGAGATAATCGTCCGTTACACTTTTTGCTCGATCGAGAGCATAAGGAACTCCCTGCGGTCGTGCCTAAAAAGACATATTTTAGTAAAAAATACATATATATATTGTAACGTATCGCCTTTCCTACCTTTTAATTTCACGTTACCTTTTTCTCCTCGTTCGGTCTTTTTGGGACTGGCAGTGGAAAAGGGATGCAAATTAAATGAGTTTCGCAAAATGTCAAATTAACTACGTTTATTGAATGTTTTTCTCTCTTCTTATTTCGTTTCCTTCGATCAGCTGATCGCTCCCGTGTTTATTTATATTTCGTCGCTCTCGATTTTCCCACGCACACACTATCTCTCATACACACCGCTCACGCATACACTTATTCTATGTCTTATTCTACCGGGATTTGAGGATGTACACAATAATTGTTTACCCTTATCTGAGGAGACGTTGTAACGCTGTCACGCTTTTGTTCCCTAATAGGATCAACAGCTACCTCGCTTTTGATTGCCCTGGCGCTGACACACGCGTATAAATGATTTTATATCAAACACTTCTCTTTCACTCCGAAATTTTAGATTTAATCGCAACACTATAACTCTTTGAAACTTTGAGAAAATTCTCGGTCAGTCGAAGATACTTTCGAGCTATGCGTTCCTGCGTTATATAAAGGGCTATTCCCACTCTTCTTCATCTCGCGAGATTTGAATTTTTCTTACCTAATTGGGTCCCCCCCGTGTGAACCTTCCGTCGCGCGCCGCTGGCCTCGCTCGGCCCTGAGCTTGCCGATCGGCATCGGCCCGCGTCGTCACCGCTCGGGCTTCCTCGTTCCTATCCGTCTTAATTTCTTATACCATTTCTTTCATGTTATTGCCGTTTCCGAATCTAAATTTAGCCTACGTCCCGTTTCTTATCTTATTTCTTGTCTATTGTTCGATTAATTTAATATTCTAGCCTTCCTATTTCTATTTTATTCTATTTTTGTTAATATTAATTCTACTAAATTATGCGACTCAAGCGTTACGTTACAATATATATATATATATTTGTGTGATTTCGTTATTTCAATACATCCTTCTTGTCGATCCACGAATTATGAGAAGCGTCGAATCCCAACCACTTCACGTACATCTTACTTCCTTTCTTACGCAACACCTTTTCGACGAGGTGTACGTCCGGACACGCGGTCGCTTGTAGTTCGTACTCGTAAAATCCTCCCGCGATAGAATTTCCCTTGTAATCCTTTAGCAAGTACGTCACCGGAATCGTTGGTTTTATCGCCGTAACTTCAAACACCTCCGCCGACCAATTTAGCGTGTACCCTTTATCGAACACCGTCTTGAACTTGCTCACGCGTACTTTGTCACCGACTCGTAATTTCGCCGATTCCATGTTTTTAAGCTTGTCGTAGGTGTATACGTTCGACAGGAGACGACTCTCGATGTCGCGAGTCATGTCGATAGGTCGCATTCCTATGGTTCGATGTTTTCGTTGATTGTAATCGGACACCAGAGTGGGAAGGGCTCCGATCCAGCTATAGGTACCGTTCAACGAGAACGACTTCCACATCGCGTTCTTGAGCGTGCGATTGAAGCGTTCCACCACGGAGGCCTTCATGACGCTGTGCGTGGAGTAATGATTTATATCGTGCTTCTTCATGATAGACTGAAAATCCGTATTATAAAATTCTTTTCCCATATCGCTTTGCAAATTTTTCGGAATTCGTCCATCCATCCGTACGATCGTAGCAAAGGCCTTAGCCGTATCGCTTCCGCTTTTATTCTTTAGAGGGATCGCCCACGCGTACTTGCTGAACACATCGATAACGGTGAGTATGTATTGATGCCCGCGGTTTTGTTTCGCGTAAGAACGAACGTCGACCAAGTCAGCCTGCCAGAGATCGTCGAATCCGCGTACGATGACTCGTCTGCGCGCAAAGTTACGCCTCGCAGGTGCATGCAACTCGTCTACCAATTTCACTCTCTCCATGTCGCGACCGACCGACCTTCCGTCGTCTTATAGCGAAAAAGTATTTCCAGCACGCGTACAAAACAATCCATACATTTGACACAGCGCTCGTTATTCGCATCATCTAACGATATCTTTTGTTCCGTCACCTTCTTCCTTATCTTTATAGGCATAGCGAGAAATGCATCGTTTAACTTTCGATCGACGACTGATCAATGTTTCCCTCTCTCTTATTTTATAGTCACCAACTCGGCCCGTAACGCACTCCCGTAAGCTCGCATCTGTTCGACGTTACGATGTATTCTTTCGCTCAATACGCTCATCTTTTCGTACAACAGTTTTTCGATTTCATCTCGTTCGATATTTCGATACACGCCACACGCTGAGCGTGGAGGTCTTCGTCGAATGCGTTTAGGCGTTCGGTCATTGATTTCTCCAGTTCGTTCTTTAACGCGTCGTATTTCATGGTCGTGAGAGCTTCGATGTTTTCCGTGGCGTCCTTTAGAACGCTCTTGACGTAGGACATGGTCGTGACGTCACGATCTTCCACCGGCTCCGCTACGCGCCTAATCTTCGCTCCTCTGGCATTAAATGCGTCATCGTCGTCCAAACACAAGGCGTTATCGCGTACGTAATTTCTGAACGGGAACGTTGAACCGGAGACGCTCTCCTTCGGCCGTAGCGACGTTCCAAATTTATTGATCGGCATTTTACAAGCTACTGTTTCGACGATCGACGGAGCGCTCAATTTATAATCAAACCAGCTTCGCCGAGTTCCTCGATTATAGATACGATTTCGTTATCGTGACCCGTATGACCAGCGTTTCGCGAGGAAACGAGCAATCTCAGTCGATCCACGAGTTCGTTCGGATCGTCCCAATAAACGTAGTCCGTCGGGTTTTTCGACGCACGCTTGTTTTTAGGTAACAAACCGTCTTTGCGCGCCGATGTTTCGAAAGAATCGGACGAAAAGGTAAGGTCGGAATCATCTCGCGACGCATCTAATTCGTCGCTTTTATCATCATCCTCGACGCGCTCGTACGGCGTCGGACGCGTCCTCTTGCTCTTGGGCATCTTTCCTACGTTCGGTCTTACGTCCTGTATCGGAGGTGGGAATCTCTCGTTACGAGCTTTCTTGACATCGTTGCGATCGTACGGCGTAGAACGCATCCTCTTGCTCTTGGGCATCTTTCCTACGTTCGGTCTTACGTTCTGTATCGGAGGTGGGAATTCGCCATCATCGGCGTCGACACGAGCTTTCTTGATTTCGTCGCACTCGTACGGGGCAGGGCGCGTTCCCTTGCGCTTGGTAACGCTTCGCGCGATCGGCCTTACGATATGTATCGGCGGCTGAAATCCATCGTCATCGTCGACGAAACGGGCTTACTTGGGCTCGATCAGCGTCGGACGCGTACCCGCGCGCTTCGTCCCCTTTCGTACGATCGGTTTTACGACCTGTATCGCCGGTGTTTCAAATGCCATCGTCGAAGGTTGTGGTGGTGCTGGCGACATCGGTTTTAACTCTTCCGTGGGAAGAGATGAGATTTTTGACAACGATGTCGTATTTTCAACCAATCGCTTCAACGGACCGACTATCGGTTTAAACGTAGTTTCGAGCATGCTGTCCCTAGTCATTTTCATGTTCTTCAAGGCTAAATGTTTTTTGCGTATCATCGCGCTCGTCTCTGCGATTTCTCTCGCGATAGCCTCCCTCGCATCGCTGGGAAGACCGCCGTCGTCGTCGTCTACTAACGTCTTTGCTTGTTCCATAGCGACGATCGATGTACCTTCGAGAGAATACGTTGATCGACTGAACTAGCTACGCAACGACAAATTCGTTAAATCCGCGTCGATAGCGACCGTCGTGCATAGGACTGTCCTTGTCTATCACGAGAAATCCATACTTTCGCTTCCAACATCTCGCGCAAAGATCGTTAAATTTGTCCAGCGACATATCCGTGTTCACGTGATCGTGGTACACGCGTCTTAAATTCGTCCCGTCCTGTTGGAACAATATCACTAGATTGACGTTATCGCGAATCAAATGCTTCGGTATTCTTGCGTACGACTGCGACAGGTAAAAAAAATCCACACTCGAGTGCCGACCCATCGCGAAGTACTCCCTCATGACGTTTTGCTCGTCGCACGCGACGTCGTCAAAAATGAATATCGAATTGGCTCGAGCCTCGGAAGGTGGAACGATATCCGTGTTGTCCGAGAAAGGAAAGTAACCAATGTCTTCCACGGACGTTAGTACATCCTCCAAGTACCGATACTTTGGTTGTTGCAACGACTTTGAGTACACGTAGACGTTTTCGAATCGCAGACCGTTCGGGCTCTCGAGCAAGCTCATCATCGCGTTCGTCTTTCCGCAATTGGATGGACCGCATATCACACCGCGTATGCTACACGGTAACAGTGGACCGTGTTTTCGAAATTGTTGTTCTTCCTCGAACGTACGATTTGCGGTAACGCGTATATCGATGGGCTGCTTTACGAATCGCATGATGCTCGATCGATGATAATACTCTCCGCGCGAGGGGGTACGCGTGCTATTTATATGGGGTGCGTAGTCGCTCCGCGACTCATTTTCTGCCCGAACATGCGAATTGAACGAACATTGTTAGATTTGTCCGCGGAGGAGTTGAAGCAGGTTCCAAAAGTAATCCTATTGACACTCTTTGAGAGGCAGATACCTCACGTGTGGGAGAAGTTACCGAGTCATATAAAAGCCGATCCGGAAGTACAAGCGTGTCGTTGGTGCTTCGAGCACTACCCTCGTCCGGACGATCAAACGCAGATAGATGGGCCACCGTCTATGATCAAGGACTGTCATCTATGCATACAACGAAGAGAGGATCAGGCCTCTTAAACAGGGCGATAAACGCTTTATCTTTCGAGTTACATATACCCGGCTATCAATTTTGCGGGCCCGGAACGCGACTGCAAAGTAGACTCGCTCGCGGTGATCGCGGTGTAAATCCGCTGGATGCAGCGTGTAAAGAACACGATATAGCATATTCAAAGCGCAAGGATCTCGAAGGTCGTCACGAGGCCGATAAAATTTTAGCCGAGCGAGCGCGGCAGCGTATAACGGCGAAAGACGCTTCGTTGGGTGAGAGGGTTTCGTCGACCGCGGTCTGGTCCGCCATGAAAGCTAAAACGAAACTCGGTATGGGATTGAGAGGGCGAGCGAAGAAGAAGAGGAAACTTCCTATCGCGAAACGCGGGGGCTTTCTACCGTTCATATTACCGGCCTTATCGGCTATCGGAGCGTTGACCGGTGGTGCGGCGGGTGTCGCGAAAGCCGTGAACGACGCGAGAGCCGTGAAGAAACAGCTGGCGGAGTTGCAGCGTCATAATCGAGCTATGGAAGGTCACGGTCTTTATCTCTCACCCTATAAACAGGGAGAAGGCTTAAGCGAGAAGAAGAAGAAGAAGAAATGCTTAAAAAAAAAAAAGTCCAACAAAAAAGCAATAGTTCGCGACAGCGGATTCACGACCGACGTTCAACTACGAAACTCGTGTAAAAAATTATGATATTTTCGAGGAGTATTTATGCGCGACGAGTTACCGAAGAAGGTATGGGCGAACGAGTGCGGTATCGTCAATTTGGACGATGGCTACGGCCCTGGAACGCATTGTGTGGCGTACGCGAAGCGAGGATCGAACGTCGAGTACTTCGATAGCTTCGGGGACCTTCGACCGCCCAACGAACTTATCGAATACTTTGGGGAAGATGCGAAAGTCACGTACAACCATGCGCGTTTTCAAAACTACGACGAGAGCATATGCGGACAATTGTGCGTAAAATTTCTTCGTGAAAATTTAAAATAAATTCGCTACGAACAAAACGAACGTTTCATTGTCATCCTCGCACTCGACCATGTCGCTGACCTTCACGTTAACGGGCAGGAGCAGCGTGCTCTCCACGAGATATTTTCCACCCATAGATCTGAACGACGTAGGCGCGTACGAACTCGGTCTCGTGTGTCTCGAGACGTACAACACGATCCCAAATATCAGCGCGAACAATAACAATAAGTTTTATTTCGGTGACAAGAACGAAGAGATCTCGATTCCCGACGGTTCGTACGAGTTGGACGCAATCAATAAGTTTTTAAGGAGAGAAATAACGAAAAGATATCCCAAGGTGGAATCGAGCAATATCGACGAGTAACCAATCGAGGTGCGAGCGAATAACAATACCATGAAGAGCGAGATTCGCTGCTCGTTCAGAATCGACTTCACGAAACCAAAGTGCGTCGGATCTCTGCTGGGATTTTCTAGGAATCGCGTCTTGTCGCCCAACGAGTGGCACGAATCGGACACGCCCGTAAATATCATAAACGTTAACATGATTCGAGTCGAGTGCAACCTAACCACCGGCTCGTACAGTAACGACAAACTCGTACGCACGATACACGAATTTTCTCCGCAAGTACCGCCAGGATATAAGATATCGGAAACGCCACCACGAATCATTTACCTGCCGATCGCCGTACGAGCAATAGACGATCTGATCATTCGAATCGTGGATCAGAACGGACATCCGATAGACCTTCGCGGAGAAGAGATAACGGTGCGATTACACGTGCGTCGACGTATCGCGCCCGATCGGTAGTATGCTAATCTTTCGCTACGGTAAAAACGAGTCGACCTACGACCATTTTGACGATCGTAAGAACCTTTACGTTAACGACAACAACAAGCCTACATATATTCCCGCTGCTTCGTCATCGAAGAAGAAGAAGTTGCGTACCGAGAACGTGAAATTTCTACGGTCTTTGGGTTTAATCGTCGACAAGCAGTAAAATAAAGAAGAAGAAAATGTCTGATAATATCTTGAACGTGATGAGCGCACCGGTCTTCGACAATCGTATAACGAAAGTTGAACTGCACACGTACAGTCCGTACGCCAATAGTAGGTACGGAAATGGCGATGAAATAAGAATACCCATTCAACACCAGGATCTGTACACGCTACCGTCTCAGAGTTACCTATACGTGGAAGGTGAATTGAGCCTCCCGGAAGGTGTACCCGAAGGAAGCAACGAATACATAATTCTCGATAATAATTGCGTCAGCTTTATGTTCGATGAGATTCGATACGAAATGAACGGTGTCGAGATCGACCGTACGAGAAATCCTGGGATAACGACCACTCTGAAGAACCACTTGAGTTTGTCAACGGAGAGAAGCAATGCGCTGTCCAATGCCGGTTGGAATTACCAGAATGATAGAACGCACGTGTACAAAGTTCCGACAGATTTTAACTTCTGCGTACCGTTGAGCATGCTATTCGGTTTCTGCGAGGATTACAAGCGCATCGTGATGCATGCGAGTCACGAGTTGATTTTGGTCCGCGCGCGAAACGACACGGATGCGCTGTTTGGTTCGGTAAATCTCAAGCCAGTACTGAAATTGCGTAAGGTTCAATGGCGCATGCCGCACATTGCTTTGGAAGAGCTGCATCGATTATCCATGTTACGCGTTCTCGAGAGCGGACGGTCGATCAGCATGAGTTTTCGATCGTGGGATCTCTACGAGTACCCTGTACTACCAAGAACCACGAAGCATACGTGGACGATAAAAACTACGACGCAATCAGAAAAACCGCGATACGTGATATTCGCTCTGCAGACGGCGCGTAAGAACAATGCGAATAAAATGATGTCCCAATTCGATAGTTGCAAACTCGAGGACGTACGACTTTATCTGAATGCCGAAACTTATCCGTACGACAGCTTGAACCTCGACTTCGACAAGAATCAATACGCGGTACTTTACGACATGTACGCGAAATTTAAAGAATCTTACTACGGACACGGAGAACCTCTTCTCGATATCAAAAATTTTAAGACATACGGGCCCTTCGTTGCTATAAATTGTATGCGACAAAACGAATCTCTAAAGAGTGGGATGATTGACATACGACTAGAGTTCAAGTGTAAGGAGAACTTGCCGCCCGATACCACGGCGCATTGCTTAATAATACACGATCGCATAGTCGAGTACACTCGGCGGCATATATGGCTCCCCAGTGAAAAAGCCGCCACGGGGAAATGCTTCCCTTTCCATGGCTCCCTTAGAATACGTATAGAGAAAGTATGACTGTATGCCGAAGAAATTTCTATGTGTTCAAGACGCAACACATCGCCTAGGCCACACGGATGGAGGAGGCAACTGTTTCGGCTGCTCGACGTAATGCGATTCTCATTTGGTCATCTTGGCGAGTGTCGCGCGTGGTAAAAAGGCAATAATTGTCTGAATTGAGAGCCACTATTAGCTCATCGATGTTGCTTCTTAACTGTGTTGTATTTTTCTCTGCGCACGCACACAGCTTAACCAGCAATAGCGAACGCTACGCGTGACGTAGCTACTCTTTTTCTCTCTCGCTTTGTCCACCTCTCTTTCTAATCTGGGGAGGCGATAAGCAATTGTTTTTCCTCGTGATTTATACTTTCCCTAACGAAATATTATGTTTAAAATATGAGAATGGAAGAGAACAGTAACACGTATTTAAATAAATGTAATAATGATAATTAAATACTCATATTATAATAGTTGCCCAGAAGAAAATCGCTTTTTTCTTAGGAGATTTTTAACTCATTCCGTCTCACGCGCGTTACCGTGGCGTCAAGCCTGTCGTAACCCCTTCGCCTATTTGCATAAAAGTTGCACAGAAAAAAACATAAATATATTATAAAATATATTTTTTTGGTTTTATATTGCCTAATAAGGTATAAACAAAAATTGTCTAGCCCGAAAATCAATAAATTGAAGTTAGGTTTCGCGGTAGGTATTAAGAAAATAACGTGGGACGAAATGGGTTAAGGGACTTAATATGAGGAAATATTTTATTATTTATTAATTTTTTTTTTTATTAGTGAACCATCAAAATTTACTGCTTTTACATATGAAAATATTGGTGGCTCTGTTTATACCTTCTTATGCAATATATAACCAAAAAAATATATTGTATAATATATTTCTGTTTTTTTCTGTGAAACTTTTGCGCGAACGGGCGAAGGGGCTCGGATTAGAAAGAGAGGTGGACAAAGCGAGAGAGAAAGAGAGTAGACTACGTCACGCGTAGCGTTCGCTATTGCTGGTTAAGCTGTGTGCGTGCGCAGAGAAAAATACAACACAGTTAAGAAGCAACATCGATGAGCTAATAGTGGCTCTCAATTCAGACAATTATTGCCTTTTTACCACGCGCGACACTCGCCAAGATGACCAAATGAGAATCGCGTTACGTCGAGCAGCCGAAACAGTTGCCTCCTCCATCCGTGTGGCTTAGGCGATGTGTTGCGTCTTGAACACATAGAAATTTCTTCGGCATACAGTCATACTTTCTCTATACGTATTCTAAGGGAGCCATGGAAAGGGAAGCATTTCCCCGTGGCGGCTTTTTCACTGGGGAGCCATATATGCCGCCGAGTGTACAACCCGCTGACGAGCATCGTTAAAAATATTATGTAATTCAATTATTATTATTATTATTATAAAACCATGTATTACAAAAATGAATCTATATAATAAAAGTATTTAAAACTCTGATTTTTTTTTCCTCTCTCGCACCTATGCTTCTCCTCTTTATCGCAAGGATGTTTAGATTAGCAGGAACTCCATCGAAGACTCGAGTAATAGGATGGAAGGAGAAAAAATATTTGTATGGGTTTTACATAATGTTGTTCTATATATTTATTCAAGATCAAAGAATACCTCTCAAACGTTTTTATTTTAGCGTTCACATAGTCCGTCGATTCATTTCAATGCATCGTGCTTTATCGACGCGTCGTACAAGATCACTTTTAAACATATGACTAGCAGCTCGCAATCGATCAAAGAATGCCTCTCAAACGTTTCATCGCGCATTATAGCGTTTACATAGTCCGTCGTATACGATTCTTTTACAATTTCAACAAAACGCGCGTATTTACTATGCACAAACGTAATATTCTCCGATAACCAAGAAAACATATGATCTATACACTGCTCGAAGTCGTACATTTTATTCATGGTTTGTTCGGTAAGAAAAATGGAGGTTTTATTATCAGATATCTTTATAACTTTTTTTTCACCGGCTATTAGAACGATTTGCACTGTTAAATCACCGTTGTCACCGATTTTTATAACTTCATTTGTTGGTAGCGCGGGCGTGAAGGTGTTGAATAATTGGTTTATCGTTGCCTTCACCTTCAATAATTCTTTCCACGCGTACATTGAAAAAGATATTTCGTTTCCTCGGACATCTCCTTGAGCCAATTCAATGAAGCTGTCTTTCCCCACATTTATGCCGATTTCGAGATACTTGAAGAAGGCGCTCGTTAAAGCGTATCTTCGGCCGAAGATGCGTGAAACTTTGGGTCTCTCTTCGACCGATGATGATGCTGGTTCACTAAATAAAAAAAAAATCGAATAGAGATTAGTGAATTTTCTAATAGAAGTTTTTAAATAAAGTACTTTTGTCATGTACTTACGCCGTGAAGTTTCTTCTTTTATTTTGGAACGAAAAAGTATCGCTAGTAACACGTTTCCCTTGGTCGCACTGCATGATGCTCGATAAATCACAAAAATGTCCTCTCTCAGTCGTAGTCTCCGCACGTCAAATGGGTACGATGGTCTCTCGACTAATGAAGTATATCGTCAAGAAATCGGGCAGTTGAGAGGAAGTGACAACGTCGCTTTCTTTGGTCAGCTCTTAAATGACACTTTTACATCGACGAACGTGTTTCAATAATGCTGCTGCTTTATTCGTCCGCCACCGCGTACACTATGCGATATTCGTCCTCATTTATTATCTCCAATATCTTTCGGGGTGTAGCGCGTATAGGCCACTGTTGCACCGCTTGACTGAATCTCTTCGTGTAGTATACGCATACGTAACTAGTTGTGTCCATAGACATTAAATGTTCGACCATCGTTTTATTTTCACCACTAAAGAATCCACCCAAATATAGGTTTATGACGAGTGGCCACGATAAGTTCACTAATGTTTCAGGTTACACGGATGATGCGCGTACACGAAATCACCGCTTACGAACGAATGGTTAGAAGCACACGCGTTATTTTTTCCAACCGATCTTAGCCGTAGGACTAATAAGAAGGACGGTGGTTTCTCGACTAATGAAGGGAACGCTGCGGGCTCGAAGGGGCGATAAAATTTGCTTTGGTCAAACGTAATCATTTCGACCAGCGTATGTAAACTTCCTAATATGCACGCTATGGTCTTAGGTGGCATCGGATATCGAAAGATACCGGTCATAACATGCGATTCGTTTCTTCTTATCGCTAGGTGTCAATATCCGGCATCGCGTCACCCCCCCCCCTCGCTGGAGTCGAATCCCCCCGCATCACCGCACCCCCCTCGCCCAGTGGTCCAGAACCGGCCTATATCACCTACTGTTTTATCTTCTCTAATAGAAATGTATAACCTTGAAAAGGACTGTGATATACAGTCGAAACGTCGGTTTGTAATGATTCTCTTTTGTTACTTTGAAAATCTTACCCTAAGTCACATGGGTCACACATCACAACGAGACACAATAAAATAATGAGTCAGTTATACATGTAACAGAATCTAAATTTAATACTATACATTCCTTTGTCTTGAAATCATTTGATCATCTGCAAATTACTTTACAGACAGATATTATATCACTCGATATTTCACATAAAATCCGCATTTACGCCACAGCCAACAAACCTGGCCGGTTAGTAAAATAAAATCTATTTTACGAGCGATCAGCTAGCTTGCTGATTGTGAGTCATAGATATGGACGCGCTAATGTTTTTAAGTCTAGCTCCCGTGAATTTAAAGAGATTGGAGAAGAGATGAGAGATGGAATAATTATATATAACTTATGCTTTGGCCAATTACTTCCTCCTTCTTGTAGGTGTGTTTGCTGCGATCGTTGACACGGGAGAGAGCGAATGCTCATTGCGGTCCTCGCAATTCCGAGGCCTCCCCACTCTTCCTCTTTCTCCTTCTCTTTCGCTCATCTCTCTCTCTCGTTCCCACTCCCACTCGTTCCCCTGTTCCACAGCACGCACTATCGGCTCGTTTCGGAAATTTAACCTATACCATAATTTGCCACTTTTCCCACTTGTTGCGCAAATAGCTATTCTATGACGTCCGCTTTATATGACCGAATTGTCATTTCCCTTCAATGTCATTAAAAGAGAATTTTACTGTATCTTCCTTTGAGAGCCATCGCAAATATATACTCAGTCGGATCGTTGTCGATTGCCTGCTAACCGAATAACCAAAAAAAACTAATGAAAACGGCAAACGCGGAAGCGTAAAAGAGCGAAACGATTGTAAGACTGAGAGAGATAAAAAAAATAATAGAATATGAAAGAAAAGAAGCGCTGAGCGTTTGCTCGCACGTCTCCTTACATTTAATATTAGCATCTTACAATTTGTATACAGGGTGTATTCGACCATATAGCCACCCGCGAATACACGTGTTGCCAGCAAGAAATTGAGCCGAGAGAAGTCATAAAATTTAACATAAGCCAGGTTAGTTAAGGAGTTATTAACCCTTTGCGGACGAGTGTCGACATATAGCCGCCCAACCCAGTTCTTAGCTGCAAGGTTCAAGCTATTTTTATTTTTTTTGTGTTAAATAAAGCATTAGTTTTTATAACGATCAACGTATTTATTTTCTTTACTGCGCACTCCAAAACCTCTCGTCCACAGCGACGCTCGCTCGTCGAGCGGCTCCGTCCGCAAAGGGTTAATTAACAAAGATAAGGCGAAGAAGCGGTAGGCGGTGAGCCGCGGCCATGCTATTCTGATGGCGAGACGCTAGAAGAAAGAGAGAGTCTGCGCGAGTCGCCATCGTAAGATAGCACTGTGGAAGAAAGGAGGAAAGAGAAAGAAAGAAAGAGGAAGGAAGAGCGAAAGTAAACAATTCGATGCTCGAGCGTTAATGCCCCACTGTTTGTCACTTTTTTGTGGAAAGCTCCTCCCGACCACTCCCCTCACGCGTATGTATACGAGCTCGAGCGTCTCGCCCGCCGCTCCCCGCGTCACCCGCCATCAGATTAGCATGGCCGCGGCTCGCCGCCTACCGTTCTTTCGCCCTATCTTTGGTAATTAATAACTCCTTAACTAACCTTGCTTATGTTAACTTTTATGACTTCTTTTGGCTCAATTTCTTGCTGGCTACACGTGGATTCGCAGGTGGCTATATGGTCGAATACACCCTGTATAGTGTGTGGTCACGTATTTAAATATTTCGGCCCTTTAAATTATTTGCTCTTATACTATTTTAAATAATTACATACATATATGTAATGTATAGCAGTAGTGGTAGTAGTAGTAGTAGCAGCGCTGGAAATTTTACCTCATACGTAGTATTGAAATAAATTCCGGTTTCGATTTTTAGTATAATAATATACAGAGTGTGCCAAAAGTTCCGGGACACCTAAATAACTTTTGAACGGCTTTGGATATAGGATTTAAATTTATAGGTATGGAATGGGTCAAATCAATCTACTATTTAACCACCAAAGCATCAACTTCCGCACCCCGGGGAAGGAGGGAAAGAAGAGGCACAAAATTTTTAAATGGCATGTGGGGTCGAGTGACGGCTCATTCGAAAGGACTTTTTGAAGCGAAAACAACGTAATATCGCCGAGGTTTGTGCGATTATTTTTCGCAGAGTTATGATCATTTAAACATCTCTATTGAGGTTTGGCGTGAGTGTCTCTCATTCATTAATTCTCAGAATTATTGTAATTTATTAGAAAACCGAGTTATAACGACTGTTCAAGATATTGCTGGAGACGCTTATCACAATGTTTGGTTCCAGCAAGATGGAGCTCCGGCTCATTTTTCTGGAGCAGCTCGTAATATTCTTAATAATGTTTTTAGCGAACGTTGGATTGGTAGAAGAGGCACAATAGAATGGTCACCAAGATCACCAGATCTGACCGCATTAGACTTTGTTTCCTGGGAGTATTTGAAATCAAAAGTTTATGAGACAAGGATTGAAAATTTCCAAGAACTGCGAGAAAAAATAGTGAACGTTTCTAATTCAATCACATCCGACTTTTTAACCATTGTTATCGATACATTTTACGTTCGCTTAGGTTACTGCCAAATTGTGGAAGGACGCCAATTTGAACATTTAATAAAATAATTAGTGTGTTTTATTCTTTACACACATCAGTGTTCACAACCTGATACACGCACATACAAACGTGCACACACACGAGAACGTGTGTGCCTGCGTGAAAACTTATTTTTCTACTGATGTCGCTGTGGGCTTTCGCTATTGTAAAACCTCAATAGAGATGTTCAAATGATCATAGCTCTGCGAAAAATAATCGCACAAACCTCGGCGATATTGCGTTGTTTTCGCCTCAAAAAGTCCTTTCGAATGAGCCGTCACTCGACCCCATATGCCATTTAAACATTGTGTGCCCCTTCTTCCCCCCCTTTCCCCGGGGTGCGGAAGTTGATGCTTTGGTGGTTAAATAGTAGATTGATTTGACCCATTGCTTCCCTATAAATTTCAATCCTATATCTAAAGCCGTTCAAAAGTTATTTAGGTGTCCCGGAACTTTTGGCACACTCTGTATATAAGTATTATTTTGTTTTTGACCATTGTTCATCAAATTATTATTTGTAATAAATAATCGGTAGAATTTTCTTTCATAACGTATCAGTATAGTTTGACATGATTTTTCTTAAAAATAATAGACCTTCGAATTTCTGAAAAGATAGTGTACTAGATTGAACCTTCCCCTTTCGAATGAGACCTTGATCATCAACAATTTTTAACATAAAAACTAGAAACCGACTTCGAAAATAGTACAGATGAAAAACAATAAACGAGATTAATGTAATTTAGAAAAAAGCGCTAAAAAGAATGAAATAATTTTTTATGTGTAGTTACAATATAGATAATGTTAAATGTATAGATACATTGAGGAAAGATTTAGTAATAACTGAGATATGCAGTTAATTTCAGTTAAACGATACGTAGGTGTTTCATCGTTGTCATACTCAAAATATTGCAACTTTTTCGGAAGCGACACAAAATATTCCAGCACGGTCATTTTCACGAACAAAGGAGTGAGTGCCTAATACGGAAATATCCATCAACGTCCGTGTATTTCTGGCTATTAATGCATTGTTGCAGTATAAAAAGTTGCAGTATTTTGAGTATGACAACGTTGAAACACCTACATATCGTTTAACTAAAATTGATTGCATATCTCATTTATTACTATATCTCTCCCTAATGTATCTATACATTTAACATAATCCATATTGTAACTACATATAAAAAATTATTTCATTCTTTTTAGCGCTTTTTTCTAAATTACATTAATCTCGTTTATTGCTTTTCATCTGTACTATTTTCGAAGTCGGTTTCTATTTTTTTTGTTACAAATTTTTTTATTACTTGTTCTTTTATGTACTTGTTATCACCTAGTGAATAAATACTGTGATAGTTAATCTACGACTACCGTCTCGAACTTAATTACTAAAGACAAACCAACAAATTGGTGACCCTCCCGGATCAGGTCTTTAACCTCTATACAGGGTGTCCCACGGTTCGATGTCAGACGAAGAATGGCATGTGCGACTGATTTTTCTGAGTCGAAAGGAGTCATAAAAAGTAACATATGCCAGGTTAGTTTTCGAGCTATTAATTAATAACGATCTGCCAATCGTGAAGCGCGGAAGCGGTAGGCGTACTCTCGCCGCCATACCAAAGCTCTAGCCAAGCTATGATTGGACCGGCGGGCGATAGAGAAAAAGAGAGAGCGAGAGTGAGAGAAAGAATGAAGGTCCTGGTCAGCTTAACCGTTTGAGTCCCAAGCAGCGCGATCGCGCTGTTCAGATTTTATGTCGAGAAAACCCAGCACATTTCGAGCATTGTGGACAACTGACGGTGCGTTACGTATTGTCGAATTCGAGCGCTCAGACTTACTGACGCAAGTAGATCGCACAGCTCCTTTTAACGTAAATAGTACATTTTATAATAGGTGAAATAGTACTATAAGAACGACACGAGAATCACGTTAGCTGCCACACACAAGAAGCGCTATCGCGTCGCTTGGCATTTCTCGACATAAAATTAAACAAGCGCTATCACGCTGCTTGGGTATTTTCGTACATATATGTATAGGGAAAGCGCGATCGCGCTGTTTGGAATTCTTCGACAGTGTTTTTTCAATACCGTCTGGGACTCAAACGGTTAAGATAGCGCCGTAGAAGAAAGCTAGGGCGAGAGACAGAGTGAGCGAGAGAGAGAGAGAGAGAGAGAGAGAGAGAGAAAGAGAGACAGAGAGCGAGAGAGTCAGTGCTACGAGGCTATCTTAAGCTAGCGGTTCGCGCCGACCCTCTCTCTCTCTCTCTCTCTCTCTCTCGCGCTCACTCTGTCTCTCGCTCTATCTTACCTCTACGGCATTACCTTACGGCGACGGACCACCAGACCTGTCATTCCCCCTACGCTTTTCACTCCCTTGCTCTCAAACTCTCTCTCGCTCGCTCTCTCTCGCTCACTCTGTCTCTCGCCCTAGCTTTCTTCTACGGCGCTATCTTAAGCTGACGGACCACCAGGCCTCTCATTCTTTCTCTCACTCTCGCTCTCGCTTTTTCTCTATCGCCCGCCGGTCCAATCATAGCTTGGCTAGAGTTTTGGTATGGCGGCGAGAGTACGCCTACCGCTTCCGCGCTTCACGATTGGCAGATCGTTATTAATTAATAGCTCGATAACTAACCTGGCATATGTTACTTTTTAGGCACGACCGCAGGGAGTTCCTTATGCTCTCGATCGAGCAAAAAGTGTAACGGACGATTATCTCCGAAACTATTCGAGATATCCAAAAACCCTTTTGGATCTTTATGTTTCATAACAAGATCTAAATGTCCGTATGTATGTGTGTGTGTGTGTGTGTGTGTGTATCCACTCTAGAGTCTAAACGGCTGAACGGATCGAAGTAAAATTTACACGGAAAATCCAGTTACACCCGACGAGGATCCACTAACAATTTCGATTCGATCCGATTTCCGGTTTCAAAATGGCGGGCATTTTAAATATTAAAAAATTCATAAAAATCCTGTTATAAGAGCAAAACAATTAAAACTTTGCACAAATATGTAAGATAGTGACAACAAATAACATGAATTTTTTCAAAATTTTTCAGCGAAACAGTACAAAATGGCGGACTAATAAAAATTTGTATCGACTCTAGCGCCTAAACGACTGAACGGATAAAGCTGAAATTTATAAGAAAAATCCAGTTCTTCCAAACATAGATCTACTAACAATTTCGAATTGATTCAGCTTCCGGTTTCAAAATGGCGTTCATTTTAAACATTAAACAATTCATAAAAAATCTGCTATAATAGGGAAACAATTCAAACTTTGCAAAAGTATGTAAAATAGTGATAACTAATAACGTAAATTTTTCAAAAATTTTTCAGGGAAGCAATACAACATGACGAACGAAAAAACAATTTTTTTTTTTTTTTTTGAGCAGAAACGAGTTTTAATGTAATCGGTATTTAAAAAAAATTATCCCGATGGCCAGATAGCGATAGTCAAACGGCCGCAATCAGCTATCCTGTACTCTCATAAGAAAAGGGATAGGCGAGCGCAGCGAGCCGACTTTCTGTACGAATCATTACCGCGGTCGTGCCTAATACGAAACAGCAAGGCTGTTTCGTTGGGGGCGGCCCCAGCCCCCCTATCGCTGGTTATGACTTCTTTCCACTCAGAAAAATCAGTCGCACATGCCATTTTTCGTCTGACATCGAACCGTGGGACACCCTGTATATCACGTGCGCGCCATTTTACCAAGCGAGACCACATGGCTCTCCAACATTCCGAAGGAAACCCGTAGGAAAGACGAGCGCAGAGACTCTCAGTGGTCCAACAACCAGCGCAGGAACGTCTGAAGGTAGGAACGCAAGTGATTTATCATGTACTAAAGCATCTTTGGAAGACTGTGACGTTACATCGGCGCGTCACAAAAAGGAGAAAGCGAGTAGGGTAAGAATGGAAGTATGAATGACTAAGTGAATCGGAAAAAGCGCAAAGAAGAAGAAGCAACGACGACACACGAACACGCAGAGTGCAGCGTGGAGACCCACAAAAGGAGGGTGGAAGGGCGATCTGCGGAGGTGTCGAAGCTCGAGTACCCCGACGAGCCTCCTGCGACGAACCAGTGGCGAGCAGAGGAAGAACGCCCAAAAACAGGAGAAAGAGCGACCAGAGAGGCCACGGTGGAAAAGGGAGAACATAGATACCCGAACGCACGTGCCAGCGAGTGACCTCGCTCCGAGGTGAGTCGGGTGGAGGTAGACGTGGTCCCTCCTCGACTCGGGGTGGCGGAAGCGTTCAGCGGCGGGTGGCTGAGCGCCCAACGTCCGCACGGGGCCGTCTGCACCCGGGCCAGCGATCACCGCATCTCAGAACCGGTAGGAGCAGGCCTCCCCGGCGTGCAGAACGAGTGCCTGCAAGCAGGCAACCGGCAGAGAGCGACTCAAGGAGCAGCACGCCCGGTAGTGTAGTCAAAAGTATCGAAAATACAGGTCGAAAGCCAACTAATTCAGAACAGGCTGAAAAAAATACCACTTACGTATTACATAAAAACAAGTATTCTGGTGATTATTCAGCCCTCTCGGTTGTTGCGTTCAGCAATAAATAAATAAAAACGCTCCCGCTGCATATTTCCTATCGCGGTTTGAAAACAAAAAAAGATATCTGTTACGTGCCGGATTCCGATGGTCTCAGGACGCGTAACGGATTCGTCCTCCGAAGAAACTCCTTTGGAAATGGTGGTGTTGAGGAGATGGTTTGGTGTTAGAAAAGGAAAGGGAAAGGAAAGTGCGTTTCGTCTTGGGTCCGACTGCAGACTCATCAGTGGGGCTGATGCAGGCGGACCCTACCCCAGACGCTATGGTCAGGTAGCTTAGGAGTTCTATATATTGTTATAGGGTGATATTTGAGTGGTTTCGAGAATTAGGAAAGAGGATGAGACATCTATCGGAGTACTTTGGAGTCGTCTGTGGGTTACGGGACGTAACACCTCCCCCCTTCTAGTAGAGAAGCGTTCGTTCTGCGAACCTTCTCGTAGGATGAAGAAGTTCCATATCGTTGTGTCTTTTCGTTCATAGTTTTTTCGTATTTTCGTTGCCCGAAGGACCGGCTGATCCGCCGCTTCTCGGAGGCGCTTGTTTTCTGGCCCGAAGGGGGTCAGCTTCTGTCATCCTTCTCGGAGGCGATTTGATTCTTGTTGTGTCGTCGTTGCCCGAAGGACCGGCTGAGCTCGCTGCTTCTCGGAGGCGCTGTTGTCGGCCCGAAGGGGTCAGCTTCTGTCATCCTTCTCGGAGGCTTCCTTGATGTTGTTAATTTTGGCTTCTTCATCCTTCTTCCTTCTTCCAAAGTAGTAGTCCTCGGAGTACCGCTGCCACCAAGATGTTACGTGCCGGATTCCGATGGTCTCAGGACGCGTAACGGATTCGTCCTCCGAAGAAACTCCTTTGGAAATGGTGGTGTTGAGGAGATGGTTTGGTGTTAGAAAAGGAAAGAGAAAGGAAAGTGCGTTTCGTCTTGGGTCCGACTGCAGACTCATCAGTGGGGCTGATGCAGGCGGACCCTACCCCAGACGCTATGGTCAGGTAGCTTAGGAGTTTTATATATTGTTATAGGGTGATATTTGAGTGGTTTCGAGAATTAGGAAAGAGGATGAGACATCTATCGGAGTACTTTGGAGTCGTCTGTGGGTTACGGGACGTAACATATCGAAAAAGTAAAACTGCTATTTTGTAGGTAATAAAATTCTGAAGAAAAAAGACGGGAGGGACCCTAGTCCATCTCCTATAGGAGAGTCCTGAGAGCATTTCAAAGTGAGGGAAAATTTTTCCGCGGTTGCGCCTGTATGCCGTTAACTTAAAAAATTCATAAAAAAATGAAATGTAAACGAAATAAAATAAACCATAAATGAAATTTGTTGATAATTGTCTGCTTTATAATCCTATGGGCTCACAAAAATTCTGTCGTTTATGAACAAATATTTATATAAAAAACAAAATTAAAATGTTTCATTTCTGCGAAATTACGGGAGGGAAAAATTTACTTTTTGGCGCATAGCACTCTTTGTACTTCTCTTAGAAGAAATGTTCTATAGAATTTTTCGATAGGACCCACGGTTTTTGTGCAATGATAAATTTAATAAGTTGATATTATCGGAACCAGTCACCCAATATTCTCCGTGAGACGGTACTGGCCGAAAACAAGGAAAGAATATCGCGTCGTCTCTGTCTCTCTAAAGGCCTGGTTACACAGTGCGAGTTACTGGCTTGACAGTCGGCAGCTACTGTCACTGTACACTCGCATGACAGTAGCTCGACTCGCCTCGACCGGTCACACGATGCGAGTAGCTGCCATGTCAAAAGGCAGCTTCAAAGGCAAAATCGTGTGAATTGACATGCGAGTCGCGTAAGAGCTGCTTCCAAGTGGCGTGGTGGGAGAAGCGAGTTACGAGTAAAATCAAAAAATGTTTTAGTTACTCGCATGCGAGCTACTGACCGACTCGCACATGACAGTAACTCGTATGAGGCGGTCACACGGTGCGAGTAGCTGCACTACAGTAACTGTCTAGGTCAGCTCGCATGCTAACTCGCACTGTGTAACCAGGCCTTTACGCGAGTGACGTCGCGCTCTTTGCGTGCGTATTCGCGCGTCGTGTCTCTTATCGGTGTGCGCACACATTGTTACTCGCCGCCGAAAAGAAACCCCTTGCTACTAAAACGTAGCGTCGACGGCTGGAATATTCATTGCCGCTGCTACGATCTCGAGCATATAGGAATCCGATGCGTGAGAATACAATCCTCGAGCGTTCGGTGTAAAATTCTTATATTTTCACCGATTTTGAAAAAATTTGAATTGCATATTCTCATTGATTAGGTTATATTATATTTGCTTTATGATGGCAGAAAATAATTTTTGTTCCATTTGTAAAGAAGCATTACATGCAAATAATGACGATGATATAATGACGGTAAAGCAGAATAAAGCGGAATAAAAACTTTAATTGAACAAAGTAAGAAAAAAGGCGACAATAATTGGGTAGAGTGGGAAAAGTCAGGCGAACATAAGTTTCATGCGAAGCGTAGGAAACGTTATGCAGTTTCTAATAATCCATTTGTAACAAACAAAAAAGTTAGAGCTTCAACAAAGATTTTTCTATCGCTATTCCCTCGACTTCTTCATAAGGTTACGACATCGATGTTGCATTTGATTTTAAGGAGAAATGTTTTCTCTGCCAAAAAGATTGGAGACGACATTCCAAGCCTGAGCGTATTATTACGAAAAATAATATGAAAGATCAATTGCTAGAAATTTGCGAAAATAGATGCGACGACTGGGGTAATCTAGTACAGAATATTATTCTGAGCGTACCGTCCCTTACTTAAGTAGAGGCTCGATATCATACGAGTTGCTATCGCCAATTTCAGCAGAAACCGGTGAATCGCCCAGCCAGAAGACTAGTTGACGAGGCACTCGCATCTGCTTTTAAAAATCTTTGCGAATATATGGAGAGTAAACCAGATTCGATATTTTAATTATCTGAGCTGCGTAATGTTATGTCAGATTACGTTCCTTGTAACGAGACACTGTATAAAATGTTAGAGAAAAAATATAAAAAATCTATTCTCATCCTACAATCGCAAGGTGTTCAACCTATAGTATGCTTTCTTGATTTTGCCATGAGGAAATTGAGAGAAGCGTCCAATCAAGCAGAAGATGAGCCCAAAACAATTCAGCAGAAAAAAATTCTAAAATCTGCCGCACATATTATTTCCAAGGATATACAAGCAGTGAATTATGACACCACATCCTACGAATCCCCGTTGAATTTTTTGAAAAATATAAAATCTGAGATACCTCATTCGCTTAATTACTTTCTACACAATTTATTACTTTCTGCTTCGACGGAATCAGTCGAAAAGAGAGATATTAAGCGGGTATCGATCGCTCATACTATTCTCTCAACCTGTCATCCTGCGACTTACCAATCGTCACTTCAGGTCGCCATTGGCACTTACATTTTCCGGAAAACTGCATCAAAGACGTTAATTAATATTCTTTGCAAATTGGGTTTATGCTGCTCTTATTATAACGTACAATTGTTTGAAGCCTCATGCATAATGCATTCTACTTTTAAATTCGACGATGAAACTTTTGTACAATTCGTTTTTAATAATGCCGATCACAACGTCGCCACTCTGGACGGGCAAAATACATGGCATTGCATGGGCGGAATCTGTTGCGTTGCGCCAGGCAATTTTATCGAGTCTGAGACTAAAATTCCCAAACTAGCAAAAATGCCGACTGCGGCAGAGTTAGCATCAAAGAACGCTGTGGATATAATACCGTATGAGACATTCCAACAGACTTCCGGATTACAGACAGTCATCTACAAGGATGTATCAACTTTGAGGCTTGGGGAGACATGTAGATTATCTCCAGCGTGCAGTACATATGTGTGGTCGAAATTTCTCATTGACACCACTCCTAATGTTTCGCCGTTTCTGCTGAAATTGGCGATAGCAACTCGTATGATATCGAGCCTTTACTTGAGTAAGGGACGGTACGCTCAGAATAATATTCTGTACTAGATTACCCCAGTCGTCGCATCTATTTTCGCAAATTTCTAGCAATTGATCTTTCATATTATTTTTCGTAATAATACGCCCAGGCTTGGAATGTCGTCTCCAATCTTTTTGGCAGAGAAAACATTTCTCCTTAAAGTCAAATGCAACATCGATGTCGTAACCTTTTCAAGAAGTCGAGGGAATAGCGATACCGCCAAGCGGGGCTGAGCTATCGCGGGAAATACCGGTCAACGATGCCCTCGATCCACCTCCTGAAATGGCGTAGAGAGAAATTCGACGCCGTTGGCGTCTGGCGTCCAAACTGTATAAGATTCGTTTTTAAAGATAGATAACCCTTGAGGAGGTCAATCGATCGAGAGGAACGTACCGAAGTGTAACATTTCGGAAGGAGGATCGGAGCGTAGATGAAGCAGGAGAAATGAATTCTATCTCGGGGAATATAAGCCGTGAGCGAGGGAGTAAGTCGGAACGAAGGTCATCGTGTGTCACGAACTCTCTGGATTTCTTCGCTTACCGGTCAGATCGAAGTGCTTCCTGCAACAGAGGACGGGTTGAAATCGGGACCGAGCGAGCCACGAAAGTCCCTCCCTTTCCCTGAAAACTGCCACCTCGTAAAAACGCGACGTAAAATGCAAATCGCTACCCCTTCTTCCCGAACAGCGGACGGCGGGACGACCGAAAGGACGTCCCCGCCGTCCGCGTGGCGCGTACAAAGATGCACGTTACAAGACATTGCTGCCTTCACAGACATGAGGTTGCCGCCTTTCATTAGAACGAGGCCCGACGTGTGGTTCAACAACCAATTTCAAATTGGTCGACTTTCCGACTCCAGGGAGAAACAGCTCCACACCCTCTTGACCGACCTTCAGCTCGCCGACAAAAAGCCATCAGAGCTCCTTAGGCAAATGAGAGATCTAGCGGGTGAAGCAGTTAGCGATGAGTTTCTTTATTCGCTTTGGATTTGTTAGAGCAGGATGGTGTGTGAATAGAAAAGAGATTTTAAGTAAGCTTTTAATACAACGACTGGCCTGCGAGTGAGTGTCCGCGTGGTCGTCGTTTTCGAAGGCTCCCGAGCATAGGCGGAAACGCCCGAGCTACATCCGGCTTCTGGCATGCGCGGTCACTTATATTACTATATAGAGAGAAATGCGCGGAACTATCCGTTCTTAACAGGATTAACCGAATCTCTTCAATTGTGCGAGGAATTCTTGCAGTAACAGATAACGCTAACCTAAATAATCTTGCTGCAATAGCAGACAAAGTACTCGATTACACTACCGAGTCCTACGTAATGGCCACAAGCAGAAACCCAGTCAGCGAAAGTCCGGTGACACCCAGCACTCTAAACAACAGAGAGAACAGACTACAAACTTTGGAGAAGCAGCTCTCCACTCTCAAAAAAACCGTCTTGTATCTATTTGTATGTCATTAACTTTATTTAAAAGTTGTTATAATTTTCAAAGAATTGAAAGAAAAAAGTTTCCCCACGCAGTATCGAACTTGGATCGGCCGCGCCGTAAGTGAGTTCGCTACAACTAGGCCACTTCGCTGTTCTTTGATGGTGTACAAAGTGACCGGTATACGTCTTGCGCGAAAACTTAGAGCCCTTTTTCTCGGAATCTTCTGGCTAGTGCGCGCTATTACTTTGCAGAGTGAACACCCTTAAGGTATACTACTAACCTGCAAAGTCTCATCCCGAAGTCAATTTCCGTGGCCGTAATGTCCCCTTGTCATCTGTCTTCTACGAAGGTGGTGAACGACAGCAATAACCACACGGTTCCTTAAAAGGAAGTTCGCCTACACATTCATGACTTGTGCACACACACCAAATTTCTCATAGACTCTGGTTCTGTTGTGTCAGTTTTACCTCGAACGCATGTTTCAGGTCCCCAGGAAGCGAAATCTTTTAAATTATTCGCAGCAAACGGTTCAGCAATTAACACTTATGGACATAAGAATTTAAGTCTCAATTTAGGGCTGAGGTAAGTTTTTAACTGGGCATTCCTAGTCGCTGATGTCAGTTCACCTATAATCGGGGCTGACTTTCTCACTCACTATGGACTAATTGTTGACCTCAAGAGAAGACGACCCCATGATTCAATTATAGCACTGGCTACACAAGACCATCTCCAAACAGCAAGTGTTTATGGAATCTCGACGATTAGCTCCAAGATTGATTTTCACAACGTCCTATGTGAATTTGTGCAGATCACTAATCCACAAACGGGACGACTCTCTACTACAAAATGCCCAATCGTTCACCACATCATCAACACGGGACAACCAGTGACAGAGCGACTCTCAGGTGAGAAGTTCATAGCAGCAAGGGATCAAGTGAATCTTCTTTTAGATGAAGGTATCCTACGACCCTCAAGCAGCTCTTGGGCCAGCCTGATACATCTGATTAAAAAAAAAGACGGAACCTGGCGCATGTACGGTGACTTCAGGAAACTCAACTCTCAAACCATCCCGCATTCCTACTCACCGCCCTACATCCAAGATTTATTCGAAAAGCTGTATGGAAAAATCATATTCTCCATCATTGATCTCACCAGAGCGTATCATCAGATTCCAATGGCTGCAGACGATATCTCGAAGACTGCCATCACGACACCATTTGGCCTATTCGAATATGTCAATATGCTGTTCGGCCTACGGAACGCAACACAGACCTGCCAAAGGCTAATTAATTCAATATTTCGTGACCTGGAATACACTTTCTGCTACATCGATGACGTTATTGTCATGTCAAACTCTGAGGAAACTCATAAGCAACATTTAAGGAATGTGTTTCAGAGATTACGAGACCATAACCTCACAGTTAATGCAGCCAAGTGCCACCTGGGAAAGAGCGCAGTAGAATTTCTAGGCTATTACATCTGTTCCGAAGGTTACAAGCCTCCAGAAAATAGAGTTCAGACGATCAGAGAATTTCCTAAATCAACAGTCATTCTCAAATTGCGACGTTTCTCGGAAATTATCAATTACTATAGGGGCTGCATCCCACACTCGAGCAGACTTAAAGCGCCTCTCAACAGCTATTTGAAGAAGTCCATAAAAAATGATGAAACTCCAATAATCTAGAGCACAGAAGCTACTCAGGCATTCATTGATTGCAAAAATAGTATTGCATCATATGCGCTCACAGCTTTCATCTCTCCTACTGCACCACTCGTTCTCACCACTGATGCTTCCGACACTGCTATTGCAGCATCCTTGGAACAGCTTCACAACAACCTTTTAAAACCAATAGGATTCTTCTCGAGAAAGTTCTCTCAAACGGAGAAAAACTACAGTACCTACGATCGTGAATTACTGGGCATCTATGCAGCGATCAAACAAAGTCTCAATTTTGCGATTAAAACTGATCACAAACCGCTCATCTATGCCTTCTCTCAAAGATCGAACAAAGCTTCTCCTCGATAACTAAAACAACTGGACTACATCTCTCAATTCTCCACCAAAATCATCCATGTTGTCGGAAAAGACAATGTAGATGCAGATGTCCTCTCTAGAATTAACACTATAGACATGCCTACTATTCTGAGCTCACGCACGATCCAAGGTGCACAACTGGAGGATGAACAAATTACATAGAATTCTGAACAACGAGACTTTGTTAAGACTGTAAAAACTCACCATCGAACCTGACGTCAGGTTTTTTTGTGATGTCATCAACAACGTCGTAAGTCTTTACATTCCGTCATCTCTCAGAAAAACAGCATTCAAGACCATACACTCACTGTCGCATCCAAGTGGAAGAACTACGCTACGCCATCTCAGAGAAAAATATATCTGGCCGGGCATCCGAAAAGATTGTTTAACATGGTCAAGGGAGTGTATTTAATGTCAGAGAGCAAAGATCCAGCGCCACAATAAGCCACTTCCGGAACACATACCAGTTCCGGATAATCGCTTTAACCATATTCATATGGGCATCATCCATTTACCCGAGGTACAGGGATTCAAGTTTAACAATAATAGATCGTTTTTATAGATTTCCTGTAGCCATACCTCTGAAAGATATCACAGCAGCTACCATACAAACGGCTCTTTTCAACAATTGGATCTGTTGGTTTGGAACATCCTTGATCATCACCACTGATCAAGGATCTCAGTTCGAGAGTGCACTCTTCAACGCCTTCGCCAACACCGTCAGCGCGCAGAGAATACGAACCTCTCCATATCATCCAGCTTCAAACGGGTTATTAGAACGTTGGTACCGTACACTAAAGTCAGCTTTAATGTGCAATCCAATGTTACGTCCCTAGGACGACGCCTAGTTTCATTTCATTAAAATTTCTTTGATTAAGGGGGAACACCACTGTGACGAGCTGAAGAAAGGTCGTTTTTCTCGAATTTTTTTTTGGTAACGAGATTATTTATTTGGGATTTAAAAATAAAGTATGTTAGTAAGCATACGTTGAACTTATTTTATATAAATTCTTATTAAGAAAAATTATAAACTGACGAAGTTATTACACTATAACCGAGCCACTGTATAGTAAATGTGGTCCAACGGTCGGATCGATTACTTGAGAATGGTTAGTCTGAAACATAAAAACGAAAATGATTTCTAATCTATATTGATACGGTATAGCAGAAGCGACGATTAAGGGGGGGGGGGGTACTGTCTTGAAACTATTTTTTTTCCATTTTTTTTTTAATTTTTTCTATGAATGCACAACACCTCAAGAATGTTGTATCAAATTTTTAGAGCAATTTGAGCTAAACTAACGGAGATATGAATTTTTAACCATCCGAGGCTCTGAGTCGCTCCGCACCGATTTTGTATAACTGCTCGACAGCAGCTATACTGCGCTTCCTAGTGATGTTCTCAGTGCTATAAAACCAATTTACGAGGATTTGAGCAAGGAAGCTCTTCTGCAGCGATGTCTCGGCGGCTTTACCCAAAATAACAATGAAAGCCTGAATCAATTAATCTGGAAAATTTCTCCAAAATCTGTGAGTGGTACCGCAGTTCTTGTTGAAATTGCAGCTAACGTGGCAGCATGCACATTCAACGAAGGCTGTTTTGCTCTGCTGACAATCATGCAGGAGATGCAAATAAAAAGCGGGCCGAGTTGTTACAAATAGGCGCGCGCGACCGATCGATTACGAATAAATCGTGCGGAGGAACAAGCTGCGAAGGCAACTAAAGAAGGTCGAAATCAAAGAAGACTACACCAGAAAGATGCTTTGGATATCTTTAGTGATAGCTGTTCAATGTATGGGCCTGGTATCGATGATTCTGTGCAAGTACATAGCGAAAAAAAGCAAAAAATTCGGATTTTTCTATGTACAAAACTTTAAAGTGATTTTCCCACACTCCACGTTTTCAAAGTCGGTGACGGCTGTTGCTTGAAATCTATTGCACCGATCCTTTTCAAACTTGGTACACTCCTTCTCTATATAATTCATGAGGTAACGCTGTCGAGTTTTTTTAAAAATTGTTGCTATTTTTCATTTTACAGTAAAAAATTTGTCGATTTTTTGAGCGAAAATCGCGTTTTTTTCCTTTCAAGTGTCACCAAAAATTGAAAAATCAATAAAAAAAAAAACTCGACAGCGTTACCTGGGGAAACTCATAAACTAATAAAATCAATTTCATTTTTTGATTTCAGATGATCAGGTGATGAGTGACAACCGTCACCGCGAAACAAGTTTTTTTTTTCACGACTCCGGAGATCAACTGCCAACGGCTCAGTTATTAATATTTTACGCTGAAATTTTCAGAAAATATTCTTTAAATATTACTTTATAATACTGTCATCATCCCATGTAAAATACATTGCCCGTATCTTGTGAATTAATGTTTGAAAAAGTGTCTTTTTTGCGCCGAATTAACAGTACCTCCCCCCCCCCCCTTAAGTATAATAAATAATAAGCAAAACGGCATGAAAGTTATAATCTCACGAACGAAGGAATGCGCGAATATTCTAAAAATAGAATTTATAAAGGTAAACGCACTGAGTGATCGGCACGCGAACGCGAAAATATAGAAAAAACGTTAAAGAAAGACAAGGTAAGAGATACGCGAAAGAGATCGGAATTCGGCGAGATAGGAATTTGATGGCCAACGAGTTCAGGGCCAGCGGCGAGGACAATAACCGCAAGTAATAATTAAGAGAGGGGATCCTAATAGACAATAGAAATTCGATCGCGCGCAGGTAAGAGCGGTGGGGACAAGCATTTAAATAGCAAGCCCACGCAACGAAGAGTAGTGCATTCCGAGTTTTCTCTTAAAGATAGCAGTTCGTAGAAGTTATAATTTCGTGCATTTTAAAGTACGTGAAACGCTCTTAAAATCACGGGTTGAAAAAGTGCTTTCGCGAGTGTCGAGAAGCGGCGAAGCAAGGATCGACGACAACGGAGGGTGAGAGGGGAAGGCACTAACGCAGACACAGTGCTACGGCGTGCGAAGCTATACCATACACAACGTCGCCTAAAGTAAGGTGTATCGCTTTATTTCCATTACCTCTTTGTACCATTAGTCATAAGCAGTAGATTAAGAGTGTGTGAGAGAGCGTCTGGGTGTGTAAACGAGGATCTGAGTATCGTCGAGCGAACGTTGGTGTGTGCGAACGTGTGTAGGCGTGTGACTGCGTGTATAAGTCAGGCGAGATCGGCGAAGACGGAGACGCATAGAAAAAAGATAAACAACACGGTGCGATCAGCTGTTCAGGAGCTACGAGCGAGTTCCGAAGAATACAAGGCTTCAAATAAACGCAAATTAATCGAATTTTCGCGACTATTATTTATTAACTTTCCCACTTTCCTCTGCCAGTCCCAAAAGGACCGAATCGTTCGGTGAAGTAACGTAAGCGTTAAAAAGGTAAGGAAGGCGAAATGTTACAATATAAACTTAGTTTTTGTTATGCGTAGCCGTTTTTCGATAAAACAATTTTTCAGAAAATGGCGGATGTTCGAACAAAAAATGTAATTTTTGCAAGATTTTTTCTTATATTCGAGGGCCTTAAAAAGTACTAAATTTGGAAAAAAAGAACGGCTACGTGCAACTGCAGCTACTGCGATTACGAAAGTATTTGTTTTTTAACATTGAAAATTGAACGATTGTAGTTAGAGTTATGTTTCTGGCCAGGTCAAGAAAAGTCGTTTCGAGAAAAACGCGATTGAACTTTCCAGTATACATAGAGAAGTTTTCAGCTACAATTATTTTGTAAATCGTAGTAAGCGTCGTATAAAAAATTAAAATTTTATATTTACCAAACTTCATCGATTCCGGGCCCATAAGACGGACCTTCTTCACCATCGTTGTCCTTGTTGCGTTTTTTTAATTTTTTTAAGCTGTTAGCACAGAGATCGGCGTGCTCTATGCGGCGCTTATCCTTGTCAGTATAGTAGGCGTATAGAGTGGGCCCAACGTTTATTCCTAGCATCTCATATATTTTTAAAGTCGCTAGACTACCTTCGTTGAATATTATTGTTGCAATGTATAATGCTATTTCAACAATATCGTTACCGCTGGAATTAGATTTTGGTGCTAGGTGCCAGACCAAAGAATTAAAACATTCGTTGTTGTTTTGAGTAAATTTGCCGACACACCTCTGTAACAATTCATCTTTCGACAGGTCTTCGTAAATAGGAATAAGGGCTTCAGCAATATCTTCAGGAAGTGGTGATTTATCCTTGAATGTGAACAAATTGTCTGTAGTAGTAGCGTGTTGGAATCTGCACCACGATTCAATGCCTTCTGAACACATAAAGTGTCTGGGATTTTCTTCGGATGATGATTTATGATATAAAGTTTGCCATATAGCATAGTACATATCGTTAATGTTTTCAGAATGACGACGAATTGCAAGACCATAATAATTAGTGAGTTCATTTATGATCTTGTCAGTAAGTCGTCCCTTTCCACCAAGACCTTTTGTAGTTTTCTTCAGTGACCGGAGGCGACTACCCATTCTTTTTTGTACATGGTTTTTTCACCATTGTACTTTTTCATCATTGTACACTTATTACATCGATTATACACATTGTAATATAATATATCATATCCTCCAGTTGACCTGGTACCCTCGAAAAGGGTCGTAGTATACGACCAGAACGTGGGCAATCTTTCTCGAAATGCATACTTTTCATTTGGAATCGCATAGATTTCTTTGCTCTAAAAGCATACAATTTCGGATCCCTAAGAGTTTTCTAGTGAGTACGAACTCAAGAACACTATCTAGTATGAAAGTAGCTTATAAATCGCCAAAGATCGTCAAATGGAGCTTAGGTATGTACTTTTCTTGGAGATACAATAAAAAATAATAACATCATAGTCTACGTATGTAGAACCAGCTATAGGGGGGCAGGGACCCTCCCAACGAAACAGCCTTGCTGTTTCGTATTAGGCACAACCGCGGTAATGATTCGCACAGGAAATCGGCTCGCTGCGCTCGCCTATCCCTTTTCTTATGAGAGTACAGGATAGCTGATTGCGGCCGTTTGACTGCCGCTATCTGGCCGTCGGGATAATTTTTTTTAAAATACCGATTACATTAAAACTCGTTTCTGCTCAAAAAATAATAAAAATGTTTTTTCGTTCGTAATCTCGTATGGCTTCCCTGAAAAATTTTGAAAAAATTTACGTTATTAGTTATCACTATTTTACATACTTTTTGCAAAGTTTGAATTGTTTGCCTATTATAGAAGATTTTTTATGAATTTTTTAATGTTTAAAATGCCGCCATTTTGAAACCGGAAGTTGAATCATTCGAAATTGTTAGTGGATCCTCGTCGGATGTAACTGGATTTTCCGTGTAAATTTTACTTCGATTCGTTCAGCCGTTTAGACGCTAGAGTGGACACACACACACACACACACACACACACACACACATTTAGATCTTGTTATGAAACATAAAGATCCAAAAGGGTTTTTGGATATCTCGAATCGTTTCGGAGATAATCGTCCGTTGCACTTTTTGCTCGATCGAGAGCATAAGGAACTCCCTGCGGTCGTGCCTAAAAATAAAAAACAATAGGAATGTTACGTGGGGCCGTCGCTGTAGCTTATAATTGCTCTTATTTTTAAATTGATAGAAGAATTTTTTATTATAACAAAATTATGTAAAGTCATACACAAATAACATTAAAAATGTAAAGTGGGCCGTCGCTGTAGTTAATATAAACAATAAATCATGCTTTTTCTTGCTACATAAAGATATTAAATCAATGATGCATCGCATCTTTATTAATAACTTTGTATCAAATATCTATAATTTCAATTTCCATATTGGTTCTTTAGACCATGTTAAACATTGTTGACTTCATAAATTATACATTCTCCTTCAAACAATTTTACTAAAATAAAATCTCTTTAAAAAACCTTGTACAAAGTACGCGACGGCCCGCTTTTTTTCGAAAAATGAAGAAATAAACCTGGCAATCTGCAAAGCCTACTTTTTTGTATTTTACCCTTTGCACTCCGCTGTTCCCTCTGAGGCACCATATTTCCAACATCATATCATTTCATTTCAAGTGATATATTACCTATATTGTAAAAAAAAAAAAAATTGTCGAGTTGTTGATAGGTGAATTGGAATAAAATCTGTAAGTATAAAAAAAATTGAGCGTCGAGGACCACTCGACATCGTATTATACTCAAAATCGGTCTTGTCGAGTCAGACTCGACGCGGAGTGCAAAGGGTTAATAATTGAATGAGTGGAAGCATGAGGTGGAGCAACTCTAGCGCAGGAAAATGAACTATGTACTTGACTCAGGTTATTATACGGTTATTTATGAACTAGGACACAATAAAAATTGAATAAATTCATTAAAATGTTTAATAAATTAAATGTTATCATACATGCACCGATTGGTTTAAATTTTAGATTAAAGATAAGTAAAATGAATTTTTTTTGTCCCTACTGTACCTATACAGGGTGTCCCACGGTTCGATGTCAGACGAAGAATGGCATGTGCGACTGATTTTTCGACGGCTCGTGCGACCCAGAGGGTCAGCGCGAGCCGTCAGCTTAAGATAGCCTCGTAGCAGACTCTCTCTCTCTCTCTCGCTCACTCTGTCTCTCGCCCTAGCTTTCTTCTACGACGCTATCTTACGTTGACGAACTACCAGGCCCTTCATTCTTTTTCTCATTCTCGCTCTCTCTCTTTCTCTCTCGCCCGCCGGTCCAATCATAGCTTGGCTAGAGTTTTGGTATGGCGGCGAGAGTACACCTACCGCTTCCGCGCTTCACGATTGGAAGATCGTTATTAATTAATAGCTCGAAAACTAACCTGGCATATGTTACTTTTTATGACTCCTTTCGACTCAGAAAAATCAGTCGCACATGCCATTCTTCGTCTGACATCGAACCGTGGGACACCCTGTATAAACAATTTTCAAAAATTATATACAGGGTGTCCCACGCAAGCTACAACCGCGAATATACACGTGTCCACATGGATAATTGGAAGCGAAAAGTGAAATAAAAAGTAATAAAAATTGTCCTCGTTAACGAGTTATTAAATAAAATAGATCAGCGAATCAGGAAGCACGGAAGCGGTAGGCGGTGAGCTGCGGCCATGCTAGTCTGAAGACAAGAAGCGATAGCGTAAGGAAGCGTCGTGGACGAAAGATTGAGAGAAAGAGAGAGAGAGAGAAAGTCAACGAAAGAAAGGGCGAGAGAGAGAGAGAGAGAGTCAGCGCGTGCAGGCAGCGTGAGGTAGCGCCGTGTTAGGGTAGGAGGGAGCGAGAGAGAGAGATTAGATTAGATTTTTGTTGTGCGTAAGGTAGCGTCGTGAAAGAAAGGTAGAGAGAGAAAGAGTGAGAGAGGAAGAGCGAAAGTCGACACTTTTTCCAGGAAATCTCCTCCTGACCACTACCTTTTCACGCCTGTATACGTGTCATAACGCTCCGCCCGTCGAAATTTATCGCTTCTTATCTTCAGACTAGCATGGCCGCAGCTCACCGCCTACCGCTTCCGTGCTTCCTGATTCGCTGATCTATTTTATTTAATAACTCGTTAACGAGGACAATTTTTATTACTTTTTATTTCACTTTTCGCTTCCAATTATCCATGTGGACACGTGTATATTCGCGGTTGTAGCTTGCGTGGGACACCCTGTATGCATAACCTTCGAAAAATTAAAATTATTTATTATCTATATAAACATGTTAAATATTGTTTCTGGATTGATGTACCAAAATGTTATATTATATTTAACGTTTACGAAGAAAGCGGGCCGTCGCGTACTTTGTACAAGGTTGTTTACAGAGATTGTTATTTTAGTAAAATTGTTTGAAGGAGAATGTGTAATTTATGAAGTCAACAATGTTTAACATGGTCTAAAGAACCAATATGGAAATTGAAATTATAGATTTTTGATACAAAGTTATTAATGAAGATGCGACGCATCATTGATTTAATATCTTTATGTAGCAAGAAAAAGCACGATTTATTGTTTATATTAACTACAGCGACGGCCCACTTTACATTTTTAATGTTATTTGTGTATGATATGTAATTCCGCTATAAAGGTATTTAACGATAGTTTCGGTAACGTGGAACAACGGGAAAAACTTTTAGCAAAAGCCGTAACACAATTAGAACAATTGTTAAACACGTGTCAACATACACAAGACCTTAGGGAACAGATGGACGAACAATTTACATTAATTACACATATGATCGATAACCTACTAGAAGACATACAAGACTTGACGTACTACATAACAGACATACGCAAAGGACTAATAAATACCAACGTATTATCATTCGCCCAAATAATTCAGTACTCGCAAGAAGCATTACCACACCTACCAGCAGGCTTAAATTTTCCAATCCCTCTAAGCACACAATCGGGATATCTCTTAGATCGTGTAACAAAAGTCAAAGCATATAGTCGACAACGCACTATCTTCCAAAATGCCTTATGATCGGACATTTTTAGATAACCTCAGAACCCAGTTATTTGTAATAAAATAAGTGTAAAAGTATAACCAACTATGGGTCAATTCTGTCTAGTTTACGAGAAAAATAAATTTGAAGTTCATAATTCGTCAAGGTCCGATTGAGAGAAAATTCAAAATTTCTTCTGAAGTGTTAATATAAATGTTATTTCTTATACATTGATGAATTGGGCATTTGAAAATACAAATTTTGGGCCTTGTTTCAATTCTGAAATGTGAACCTGGACGGAGAAAAATGCCATTTTCAATAATACGAGTTTTATTTTTTTTTCGAGTTCTATAGCGAATGCGCAAGATTGCGCAGTTGGAAAATAAAGTTTATTGAATGGGTTATATGTGTAATAAAAATCAGCGCTATATCTTGTAGAACTAACGGATACGGTGCAATTTAAATTGTGATAGCGCCTGAGATACCAACAGAAGTCCGAAATATGCTAAAATCTACCACCAGCGAAGTTGAGTCTTCTTCAATAGAACGGCAAATTGAAAAAGATGATGACAGTGAAGAAGCTACTTTGGAAGATTGTGAGACAACCGTAGTTTTGCCGCGTGAAACGAGCATTTTTGACGATTAATCATCATCCAAACCTATAAAAATACGTGGAAATTCCTACGGGAAAAGAATTTAATCTATTTTATTACATTATGAAGTTCTTGTGTTGCTAAATATAAAAAAAACAAGGGCCTGAAACAACATAATAGAAAAATGGAAAAAGAAAAAATGATGGCAAAAATCTTAGGCGCTATCATAATTTAAATTGCACCGTATCCGTTAGTTCTACAAGATAAAGCGCTGATTTTTTTTACACATATAACCCATTCAATAAACTTTATTTTCCAACTGCGCAAACTTGCGCATTCGCTATAGAACTCGAAAAAAAAATAAAACTCGTATTATTGAAAATGGCATTTTTCTCCGTCCTGGTTCACATTTCAGAATTGAAACAAGGCCCAAAATTTGTATTTTCAAATGCCCAATTCATCAATGTATAAGAAATAACATTTATATTAACACTTCAGAAGAAATTTTGAATTTTCTCTCAATCGGACCTGGACGAATTATGAACTTCAAATTTATTTTTCTCGTAAACTAGACAGAATTGACCCATAGTTGGTTATACTTTTACACTTATTTTATTACAAATAACTGGGTTCTGAGGTTATCTAAAAATATCCGATCATAAGGCATTTTGGAAGATAGTGCAACGTTCGATAATTACCATAATGTAGAACGGACATAAGGGCTGATGCAAACCAGCCTTGAGTACGCGAACTGTCCCGCACGGCGCTAGGGACGCGCGAGGTGCGAGAGAGTTAGTAACAAGGGCCCTCCGCGAACGTTACGTGGAGACCTCGAATAGAGGTTAACTTTTATGTAATAAACATTTTTATATACGTTTCCACCACAAGATCCGAGAGATTATTACTAACCTTACCGAGCCTTCCTTACAATAATTATAATAACCCTCATAGTGACGCAAATATTTCAAGTAAAAAGGGTACACCCGATAACAGCGCGTATGAACAACAGTACATACGCTACAATCGAGACGAGCAAGCGTTATGCAATAGTCGACAAAATCCGACGCAAATATGTATCGCTAGGCGAAACGGGTATACAAACGTGTAAGACAACCAAAACCTAATTTCTGTGCTCATCAAGACATCCAATGTACAAAATTCATCCACATGTACCGTGCGAAGTACGCATGTGCAATAAAATTAGTAAACTACCAGAAAATTGCAAAACAAGGCTTCTCACATTAGAAAGGACCCTATTATTAGAATTAGAAGCACCAGAAACATGGATTTTCGTGGCCCAAAAAGAAGAACTCTTAGCAGTAACCTGCAACGGCAAAAACACTGTTCATAAAACCTTGAAAGGCTTAGGTATATTTGATATAAAAGGTAAATGTATACTTTTCACTAGAGATGTTCGATTCTCTTGAAAGAATCGATTCTGAATCGAACCGCCAATAATCGATTCACTAAAAAAATCGGAACTAAAGAATCGATTCTGTGAGAATCGATCTAAAAATTGTTAATATACAGGGTTTCTCAGTATAAGTACCGTTTGAAATATCTCTTAAACGGTAGGTGATAGGACAAAATTGCAGAGGAAGGATTAACTCTACTTTTTATGTAGAATGTTACTATAAAAAGAAAAAATTGTTATGTCCATTTTTTCAAGGTCATTCCAAGGTCATTTCGTGTTTTTCAAATGGAATTCTATGTTATTGTTTCGGTATTATGAAAGTGCATAAAAAAACAAGTTCAATACATGTCCTTCATATGACCTTGAGATAAACCAAAAGCGCAAAAACAACGAAGTTCGAAAACAAACCAGAATAGGTATCTTTTACTTTGTTACCTTTGTTCTTCACATTTGATGTTCAAATTGTCCACCTGCAGCAGTTATGCAATGCTCTAGCCTACTACGAAATGACCGGTTCAACGCAAGTGCAATCGTTTCTTTTGGTATAGCGGCACATGCATTGACAATCCTTATTTTCATGTCTTACCTCGTCGTTGGTGGAGTCTTGTAAACTACTTCTTTCACGTATCCCCATAAGAAGTAATCTAATGGTGTTAAATCTGGTGACCTTGCTGGCCAGTTTATTGTTCCACCACGTCCAATCCATCTATTGGGAAACATATCATTTAGACATCTTCTTACTGCTAATGCATAATGGGGTGGAGCACCATCATGCTGGAACCATGCATTTTGACGTACGTCTAAACGTATTTCTTCCAACAGAATTGGCAAGCCGTTTTGGAGAAATTCCATGTACTTGCCGGAATTTAAAGTACCCTCGAAAAAATACGGGCCGATAATTTGGGTGTTTAAAATTCCGCACCAAGTATTTAGACTCCAAATCCTTTGGTGATCTACGGCTCTCATCCAATGTGGATTATTTGGAGATCAGTAATGCATGTTATGCCTGTTAACACTTCCGTCGCTTTAAAAATTGCTTCGTCAGAAAATAATACTCTAGTAAAAAACTGTGGATCTTCATTAATTTTCTCATTAGCCCAATTACAAAATCGCATCCTGCTGTTAAAATCTTCTCCGTGCAGATCATGTACTAAATTTACATGATAAGGATGAAATTTATGCGACTGCAAGATCCTGTGGACAAGAGATCGATGAATACCCGTGTCACTGGCTATTCTTCTTATGCTAATCTGAGGATTCGCTGTTACTGCTGCTAATACTGCGATTTGATTAGCCTCATTTCTTTGCGCAGCTTGTGGATTCTGTCGGCGTGGTGTCCTGTGGAAAGATCCAGTTTCACGTGCTCTTAATACCATTCGTTCGATTGTCCTGGCCGAGGGCGCGTATCTATCTAGATACGTTTCAGCATACAATCTTGCAGCAGCATAAATGTTCTCATTACACCGTCCTAAAATTAGGATCGCGTCGACACATTCACTTGCAGACATCATTTTTCTAATAATAAACTTCACTCAATAATCACACGTGCTAATACTCAAACGATAGTCTATTGACAAGTAACGACGAGCAAACGATTTTGAAAGTCGCTATCTTATGTAGTGACTTGAAAGTGACATTCATTGTTTACAAACAGTTATTCATGCGTTCAACCTGTCATTTCGTAGTAGGCTAGAGTATTGAAATGTGTTGAACAAAGGTAAATGTGATGAACAAAGGTAACAAAGTAAAAGATACATATTCTGGTTTGTTTTCGAACTTCGTTGTTTTTGCGCTTTTGGTTTTTCTCAAGGTCATATGAAGGACATGTATTGAACTTGTTTTTTTATGCACTTTCATAATACCGAAACAATAACATAGAATTCGATTTAAAAAACACGAAATGATCTTGGAATGACCTTGAAAAAATGGGCATAACAATTTTTTTTTTTTATAGTAACATTCTACATAAAAAGTAGAGTTAGTCCTTCCTCTGCAATTTTGTCCTATCACCTACCGTTTAAGAGATATTTCAAACGGCACTTATACTGAGACACCCTGTATTTGGCACTGCATTAGGTGCAACAACTGAAACAGATTTATCACAATCTTGAACTGCACTAGATTCAGGTTGGAAAATTTCAGCTGCAAAAAAGTCCTCTTCTGAAAACACTTCGGGATTAATCGGAAAAATGCCAGTTGCTCTAAATCCAGATTCCCCTTTGCTAATAGACGCAACATTATTAAAGGCTTTCCTCACCAAAGATGCTACGTCATAAGGAGTTATTTTTTCTGCGAGATGGCTTTTCAGGAATAAGTCACATTCTTTATTGTGGGCTTTTTTTAGTGGTCCAAAAAAAGAAACATCCAGGGGATGCATTCTATGAGACGTGTGTGTTGGCAAAGACAGCATGTGGATATTGTTGTGCTTGGAAAATTCGTAGATGGCAAGTGAAATATGACTAGCATGATTATCTAGTACCAGCAAGACGGGTTCATCCGCAGACGGCTCGGCGTGCTGCTTAAAGTGCAAAAGCCATTTTAGAAAAAGATTTTCATTGATTCAACCGTTTTCTGAGCATTTGTAAACAGCTCCTACTGGGCCATCCTTCTCGAGTAGTGGAGTCCACCTCTTCCTAGGAAATATAAACATTGGCGGGATGAATCCGCCAGCAGCGCTCATTGCACACATCAAAGTGATGTTTTTTCCTCTCTCCCAACTTGTGATTGATCCTACTCTCTTCTGCCCTTTTGTAGCTAATATTTTCCCCGGGGTTTGCACAGTTGAAATCCCTGTTTCGTCGCAATTATAGATGTTTTTTGGAACAAATCTATGCTTTTCCATCAGTTCTCCTAGCAGCTTATAGAACAACTGCACCTCCGTTTTATTAAAAGCTTCGATTCTGTTTATACTTGCTGCTTGTGGCTTCCTAACAGAAATATTAGTTCTGATCATAAATCCATTCAGCCAATCACGTCCAGCCATTCTTGAAAACTTGTTGAAGTTGTGCTTTAAATTCAACTTTTCAGCATATTCGAACGCTACTTTTCTTATCTGATTAGCAGTACATCCACAGAAAATATTAGCCATTTTTGTCACCACATTTGCTATTTCGTTTTCTACTTCGGAACTGAAGACAGTAAGTGGCCCAAGACGTGGTCCCGATTTAGATTGATTTTTATATCTTTTTTGTAGACTTGAAAATGGAATGTTTACAGTTTTACCCCGTTGTTCAATGAGCTGCACAGTTTTTTTTAGACTATCAGTAGACCAGGCAGCCTTTTCGGTAATTCTGACCCGTACTTTCGGCATCTTGAAAAAAAAAAAATATAATGTTCAAAGGAATGCGTGTGGTAAGGTTAACTAATAAAAATTCTTCCACTACTTCTCTGTCGAAATACTTACTTTAATTTATTTTGTACATCGCCCACGTCGTTCACTCTTCGGGAGTCGAAGTCTATCTGAAGAAAAAGCAACTAGCTCGGCAGCATCGTAGCGCAGAACAAAAGCGATCCAATTCGTTGAATTGAACGCGCAACGGGCGCAAAAGAAATCCAAGAATTTACGTATTGTAACGTTAAGCCTTTTACCACCTCGGCTTCCTGTTACCACCTCGTCGAGTTCTTTCCTTTTCAGGACTGGCAGTGGGAATAGAGGGGAAAGTGTGAAATAATCAGTGCGCGAAATCCCTTTAATTTTCTTTATTTAGTCCTCGAAATATATCGCCGAATTGTGCGAGGTCAACGCACTCGCCCAGCTGATCGCTCGTGTTGTCACTTGCTTATATCACGTACACTCATACGCGCTCACACTCATCCACACGCTCACGCATACACTTAGTCTAACGCTTAGCCTATTTGGAAGTCAGGTATCGCAAAGAAATGTAAACACGTATCTCGGGAAGACGCTGTAACGTTATCTTTCTTTCTCTTACCGATATGGTGTGTTCGTTGCCTGGCTAACTCTCTCTCTCTTACTCACACGTTGGTCTAGGCTGCCGTGCGCCGTGCTGACTCGCTCGTGTGGTAGAAAAAACTCCGGAAAACACCTCTTCTCCGAACTCGCAAGACGATTTCTTTCCTCGCACTTCTGCCTGCCTCCGAACTGAACACTCCCGACTCGAATTTATAACTTTGAAAAACGTGAGAAAATTCTCGGTCTCGATTCTTTCGCTACCGGTCTTATATATGCTTTCTCCCCACCTTCGTGCTCTGATTTCGGTCCCTTTAATTGGGTCCCCTCTATTTGTCTAGCGGCGCGCGTTGCTGACCGCGCTTGGCCTCGGTGTTAGCCTTGAACTTGCTAATCGTTTTTATGCGAATTCCTATCCTCCGCGACTCTCCCCTTGCCTCATCTCATCTCCCGTTTTCTAGGCTATCGCGACCTACTTTCGCCCAGGAGTGTCCCTTTGTCCTTTTCCTGTTTATTTTTAGATTTCGGCCTATTTTTCTTTCTTTCCGCGGAATTATATGAGATTTTCGCTTCTCTCAAGTTCTAGATGTTTCTGAGGTTTCTATTTCTACTTTACTTTACTCTACTTTTATTAATTTACATGTGGCTTTGTTTGTAACGCTACAATATATCGGACTACTCGGAAATATATCGGACAATGATCGAGGCGACGTAGTATTCAGCCTCCGGACACATCACAAAGCACCGCGTAGCAATAGATATCAAGTTTACGATACAGGCACGTTACTTTGCGGGTAATGGTGATCACTTGTGGGCAGTGGGGATCACCTGACTCCGATTGCCCACAACTACGCTAATGAGAAAAAAGTAAAAAATAAAGCAAAATAGTGATCACTTTCGCAATCTAAGGTGCATATCATTATTTTGATTGTCAGACTAAATACTCATAAAAGTCTTATTTAGATACATTATGAAATTAGACACTTATCGTTTATTTTATTACGACGAAAATTTGCATCGGCGAGGCGCGAAAACGAAACTTGGCTGTCACTCCAAAACGCGGCGGCTATTGGTGCCAGTTTTTTGTAACAGTGGTGGAGGGGTACAGAGCTGGGCGGGGAGAGCGCTTACGCGATTTTCGGATGTGCAGTTTTGTAAATATATGGGTGACCACTATTGCCCGCTGACTCCCATTATCCGCTCTTACCCTACATAGTTTATATAATTTTAGTTTAGTTCAGTTTAGTTTAAAAAAAAAGTATTTATTTTATATTGCATAACAAAAGGTATAACAAGGCATAATATCACAAGAGGAAGAGGAAACATTGTAGTTACATACTTTTGTAGCTTTTTTATGCCCGATAATTTAGATTCTATACATTTTTTACATATCGTTGATCGTTGGGGAGATATTTAAGGAGAAAGATAACAATGAAGTCATTTTGACACGTTTTTCGCGATTTTTCCGGTTTTTTGTATAGTGGACCGAAAAAATCAAGACGACTGAATTTGTAGAGTATACAAATCCCTGCAATGCAATGGTTTCGGTTTTTTTGTAAGACAAAACTTACGACTTCTAGCGCGCCGTAAAGTCGACCGCTGCGTGCCCGACTCGGCGTGTGCATCACGCTCTATCTAATCGTGCGAGCGCGTCCGTTAGAATTTGGGAGAGGCGGGGGTCTCAGGTAGAAAAGACCCTTTTGTGTTGTTCGGAACGGGATATTTGGCCCTTCTCGTAGCATTTAAGTTAGTCGTCTGGAAACATTCGAAGTGAGCTTACGTATTTGGAAATCTTAGTGAAAATGGGTGATTGTTTTATTTGCAATAAACCGTTGCTTAGTGACATTTATTTGGCCAAGAAGAGAGCTATTAAGGCTGTTCACCACCCAATACGTTTTCGTAATAACTCTCCTGGTCACAGTTTTGCAAAATTTCAAAAATATCATTTTCACAATAATTCTTTCAGCTTTCGAATAAGCCCTTGTTCGTCAAAATCGGTCAAAAAGTGTGACCAGGAGAGTTATCGTGAAAACGTATTGGGTGGTGAACAGCCTTAAGACTCTTTTAGAGGCGAGCGTGAGAAGAAGACATGCGGAACATCAACGTATGTTAGAAACTATCGATTCTGTGAGTTTACATAATGCGTGCTATAAAAAGTACGCCAATCTGAGACTGGCGTCATTTGTCGCTCGAAAAGTGCCGCGTGCACCGGAAGAACCGGTAGAACTCGAAGAACTTGAAGAATCCGAAGAAGAACCGTCGGTTATACCTATTTTCGATTTTAAAAATAAATGTTTGTACTGTGGAAAAGCATTAAGGGATAGTGGAAAAGTGCCTCTATCGAAACGAAGAATAATTCATTCTGTAGAAAATAAATCAATGCGGGAAAATCTTTTGAATCATCTTGCCGGACGCAACGATGATTTTGCCCTTGCTATCGTGGATCGTGTCAGACATGAACCTGATATCGTCGCCGCAGGAGCTCGATACCATCAAGATTGCACTTTTTACGTGTACCAAACAACACCTTCCGCTGAGATTGTGACAAAACGACGTACGTTTAATCGTATAGAGAAGGCCATAGAGAACATTTACTCGTTTCTGGAGGAGAATTCTGATGAATGTCAATTTTCGTTGAATGAGTTGATGAGACAAATAAAAGGAGACTACGTTCCTGAAGTGAGAACGGTAAAGTCACATTTGAAAGCAAAGTACGGAAACGACATTATAATTAACTCTAAACAAAAACGCGATTGCGTTATTTGTTTTCGCAATACCGGATTCAAAATACTTTGCGATAAGTGGTACGATGAAAAAAAAAGACACTCGCGAAGAAAGACTGCGACTTATTCGCGAAGCTGCAGCAATTGTCCGCGAAGACATTAGAGGGGTCGTTTACGATACCCACAACTACCCACCATCGGATGAATTCGTCAAAGACGCCGCAGCCGTTGTTCCTGAGAATTTGGAAGTTTTTCTTTCCGAAGTTGTTATGAAAGGAAAACGTGGTGCATTGCAGAGCTGGAAAAATAAGTGTACAGCGATAGCCCACGTAATAATTTCGGCTGTACGTCCTCGCTCGTTTTTGTCGTCACTACAAATCGATGTCGGAACTTTCCTCTATAAGAAATTCGGATCGAGGAATCTAATAAACATTTTATGGGCAATGGGATTTTGCGCTTCCTACAAAGATGTAACGATGTTTGAAAACTCTTGTATTCAGCGTGGTGCAAGTGATATTTTAGACAATTCGTTTTCACAATTCGTCTTCGACAATGCTGATTTTAATATCAACAGTCGCGATGGTCGTGAAACATTTCATGCTATGGGAGGAATACATTGCGTAACTCCCTACTCAGCTATCGAACGTGAAACTCCAATTCCGCGAATTAGTGAAGTTAAATCAGCTGCAGCAGTTGCACAATTAGGTAAGATTCCTGTTGTCTCTTACAATACGCACAAATTGGCCGGCTTACAATCTATAAATGTGGCTCATATGGAAGGTTTTCGGCAACTTCCAGTGGACATTATACCCACAATACCCGACTTTATTTGTCTATACGGAAAATGGACTTGCACCCCCGGAATTTCAGGATGGAATGGTTTTATAGAAACTGTGACAACCCATTTGCCATACCAACGATCCAAAATTATCTGTCTTCCGTTTATTAATGCGCTCACCTCGCTACTTCAAGCAGTCCAAAAATGCAAGAAGTGCCGTCAGGAAACTACCTTCGTAACATTCGATCAGCCATTGTATTGGAAACTCGCGATATCGTCGGAGCAGCTGAAGCAACATCTGATTTAAAAAAAGTCGTAATGAGGCTAGGTGGATTCCATCTTCTGATGTCTTTCGTGGGATCAATTGGCATGATCATGTCGGGCAGTGGTATTGAAGAACTTCTGAAGTTGTGTTACGCTGAAAATTGTGTTGAGAAAATTCTTTCCGGGCATGCGTACGCGCGAGATGTCCGTGCTCACATTTTGGCACATCTATCTTTAACAAAAATTGTACTAGACTCGATGGAATTCACCGACAAGGAACGCAATATGCTCGATTTTTACGCTACTGATTTTCTCAACCGGCCTGCCGTTCTAAATGCCGAACACAACAACGTCGTCAAAGAAGTATGTGACAAATTTAAAAAGGAAATGATCGTCATTGAGAAGAGAGGTCTAACGGCCAAACTGTGGGTAACGTACTATCGGAAGGTGTCTCTACTCAAGAATTTCATCGAGGCAGAAAGATCCGGCAATTGGGACCTCCACCTGGATACTATTCAAAGGATGCTTTCTTTTTTTCCATGCAAGTGGACACTTCATATATGCAAAGTCGGCTCATCTATACTTACAGGACATGCGGAATCTGGAAAACCAAATACCACTACACGATTACATCAGATTCACGCGACATGGCTTTTTTGCGATTCGTCGCACAGAAAAATATTGGTCTGGAATAATGTCAGATATGACGATCGAGCAGACCCTCATGCGATCAATGAAAACGACAGGACCTTCACGGATTTCTCGAGACAATTCGGACAATGAAAAACTAGACATGTGGCTTGCCGCGCATAATCCATTCCCCGAAAGCAAACTATTAATTTCTATCGCCACTGGAGTTGTCGCGAACGACAACATAAATTGTCACCGTTTGCGCGAAATCGGTAGCGACATGATATAAAAAATAGTGGGAGAAAATTTCGGGTCATTGGGTTTTAAGAGGAACGATAAGGTTCTTCCTATTGCAGCAGTCAATAGCTCCATTAAAATAAACGCGTCGCCAGTCGCGATTAATCCGCTATTACTTTTCCAGAGAATGTGCATTATTAAGAACTCCGACAGTGATGTAAAACATTTTCTAGCATACGAGCTGGCTCCGTTTCCACTGTCTCTATTTACGGCTGAAGGAATGCGTAAAGGAACGAAGTCTTTGCTTTACAATGCTTTCAAAAATATACTCTCCGGATAGCTGTAAATATGGAAAGGCTATTACAGATAATATACTCTTTTTACGCGCTTTTAGCGGTTGTGACACAACATCGTTTTTGTTTAACATTGCCAAAGCAAAATTCTTTAGAACTCTGCAAAAAAAAATGGAGCTACAGTCATCGCTTGAACTATTTAAAGAGGCAAGAGTAGATCCGGAGGTTCTTACAACCGCAGGGGAACGATTTCTCATCGTTGTCTACAGTGGGAATAATCAGGAGAAATTGATTAATACCTTCAGATACAACCGCTTCGCAAAAACAATTACTACGAGTCGAAACTACTTTCATTGCTCCCACCAACAAAAAGTGCAGCAAGACAACATATTTTTCGAACATATCACCAGATGCAAACGTGGCTGGGAATTTATAAAGATCCAGAGGAATGGGGTTGGCGACGAACTACTAACGGGCTTCAAACAGTTCTGAGCACAGCTGATCCCGCGCCACCTGAACTATTGAAACTTATATCATGCAAATGTAAGCGGGCTTGTGAATCTGCTGTGACGTGGTCACAAGATCCACCCAAAAATTTCAAATTAAAAGAAGAGAAGACACGTGAATGCCCCTCTGGGCGGCCAGAAAGTAAATACATATAATATTAATTAAGTACTTCCTATTTTTACGAGCAACGCCTGGGTAGAGGCAACCCGGAATACCGAATGAACACCGTAGCGATGACGTAGTGGGACACCGCCAATCGGCATCTACGCCGCTCAACGCTCACCTCGGCAATTGGCCGCCAAAGATAAGTGAGCCGAATCCGGAAGGACCTCCTGCGACGCTTCCGTGTAGTACGGAAGGAAGAAGTAATCAGCGTCGCAACCTCCCCACCCGTTCGCCAGGTCCGTCGCTAGTGATGCGACTAGAAAGGCGTTAAAAATCCGAGGAACAACAAAAGTCGGAAAGAACTTGTTAACCAGCACGCATACGAACGGGAAATATCTGTGGAGGAGGAGAAGGAGCATAGAGTGTTCGACGGTATCTGTGAGAATCAAGTGAGGGTAGTATGTCTGAGTGAGCGTAAAAACTGTTGTGAGCGAAATTTCGGCGGTGAATAATACCCGCAATTGATGCGTACCTGCGACGCGTCACGGGATCGACCGGCACGAGCCTCGATCGTGCGTGCGGCACGCGTACTCGCTCTCTCGTGGTTTGATCGCTGACCCGAACGGCCACGTTTTCGATTACGTATTGTTGTACTAGAAGTTGAATTCTCGAAACATAGTATCTGAGTTAACGTAGTATCTGAATTAACGTAGCTTCTCTTCTTAAACTCTCGCGAGTGTAAACACGAGGAACCGAGAAGGAAGCGTTCCGAGGCTCTCGTCGGGGTGAGGTAGCCCCGTGGTGGAAGGACGTCGTCGACGAGCCGAGCTATAAGTGAAAGGCTGCAAGCACGGTAAGCGACGACGGAGTTGGGTGGTTTTGCCGTCTTCCATTTTCTTTTGACCGGTAATGGGACCGAGGAGGTTTGTTGGTAAAGTTATAGTTTTTGGATTATCTTCTTATTAGTACCGCCGACGCGTTGGTCACGGTACACGCACGGTAGAAGAACTCTTTGGAATAAAAATTAACTAATCGATTTTGTAAAATCGATCCCTCCTCGGTTTGTTCCCATTTATTGTGCATAGAGCTTTTGACCTTGCCGGCGTGGATCGCCTCTCAATACGACGACCGTGGTCCGATCAACCACTTGAGCACATGGTATTATATTATTTTCTCGTATGATTATCTTTTGTATCTCTATGTTTATCGTACAGCGTAAATTTAAAGAATATTCCGTTTTAGAAATATTCAAGTACGTACATTTCCAACGCTCGTTTCTTACGGTCGTACGACGTAGTCCTTGTCTTTGTATCGGCGCGCGACCTCCGCCAAGGGCGAGGCGTATTATTCTCTGTTTATGAAAAGCGCGTATTATTTGAGGACGTTTGTATTCCGTATTATATTTTCTGTATTAACTGTAATCATTATTAACGAACAATTTTTCCCTTTTCGAGTGCTTGTATGGAGATTTATCGGCGACGAGAAACATTATTTGAATTAACTGGAACCGAGCGGAGTAACATCACGATCCTTGTATAATCGCGGTACGCGACGGGAGTTACATAATTGTAACCGCTCGGAAGTAACATCGTCCTCTTTGCAACACACCTTCTAAAATTTTATAATAAACTCTCTCTGTTCGTTAACTGAAATATTTGGTGCTCTCTCTCTCTGGTTTGTATGTTCGTATTGTTCACCTAAGAACCCCCGCCTCTCCGTCACTCCCTTAGGAGACTGTCTAGCCGGCGGTCTTTTGCCGGTTCATCCGATCAGACCTATTTTCCTAAAACACTCTTACATCTTCCTGGTCCTACGAGTGGTGGCCGTAAGCCACCTGGCGCCCAAATAAAATCTATTCCCTTTCCGACCATCCGAAAATAGTGACCAGAAGGATTGTCTGACCGGGTGCCGAAGAGGTGCGTGCCTTGGGGGACACTATCTTCCTGGGAGGATAGTTTGGCCAAGTTCCTCCTCGTGCAACGTCACACTGCATGTGGCTGCAGGAAAGCGGGGGTTGTTTGTTCCGTCAAAATTTGCCAAAATTGCTGTGGGCAAACGTGCACAAATGTCACCAAAGTTGACATCATGTTCAATGAGGATGAGGAGGATAATGAAATTATGGAAGAGTCGCCAACAGTGGTTTCACAATACCATCAACAAGATGAGCATTCAGAACGCGAGCATTCTACGCAAAGATAAATAAAAGCCATGAAAATGAAACTACATTTATTATTACCTTCCGGAACTAAATAATATGTATTTCTTAAATAAATTTCATTCGTGTGATTCATTTTTTTGTTGTTTTATTTATTTATATTGTACTTTAATAAGTTTTTCCAGAACCGTCAATAAAAAAAAAAGAAAATGTTGCAGTACAAAAATTTTAACATCGCGAGAGCAATGGAATAGAAACTTCGCTCGGACTTTCCAAATTCGCGTCGTGCTAGAAGTCGTAATTTTTGTCCTGCAAAAAAAAAACAAAACCGTCGAATTGCAGGTATTTGTATGCTCTACAAATTCAGTTCTTTTGATTTTTTTGGTACATTAAACAAAAAACCGGAAAAATCACGAAAAACGTGTCAAAATGACTTCATTGTTATATTTCTCCTTAAATATCTCCCCAACGATCAACGATACTTAAAAAATGTATAGAATCTAAATTGTCGGGCATAAAAAAAGCTACAAAAGTATGTAATTAAAATTTTCGTATTATACCGGAGAGCGGAGTTATCGCGAAAAAACACAATTTTACATTTTCCAAGATGGCGGCGGGAGCTCCACGATTTTGAGGTCGACAATTTCAAGTTAAGCTTTTATAGGCACCCTCTAAAACATATCCAAAATTCAGCTGTGCATCTTCAATTGCATTTATAAGGCCGAAATTTGGATAATTTGACTGGACTAACACTGATGTTGCCACAATAGGTAAATATTTTTTGGCGATACTGCTGAGGGTCGGATATATCGATTCACTTTTTAAACAGTAACGTATAGGATCTTCCTTACGATAGATTAATGGCTGATCTAAATAATGTTTTAAATCCGTAGGCATCTCTTCTTGATGTTGTCCTCTGGTATTCATTGATCTGACTTTCGCAATATGATCGTGGAAGGACCATAGGTCATTATCGTCACCAGCGATTCCTGGACTGCTGATGTCGGTGTTATCTATTAAATTTGATTATCGCTGTTCGCGTCATCTTTTGGTGATATATGGTACAACTACTGCTTTCTCTCTCTATCTAATGTCTAATTATATACCCAATTCTACTTGTCTTCCTCTCGTACCGCTTCAACATCCATTACATCTAGATTCGGACAAATCGAAATCAATACTGTTATGGCAATTTCGACAATTTTAGATCCGAGATTTAAAAAATTTCACTTTAATTATCCTTTAGCCTGCTCTAGTGCAATCGGCCGTATTGATACATATAATCGTACATAATCGTTTTCTGAACTTTTGATATTCGATCCTTATTAAAATCTGAATGTGTAACGAGTATAATCGTAGCTGCGCTGTTTGTAATATTTGACTATGCGACTCTCAAAGCCGTCGATCGCAAACTTAATTTTATAATATATTGCGCGAAGCAGAATCGACAGGCCGCGTGTAAGCCATTGTAGGACAAGAGCTCCGTTATATTGTAAGCTTTTGCCGGTAATCATACGTGCTTCATAAATAAAGCAGGGCTGCGGAGTCGGCAATCAAAATACCCGACTCCGACTCCAACTCCCAATTTTTTTTTGTTTCCGACTCCGACTCCGATCTCGACTCCGACTCCTACATTTATAATAGATATCAACATAATGTAGTGTAATTACATGTGTGTGTACGTGCGTGTGTGTAATTACAACATGCTAACAGTAAAGGTGAATAAAAATAAAGCAAATTTCCATTCAACTATTTTTTATGTTAAATAAATGACTACTACAAAAACAAAGCAGAAAAAAGCAAGTATTATATATACAGGGTGTCTCTTTTTAATCTTTAAATGCGATTATTTCGAAAAATATTAATTATTTGTTCAAATTTTTTGAACAAAACATATTCTACCTTGAAGGGGACATTCAATGGTGGACCTTTTTTTTCTCTGGGTGGAGGCGCCTCCGAGATTTGAAGTTGACTTTTGATTTTTTAAATGGAACCATATATTTTTGTTATGCCAGACATGTAGCCTAGCTCAAGACGAATCCATCGACATGCATTATGTTAACCTTGAAATGTTATTCAAGGTCATTTTTAATTGTTAAATGTTTTAATGTAGTGCTCATCCGAGAAATGTTTTTTATCTTCTGTATTCAAATTGACGACCTTGGGCATTAAGGCACAAATTGATTCTGTCCCTAAATGACAGCTCCACTTTTTCTAAAGTTTCCCTTGTTATTTGATTACACGCATTTCTTATTTGACCCTTCATATTTTCGGGCGTCGTTGGCACTTCCATATAAACTTTGTCTTTTACATAACCCCACAAATAAAAATCCAACGGTGTTAAATCTGGCGACCTTGGTGGAAAGGGTATCGCACTTCCTCTTCCGATCCACCGACCAGGGAACATTTCGTTTAAACTTTGTCGCACGCGGTGATAGTAATGAGGTAGAGCACCGTCATGCTGGAACCACATTCGCACTCTTGTGGCCAGTGGAACGTTTTCTAAAAGAATTGGTAACTGGTTACAAATAAAGTCGTTGTACACTTCTCCAGTTAATGTACCATTAAAGAAATGTGGACCCACTAAATAACCATCAACAATTCCACACCAAACATTTAAAGACCATTGTCGCTGATGTTGAACTTGTTGTACCCGCGAGTCGCCTAAGCGACACAGCAGTATCGTATTCAAGGCCGCCTTCCGAAAAGGCGACCAAAAAGTAATGTATAAGCATTGCATCACCCGAGTGCCTGGACATTGCGAGTCCCGAGCCTAAAATGCAATTCAGCGATTCTCCCTTCTTAGCGCCGAACGCTAAGGAGTGGCACGCACAGAAATAAGGAAACGAATAGACAGATCATCGAGAGCGAGCAAAGAGTTAGGAGGGTTACTTGTGCCTCACCAATAACCAGTTATTTAATAAAAGTCATACTTATACTCAAGAAGAACTTGATCTATACCTCAAACACCACCTTCCTTCCGCTTCCAAAGATAACCGGTAGCCGGCTTACGAGCGCGGGTTACCACATTGGTGGCAGCGAGTGGGATCGTTTTGCAAAAAATTTTTTTGCAAATACGTGGCAGTTATCGCCAGAAGAAGCAAAGGCCAAGATGAAGGACGGTGTAAACTATACCGAGACGGAGGAAGCAGACCAGGCAATCTAACACCAGGCGGCAGCCAAGGTTCATACGAGGAAGTGACGACTGGACGAGCGACAAGGAGGTGACGAGCCTTATCGACAGCTCAGCTTACGGCACGAGCCAGTTCACCGAGCTTATCTGCGGACGGCGCGGAGAACGACAGATAGGGCAGCCAACTCCCAGCGAACAGGTGACAGCAACGACGACAGCCCAGCAGAATGTGGCGAACACTTCTACTGTGAGTAACATCCACACCTAGCTCAGCACGCAAGACAAACGTAAAAGTAGCGACCGTATGTCCGACCAGGGCAAATCCGCAAAAGTATATTTCCTGCCAGACAAACGGCAGTTTAGTCGATCACTCGAATCGTTTTTCGACGAAAAATTAATATTTACCACCCCAGAAAGCGAATGTAAACGTAGGAAATTGTCCGCGACAGCCGTAAAACATCTCTGTACGGATAGCGATCTTAGCGAATCAGACCACGGCGCATCGGGATTACAATCACCGATTAGTGACCGAATAGAAACCAGACGAGAATACCCAATAGAAACGCTAGACTTTTCGCTTTTAGAAATTGAAGACGACGAAATGACAGAACAATTAAGCCTCAAGGAAGCACGCAAGTGCATAAACTCTTTCGACGGGAGTTCAACCACCAAACTTTTAGAATTCCTAACGGCGTGCGACTATACATTTGCGCAACTTAAAGAAACCGATAGACCAGCATTATTCGCGTACATAAGAAATCTCAAACTCGTAGGAAAAGCGGAATTTTTAATTAACTAATTAAAAACGGAATTAGAAGCAATATTTTTAGAAAAACGCTCAGTATCGGCAGTACAAGCCGAGCTACATAGAAGCTATCAAAAACCAGGGGAAAGCGCGCAAGCGTTCGGGCAACGCATAGAAAAGCTATACATGCAACTCGTAAGATTAACGATAAAACCGCATCACGACGCGAACTCCAAGCGAAACCTAACCGAGGTTCTAAGAGACCAGGCTAAACACGTTTTCGAGAATGGCCTGCAGGGGCGAGTAGGGACGCTTGTTCAGGCTAAGGAATACAAAACCCTGCAAGAAGCGATTGTAGGAGCGGTAGACATAGAAACGACGTATCAAATATCCGACCGATCCCAACCGTACCAACCCTCCGGGCAAAATTCAACCCTCCGATGTGGAAATTGCAACCGAGTAGGGCACGCGACTAGTGACTGTTACGCGCGAACTAGAATAAACCCGCGAAATACACCAAACCGTACAGGAGGCACGGGACCCGGCAGGAACCAAATCGTGTGCCTAACCTGTGGACGGCCCGGGCACATGGCGCGAAATTGTCGTACTAGACCAGAAAATAGACTGACTAACAGACCAAACGAAAGACCGTCGACACCACAAACGCCGACGACGACCAACCAAAACGAACGACAGACGCAACCCAGCACAAGTAACGCGACTGACGGTAAAGTAAAGCAATATAACGTAAATAGCCTTGCGGCAAAAACGGAACACAAAAATCACTGCAAAATCACGTCCGAAGACATAATAGGCGGACACGCCACCATGTTAGTAGACTCAGGAGCCCAAGTAACGCTCGTAAAAATCGGACTAATAGACGAGGAAAAAGAGGCACGCTCGACAAACATAGAATTAACTGTGCAGAAACCCCTGTGCCAAGTAACATTAAATATACAACTAGGGAAGCAGACAATACAGCACCCATGCTATTTAGTCCGAAACGACTTTCCGATAGAAGCCGACGGACTATTAGGGATTGATTTCATGGAAAAACATAACGTAACCATAACGCCGCGCAAACATTTAGCATTATACGGAGAAAAAATACCATTAAAAAATATAGGAGCAAACGTGATAGCACCGCGAACGGAAAAAATTATAACAGTACGAACAACCTCAGAAGGGGAAGGATTAGTAGAAAAAAGAGAAATAGAATCGGGAGTGTATATTGCAAATTGCCTAACCAAAGCCGAAAAAGGGGAATGCGTTGTCAGCGTAATGAATACGACCGACGACGAAGTCGAGCTCACCGGCATATCAGTAGAAGTTAAAGACCCCGCGATCCTCTTTAAAGAACACGCGAATAATACAGTCAGCGCGAAAATAAATACGCTACAAAGAAGCAGCGGAGCCGAAAGAATGGAAAAACTTAGAACTAGCATTAGAACAGAGCATCTAAACCAGGAGGAAAAACAAAAAATATGGGACATTTGCGAGAAATATAACGATTTATTTTACCTAGAAGGAGATATATTAGAAAGTACTAACGCGACCGAGCATTGCATAAATATAGAATCAGGAACGGCACCCATAAATGTGGCGCCATATAGGTTACCACAAAAACAAAAAGAAGAAGTAAGTAAGCAAGTAAAGGAAATGCTCGGAGCAGGAATAATCAGTAAGAGCAAGAGCTCATGGAACGCACCATTACTGGTAGTACCCAAAAAACCAGGTAACGACGGACAAGCAAAAATGCGCGTCGTAATAGATTTTAGGAAACTAAACAACGTAACGATAGGAGATTCTTTCCCACTACCAAATATAGCAGATATATTCGACCAAATAGGCGATGCAAAATACTTTACAACGTTAGATCTGGCATCAGGTTACCACCAGATAAAAATGCGAGAAGAAGATAAATGCAAGACAGCATTCTCTACACCGTTCGGACATTACGAATATAACCGTATGCCGTTCGGATTAAAAAACGCGCCCGCGACTTTTCAAAGATTAATGAATTCAGTATTATCAGGGCTACAAGGAATTCAATGTTTCGTATACTTGGACGACGTGGTGATTCACGCGGCAAGCCTAGAAGAACACAATAAACGACTAAAAGCGATATTTGAGCAATTAAGAAAACATAAATTGCGTTTGCAACCAACAAAGTGCGAATTCCTCAGAAAAGAAACCGTATTCCTAGGGCATATCATCACACCAGAAGGAATTAAACCGGATCCCATGAAAACAAAAGCGGTGACGGATTTCCCCAAACCAAATAACGCTAAAAACATTCAGACATTTCTAGGATTAGCTAGTTACTACCGGCGATTCATAGAGAATTTTTCAAAAACAGCGAAACCATTAACGCAATTATTAAAAAAGGGAACAACATTCCAGTGGACCGATCTAGAACAGGAAGCATTTGAACTATTAAAACATAAACTAAAATCTACACCTTTACTCCAATACCCAGATTTCTCAAAACCTTTTGTGCTAACCACGGACGCGTCAGATAAGGCGCTAGGGGCCATTCTATCCCAAGGAGAAGTAGGAAAAGATTTACCAATAGCATACGCGAGTAGAATACTCAATAAGGCAGAAATAAATTATAGCACGACTGAAAAAGAATTATTAGCAATAGTCTGGGGAGTAAAACATTTTAGACCATATTTGTACGGAACGAAATTCACGATAGTAACAGACCATAAACCGCTGACGTGGCTATTTAATGTAAAAGATCCCGGATCACGCCTCATGCGATGGCGTATTATGCTAGAAGAGTACAATTACCAGATCACGTACAAAGAAGGAAAGAATAACAGCAATGCTGACGCGCTAAGCCGCGTATACGTTACAAACGTGATACCCGACACCGAAGATAAAGACCATAGAGAATTTTCCGCCGATGAAAAGAAACAAATCTTATATGAATATCACGACTCCCCCCTAGGAGGCCACCAAGGAGTCGATAGAACATATAATAGAATTAAATTAAAATACAATTGGACAGGACTTCGAAAGGATATAGAGAATTATATATCAAAATGCGCGAAATGCCAACAAAATAAATTAGACACGCGAACAAAAATGCCAATGGTAATTACAGATACGCCTACCCAACCTTTCGAAATATGTAGCCTAGATATAGTAGGACCATTACCAATTTCTAATAGAGGCAATCAGTATATACTCACATTTCAAGATAATTTAACGAAATATAGCAAAGCCATCCCCATACCAAATCAGGAAGCCAATACGATTGCGAAAAAATTTGCTAAAAAAATAGTTTGCGAATACGGAATACCGCAAACAATACTAACAGACCAAGGAACTAACTTCGTATCGGATGTTTTTAAAGGAGTATGCAAAGTACTAATTATAAAAAAGATACAAACAACAGCCTACCACCCAGAATCCAACGGTGCGCTAGAACGAAGCCACAAAACATTGGCAGATTATCTAAAAAATTATGTAGAAAAGGATCAAGCGGATTGGGACGAATGGTTACCTTACGCGATGTTTACATATAATACAACCCCACATACGGCGACTACCTATACCCCGTATGAATTAGTTTTCGGAAGACTAGCTGAAATGCCTACCTCTATCAAGCGCGAACCGCAACCTTTATATAATTACGATAACTACGCTAACGAAATATGCGAAAGAATCCGGACTGCTAACACGTTCGCGAAAGAGAATCTAACACGCGCGAAAGAACACGCAAAAGAATATTACGATAAAACGTCGCGACCGAGAACTTTTGACGAAGGAGATAAAGTATTACTATATGACGACGCGACGAGACGAGGACGGTCAAAGAAATTAGATAATTACTGGATCGGACCATATACAATAATAGAACAGAAATCCGCGGAAAACTATATTATAAAGAAAGGAAAGAAAACAATCACGGTACACGCGAACCGGTTGAAACACTTTAACGAATAAAAAAAAACTTAAAAACGAAAAGAGAGAAAAACGGTGGAACGAAATCAAGCACTAATAAATTATCAAATTTTGTTTATAAATAAAAACTAAACGAACAGAAACAAATGACCACCGTACGCAACGTGCGAATATAACACGACACCGCGTACGGCTACTAACTATAAACCTTACGCATCAAGACGGGGCACGAGCGTAGCCGAGAGCCCGAAGATTCCGACCAGCAACTCGGTCCTTCTTACCATAGGGAACCGAGTTCGAAGCCAACCACCGCTGAAAAAAATCACGCATACAAACGCAACGACAGAGCAGGAGAGGAAAGATAACACAAGGGGTATAACGCAGTGATTACAACATGAGAATAAGCACAAAACTAATTTATTAAAATAACAAGAAAATCGGAAGCTACATAAAAGAATATAAAAGAACTAAAGAAGATAAGAAGAAAGATGAAAGGGCTAGTCCCAACATTCGTCAACCTCCTCGTACGGAGCCTCCCCAAAAAGGTACTCCAGGTAGAGGCTGCCACTCCACTCCCAGAGTACCTCCTGAAGTTCAGCGACCCAGGCCCGCATCTCGCGACGCTCACGTCGACGAGTGGCCATATCGGCACGGCGAATAAAGCCGTCCAAACGATCGACAGATATGAACTAGAAGAAAGCATAATATCAACTAGTGAGATATAATAAAAAAATAAATAAATAAATAAATAAATAAATAATATATATATAATTTTTTTTATTTTCGTATAAATTCCCAAAAAACACTCACCAAACTCTCACGACTGCAAAGCAGTTGCACCGGCCCAACGCACCGGTAAAAGCCACACGCCAATTTGCGCTCCATTTTTTAAAAATCAATTTACAAAGAAAAGACAAAAACTCGTACTCCTGACTGTCACTTATGTTAGTAATACTTCACAGACTGCTGAAGTTAAAATGAGCTCCAGGGCGAGCGAGAGCCCTGAAGAAAGCGCATCCTCCGAAAAGCTGACGCGAAAGAAAATAAATAAAACAACACATACACGGCGAACTAATACACTAACTCATCTTACAGAATACTTGCGGCAGCAAGAGCAGCGAGCCCTTATCTAACGGGCAACATAGAGAACTCCGTAGAAATTCGGAACTTCGAGAACCAACCGGGAATATATTTTGAAAACGTGGGAAACTTACACCTCTACAAAGACACGTGGAAATTAGTGTTAAAAATCAATATGATACCTTATTATCTTCGCGAAGAAAAATTAGCATCATATTGCAATAAGTTGACGCAAATTTGTTTGGCGCACCAGGCATGGCACGCAACAATTTGCCGACCATTTATAAATACAATCACGCCGAAATTACGATCGATTACAGGGAAATTAAATTCCATACGAGCGACATTAGGAGTAGAACAGAGACCAAAACGCGGTCTCATCAACGGCTTAGGAACAGCAGGAAAATATTTATTCGGATTAATGGATGCTAACGACGAGGAACGTATAAATGTACACCTCGAAAAATTAGAGAAAAGCGAAACAAGAGTTTGGCATGTATTATCGCAGCAAATACAAATAATTAATTCCAGTATAAAAATATTTAACGATAGCTTTGGTAACGTAGAGCAACGAGAAAAACTTTTAGCAAAAGCAATAGCACAAGTAGAACAAATGTTAAATACACGTCAACACACACAAGACGTTAGGGAACAGATGGACGAACAATTTACGTTAATCACATTAATGATAGATAACTTACTAGAAGACGTACAAGACTTGACGCATTACGTAACAGACATACGCAGAGGACTAATAAACACCAACGTATTATCATTCGCGCAAATAATTCAATACTTGCAAGAAGCATTACCACACCTGCCAGTAGGTTTAAATTTTCCAATCCCCCTAGACATACAATCGGGATATCTTTTAGATCGTGTAACAGAAGTCAAAGCATATAGTCGGCAACGTTCGATAATTACTGTAATCATAATACCCCTCATAGGGACACAAATATTTCAAATTAAAAGAGTACACCCGATACCAGCGCGTATGAACAACAGTACATACGCTATAATCGAGACTAGCGAGCGTTATGCGATAGTCGACGAAATCCGACGCGAATATGTATCGCTAAGCGAAACAGATATACAAGCATGTAAGACAACCAAAACCCAGTTTCTGTGCTCATCAAGACATCCAATTTACAAAATTTATACATACGGACCGTGCGAAGTACGCATGTACAATAAAATCAATAAACAACCAGAAAAGTGCAAAACAAGGCTCCTCAAATTAGAAAGGACCTTATTACTAGAATTAGAAGCACCGGAAACATGGATTTTCGTTGCCCCAAAAGAAGAACCGTTAGCAATAACCTGCAACGGGAAAGGCACCATACATAAAATCTTAAAAGATTCAGGTATATTAGATATAAAAGGTAAATGCATAATTTCGACATCAGAAGTAACAATAGAAACGGTACAAGAATTCAAAGAAAAGAGACAGCTAGACTATTTACCAGCATATAATTTAACACTTAACATTACTCAAGAAGTAGCCGAAAAAATTACACGAAACCAAGTAGCAGAAATAGACCTCCAACCGATAATTAGAAATCCAGAAGAACTAAAACTAGCTAGCACGCGACTAACAGCGTTACAAAAAGAAGTAGATACGAATCTTTATAATAATGATTACCACACATTTGCCTATCCCCCACTCGTATCGATAGGAATTATAATCTTAGTAGTAGTAGCGCTTTACACCATATACTATAAGCGAAAACAGCGTAAAAACCGCGAATTATCAATAGAAGTAGAAACTAACGAGAATAGACAACCGCCAAAAAGAAAACAAATAAAAAAAGAAAGAATTGACATAGCATGTAGAAGCGAACAAAAGCGAAAAATATCTATATAAGCATAAACGATTATATTAAAACATGTCATCGGGAAAAATAAACATTGTCAAAAAAAAAAAATAAAATAAAATAAAATAAAATAAAATAAAATAAAGAAGTAAAGAAATATATTTTCCTAAAATATATAAATGAAGAATATATGTATAAACAAAATAAATACCAATAAAAGAATAAAGCATAAGATAAGAATATATATATATATATATATAGGTAAACGATTATATTACACATATGTTATCGGGAATAATTAAAAAAATTGTACTTTATAAATGCACAAGTATACCCATAGGTAATCAAACGTAAGAATGGTGGCACATTCTTCTTCCCGCGGGGGAGGGGTGTTGTACCCGCGAGTCGCCTAAGCGACACAGCAGTATCGTATTCAAGGCCGCCTTCCGAAAAGGCGACCAAAAAGTAATGTATAAGCATTGCATCACCCGAGTGCCTGGACATTGCGAGTCCCGAGCCTAAGATGCAATTCAGCGATTCTCCCTTCTTAGCGCCGAACGCTAAGGAGTGGCACGCACAGAAATAAGGAAACGAATAGACAGATCATCGAGAGCGAGCAAAGAGTTAGGAGGGTTACTCGTGCCTCACCTATAACCAGTTATTCTAATAAAAGTCATACTTATACTCCAGAAGAATCTGATCTATACCTCAGACACCACCTTCCTTCCGCTTCCATAGATAACCGGTAGCCGGCTTACGAGCGCGGGTTACCACATTCAAACGGTGACCTTGTATTTGACCTTAAACCTCATTTTCAAGGTCATTTTGAGGTCAAATTTGTTTTTTTAAATAGGAACCCCTATTTTTTATGCCGGAATCGAAAAGGGCAGGAAATTTTACGTTCAAATGTGTTTAAGTCTAGTGTTAACGTGACCCCTAGGGGTCAACTGAAAGTCAAAGTACGCTACTATCCTTCATTTGGCGTAACCTAGGAACACGACGTGGACGTAGAAGGATTCTATTCCCTTTGGGGTGCTTTTTTAGAGTAAGTCCCCTTGTTGTATTGGTCAGATACAAATCCTCATTGGGTGAAAGAAAGTCGCACTCAATATCCACAATAATTAAACGTATTCCAGGAATTGTAGATGACACAATAATAGGTCCCTTCTATATTGAGAAAAACTTAAATGCAGCAGGTTATGAACAGTTATTGCGAAACCAAGTTGTTCCAACAATACAAGCTATGAAAAGAGATGATTTCGAATTTACATGGTTTCAGCAATATATGGTGCTCCACCACATTTTAGAGTTAATGTGTGACAGTTCTTGAACGAAACATTCTTTGAAAGATGGATAGGTAGACGAGGTACGATAGAGTGGCCTCCAAGATCTCCAGACTTAACACCCTTGGACAATTTCCTATGGAGTTATTTAAAAGATCGCGTTTACAGAACTAATCCGGAAAATCTTAAGTAATTAAGGCGCAGAATTTTTCAGGAAGCTGCTCTCATACCAAGAGATATGATTCGAAACGCAATTCAGTCGTTTTACAACAGGATTGGTTACTGTCAAGAAACTAATGGAGAACAATTTGAGCATTTGTTGTAAATTTATTGTGTTGTACGTTGTGCCTTTTGAGCTTGTAATGCTCATGCACTATGCACCTCACGTGCACTTATTTTCTCACCTGGGTTTGTGTGTCGTATTAAGTAACTGAGATGATCAAATAACACTTGACTTTATTAATAAGGTATGGTACTCAGTCGTTTTGACTTTACAAATTTACGAAGTGACCAGCGTGAAGACTGGCGGAGGACTGGCTATCCCGATCGTAGCCGTTCCCGGTTCGAATAAGGCAACGTCGATGTTCATACTTATTCCCGGAAAATTGGTCGCGCGAGCGGGGATAAAACGACGCCGAGCGTCTTTCGGGAGCGCCGACAAACATCGCGCCGCGGCGGCTTCGTATTTAACAAATTTCGGCATTGATGTGCCGGCTGAAATGTACGCCGCAACATACCGGCCCCCTTGGAATACCCAGCATTTCAACACAAATAATTATAAGTTGACAATTATCCATTAATACGGAGGCAGGGGCTTAATAACTCTTATAAATGAACTGATAGTAATAATAAAAACTGCGAAAATGCGCGAAAATCGTAAAACTACGGCTTCGTCGATACAAGAAACCCTAATATAATCATAATTATTTGATACTATAACATAAGGCTATTCCAAAATACGGTGTAAGATTACTCCAAAACGTAAAACTAATTAATGAATGTTTGTTTAAGATTGTTCACTTATAAACTACACACAACCAAAGTTAATAATTAAACAATAAAGGAAATTTCCGGTGAAATAAACTAGAGTCTCTAATGCTCCACCGGTAAAACACACAATTTGGTAGCAGGTCGTTTGACAGTCCCCTTGACCGTCCTGACCAACGCTGTGCGAATGACTCCGTCAGCCCCGGGAAACACCTTTTCCACCCTGCCGAGCAGCCATCGCAGTGGTGGGAGGTTGTCATCTCGTAAAATGACAAGGATGCCCTCCTGAAGTGGTTGGCGATTTTTCAGGCCAGCCTTAGGCCTCTGATGTAGTAGATTTAAATATTCTTTGGACCATCTGCTCCAAAAGTGCTGGCGCAGCCGTTCCATGTACTGCAACCTGGATAGTCGATTGATAGATATCCCTTCTAGCTCGGGTTCAGGTACCGATAGCAGGGAGTCCCCGAGGAGGAAATGAGCTGGTGTGATTGCTGTTAGGTCGTGAGGATCAGAAGAAAGAGGAGTTAAAGGACGGGAATTTAATACTGCCTCTATTTGAGTAAGTACTGTATAAAGTTCTTCGAATCGGAGTGCTGCGTTACCTATTACGCGTTTCAAATGAAATTTGGCGGATTTTACCGCCGCCTCCCATAACTCACCAAAATTTGGAGCCCCCGGGGCAATGAAATGCCAGTTAATGCCGTCTAAAGTTAACAAATCGCTGATCCTTTTCCGAGCCACGTCGTCGAATACCTGCATTTTTAACTCTCCTAATGCGCGGTTCGCTCCTACAAAGTTGGAGCCATTGTCGGAATAGATATTAACAGGTTTACCCCTTCTGGCCATAAACCGTTTCAGGCAAGAAATAAAGCAGTCAGTTGACATGTCTGTTACTAATTCAATATGTACCGCCTTGATTGCCATACATACAAATATCGCGACATATGATTTTAAGAGTTTAGAGTTTCGACGTCGTCCCTCCTTCACAAGAAAGGGACCACAATAGTCTACGCCCGTGTTACTGAACGGTCGAGACGGCGTAACGCGGGCTTCTGGTAAGTTGCCCATTAAATACTGTGAATTTGTAGGGGCATTTTTAAAGCATGTGACGCACTTCCGTATCACCCTTCTGATAGTACTCCTGCCGTGTATAGGCCAAAAGGAAGACCGTACCGCGGCCAATGTTAATTGAGGACCCGCGTGGAAATGCCTTGTATGTTCATGCTGAATGATTATTGTCGTAAGAGGATGCGATTTCGGTAATAAGATTGGATGCCTTCCGTCATATGGTAATCTTGAATTTTGGAGTCTACCTCCAACGCGCACTATACCATCATTATCGATGAATGGGTTTAAATTTGATATGTTATATCGTAGAGTAGTACTCGCACCCTTAAGAAGTGCCTGAATTTCGTTTTCAAATGCTAAGGCTTGACATATTTTAACTAAACAGGTCCTTGACCTTCCGAGCTCCAAATTCGTTAACGGACCCGTGATTCTGTTATTAACATTGCGCCCGTCGTGAGCGAATCTGATAGCGTATGCAATAACACGCGTTAACCTAATAAAACTAGAAAACCTGCTAAAGATAAAATCATCGAATTCTCGAGAAGAAACAAGACATTTATTTGCAGAAACTGTGCAGATAATTGACGTGCTCCGTCGTTCTGGTATTTCCTCAGGAGCAACCTCCGGGATCGCATTATTACAATTCTGGATAAATGAAATTGGGCCCTCCCACCAAATAGATAAATTTAAGATTTCGGACGGACTTACGCCCCTGGAGATAACGTCCGCTGGATTCTGAGCGGAAGGTACATGACCCCAATACGATACAGGCGTTAATTCCTGTATTTCGGACACCCTATTTGCCACGAAAGTGTTCCACGCACGAGACGGCGATTTGAGCCATGCTAAGACAATAGCCGAATCTGACCAGCACCGAATCCGTACTAGCGACAGGCATAGCACCGTATTTAACTTATTTATAAGTCTAGCGAGTAACACAGCCCCGCACAACTCTAATCTTGGTAACGAGACAATTTTTAACGGAGCCACCCTTGATTTGGCACAAAGTAATTTGCTACATATGTTTCCGCGAGCGTCGTAAGAAACGATATATACGCACGCACCGTAAGCGTTCTCGGATGCGTCGGAAAAACCATGCATCTCGATCCTTGTCGCGTCCTTGCAAACGACATGCCTACCTATTCTTATGTTATTTAGCATCGGTAGCTGCTCCTCGTATCGCGACCAAAGGGTATGTAAAGCGACTGGTACGGACTCATCCCAATCTAGGCCCTGCTGCCATAGCCGTTGTACTAATATTTTCGCAGCAACTGTTACCGGACCTAGGAGCCCTAATGGATTGAAAACTCTCGCTACGGAGGACAAAATCGACCTTTTTGTGACACGCCGAGAAGAGTTTGACGTAGGAGCGAAATATTGAAACGAATCCTTGTTAGGATTCCATTGAATGCCTAGCGCCCAAATGTCATCGTCTTTATTTAAATTAAGTAACATATTTGACTCCGAATCTTCCGGAAGTCCCTGTGACGATTCTGCTATGTTCGATGCCCATTTGCGGAGAACGAATCCCGCCTTAGATAATACACCGATCACCTGATCACGTATACGAATCAGCTCCGAAACTATATTCGCACCTGTTAAGAGGTCATCGACATAGAAATCGCGTTGTATGATCATTGCTCCAATCGGCGATGAGCCTCTCTCTAACTCTGCTATTTCGTGTAAGCACTTAGTGGCCAAAAAAGAAGCCGGCGCTGTGCCGTATGTGACTGTTAACAATTCGTATGTTCTTATGGCCTTTCCTTCGTCGTCGCGCCAAAGTATTCGCTGTAAACTAGCCTGTGACCTATCAACTAAAACCTGCCGATACATTTTAGCCACGTCGGCGGTAATGACGTAAGTGTGAGTACGGAAACGCGCAATAATAGAGAAAAGATCCTCCTGTTAATTCGGACCTACTGTTAATATATCGTTCAAGGAAATACCGGTCTGAGACTTGCATGACGCATCGAAAACGACTCTCAACTTGGTGGTCAAGCTACTCTGTTTGAGTACCGCATGATGAGGCATATAATATTTAATCATGGGGGCTTCTTCGTTATATGCTACCGCGATCATGTGTCCTAATTCCTCGTATTCTTTCATGAAGTTACAATACTCCCGTTTTAAGTCCGGCTGTTTATTCAGCTTACGCTCTAAATTGTAAAAACGTTTTAACGCGATAGACCTGTTATCACCTAACTCATGTAGCTTACTATTTTTCATGGGCAATTTCACGATAAAGCGGCCGTCGGCATTTCGCGTGTGAGTAGAAGCGAAATGCTCCTCACAATCCTTCTCTTGTCGCGTTCGCGCGCCACTAATTGAGCAATTTTCCAACTCCCAAAATCTCGCGATCATATGGTCGAGGTCTTTATTGTGCGTCACTACATTGCAAATGATAGACGGAGAAGCATTGCCGCTAAGTAACGCGCGTCCAGAAACTAACCAACCAAAATGTGATTTTTGAAGGCACGGATGAAAACGCGTTGCCTTGATTTGTCCGACGCATAATACGTCATAAAATACTTCGACCCCCAGTAAAACATCTATACGCGAAGATTTATAGAATGTTGGATCTGCTAGCTTGATATTATCCGGAATTTTAAAATCGTTTCGTTCAACCGATACTGATGGTATATTTTGAGTGATATTATTTAAAATAATACAGTCTATTGCTCTGCTAAAGGAATTAAAACGCGACTTGAATCTAATCGCGATCTTTCGGCAGGCGCGTGTGGTCGCCTGATTAATGCCGACAATCGGCACATCAAAGGGGTCTTGCCTTAGCCTTAAGCGTGAGGCTAAATCTTCTGTTATAAAGCACGACTGGGAACCCGAATCGAGAAGAACTCTAGCAACGATTGCCCTTCCACGAGAATCGAAAACTTCGATTATCGCAGTAGAGAGATATACTTGCGGCGCTTTTTCGGCATGCGAGCCGTGACTGATATTTGATATTACTGTATTACTGCCGCTAGCTACGCCGGACTCGATCGCCGTCGCGACGTTCTGGGAAGGCTCCACCACTATATGTAACATTGTATTATGTTTGCCGTTACATTTCCGGCACGTACCCGAATTACACGAAGAGGCATTATGATTCGTGGACCTGAGACAGTTGAGGCATAATTTCTTGGATTTTACTTCCTTTATTCGTTCTTTGATAGGTAACGCGATGAATTTTTCGCACTGGTGTATGTAGTGGTTCCCGCCACATGTCTGGCACGCAAAAGACTTCGAAGCTACGTTTGACGCGACTGATTGTCGCTGATTTTGTCTGTTATAATCGAAATTAGTTGCCTTCGGGGATTTACCTGTTACCGCCTCTAGCACCTGACAACGGTGTGTTAAAAATTCTGTTAGTTCTTTAAATGTAGGTAAACTCAACGGCGTAAGCTTTGTCTCCCATTCTTTGTTGGTTATCGAATCTAACTTACCCGCGACGACATGAACCAGCCAATCATCCCACTGATCGACCGGTCGATTTAAAGCTGCGAGAGCTCGCGTATGTTTGAGCGTGCCATCAAGCAATTGACGTAGTGCGGCACTATTTTCCTTTTGTAAGGATGGTAAATTAGAAAGCGCTCTTAGGTGAGTTTGGACGATAAGACGCTTGTTACCGTATCGAGACTTTAATAAATTCCATGCTTCAATATAATTGATTGTTGAGATTTCTAGTGACCGTATTACATCAATTGCCTCGCCTTTCAGAGAGGACCGCAAATAATGGAATTTTTGAACGGGAGAAAGAGACGTATTGTTATGAATTAATGAAACAAAGGTATCATGAAAAGGATACCACTCTTCGTAAGCTCCTCTGAACTGAGGTAAATCTATTTTCGGCAGTCGAATTTGCTGGTTAGAAGAACTCGCGAAACTATGATTTCCAACGATTGGTGGAGGGGGTACGGGAGACGCCGGCGGCGGAGGCGGTGGCAAAAGACGGTCGATTCGCGCCATGAGAGCATAATAATTATTTTCGAACGATTCGCGGGCGACCTCGTGATCGTGCGAGTCTTCAAGGATTTCAATTTTCGTTTGAACTTGTTCGAATTCGCGAAACTTGTCACGTAAAGCTTCGCGGCGCAAATCAAGTTGTTCTCTATCAAAATTATCGAGTGGTAATTTATCCACGTATTTTTGGATCCTGGTAACGGCGGCCTTGACTTGGCCTCTAATGATATTCAACTCCTTTAGATTTTCCGACATGTTAAAGACACGATAGAGACAGTATTAAGGAAAGAAAAGGAAGGAATGCAAGGAAAACTCGGGGAACTGACCTGCTACCTGATACGTTTCCCGACGGAAGACTCGAAGATCCGCTGCTGCTACGACACCTTGGCGTGCGTCGTCGTACCGTATCCTCAATGGAAGGAATGATGCCTCATGGTCCTGATAACGCTGCTAGTAGACAGTTATCCTGATAGGTCGCTGAAGGAACGCCTCGATAAAAGCCACTTCCGGAAGAAACTGCTATCCTCTTCGAAACTGGCAATCTGATATGCCCGAAAAAACTTAACTTGGGCAAATGTCTTAATAGAGTGTCACGTACTTCTGTTAGTTTTTTTGAAAACGGACCACTGATAACTTTTGAAAGTGTTCTGGTATTCACACGAAACTGATAGCTTTCGCGGAAATGAAAGTCTTGAGCCCTCCTATAGCTGCACTTCGTTGATAAGCACGACACACGATTCTGTTAGCCTGCCGAGATGACCGCGTATCCGGCTCGAAGGACCAAAATGTTGTACGTTGTGCCTTTTGAGCTTGTAATGCTCATGCACTATGCACCTCACGTGCACTTATTTTCTCACCTGGGTTTGTGTGTCGTATTAAGTAACTGAGATGATCAAATAACACTTGACTTTATTAATAAGGTATGGTACTCAGTCGTTTTGACTTTACAAATTTACGAAGTGACCAGCGTGAAGACTGGCGGAGGACTGGCTATACCGATCGTAGCCGTTCCCGGTTCGAATAAGGCAACGTCGATGTTCATACTTATTCCCGGAAAATTGGTCGCGCGAGCGGGGATAAAACGACGCCGAGCGTCTTTCGGGAGCGCCGACAAACATCGCGCCGCGGCGGCTTCGTATTTAACAAATTTCGGCATCGATGTGCCGGCTAAAATGTACGCCGCAACATATTGACCTACTATAAGGTCCGTCAGGTATGACCTTGCTTGAAAAGATGCCGCCGGATGAATAATTTTAAAATAATTCGCACACGAAATAAAATTACATCTACTTAACTTGAAAACCATTTAACAACTTGTTTATTCATACTTATTAAAAGATACAATAACGTAAAACAGGGCTTTGTCACTATTGACCAAAAACTAGCAACTTAACGCTCGAAATGCCCCCCACGAAAACTCGTAATCGAATGTCGAGTCTCCACATGCTTCAACCACCTTACTTCTTCCTCCCAAAAGCCAACTTAGCTTTTCCTACAAAAATTCGTTCATCTAGAAAGTTCCTTGAAATCTCGCCGATTCCCCTGATCGACAAAAGATTCTGCCGTTGCTCGAAATACGGCGGCTAAGCCTCGCGCCGACAAAGCCACGCGCCGTCGAAACACGCGCCGTTGAAACACGCGCTGTTCCTCGGAAAAATACGTAGCGACGAACTACGCGTTCTTACAATTCGTACAGTTCGGCCAATCCTGACATTTGTTCGCCCCGAACAAAAGTAATTACAAAAAGTAAACTTATATCTAGCCTACATTACTATTATCATAATCGCTATTTGCGTACCATGGCCGCATATTAGCAGGCTCCCAAACTCCTTTATATGGTTTTTGCGAAAGTTGAAACCCTTTTACATCAGCTAATACATATCTATTATTTTTAAGTTTTTTAATAATTTCGAAAGGACCCTTGTAACGGGGAACTAGCTTGTGAGCTATCCCGGGGGTTAAATCAAAATTTCTAATTGCTACCAAATCACCTACTTCATATTTATGAGGCGGTTTTCTTTTATCATCCTGATAACGCTTTTTATATTCCTGCGAATTCATTATGACATCGCTCGCTTTCTCGCGCAAATCAACAAAATTTCTTGGTCTGTTATCCTTACTATCTAGGTCAGGCATGGGCAACTTGTGGCCCGCGGACCACTATGACGCGACGCCCCACTCTCCGCTCCGACGTAGCCGGGAGGGAGTTTCCCCCACGCCGCCTACTATACAGAGACGGAGAGTGGGATATCGTACCTCGCGCACGTCTTCGTTGTTCCACTGCTAGCGCTCCATCCTATTACGGAATACGAAAGCTTAAGACATAATGGCAAAACGAAAGATCGACTCAAAAAAAAAGTTTTTTCCATAAACCATGGGAGAATGAATTTTTTTTTATTGATTGCAGCGGAGATCCTCAATGTATGATTTGCGGAACAAAAATTTCAATAATGAAACAGGAAAATATTCGAAGACATTGAACTGTTCGTCACGAGGAAACTTATGATGCGTATTCGATAGAACAACGGGGAGGAATAGTGAAGAAATTAAGATTACAATACCTAACAAATACGAAACTCCCTGCGGTCGTTCCTGAAAATAGAGGTGTTTTTGCGATGCAGCAAAAGAGCGTAGCTGCTTCTTATGCTGTTGCATTGGAAATAGCACGTTCAAAAAAATGGTTCTCCGATGGAGAACTCATAAAAAAATGTGCAATCGAAATGGCGAAAACCTTCGAAAATGAAAATTCCGTCGAGAATTTTAAGACAGTGTCCCTGTCTCGGAAAACTATTTCTTCTCGAATAAGCGACATTAACGAGCATGTCGACAATAAATTAAAGACACTATTAGAAAATTGTCGTTATTTTTCATTATGTCTTAAGCTTCCGTATTCGTAACAGCGAAGCCGTGCGCTAGGTACGACATCCCGCTCTCCGTATACTAGGCGGAGCAGGGGGAAACTCCCTACTCCGCCTAGTATACAGTGGGGCATCGTGTCATAGTGGCCCGTGGGCCACAAGTTGCCCATGCCTGATCTAGGTAGTCCTTAATATTATCAGATATTTTACCGCGTTGATCGATACCAAAAAGCAATTTGCTTGGAGTATCTCCCGTCGATTTACTTACAGAATTATTAACGGCGTATTCTACATCTTTTAAAGTCTGATACCATTTTTTCTTATCTACTAACTTTGCAATCATCGGTACAATGATCCTATTTACTCTTTCAACTTGTCCGTTCGCCTGCGGAGACGCAGTTGCGTCTATGATTACAAACAAGTGCTTTTTAACGCACGTTCCTGTAGCAAAAGGTCCGCAATAATCTACATGTATGGTTTCAAAGGGTAAATTTACTTCCTCAGGCAAATGCATAAAACCCTCCTTTTTCCCAGCAGAAGGAGAAAAAGCAATGCATTTAAGACGCTTTTTAATATGCGTTTTAACTTTCTGTTTTAAGGGGTCTGGCCACCCTGGTCGTTTGAAAAAGAGGCATATTTTTTAAAAATTCATAAACTCTAAAGTATAAAACGAAATGTTTTCATTTTTTAATATAACGTAAGACGCGGCTTTAAGAATGCCACAAAAAAAATTTTAGTTAAAAATATTTAAAAATGGCGGCGCTACAGAAATTTTCGCGGCGACCCTCCGACCGATACACGCGTATGATGTCCCACGTGAATAACCATCATGTTGCATCTGAAAAAAAAAAAATATAGCTTATTCGTGGATAGTGTCGCTACAATGTAACTATACGATTTTTCTTTTTGACAATTAGGGAACTTATGATGAGCCGAAGAACAAAATTGGCATTTTTCACCGAAATTTCACAAGGAAAAACGTTAATAAAAAAAGAACCAATCAACTAATCGCAAAAATGATATGTTACCTTGTAGATAATTTATCTAGAAGTAGTGTGTACAAATTTCGCAGCAATCAGATTGTTAGTTTACGAGATTTACGTGACACCATTTCGAAAAATGTAGTTTCGAGATAATCGCAAAAGAAAGTAAATGTGCGGATATTCGGCGGATGGTGCGATTTTTGTGAGTCCTACCTTCAATCAACGATTCCTGGTCCATACATATCCCTTTCGGCAGCAGTTAGAGCATCCTGGGCCTCTTTTCGAAAGGATCTACGAGCCTGGCGTGATTCTTTCGTGCTTTTTTAGGCTCGAACGTTTGCTGTAGCGTAACGCTCTTGGTCGACTGCCGTACAGAAATTGTACCAGCGATCTCCAATGGTTAAATTTAAAACTTTTATAATCAGCAAAATGCTACTATATCCATCGTTGAAAGTGCTGGTAGCAATTTCAACGATATTTGCACCGCTGGAACTGGTTTTTGGAGCCATTGACCATATAACGGAGTTGACGCTTTCATTACTATTTTGCGTGAAGCCTCTTTCACACCGTTGTAACAATTCATCTGAAGTGAGATCTTCATAAATAGGTCGAATGGCATCTTGAACACTTTGAGGTAGAGCATTCTTGTGCGTATATTCATCTAAAGTGCCGATCGCTTTTGAAATTTGCCAAGAGCACCACGAGTCATTTCCCGGAGGACGATATGTTGCATACACTTGTTGCAGCAGTGTGAATTTGTTTCACAACGGTATCATAAAAGGAATGGTATATCGCTTTCGGTAGATCCATAATGCCACAAAATTTATCGATCCTTTTCTGACCAATTCCCAACAATCTAAATGCGAATACGATTCGTCTGTTTATATCGTACGCCTGGTGGTTGATAAGAGGACTTCAATCGACACTAGTTGGTTCGCACAAATCACACGAAATCATTAATTTGAAACCGAGTCCACGAATATTAGATTCCGAGAATTGACGTCACCGTTGCATTTTTTACATTTTACGACGTCACTAATTGCCGAAAAAATGGTCACGAAGTTAACAATCCGATACCCAAAACTCGCACAAATCGGTACATCGATATCTTTGCTAGCCTTCAATTTTTTAACTGACCGATTAGTACTAGCTTCTTCCTGCGCTAATCGGTATTTATTGAGCGGGTGATTTTTTCTTTTCACATGTGTCGATCGACTCCTTCGAAGCCTCGACTCCTTTTCACCCACATAACCTCTGAACGTGGATTTTTTTTCCATTTTTTCCGTGAAATTATTAGAAAACTACGATACTATATACTAATAACAGTTACTAAACTAATAAAACTACGTTATTATATCTCTATATTACTTGCCTGTTTATCGCGCGAGAAGCTATTGCGAGAGACTTGCAATGTGTATCCGTTACGCGAAAAGTAGGAAGTACGGAATTGCGCAGATTTCCCGCTAAATGTGCCGATGTTCTTAATAGTCCAGTCGGAATATACATTCACCCTAAACAAATACACCAGAGCATCGCCGATTTTTTTATAGATACTTTGACCCTCCAGGAACATAACTTGAAATTTTCTACAAAATCTTAGTTGCATTTTAGCAATAAAAAAATATTGAAAAAAAGCACGTTTTTTCACGTTTGTTTGTGCAGTATGAGATTTATCAAAAAATGCTTCCTACAAAAGTTTTGCGCCATAACGATCTCTGCAAAATAAGTCCTATGAAAAACACGTAACATTATTAGTTTACCGATGAATTGGTATTGAACAATTCAAATTTGCTTTTGCTATTTGCGTACTGCGGGGCGAGACGCGGTACCCCCACCGCGCGGCGGCGTGCCGGTCAGCCGCGCTGGAGTCGCTCTTCGGTGATACACGCGCGGGCGATCATTCTCCGCAATTAGATGAACGTTCGAATCATATGTGATGTTGTGCCTAGAAGTATTGAAAGGCTCTCCAACTAGAATTACGCGAAAATATTGATTAGAACAATAGTTATTCAAAGAAACGTAAAAGTATCCATATCTCGGTTAATTATGAAAATATTGAGACTACTTTTCTTTTAAATTACGCGTCTCGCGGAGATGTATAATAATCCCAAAGAATATTTCAACTAGCACCATAATTTAAGGAGTTATTCCTATTTGTTTATAAACCAAAATTTTAAATCGACCAAAATCGGAAGTTTCTTTTAAAAAATTTGATTTTTTTTATTAAATCCTAAAACTACATGTTGTCAAGAACCACCTTGATTTTTTTCAACCTTGTAACCATTCCTCGGAGTTGGCAATCGGCACGTACTTTTTTCGCGGAGATCGGGGCTTGTCGCTAAACTTTATAACATAGATCGATATATGTTACGTATATCTCTAGAGCGTTTATTTTCCTACATGATGTATAAGTTTTAAAACAATATGTTGATAAATGACTGATAGAGTACGTAAATAGCAAAAGCAAATTTGAATTGTTCAATACCAATTCATCGGTAAACTAATAATGTTACGTGTTTTTCATAGGACTTATTTTGCAGAGATCGTTATGGCGCAAAACTTTTGTAGGAAGCATTTTTTGATAAATCTCATACTGCACAAACAAACGTGAAAAAACGTGCTTTTTTTTCAATATTTTTTTATTGCTAAAATGCAACTAAGATTTTGTAGAAAATTTCAAGTTATGTTCCTGGAGGGTCAAAGTATCTATAAAAAAATCGGCGATGCTCTGGTGTATTTGTTTAGAACTTGGTCATTTTTATGTATATTCCGACTCGACTATAAAACATATGTAAAGATACATCGAAAATGATGAAATATAAACTTTATCCTCATGAACCGGAAAGAGTACATCGTTACCTCACTGTTTTGGAGAATGTGAAAGTAATAGGAGAAAATTTATAATTATACGACGTAACCTAGATGCAACTCAAAACGACGTTTGAATCATACTATACATAACCTCATTTAATAAGTTAAATTAAATCTTAATTATGTTTTAATGCAATTAAATTTGCATAATGTTGAACAATTAGAATTTGTTTATTCGTTTGAAAATACATCTTTTCATGAAGGTATTCTGGACAAATTGATTCTGAAGCTGTATTGGTTATTACAAAAACGACAGTCCGAAAACTTCTGAAAGTGTTATACTTAACCCCATTTATGACTTGATCTGGGTTGCGTTAAACATTCGCTAATAAGCTACGATCAAAGTGAATACAATGTTCTCTTCCCTAGTTTTTAGAGGTAAATGTGCATTGAATATTCCACTCTATGTACAGTGGATAACAAAAGTAAGTAAACATGAAGGTATTCCTACGAAAAGTCTTACTGTGACAAAAACGAATCGAGGAATTTTTCTGATGTTCATGTATTTTATGAGTGGCGATTGTTTTATACATACTGGCCAGTCATTCTTGCTCAATTCGACCGAGTGTTAACAGTAAATAATTTCTGTCTGTGGTGAGTGCTTAAAAAGGCGTTACAAAAGTTTGTAAACAGATAGTTTTTTTCAGTATTTCTGACGTGTAACTTCTAATTTTCTGCGTACACTTATCAAATATTATTAATAATATTATATTTAAACGTTTGTCAATAGGGTATGTACGGAAATTTTTATTTATATGTATTTTATTGTATATTTTAAATACTTGATATACTATTCTCATCTTTGTACAATTTCATGATAGAAAAATGACAAAATTTAAGCAATTAACAAATTAGGAACGTAGAATTGTTATAAAAATGCATAAAGAAGGTAATTCTCACCGGAAAATAGCAGAATTTTTTGAAAAAACACCTGCTGCTATATTTAAAATCGTAGCTGCTTATAAGAAGGAGGGTCGAGTTTCTGTATTAAGTCGAGTAGGACGCCCAAAAGTTACCAAAAATCGTACAGACAAGCGAATATTAAACATTTCTACATCTTGTCCTCATTTATCAGCACCAAAAATACGAGCAAAGTTAATAGAAGAAGGTAAAGATGTTCCTTCAACGCAAACTATTAGAAGAAGGTTACACGCAGCGGGAAGGCATGGTCGGGTTGCAAGAAAATTGCCGTACATAAATAAAGTAAATTTAAAGAAAAGAATGGAATTTTATGAATTGCACGTTTTAAAATCAATGGACTTTTGGAAAAGAATCCTATGGACTGACGAATCAATGATTCGTATGAAGCACAGTCACGGTAGAGTATATGTGTGGAGGAAACGTGGAGATGCATTGTCGTATGATTGTGTAACACCATCGTTAAAATCGAAGGATGCCGGTGTAATGGTTTGGGGATGTTTTGCAGCAAATGGTGTAGGAAAAATTGTCCCAATAGCTGGCAAGATAAACGCAAAAGTTTATTTAAAGTTGCTACAAGAAATTATTATACCGGAAGGAAAGCGTTTAATAGGAGAAGATTTTATCTTACAGCAGGACAATGCACCTATCCACAAAGCAAAAATTGTAATGAATTATATTAAAGAAAATGATATTAACTTACTGTCTTGGCCACCACAAAGTCCCGATCTGTCACCGATAGAAAATATGTGGGCTTTACTTAAATTAAAAATAGCCGAGAAGAAACCCAGAAGTATTGATGAATTGAAACTTTTTATCATAGAAACGTGGAACAAATTTACTGTAGAAGAATGTACCAAATATGCTCTATCACTCCCAGATAGAATTTCCAAAATGTCACAACGAAAAGGCTATCATTGTGGATACTAAACCATATGTTTACTTACTTTTGAGGTACAAAATTTTGCATACTTGTCAAAAACAACATCATATTTTGTTTAAATCTTCAACTATTATGAAAAATACAACTAATTTTATTTTCTGCAGAGTTTTTAATTATATTAATAAAATATTTGCATAAAAAAATTTATAAACTCCATATTTATTTCTATTTTAGTATTAAAAATCGTAGTGTTTACTTATTTTTGTTACCCACTGTACATTCGCTAAATTGGGAGGTAAGAGGGAAATCTGCACATTTTTACGACTTCGGACTGTTCCCGTAACGTATACAATGATCCGGGATCTCACGCAAGATGCTCGCGAGTCCTTTTGTTTCGTGGAAACACGTCCGCACAAGCTCATGCGAATATCGGTGCTAAACCGTGCGAGTCGTACATATACATTGATCGGACCGCGCGGTCGACCGCGAGAGACAGAGTGAGTGAGAGAGAGAGAGAGTCAGTGCTACGAGGCTATCTTAAGCTGGCGGCTCGCGCCGACCCTCTTTCTCTCTCTCGCTCACTCTGTCTCTCGCCCTAGCTTTCTTCTACGGCGCTATCTTACCGTTGACGGACCACCAGGCCCTTCATTCTTTCTCTCACTCTCGCTCTCTCTCTTTCTCTATCGCCCGCCGGTCCAATCATAGCTTGGCTAGAGTTTTGGTATGGCGGCGAGAGTACACCTACCGCTTCCGCGCTTCACGATTGGCAGATCGTTATTAATTAATACCTCGAAAACTAACCTGGCATATGTTACTTTTTATGACTCCTTTCGACTCAGAGAAATCAGTCGCACGTGCCATTCTTGTTTCGGCCTCCAACCGTGGGACACCCTGTATATGCTACAACATCACCTGTGACAATAACAGGTTGCAAAACATCGTTTACATTGTAACCGTCCCGGTTACACGCTGAATACGGCATCGGCCGGTAAAATCAACTCCCCGTCGATCTCCAATCGATCTATTTATAGATTCATCGTATTGACATAAGATGTCGCGGTCAGGGTGCGATCTCCCTTCTCCTGCTCGCCGCGCAATCACGTGACCGCCAAGTTTGATATATCAAAATCGGAGCGCGAAAAATATTATATCGACAACGAGAGCTCTCGGACTAGGACCTTGCGATTTTGGTAGCCCGTGCGATTACATCTACGTTTTTACTTTCTCGCTTAACGAGTTTCTTAGCGTACAAAAAAAAAAAAAAAAAAAAAAACGGGTAAAGATATCCGATTGCGACTCCGGGGAGCGGTTCGGGTGTTCGGCGAGCAACGGTGTGCGTTCCGGAGCAACCAGACTCAGGGTGACCAGTGGCCAATCCGTCTTCGGCACCCACGACGGATCGCATACGCGCGTCAAGCAGACGAGTCGTGGAGCAAGCCGCTTCACGGCACCGACCGACCATCCACAACACCGTGTAACCCGTTGTTAATGGATAAGACCTATACTAAGAAAAGTAAGAAGATAGTATCGTGAGCAATCGTGAAGATCCCGAAAATCACAAGACCGTCCACGGATCGCGGTGTTGTGGATGGGCGGGACGGACTCGACGACACGGTCACGGAGAGCGAGGTACGTGTAAATCGAATACGAATTACCTGTCGCGTTAACTAAAGGCCTTGCGGTAAAAGTTTTTTTTTTGTTTGTTGCTTTGTAAGCCGGCGTTAAAATAAAAGGTACTTGTCGATTTTTTTTTATTCATGCCAATAATTTATTTTGGTATAAATATCGAAGCATTGAAGTATCGGCAGCCGTCCAGTGCACGAGCACACCTACCTGATCCCGCAGTACCGAACTCACCGCTCTACCAAGGTCAAGAGTTTGTTTATCCTTGTACCGTCGAAATTCTCAAAGGACGATTTCATTATCCGGCGGGGGGATAACGTCGCACTGCTGCACGCTTAGGTACGAAGTGCGACTAGGGACGGTTACAACATATTTTTGAAATCGAGAAGGTGCCGTCTTTAAACCGAAAGGCATTTTAAGGTATTCGAATTGTCCGAATGGTGTGACAAAAGATGTGTATTTGACAGAGTTCTCCGCGACGCATATGTGATAAAATCCATCTTTTAAATCTAACAATGAAAAGTATTTCTTTTTATTCAAAATATCTAATTGATCCTCAATCAGTGGTAAGGGATAATTATCTTTCAAAAGAGATTTGTTTAAGGACCTATAATCCACACACATGCGATATTCATTATTTTTCTTTTTAACAAGGACAATAGGCGATGCGTACTCAGAATTACTCGTGCGAACTACATCTTTCTGGATTAAATCATCTAATATTTTACGTACGACATCCTTTTCAAAATACGATAATCTTCGCAGCGAAAAATGAAAAAGTTGATGCTCTTTTAACGTAAGCGTAATCTCTGCATTGATCTTCGGCTCTTCTGGCCGTTCCGTTTCCACGTAATGACGCTTAAAAATGTTTTGAATGCAAATTTTATTCTCATTAGAAACATTTGTATCAACGTCTAAATCATCTGCTAAGTGATGCGATTTCTCAAACGGCTCAATATACATAATTTCCTTGATAAAATTATAGCTAGTATGAACGGTGTGACCGCGCCTCTCTTTTTCGTGAGAGAAGACGAACACACCTTCGCCACGCTCTTTTCCTCGGAATACTTTTTCAAAGGCTTGAACTGATGATCGGTTAGAATATAAGTTTTAATTGGGCGCCAGGTAGCTTACGGCTACCACTCGAGCCTTAAATATTGTAAGATGTGTGACGTGGTCACAAGAACCACCCAAAAATTTCAACTCAAGGGAAAGAAGACACGTGAATGCCCCTCGGAGCGGCCAGAAAGTATAAATATGTGATATTAATTAAGTATTTCCTATTTTACGAGCAACGCCTGGGTCGAGGCAACCCGGAATACCCGATGAACATCGTAACGGTGATGTAGCGTGACACCGCCAATCGGCATCGACGCCGCTCAACGCTCACCTCGGTAATTGGCCGCCAAAGATAAGTGAGCCTACTCCGGAAGGACCTCCTGCGACGCTTCCGCATAGTACGGAAGGAAGAAGTAATCGGCGTCGCAACCTCCCCACCCGTTCGCCAGGTCCGTCGCTAGTGATGCGACTAGAAAGGCGTTAAAAATCCGAAGAACAACGAGAATCGGAAAGAACTAGTCAACCAGCACACGTACAAACGGGAAATATCTGTGGAGGAGGAGAAGAAGCATGGAGTGTTCGACGGTATCTGTGATAATCAAGAGAGCGTAGTATATCCGAGTGAGCGTAAGAATTGTTGCGAGCGAAATTTCGGCGGCGAATAATACCCGCAATTGATGCGTACCTGCGGCGGGTCACGTGATAGACCGGCACGAGCCTCGATCGTGCGTGCGGCACGCGTGCTCGCTCTCTCGTGGTTTGATCGTTGACCAGGCCGGTCACGTTTTGACTAAATATTGTCGTATTGTAATTTTGGTTTCGATAACATAGTATCTGAGTTAAAGTAGCTTTCCTTCTTAATATCTCGCGAGTGTGAACACGAGGAACCGAGAAGGAAGCGTTCCAGAGCTCCCGTCCGGGTAAGGTAACGCACGTGGCGGAAGGACGTCGTCGACGAGCCGAACAATTAGTGGAAGGCTTCGAGCACGGTAAGCGACGACGGAGTCGGGTGGTTTTCTGCTCTTCCATTTTCTTGACCGGTGATGGGACCGAGGAGGCTTGTTGGGAAATTTGTACTTTTAGGATTGTCTTCTCCGTACTAGTGCCGCCGGCACGTGGCCACGGCACACACCCGGTAGAAGAGACTGTTGAATAAAAATTAGTTAGTCGATTTTGTAATATCGATACCTCCTCGGTTTTTCCCATTTATTATGAATAGATACTTTGACCTTGCCGGCGTGGATCGCCTCTCAATACGACGACCGCGGCACGATCAGCCACTTGAGCCTCTTGTTTCATATTATTTTCTCGTGTTGTTGCGATTATATCTTTTGTATCTTTCTGTTTTACTGTAAAGCGTAAATTTGAAGAATATTCCGTTTTAGAAATATTCTCCTTCGTACATTTCCAACGCTCGTTTCTTACGATCGTACGACGTAGTCCTTGTCTTTGTATCGGCGCGCGACCTCCGCCAAGGGCGCGGCGTATTATTCTCTGTTTATGGAAAGCGCGTATTATTTGAGAACTTTTGTATTCCGGATTATATTTTTTGTATTATCTTTAATCATTATTAACGAACAATTCTTCCCATTTCGAGTGATGGTATAGAAATTTATCTGCTAAGAGATATCCCGTCTGAATGAACTTGAGCCGAGCGGAGTAACATCACGACCCTTGTATGATCGCGGTAGGCGACGGGAGTTAGATTATTGTAACCGCTCGGAATTAACATCGTCCTCTTTGCAACACACCTTCAAAGCTTTAAAATAAACTCTCTCCGTTCGTTAACTGAAAAATTTGGTGCTCTCTCTCTAACTTGAATGTTCGTATTGTCTACCTAAGAACCCCCGCGTCTCCGTAACTCTTATAAGAGACTGTCTAGCCGGAGGTCTTATGCCGGTTCATCCGATCAGGCCTATTCCTGCATAACTTTCCTACACCTTCCTGGTCGTACGAGTGGTGGCCGTAAGTCACCTGGCGCCCAAATAAAATCTATTCCCTTTCCGACCATCCGAAAATAGTGACCAGAAGGATTGTCTGACCGGGTGCCGAAGAGGTGCGTGCCTTGGGGGGACACTATCGTCTTTCGAGGATAGTCTGGCAAGTTCCCCCCTCGTGCAACGTCACAGATGTTAGTTACTAAATTCCGAAGAGGTGCGTGAAGCGGAAAATGAAAACGGTAGCTCAGCCCACCGAGGTGGTAACGGAGAGGGGCGGAGTAAGAGAATTACCACAAACTTAATACAGCAAATTTTCGGTAACAAAAGAGAACAATACTTTATTTCTTTCATAGAGAAAAGATAAGTGAAATGACTTGTATAAAATAATGGAAGCTATTTGCATAAATTCATTACAAAAGTACGTTCGAAGCCCTACTCATTACAATCGAATTCTACCCGAACGCGATACATTATGATATCAGATAAATGAACAATACTTCAATAAAGAACACTGAAATTTCATGATATAATAACGAGGTTATAATTTGCTGAACGGAAGCTTTACAACAGTGATCATAAATAACTTACGTACCGAATACTTTTCTTTATAACCGAAAATACGAATACCCGAAATTACATATAACATACAAGACAATACAATACTTAGCAGACGATTCTTTATTCCGCTCGCAATACTAACGCCACTCTCAGGACGAAACGTCGCAGATGCGACCAACGAAAAGTGCTCCAACGAGACACGACGGAAAAGGGACTCCTGGCCAGAACTTCGAACGAAATATAATCGGAGACTTCCGAAACTTGGTCGTCTCACGATTATCCACAAAATTCCGAATTAGTGATCGACCGATTTCCGACGGTAGCGTGGACGATTTCCGGCGCTACTAATTTTTCTCAGGATCTACTATTAACGCAATATTTCCGCAAAATAATTTCTCAAAACATAACATCATCGTTCTGGCCAGTGTCACCTATTTCCCGATTAATGAGGGCTAAACGGAATCCCGTCTTACCGGCTGTACCTCTCCCGCATGGACGGGACCAGAACGGCGACCTCGCTCTCCACCAAACTAAGACACGAAATGGCGGGTCTCCTCCAGCTTCCACGTCCTTCCTTGTCTCCTCACGGTAGCCAAACGCTCGTATCTTCTCCTAACTTGAAAGATGTCGAACTCTCGGATCCGCGGGAGCAATTACGGGGTAACGAAACGAATAAGAAATGATCTCCTCAATTATACGAAATGGTACTGCCTAAATAAGACACGGGAGCGAAACGAATGGACGAAAAACGACAAAGACGAACTGTACTCTACGACGTCCCGATGCTAAGTCCTGCTCCTGACTTCTCCTGCCGAACGGCTCCTCGCTCCACGTCACGCGACAGACCGGCACGTGCGCCTCTACCTAATTTATTCTAAATTAATGTAGGTGTTACATTTCTCGATTTCGAGTCGGTACGTTGCGCCGATGCGCTACTTTATCGATAGATGTCGATGATCGATGCTACGTAGCGCTAATCGGTAGCCAAGCAACGTATTCTTCTTCGCCATGGTGTGAAGATGATGATTATCCCACGGCGGAGGCACGGAGAGCACGAGAGCGATGACAGTTCGGGAGCTGAATGTCCTTCTTAGCAGATAATTCCTCGCTTGGTGATCGTAGCGGTCTTTCCTCTTCGTTTGATGGGGTTCCCTCGATGGTGGTGGGAGAGCCCATTACATAAAAAATTGGGGAGCAATTAATAAATACTCTTCATATCCAAATTCGCCCTGAGAGTGTGCACTGACGGAAGCATTTCTATACTCTTCTTGTGACACACGTCACAAATACCCCCCCCCCCCCCCCTTAGACGAGGTCCGGCAGACCGACGAACTCCGTATAGCAAGAAAATTTGTCGTTACACTAATGCTTCGGTCGTGGCACGTTCTCTCAGGCGAAAAGAAAAGAAATTAAATCAATAGAAAAATAAACTATACCAAATATCCAAAATGGCAATACCCACTGTAACGAGAGGTGTTCTCGACGCACTCAGGATTAGGAGCGGAACAGAAATCACAAAAATCCGAAATAACATTGCACACCCACAGGTGGAGTGAACACACTCACTGACGACACAAATTACAAATACATTACTGGTATTCCTTTGAACTAGTTTCTGCACAATTTCTTTTACGACGCCTTCCACAATTATAACGAGTTCTCATTAAACGAAACGACTTATAATTGGATAATATTCTTACAAGTTAAACGTAAAATGGATACAACGAATCGTCATAATTACGAGAGGTTCCTACGCTTGGTGACGGTTTCGAACCACCTATTTCCATCCACGAGAGCAATCTATCCGAATCTTCGGATTCTTCCACGGGCTCATCGGCGTGCAGATACGCCACCGGTAGCACTGTGATCTTTCTTTCCGAACTAACCTCGTTTGCGCGAGGCTTTTTCAGAGTGGTTTCCCTATTCAGACAGATAGTCTCAGACGATAGCGTATTTGGGTGCCTAATGCCTTTTACAGAGAGTCTGTCGTCCACTACTCTTGGGTGACCTGACGACTTGAGATGAGCATCAACCGCGATGTCATTTGACCAGCTAACTACCTTTTTCGAGACGGCCGGGTTTTTAGCCGGTACCGAGGTTTCGTACGGTAACTTTCGCTTCTTTCGCCTCTTTCTCTTTCGATTTACTACTTGCACGAATCCACACGACTCCTCGGAAGCGGTCGTAGGCGACTCGAACTCGAACGGGTAGATACTTCGAGGGTCAGAGTGGAAGGACCAACACGATTTCTGAAAATCGATGCTAATTCCGAAAGCTCGTAGGAAATCGATTCCCAAGATACAATCGTATCCTAGTCTCGGCAGCATATAAGCGGAAAGGTTCCGCGAACGATTCGCTAAGGTGATCGGTACGGTAACAATCTCAATCCCTCCAGTGTCCTCACCACGCGCGTCTCGCATTCGTCTGGCGGGGGTTTTCTGAGCCGGTAATTTCAGCAATTTCACTAAACCTATCCCTGCAGGACCGAGGAAGGTGCGACTGGCTCCAGAATCCACAAAAGCTTTAATCGGATGACCTTTGATCGAAATCGTTACAAACAATAGACTTAACCCCGGAAGTGGTTCGACAAAACTTGACGATGTCTCGAGATGACATGACTGGGACTCAGGCTGTACCGATGTTTTCGCGGCATTTCTTGTTCTCCAATAGAATCGCTTACATTTCGGACACGTTAACTTGGTGTAACCCTCTAAATTGCAGCTATGACAACGCTTACGTTGCGGTAACGGACAATCGCGAGCGAGATGACCCTTTTTCAAACAATTCCAACATTTAAAAGGAAATCGTTGGTCTTTTCCTAAGGTCGATGAGCGCGAATTTCGAAATCCCAAGTCTTTACGGGAGCTATTCTGAATGTCGGACGAACAAGTTGACCTTGATGGGTTGGTCGCGATTTGTAATGTCGAAGGTTCCATTACTTCTAACGTATGTAGTTGAGCTACTCGATGAAAATCTCTTTCTCTAAAATTACCCACGGGAGCACGATTCGTAAATTCCCTCTCTCTACATGACGTGTCAAGAGACGGTAGCTGACTATACGCGCAATCAGAGATGGATTCTTTCCGCTCGTGTTCATCGATTAAAAATACAACTAAGCGGGCTTGACTGATGGGTAATATTTCGTCCGCTGGCAAGTTATGTCTCATTAATTCGTCTCGGAGTTTTTCTTCCGGTAGCGTTTGTACCCATTCGTATAAAATTAACGATTCCATTGTGACAAAAAAAAAAAAATATTTCTATTACGGTAATTAATTGAAAGAAAATCCTCGACGGTACTAAGTGCTTTCCTTTGAACGTTGGCGAATAATCTCGAATACCAGACTGAATAATTTTAATAAATAAATTATGGACAAAAAAAAATTCAATAAATAACACAACAAGAGTTCAACGGATAAAGTAAATCCGGAATTTAAACAGAAAAAAAATTTTCTATGTACAAAAATTTTAATAAATAAATTAAGAAGTGAAATTCTCACCTAGTCGGAGTAATGACGGAAATAAATAAATAATGAAAATGACAAAACGTAATAAATTAAATAAATAAAGACAATTACGAAAAAAAAGAATTTTAAAGATTCGAGTTTTTTTTTTATTATATTTCGCCGATAGCTTTGTCTCACCCGTTAGGCTGTACCTACGGGAGCGTTACGCGTTCGCACACAAGACAATGCGAAGAAGGTAAACACGCGCGTGACCGCGCTTGAGCTTAGCTTTAACGTTCGAATATGCTTCGATCTTTTCCTTTGTACCACGAGATTTCTATACTATGCTTTAAATTTTAAACGTGGGAATTGGAATCGTGTATCGTACGAACGTGTACGTATGAATTTTAAATACAGTAATTTTCAAAGTAAATTTTCTGAAGGCAAGATTCAATTCTCATACGACAGCAATAATCAAAATTTAAATATCATACCAGTAATGTGCAATAATTTTCAACAATCACAATACCATAAAATGTAATTTTCCACAAAATATAATATAACGAAATATTTTAACGAACACAAAAAGGACAGAACACAAAGTTACAGCGAGTTTTTTCGATTTCGTTACGTTGTGAGAATGGCTTAGTTTTTCTTAATATCAATACCGGCAATACGAACGGTCGGTAGTTCGCATCGCGTGATTCGGTAGGTCAACCAAACATTCGTTGTTCAAAATATACGTTAGGACGTTCCTTCTAGAATCTTCTACTCGATAACAATTAAATTTAACGGAATCTACTTCCTCAATCTTGTACTCTGCGCCTAACGAAATCTTTACTGTCGGAGATAAAATACATATAAACTCGACCAAGAATTGCCGCTTGCGACATCGTGCTATCCGGAACAACGAAAAATTTAACATTAATCAAACTACCATTGACTTCTACGTTACTCTCAAAAATACCTTCGATTTGTAATCTTGATTGATTCATACCATAATACACATGATCGTGTTCCGCCACGGGATCATATGAATCCGTTGGCAACAAATTGGACTTAATTAAACTCACCGGTGATCCTGAATCTAGCATCGCAGATATTACATAATGTCCTTTATCACCGTTACTTTCAGAAATCGTAAACTTGATCGGGACCAGGAATGCTTCTCGTGGTGACCTTGGTTGCACTAGATGCGCCCCTGCCTCGGAAGATTTCGCCGTCGCTGGTTTCGAAGTCTGGACCGTCGGCTTGCTCTGAGTACAATTGTTCTCTCGAAGTGGCTTAGGACAATTCTTCTTAATATGCCCCGACGTGTTACAGTTAAAACAACGTGCGGCGGTCGAACGGTTGTCGGTTTCCTCCTTCCTCAATGGTTTAGATGTCGCAGGTTTCTTCGCGTCTTTCCGTTCTCGATCATCTCGTAAATTATCGCGAAGTGAAATCTTCTTAAACGCTTCCAAAACGTCTCCAATGTTTCTATACTGGTTCATTCTAGCTTGGTCTCTCAATCGCACGTCTGGAATACCATCAATTAACAAATTTACCAGTTCTTCTGGATCCACCGTAATTTTGTTTGCTAAGGGTAACTTCTCGAAGTAGTAGTCATAAAAAGTCTCTCCTTCGTTCCACTTACGTTCTTCAAATTTCTTCCTTAATGTCAGCTTACTTGGACGATGATCAAACATATGTTCCATTGCTTCAAGTAGCGCAGTAGCTGGCATCATCAAATGGTTCGGCTTGGTTTGAACCCACTTTAAAGCTTTTCCTCGCAATCGTAAATTTATTATAATTTTCACCAAATTATCATCTAAATGGTACGAATTCCTCCGTAATTCCAATTGTTGTTTCCAGCTGTCAAAATCGTCGGTCTCACCGGAAAATTCTCTCAACATCTCAGAAATTGTTTTAATGTTGATGGACGGTTGCAGCATAAAATTGACGCCATCTGCTCGCTGCACGGGCAAAGCTTCTCTTCCTCGCTGCAAAATCTGTCGTTCCCTTTCAAGCAGTTCACGTTCTCTTCGTAATAATTCCATTTCTTTTTTCTGCAAGTGAACTCTTTCGTTCCGAGAATGTCCCCATAACCGCATTTTCGGACACGCTCGTCGATGCATTCTTCTCACTAACGTTTTCACCGGCTGATGTTATCGGTATCCTCTTGACTAATTCTGGATCAGCTTGCACCAAACGTTTAATTAAATTAGCTTTATTACCACCCAAAGCTAATTCTCTCTCTCGCAGCAAATCTTTAAGTTCGTTCTTCGTAAGGTCATTTAAATCTCTTCTCTGTCCTCCAGGCATCTTCGTATGCGGAATATTAATAAAATGGCGAGTCAAAGTCTATGCTTTCAACGTAACACTGATATACAAAAATCACTCACGTAAGACACAAAAACGTTTTTCTTTATTAACGTTTCGAAAGGCACAAAATTAATAGTCGCGCACAAAAATCACCTTTGTGGGGGTGTGTTTGCTAATCCCACGTCTGATAAACTGATCACACGCTTCGACCACCCCACTTCTTCCTCCCAAAAGTCAACTTTGCTTTTCCTAAGAAAAATTGGTAATTATTTACTTTAGTGATTCCTCACCGATTTTGATGACCTTGAAATATGTTGTCAAGGTCAATATTCTGAACAACTTTTCCTTATGCATCTTACCGCCGGTCGGTCTTAGTTTCCGAGTTATGCACAAAAATATATTTTTAATTTCTTGTTACATATTTTTTGTTTAATACATATTTTTTATTTATTACATATTATTTAAAATTCTGTTAGAGTTGTATCATAATTGCGTTAAGGTGAAATTGGAAAAATGTTAGCCATCATGTCAAAAAATGCAACTATTCTTGTACTAAGGTCGTGTTGCCGGCGAAACAAAAACTCAGCTAGATATCCCACATAGTGTTCTTTTTTTTCAAGTTTCAATAGAATTGTAAATTCGAAACAGACTAGTGAAATATCTCCTCTATGGCTGTTTACTAACATAGCGTACGTCTGCTAACATACAATTAGGCATTATATAGAACGTCCAATTTTTTAGGCAATGTGTATAATACCTTTAATTTAAACCACCTTTCTGCTTGTAATTTTATTTTTTATTTTCAACCCAGTCACAATGAATGAAATTTTTCGCTGGTTTGTATCTGAGTTGGGTCTGGGTTGCGTCTTGTCTCTGCCCCGTGGCCTTTACGTCGTCTGCTATGCAGACGACACGTTAGTGTTGGCCACGGGGGCTTCCTGGAGAAGCACCCTTAACCTTGCACAGGTGGGGGTGGCACTAGTGGTCGGCCGAATAGAGGCTTTGGGTCTGCGGGTGGCTCCGGCAAAAACAGAGGCGATGTGGTAGGGTCGCCCGAGGGTACAGGACCATCTCCCTAGAGGTGGCGAGTCTCCTGGCAGGGGTTCCTCCGTTAGATCTTCTGGCGGAGGGATATGCGGAACTCTTCCGCTGGAAGCAATCCCTCCGTCAGAGGGGGTTACCCCTGTCAGGAGAAGTGCTGGAAGCCGAGAAGTGCCGAGTCCGGCAGTCCGTTGTGGCCAAATGGCAAAAGAGCGCGCCATGGTCGGCAGCGAGGGGTCTTGGAGGGCGGCGGTCTCCTTCTGTGAGAGTGTCATCTCACAGAAGGAGGCCGCAGAAAAAGAGCGGGAGCGTGCCGGGCTACGGGCTAATGGCCGGCACGGCTCCCAAGGGCAAATCGCCCTCGAGGCGTCGGCGGAGGGTCTGGGTGACCGTCACCCTCCGCCCTTCTTTAGGTATGCCGGGGGAGTTTAGTCTCCCCCCGAGATGAGGGGGTTCGACTCCCCCTGCCTGCTTTGGGGAGGAACCGGTGGTGTCCAAACGGGTTCCCGGGTCCTCCCTACTGCAGGTGGACGGTCACCGTGAGGGGTTTTAGTGGGTAAAAATCCCACACTCCCCCCGCTGGGTTGCGTCTTGTCCGGGACCAAAGGGTCCCCAGGAGGTTCGCGGGCAGCTCTGTGGCCAGGCTGCCCGCCTTAATTAGGTATGATGGGGGAGATTTCTCCCCCCGAGTAGAGGGGGGGTTCGACTCCCCCCAGACGTGTGTGGGGAGGGCACCGGTAGTATCTAAACAGGTTCCCGGAGCCCTCCTCGATACACGGGAGGATGGCCACCGTGGGGGTTTTAGTCAGTAAGAATCTGATACTACCCCAATCCTTCCGGAAACGGGGGATCGGGGTGCCTATGAAGGTTTCCCCACGTGAAAAAAAAAAAAAAAAAAATGGGTTGCGTCTTGTCCACAAGACGCAATACAGTTAAAAAAAATATATTTTGCGCATAACTCGGAAACTAAGACCGACCGGCGGTAAGGTGCAAAAGGAAAAGTTGTTCAGAATATTGACCTTGACAACATATTTCAAGGTCATCAAAATCGGTGAGGAATCACTAAAGTAAATAATTACCGAAAAATTCGTTCATCTAGAAAGTGCCTTGAATCTCGCCGATTCCCCTAATCGACAAAAGATTCTGCCGTTGTTCGGAATACGGCGGCTAAGCCTCGCGCCGACAAAGCCACGCGCTGTCGAAACACGCGCTGTTCCTCGGAAAAATACGTAGCGACAAACTACGCGTTCTTACAATTCTTACACTACAAAGACACAACAAGGGGACTCACTCTAAAAAAGCACCCCAAAGGGAACAGAATTCTTCTGCGTCCACGCTATGTTCCTGGATTACGCCAAAAGAAGGATGGTAGCGTACTTTGGCTTTCAGTTAACCCTTAGGAGTCACGTTAACATTAGACTTAAACACATACTTGAACGTAAAATCTCCTGCCGTTTTCGATTCCGGAAGTTGACCACAAAATGACCTTGAAAATGAGGTTTAAGGTCAAATACAAGGTCACCGTTGGAATCCTCGTTGAAAATTACTTAGGGTATGGCCTTTGTAACTTTTTTTTTTTAACAGACTCCAGAGATTTTTAGGTGTTTCCATACTTTTTCGCCACTCTGTATAATACAGGATATTTCTCAATTTCTTGCACCAAAATCACATGGATATCTCGTTCCGCCATGTGGTTTCGCGCATACCGCTCGGATGTCATCAACATCAATGTTCATGATCTCCATGACCGGACCGAGAAATTCGCCCTAACTGGGAACGCATTCCACCTTAATCGTTTTCCCGAAAGTTATTTTAACCGACGAACTAGAAATAAAATCTCTCCCTAGCAGCGCGTCGAAAACCATGGTACTATCCGGCACTACCGCGAATGTCAACGTCATGTTGACGGAGCTGATACACACATTCGCGTAAAGTAGTCCTAAAACATGAACCTTCGACCCGTTGATTCCGCGTAGGTTGTAACCTTCCGTCGGCACAGAAACACGCGAGCTATTCGGCGCGTAACGGCTTTTAATAAGACTCACGGGTGACCCCGTGTCGACTAACGCGCTAACATTAAAAACGCGACTAATCCCGTGATCACCCGGAAGGGTATACGTCACCGGCAACTCGTATGGCTCGATCATAGATGTGGAGTGCATCATGTTTGCAGTGCCCCTCGGAGTCTTTTTCTTCGGGCAATCCCTTATTCGATGGTCCGGACTCCCGCACTCGAAGCATGATCCGATCTCCCGCTTCGGCCGCGGGCAGTCCACTAGATGGTGTCCCATTCGGAAGCAGTTGGTACATCGGCGTTGCTGTCCGTTGATCGGCGCCTCCGCGCTGCGCGTTCCGATGTCCTTCTTCTCTTGGTGTCCTTTATCCTTTGGATTTTTATTTCCCTGGCGGAGGGTAATTTTCCGAAACGCTTCTAATAGCTGTGCCTCCGTCATAAAATTTTGCATGCGCGCCTGGTTCCGCAATCGCTCGTCTGGTACGCCATCAATTAAATAGTCAGTGATTTCGCTTTCGTCGATAGGCATTCTGTTGGCCAAAATGACCTCGTCGTGAAAGTAATCGGCAAATACTTCCGTATGATGCCACGTCTGTTTTTCAAAATCCCGTCGAAGCGATAGCATGCTCGGTCGATGGTCAAACATGTCTCCCATCTCGTCAAGTAATTCTGGCACAGACAACTCAATATATTCGGCTTTAGAATTGAGCCACTTCAATGCCTTCTCCTTTAATCTTGTCCCAATTAAAATTTTCGCGGCATCATCGTCGAGAAAGTACGTACGTTGGATCATCTTCACTTGTTTACGCCACTTCAAAAACGAATCGTCCGCTCCCGTAAATTCGCTTAAGAGACCCGCGACGTTGTTGATGTTTATAGTCGAATCGGTTCTTCGGCTACCAGCGGGGGTAAGAGGAGACGTTTCCCAGGACATGCTTTCTCTACGAAGTAACCTAACCTCGCGCTCCAATAATTCCTTTTCGGAGTTCCCCTTGGATAGTCTATATGTGCGGACGTGTTACCTCGTTCGGAATAGACGCGTGTTTACATTCCGCTCGACCCCAAGTCGAAACTGTGATACTGTGATAGTGTAAGTGAGAGTGAGAAGGAAAACGAGTGCGTGAGTGCGACTAAGAGTGTATATAAAAGCAATACGGTGAATTTCTCTGAGTACAGAGAATTCACAAAACAGCCCCTATCATGTCAACCCAAACCTTAAACTACGCATCACCGGCAAAAGCCGAATCCTTCCCCACAAAAGAACAAGCTGTTATTATCGATGCCTTGGAAGGAATAGTACTTAAAGAGTATATTTTGGCTATTGCTGAAAAGGTTACACCTCAACATATACGATTTGCCTCAAAGATTTCGAACAACCGAGTTTGCATTTATGTTTCAAGCAAAGCCTTAGCAGATAAGTTAGTAGACGAAGTTAAGACCGTCATTATTCAAAACAAAAGTCTCTCCATACGACTTTTGATATCACGGAACATAAGAGTTGTTCTCTCTAATACACCTCCGATAATTCCTCATAGTGAGATAGACAAGTTTTTCAATTCTAGAAATATACACATAGCGTCTTCAATAACATTCTTGAGAGCAGGACTAAACGACCCTCAATTGACGCATATAATGAGCTTTCGCTGACAAGTATATTTACATCCTAACGACATTGAGAAGTTACTTGAGTCCTTTCAAATCCGATTTGATGAAACCGACTACTGGATTTACTGTACCACCGGCATCTCTGGATGCTATCTTTGCAAAAAAGATGGACATATAGCAAAAAACTGCCCTTCGACTGTCAAAACCCCCCTCTAAAGACTCTCCCGCTCTGTTAGAAGAAGACAAGGAAATAGCCTCCGGAAATCCTGATCTTGACCTCGTAGATTTAAGCTCTAATAAGAAGCGACCAGTCTCTGACCCCCCTCCTCTCCAACTAGTGAAACAACATCGATAACTCCACCAGTGGCGGAGCTATAAGAATTATCTTCGGAGACCTTCCCGGCTCTCCCTAGAAAGAAAAAAATTAAAACGAATGCAATAAAAACTCCTACTCCAAATAAAAATGAACCCCAAAAACTATCCGTTAGACTTCCTACAGTTAACAAATTTCCTCGAAAAAACTCAAGGAAAACAGCTTCTTGAAGATATCGCTTCGGAATTCCTAATAACATCTAGTGAATTGGAAAACATGCTAAAAAGGTTGTACCCAAAATTGAACGGACGAGGGATGAAAACGAAATTCACAAAAATTGTTAAGAAACTAAAGATGATAACGGATGACAAACTTGAACTGAGCGACGACGATAACTACGATCCTTGCAGTGGAACTTACTTGGACGATAGCTCAATGGAGCTTGAACAAGGATCCAAATATGCTCCTACTGCAATGGAATCTTAATGGTTTATTCGCTCGTCAAGAGCACCTCCAATTACTACTGAAAACATCCTCTCCCGATATAATATGTTTACAAGAGACAAATCTCAAATCTACGTATTGCAGTAGAATTAGAGGCTACAAGAACTTTTTCAAAAATCGGACAAATACCTCATATGCGAGCGGTGGTGTAACCTTCGTAAAAGAGAGATTCCAATCGGATGAAATTTTAATCACATCAAACTTAGAAGTTATAGCAGTAAAAATTACTACTCCTATAAAGTACACAATATGTAATATTTATATTCCAAATAGCTATCACTTCGACTTAAAAGAACTCGTAGATTTAACTCTCCAACTACCGAAACCATTTATTATAATAGGTGATTTTAACGGTCACATTATGGGGATCATCAAAAGCAGACGTCAGAGGAAATATAATAGAACACTGGTTGACGGACCCTAATCTTGTGCTTCTAAATACCGGATCTCCAACCCGCTTCAACGTTTCATCTGCAACCTGTAGTTCTATTGATCTAAGTATATCTAGTGCAAACCTTGCTGAGTCGTTAGATTGATTTCCGAATGGCGATCTCCACAACAGTGATCACTTCCCCATTCATATAAATATACGCAACGGTACGGCAACCGAGCTAAAATCAACTCTCTCTAACAGTTGGAAAATGAAAAAGGCTAACTGGGATGTATATAAAGACCAGATCAATGATCTCATCTACGTAATCCCTCCCAGCAACTCGTGGCATAATATTGGTATTGACTCACTATTGAATCTTTTACCTCAGTGATACGTAAAGCAGCCGATCTAGCCATCCCAAAGTTTTCTTCCAATAAAAAAAATAAAATAAGTGCCTTGGTGGAACATCGAGTGTGAACAAGTCACGAAAAAAGCAAAACAGGCCTTCTACAAATATAAAAGACACCCAAACGAGGAAAATAAAATTCAATTTAAAAAGGCAAGGTCCAAAGCACGTAGAACTCTTAAAGAAAATAAGAAACAATCTTGGATGAACTTTGTAAATTCCCTAAATGGACCGACCCCTGCAGACCAATTATGGAAAGCTATAAAGAATATTCAAGGTCAAAATATTAGATCTTTCACACCCTTTTTAACGGATGCGAACGGAAACATCACACGGGAACGTAATAAAATAGCCGATAAACTTGCTAAAACCTTTGCATCAAACTCTAGTGACGAAAACTACGATCCCAAGTTTGTTAAATTTAAAAATTCGTCAGAAAAAGAAATTATAGGAAAAATACGAGAAGTGATCAACGACAACCAAGATCCAATTAACTCTCCTTTCCGAAAAGAAGAATTGTTGGAAGCATTATTATCTAGCAAAAACTCTAGCCCTGGCCCAGATGAAATCTCCAACTTACTTATTAAGCATTTACCAGGAAAAGGTCAAAATATCTTACTCGAAATTTATAATTTTATATGGATCTCTGATACATTCCCGCAATCTTGGTGCAAAGCTACGGTAGTGACAATCCCTAAACCCGGTAAAGACCATACACGGGCAACTAACTATCGGCCAATTTCCCTCACATGTAATCTAGGGAAAATTCTAGAAAAAATGATAAATAGGCGACTAAAATGGGCACTGGAAAGTGAAGAATAGTTCTCCCCCCTACAGAATGATTTCCGTCAATTTCGGTCAACAACAGCCCATCTCGTCTAGTTGGAATCCTTCATCTGCAATGCCTTCGCAAACAATCTATTGTGTGGTTCGGAAAGTAATTTCGTTTGTTTTTGGAAAAATGAAAGACAATTTTCGTATAATGAACAAATATTTTATTAAATTATATATTGGCCATTCTGATCCAGCACCTTTTGCCATCTTTCTGGTAGTAGCATGATTCCACGCTCATAAAATTTTTGGTCTCTGCTGGCAAAAAACTGAACCAGGTAATTTTTGACCTCTTCATTTGAAGTAAAGGTTTTACCGTCCAAAAAATTTTGCAGTGACCGGAACAAATAATAATCCGAAGGCGCCAGATCTGGAGAATATGGTGGGTGTGGCAGTGTATCCCAATTAAGCTGTAAAAGCTTTTGGCGAGTGACCAAACTTGTATGAGGTCTCGCATTATCTTGGTGGAACACTACACCTTTTCTGTTGATTAATTCTGGCCTTTTCTGTCGAAGTGCATCATTCAGTTTGTCCAGTTGATGACAGTAGACTTCCGAATTAATTGTTGTGTTATCCGGTAAAAGCTCAAAAAAAACGATTCCTTTAAAATCCCACCAAACAGACAGCATCACCTTTTTTTGATGGATATCGGCTTTCGACGTGCTTTGAGCCGGTTCATCTTTTTTGCTCCATGATCTCTTGCATTTGACATTGTTATATACAACCCATTTTTCGTCCCCAGTAATGATGCGCTTCAAAAATGGATCATTTTCGTGACGTTTGAGAAGCGAATCACAGACGTCAACGCGACGACACAAATTTCTCTCCGTGAGAACATGGGGAACCCATATATCGAGCTTCGACGTTAAACACAGGCCTTTCATGTGGTCATAAACAGTTGAATTCGATAAATTTAACCTCTCACCGATCTCACGTGTTGTTATTCGCCTGTTTGCATCAACTAATGCCTGTATCGTGCCTTTGTCAGCTGCAAGCGGCCTTCCAGATCGTAGTGCATCTTCGACAACAAAATTGCCGGATCGAAATTTTGTAAACCAGTTCTGGCACTGGCGTACTGGCAACACATCTTCTCCATACACATCGGTTAATTTCTTTCTGGCATGAACAACATTTTTACCTTTTCTATAGTAAGAAAGTAAAATATGACGAAAATGCTGCTTATTGCTCTCCATATTTAAAAGGGCACCAACCAAAAACTACTGCGTAGAATTAATTGAACTTTTTCACACACAAGCCTTACTATATCAGCTCTCAAAACATATACTGATAATGCGGCTTAAGTGTGAAGTTGGCTTCGAAAAAATACAATTAAACCCTCTGTCGGGAAAAAACGAAATTACTTTCCGAACAACCCAATACATGTTCTTGCAGTTTCCCTGGACATCAATAAAGCATACGAGATGGTGTGGCGACTCCGAATAATTGACATTCTTATAAAGAAAGGATTTAAAGGACATCTAATCGCTTATCTACTCAACTTCCTTCGCAACCGTACGATCCAAGTGAAATTTGGAAATTTTATGTCGGAGGTAGTTGATATCATAAAAGGTGTTCCTCAGGGATCCGTAATTAGTGTTACCCTTTTTCTGATCGCAATAAATGACATTGTTCTTCATCTAAACGCCCCTGTAAAAGGATTACTTTTTGCGGATGATTTCACGATTTTCTGTTCTGGAAGAAACATCAATACAACGCAGTGCTTAATCCAGAAAGTACTTGACAACCTTTCAAGATGGTCCGAAAAATCCGGTTTTCAGTTCTCCCTATCTAAAACGGAATTCATCTTGTTCTCCAGATCATCCAAAACACTTCTCGCATTGCCTGAACTTTCCATTAAAAATTCAACTCTACGTAGGACTACCAACATGAAGATACTTGGAATGACCTTTGATCCAACTCTATCATGGGCCCACCATATTAAAACCCTAAGACTACAATGTCTGAAACACCTAAACATTTTGAAATCCTTGAGCTCAAAAAACTGGGGCTCTGATCAGCAAACCTTAACCAATACCTACAAAGCAATAATCAGAAGTAAACTCGACTATGGGTCTGTTATATATGGGTCTGCCTCAAATCGGGTTCTAAAGCTACTGAACACAATACAGTCAACTGCACTACGTCTGGCAACGGGAGCTTTTCGCACTAGCCCAATCTCTAGTATTTTAACGGAAGGTGGTGAACCTCCCTTAGAACTAAGAAGAATGGAACTAAACCTTAGATACGCACCTATATACCAAGCCCTCTCCGAGACACAAGTACCGAGTCAACTCTCAATAAGAGAAGCACACCAATGCTATGTTGACAAACCATACCTTCCCAAATCATTCTCAATCCGTCTTAAAGAAAACACAACATCGCCTAACGTCAAATTGCCACATGTTCAGAGTAGGTCACTTCACCCTTTACCTCCATGGAATCCACCGGTTATCAATATAGATAGGTTTATTTCCACTGTGGCTTCTAAAAAGAACACCTCTGCTGAAGAATTCCTGAGACTGTACAATAACCGAATTGCCGAAGCATACGGTAATGCCATAAAAATGTATACGGACGGCTAAAAAAAAAATGGTAACAGTGGATGCGCGATTGTCACAGGAGGGCAAGAAATAAAGATGAAACTACCGCAAGCCATGATAGTTTTCTCCTGCGAAGCTCACGCAGTATGGCTTGCAGTAAAAGCAATCGAGGATACCAACTCTTCGCCCGCACTTATATGCACTGATTCAAATGCTACCTTAGAGGCACTAACAAATGTGTCGAATAAAAATAAAACCATCCAGAATATACAAAAGAAAGTAAAAGAACTCGAAGAACGCGGAATTAATATAACATTCATGTGGATTCCCTCCCATCAAGGAATTGCGGGAAATGAACAAGCAGATAAAGCAGCAAAAATTGCAACAGAAATGAATGACTCAGGGGAATCTCTTTCCACCCCAATCACTACATCTAAATATAGAACCTGTGTAAAACACCGTGTTTAAATTAAATGGAACGATTGGTGGAACACTTGCCGGTTTACCAAGCTTCACGAAATTCGAGACAGTGTACACGAAAATACCCCGGTAATAGCTACTAGGAAAGAACAGTGTATTGTAACACGTCTACGAATAGGCCACTGCAACCTTAGCCACAACTTCCTTATCACCAAAAGTGAAATGCCTTGGTGTGAGACCTGCAACACCCAACTGACTATCGAACACCTAATCATAAATTGTACTAAATTCGAGAATCAACGAAAAGTTCATAACCTTCCCAAGACCTTAAAACTGTGCCTAAAAAATACTAAAACCTGTAGAACCACCTTAAATTTTGTTAAATCGATCAAATTGTATTCACTAATGTAAATGATGTAAGTATTCATATCTGGTAAACCTAACTTAGTCGTGGTCCCTAATAACCCCCGATGTTGAAGGAACCTTAAATAAATATAATAAAAAAAAAAAAAAAAATTCCTTTTCCCGCCTTAAGAGCTCCAATTCGCGGCGAGTAATGTCCGCCATTTCGTTTCTCGCGGGGGTTTCTTCTTCCGATCCCGAGGGAGTCTTTCCTGGCGATTCTCGGCTCGGCGATGCATTAATAGATCCGGCGAAATTCGTCCAAACGTAGCCTTGGTTGTCGGTTAATCTCTGAATTAACTCAGCCTTTGTTCCACTCATCGACAAACCAAAATGTTTTGCGACCTCTCTCAATACCGCCACCGTATAGCTAGTAGGTTCCTTTGTCGCCATCTTGAAGAACGTTAACTGCCGATCGCACAAATGAAATAGACCACAATTGCAACAAAACTCAAACGGCAACTGATCTATTATAATAACGCGGCGAACGCGGTTCGGTTCTTTCAAACAATGGCGTCAGAGAACTAAAATCACCGCACGATAACGGTCGCAATCGCGACGAGGGCAATGTGACGGTTTCACGCGTCACGTTAAAAATGCGATAAAGTCGTGCGTTGGATTCTCAAATCTCACTTCTGACGTCTGTAGGAGGTTTTTGATTTATTCCTCCGCGTTAAAAATATATAAGGGTGTCAGGTGGTGGCGGATTAAGAATAAAAATGTAAGAGATATATGCAGGGTGAGTCATTTAAAACAGGTCACCTAAATAACTCGCTTGTTTTTGATAATAGAAAAAATGCATCATATCAACTTTACTTGGCTTCAAGGGGCCCATAATCCGATGTCATTAAATTTTTTATAGGTGGAGGCGCAGAGGAGATATGAAGGTTAACTTTGTTTGTTTAAATAGAATGATATTTTTTTTTTCATATCACCTAGTAGAGCATTTCGAGACGCGTACAATGACATATTACTCAAGGTCATTGAGGTCATCCAAGGTCAACTGCGATGAAAAATACATTGCTCAGAGATACTCTTCGAACACTTTCGTGTTTCTCCTGGTTGTTGATATGTCGATCTTATAAGTCTTAATGAGGGGTCACGAAACATAAACATTCAATCACATTGTACGCTTATTTGTATTCGTGAGTACCATTAGTAGTTTGATTGGTGACTAGAGTGCGACTTCGTAAGGCCTGGAACGCACTAGGCAGCCTGGCTGTGGCAGCCAACGAGATACATGACAGCTTATGGAAAGTCGCGCACTAGGCAGCCAGACTGCGCAACTGGCTCCTGGCTGCGGCAGCCATTCGATCGTGCGTGACTGCGCGGCAGCCAGAAAGCGAGACATGGCTTGCAATGGAAAATGTACGTGGCTGCCTTCACACTCCACGCACTTGACGAAGCAGCCAAGACATATCAAAATGGACATAGAAGAAGCAGTAATAATTTACCATTTGGCTCGTAAAAAGAAGCGCAATGCCAAAAAAAAAGATATTGGATTCATCCGCTTCTTCTTGAGCGCCCATTGAAAGGAATATTTTACAATTATTATATGGACCTGAGAAAATATGCGGATCGTTTTTTCAATTACACGAGAATGTCCGTACCATCCTTCGATAATCTGTTAACATGCCTTAGAAATTCAATTATGGGGACTGACACTCGTATGAGAGCTTGTATCACTCCCGAAGAAAAATTATTAATGACTTTCAGGTGATAACATAAAACCAAAATGTTTTGTTTATTAGTAATAATATATATTATTTGAAAGTAATTGAAAAGCTTACTTGATGAACATAATAATTTATTGAAAAAACATATAATCATTATAACATAACATAACATAACATAACCTAATATAATATAACATAACATGTTGATCTACTAAGCTCTTCTATTTTCCATTATTTTGTACAATGCTTGTAATATTCAATCGTGAAAGACGTAAAGAATTTCAGTATTTTGTGATATATCTGATACATGTGTATCAGTTGGTGACAATTGTTTGTCCGAACTAGTTATCGAATATATATATGTCGACTTTGCCAACTGCTCGTGGCTTCTTGTAAATAATTTCCCTGCGTTAAGTATCCACAGCGTCTTCGCCCCAGCTAGATTCTTCCGTTCCGTACTCTTGGCGATATTGTCTACTGATCGTGGTTTCGCATAAATTATGAATTTATGGTTGAAGCATTGTGCTTCTTTTATTACATCAATAATTTTCATTTTAGTCGTAAGCCTATGATGTTCTGTTTTTTTTTTAAATTTTTTAATAGCGTAAGCACAAATAAGCTGTATGAATTAGATTCTTTGTATTTTTCTTGATCTCTTTCACTTTCTTCTCTCATTGAGATACTTTGTACAGATATTCTTCCATTTTAGTTGTAGCGATTTACCTGAAAAATAATATTTCTTTACAGATATCTGGCTACAGGATGTTCTTTGGCAGAATTAAACCATAATTTCCGCATAGGATATACCACTGTCCGAAATATTATATTTAAAGTATGTTTGGCGATTTGGGAAAATATGAATCAAATGGCGTTCCCAGAATTAAATGAACAAAAATGGGTTGAAATCGCGAAAGGTTTTAATTCGCATGCTAATTTTCCAAATTGTATTGGTGCCATCGATGGCAAACATATTAGAGTAATAAAACCAAGTGGTTCGGGCTCGCTGTATTATAATTATAAGAATTATTTGTCAATGGTACTGCTTGCTGTCTGCGATGCGGACTATAAATTTACATATATCGATGTTGGTGCTTACGGCAAATGCAGTGATTCATCTGTTTATAAGCAATCCATTTTATACGAGAAAATCAATAATAATACCTTACGGATACCAGCAAAGAGTCCCATTTCAAATAATGGAGTACCGATGCCGTACGTAATCGTGGGAGACGAGGCATTTGGTTTAGGCGAAAATGTAATGCGTCCTTATGGAGGAAAGAATCTAACCAAGGACAAAAGGATTTTTAATTATAGATTGTCTCGAGCAAGGCGGTTTATTGAATGCACGTTTGGCATTCTTGCTAATAAGTGGAGGATTTTACACCGACCAATGAATGTCCGTAAAGAATTTGCAATTGCAATAATTAAAGCTTGTTGTGTTTTACACAATTATGTACTGTAATGCGGCGGTCGTTGCGCGCTAACGGAACCGCCGATCACACTTCGGCACGCCGTCCCGTCCCTTCAGGAGGGCTACCGTTCTGATTACCCGCGATACCCCAGTCACCTCTTCTTCCCTACCAAAAAGATTTGGGCGCCAGACGCATACCGCGTCACGGGAGGAATACCTCAACTCCCGTTTTTAATTAATTTCGGGGGATGGTTCAAGCGGAAATCCATCGCTAACCGTCCACCCCGAGAATCAACACTAACTCTATGAAGGAGAAGCTAGGGTACCCGCACCAGCTAACGGGGTGACCAGTCGGCTTCTGCACCTCCCGTCGGAACGAGAAAGCGTGAACCGGAATGCCAGCTAACTCAGCCCCGCGAACGGTATAGTAGAGGGGCTGATCCTTTCCTAAATAAAAATTGAGCCGAAATCACGGAGCGCTATATTCAGGGAACGGATAGGATACCCATCAATAAATCAAATAAAATAAAATAAAACAGAAAGAAATAAGGTAAAATAGAATCTTATATTTGGTCATAACCAAGGAACCGTGAAATAAATAATATAAAAATGTCGTTGAGATAAAATAAAATACTATAATAGCAACGATAGTCTAACTAATGGTTACGCCCATGGTCAAGAAAAACCAAGTCCTTTCGCTCACATAAAAGATTCGGTACAAGATTTGGTCATTATGTTAAAATCGTTAGAATATTCCTTACTTGATACAATAATAAAATTCGTTAGTCGTGATATATAAGATAATAGAAATAAGACGAGCATACGCCTATGAAATCCGAATGATTTCCAAAGAAAGCGATAACCATTACTTAGGGTATGCTCGCTCTTCGACGCTTGTGTTTACGCTTTGTCTGCATAGGTTTTTCGATTACGCGTGCGACTTCGCTTAACCGAAAGGCGCAGCTCCTAAGCGTGATCTTAGATTTTTCCGTAGAAGAACGAATAAAACTTACGTTTCACGTCTATTAGATGGAGATTTCTCAAACTAAAATTGCACGGAGTCGACAATGTAACACTTCGTATACTTGAGGGGAGATATTCTTTCCTCTTCCTTTCTTATTCCACGCGTGAACACGTGTCGGGGAACATAGACAGCCGGTACATATATAGAGAGGATTCGTCGGTTCTATCTCCGACGAATACTTATTTTCGTAGCCTCTATACGGAGGTGGTAATTACAATTTAAAGGAATACTATTATCGTTCATTACTAATAATAAAGGAGATATTTATTAAGCTCTTCTCGCGTAAAATATTGAGCCTAGAGAAAGAGGGAAATATTCGCTTTGTACCAAATATTCGATCTTTCGTTGGTCATTATGCGGCTACACGTGCTTTTTCACGCGTGCCTCGCCTTTCTCTTTCTTTTCGCCGGTTCGCCTCACGCGCGTCTTTGTTGACGGCGGGCGCGTAGCGGTCATCGAGGCTTCGCTTTGTCTCGCGTAGCCTCTCCGACAAAGACAGCACTACTCCTTGGCGGAATTTTCCATAGAAAGCCATTTCTTACGACCGACTATTACAATTTAATATGCGAGATGGATAATTACTCGGCTCAACCACGTTCTTACGTGAAGCTTTCCTCTGATTCTCTTTTTCTAGTACAAGAATAGCAATACTTTTCTTTAGATAGCGAGCGAGTTCGAGTGAGGCGTAAATGCGAGTTTTTAGGCGCGTTCAAGTCCGAGTGCGACGCGACAAGACAGCCGCTTACGAGGAGAAGGATGAGACCTTTATGGACAGCGATTTCAATTTCCACGCAACATTCATACTCGGAGGAATTAGCGACGTCCGATGGGTCGGTCGGGAATACCTTTCGTCTCGCTAGATTAAGTTGGTAAAAAGTTTAAGGTGGGTGCGAAAGGTACCCTCGCCGATCCACGGCGTATACAAAATAGCTTTTCGAGACTTACATACTTGCTGCCTCCTTTCCCGTTCCGGTCCTTCCTGGGCCTCTCGCTTCTCTCCTCTCCTGGCTCTCTCTCGCTCTCCTCTCTCACTTTACACTCGGAACGTTCTCTTACTTTTACAACCGCTCGCACTAGACTCCTGCCGTAGACTACTCGCTTCCGGATCGCGTGGTCCTTCTCCCCTCACGAGCTCCTTTCCGCGGTGCCGCCAGATCTTCGGAGCTTTGTCCAGCGATTTTTCCCCGCTGATTGGTCCGAGTGCCGGCCCCACGCGTTGCCACGCGCTCGTCCTACGCGGCACGAGACGCGCGTGATTTGAGCCGGGGCGCTCTCATCCTGAGACACGCCACGACCCTGACACACGGCTAATCCCCGGTGGAGGGCTCGGGTGCAACCCTGGTTGGCGGGCCACCTCGGCCAGCACCTCCACTCGGTGGACGCCCCCAAGGTCGCCACTCGGACATCGCTAGACCCCTTTTTCGGCCGTCTAAGCTCCGCGGACTCGGAGGTTTGAAGTGGCCCACGCGATCCGCCGGTCCTCGCCTCGCTCGCTCGCCCCAGCGCACGCGGGATGCCTGTCTCCAGGCGCACTAGCGCCTTTGTAACGGGCGGTCCAAAAACGACACGTTACAGTACGAGAAAGAGACGGTTATAGTTTTGAAGATACTTTGGTCGTTCCTGAAGAACTGGAAATTCCCCCTGGCCCTCTTACAAGGGGACACTACGCCCCCGGAATTTACTTCGGAATGACAACTTGTTGGTTTGTAGTATACCTTTAAAAAATTCGATTTGCAAATTAAGAACGCGCACTAGCCATAAACTTTCGAGAAAAATGGCTTTAAAGTTTTACGTGTAGGACGTATACCGGTCACTTTGAAGACCATCCAAGAGCAGCGAAGTGGCCGAGTTGTAGCGAACTCGCTTGCGGCGCGGCGGGTCCGTGTTCGATCCCTGCGCATGGAAACTTTTTCTTTTTTTTCCAATTCTTTAAAATATTATAAAAATTGTGAAATAAAGTTAATGACATACTAATATGAAGAATTTAATCATACATAATATTTTCTATTAATGAAATTTGGGGAATATCGTCTTTCTTGCTCAATTTTTTATTTTATTTACAAGATCCAGAATGATAATTGTTATAAAAACATTGAAAACACAAAATATTATTACATCTCGCACAATTTATGAATGAAGATTGCTCACATGAACAACCCTTTTTTAAAAGTTCGACCGGAAAACATACTTCATTCACATTTCGGAACATTTCTCTTTCGTCGGAGAGCTTGCAAGCGTACCAGGCATACCGGATCATTTCATTAAATATTGGCGATGCTAATTGATGGTGCACTATGGATTGAATTTTTATGCAGTCCTCGCGTGAATTTATTTCTCTATCATTTTCAATCAAATAAGCGCAATTCTGTAGTCGCTTTATTAAATTTTTCACTTGTCTATAAAAATAGACATCGCAAGGTTGAACAAGTGGAGTACATTTCGGAGGAATCACTTTAATCGTACAAGTAGGTGATTTCTCGTCATCCTGAAAGATTTCGTCGTATAATTCTGGATTTGTTTGTCCTCCCCAAGAGTCAATAATTAATAAAAACTGTTCTTTTCCCACATAAGACTTTAAACAACCGTTGAGAAACACTCATTTCATTAATAGAAAAAAATATGTATGATTAAATTCTTCATATTAGTATGTCATTAACTTTATTTCACAGTTTTTATAATATTTTAAAGAATTGGAAAAAAAAGAAAAAGTTTCCACACGCAGGGATCGAACACGGACCCGCCGCGCCGCAAGCGAGTTCGCTACAACTCGGCCACTTCGCTGCTCTTGGATGGTCTTCAAAGTGACCGGTATACGTCCTACACGTAAAACTTTAAAGCCATTTTTCTCGAAAGTTTATGGCTAGTGCGCGCTCTTAATTTGCAAATCGAATTTTTTAAAGGTATACTACAAACCAACAAGTTGTCATTCCGAAGTAAATTCCGGGGCCGTAGTGTCCCCTTGTTAGCAGAGGAAGCCGATCATCATCGACTTACAGGGATTTATTTAAAAATTATTTTATAAATGAAGATCCGCTCGAATGGCAAAACAGAGTTGCATTGGGAGAATAATTAATTTTATGTGTTTATATTTAATTAAATTATATTTCATAACAAATGACACTGAAATCGATCTTTTCATTTTCTAGAATATTCTCGAATTTCGATTTCTCTCATAAATCTTTCTGTATCGAAACAAAGCTTGCAATGTTCAATGTATGTGACTGCCTTCACACTTGGCGCACTTGACGAAATAATTTGGAATAATCAACACAGATTTTGCGATGACGTTCAATACGGAGAAATTTATAAGAGAAATCGAAAGCCGGAAAGCAATCTGGGATATATCTTCTGACGAATATAGTGATCGTGATTTGAAAAGAAGAAAATGAGAGGAAATCACAAATATAATGTGTGACGAGAATATTCCAGAAAATGAAAAAATAGATTTCGGTTAGTCATTTTTTTGTAAATAAAATTTAATTAAATATAAAATAATTAATTCCGGGAGGAATTTCCAATTCTTCAGGAACGACCAAAGTTTCGTAAAATTTGTAACCATCTCTTTCTCGCACGTAATTGTGTCAAACACAACATGCTTTTATTATTGCAATTGCAAATTCTTTACGGACATTTTCCAATACGATCGAAAAATAATTTTTACAATTATAATAAACCGAGACCGAATCACTCGGTTTTATTATTCGAATATGTTTCCAAACGATGGTACCAATACAATTTGGAAAATTCGCATGTTTATTAAAACCATTTGCTATTTCAACCTATTTTTCTTAATTTAATTCCGGAATCGCCATTTGACTCATATTTTACCAAATCACTAAGCATACTTCAAATAGGATATTTCGGGTAGTGGTATATCCTATACGAAAATTATGATTTAATTCTGCCAAATAACATCCTTTAGCCAGATATCTGTAAAGAAATATTATTTTTCAGGAAAATCACTACAACAAAAGTGGAAGAATATCCGGACGAGTTTTAGTCGGGAATTGAAACGAAGAGCAGGCGAAAAGCCCTTACGTTTATTTTGAGCAGTTGCAGTTTCTGAGAGAAGGTGTTGGAATAAATACAACTGAAGGAAGTATGGATGGAGGTAACGATGGAGTTAACGATGAAGAAGAAAGTGCAAGAGTTCGTTCACCAGTATGTAAAAAGAAGAAAAAGAATTTAGGCGAGAATGATTTAATTGAAGTACTGAAACAAAGTATCGCAATGAGAGAACATCGTGAAAGACAAATTGAACAATATAATGAGTGTGATTCAGACAAATTATTTTTGCTTTCTTTACTAGAAGATTTTTAAAAAATACCGGAACATCATAAACTTACAACTAAAATGCAAATTATCGATGTCATTAAAAAAGCACAAATGATTCCGCCTCAAATACGGATGTCCGAATTTATTCGCATACGAAAAGATGATTATCAGCCCGAAGCAGAAGCATCTGGCAGTAGGCAAAATCGACATAGATACAAACATTCACCAACTGATTCATACGTTTCCGATTTGTCCCAAAAAACGGAAATTCTGAACATGTGGAACAATTCAGAATTCCAAGAAATGTAATGTTTATATTATATAATGTTTATATGTTCTGTTCATATTATATTATGTTTATATGTTATGATTATATTATGTTATATGTATTATATTTATATTTATATGTTTTTTCAATAAATTATTACTATATTCTTTATCTTTAAACTTTCATGTAAATGTAAGTACCCTTAATTGAATTTATTAAACATTCTAAAAGGATATCAAAGGATGGCATGGACATTTTCGTATAATTAAAATTAAAAAAAACGATCCGAGTATTTTCTGAGGTCTGCATTATTGTTAAATATCCCTTTCGATGGCCGCTCAAGAAGAAGCGAATGAATCCAATATCTTTTTTTGGAATTGCGTTTCTAATTACAAGCCAAAAGGAAAAATAATTACAGTTTCTTCTACATCCATTTTAATTAACTAGTTTAGACAATTGATACGTCTTGGCTGCTTCGTCAAGTGCGAGGAGTGTGAAGGCAGCCACATACATTTTACATTGCAAGCTTTGTCTCGCTTTGGCTGCCGTTGCCTAGAGTTTTTGGCTGTCTAGTGCGCTACACGCAATGTATCTCGTTGGCTGCCACAGCCAGGCTGCCTAGTGCGTTCCAGGCCTAATAGTTTTCAAAAATGCCTTATACGATAGCAGAGAAAGTGGATATGGTGTTCATTTTTGGTGAATGTCGTAAAGTTATGCGGGAAGCAATATGTTTGTATAGTGAAAGATTTCCAGATCGCGCCAGACCATCATTTTCTGTTTTTTCAAATATTATAAAAAAATTTCAAGAAACCGGGAAAGTGGATAACAAAACACACATTCGTGCCAAAGGAATAACTAATGATGCAAATACAATAAATGTGTTAGCAGCCGTTGCACAAAATCCACATACAAGTACAAGGCAACTTAAACACGAAAGTGGCATTAGCCAACGAAGTATATTACGAATACTTCACGTTAACAAATTCCACCCGTTTCATATTTCCCTTCATCAACAATTAAGTGAACAAGATTATCAAAAACGTTTACAATTTTGCGAATGGGGCTTACGGAACCTGCAAAACGATGAAATGTTTTTGAATAATATTTTATTTACGGACGAAGCCACGTTTACGAACCATGGACAGGTTAATCGTCACAATATGCACTATTGGTCAGTAGACAATCCACGGTGTTTGAGGGAAGTGGAGAGGCAGAGGCATTGGTCTATAAATGTTTGGTGCGGACTTTTTAATAATAAAATAATTGGACCACATTTTATTAATGGCACGTTAAATAGTATTAAGTACCTGAGAATTTTGACGGACGTTTTGCCAGAACTATTGGAAAACATTCCACTGGACATACGACAGTCCATGTGGTTTCAACAAGACGGTTGTCCTGCCCATTCTGCACGAAACGTTACAGATTTTTTAAATAGAAAATTTGGAAATCAATGGATTGGTCGATCAGGAAATAACCAGCTATAGGGGGACTGGGGCCCCCGAACAGCCTTGCTGTTTCGTATTAGGCACGACCGCGGTAATGATTCGTACAGGAAGTCGGCTCGCTGCGCTCGCCTATCCCTTTTCTTATGAGAGTACAGGATAGCTGATTGCGGCCGTTTGACTATCGCTATCTGGCCGTCGGGATAATTTTTTTTTAAATACCGATTACATTAAAACTCGTTTCTGCTCAAAAAAAAAAAAAAATGTTTTTTCGTTCGTCATGTTGTATTGCTTCCCTGAAAAATTTTGAAAAAATTTTCGTTATTAGTTATCACTATTTTACATACTTTTGCAAAGTTTTAATTGTTTCCCCATTATAGCAGATTTTTTATGAATTTTTAAATGTTTAAAATAACCGCCATTTTGAAACCAGAAGTTGAATCAATTCGAAGAACTGGATTTTTCGTATAAATTTCAACTTTCTCCGTTCAGCCGTTTAGGCGCCAGTAGCGGGATTCTGTAACTCGTTATGTCTATAACGAATCTTAATGTTACGGTAACGATAGCGACGTCTGCCGTGTGTAACGACAAACGGATAACGACTGTGCGATTCCGTAACTCGAAATAGCGTCGCCTCGTCGTTACAGAATGCGATAACGAAATGTCTTTATTTAACGTCGACCTTAGTGTTTAGCTTATACAGGAAGTGACGTATACGGTAAGAATCACCAGAATTTTAATTACTTCTTATAAGGAACTAGTAATCGTCGAATGGGAAGCGTTATTTACAAATCTTACAGAAAGTGCCTTGCTCATGTTATATTTACTGTTACGCGATTTTTCGAAATTTGGGCTATGTTCATAAATGTGCAGAAAGTACTGTTGTACCAACGCTGGTTTTACTGAAAAATAGGCATTCTGTTTTACTGACAGCACTGCCAGCACAGTACATCACGAAAATATTCGGACGCTGTATAAAGTTAAATAACTTTTTTATAATTTAATCAAACGACTTGAGTTTTTGCAAATATATAGAAGGATTAGTTTACTATATATCATATTTCTATTGTATTGAAAAAATTACAATCTTCGAAGTTACAGAGAAAATAAAAAAACTTATTTAAAAAAATTTTGTATCTGAGCTTGTATCTGCTTGTATGCAGTTTTTTAATTTTTATTACAAGCTCAGATAAACAATTTTTAAAAATAAGTTGTCTTATTTTCTCTGTAACTTCGAAGATTGTAATTTTTTCAATACAATAGAAATATGATATATAGTAAACTAATCCTTCTATATGTTTGCAAAATCTCAAGTAGTTTAATTAAATTATAAAAAAGTTATTTAACTTTATACAGCGTCCGAATATTTTCGTGACAGACTTTATATATATGTCGTTATGCCATACCGAGGGAGTACCTAAGCCTCGTTATGCTAGCGACTCATAACGACATCTTACCGACGATTTTCGGTATGAATAACGACAAAGCTCGTTATTCTTGGTGTACAGAATCGCGTTTGTCGTTACAGTAACCTCTCGTTATTCATCGTACCGAAAACTGTCGCTATGAGAGCATAACGACAGTATAACGAGTTACAGAATCCCGCTACAGAGTCGATACAAATTTTTATTAGTCCGCCATTTTGTACTGTTTCGCTGAAAAATTTTGAAAAAATTCATGTTATTAGTTGCCACTATTTTACATATTTGTGCAAAAGTTGAATTGTTTTTCTCTTATAACAGATTTTTTATGAATTTTTTAATTTTTAAAATGCCCGCCATTTTGAAACCGGAAGTCGGATCGAATCGAAATTGTTAGTGGATCCTCGTCGGGTGTAACTGGATTTTCTGTGTAAATTTTACTTCGATCCGTTTAGCCGTTTAGACGCTAGAGTGGATACACACATACACACATACATACATTTAGATCTTGGGTAAATATGCTGTTTAGGGGAACCACCTCCAATGACCTTGACCTTGATATATATTGTCAAGCTCAACGTCCTGAGTAACCTTCAAAAGGTTTTAGCCGTCGCTCGTTGTTTGTTAAAAAGTTATTAACAAAATAACTTTAATAAGTAAAATCGATCTTTTTCGAGACTGGGTTTGGTTTAATGACTTTGTACGGGTCAAGTTAAAAAGTTTATTCCGTATTAAGTGGTATCAACGGGTACATCAAGCGCATAATTTCGACAAAAGCGTTAATACGTTCATTGAAATTGTATTTTCTTTTAAATAAGAATTTCGCAATATAGTGCGTAAAGTGATGATCGCGAATAACATACCAAGTACGAATCTCGACAGAAAATATCAAAACAAGATGGTAGGTGTTGGAATATTTGTATACAACACGTACATGCTGCTCAAATCAAAACAAGATGGTAAGTGTATACTATACCCACCTATAATTATATTTTAAATTACTCGGGTAATAACATATTAAAAAATTACCGTTTGATCAGTGACGTGTGGCCGCGGCCGTTAGGCCAAGACCCACCCCCAACTGAACCACCTTTCTATCTTCCTTCTTTCTGTAAAATACATTTGACCTAAAATTATGATATATATGTATACATATACCTTATATATATAAGGTGGTTAAAGATAAAAAGGTGGTTCAGTTGGGGGCGGGTCTTGGCCTAACGGCCGCGGCAACACGTCACTGATCAAACGGCAAAAAAAGTGTGTTTACGCAACCCAGACCCAACCCAGACTCAAATTTTACGCGAAATAAGTGTTACATTTTGCAAATTTCTTTTGTTAACAACTTTTTAACGAACAATGAGCGACGGCTAAAACCTTCTAAAGGTCACTCAGGAGAGTGACCTTGACAACATATGTCAAGGTCAAGGACATTGGAGGTGGTTCCCCTAAACAGCATATTTACCAGATCTTGTTATGAAACGTAAAGATCCAAAAGGGTTTTTGGATATCTCGAATAGTTTCGGAGATAATCGTCCGTTGCACTTTTTACTCGATCGAGAGCATAAGGAACTCCCTGCGGTCGTGCCTAACAAATGGCCGGCACGTTCTCCAGATCTGACACCTTTAGATTTTTATTTATGGGGAAAATTAAAGGAGCAAGTGTACCGCGAAAGAGCAACGACCGAAGATGATATGCGAGAACGTATAAGAAGAGCTTGTTCTGCAATCGACCCAAGTGAAATTCGCCGTGCAGTATTATCCGTATCGCTACGTTGTAGGTCATGTGTCGATGCTCAAGGTCGTCATTTTGAACATTTGTTCTAGCAGTGGGAACGTAAATAATATTTACATGTGAATCGTCGAAAGTGTTCGAAGAGTACCTATCTCTAAGCAATGTATTTTTCATCGCAGTTGACCTTGTATGACCTCAATGACCTTGAGTAGTAAGTCATTGTACGCGTCTCGAAATGCTCTACTAGGTGATATGAAAAAAAACATATCATTCCATTTAAACAAACAAAGTTAACTTTCATATCTCCTCTGCGCCTCCACCTATAAAAAATTTAATGACACCGGATTATGGGCCCCTCGAAGCCAAGTAAAGTTGATATGATGCATTTTGTTCTATTATCAAAAACAAGCGAGTTATTTAGGTGACCTGTTTTAAATGCCTCACCCTGTATATGCGTTTACTTGGTATCGCCGTTGTCAGTAGACTGTCCATTCCATCGTGCCCGTACAATTTCTAACGTTACGGGGGAGAGCACGGGAGGAAGGACACAAACATACACAATATACTTATAGGTAAAGTCGCTAACGGCTCCGTCGTCGCCGATTTAAATATCGGCTGCCTACAAATATAACGCAACGTAATATACACGAAACAATAATACATTCTTTATATCTTTATAATACTTTAATTAATTAAAGTTTCCACAAGCAAGTTCGCTACAACTCGGCCACTTCGCAGTTCTTGGATAGTGTTCAAAGTGACCGGTATACGTCCTACACGTAAAACTTTAAAGCCATTTTTCTCGAAAGTTTATGGCTAGTGCGCGCTCTTACTTTGCAAATCGAATAGTCTAAAGGTATACTACAAACCTGTAAAGTCTCATCCCGAAGTCAATTTCCGAGGCCGTAATGTCTCCTTGTGAAGTAGTACCAAATCCGATTGCGTATCGGAAGAAAATTTGTATCGAGCGATTCATAAAATCCGGAATTCGTATCTGAAGATTTTGTAAAGATCTTTTTCTTGCGAGAATCTTTGTTAGCCGTGAATCGAGAAAGTTCGGCCGGGCCGAAACCGTTAGCGAATTCGAACACGGAAGAAATTGTAATTAGTAGATTTCTTTGATTCTTTTATCATTTTTGTATGAGACTCCGACCAACCGAACTATTATTGAATAAACCTTGATTTTATTATATTTTATAATTTGTATTGTCTTTACTGTCTCGAGTAGAGTTCATCGAGCCCCTAACCCTTCTGGTTACGAACGCGAATCCGTCTTTGGGTAGAATCTGATTATTTTATTTAACGTTCGGTTAACAAACCTTTCTTTATCGAGAACTATCGTTATCCCGCTTTCGAGAACTTATCTTTAATCTCGTAAACTTTTTGGACCTCGACAATCCGGGTGGAAACGATTCTCGGCAGGGCTTAACCCTTTCCCCCAAGAGAACCAATTAAATAGTTTTTTAATATCTTCGTAATCTTTGAGCCTCCGAGTTGGTCGTAAGTATGCGTGCTAATATATTCTTCTCTTGGTGTTAGTCCTGCGTATTTGAATTTCGGCCGCGAGCCGAGACCGCCGCGTTCACTAAGAAAAACGGAGGAAGATGACCTCGAATTAACGGAACCGGACGTAGACGGATGGAAAGATCGAGTAGGGAGGTTGCACGAGTTGCAAGAAATTGTAGGCAAAAATTTAGAGAAAGCCTATCGTACGCAATCGTCCTGTTATAACGCTCGAAAACGAGAAACCGAATTCAAGGTGGGAGATAACGTATGGAAGCGAAACCGAGTCATGTCGTCAGCGGCTCAAAACGTAGCTTCGAAACTCGCACCGAAATTCGCAGGTCCGTTTACGATCTCGAAAATATTATCGCCCGTTGTCGTTGAATTAGTGGACGTACGCGGGAAGGAAGCAGGCAAGCACCATGTCAAGGATCTTAAATTAATATTAACTTAATTTAAGTCAAAACGACACGATTTCTAATATTTTCTTTTCTTTCTGTTTCTTTCTCTCTCCTTCCGCTCCTCGCCCCCAAAATTTTTTTTTCCTTCTTTTTTTTTATTTTTTTTATTTATTCGGGGAAAGAACCGAGTACGAGCGAAATTAGGTAGCCGTAACAAACATACGAATTCGAATCCGCACCCGAAGAAGAGCAGAAAGTAAGAAAAAAAAAGGGGGTGACTGATACGAATCCGCAAGACCGAAGATGTCGAAGCTGGTACGGATAGAGGAGGTGGAGGAGGCCTGCCCCGGGGCGAGCTGTCGGGAGGCGGACCCCGAGGATAAGTGCACGAAATGTTACTTCGCCTGGAGGAGCCGGGCCTTAAATCAACTCCTGAGAGAACAGGAGCTTGAAGAGAAACGAGAAGCCGAAAAAAGGGCGGCGATAAAGCCCCTGAAGAAAGAACCGAACCCGGGGCCATCAAAGGCGATAAGGGAAGAAGAGGGGAAGCTGGCCATGGTAAGGCCAGAGCAACGGTTGGGAGGCCTGTGGAGGAAGAGGCCCGAATACAGTCACGGACCCGCCATATCACCCCCCAGGGTCGGCAACCGCATGAGACCCGGTTGTTGGAATTGTGGGGACTTAGCTCACCCAGAGCTGGGCGTTATTCAAATAAATTATTTGAAAAATAATAGTGAGATAATAAATTATTTTATTTGGCTACATGTTATTTGAAATAATCATGCATTAGTTTATTTGAGCAGTCAAATGATTTTTTGATAATTATTTTGTTATTTGACATTCAAATAAAATAATTTTTCATTTTATTTTTTATTTGATCAAATATTTATTCAAATAATTTTCAAATATTCTCTATTTTCACGTCAACATCGTCAAGTGCGTCTGAAGTATAGATTTTTGTATAAAGTCTCACGCATTCAATTCAGAATACATAATATTGAAGAGTAAGTATAGAGAAGCAAGAACACTTTTAAAAGCAAATGAGGTTACAGAATGAAAATTCCTCCTCTTTTGACAATTATTTGTTATTTTATTTGATTAAAGTAATAGAAATAAAATATTATTTGAAAATAATTTATTTGAATACACGCGAAATAAAAATAATTCTCCTATGTTATCCGTAAAATAAAAATAATAAAGTATTTGAAATAATTGAGTATTTGAAATAATTATTTGTTATCTTATTTCAAATAAAATGTGCCCAACCCTGAGCTCACCCGTTCCGCTGGTGCCCGAAGCCACTAGCCCGATTTTGTACTTCTTGCGGGCAAGTCGGCTTCCTATGGAAGGATTGTGGGGCCTGCCAGCGCCGGATGTTAGAAGCCCAGACACTCAAAAGAGAGGAACGTCAATAGAATTGGCGGAAAGAAAATAAAAACGAGGATGACACCAGGACGCGTAGAAGAGGATGGCTGCCCTCCGGAAGACGCAAATTTATTTATTTTTTTTATTAAGAACCCCGATCGGGAGATTTAAGAAAGAGGCGACGGCCTCCACATGTTAATTTTAATTTGATTCAGCAAAATATTTGTTTTCTTCTCGTACGCGACCCGAATCCGTATTATACTTTTTGTTAGTTCTCTTTTATACTGTATTCGGGGAGGGGTTGTCAGAAAACACCGATCAGAGGGGAAAAGACTTAATTTTTTTTTAATTTTAATTACTTTAGGAGGTTGAAAGGAATTATCTCGTCTAACCCGTCTCTGGATATTATTTTTCGCGATACTTATCATGTAATCGGTTACTTTCACTAGGTTATATCAATAGGTGCAGTATTTGCTATTATTGCAGGGTTTATCCATTGATTTCCTTAATCCTTTGTTTTTCTCTTTATAAAAACGTATCCGAATAAAGCGTACTAGCTTACTACACAGTACAGGAAGAGGGCCACAAAACTTTCTTTTCACCCTTTCCTTCCGATCCCGTAGAAGATAGCGGAGAACCGTCATCTCTTTCCTTTCTACCGTAAAATTTTCCTTTGTTCTTTTCTTTTCTTTTCTTTTCTTTTTATTTACTTTTATTCCGTACCGATTATCTTTTATAATTTTAATTTATTTTGTTTAGTTACCGTTACAGCTCGACAAAGGCTTCGGAAGTTCGATCCGCTATCGTAGCAAAATCTGACTCCGATACCGCATAATTGAAAGAAATAAGTGCCGATTAAGGAGGGAGGGGTTGTGACGTGGTATCTTTGATACGCGCCACAAAATCTCTCCTCTCTCTTTAACCGAGCCATAAAAGAAGTACACGCACGGAACCGGACAATTAGGGACCTGCGCTACCGATAGAAAGCGGGATCGAACGACTTCCGAGGCCTCGAAAAAGCGATTTCGAACCTTTTATTTATTATTTTCGATATCTTTCATGAATTGCAACTACTCCGAGAGAACCGACGAGATAACGACAACGAATTCGAGATAAAGGGCCGAGCGACGAACTCCGACGGAAAAGAGACGCTACAAAGAACGAACTCCGTTTCACACGAGAGAATCGACACGACATAGAGAATCAACGAAAGCTACGAACAACGAATTCGACAGCTGACTTCTTACACGAGCAAAGAACACGTGAAAGTACGAGAATAATCGTCATCGAAGTCTTCGTAGTCGACGTGCAGAGGAGCAGCGCAACGAATTCGGAAAAGCAGCGAGAAGCGTGCGATAAAGTCATCGAGAGCGAAGCGAACGTAGCGAAAGAAATCTTACGCGTTCGAATTGCGCGCCTGCGAGGCGACAAGCAAGAGCGCGGATAGGTTAGGATCCGCAGGATCGCACGAGTCCGTTCGGGTAGGTTCGGGCGCCGTCGGCCCAGCTCGGGAGTTTGATTTTCGGGACAATAGATCCCGAAAAATTAGTCTAGTTTCGTGCGCTGCAGAGGTTACAGGTGAGGGAATTTAACCTCAATTTTGAGTTTTTGGAATACCGGTTCATCGGAGTCTGCAAAGAGTAGATTTCTTGATTAATTCGTTCTGGTAACTTGAAAATTATATCGATTTAGCTTCTTTTCTTATTTTCGTAAAGATTATTACCTTTTCCGGACACGCGAATCGAGCTTGCGAAGTCGTTCGGTCTCCGTGAAGAGACGATTTCTTTTATCGTAAAATTTTGTAAAGTACCGAATCCGATTGCGTATCGGAAGAAATTGTATCGAATAATTTATGAAATTCGGAATTCGTATCCGAGATCTTTGTAAAATTCTTTTCTTGAGCGAGTCTTTATTAACCGTAATTCGAGAGAGTTCGGCCGGGACGAAACCGTTAGCGAATTCGAATACGGGAAAAATGGTAATTCTTTGATTTCTTTGATTCTTTTATTTATTTTGTATGAGACTCCGACAAACCGAATTATTATAGAATAAACCTGGATTTTATTATATTTCATATCTTGTGTCGTCTTTATTGTCTCGAGTAGAGAGTTATCGAGCCCCTAACCCTTCTGGTTACGAACGCGAATCCTTCTTTGAATAGAATCCTCTTTAATTTATTTAGCGTTCTGTTACCGACATTTTGTACCGAGAACTATCGTATTCCGCTTTCGAGAAATTATCTTTTATTCCGTATCTTACTTTTTTTGACATCGACAATCCGGGTGGAAACGATTCTCGGCAGGGCTTAACCCTTTCTCCCGACTTACGAATCCGCGAGAGGAGAGATTGTCGTTGCAATATATACAGGGTGTGTTCGACCGTATAGTCGTGAGGTATATCACGTTGTAGCCAGGAATAAATAGAGCCGAAATAAGTCATAAAAGATGACATAAGCTAGGTTAGTTATCGAGTTATTAATTAAAAAAGATAGGCAAATCACGACGCGCGGAAGCGGAAGGCGGCGAGCCGCGGCCATGCTAATCTAGCGGCGCGAGGCAAGTGGCGAGCGGGTGGGGCGCCCGAGCTCGTGGACCACGAAAGCATGGCCGCGGCTCGCCGCCTTCCGCTTCATCGTTTCATCCGTTCTTCATCCGTTCCTTCCTCTTCTCTCTCTCTCTCTCTCTCTCTCTCTCTGTCTTTTTCACTATTTATCATATGATGGGGTAAGGTAGTGTCGTAGAAAGAGTGAGCGAGCGAGAAAAAGAGAGACAAAGAGTCATCGTGAGCCTCCTGCGGAAGGGAGTGTCGTAGAGAGAAACAGAGAGAGTGAGAGAGAAGGGAGATAGGTAAACACGTTGATCAAGCGTTACCTTCCGACGATTGTTATTGGTTATTGTGGATCACTCCTCCTACTGCTTCGTCTATCACCTAGTTACGAGCTCCAGCGTACCGCCTTCCTCCGCAATTTTTGTTAATTAATAACTCGTTAACTAAGCCGAATTTTGAAAAAGTTCATTAGACTTTTCGATTCAAGTCATACCTGTGCACATGTAGGTCGCCGCTCAGACACTTCAAACCAGACACCCTGTATATGTATAATCGCCAAAGGCGACGGGAGTGTTTTGTGACCGCTTCGGACTTATTATATTTTGAGTACGTTTCTATTGGAATAAATTCTCTTCTTTACACGGTATCATACGTCGTTCGAGTGGCATATCTGTTGTGAATTGAAAGAACCTTCGCCTCTCCGTTACTCCGTTAGGAGACTGACTAGCCGGAAGTCTTGTGCCGGTTCATCCGATCAGGCCTGTTAATTCCTGACTTTCCTATCTCTTCCTGGTCGTACGAGTGGTGGCCGTAAGTCACCTGGCGCCCAAGTAAATTCTCATACCTTTCCGATTATCTGAAAAGCGCGACCAGAACGATTGCCTGACCGGGTGCCGAAGAGGTGCGTGCCTTGGGGGACACTATCGTCCTTGGAAGATAGTTTGGCCAAGTTCTCCCTCGTGCAACGTCACAATTATTACTTTTTCTAAATGTAAACTTGGTACTAATCAAAAATTTTTCAAAAACGACCTGAATGAACGCCAAACATATATTTTATCATTGCATCCATTAAGTCTAGCTTAGGTTTTTTAATATTCCTTGTAGAATTCGGATTATCCAGAGAATGTCTCTTCCTTCTTTCTTTTTCGATCATGACAATAGTAAACTCGTTTGGATGGTGAAATTCCAAATGCTTCTGCAAATTAGTAGAATGGTCCTACAAATATAACATGATTATAATATTAAAGTATTATATTTACATTTGTATTAAAACATTAAGTTTACATACCGTAATTATTGCAACGCAATTTTCAATGAAACATTGTAATTTTTTTCCATCGTCACAGATTTTAAAATATTTCCGGACGATATCACACTTTTTCCTACCCATAATAATTGCCGAGATTGATATGTATACACTTATAATTATTGTAGACACTAATAAATGTACTAACACTAACTTTTATTTAAATACACTAACACCAACTTTTATTCAAATATACTAACATTGATAAATATAACACTAGCTCTTATTTAAATATTACTGCTTAAGTTGAAAAATTAATGTGTAATATGTAGTATAAACTTCTGTTGTGCTCTCTACGAATATCAAATGAGGAATGAATTATTGAGTCTTTGAAATCTTTATGTCGCCGTATTAAAAACAAAGAACGTGCGATTTCCAGAATCTTTGGACAAAGAGAGTCGTGCACACGGGACGTTTTTATGTTTCGATTGTTTCCATTCTCCTTCTCTAGGTGGAGAAAAGAGAGAGAGCGAAAGTCACCACGATGCTCCAGCGTTCCGCTGCTCGTCATTGTTTATTGTTTGCTTCTCCTACCGCTTCTTCTCATGTCTAATATCAAGTTCAACTGGGAGGTCTTTATTCATCGATGGCTTCGCTCCCTTCTCTGTATTGATCGATCTTTTTAATTAATTTCTCGACAATTAGTGCAAATATATTGTAAGGTTATGGATCGATGTAGGTGATCTTACTTTCCTCGAATAATAAAATAACCGTATAATTGGAGTGTAGTTTTTGGGTGACACGGGTCGGTCCTTTGACTTCGTGCTCCCTGACCTGAGTCGATCCTTTGACTGCCTTCTCTTCCCCGGGAAACTTTTCGCGATATATTGTTTTTCGCTCGATGGCAGGCCCATCGCGCGACACACCGAGGCTCGATCGATACCCGATAGATGGGAGGATCAGTTACCTATCGATCGGATTCTTACAGTTTTTCGGCCATTCTGACCGTTTACGTTCGTCCTCGAACGAGTATACAAAATATTTTACAAAAGTTTTTCTTTTTAAAAGGAATCGAAGTATATAAGAACTTATAAATCTAATTATACGCGAATTTATAATTCTAATTGTACAGGAACTTATCAATCTAAGGCGAGGTAGTTGAGCTTACATCTAAACATTTGGTACTTTTATCCAAGGTTTGATTTTATCCGATGATAGTATAGTGTTAAGAGGTTTTTGCGTTATATTCAATCCTGGTATGTCGGTAACCACAAACCTATTTTTCTTTAGCACTGCTTTAATCTGGTACGGACCCTTAAATTTTGGAAGTAATTTTTGGTTTACTCCTGGTTGGTGTTGTAACACCTTAATAAGCACTAAATCTCCTACTTTATATCGGGTTGGTTTCTTATGCTTTTTATCGTATTATGTCTTGTTATATTCTTGCAACGCGCGATTTACAATCTGTGCAGAATCGCGTGCTTGCTCTCGCTCTCGCTCGAAATCGTTATCTACCTGCGTCAATTCCTCAATTAGCACTTGAAGCTCTCTATCATCGATGTGACGCTGTTCATATCCTAATAATATTTTACTGGGTGTTGCATTTATTGCCTTATGAAAAGTATTATTAATGACTATTTGTGTTTTGCCTAGCGCACTTTTCCAATTTGTAGGATCATCCATTATTTTTGCTAACGTAGATTTGAGAAATCGGTTAACCCTTTCAATTTGGCCATTGGTCCATGGAAATGCAACGGCTGTCATGGAATGTTTTATTTTTCTTTCTATTAAAAAGGATGCGAAATTTTTTGAGGAAAACGCAGTACCTCTATCGCTTATTATGCGTTCCGGAAAACCAAAAAGATTAAAAAGATTCGTTAGATGAACTATGACTTCTTCCGTCGTAGTGGACTTGCACGGGAAAAGCCACGTATATTTAGTGAATGCATCTACTATAGCTAGAATATATTTAAAACCGTCTTCAGTAGTCTCAAGAGGACCAAAATGATCTATATGCCATGTATGGCAAGGTACAGCGACTTTCTCAAAAATTTCCATTTCGCCTTCGGGTTTACCGCCAATTAATGAGTAGCTTAGATATTTAACGCAATTATCTATATACAGTTTAACACGCAACTTTAAACAATGGAACCAATAATGTCCTAAAATACCTTGTACAGTTTTTCCTAACCCAACGTGACCTGTGTCATCGTGATAGATTCTTATAATATTGTGAATCATATTCTCGGGAACTACAAATAAATTTTTATCTTGATATTTACGAAAAACAAGACCTTCAATTAAAACAAAATACTTATGATCTTTGGTCTCCAATTCTTCGGCTAATTCTTTGATCTTTGGATCGGCTAACTGCTTATACATTAGTTCGTCTTCAACCGTAATTAAACTTAGTGTCATAATACTACGGCTTAAACAATCGACATGAGTCATTCTATTCAATGCTCGATGCATTAACTCAAAATTATAATTTTGCAAAATTAAACTCCAACGCGCTATACGTGGATTTATATTTATTTTTTTCATCGCAAGAACTAACGAATTGCAATCTGTAATAATGCGAAACTTTATACCTTGCAAGTATACATGGAATCGTTCTACTGCTTTTATAATAGCTAACGTCTCTAATTCATAACTGTGGTAGTTCTTTTCCGCATCGATTGTGGTTTTACTAAAGTAACCTACGGGAGCCATACCTCCGTTTGCTTGTTTCTGAAACAAAATTGCTCCGAAACCAAGACTACTGGCATCGGTGTGTAACTCTGTTTCGGCGTTAGGATTATATATACATAGTACGGATGGAGTAGTTAACTCTTCTTTTAATTTGACGAATGCTTCTTTGCACTCCTCACTAAAATAAAACTTCACATCTTGTTTTACTAATGCCTGTAGAGGTCTAGCCTTAATAGAATAATCCTTAATAAACTTACGAAAGTAATTTGCTAATCCTAAGAAGCTACGTAACTCTTTAACGTTTTTAGGTTGAGGGAAATCTAAGATTGCCTGTATATGACGTTTACACATAGAAATACCTTGTTCCGAAACGACATATCCCAGATATTCAATTTCATTTGTAAGAAAAGTACATTTGGCTAAGTTTAGTTCTAACCCGTATTTCTTTAAACAAACAAGCACTTCTTTCAAAACTTTCAGATTTTCTTCAACAGTCGTGGACGGAATAAGGATGTCGTCCATATAGATTAATACTTTATCTGATCGGATTAACGAATCAAAGATCTGCAAAATCCTCTTTTGGAATTCCGCGGGCGCTTCAGAATACTCGAATGGCATTTTAATAAATTCATATTGGCCTGACGGCGTAGCGAAAGAGAAAGACTTAGTATGTTCTGGATGAATAGATATCTGGTGAAAACCATCCTTTAAATCTAATTTGGTAAAGAATTTCTTACCATGTAACTTATCTAGTTGATTCTCGATTATCGGAAAAGGGTATTTTTGTCGGTAAACTCTTTGGTTCAAAGGCCGTAAATCTGCACATATTCTCCTCTTTCCATTGCGCTTAGGTACCAGGGTATTTCTCATCAAATTCCGAAATTTGAGATATTATTGAAATTTCTTTTTTTTAAATAAACTTAGATTTTTTTTGCAGATATCAAAAAAGTTGCTTTGAAAGATTTATTTAGGAGTATTGGTCTTCCATATTTTTGTATATAATCAAAAAAAAATAGGTTTTAAAAAATAAATAAATGAGGGAATGATTAACAGAGTGAGGGAATGATTTATTATTATATTTTAATAAAAAACATGTGTAAATAAAGGAAATTATGTAATTTTTATTATAATTAAACAATGAAATATCAAATTCTAAAGAAAATCAACTCTAAACATTGTACTTATAGGCAATATAAACTCAAAAAATAACAAATTTTCTAATAAAGAGGTAACCATTTTTTTATCTTATACTTATCACTATTTATTGTTAAACTTTGTACTTAGCATTTCTCTCTAACATGAAGAAATGTCTTCATGTTATAAGCATTAACTATTATATACAGGGTGTCCCACGCAAGCTACAACCGCGAATATACACGTGTCCACATGGATAATTGGAAGCGAAAAGTGAAATAAAAAGTAATAAAAATTATCCTCGTTAACGAGTTATTAAATAAAATAGATCAGCGAATCAGGAAGCACGGAAGCGGTAGGCGGTGAGCTGCGGCCATGCTAGTCTGAAGATAAGAAGCGATAATTTGGACGGGCGGAGCGTTCTGACACGTATACAGGCGTGAGAAGGTAGTGGGCAGGAGGAGATTTCTAGGAAAAAGTGTCGACTTTCGCTCTTCCTCTCTCACTCTTTCTCTCTCTACCTTTCTTTCACGACGCTACCTTACGCACAACAAAAATCTAATCTAATCTCTCTCTCTCGCTCCCTCCTACCCTAACACGGCGCTACCTCACGCTGCCTGCACGCGCTGACTCTCTCTCTCTCTCTCTCGCCCTTTCTTTCGTTGACTTTCTCTCTCTCTCTCTTTCTCTCAATCTTTCGTCCACGACGCTTCCTTACGCTATCGCTTCTTGTCTTCAGACTAGCATGGCCGCAGCTCACCGCCTACCGCTTCCGTGCTTCCTGATTCGCTGATCTATTTTATTTTATAACTCGTTAACGAGGACAATTTTTATTACTTTTTATTTCACTTTTCGCTTCCAATTATCCATGTGGACACGTGTATATTCGCGGTTGTAGCTTGCGTGGGACACCCTGTATAATCATATTATAACTATTAACTATTATATAATATGAAATGTCTTCATATTATGAGCATTAACTATTATCTGTATTAGTCTTTTCTTGTATTAGTATTTTGAGATCAATGAATTATTCAGTCTTAATTTTAATATCACTTGTAGAGTCATCTAACTCTGTAATAACGTAATTCCCCCTCTTAACTAACTTTGGTGTCTTTATTTTCTGTATCACATCTTCCCAGCTATAGTATAATTGCTCATCTTTAATATTAGGCCATCTCCAAAACTTCAAACCTTGCTTCATGCACCTAACCATTAAACCATCTTCAAAAACAGATGAAACTTCTCCGGGATACTTTGCCGTGCCCCATTTTAATTTCCAACGGTAGCAATCTTATCACTGTCTGAAACAACAGTAGATCCCTCATTTTCTAAATCAATTGTTTCATTTTCTTTGAACATTCCAGTATAATCTCGAATGTGCGAAGACGACGCTAAAGACAGTTGTTGATTATTCTGCATTATATCCAATTCCATTGACTTTTGAGGGGATTTGTTACGCCTCTTAGTAAATCGATTACTTTGGTGTTGTTGAAAATATCCCAAGTGATAGTGGGTACAATCTTCTTCGCAATCTATGCATGAAAGTCTTCTGCACTGTAAGGTGTCGTTACAAAATACGAACTGGCGTATTTTCTGTGTTCCCCGGAAAGTAGAAATAGTCCTGGACTGTTTTATGAGATCATCCATCAGTGAAATATCTGCTGTGGTAACTTCAAACAATAAAATAGAAGGGCACCTGGATTGAAGGATAGATTTCAACGAATTCAGGTCTACAATATCATGCTCTTCTGCCACGACTTTATCAGCTGTCCGTTTCAGGGTTCCACCGACACCGTCAGGCGCTCCCTTACCGTGCTCGGGTTCAGAATAATGCCATGAAAAGTGTACGATGTCTGGATATAGATCTTTTAGATGGCGACATACCATTTCGAACATGAATTTATTTTTATATTGATTAACAGGCCCATCACTCAACATATGTAATCGGGAAATAGGTAAATGTTGTGATTTTATCCATTCAAATATGGGTTTTAAGTGAGCCCAAACAGGCATTGTGTCATGTCTATTGTCGCTAGAGAGAGAACAAAAGGATACAGGTTTGACTGCATTATCCTTGCGCAAGTAAAGCACTCCTGTATGCATCGTTATCTGCTTCCTTCCTCCACCAAAGTGGACAGCTTGTATTTCCTCATTATACTTGCAGCAATAGTTTTCACTGTAATCTACATGAATTAGAATGTCGTTTATTGTTAAATTTTTCTTTATATTTTGAATGGCTTGATATTGATGTGCTATAGTGCCAATATGTGAAAAAAAAAGTGGTAATGCTGCTTCCAGATTTTGAACAAGCTGTTTCAATTTAACTGTATACTCTTTTTTCACGGGTTTACGAACTGTCTTACTTTTTCCGTCCTTTTCAAATGAACTGACTTCATAAATCCATTGTCGATAAGTCACCAACTGATTTGGCATTGGTAAGTAGTATTCCAAAGAGCGTTCTTTGCAGGTTGAACATTCCCTGAATAGACATTTTGTGGAATGCACATTGCAGGTTATTGTCGCTAAAGCTGAAGTCACACTACAGAATTTCAATGCTTTGACTTCATGCAGTTTAGATATCATTAGATTAATATTGGCATGCTGTATGCATTGACAAGTATTTCGGTCATTCACGTTTTGCCAAGTAACCCAAAAGGGTCTGAATCTGCAAAAGGTTGATAAGCTTATCTTATAATTGACTGTGCTTAAAAACTTTTTATGTAAATTATAAAGTGTATCATATAAAACACGCTTTTGTTGAGTTTTACCATCTTTGGATTTAAGATAGTCTTTTTTCCCCGGGCACATTCTTGAGTTTTCATCTTTCTCTAAAAATTTAATCACATCGTCCTTTACCTTCAGCATTTTATCGCTTAATTTTCGAGGTTTTTGACTTTTGAAAGTATCATGTTTAAAAAAAGGTTTCGATACATGAAGTAACTTATATTTCTGCAGTGATTTCATTTTCAACATTTCGTAATACTTTTTTTTTTTCATGTTTCTTTCCAAGATCTTTGTAACTAGTCTCTAGATCTCTTGTTAACGCTTCTCCGAAAAGTAATTTCTTCTTCACAATCTCAGGTACGTTTACATTCTTTAGGAGCGCATTTATTTTAGTTGCAGGCGATTTGGGGTCAGTTTTTTCTGTTTTCAGTCTCGAATACCTCTTCTTGTATTTTTCGCTCAACTTCACTGCATTCTTCAATTTTTTTTCCAAATTTACAATTTTTGCATACAAAATAGCTCGTCGCCTTCGCAACTGCCGTCTATTTCGAGCAGCTACATCTTCTCTAATTTGCTGCACTACTGATACTGGACTTGGCAGGGGTGTTTCATCAAGTATTCTTTGTACATTTTGGTGTGCTATAGCTTTTTTATTCCTATACACTTTACTATTTTCTTTCCATTGTTTTCGCTTTTGTCTAAGCTCTCTAGCATTCATATGTATAACTGATTTTACCTGACCCTTCTCTTTTTTCTTTAAATATTTTAATCTTTCTTTTTCCCGCAGTTTTTCCATAGATTCAGCATTATTTTTCATTTTATCTCGCCTTTTTTTATCATACTCTTTCTTTTTAATTTTTTTTCTGCATCACTCAACTTCTTCGGTCGTGCCATTTTTCTTCTACATACATGTACCTGTTTTAAATTAAATACCATGAAATATAAATTACAAGAAATAAATAAAAAATCTAAAAGAACCGTAGAATAGCGTATTTAAATCATTCCCTCATACAGCCGTCATTCCCTCACTCCTAAATGCAGTGAGGGAATGCCTGTGAGGGAATGACGAATTTCAATTAAAACTACAAAAACACCGGCACATAATCTCAATTTGCTTGTTACATTTCGAATATGCATTATACTCCCAAAAACGCATGAAAACAACAAATTTTATACATATATACTAAAATGCTGAATACATAAATGTAACGTGAGGTAATGATCTCCATAAATGTAATTCTTAACAATTTTTTACTTAATATGTTTTTAAACAAACTCACCTACGGTTGAGAAAAAATCGCCGTCTTGAAACAATAGAGAGTGTTGCTAGGTACTAAAAACTTAAGGCTGCGTTCATAAATATCGTTCGATACGTTCAGCAATCGAATATTCGTAATAGGGTGAGGGAATGATTTTATTTGGCGGGACATATTTAAAATCGAATTATCGTTTTTATAAATTCGTCGTTGTAAGATGGAATCTTTTATAGATAATAACAAACATCTGTCTAATATATTAGCATAATTTAATTTTTAAGAGCATTGATATATTTGAGATGAATAGGCATTTTAGTAATGTTTTTGAACTAAGGGACAACGTGAGGGAATGACTTTCACGGTAATATAGTAGTTATATCTTTTTTTTCTTTAGAGGTAAGTATGTTTTCTTTTTATACAATAGTGGTATAGACAGCGTGCATTGAAATAAAAAAAAGACTTATGTAGTTATTGCATATGACTCGGCACTAATGACTCGGGAATCAAATTTCGGAATTTGATGAGAAATACCCACCAATACCACACGCGAACAGTACGGTGATATACTTGGTTTAATAATATTCCTCTGCAGTAAGTCATCTATAATTTCCTGCAGATCCTTTTTCTCCGCTACCGACATTCGCTTAGGTGCATATCTAAAAAGGGAGTGATCTTTTAAATACACTGATATATTATGAGTATCATTAACCTTCTCCACCTGCATATTATCAACTTCCTCAAATACATTAAGTAGATTTTGTCGATCGTCGACGGTTAAATTTTGATCCAAATTCTCAGATACCACATCCAATTCCTCCTTAATTTCGATAGCGTTTATGGTAAGTATGTCCTGCGACCATTGTGTAATACTGTTGACACACTCAAAAGCACATTTATTATTATGGTAACTAAATTTCAAATTTGAAGTATCTAGAAAATCTCGACCTATGATCATTTCATACCGCATTGTCTGATCATCTACCACTAAGAGAGCAATCTCATACCATGATTCTGGCAAACCTTCCAAAACTATTTGGTCATAAACCTTACCGTAAACTAAAACTGGAGAATCGTTAATACCTCTATAATTAATATCTTTCTTAACTTTTAATAATTCTACCTTAGGATATACTTTATCGAATACTGATTTCTTAATTAAACTTACAGGGCTACCAGTGTCCATTAACGCACTAATCTTTGCATCATTACTAAATCTATGTATCTCGACACATGAACGGGCCTTATTGTCCATACGTATTTGTCCAATCTGTAACGTCTCTTCTTGTGGAAGTGACACTTTACTCTCTGGCACCCCGTCGTCCTGCTGGTCCAGATGATGTAGCGACTTACTTGGATCCACCCCTTTCTTTGGACAGGCTGCACTATAGTGGCCAACTTCTCCGCACTTAAAACATTTTGGCCTTGACACCGTGCAGTTTTGTGCAAGGTGACCCTGTTTCTTGCAGGTAAAACAAATCTTCTTATCCGTCACTGAGTTCCTATCCCTAGCTGAGTTCGATCTGCCTGCAGGGCCGGAAAAGGGCCGCTCATTTTTCCTGATGAGTACCCTGTCTTCGGTAATTTTCCTTACATGCTCAATAAACTCCGGTACATTATCTATCCATGTATTTAGCACCAGCTTCCGAAGAGTATAATCTTTAACTCCATCTGCCAAAAGCTCTATTTTCTCCTTTTCAGTCAAAGTTAAGGACTGCATTAAATTTAGTTTTGCCTCCGCATATTGCACAAACTTTTCTTCATATACTTTCCAAAGACGAGCATTTATCCGTGATAATATAGCAGTATACGTCTCTTTGCGCTCAAAATACCTTCTTATTTGGAACTTAAATTCTTCCCATGAGGACACAGTCTCCACTGGTTGTCGGTTGTACCAATCAAGAGCGCGTTCCTTCTGTGGTAATCCGCGCTTGTAAGCCGGCTACCGGTTATCTTTGGAAGCTGAAGGAAGGTGGTGTTTGAGGTATAGATCAGGTTCTTCTTGAGTATAAGTATGACTTTTATTAAATAACTGGTTATTGGTGAGGGCCGCAGGGCCTCCCGTAAAAACTTTTACGCACCTTAGTGCTTCTGAGATAGTCATATCTCCGTTCGCCATTTCCGGGCTTCGTACGTCTAACAGAGAAAAATCTAATCGTTCTATCGGGTATTCTCGTCTGATTTCTATTCGGTCACTAATCGGTGATTGTAATCCCGATGCACCGTGGTCTGATTCGCTAAGATCGCTATCCGTACAGAGATGCTTTACAGCTGTCGCGGACAATTTCCTACGTTTACATTCGCTTTCTGGGGTGGTAAATATTAATTTTACGTCGAAAAACGATTCGAGTGATCGACTAAAATGCCGTTTGTCTGGCAGGAAATATACTTTTGCGGATTTGCCCTGGTCGGACATACGGTCGCTACTTTTACGTTTGTCTTGCGTGCTGAGCTAGGTGTGGATGTTACTCACAGTAGAAGTGTTCGCCACATTCTGCTGGGCTGCCGCCGTTGCTGTCACCTGTTCGCTGGGAGTTGGCTGCCCTATCTCTCGTTCTCCGCGCCGTCCGCAGATAAGCTCGGTGAACTGGCTCGTGCCGTAAGCTGAGCTGTCGATAAGGCTCGTCTCCTCCTTGTCGCTCGTCCAGTCGTCTACTTCCTCGTATGAACCTTGGCTGCCGCCTGGTGTTAGATTGCCTGGTCTGCTTCCTCCGTCTCGGTGTAGTTTACACCGTCCTTCACCTTGGCCTTTGCTTCTTCTGGCGATAACTGCCACGTATTTGCAAAAAAATTTTTTGCAAAACGATCCCACTCGCTGCCACCAATGTGGTAATCCGCGCTTGTAAGCCGGCTACCGGTTATCTTTGGAAGCTGAAGGAAGGTGGTGTTTGAGGTATAGATCAGGTTCTTCTTGAGTATAAGTATGACTTTTATTAAATAACTGGTTATTGGTGAGGCACAAGTAACCCTCCTAACTCTTTGCTCGCTCTCGATGATCTGTCTATTCGTTTCCTTATTTCTGTGCGTGCCACTCCTTAGCGTTCGGCGCTAAGAAGGGAGAATCGCTGAATTGCATCTTAGGCTCGGGACTCGCAATGTCCAGGCACTCGGGTGATGCAATGCTTATACATTACTTTTTGGTCACCTTTTCGGAAGGCGGCCTTGAATACGATACTGCTGTGTCGCTTAGGCGACTCGCGGGTACAACACGAGCGCGGATTACCACACTTCAGCTGACCCACGGCTGCTAATACTAGTACATTATCGGTAAACTGATACATTCGCGCTATATGCGAAATTCTTTCGAGCCAACGGACGACATTTTCTTCGTCCTTGCCTGCAAAACTGGGATGCAATTTTTGAGCGCACTTGACTTGCTGCCAATTAGGTGCAGAAACTGGATCGCCACCTCTTACCGGCGCATGCGCTGTTTCCATAACGGGACTCCTCGTGGTAGTCATCGTCGGCGATGACCTTGGTTGCCCTTCAAGAGCTTGTAGTATTGCTTGTACGATCGAGTCCACGTTTATTTCCGGAGGTCCTACTCTCTCCAGTATCTCTTGTGTATCTGCTAAGGTCGGGATTTCCCCTCTCCTCTCCCCCTGTACCGAGCTCGAACCGGATGCAACTCCAAAGACACTTCCGTCGAGTTCGCCTGTAACCACTCGTTCTAACCACCCAACTTTCCCATAATGGCCCACCAGTCGGTCAAAAAGATCATTTCGACTACCTTTAGCCTCTACCTTCTCCCGAGCTGCTAATGTTCGAAGCTGATTAATCGTCAAGGTTTCTAATACTTCTCGAACAATGGCGTTTCCGGAATGTTCTATGACCGTTACTATCTTCACTTCCGGTAAAAGCACGTGTCTCGAAAACTCTCGAATGGCGCCGTGCCTCTATGCGGAATTTCGGTACCTTTGATCTCGATTATTCCCTTAGAATAACCTGCAAATCTTCTTTCCTTTCCTTTCTCTGCGCGTACGAACGAGCTTTTGGATAAGAAATCTCACTTCTAAATAATTTCCACTGTAAGGTTATGGATCGATGTAGGTGATCTTACTTTTCTCGAATAATAAAATAACCGTATAATTGGAGTATAGAAATAAGTTTACTTTGCACTGACGCACTTATACAAGATAACTAAAAGAATATAAGTAACTAACTACGTTTTTGGATGACACGGGTCGGTCCTTTGACTTCGTGCTCCCTGACCTGAGTCGATTCTTTGACTGCCTTCTCTTCCCCGGGAAACTTTTCGCGATATATTGTTTTTCGCTCGATGGCAGGCCCATCGCGCGACGCACCGAGGCTCGATCGATACCCGATAGATGGGAGGATCAGTTACCTATCGATCGGATTCTTACAATATACAGGGTGTCTGGTTCCAGGTGACTAAGCGGCCACATACATGTGCACAAGTATCGACTTGAATCGAAAAGTCTAATAAACTTTTTCGAAATTCGGCTTAGTTTTCGAGTTATTAATTAATAGAAATCAGCGAAAGAAGGCGGGACGAAGGCGGTCTACTCAAGCTCGTAACTAGGTGAGTGACGAAACAGGAGGAGGAGCAATCCACAATAACCAACAACGATAATCGGAACGTAACGCTTCAACACGTGTTTACTTTTATCCCTTATCTCTCTTTCTCTCTCTCTCTCTCTCTCTCTCTCTCTCTCTACGCACTTCCGAACGCTGGAAGCTCACGCTGACTTCTTTGGTTCCGAGAGCGAAAGAGAGATAAGGGAGAAAAATAAACACGTGTTGAAGCGTTACGTTCCGATTATCGTTGTTGGTTATTGTGGATTGCTCCTCCTCCTGTTTCGTCACTTACTTAGTTACGAGCTTGAGTAGACCGCCTTCGTCCCGCCTTCTTTCGCTGATTTCTATTAATTAATAACTCGAAAACTAAGCCGAATTTCGAAAAAGTTTATTAGACTTTTCGATTCAAGTCGATACTTGTGCACATGTATGTGGCCGCTTAGTCACCTGGAACCAGACACCCTGTATATATATTGTAACGTTAAGCCCTTTTTCACCTTGGCTTATCCTGTTACCTTCTCGTCGAGTTCTTTCCTTTTCAGGACTGGCAGTGGGAAGTGAAGGAAAATGTGAAATAATGAGCAATCGTGGTCCCTTTAATTTTCTTTATTTCGTCTCCGATGTATATCACGCCGAATTGACGCTAGGTCAACGCACTCGCCCAGCTGATCGCTCTTGTTGTCGCTCGCTTGTAACGCACACACACTCCCACTCTTTTTTTAAATTAATAAGTTTATCGACCTTCTAATATTTAATATTCAACAATTTACGTTTATGGCGTTTGTTATGGTCGTATTTTAACAGTTAAATTAATAGCAAGTAGTGATTTTATAAAAGGAACATCTTAGAATAACTATTTCAGAAAACCTGTCTTTATCCCTAACGTTTCGGTACTAGGATTGTACCATCCTCAAAATGCGAAAATCTGCTTCCAAAAACTTTAATACCCGTTTACTGAAAGACTGGTCCAATGACCTTCATCAATTAGCCAGCATACAAAACCAAAAATGCTTATTGTTATCCTATAGAAATGAAAAACTTTTTCCTCCACATATAGAGAATAAAAAGTTTAACACAGATCTGTTTCAAATTAAATCTATTACAAAATTAAACTCAATAATATATAAATTTAAACAACAATTATTGAACTTAGAGATTTCAGATTTACATCATGCAGAAACCATTATTAGAAGACGATTGGACAAGGATGAATTCCTCATAAAAACCTTTCTACCACCAGAAGTAAATGTGCAATTCTTTAACTCCCAAAAGAAATCTTTTAACAGACTTTTCTTAAAAACCAAAAAAAGATGTGTTGATAAGTTCAATAAATTCAAAAATCTTAATAATAACAACCCATTTAAAGAAATGAACACTAATAAATGGTTACATAATCTGACAAATACACAGATCCCACCTAATGTACAAAGTATCTTAGCATTAGGTCCCAATCATAGTTTCTTGAACTATAACATAAGAAAATGGATCTTAAAATATATTATAGAACTAGAAAATAATGTCTCGAAATTTCCTAATAACAAGAGACAAGAAGTCAGATTCAAAGTTATCAACACATTATTCAATTACATTAAAAGATTTCATCAATTTAATCCACACCATGTAAAAATATCCTTAGCCATTAAAGAAACCATAACATTTCTTAATAATAATCCTAATTTACTAGTCATAAGAGCAGACAAAGGTAATATTACTGTTATTATAGAAAGAAATACATATATTACAGAGATTGACAAAATGCTAAATGACACTAATACTTATGAAAAAATCCGCACAGAAAACACAAGCACTTATCAAAAAAAGAACAACACCATGGTGGACAATTGGTTTAGGAAAGGTTACATTAGTGAAAATGCCAACAAAGCACTAAAAATCCACAACGCAACTACTCCTCGCGCATACGGTCTTCCCAAGATCCATAAGGAAAACATCCCTTGGAGACTAATCGTGTCTTCTATTAATGGTCCAACGCACAAACTAGCAAGGTTCCTATCGGATATCCTGCAGAGTATAAAAGGTAACAATGAGCATTATACTAAAGATAGCTGGGAATTTAAAAAATTCATAGATGAAGTTAGAATATCTGATCATTATTATCTAATATCATTAGACGTAACGGCTCTTTTCACGAACATCCCTTCAAAATTGGTAATTGCTGCAATAAAAAAGAATTGGGAAAGAATTTCACAGACTTCCTTTATAAAAGCTATTCAATTCGTGATGACCTCCACTACCTTTATATTTAACGGACAAGCCTACAAACAAATTTTTGGCAGTCCGATGGGGTCACCTCTTTCTCCTGTCCTAGCAGAACTCGTCATGGAACAGCTTCAGAATTTCTGCATAAAAAAGCTGCCCTTTCAATTACCTTTTTTCAAAAGATACGTAGATGATATTATAACAGCTATACCGGAAGGACAATTAGAACTAGTGTTAACGATTTTTAACGGCTATAATAAGAGGTTGCAATTTACCTATGAAGAAGAAGTAAATAACTCAATAAGTTTCCTTGACATCCTGCTCATAAGAGAAAATAACAGCATTACATGTAATTGGTACCACAAAAAAACTTGGTCTGGTAGATATATCAATTTTTTATCAGCTCACCCTGTAAAACAGAAAAGAGCTCTTATTAAAGGGTTAGTAGACAGGGCGGTACGCCTTTCAGATATATCTTTTAGAGCAAATAACATCAAATTAATTAAACAGACTTTAATTAATAATTGCTATCCTGCCAACTTCATTAACGATGTAATAAAAGAAAGGATACATGAAATCTACCATCCTTATGAACAAGATGTCAAAAAGAAAAATAGGTTAGAAAAGCTCGGTACACTCACCTGGAAAAATATGATGTCCGTGAAGTTAGCACCGCAAGTTTTTAATTTTCAAAATTTCAGGGTTTCGGCAGGTTGTGCTAGGTTTGTGCTGAGTTGTGCCGTAAATAAAAATTTTGAAAATATTTCCAATTTTTTTTAAAATAAAAAATAAAAATTTTTGTTCGAATTACATGAATCGACAAGTTGTGCTGGGTTGTGCTAGCCGAGTACAGCAAAATGCGTCCTTATAAAAATCTTGTAGGATCAGCCGTTTCGGAGATATAGTCTTGGAAAAAATTTGCAAACTTTGGAAAAATAAAAATTCAAGAGTTGTGCTGAGTTGTGCTAGTCGAGTACAACAATTTATTCAAATGGCAAAAAGTCGTAGGACGAATAGTTTCCGAGATACAAGCGTGTGAACACTTTTGAAAATTGCAAATTCAAAAATTACATGAAACAAAAAGTTGTGCTGAGTTGTGCTAGCCGAGTACAGCAAAATAAGTCCTTATAAAAATCTTGTAGGATCAGCCGTTTCGGAGATATAGTCTTGGAAAAAATGTTTAAACTTTGGAAAAATAAAAATTCAAGAGTTGTGCTGAGTTGTGCTAGTCGAGTACTACAATTTATTCAAATGGCAAAAAGTCGTAGGGCGAACAGTTTCCGAGATACGAGCGAGAAAACTGTTTATGAAAATTGCAAATTAAAAAATTACATGAATCGAAAAGTTGTGCTGAGTTGTGCTCGCCGAGTACAGCAAATTGAGTTCTTATAAAAATCTTGTAGGGTCAGTCGTTTCCGAGATATAGTCTTGGAAAAAATTTGCAAACTTTGGAAAAATCAAGATTCAAGAGTAGTGCTCATCGAGTACAATTTTCCGGCGCGATTAAGAGCTAACTCCGAGCGCTTTTTCCGAATTACTTTTATTTAGTTTTATCCGTTTCCACTATTTTCGAAGTCGGATTTTATTTGCTTTCAAATTTTTGTTTATTTCATACTTTTATAGTGTACAATAGGCGCCAGATATGGCTACCCTGTATGAAGTTAGTAATAACAGAATACTCTAGTAATTCCCATGGTCGAGTTCACGGAGAGGAGAACGATCGACATAGGCTTTTTTACTAGAAAAGTGTCCCCGAAAATCATTGAAAGTAAAGTTGCCTATATTGTCCACCAGGGTAGCGTTCGTGACGCTGATGTCCCAACGAAGACACGGATTTTGTTATACTCTCCGGTTCATGTCGTAGCCAATAGCTCCGTGGCCGATAGATAGAAGAAGGAGAAACAAAGAAGAATTCTCTCTTCTTCTTCTAACACGGGGCGACATCCGCGTCACGAACGCTTCCCTGGTGGACATAATAGGCAACGTTACTTTCAATGATTTTCGAGGACACTCCTTATACATTGCGATCGTTCTCCTCTCCGTGGTCGAGTTTATTCAACTTTCCCATAAAGTTACGGGAGGGATGAATCACGAAGAATAGATATAAGGAGTCCGAACGGTATAGGCTTTTCCCCTAGATTTACGTTCTCAAAAGCGGTAGTTCATTTCTTTGCCACTCGTGACGCATATGTTCAGGACTCACCGGTACTAATTTTTTAATCAAATGTCAAATTATGTGTACTTGGATAAATACGTCGCAGTTTTGGTTGAGATCGCGTAGGTGGGTCACGACCAAAAAAGTGAAAATGAATGATTATTCAGTAAGAACTCAATAAATATTATTAATTATAATCATGGGAAGGTGTTGTGCCATTTCCGGATGTTTAAGTGGCCGAAAGGCGTACAATAATATTAAAAAAGTGTCTTTATTCAAAGCACTCAAAGTGAGTAACCTTGCAATTATATTAGAATTTACATTTTAATAATAAATTATAGAATTGTTAGAATATTAACAATTTTCCAGAACATTAGTCTTGAAGAGTATATTTTTTTTCTTTCAGAAAAAACAACATGTACTACTCTTTTAAAATCTGATCCAAATAATGAAGCTGCATCTGTTATGATAGCTGATCTTGCATTTAGAAAAGTTGATTTTCGATAGTTGCTATTACAGAAACCAACATATTGAACAGCGTTGGCTAGATTGAGAGAAGTTTCTCGTAGGACAGGTAACGATACTTACTTTTTATAATTATTGCATATTATTTGTCACAATTTTTAACGCAATAACTTTTGGAATTGTTTCAGGAAATATGGGTGATTTGGATGAATGGCTTAGTCGAGCACAAGTAGCGATGGAATCTAGCAATATAGAGGCTGGTTTTTACTATTGCACTGGTTTATTAGATTGTCGTATGGGAAGATTAAACTCAGCCCTTAGAAATTCTCCCGCTTCGTCAATGCTTCCATAAAAATATTATTGAAAAAAAAATTAAAACTAAAAGAAATAAAAAAAATGCTTAACTACTTTAGCTCATACATTTACTAGTAGATAAGTGTTTATTTTGTTAAATTTTTATGTTCTGTTATATGTTAAAAAGAACCAAAGATATGTTATCTAGAACTCCAGGAGATTATGGATTCTCTCAATAAAGATACATACATACATAATACACAAAGTAAATAATTCATTCTCCTTTTCTTGTTTTATTAATAATTTTTAATTATTTATTAAGTGAGAAATATTATAAATACTATAAACATATTTGATATTATATTCCTGTTTTTAAATGTTAAAAATGTTTTACTAATAAGTCACAGTATCATGAAGTATTAGTAATGATAATTATTTATGATTAACTTCTTTTTATTTTATTTCCATCTACATTTGTTACTATCAGATATTATTGATGTCATAAATTATTCTGTCATTATTTAAGAACAAATATTAAAATAATGGATTTTCTATTTCATGTTATCAATAATACGATTCAATTTTATTTTACGTTTTTTTTAATGATGTTTTCTTTCTATAATTATAGGATGGTAATTAATAATCAAATTATGGTCATTTATTCACCTAAACTTACTAGACAACAGTTACGACGTAATAGTTTAAACGAGTACTTTTTGAACAGTGGCGCGCTCTAGGTAAAATGAACCCGTTCTTTGAACTTTACGTTCGAACTCCTTTTTAAATTTTTTCAAAATTTTTACGCCAAAGCACCTGACCGATGCTTAACTTGTTATATTTTATACAATTTGTACAGCGTAAAAAACGTCGTAAGTATGGCAAATGACACGACGACGTCGTACTGTGTAAGGTTCTTTAATTCGTAATATAACTTCTACGCTCCACACATCGTCGTCATCGTCGCTATAAATCATACGATTTACGCATATATTTTCCATTTTAATCTTGTATAACTTTACGGTGAAGTTAGATAAATGGTAACTAGACATTTATCTAGTGTCCCTTAGCCGGATGGCTGGACAAACCCAGCCTACGTCATGTTTTACTGTCGCTTGTTTTTTACCGTTCGTTCGTTTGTTTCGTAGCGTGCTTTCATTTGCAATGAGTTCGTCGTCGAAAACAGACGTAAGTATCATTACTGCCATATTCTTTTAATATGCACGTGCAATTGCTCTCTGTCCTATTAAATTATTTCTTTTTAATATTTTATTACAGATGGAACAAGGCAAAAAAGAGCAAGAAAATAGTAAGTAAAAAATGGGATAAATTTATTTTTCATTGTTTTATTACCAATGTTCTTTGTTATCGTTTTAATTTTCTATTGTAGACCAATTGGCGGAAGCTCTTCGAGTAATGGACGAAATGAAGAAAAAAATGCAGAAACAAGAACAAGTTATAGCAAATTTTCAAATGCGCGATTTGCAAATTGATGATCGGGGACGCTCGAGGACGTCCTCGAAGGCGGGGACGGCGGCTAAGCCATGGCCGCCGTTACCGTCGACGTCGAGAACGGAGGAGGCGAAAAACGCTGACGAAGAAGAGGAGACGACCGCGACCGTCGAATATAATGCTGCAGGTAAGATTTTCGATCTATATTAACACGTGTTGCTTACTGCTCGTCTATTGTTTTATCTTCAGAAAGAGAACAAGTTAATTTATTACTAATTAGTTTTCTTTCTTGAATTCTTAGAAAAGATTTTCCATTTTTGTCCTTTTTAAATACAGTGAGTGTCAGTAATAGTCGTACACTCTTTAAAGTAGATTAAATTTTATTAGGATTATGCATATGGGATATATGTGTGGGATTACGATGCGTGTGAGTTTGTGTACGCACGGGCAGGGCGCGTGGATGACGATTGGAGTGCCAAACGAGAAAAGAAAGGAAAGACGGGAGAGGGGAAGTCGGCTGGTAAAGATGAATAACCTTTGAACTTTTACTTTGCTATCTTTGTCGAGATATACAGTTTTTCTTTTAAAATTTAACAAATAAAAAAAGAACTGTGTATGTCAATACAGGTAATAAAGTAAAAGTACAGAGGTTTTTCTTATTCCGCTTGTCCGTTCGTTACTAAATGACTCCCCCTCTCCCACTCTGCCTTTCTCTTATCGTTAGGCACTAAACAAACTCACACGCATCTTAATTCTACATATGCATATTGTAAATTTCATCCAAGTTGGCTATCATTGCGTCGTTTTACAAACAAAATTAGTGATTTATGCTGATTTCGAATGTTTCTGCAATCTTTAAGCGTTTGTAGCTCGGAACGAAATAAACCGATTTTAATGAAATCTACAATATGCATTGTTACGTCCATGTAAACATGTATATACGTGTATATGTATATGTATTGTATATATATATTGTAGTCCGCGTACGCGAGTGCAAGGGGACAAGGTGCTTTATTAGTAAACGCTAAACAAGGAACAAGCTTTATGGTACAACGAGAACGTTCGGGTTAAAATAATTCCGGTAGCAGCTCCCGTAAACACGTCCGTTCGCTACGAGATCCTTCTCAGAACCAAAGACAGTCGGCCCCTGTAAACACGGCCGTGGCAACCCTCTTGACAGCAATGCGAGCCGACTCGAAACGAAGCGCCAATTTCTCTCCGCGGAAAAAGGCGCGATCGGCCGGTCGCAACACCACCCCCCTCCTCTTCAGATTGTCGCCCCGACAATCGGAGTATCGTCAGGCGGTATGATCCCAAACTTTTTCCTGCGCCAAGACGCCGGCTCCAGAATCTCCAACGCCGACCGGTTCGTCCGCTCCTGCGGGAATTTCCGCCTCGTTGACCCGAAGTCCAACCGGACGTCCTTCCAGGGGCTAAAGCGGGGCCCGTCTCCCAACTAGGGGCTGCTGCTCGCTGTCCTTTCTTCCATCTTCTCTCTTCCTCCTGCCCTGAGTACCGGCGGCATGGGGAGCGGTGGACTGCCATGGGCCCTTCCCAGCCGTTAACTGACCCGGTATTCACCCTGAGCATTAACTCGCTCCACCCAGAGGGAAAACCACGCCAAAAACCCCTGGGAAATCGGCGGTACTCGGCAGGACTCCCCGTTCCAAACCTACTCCGGGCTGTTGGGACGTCTCCGCCGCTTCCCGCTGTCCTCCGCCACCTCGCGAAAAGGTCCTGGCTCGCCCCAGTCTCCCCTTCCTGGCTCCCCGCTCACCAACTCCAACGTAGCTTCCTCCGGACTCGACGTCCCAGTCGCCCCTCTTCCCTCCGCAACCAGACCTCTTCTCAAACAACGTCCCGCTCCACGCGTCGGGACACTCCTCCCCTCCGGAACGCATCTAGCAACGAAAATTCGCAAAGCCAGAAAAACTGAACACTTAAACACTAAAATTTACAACAACTTACAATTAGCAACGTCACAGTCACCCCGCCGAACCCGGACAACGCTGCCCCGCTAGGGTGCGCGCGCCATCCTTCCTCCCCCCCCCCCCCCGAACAAAGGGCCAACCCCGCTCGAAAGGGTTCCAAACGGAACATTGGATTTTTTGTCCAAGTTCAAGACACCCAGACGAAAACAAACCCCGGTCAAGCCAGCCACATAGGCCGTCCAGGCTACAAGCCTGGCGGGGTCAGACTTCCTTGTCGAGGCGGTTTAAGAACCTAGGAGGACAGTGGTAGGGCCTCTTCCACACACTCCTACCTAAGCCGCTATATTTACTCACCCTCACAAAAGCGTTAACAATCACACTCAGGCGAACTTATTTACACTGTACAACAAAATAATAGCAGACAACTCCGCAGGAAAGACGAACAACACCAAACACCACCGAAAACCACACGAATCCCCGACAAAGTACAAAGCCCCAAAAACGAGAAAAACCTAACCAGAAGAAACCGACGAGACCTCTACCCCCCTCCCCTAACGACAAACGGAGCCAACCGATCAGCATGAACAATTTTCCTCTTACTCCCCGGAGACCTCACAACACAAAAGACAACGTCATTGATCTTCTTGAGAACCTCATAAGGACCCTCCCAATCACTCTGAAGCTTCGGAGTCAAACCCACTCGACGCACGGGATTGTACAACCACACCTTCTGCCCTTCCTGGAAGCTACCCTTGACCGCCCTCCGATCATACCAGGCCTTCATTTTGCAGGATCTGAGCTCCATCCGCTCCCTTGCGGAACTATGGACCTCGCTCAGCTTGTCCTTCAGCTTCCGGACATACGGACGCGGCTGCACACCTTCCTCCGAAGTAGGTGGACACCCTCGCAACAGGTCCAAAAGCAATCTCAAATCCCGTCCAGTGCACATCTCCGCCGGAGTCATCCCCGTAGCCTCATGCTTCGCTGATCGGAACGCCAACAAAAACAACGGGATCCACCTATCCCAGTCCCTCTGATTTCCATCCACGAATTTCGACAGATAGTCCAAGATCGTCCGATGCTGATGTTCTACCTGCCCATCCGACTGCGGGTGCAGTGTCGTCGTACTGGTCTTCCTCATACCTAACAACTCCGAAACCTCACGGAAAAGCTTCGATTCGAAATTCCTACCTTGATCAGTGTGAACCTCTAACGGGACACCATGACGAGAAACAATCTGATCCACAAAAACTCCCGCCACCGTCCCTGCTCTCATGTTCCTAAGAGGAAAGGCTTCTACCCACTTACTAAAACAGTCCACGACCACTAACAAATACCTACTTCCCCGGGAAGACTTAGGAAACGGACCTAAAATATCCATCTGAACCCTTTCAAAAGGACTTCCTACGTTATAAATCTGCAACTCATGCTTTCCCTTTTTGCTAGGACCTCGTTTGGCTACACAAATCCCGCAGGACTTGCACCAATCCTCCACATCCTGCCTGCAACCTATCCAATAAAAACGCTTACGGACCTTCTCCAAAGTCTTATTCACCCCAAAATGCCCCCCTGTCGGACTATCATGAGCCTCCCTCAACACGCACTCAACCTTCCTCTTCGGGACCACAACTTGATAAACAGAAGAACTAAGAGAAGGATGCTCCCATTTCCTATACAAAATTCCACCTTTGACCTCTAACGAATCCCACTGCGCCCAATACGCTTTCAGAGCTGGTTCCCTCGCCGAGATCTCTTGCCAGTTCGGTCTCCTCCCCTCCTCCTTAGCGTGAAGCAGAACCCGGATCACCTCGTCCTCCTTCTGCCAGCCGCGCCAATCCAAAGTTTCTTCTTCCACGAAAGAGACCTTCCTGACAGCTTCAAGCTCCAACACTTCCCTCTTGGCGCAGTAGTTGCAGTTGTCCTCCGCACAAGGCCGTCTCGATAAGCCGTCAGCATTCCCATGGAGTCTCCCACCACAATACACGATCTCGAAATCATAACGTTGGAGCCTCTCCAACCAACGAGCTAACTGACCGTCCAAATCTTTGAAGGAAAGCAACCAACGTAAAGACGCGTGATCGGTACGCAAAATAAATTTCGAACCACACAAATAATGATCGAAGGCCTTAATAGCCTCTACCGCAGCCAACAGTTCCCTCCTCGTGAAACAATAATTTCTCTCCGCCTTATTCATAACGCGACTGAAATACGCAATAACTACCTCCTTTCCCTCTTGAATTTGTGACAGAACACCCCCTATCCCATGATTCGAAGCGTCGGTATCTAAAATAAACTGCCGCCCCTTCAACGGAAAAGCCAAAATCGAAGGCGACCTTCGATTTTGGCACGCCTGTTTCAACCTAACGAACGCTTCCTCGCACTCCGGGTTCCAAACGAAGGGCCGATTCTTTTCAGTCAACAGGAACAAAGGTTTCGCAATTAAAGAAAAACCTTTTACAAACCTCCTATAGTACGAGCAGAAACCCAAGAAACTCCTAACGTGTTTCTTATTCCGAGGAACGGGCCAACCGGCCACGGCTGACGTTTTCCGAGGATCCGTAGTCACCCTTTTCTCCGAAATAACATGCCCGAGATACTTAACCTCCCTCTCAAGAAACCTGCACTTCTTCGCGTTAACCCTTAACCCAGCGGAACATAACTTAGCGAAGACCTCACGCAAATTCTCCATCATACCCTCGAAAGTCCTACTGAAAATAATCACATCATCCAAATACACCAAACAAATCTCATTAAGTAAACCATGTAGAACCCGTTCCATCAAACGCTCGAAAGTAGCAGGGGCATTACATAACCCGAACGGCATAACCTTAAACTGCCACAACCCCTTTCCAACGGAGAAAGCTGTCTTCTCCTTATCCTGTGATCTAACCTTAATCTGCCAGTACCCGCTTTTGAGATCCAACGTCGTAAACCAGGAGTTCCTTGCCAACCTATCCAACAAATCATCAATCCGCGGAAGAGGATACGAGTCCTTCTTAGTGACTAAATTCAACTTTCGATAATCGATACAGAAACGCATCGAACCATCCTTCTTCTTGACGAAAACCGCCGGAGAAACCCACGGACTCGAAGATTCTTCAATCACTCCCTGCTCCAGCATCTCGCGAATATTCTTCTCGACCTCGTCCCTCAAATGCAAAGGAACCCTCCTCGGCGCCTGCTTGATAGGACGATCGTCCGTCAACTCTATCCTATGCTCAACAACACCACAACTCCCCGCAACAGCATCCTCCGCGAAAACCTCTTGAAATTGCAGTAGAAAGGCCTCGAAATCGCCCTTCTGCTCCGCCGTCAAATTCTCCGAATTTCCCGCCAGAACACTCTCCAACGTCGCAGGAGGTTGTCCCACAATCCTAGCAACGCGCAACTCGGCGGAATCCGCTACTACGCGCCTAAATTTTGCCTCCAAACCCGCCTTGGACAAGAAGTCCAACCCTAGCAAACAATCATCGTCGATATCCGCGATCAACAACCGTAACCTCACTTCCAACTTCCCTAACCTCACTGGAGCCTCCACCGCCATCCCCACTCGAAGAGTCTCCCCGGTCGGATAACGGAGCCGCGCATCGCACAACGAAGTCTTCCTGCGCAACGGAAGCTTGAACCTCGAGCTCAGTAAAGAAACGTCCGAACCCGTATCGATGAGAAGCGTGCAAGCTTCCCCTCCTATCTCCCCCTCGAATCTAAAAGCGTCGGGTTTCCTAATTATCCGTCCCAACCGAGCCCTAAACGCGCGGGGCCTTTCGTCCGCCATCGAACTCGACCCCACAAGTCCGACGCTCAGAAGTTTCCCCTGCCAGGAACATTCTTCGGACATCCAGCCCTGAAATGCCCCTTCTCACCGCAAAGCCAGCATTCTCCAGCCCCTTTCGTAGAGGGACCTCTTCGACCATCTGAGCCGCTCCGAGACGAATTCACCACCGGACCCGGCCTAGGCGCCTCCTGACCGTTCCTCTTCAGTGGAGCACCTCTTCCATAGTAGCCCGGCCTACGTGGACCCCTCGCTTCAAGGTTAAGACCCTGCGGCGGCAGCTGATTCCTCGCCGGAGCTCCAAAAACCTGGCGGGTGTCCCGAAACGGAACGCTTCCCGGATCGCCGTACGCGAAACCTACGCCATTCCCTTCCCTGATACCGTCAACCTCTATAGCCCTGACGATTGCTACCCTCAACGATTTCACACCTTCCAATTGAAGAGTCTGCCTAACAAAAGGATCGGCAACCGCATTCAAAAACTGCGCGCACGCGATCTTATCCTGTATTTCAAACGAACTCTCCGGATAAGCCAACCGGACGAGCTTATCCAAGTCAGCGGCGAGAGACGCCAAGTCCTCCCCCGCGCGCTGCCTACGATTGCTAAACTCGGTATAAGATTTCTGCGCGTGCAACCGTTCCCCGAAGCGCAGCTCCAACTGCGACCGCAACTCCTCGAACGTCACGCTCAATGGGTCCCTAAGCGAATCTAACACTGCGCGAGCCCTTCCTCTCAAGCTAGACGCGAGCGCGAGAACCTTCGCGGACTCGTCCCAAGAATTCGCCCTAGCAACAAACTCAAACTGAGTGAAAAACTCGCGGAGAGGCGACGTCCCGTCGAAATTATCTGGCTTCACCGCGTACCCCAAACGCGAGCTCGAAGCCGTCCGCGGAATCGTCTGCCTACTACATCTCGTGTCAAAATCGGGATTACAGTCACGATCGGGATTCTGCGAAAAAGCAGGAACGCTACAGCCTGACCTGTTGGGAGCGGCATTTCTACTGGACGGAAAGCCCGGAAAGCCCTGTGCCTCCCTGGCGAGCAGCTCCCGCAGCTCCTCATTCCTGCGTCGCTCCGCCTCCAAGTCAGCTCGCTGTCGTCCCAGCTCCGCTCTTAGTTCGCCAATAACTTCCATCAGCCTCGGCTCCCCGGCCTCCTCCACGTCCCTCGTCGATCGCCGGCGTAGCGTTTCCTCGGCTACGTCCTCTTCCCTCGTCGGTCGCCGGCGTAGCGTTTCCTCGGCTCCGCTCTCCTCTCTCGTCAGGCGAAGTCGTCGAGGAGCCATCACCTCCCTACACTCACTCGCGGCCACGAACACTTTCTCTTATCCCGGACGAGCCCCCAAAAATGTAGTCCGCGTACGCGAGTGCAAGGGGACAAGGTGCTTTATTAGTAAACGCTAAACAAGGAACAAGCTTTATGGTACAACGAGAACGTTCGGGTTAAAATAATTCCGGTAGCAGCTCCCGTAAACACGTCCGTTCGCTACGAGATCCTTCTCAGAACCAAAGACAGTCGGCCCCTGTAAACACGGCCGTGGCAACCCTCTTGACAGCAATGCGAGCCGACTCGGAACGAAGCGCCAACTTCTCTCCGCGGAAAAAGGCGCGATCGGCCGGTCGCAACAATATACAGGGTGTATCCGACCAACATGTCGTGAGCTCTATCACGTTGTAGCCAGGAATAAATAGAGCCGAAAGAAGTCATAAAAGTTAACATAAGGTAGGTAAGTTTTTGAGTTATTAATTAAAAAAGATAGGGCAAATCACGACGCGCGGAAGCACTAGGCGGCGAGCCACGGCCATGCTAATCTAACGGCACGTGGCGAGTGGCGAGCGGGCGGGGCGCCCGAGCCGTCTACATACGTGGGAGAGGGGCGGTCGGGAGGAGCTTTCCACGAAAAAGTGACAAGCAGTGGGGCATTAACGCTCGAGCGTGGGCCGTGGCTCGCCGCCTAGTGCTTCCGCGCGTCGTGATTTGCCCTATCTTTTTTAATTAATAACTCAAAAACTTACCTACCTTATGTTAACTTTTATGACTTCTTTCGGCTCTATTTATTCCTGGCTACAACGTGATATAGCTCACGACATGTTGGTCGGATACACCCTGTATATATACAGGGTGGACCACATAAATGGGAACACCTAAATATCTTTTATATTTATGGTGCTATGAAAAAACTTCATAGGACAAAGTTGTACTATTTCAAGGGGGAAATTTAATGGTAAAAAAAAAATTTTTTTAGATACATTTTTTTAAGAAGATTTCAAGGTCATCCGTATTTTTTTAAATGGAACAATATATTTTTTTTACCATAGCATGATAGATAATAAAAAACTACATTCGATTGATACCTTTTCGTGACCTTGACATGACCTTGAAAAAAAATAATCACGTTGATATGTGAAAGATGCACGCTGGATCGGTCGTAAAGGAACAGTGGAATGGCCACCTCGTTCTCCGAATCTGACACCACTGATTTTTATCTATGGGGTAAAATAAAATGTGACGTATACAGAAATAAACCTACTACACCACAAGATATGCGGCAAAGAATTAGTGCAGCATGTGCAGCGATCACCTCCCATGAAAATCGAGAATTGCTACAGGTCATTTATTACAAGACTGACACATTGCATAAATGAGAACGGCCACCATTTCGAACATTTATTATGATTTTCAAAGAAATAGGTGCATATCCTGGTGTAAAACACGCGTCATTCAGGCTGAAACAAGTAAGTATTAAACTTCTGCATCTTTCACATATCAACGTGATTATTTTTTTTCAAGGTCATGTCAAGATCACGAAAAGGTATCAATCGAATGTAGTTTTTTATTATCTATCATGCTATGGTAAAAAAAATATATTGTTCCATTTAAAAAAATACGGATGACCTTGAAATCTTCTTAAAAAAATGTATCTAAAAAAAATTTTTTTTTACCATTAAATTTCCCCCTTGAAATAGTACAACTTTGTCCTATGAAGTTTTTTCATAGCACCATAAATATAGAAGATATTTAGGTGTTCCCATTTATGTGGTCCACCCTGTATATATATATATATATATATATATATATATATATACGTATGAATATAAATATCTATATTTTTCCTCTTTTTAACCAAATCATAACACCTACCCGACTTAAGATACGGGGCGATATGCGCCACGCGCCACGCGCCTTAGCGATTCCCCCCCCCCCCCCCCCAAAAAAATCACGCGATGACCACAGCCCGACCAGCCTCGAAGGGCTGGAAAAGCGCGCGAATACCTCCACCAATAGGCGTTAAGCCCAGGCGATCGAGGATTCCATAAAAGGATCGATATCGCCACTTACCCCTCCGAACTGTGATTGCAACGGTAGCGGTAGCGGCGAAACCTATATAAAGAGGCACGCGTAAGCCTCCCCAGAGCATTTTAGTACGAAAGAACCGCGCGTTAAGAACATTAAAACCTAACCTAAAAAAGGAAATTGTAAGTCGGAAGCAAGAAAGAAAGAGGGAAGAGAGAGATAAAGCGATCGAGTAACAAAGGGAGAGAAAGAGAATTGTAAGAGAGGGAGAAAGAGAGAGAGAGACTTATAAAGGTAATATATACATATTTCATTTAAAATATTCTATTTTCCTTTCCTCCTTTACCTCATTTAATATCCTTTTCCTGTTCCCCAATCCCAGGGTGGATCGCAGAGATCCCATACCCGAAACGGACAAGCTAAAAGCTATAATAAGACGTAACAAATTTTGGTGACAGCGGTGGGATATTCCGTATAAAGGGGAACAAATCTTTCTTTGTTTTCAAAAAGAAAAATTTCGGTCGCATAATAAATAAAAAAGAGAACAAGAACTTTTTCGTACATTGCAAGCATCGTTGGTAAAACATTAAGAAAAGAAAAATGCCGTTAAAACATACACCGTCGAAGAAAGCAGCAGATAAAGGCCAGCGCGAGGAACAAGGAGAACGAGAGGAACAAGGACAGCGCGCGGAACAAGGAAACTCGGCGAGCTCAATGGAGGAAGCGAGACAGATAGTGGAGAGGCAACAAAGGCAGATCGACGAGCTTCTAGAACGACTGCAGGGCTCACCCCTTCTCACACCTACAGAGGATCCACCACCACCACCACCCGCAGCGCCTACTACTACCGCAGCCGACGTAAGTCATATTTACCATTTTACATCTTTTCGAGACGCATTAGACGCTATTCCGATTTTTGACGGTAGTAATTTAGCATTTGTGTATTTTGCGGAAGGATGTGAGGAAGCTTTAAATATGATCTCGCCAAGTTACGAAGAAAATTTAGTGAAATCGGCTCGGAATAAATTACGCGGAAATGCTCGACGATCGATATTAGGAACGCAATTTAGGAAAATGCAGGATTTAGTTGAATATTTGAGAAATATTTATGGGCCTCGTGAAACCGTGTATGAAGCGCAAGGAAAATTAGCGTATATGTACCAAAATTCCGACGAAAATGTAATTACTTATGCGAATAGAATCCGAGAAATAGGAAAACGGATAATTGACGCGGAAAAACAAAGAAATAGAGGAATAACTTCAGAATTTCAAGTAGCTACCAATGAAAATTTAATTAATAGTTTCACGCGCGGTTTAAAAACGGAAATTTCTACGCGAATACCGCGACACGGAAATCTCGATCAAACAATAAATCATGCGATAGATATAGAGAAAGAAATCGAAGCAATCGCCGGAATGAGGCAAATGTCGCTAGGAAACCGTGGGAATCGCGAAAGATTTGATCACGCCGCAGTTAGCTTTAAATTGTTGGTCGTATACGAGAAATTATCCGGGAAATTTTAATTCGAACTATCGAAACCAACCTCCGCGAGTCAATGAGCAAAATCGAAATCAAAATCTTCAAAATTCATGTCCTCAACAATATCAGGGTAGGAACAATAATGCGTATTATAATAATCAACCGTCATCACAGTATTTTTATCCGAATAGACAATATAATCCGCGTCAATCGTACGAAAATCAGGGGCCACCGAGACCGTCCGCGCCGGTGCAGACCACGACGCAGTTTCCAATTCAAAACCCGACGTTCTACAGTAATAGGCCAGAAACGCGTAATAATAATAACAGTAATCAAAATAATACTAATAATAATAATAGAATCCGCCAGTGTAATTGTTGTTCCGCGGAAAATGATTTTGAAATCGAAAATTCGGGAAACGAGGCCTTCCGCCCCCAAGTGGACGCGTTGAGCGCGGAGGAGACCGAGCGTCCAGTATCGAACACAGCGAAGTAAAAGAAAACAATCGCGAAATAATCGATAGTTTTAGGGATACGGAAATTACGGAAAAAAATGGAATTAGGCAAGAAATAACGGTTAGCGGAACGGAATTTGTAGAGAAGGCAATAAAGGGTGGAAGATTAGAAGATACAAGAGTTAGGGAAAATGAAATTAAAATTATAGAAATAGAAATGGGAGAAGAAGAAAAGGAGGCCTTTTGGAATAAGGAAAATGAGGTAGGAAAAGAGGAGGTAGGAGCTTTAGAGATAGGAAGGAAAAGGAAGAAGGTTAGTAAGAATAAAGAATCAATAATTTTAGAAGTAAAAGAAAAAGGGAAGGGGAATATTAAAAATGAGGGAGGTCAGACGGAAAACGCAGAATATAGAATTATTAAGGAAAATAAGGAGATTAATGAAAGCAGAAATAAAGATATAAAAATAGAAATAGAAAACGAAAATGATAAAAATAAAGAAAGAAAAATAAATAACATAAAAATAAATCTAACTCGTGAAGGATATGTGCCTACGGTAAAAATAAATAGCCAGCATCTTAAAGCTGCGACAGAATTTATGATAGATAGTGGGAGCGGTCCTAATCTCGTAAAAGAACACGCGGTCAGTGAGGACGTTTCGATCGATAGGGAAGAAATCTTAAAGCTTAGCGGGATAACGGCGCACTATGTAACCTCCTTAGGGCGGATGAAAGTGAGTATCTTAGGACGCGAAACGCCTTTTCACGTTGTAGCAAATGATTTCCCTATTTCTCAGGACGGGATCTTAGGATCCGATTTTCTCGCGGAGCGACGTGCAATTCTTAATTACGGGAAAAATCAATTGGAATGGGCCAATGTAATAATACTCTTCGAGTCGGAAGAGATAATTATCGCACCCGCAAGATCGTGCTCTCAGATATACGTTAACGTCGCGAATCCGGAAATACGAATAGGTTATTTACCGAAACTAAGGATTAAAGAAGGAATTTACAGCGGAGAAGCATTATTAAAAGTAGATGAGAATAAAAAAGCATACTTGCGAGTGATAAATACGACGGAAGAAGGTATAAAAATCGCGGTGCCCACGTTTGAATTGTTAGAAATAGAAAAAATATATGAAATAGAGAAAACAAACGAAGGGAATAGTAAAGAGGAAACTCGGAAATGTTTTTATATAGAAAAAGATAATTTACGCGAAGATTTAGAAAATATAAGGGAACGATCAGCAAAGATAGAGGAATTACTTCGACTCGGACATTTCAACGCGGAAGAGAGAGCTAGCGTAGACCGTTTGATCTTCGATAACGCAGATCGATTTCATCTGCCGGGCGAACCTTTGAGATCAACCGACCTGTTACGTCATAAAATAAATACGATAGATGATAGACCGATTGCCACTAAGCAGTATCGTTTTCCTCCCGCGCATAAAGACGAAATTAATCGACAAGTGAATGAATTAATAGAAACCGAAATAATCGCGGAATCAGAATCTCCATATAATACTCCCGTCTGGATAGTACCGAAGAAACCGGATTCACAAGGCAATAAACGCTGGCGAATGGTACTTGATTTCCGCGCATTAAATGAAAAAACAATAGGAGACGCGTACCCTTTACCAAATATTACGGAAATTTTAGATCAACTAGGAGGCGCGAAATACTTTTCAACGTTCGATTTAGCGTTCGGTTTCCATCAAATAGAAATGCACCCCGATGATAAACATAAGACCGCGTTTTCGACTCCACACGGCCATTACGAATTCAATAGAATGCCGTTCGGCCTAAAGAACGCCCCGGCTACTTTTCAAAGGTTGATGGATAGGGTATTGATAGGGATGCAAGGAATAGAAGTCTTCGGCTATTTAGATGACATAGTACTATACGCGAGCTCTCTTGAAGAGCATGAGAATAAATTTACGAAATTAATGAAACGATTACGGGAAGCCAATCTTCAATTGCAACCCGATAAGTGCGAGTTTTTACGAAAAGAGGTAGTTTATTTAGGTCATATCATCGGTGAAAACGGCGTTCAACCGAATCCCGGAAAATTAAAGGCAGTAAAAGATTTCCCGACGCCGAAAAACCCCAAAAATATTAAACAATTTCTCGGTTTGGCCGGATATTACCGGAGATTTATAAAAGATTTTTCTAAAATCGCGAAACCACTAACAGAACTATTAAAAAGGGATAACACCTTCGTGTGGATGGACGAACAACGACTAGCGTTTGAAAAAAAATTTTTAACAAAAAAAATAGAAACCGACTTCGAAAAAAGCGCTAAAAAGAGTGAAATAATTGTTTATGTATACCGACAATATTCGATTTCATCATTATCATACTCAGAATATTGGAACTTTTTCGGCGGCGACACAAAATATTCCAACACGGTCATTTTCACGAACAAAGGAGTAAGTGCCTAATACATAAATATCCATCAATGTCCGTGAATTTCTGGCTATTAATGTACTGTTAATTAATTTTCTGTCGCCTCCGAAAAAGTTGCAATATTCTGAGTATGATAATGATGAAATCGAATATTGTCGGTATACATAAACAATTATTTCACTCTTTTTAGCGCTTTTTTCGAAGTCGGTTTCTATTTTTTTTGTTAAAAATTTTTTTATTTCATACTTTTTAGTGTATAATCGATCAAGATGTGGAAATAAAGTTATGTAGGTAATATTTGCAAAATGATCGAAAAGGTTTGGTTCCGATATGTGAAGTCGTTGAGGAGATATAGAGGAATAAACAAATGATTTTGCAATAACAATTTAAACATAGTAACAATTGAGAATGTGTCACATAATGTTAGTAAGTGAGCAGTATTTGCAAAAGGATCGAAAAGGTTTGGTTCCGATATGTGAAGTCGTTGAGGAGATATAGAAGAATAAACAAACGATTTTGTAATAACAATTTAAACATAACAACAATTGAAGATGTGTCGCATAACGTTAGAGAGTGGGTAATATTTGCGAAAGGGTCGAAAAGGTTTGGTTCCGATAAGTGAAGTCATTGAGGATATATAGAGGAATAAACAAATTATTTTGCAACAATTAATAAATTTTTTAAATAATTAATATCTGCTAATTATTTCTAAGAAGATAGTAATAGTTTCTTTCATTACAATAAATCAATCCCATTCAAAAAGAAATTGCGATAAATCTGAATAAAGCACTAATTTTGCAATAACTTTGTTAATAATAAACATTTCGGAAAAATTTTTTAAACGGGACCAATGGGAGACCCAAACCTAGCAACTGGAAGTGGTTTCATTTCGATTGGTCAACCGGTTGCGGAGCTATGGCCGGACAAACAAAAAAAAAAAAAAAAAAAAAAAAAAAAAAAAAAAAAAAAGCAAGATCGCCCACTGTCGAATAGAGTAACCTCCTCCTTTTCGAAGTCGGTTAAAAATTGAAAGAATTATTATGTAGCGAACCCATCTTGCAGTACCCGGATTATACGAAACCGTTCGTAATTACGACCGACGCTTCAGGCTACGCGGTAGGGGGTATATTAAGCCAGGGAACCGTAGGGAAAGACTTACCAGTAGCATACGCCTCGCGCACTTCGAACACCGCGGAAAGGAATTATTCGACAATAGAAAAAGAATGTTTAGCGATCATCTACGCCGTACAACAATTTCGTCCTTACATATACGGGAAAAAATTCACACTAGTAACCGACCACCGCCCGCTCATATGGATGCATAGCGTAAAAGATCCGACGTCGCGACTCGTTCGATGGCGACTGAAACTAGCGGAATACGAATATGAAATAATACACAAAGCCGGTAAAACAAACGTGAACGCCGACGCCACGCAATCCCGTGGATATTAACGCGACACAAATCTGCCCGGTAACAACGCGAAGTCGCGCTTTGAAAGAAAACCGCCATTCTCCGTATGTAGAAAGCACGCCATCGGAACAAGTACCAAAAGTACTGTAACGTAACGCTTCCTTTGCCTTTCTGAAGCGTGTTACCTCCTAACCGAGTTCTATCCTTATAAGGACTGGCAGTGGGAAAGTGTAGGAAATTCGTAAAAGAGTGACACAAATTGTCCCGTGAAATTTCTTTATTTTTAACCGACTTCGAAAAGGAGGAGGTTACTCTATTCGACAGTGGGCGATCTTGCTTTTTTTTTTTTTTTTTTTTTTTTTTTTTGTCCGGCCATAACTCCGCAACCGGTTGACCAATCGAAATGAAACCACTTCAAGTTGCTAAGTTTAGGTCTCCCATTGGTCCCGTTTAAAAAATTTTTCCGAAATGTTTATTATTAACAAAGTTATTGCAAAATTAGTGCTTTATTTTTGTTTGTCCGGCCACAACTCAGCGACGGATTGACCAATCGAAATGAAACCACTTCCAGTTGCTAGGTTCGGGTGTCCCATTGGTCCCGTTTAAAAAATTTTTCCGAAATGTTTATTATTAACAAAGTTATTGCAAAATTAGTGCTTTATTCAGATTTATCGCAATTTCTTTTGAATGGGATTGATTTATTGTAATGAAAGAAACTATTACTATCTTCTTAGAAATAATTAGCAGATATTAATTATATAAAAAATTTATTAATTGTTGCAAAATAATTTGTTTATTCCTCTATATCTCCTCAACGACTTCACTTATCGGAACCAAACCTTTTCGACCCTTTCGCAAATATTACCCACTCTCTAACGTTATGCGACACATCTTCAATTGTTGTTATGTTTAAATTGTTATTACAAAATCATTTGTTTATTCTTCTATATCTCCTCAACGACTTCACATATCGGAACCAAACCTTTTCGATCCTTTTGCAAATATTACCTACATAACTTTATTACCACATCTTGATCGATTATACACTAAAAAGTATGAAATAAAAAAATTTTTAACAAAAAAAATAGAAACCGACTTCGAAAAAAGCGCTAAAAAGAGTGAAATAATTTTTTATGTATACCGACAATATTCGATTTCATCATTATCATACTCAGAATATTGCAACTTTTTCGGAGGCGACAGAAAATTAATTAACAGTACATTAATAGCCAGAAATTCACGGACATTGATGGATATTTATGTATTAGGCACTTACTCCTTTGTTCGTGAAAATGACCGTGTTGGAATATTTTGTGTCGCCGCCGAAAAAGTTGCAATATTCTGAGTATGATAATGATGAAATCGAATATTGTCGGTATACATAAAAAATTATTTCACTCTTTTTAGCGCTTTTTTCGAAGTCGGTTTCTATTTTTTTTGTTAAAAATTTTTCTAAGATCTTCTAACGATGTATTGACGTTCGGTCAATGTCCTCGTACAGCTGATCGCCTAATGTTTACTGTTTTTTAGTTTTCGACGCGCCGGTCGTCGAGACTCCCGCAGTATACACACTCACACACGTATTCTATCGCTTAGCTTACAAAGAATCTTATGTAAAAGAAATTACTGTACGCCAACTTATCTTACAAGGGAACATTCCCAACCCGGAAATTCTGATTTTAATGAAACTTTGTGGGTAAGTAGAGTTTATCGAGTTGTTTAAGGAACAATTTTTTTTTTCGGCGGAAATTCACTTTAAAGGGGTGAAATCACCCCTCAAAGTTTTGCGAATTTTTGGTTTTTGTGATATAACTATGTAACTGTGAGAGATAGAAAAAAATTTTAAATGTAAAACTTGCATGATATTTCAAGATCTATCAGACTGCGGAAAAAAAAAATTTTTATGTTTACAATTTAAAAAAATATATATATATTATATATGAAAATACATATGTATATGTGATTTATTTAGATGCATACTCTTATTACATCGTCTAGTTTACGAAACACTTAAAAAAACATTTACAAAAAATTTAATTTTTAAAATAAATGTAATTGCTATATGGCGCGTGTGTATACATATATATGTGTTTACGCGATTATTTATATACAATTTGTATTTGCGTATAGATAAACTCTTATTACGTCATACACTTTACAAATTTATGAAGCAATATTTTTACATCGTGCAAATATTCTTATTTTTGTTAATATTCGCCACCAGCGTACTATTCGTCTGTATATGTTTTTGCTTCTTTTCGATACATTGGGTTAATCGTCGATAATTTAAAAAACACTTGTTTGTCAGGCGTTACAATATTTTATGAAATATATCTAATACATATAACAATTCGAATTAGCATATACGAATGCACGACCTTCACATTCGCGTATCGTCTTCATATCATTGTATCCGCTTATAAGTAAGATTTTCGGATCTTGTAATTCTTTTAGATTCCGATATTAATCTTTATTCACGAAATAGTATCATAAAATTGCAATCATTGGTCCATAATCAATTATCAGCACCGAAATACACAAATATGTTCGCATACGCGTGGTACAAAAGTGGATATAGGGAACATAGACCAAATGATTTTGAACACCCAATAGATTACGCTTTTTCTTTTCAAGACTCCGCGTCATGTACCCGGTGCTTTATATGTGGAGGTCCAGCAATAATTCGATGTTCACGGTGTGGTCAGTTTTTATGCTTTAAACACTTTTTTGTAGAATACCATTATCATTCAGAGAGTTCCGAGAACATAAGTACTTAAAAAGAGTAAATAAATTTTTATCGGAATTAACTCAAAATTTACGTGGAAATGTGTACTTATAAGCGGATACAATGATATGAAGACGATACGCGAATGTGAAGGTCGTGCATTCGTATATGCTAATTCGAATTGTTGTATGTATTAGATATATTTCATAAAATATTGTAACGCCTGACAAACAAGTGTTTTTTAAATTATCGACGATTAACCCAATGTATCGAAAAGAAGCAAAAACATATACAGACGAATAGTACGCTGGTGGCGAATATTAACAAAAATAAGAATATTTGCACGATGTAAAAATATTGCTTCATAAATTTGTAAAGTGTATGACGTAATAAGAGTTTATCTATACGCAAATACAAATTGTATATAAATAATCGCGTAAACACATATATATGTATACACACGCGCCATATAGCAATTACATTTATTTTAAAAATTAAATTTTTTGTAAATGTTTTTTTAAGTGTTTCGTAAACTAGACGATGTAATAAGAGTATGCATCTAAATAAATCACATATACATATGTATTTTCATATATAATATATATATATTTTTTTAAATTGTAAACATAAAAATTTTTTTTTCCGCAGTCTGATAGATCTTGAAATATCATGCAAGTTTTACATTTAAAATTTTTTTCTATCTCTCACAGTTACATAGTTATATCACAAAAACCAAAAATTCGCAAAACTTTGAGGGGTGATTTCACCCCTTTAAAGTGAATTTCCGCCGAAAAAAAAAATTGTTCCTTAAACAACTCGATGAACTCTACTTACCCACAAAGTTTCATTAAAATCAGAATTTCCGGGTTGGGAATGTTCCCTTGTTAGTAGACGTGATGCCGTGTTCTTTCCTCGTCTCACTGGGATATATTTTCAAACTGTTTCGTATGCTCTCTCTCTCTCTCCTTGTCCTGTTGGTCTTTGCTTCTTCGATCGTCACTCTTCTTCTTTCTCCCGAAATCTTGCTCGCCACACCGAATTCTAAACTCTTAACTCACAACTCCAAACCCTGACTCCTTACTCAATACTGCTCTTCTTAGCCTTGACCGCCTTTTTAAATGCTGTTTTCCCACTTTTTGACCTCACGTGATTTTCCTTTGACCGATCTAATTGGTGCCCTACTTTTTCGGATTGCTCGGGTTATTGCCTTCCCTTTGGAATTTCCTTTATTCTGGAAGATTCGCCGGTCGTTGACGCGTACACGTCATCTGTAGCGTTGCCTACCTGTATTCTCGTCCTTTTCTATCTTGCTCACCTTTTTTAGATGTTTGTCGCGTTACCGATTTCTATTTTTAGATTTTCTCGCGTTTTTTCTACGTGCTCGACGTTACACTTACGTTTTCGTTTCCTTTTAATCTTATTCCTGCGAATCTTAATTTCTTCCTAATTATTTTTATTTTATTTAATTGTCTCTAGCTGCGTTACGTTACAGTACCTGTTAGCGGTAGGCCGCGAGGAAGACCACGCAAAATCCCTCTAGACAATACCGAAGGTTATACGGCCGTCCCGCCAAAGAAATCGGAAGAACGCGACGATCCAATAATGACGCGGAGTAAGACGAGAGGCGAGCGCGAGAAAGAAAGAGGAGTCGAGCGCGAGAGAGAAGGAGATATCGGACGAGAAGGAGAGGGATGTAGCGAGCGCGAACGGGACTCATCCCCTAGCACGGATGACGACATACAGTGACTCGCTTTAATATTCGGACACCACTAATTTCCGAATAAGATTGTTGCATACATCTATTTATAATTGAGTTAAAGAATTCAGGTTTTTTTTATCGAAAAGTACACTTCTTCTAGTTTTTAGAAACGAAGGTATTATTTATTTAATTAATATAATTATCTATATAATATAACATAAACAAAATAATGCTTAATTCTAGTGTCGCAAATATATTCGGACACACTTCGTTTCTTGTAATTTTCCCGTTCTAGGAATTTGATTCAATCGCTTAAATATTTTGTTTACAAACATAGACGGGTAGGACAACTCAATTTATGGTTATCGGTCAGTTTAGATTGAAAGATCGCAGATTATACACGCATTAATAGCGAAAATGGGACGCAAAAGTAAAAATACATCGTTTGATGTACGGCAACTTGTGATTTTTCATAAAGAAAAGGGAAAATCATATCGGGAAATTAGTAATTTATGTAATATTAGTAAAAGCACAGTAGCAGACATCATTAAACGATATACCGTGGAAGATAGAATAGAATCTATTCCGCAGAAAGGGCGTCCAAAGCTACTTGATGTTCGCGATAAACGTAAAATTATCAGGAAAATACAACAAAATCCTGCATTGAGCGCTCCCAAATTGACCGCAGAGTTATTTGAAGAAACAGGAAAAAAAGTTCACCCCGATACGGTTCGTAGAGCATTGAAGGAATATGGATATAATGGTAGAGTTGCCCGTAAAAAGCCATTTATAAGCGAAAAGAATCGGAAGGTAAGGATTATGTTTGCTGAAAAGTATATATGTAAAGATGAGACATGGTGGAATGATGTGATATTTGCCGATAAGAGCAAATTCAATGTTTTTGGAAGCGATGGACGTAAAATAGTATGGCGCAAAGTCAATGAGGAATTGAAACTTAAAAATCTAAAACCATGATGGTTTGGGGTTGTACATCAGCTGCAGGCGTGGGCGAATTAGTTTTCATTGAAGAGATTTTAGATAAATACAAATATTTTCATATTTTAAAAAATAATTTGATAAAAAGTGCAACACAAATGAACATTCGCAACACTTTTAAATTTTATCAAGACAACGACCCTAAACATAAATCACGTATCGTTCAAGAATATCTATTATATAATTGTCCGAAAGTTTTGCATCCTCCTCCACAATCACCTGAATTAAACCCGATTGAAAATTTATGGGATGAATTAGACCGTAACATACGAAAAACACCAATAACATCAAAAGAAGAGTTAAAAAAACGTCTAATAGAAGAATGGAAACGTATTCCAACCGATTATACAAAAAAAATTATTTTGAACATGCCAAAGCGATTGGCACATGTTATTAAACAAAAGGGGAATCCAACTAAATATTAATATTTCTATAATTCTGTTTAGTTTTGTTAATAATATGTATAAAAAATATTGTTCTGTTAGATGTCCGAATATTTTTGCGACACTAGAATTAAGTATTATTTTGTTTATGTTCTATTATATACAGGGTGTCCCGTTTCAACACTCAAAGCGGAAAACGGCAGATAGACTGGACCAATCTAAACAGAAATATCGAAAAATATTTAGGTAAATTCGGTCTAGTTAACGAGTTATTAATTAACAACGATCGGCCATTCACGGAGAGCCAGAAGCTATCGACGGCTTGAGACGTTCCCTTCAATCTCGGTAGTATGTAACGGAGGAAGCAATGGGAGGAGTAATCAACAACAAATAGTAACGCGCAGCGGCACGTAATGCCGTTTATCACTGTTTACTGTGAGTACTTCTCTTTCTTTTTCTTATCCAATAGCATCATATCATTTATTTCACGCGTGCGAGGGAGAAGTAGTGTAAGAAAGAGAGAAAGAGAGTCAGCGCGAGCCTCCTGCGTACGGAGGTGTCGCACGGCGAGAAAGAGAGAGAAAGAGCTACTCACTGTAAACAGTGACGGGCGGATCGACGCGCGCTACAGCTCTTTCTCTCTCTTTCTTTCTCGCCGTGCGACACTTCGTACGCAAGAGGCTCGCGCACTGACCTTCGCTCTCTCTTTCTCTATTTCTTTCTCCCCGACTCTTTTTCTACGACACTACCTTACGCAGAATGCTCGCGCTGACTCTCTTTCTCTCTTTCTTACCCTACTTCTCCCTCGCACGCGTGAAATAAATGATATGATGCTATTGGATAAGAAAAAGAAAGAGAAGTACTCACAGTAAACAGTGATAAACGGCATTACGTGCCGCTGCGCGTTACTATTCGTTGTTGATTACTCCTCCCATTGCTTCCTCCGTTACATACTACCGAAATTGAAGGGGACGTCCCAAGCCGTCGATAGCTTCTGGCTCTCCGTGAATGGCCGATCGTTGTTAATTAATAACTCGTTAACTAGACCGAATTTACCTAAATATTTTTCGATATTTCTGTTTAGATTGGTCCAGTCTATCTGCCGTTTTCCGCTTTGAGTGTTGAAACGGGACACCCTGTAGATAATTATGTTAATTGAATAAATAATACTTCCGTTTCAAAAAACTAGAAGAAGTGTACTTTTTGATAAAAAAAAACGTGAATTCCTTAACTCAATTATAAATAGGTGTATACAACAATCATATTCGGAAATTAGTGGCGTCCGAATATTAAAGCGAGTCACTGTAGACTCGTATCGACCGGTAGCATCCGCGCACGAAATCACCGATACTTCCACCGACAATTCAGATTACGAAGAGGAAGTTGTTCGCGCCGATATACATCACACTTCCGGACCAATTATAAATAACGAAAATGAGAATAAAATTCCGAATACACACGACGCGGAACAAAATAAAATTCAAGTGCCGTTCGAACTTTTACAAATCGCGGATCATTTAATCTTCGATAAGAATAGAAATAATAATAACGTTAACGAAGCACTCGACAGTACATCGGAATCCGACGATGAAGACGAACAATGCGATCCATTCCTAAATACACCCACATTAACGCGAGAAACTAGGAATTTTAAAACAAACTTAATAAATAGCCGTGATACTTTAACCCATAGAAAAGACAACTATCTATACTTTATAACTCTCGACGGTCACCCATGTGACAGAGATGCGCAATTAATAAGAGATCAGTTAGGAATACCAAATTTCAAAAATCCGTCTGTAGGTAGGGCGTCTATAATAAAAATAGGGAAGAGATGTCAAATTGGTTTAATATGCAAAGAAGATGTGAACGATTCCTTTACAGCACAGACTCTTCATAATTTAGCAAGATCCCTTCAGGAAGTAAATAAAACAACGAATCTGGAAACACTAAGTATCGCCTGCACACCAAGGATCGACGCGCTTGGCTGGGAAGAAATAGTACCGAAACTTCGCGACGCTCTGACAGGAACCACCTCTAAAATAACGATCTGCCACGGAATCGTAAAGGACGTTCCACCACAAGAACGATCAGAAATAATAGAAGAAGCACACTCATCCGGAACAGGAGGACACAAGGGTGTAACGAAGACTTACCATCGAATCAGGCAAGATTATTATTGGAAAAACATGAAAACCGACATCCAACATTTTATTCAGCGATGTTTGCAATGTCAGCTGAAGAAGTTAGTTCGCGTGAAAACACGCCAACCAATGTTAATTACCGACACCCCTCATTCCGCTTTCGACAAAGTGTCTATGGACATAGTCGGACCGCTTCCCAAAACTTCCAAGGGAAACGAGTATATTTTAACTATTCAAGACCATTTAACCAAATACTCATTAGCAATACCTTTAAAAACTATAACTTCGATAAACGTGGCTGGGGCATTTATCAGAAATTTCATTTGCATTTTCGGAGCTCCTAAATCTATATTAACCGATCAGGGCACAAATTTTATAAGTAATTTAATGAAAAGATTTGCAAAATATTTTAGAATCAAACAGTATAAAACTACTGCCTTTCGTCCATAGTCTAATGGTTCTTTAGAAAGGTCTCACTTAGTATTAATCGAATATCTTAAGCATTATGTTGACAGTTACTCGGAATGGGATGATTTATTAGAAATCGCAGCATTTTCATACAATGCCAGCGTTCACGAGGGAACAGGGTTTACTCCACATGAATTAATTTTTGGTAAGATAGCAAGGACACCATCGAGTCATCCGACTGACGATAACGACGCAGGACGAACATACGACGACTATCTGACTGAATTACTGACGAACTTATACGACGCACAACAAACGGCACGGAAACAGTTAATAGAATCCAAAATAAAATCAAAGGGGTATTATGATCGCAAAATCAACCCTCAAATATTCCAAACAGGTGATCGAGTTTTCCTTCAAAAAGAACCTGTTAAAGGGAAATTCGGTGACCGATACACGGGCCCGCATGAAGTGCTAACAAATTGCGCCATTCTTACCTTTAATTAAGATTATATTGTTGTACCCGCGAGTCGCCTAAGCGACACAGTAAGTATCATATTCAAGGCCGCCTTCAGAAGAGGCGACCCAAAAGTATTGTGTAAGCATTGCATCACCCAAGCGCCTGGACATCGCGAGTCCCGAGCCTAAGATGCAATTCAGCGATTCTCCCTTCTTAACACCGAACGCTAAGGAGTGGCACGCGTAGAAGCGAGGAAACGAATAGACAGAACATCTCGAGCGATCAAAGAGTTAGGAGGGTTACTTGTGCCTCACCTATAACCAGTTATTTTAATAAAAGTCATAATTATACTCCAGAAGAATCTGATCTATACCTCAGACACCACCTTCCTTCCGCTTCCAAAGATAACCGGTAGCCGGCTTACGAGCGCGGGTTACAACAATATTTTAGTTTCCCTTTTCTTCCCAAACGCAAACCTTTTTCTCTCTGTTATTCGCGTCAATAACCAAACAAACTATGTCCGCAGGAAAAAACATGTACGTAAATCGGTCCATTATTGTAAATCTCAACGGGAAATCACTACCACCGGAACCCATTAATTTATATAAAAAGGGGGGAATAAAGGAACCTCGGGTACCAAAAGGGAAACGAAAACGCGCTAGTAAAAAATGTGGAAGGAAGTCCAGGGCAAAAAGCACAAAAGGGAGAAGGAAAAGAATACTAAAAAAAAAAAAAAAAGAAGAAAAAAACAACCGAAGACACGAAAAGACGAACCAGGGTCCGATAAAAGAAGAACTCGCTCCAAGAAAGCACGGTCAGAAGAACGCTTCGATGACTTTTCAAAAACGAACTATAACAAACATGGGCTACCATGAAAGGGTTATTTCGAAAATGAGTACTCTGGCCTATGAGTACTCCAATAAGGAACAACTCTCTGTAGGGAAAAGTACGACGTTTGAACGTCGTTCGCGTTATCTCGGTTTCGAGAACGGGCGTAAGCCGGCAGACCTTTGTCCGCCGACAGGGTGTACGTAGCGTTTTTCTACGAATTTGATGCGTTGTTCGTTCGAGCAAGAGTGCCTTGTCTCGAAAGAACGAATAGTTTAGTCAGTTCACGGCGAGACTTCCTAGCGAGAGTACCAAGAGGAACCAATGTATTTTCTTTTAATAAATTTGTGTTACTGAAAATATCACGGCCTTCCTACAGAAGAAATCAGAAGTGGGATACGGAACAGCTTCGAGTGTGCGATTTAATTGTGTCGATCGTATTTTCTCGTGCTGACTTTGTATGAAAATTGTGGTCTCTTACCGTGAATTCAATTCATTGAATTGTTTTACTTGGCTTTGTGCGCGTTTAGATTGAAAGTGACTTTTGGTCGACATTAACACTGAACTGACATTAACATTGAATTGACATTAACATTGAAAAATTGTGAACTTGGTGCTTTGTGCTGGACATTATTGGATATTTGTCGTATTGTTGTGCAATTGATTGTTACGTGATTGCCCGTCGGTCATGGTCGCGATGGAGAAATTGTCGAAGTGTACTGTTCCCCAGTTGAAGGAATATTTGAGACAGTTGGATCTTCCGTCAAATGGTGCAAAGGCCGAGTTATTATCTAGACTCGCAGTGACCGACATCGATTCTTGGTTTCCGGCGAACGAGCGAAATATTGAAGGTCTATCAAAAGATGCTTCACCGGGGTCAGCGTGTGAGAGTGGAATTGACGCAGGCGATGTCGCAGGGTGTCAAGCTGGAACGTCTGCGAATACGCCCGCACCTAATTCTGAAATGTTACAACGGGAACTCGATCTTCTCCGTCGAGAGAAGCAAGTGCTTGAAGCTGAATTGCCGCTCGCGCGATTAAGCGTCCGAACGACGGATGACACGCGCGCCGGTCCGTTGGAACCAGTTGTCGTACCGCACTCGAGACCGTTCACCCGAGTTAAAGAAATCAGCGAATTGTTGCCAGATTTCAAGGGTGAAGCCGACTCTTTCGAAACTTGGAGGTTGCAGATAGAATTCATTCGCACGACGTACGGATTGGATGAAGATACGATGAAGATCTTACTTAGCATGAAATTGAAGGGAAAGGCGCAAACGTGGTTTCAATCAAACGTTTCCCATCTGCAGCTAAATTTTGTGGAATTGTTAAGGAAGATGGACGGTATGTACAACCAACGTACTAGCCGATTGTTCTTAAGAAAGAAATTTGAAGAGAGAATGTGGCGTACCAACGAAACCTTTGCCGATTATCTACACGATAAAGCGACTTTGGGAAATAAGGTACCGATCTCGGAAGCGGAATTAGTTGAATATGCTATTGATGGCATCCCAGATGCACGTCTTCGCTCCCAAGCAAATATGCATCGGTTTGGAACGAGAGAAGAATTGCTTCGAGCGTTCGCGACGCAATCCCTCGATTGGGGACAGAAAACGATGCCGCGTCGTCGCGACGATAAACTGGATGCAAGTAAACAAACGAAAAGCGAAACTGAAACTCCTGGCAGGAGCACCGTTCGATGCTACAATTGTGGAGAACTTGGTCACCTATCAACGGCGTGTCGACGACCTGTGAGCCGCGAGAAGGGATCCTGTTTCCGGTGTGGGAGTAAGGAGCATAAGGCCCCTGCTTGCCCGAAGAATACAACGAGAGAGTTGCCGAAAGAATCAACGAAGGACCGACCGAGTCCAGCGTCTACCTTGAACGTCGTTCACTCAACCCCAGGGACCGAGCCGTACACTTTATCTTTAAGATACAGTATCAAGGACAATATTGGTAACCCGTGTACTTTTTCTCTTATTGCGATGATTGATACAGGTTCGCCAATTAGTTTGATTAAAGAAGATTTTGTTCCATTTTTTGTTCGTGAACCAGTACCTTCCGATATATTTCCTTATCATGGAATCAACGGTTCAAAGTTAAATATTTTAAACTTGTTCAACAGCGAGTGCATTGTTAACGATGTAGCGGTAAATATTAAGTTTCACGTAGTTCCGACGGGAACGATGACGTTCGCTGTATTGCTTGGCCGAGACTTTCTATCTTTACCGAATATTCGAGTTTTATTAAGTGATAACATTGTCGTTACACAAAGTAATGTTAAGGACGAACAAATTAATAAATTTGACGAGATTTTGAATATTTCTTACGATATCGAACCGGTAAGTGTTGCTCGTGATTTGAACATTAATCCGTTCATTGATGAAAATACCGCTGAAAGTGTTAAGTCTCTTTTTAAAAGCACATATTCCGACAAAATATACGGCAACGAGTCACCGAGTGACGTTGAGATGGTTATTAGTTTGAAAAACGATCAGCCTATTAGCTTTCGACCGCGTAGATTATCATATTGCGATAAAGAAAAACTACGGAAAATATTGGATCGATTGTTGAAAGAAGGGATTATCCGGCCGAGTAATTCGTCTTACGCGAGCCCAATCGTTCTCGTAAGAAAGAAGAATGGTGAGACGCGTCTGTGCGTAGATTACCGGGAATTAAACAAAATAACAATTCGTGATAATTTCCCAACACCGTTAATCGACGACCACTTAGATCGTTTGCATGATAAGTCTTATTTTAGCTGTCTAGATTTGAAAAACGGGTTTCATCATGTTAAAGTTGCCGAATCTTCTATACGGTTTACGTCTTTCGTTACTCCTCTTGGCCAATTTGAATATTTGCGAATGCCATTCGGTCTAACTAATGCACCTAAAGTTTTTCAACGCTTCATTGATAATATCTTTTCCGAACTAGTTCAGCAAGGACAAATACTTTTATATCTGGATGATATTTTAATAGCCACCAAAAGCATTGAAGAACATCTTAAAATTTTGGAAACGGTTTTTAACCTCGCGTCGGTATACAATTTGTCCTTTCGCCTTGATAAATGTTCATTTTTGTACCAAGAGATCACCTACCTAGGTTATCTGATAAGTCAAGAAGGCATTCGACCTAGTAGAGAAAATGTAGAGGCAGTTTTGAGCTATCCAATACCGAGAAATTCGAAAGACGTTCACCGATTTGTCGGCCTTGCGAGTTATTTTCGAAGGTTCGTTCGAGATTTTTCCCGTATTGCGAAACCCTTGTATGACCTTATTAAAAAAAATGCTGTTTTTGAGTTTGGAGAAGAAGAGCTACGTGCTTTCGAGGCTTTAAAAAATTGTCTTGCGTCTCAACCAGTCTTAGCTCTGTATTCGCCAAAATTAGAGACAGAACTGCATTGCGATGCGAGTTCGAATGGATTTGGGGCCATTGTTGTACAAAAACAAGTAGACGGTGCGCTTAAACCCGTGTTCTTTTTTAGTAAGCGTACGAGTGCCGCGGAAGCAAAGTACCATAGCTTCGAATTAGAATGTTTGGCGGTTGTTTATGCCATTCAGCGTTTCCATATTTACTTAGCGGGTATCCCCTTCAAAATTCTCACTGATTGCGACAATTTTCGGCTCACTTTGAGCAAACAAAATATTCATCCCCGTATTTCTCGGTGGGCACTCTTGTTACAGTCCTACGATTATCGTATAGAGCATCGGCCCGGGACGAAAATGTCTCACGTCGATGCGTTAAGTCGCTGTCATGCAGTATTAATATTAGAAGGAAGCACATTCGAGCGAACTTTGTGCCTAAAGCAGGATAAAGATGAAGATATCCGGAAAATACGCGAACGTTTGGAAGTAGGGGAAATGAAAAATTTTGAGCTCCGCGATGGCTTGGTTTATCGAAAATTTAAGGATAGACTACTATTTTTTGTGCCCGAAGAGTTAGAGAACAATGTGCTACGTACGTGTCATGATGATATCGGCCATGTAGGCACAGATAAGGTTATCGAGAATGTTATGCGAGTGTATTGGTTTCCGAAATTGCATGAAAAAGTGAAGCGCTATATTAGTAATTGTTTGAAGTGTGTTGAATTTTCGCCGGCTAATGGAAAACGCGAAGGATATTTACATTGCATACCTAAAGGTAACTTGCCGTTTCAAGTACTGCATATAGACCATTTAGGGCCACTCGAGAAAGCCGGTCACGGGTACAAACACATATTTTCAATTGTTGATGGTTTCACGAAATTCATTCGACTTTACCCTTGCAAATCGACGGCTACGGACGAAGTACTAAAACATTTCAGAGATTATTTCCGAGCATATAGCAAGCCGAAACGCGTGGTAAGTGATCGAGGAACTTGTTTCACATCGGCCAAATTTTCGTTGTTCCTTAAAGAGTTGTCCGTTGAACACGTGCTAATTGCTGTGGGTACTCCGCGAGCCAACGGTCAAGTCGAACGATTTAATAGAATTATTACGCCAATGTTGTCCAAGCTGGCCGATGGATTGAATAAATGGGATCGCGTCTTAAATATTGTGGAATATGCCCTTAATAATACCGTGTCACGTTCTATCCAGACTACACCGAGTAAATTACTTTTTGGACTTAATCAACTTGGACAGCCGAACGATCAAATCCGCGAGGCACTCGAGACCTTGTCCGAGGGTAACCGAGACCTCGCCACAATTAGAGAACAAGCATGCGAAGCGATTGCGAAGACTCAAAGAGAAAACGAGCGTAATTATAATAAAAAACGTAAATCCGCTGTGACATATAAAGATGGTGATTATGTCATGGTCCGAAATGTAGATACCACGCCGGGAGTGAATAAGAAGCTTATCCCCAAGTTTAAAGGTCCATACGTGGTTAAAAAAGTTCTTGAATTCGACAGGTATGTCATTTCAGATGTTGAAGGGTTTCAATTAACTCAAATGCCATATAACGGGGTGGTTAGTGCGGACCAGATGAGGCTTTGGGATGAAGCATCTTAATTTCCTTACCGTTTTGCAGATTATCCATTGTATTTGTTTTTATATATATGTGTGTCTGTGTGTGTGTTTGCTCTTTTCACTCTTGTCCGCGTGTGATCGAGCATTATTACCCGGTCGGGACGACCTTAAAGTCAGAACGGCCGAACTGTAGGGAAAAGTACGACGTTTGAACGTCGTTCGCGTTATCTCGGTTTCGAGAACGGGCGTAAGCCGGCAGACCTTTGTCCGCCGACAGAGTGTGCGTAGCGTTTTTCTACGAATTTGATGCGTTGTTCGTTCGAGCAAGAGTGCCTTGTCTCGAAAGAACGAATAGTTTAGTCAGTTCACGGCGAGACTTCCTAGCGAGAGTACCAAGAGGAACCAATGTATTTTCTTTTAATAAATTTGTGTTACTGAAAATATCACGGCCTTCCTACATCTCAGAATCAGAAGGGGGAACATATCTTACCCCTTCGAAAATAGACAACCCACCAAGGTCTTATTTTCTCGTAATTTTGATGTTATAGTCATCATGAAGCTGCCGTACTTGGCAACGGAGGAGGAGGAGAACGAGTTCTATGGGCCGATTGACGGCGTTGTTCCGGGTCAACACCCAAATGTTTATAAGGAACTATTGGAATCAACCTTTTTCGTGAAGGACCCAACTATACAAGTGGTTTTTTTCCACGCGGTCAACAATTGCGAGCTCCTTTGCAGGGAGTGTTGGGAGAGAGAGCCGAATCCCGGTTATTTGCCAGCAAACGGATACCATGTTCTGGCTCACCAGGACCATCTGGCCCATTACCTGGCACCGCATTGTAGCCGTTGCCCAAGGCGCCTACTGGTCCCGAGATGCAGCGGAAATGACTGCCGAGAATGCATCGAGGAGTTCCTCGTTAATAAGGAAAGACTTTTACGAACCGGATGCGTGGCGGTGATCACCCGTTGGTGATACGACCAGGAGACTTTTTATATTAATCACGTTTTGTTTTTTTATATATATATATAGATATATCCTTAAATAAATCCAATGTCATCTTGTTTTCTTTTATCAAACATTGTTTTTTTTTCCCTCTCTTCAGGGAAAATTTATTATTACCCTCGTTATAAACTTAAAACACCATTCTTTTTACATATATCAGTAGCATGTACTTCTTCAAGAATAACATCGGTGTATGCATCGGGATGCGAGAAGAAATCACCGAAATATGGGCATCCACTTGGAACGAACATCGGCTGTGCAAGGCCTGCATGCCGAAATATGGATACTTATTCCAGCTACGGTATCACACCACTTGGCACACCATGCAGCTATTATCAGCCTGGCGAAAACACAACGAGTGCTGCACCAACTGCGACATTCCCCTCCTGGAAATAAAAGGAGTGAGCATTGCCTGCCAGGAGTGCCGCGCCTATCATCCCCGCTACATGCAGGCGCGTATGGACCGGCGAGAGATCCCGATACGAGGACGACAATTGGGAGAAACCACCGCCCCATACAAGCACTAGAAGATAGTGTATAAGTGCAAGTTTTAGAATATAATATCTGTTGTTACTATTACTATACATATATATATGTATATATATTCATAGATTTAGTATTTAGACCTTAGAATGTTAAGATCTTTAGTACGCACAGCATAGGCTCTGCGTCCGTCTTAAAGAGGGGAGGTGTTACGTCCATGTAAACATGTATATACGTGTATATGTATATGTATTGTATATATATTGCAACGACAATCTCTCCTCTCGCGGATTCGGTAGTCGGGGGGAAAGGGTTAAGCCCTGCCGAGAATCGTTTCCTCCCGGATTGTCGATGTCAAAAAAAAGTAAGATACGGTATAGAAGATAATTTCTCGAGAACGGAATACGATAGTTCTCGGTACCAAGTCGTTACCAGAACGCTAAATAAATTAAAAAGGATTCTATCCAAAGAAGGATTCGCGTTCGTAACCGGAAGGGTTAGGGGCTCGATAAACTCTACTCGAGACAGTAAAGACGACACAAGAGATAAGATATAAAAAAAATCAAGATTTATTCTATAATAATTCGGTTTGTCGGAGTCTCATACAAAAAGCATAAAGGAAACAAAGTAATCAAGGAATCACAATTTCTCCCGTGTTCGAATTCGCTAACGGTTTCGACCCGGTCGAACTCTCTCGAATCACGGTTAACAAAGACTCTCTTAGGAAAAGATTTTTACAAAATCTCGGATACGAATTCCGAATTCTATAAGTTATTCGATACAATTTTCTTCCGATACGCAATCGGATTCGATACTTTACAACGTTTTACGATAAAAGAAATATTCTCTTCGCGGAGACCGAACGACTTCGCAAGCTCGATTCGCGTGTCCAAAAAAAAGAATAATCGAGAACCAAAAAAAAAGGAAGTTAAGTCGATAATATTCTCAATTTATAAGCAAGAATTAAACAAGATTCTACTTTTCAGACTCCGATGAACCGGTATGCAAAAATCAAAGTTGAGGTTAATTTCCCTCACCTGTAACCTCCGTCACGCACGAAACTAGAATAATTTTTCGGGGATCTATTCTCCCGAAAATCGAACTACCGAGCTGGGCCGACGGCGGCCGAACCTACCCGAACGGATTCGTACGATCCTGCGGATCCTAACCTATCCGCGCTCTCGCTTGTCGCCTCGCAGGCGCGCAATTCGAACGCGTAAGAATTCTTTCGCCACATTCTCTTCGTTCTCTTCGACTTTCTCGCACGCTTTTCGCTGCTTTTCCGAATTCGTTGCGTTGCTCCTCTGCACGTTGACTACGAAGACTTCGAAGAAGATGATTCTCGTAATTTTACGTTTTCTCAGCTCGTGCAGAAGTTAACTGACGAATTCGTTGCTCGTAGCTCTCGTTGTTTCTCTACGCCGTGTCAATTCTCTCGTATTAAGCGAAGTTCGTTCTTTGTAGCGTCTTTTACGTCGGAGTTCGTCGCTCGGCCCTTTTTCTCGGATTCTTCGTCGTTATCTCGTCGGTTCACTCGGAGTTGTCGAAATGCATGAAATATATCGAAAATAATAAATAAAATGTTCGAAATCGCTTTTTCGAGGCCTCGGAAGTCGTTCGATCCCGCTTTCTATCGGTAGCGCAGGTCCCTAATTGTCCGGTTCCGTGCGTGTATTACTCTTATGGCTCGATTAAAGAGAGAGGAGAGATTTTGTGGCGTGTATCAAAGATACCACGTCACAACCCCTCCCTCCTTAATCGGCACTTACTTCTTTCAATTCTACGGTATCGGAGTCGTAATTTTTCGATAGCGGATCGAACTTCCGAAGCCTGGTGTTAAGCTGTAACGATACTTAAAAATAAAAAATATAATAATCCACAGTAAAAAAAAAGAAAATGAAAAGAAAATGAAAAAAAAGTAAAGAGAGGAAAAAGAAAAAGGAAAGAAAATAAGAGTAGGTGGGTTGCAGTCGCCCCACTGCAGGTCGCCAGGGAGGTGCTCAGAAAATCACTCCTTTCGCCTTTCTTAATAAACGACGTCCGTTTATTAAGCCTTCGGGTTTTACAGTCGTCTTTTCCTGATTATAACTTTCTTGTTATTCAGAAACGGGATCGGCCTCGTCCTCCCCTTGGGTAGGAAAGTTTTTCTCTAACTAACTAAAACTATTCTTCTTCTTTCGTGTTACCCCAATAAAAAAATAAAATCTCCTTTAATAAGCAAAAGAATAGACTATTTTCTGTTCCCTAACTTAAATTATACTGTATTTTCCTTCCCGAGAAAAGGAAAAGAAAAGTCTAAAACAAAACTTCGTTTAGTTCACCAAACTAGAAAACTAAAAATTACTTCGTGTCAAAAGGAAACGGAACGGTTATCTGTTTTACGTTTTAGTGTTCATTCTCTGGCCCCCCCCCCCTTTTCCCCGGTCTTATTGGCGTTTTTTTTGAAGTTCTGTCATCCTCTTCCTGCAGGGTCCGCAGTTCCGCCATAAAAAGCCGACCTGGCCGCATGAAGTGCAGAATACGTTCTTTGGTTTGGGGCACCAGCGAAAGGGGTGCGCCAGGTCCCCGCAATTCCAGCAGCCGGGGCGCTGGCGGTTGCCCACGCGTGGGGGTGAGATACCGGGTCCTAGGTCGCTCGTCATCCTCCTTCCCCACAACGCTGCCGGAAATTGAGGGGCCCGTAATGCCAGCGTTGTCGGCTCCGGGGTGGCGACGGGCTCCTCCGCCTCTCCTCCCGTTGCCTCCGTCTCCTGCTCGCGTTCGGGGACCGTAACCTCCTCTTCTTTGTCTTCTTGTTTTTCTACTTTTTCGTCTTCTTTGGCGACGCTTTCCTCTGGTATCGGTTCCTGTTTGGCCTCCGCATCCCCCAGGGCGGCCAATTCTTTCTCTAATAGTCGCCTGGCTCGACTCCGCCAGGCGTGATAGCACCTAGTGCATTTTCCTGCTGGCTCTGCTTCCCCACAGCCACCGGGGCACTCCTCTTCGAGCTCGAATATTTTTACCATTTTTTCTTTCTTCTGGGTCGTTTTCGGATTCGGGTTCGATTTCGTAATCTACCTGCTTTCGCTCTAACTCGATACTGTCCCCGTTTCAAAAAAAAAGGAAAAAAAAAGTTTGGGTCGAGGAGCGAAAAGAGAGAGAAAGAAACAGAAGGAAAAGAAAGAATAGATTAGATATAGTGTCGTTTCGATTTAAATTAACTTAGTATTAATTTAAGATCCTTGACATGATGCTTGCCTGCGTCCTTCCCGCGTGCGTCCACTAATTCAACTACGACGGGCGATAATATTTTCGAAATCGTAAACGGACCTGCGAATTTCGGTGCGAGTTTTGAAGCTACGTTTTGAGCCGCTGATGACATGACTCGATTACGTTTCCATACGTTATCTCCCACCTTGAATTCGGTTTCCCTTTTACGAGCGTTATAATAGGACGATTGCGTGCGGTAGGCTTTTTCTAAGTTTTTGCCTACTATTTCTTGTAACTCGTGCAACCTCCCTACGCGATTTTTCCACCCGTCTACGTCCGGTTCCGTTAGTTCGAGGTCATCTTCCTCGCTTTTCCTTAGTGAACGTGGCGGTCTCGGCTCGCGGCCGAAATTCAAATACGCAGGACTAACCCCAAGAGAAGAGTGGACGGCGGTATTATAAGCGAATGCGAATTCGTTTAAGTGGACGTCCCACTCGCGGTGATCGTTTTCGATAAAAGCGGTAATCATCGTTTTTATTACTCTATTCACGCGTTCGGTCGGATTCGCCTGAGGATGATACGGTGGAACGGTCGAATGAATGATTCGGCAATCGTCTAAGACGGTGTCAACGGTCTTATTCACGAATTCGGTTCCATTATCAGTTAATAATATTTCAGGTGTTCCCCAACGGTATACGACGTGATTTAAAAACGCATCGATAATGCTTCTCCCGTTTGCCTTACGGAGCGGCATACATTCTACCCATCGCGTGAATACGTCTTGGAAGATCAAAATATAAGTGAATCCAGCGGTACTTTTTGGAAACGGTCCCATGACGTCGGTGCAAACCATCGCCCATGGTTGATCCACGATACGTTTCCCCATTAAACCGTTCGGCGCGAGCTGACTAGACTTACACGTCTGGCATTTCACGCATTTCCGAACGTATTCTTGTATGTCGTGATACATTCCCGGCCAATAATAATTTATTATCGCGCGTTGATAAGTTTTCTCAACACCTAAATGACCGGCGGACGGCTCGTCATGCGATTCACGTAAAACTTCCCCTTGCTTTTCCGGGCGGACGACGAGCTTCCATTCCTCTAAGTCCGGTAACGCTCGACTTTTTAACGGATTCGGACGACGATAATATAATTTTTCGTCCTCTACCTTCCACCCCGGAAAACGTTTCGGAAATCGGATAACGGCTTCTACACGACGATCATACCACGATGCTTCTTCTACCTCGGCTATTTCTCCGCATACGGTTACTTCTCCCTTGGGTTCCTCCTCATACATCCTCGACAACGCGTCAGGAACGTTATGAAGTGCGCCTTTTCGGTAGACGATATCGAAATCGTAATCGAGCAAGTCAAGGGCCCATCGGCTTATTCGGCCTGTCTTGTCGCGAAAATTATAGAAGTATCGTAAGTTCGCGTGATCGGTAATTACCGTGAAGTGTGAACCTTCAAGGTAATGACGGAACTTTTTAATCGCCCACACGACAGCCAACCCTTCTTTCTCGGTTACGGAATACCTCGTTTCTACGTCAGTTAAAGTTCTACTTGCGTATGCAATTACGTATTCGATATCGCCTTCGGTTTGTGTCAGAACGGCTCCTATTCCGAAGTGACTCGCATCGGTTTGCAAAACGAACTGAAGGTCGAAATTCGGACAAGATAATACGGGAGCAGTCGCTAAACTTTGTTTTACGGTATCGAATGCGACTTGTTGTTCCGTCTCCCACTGCCACCGTACGTCTTTTTTCAATAATAAATTCAAAGGTCCGACTTTTTCCGAATACGCTTCAATAAATCGGCGATACCATGAGGCCATTCCTAAAAAGCGTCGTAATTGACGTACGTTTCGTGGTTCTGGAAAATTTAAAACGGGTTCGACCTTCTCTGGATCGACTTGCAAACCGTGCTGATTGACGCGAAAACCTAAGTATCGTACCTCGCTACGGCAAAATTCGGACTTTTCTCGATTTATTACGAGTCCGGCTTCCCTTATTTTTCGCATCACGCGCTTCAACCATTCAAGATGTTCTGCGAATGTTTCGGTAACGATAATTATGTCGTCTAGGTAAGCGAATGCGTGCGGTTCCATTTCGGCTCCGATCAATCGATCGAGCAATCTTTGAAATGTCGCCGGCGCACCCGTCAACCCGTACGGCATTCTTTTAAATTGAAATAGTCCGCGACCGGGTACCGTAAACGCGGTTATTTCGCGACTATTTTCTTCCAGCGGTATCTGGTGGAAAGCCTGACTTAAATCGAGTGTCGAAATATAACGAGCGCGTCGTAATTTACTTAGAATCCCTTCCATGTGCGGGAGCGGATACGCGTCCTTCTTCGAAACTGCATTAACTTTTCTAAAATCGCAACAAAATCGATAAGTTCCGTTCGGTTTCCTAACCATTACTATCGGGCTCGACCACTCACTATTCGAACGTTCAATTACATCTTCCGCGAGCATACGATCAACTTCCGCGTACATCGCCTCTTGTACTGTCGGCGAGACCGGATAATAACGTTGCTTTATTCCCGCGTGTCCTTGAACATCGATTTTATGACGAATTAAATCTGTTACCCCTCGCGACGGTCCTCCACCCGCTAACTCCTCCGCGATTAACTTCTCAATTGTCTCGCGTTCGGATTCGGAAATATCAACGATCCCGTCGCAGGTATCCCCACTCGACGGATCCGGAAAAGAACGAAACGGAATTGAAACATTCGTAAAAGCAGTTTTCCAAGATTCGGATTCGCCATCGATAATAATTTTAAATTCTCGAACTACATCCATCCCTAGGATGCAGTTCGACGATAAACGCGGAACGACGTGCAAGGCTAAGTCCCTACTCGCGCCTGCCAGTTCGACTACGGCGGTGATCTTCCCCTCTACCGTCTCTTCCCTCCCGTCCGCGTAATGCACCGTCTTCAAATTTGACCGTTCCACCCGCGTTTCTCCCTCGAAAATTGCTTCGTTACCTTCGCGTCGAAGAAACGACCGCGAAGCACCGGTATCGAGAAGCGCATACTGCGGAACGCCGTTAATTTTTATTTTTACAAAGATGCGACTATTACGCGGTTCGGATTCGATAATTTCGCACTCCGCTGTCGAGATCGGATGCGAAATGCTACTCGTCGGCGCACGACGGGCCTTTTCCCGCTGAGGGGAGGTCGGCTTGGCCCGAACCTTCACTCCCCTTTCGCGTTTTCCGGAACTTTATCTTTAATCGTATTTTTATCACACGAACACGTGCACGACGTCGATGGCTTTTCTTTCGGTTTCGTTTCCCGACGGCTACAACTCGAACACGTGGTCGTCACTACATCCTTTTTCCCGCAACGATAACAAAATTTCTTTCGCGGTTTCGGACATTCATTATAGCGATGGCCAAATTCGCCGCAATTCCAGCAACGTAATCCCGTTCCTCTCTCTCCTGACGCCGAAACTCGCGGTTTCGTATTTGAATTTAATTTCTTGGACGGATTACTACTGCTCGGATTTGGCGCTGAATTTGCCGGCCTACTCGTTCCTATTGCATCTATCGCGTCTAAAGCGTTAATTTTTCCCGTCTTATTCTTTGTATTAGACGGCACCCACGCGAATTCGGGATATACGGAATCATCGGCGGAAGGAGGCGGTCGGTATTTCTTCATTCTCTCCCAAACGAATTCACGCTCCCTTCCTAACTCGGCCAAAGTATCGAAATCGGTAGCATCTGTTAATTTAATATCCCGTTGAAATTCCGGTCGTAAATTAACGTAAGCCATTCTAACTCGTTCCTTCAACGGTAACGGCGGATAAACTCGACTTAATAATCTTTCAATATTAATCAGATAATCTTCCACCCGTTCCGTTTGCCCTTGAGTACGCGCGCGAGCCTGATCCAACGCGCGCTCGGGACGATCGACTGCGCCGAATTTCTTTACTATCGCGAATTCGAAATCCTGCCACGTTAACCACTGATTTTTACGCAAACGATACCATTGTCGCGCGGGTCCGGTAAGTAAAAGCGGAACGACACGTAACATTTCTTCATCCGTAATTTCTACTATCTCCCGTTCCTCGTCAATTCTTTCCAAAAATTCTTCGACGGACGGTCCATTAGGTTTACCGAATTCTAATTTCCACCGGCCGAGTATCGCATAAAGCTCCTTACTCGAACGGCGGCTTTCAAAATGTGACGACGAATACGTGACGTGTCGATCAGCTGTTTCTCGCAAGCGGCTCGGACTCGAAAATCTCGCGGACGCGGTGGCCTGCCCGACGCTATTTCTCGTTTGTCTTTGATAACTATTTAGCGAATAATTTCTATCTTCGCGCCGGTTATCCTCCGCTCTCCCGATTTCGCTCGTCCTAGCCTCTAATCTCTCACTTCGATTAACAGTTCTATCTTGCCCGGGTCCTAACGATAACGATTTCGCTTCGATAATTGAAGTTATGATTTCAATTAATTCTTTTCTCGAAATCGGTCCTTCTACGGTATTTTCCGTGCCTACACGCGAGCTCGGTTCGCCTGTCACCGGCCTCCCCACCCTATCTTCCGCGCTCGCGAAGGTAGCCGAAGTCTCGGCGGACTCGCCCGAGAATTCGACTCTGTGGTGGGGGTTCTCTGCCACGCGACTCATCGGCTCCGGCGGTGCTACGGCGCTCGCTATCCCCTCTACTACGCTAGGATCGCTTCTAACGGGTGGCCATCTAAAAGTTGAGTGCGCTATCGGGTGTGCGTGATTTAACGGATGCGTAGACGGTTGAAACGGCGCGACATTCGGATTTAACTCCGTGCTTTCCACCCTAACTGTCGGAATTACGGATAACGTGGTAAAGGTCGTGTACGTGGACGACGCTCCTACGGTGGTCGCGAAGGTTGCTAACGCGGTCGTGGTCACTACACTCGCAGCTTCGCGAGTCGTTATTCTTATTTCGGGTTCGGATAAGCGTGTCATTTCGTCAAACTCATAAAACGCTGCTCCTTCCCCTACACACGGCCTACCCGATTCCTCCCTCCCGCTATCTACGGATTCGTTATCGGATTCTGCGTTAGCCTCATCTTCGTCACCCCACGTTACTCCCCGCTCTCCGCCTACCCGCCTGCTTATTCGCATCAAACGGTCGCGAAGCTCGTCTTCGTTGCCGGCATTGTTTACGTTCATTGTCGACAATATGCCGCGCAATGCCCTTGCCGATAGGTCGAAGGCCCACGATCCCGGGTATGACTCACGCCTAACGAACGTTCTAGTCTCTCGCTCTTTGTCCATTTTCCGAATTCAAGTACCCAAAATTTTCTATTTTCTATAAAAATTTCGCGGTCACTCGCGGTCACTCACGAACACTCGCGAACACTCCCGGACACACGCGGAGAAAAAAACAAGCAAGCACCAGATTAAACAAAGAATATGATACAAAAATATTGGACGATACAAACAAAAAGTTTCTCTATTGTCTCGAGAATTCTCGGTCTTTCTATCGAGCTCCCCACAAGGGATGCCAAATTTTGCAACGACAATCTCTCCTCTCGCGGATTCGGTAGTCGGGGGGAAAGGGTTAAGCCCTGCCGAGAATCGTTTCCTCCCGGATTGTCGATGTCAAAAAAAAGTAAGATACGGTATAGAAGATAATTTCTCGAGAACGGAATACGATAGTTCTCGGTACCAAGTCGTTACCAGAACGCTAAATAAATTAAAAAGGATTCTATCCAAAGAAGGATTCGCGTTCGTAACCGGAAGGGTTAGGGGCTCGATAAACTCTACTCGAGACAGTAAAGACGACACAAGAGATAAGATATAAAAAAAATCAAGATTTATTCTATAATAATTCGGTTTGTCGGAGTCTCATACAAAAAGCATAAAGGAAACAAAGTAATCAAGGAATCACAATTTCTCCCGTGTTCGAATTCGCTAACGGTTTCGACCCGGTCGAACTCTCTCGAATCACGGTTAACAAAGACTCTCTTAGGAAAAGATTTTTACAAAATCTCGGATACGAATTCCGAATTCTATAAGTTATTCGATACAATTTTCTTCCGATACGCAATCGGATTCGATACTTTACAACGTTTTACGATAAAAGAAATATTCTCTTCGCGGAGACCGAACGACTTCGCAAGCTCGATTCGCGTGTCCAAAAAAAAGAATAATCGAGAACCAAAAAAAAAGGAAGTTAAGTCGATAATATTCTCAATTTATAAGCAAGAATTAAACAAGATTCTACTTTTCAGACTCCGATGAACCGGTATGCAAAAATCAAAGTTGAGGTTAATTTCCCTCACCTGTAACCTCCGTCACGCACGAAACTAGAATAATTTTTCGGGGATCTATTCTCCCGAAAATCGAACTACCGAGCTGGGCCGACGGCGGCCGAACCTACCCGAACGGATTCGTACGATCCTGCGGATCCTAACCTATCCGCGCTCTCGCTTGTCGCCTCGCAGGCGCGCAATTCGAACGCGTAAGAATTCTTTCGCCACATTCTCTTCGTTCTCTTCGACTTTCTCGCACGCTTTTCGCTGCTTTTCCGAATTCGTTGCGTTGCTCCTCTGCACGTTGACTACGAAGACTTCGAAGAAGATGATTCTCGTAATTTTACGTTTTCTCAGCTCGTGCAGAAGTTAACTGACGAATTCGTTGCTCGTAGCTCTCGTTGTTTCTCTACGCCGTGTCAATTCTCTCGTATTAAGCGAAGTTCGTTCTTTGTAGCGTCTTTTACGTCGGAGTTCGTCGCTCGGCCCTTTTTCTCGGATTCTTCGTCGTTATCTCGTCGGTTCACTCGGAGTTGTCGAAATGCATGAAATATATCGAAAATAATAAATAAAATGTTCGAAATCGCTTTTTCGAGGCCTCGGAAGTCGTTCGATCCCGCTTTCTATCGGTAGCGCAGGTCCCTAATTGTCCGGTTCCGTGCGTGTATTACTCTTATGGCTCGATTAAAGAGAGAGGAGAGATTTTGTGGCGTGTATCAAAGATACCACGTCACAATATATACAGGGTGTATTCGACCATATAGTCAATCGGGATTCCACGTGTAGCCAGCAATAAATTGAGTCGAAATAAGTCATAAAAGTTAACATAAGCCAGGTTAGTTAACGAGTTATTAATTATTAAAGAGTAGGTAGCGCCGTGGATGAAAGGAAAAGAGAGAAAGAACGAAAGAGAAAGGAAGAGCGCAAGTAAACAATTCGATGCTCGATCGTTTCGCCCGCCGCTCCCCGCGCCGCTCGCCATCAGATTAGCATGGCCGCGGCTCGCCGCCTACCGCTTTTTCGCCCTATCTTTAATAATTAATAACTCGTTAACTAACCTGGCTTATGTTAACTTTTATGACTTATTTCGACTCAATTTATTGCTGGCTACACGTGGAATCCCGATTGACTATATGGTCGAATACACCCTGTATATATATACGTATGAATATAAATATCTATATTTTTCCTCTTTTTAACCAAATCATAACACCTACCCGACTTAAGATACGGGGCGATATGCGCCACGCGCCACGCGCCTTAGCAACTCCCCCCCCCCCCCAAAATCACGCGATGACCACAGCCCGACCAGCCTCGAAGGGCTGGAAAAGCGCGCGAATACCTCCACCAATAGGCGTTAAGCCCAGGCGATCGAGGATTCTATAAAAGGATCGATATCGCCACTTACCCCTCCGAACTGTGATTGGAACGGTAGCGGTAGCGGCGAGACCTATATAAAGAGGCACGCGTAAGCCTCCCCAAAGCATTTTAGTACGAAAGAACCGCACGTTAAGAACATTAAAACCTAACCTAAAAAAGGAAATTATAAGTCGGAAGCAAGAAAGAAAGAGGGAAGAGAGAGATCAAGCGATCGAGTAACAAAGGGAGAGAAAGAGAATTGTAAGAGAGGAAGAAAGAGAGAGAGAGACTTATAAAGGTAATATATACATATTTCATTTAAAATATTCTATTTTCCTTTCCTCCTTTACCTCATTTAATATCCTTTTCCTGTTCCCCAATCCCAGGGTGGATCGCAGAGATCCCATACCCGAAACGGACAAGCTAAAAACTATAATAAGACGTAACAGCATATATGATGCCGACATGTCCAAAAGGCGCTTCTTAAATTTTCATTGTCACCTAATATAAAACAATTTAATAAAAATTTAATAATATTTCTTATTTATTTCAGATTCCCGAGGGCGCGGACGTGCGCGCCGCCATGGCAGAGGGGCCGGCAAAGGTCGGGCCGCGTGGTTCCTCGCTCGCGGCGGACGCGAAAGTGGGAAATCAATTATAAAAAACTATTATATAAATTATTAAATAGTCTTATTTTTATTTTGTTGTATTCATAGTTCATAAGACATTATATTTGTATTATCTTTTTATTATATTTTTATATTTGTATTATTCTTATTTCTATTTGTTGTATTCCTAGGTAGTAAGAAATTATATTTTTAGTATATTCTTATTATATTTTTATTATATTTTTATTATTCATTTTTATATAATATCATTCAGTCATCTGGATGTGTTCTTTGGTTTCCTGTTCCTGCTCCTACTTTTCTTTCTTCCCTCTCTTTCTTTTCTTTTTCTCTTTCCTTATTATCTATTTTCCTTAGCCATATTATCGCTTCTCTAGCGCACTTTTCATTCAAGATTTCTTCCATTCTTAGATTTATCCTTTCTACCTCTTCACACTCTTCTCTCCAATCTTCTAGTGAGTCTTCCCCCTTACCACAAATAAAATATATATTATATTATATTATAACATTATTGCCTTTTATTATATTTAATTATTACCCCCTTCCATTAAATTTTTTTTTTGGTTGAAATATTCCATTTTTTTTGCCTAACTTAGGAGCTTTACATAGATTTTCTGCCGTGAATGAATCTGTTTCTTCGCTGTCACTGCTAATACATCATGCGGTCGGGTTTCAGATAAGATATTTATTAATTCGTATATAAATTTATTAATTTTCTTATACATATCTGACCGCGTGAATCAATTCCGCGTATAAAAAGTTCCGCGTAAAATGAGGGACTAGTGTAATTCAAATGGCAAAACTTGTCTGATACAAAGACACAAATAATTGTCTCGCAGAAGACATACATAACGTTATTTTTGTCACACGATTAATGCGAGTGTAAATGGCAAAAAGTCGTTCATTTTTAGAGATATAAGTATCAGGAAATTAGGGTGATAGAGGAACTTGGGTAGACTTTATTTTAAATTTATTAAAAATTTTAGATTACGGAATACTAGTTATATATACTGCTAACGTTGCCTCTATTTTTTTGTCAAAATTTACACTCTTAGGTTTCTTTCTTTTGGAAGTGTCATCATACAACTGCCAACAATGTCCAGCTTTTATGTAAGATACGTAATGCCCTATCGTGGATAACGCTGTTCCCCCAGAATATGCGATTAAACCAATTAAACGGTAGCAACTTTCGGAGGTTTAGGCCACCTTTACACGGGGACACGTGTATGGCCATACGCGTTACCCCATGTGGCGCAGGCATTAAACATTGAAAAAAGAGACAAGCGCTATCGGCCGCATAACCGTTTCTCGATGTATTATTCCTCAGTCCTAGCTATCCCTTCGACTTGAATGCTTAGTTAGGAACCAAAACGTTTAATTTTACTATTATAAAGGTTTTTTGGTTTTTCTAATCTCTCTTTCTTTTCTTTCTATCCTTTATTTCCCTCTAATTCCTTTCTTTATTCTTTGTATCTATCTTTATTCCTTTCGTTCTTCATTCTTTCTATTCTTTCCTCTCTTAATATACTCATCTCTTCTCTACTCATCTCTATTCTACTCTTCTCTACTCATCTTCTTTTCTAATAAGTATTGTCTGATACAAAGACACAAAACCTGTGTGATACAAAGACACAAAACTTGTCTGATAAAAAGACACAAATAATTCTCTCGCAGAAGACATACATAACGTTATTTTTGTCACACGATTAATACGAGTGCATTGTCGTTAAAATATTTTCCACGACTGTAGAGCATTTTCTAATTTCTTATTAGACATGACTACGAAACCAGGCGTTGTTTTCATGCAAGAACTAATACTATTACCAGAATTTCAAGGAGTAGTAGATTCCGAAGGAAAGGTAGTCGCTCCAAGTTCCCCAATTTTTAAGAAAATTTCGATTAAAATAACAGAAGACACATCAGACGTGCTCAGCCCTAAATATATTTACACAATTTTTAAGGCAAATAGATATAATATTTTGACGAAACTATTGAATATATTAAATATTGAAATAAAAGAAAATTCCTTAAAAATAATTGACGATAGCATCAATAGTGTAAATGCTATAGAATTTCAAATAGATGTGACAGATATTTGGGATAGAATGTTACCTGAATCAGTTCATTATCAATTTAAAACCGGTGAAATACGAAGACAGGCAATTCTTAAACGGCAATGTTGGTCTCATGTTTTGTTCGAGAAAATTTTTGAACAAACAAAAATCCCTTGCGCTTTAGCTTTTAAAAACGTTAAATTGTCAGATACCGGATTTTTTGCCACAATTTGTGGAAGCTGTTCCGAATGCGGATGTAAGTTTCTTGGGCGTATCATACACCCACCGCAAAAAGATTTGTTAATAAAAATGGAATGTTCTATAACTGATTTCAATGAAGCGATAAAACATACCAAAAAGCGTCAATTGAAAGGAATTCTTCGCACAACTGTTGCACAGGAAATTGTTGAAGGAAATATTTTGCCGTGTATTTGGCGCAGAAAAACTGCCGATAAATTGATGGATGTTGGTGATAAAGAGCCACCTCATTTATTTAACAGTGTAACATTACGCAAAGCAAAACGAGAACATCAGAACAAATTTCTGGGTATTACAACGTCAAATATATTTGCTAGTATTCAATTAATGAAATATGATAGTAAATACGAAGGGGCTATACATTCGATTCGATATGATCCTTTGTTTGTCCACTATTGGACGAGGGAACAAATGGCCATTTACCAGCAATTTTTTCATGTGGTCTATATTGATGCAACGGGGTCTCTAATGAAAAAAGTTAAATTACCGAATGGAGAATATTGCTCGCATATATATCTATATCAGGCAGTTGCTCAAATAAATAATAATACAGCGCCAGTTTTCCAAATGATCTCCAGTACACAGAATACGAATTCTATTGTCTACTGGTTAAATGAAATTTTACGAATAGGCAGTATCCACAAGTCATCTTTTCGGGGACCTAAAGAAGTAATAACTGATTTCGATAAAGCTCTTCTTGGTGCCGTAGCTAGAGCATTCGCTTTGCAACCGACATTGAAGCATTATCTTCTTTGTTGCTCCAATATCATCAACGCAAAGGATGCAGATTTACGGACCCAACTACCTTGTCTTTTACGACTTGATGTATGCCATTATATGAATATGATAGCTCGCTGGAAGTGCTTTGTAGGCAAACCAAGTCGTGTTAGACAATTTTATTTAAGATCTATGGCTATTTTACGTAGACAAAATACGTTTCACGATCTGCAAAATATAGCGCAATGTCTATTCACCACATCATTGAGCAAAAATCAATGTTTAGGAAGTTTAGGAGATAAAGCTCGTGAAGAACTCATTGGACACATACGTGGAACTAATGTAGATGAAATTCCAGATATGCATGTCGATGATGAAGACATAGATGATAAGTTTACTGATTTGCAAAATACAGACTTGTGGACATGGGCAGATACGTTATACAGAAACTGTTAAGATGAGGTGCAAAACGAAATTGAAACGAATGACATTAATGCATATTATTGTCCGGAATTCGCAAAGAAAGTAAAATCTCTTTTACCGTATTTTCCGTTATTTAGCGAAGTAATGCGAGGAATACTTGGCTATGGGTCTATAAATGCCACATCAGCTGCAGTTGAATCTGAATTTAATGATTTAAAAAACCGAGTTTTTAAAAACATATCATTGCCACTGCGAGTGGATACATTTATTAGATATCACATACTATCATTTTCTGGTAAGTTGAAAATCGCTACATCTGGCAATTATAAAAATTCAGATCATTCTTATTACAAACTCGAAACAAAAGAAAATAATGTGGTACTTAGTAAAGAAATTGATAAAGAAGATGTAGAATTAGTTATCCCCGAGCTACACGAAGAAACTACATCCGATAATTATAAAAATTCAGATCATTCTGATTATAAAATCGAAACAAAAGAAAATAATGTGGCACTTTGTAAAGAAATTGATAAGGAAAATGTAGAATCAGTTATCTCCGAGCTACATGAAGAGCAGAACTGGCGTAATAAAAATGCAAAGAAAAGAAGACTGGGATATGGTGATTTCTGTCCAAACTTTAATAGTTCGATCACATGGATGGAACTACCTATTATTCCAAACGCAAATGAGTGTCCAAATATAAAAGATAATAATATGACTATCGTTATTAGCAATACTTGCCCTTTTGATACTATATGTCAAACATTTGCCATGGCAGAGCAGGATGGCATATATAAATCAAGAGAAAAACTTTCAGAAATATTTAAATGTATAAACATTTTATTAAATGAGGGAATAAGTAGTAGATTCTTTAAATAACGTGCGTCAATTTTAATGAATATGCCACATTTATCTTGTGATAAACATCGAAATATTATAAAAATTAATAGTGTATCAAACATAAGCAATATGGCACAACATTTATTGAAAGAAGATCCGAGTTGCATACAAACAATACTTTGTTTGACTTGCGGGAAAAATGTAAAGTCTAATTTTACAATTTTATATCCAAACATAGATATTCTTCAAAGGCAAGGAATAAGTGAACTTTACATAGCAATAAGGGAATCATTCCACAGAATTAGAAAATGTTGTTCAGTCGAGCAACATGTTGAGTATAATTACGGACCACATTTGGTGATAGATATCGATTGCGGGAATAGAAAAAAATACCAATTAAACGAATTCCCTGATAAACTACATTTTGACAATTCGACAAACATTGAAAGTTGCTACCGTTTAATTGGTTTAATCGCATATTCTGGGGGAACAGCGTTATCCACGATAGGGCATTACGTATCTCACATAAAAGCTGGACATTGTTGGCAGTTGTATGATGACACTTCCAAAAGAAAGAAACCTAAGAGTGTAAATTTTGACAAAAAAATAGAGGCAACGTTAGCAGTATATATAACTAGTATTCCGTAATCTAAAATTTTTAATAAATTTAAAATAAAGTCTACCCAAGTTCCTCTATCACCCTAATTTCCTGATACTTATATCTCTAAAAATGAACGACTTTTTGCCATTTACACTCGCATTAATCGTGTGACAAAAATAACGTTATGTATGTCTTCTGCGAGACAATTATTTGTGTCTTTGTATCAGACAAGTTTTGCCATTTGAATTACACTAGTCCCTCATTTTACGCGGAACTTTTTATACGCGGAATTGATTCACGCGGTCAGATATGTATAAGAAAATTAATAAATTTATATACGAATTAATAAATATCTTATCTGAAACCCGACCGCATGATGTATTAGCAGTGACAGCGAAGAAACAGATTCATTCACGGCAGAAAATCTATGTAAAGCTCCTAAGTTAGGCAAAAAAAATGGAATATTTCAACCAAAAAAAAAATTTAATGGAAGGGGGTAATAATTAAATATAATAAAAGGCAATAATGTTATAATATAATATAATATATATTTTATTTGTGGTAAGGGGGAAGACTCACTAGAAGATTGGAGAGAAGAGTGTGAAGAGGTAGAAAGGATAAATCTAAGAATGGAAGAAATCTTGAATGAAAAGTGCGCTAGAGAAGCGATAATATGGCTAAGGAAAATAGATAATAAGGAAAGAGAAAAAGAAAAGAAAGAGAGGGAAGAAAGAAAAGTAGGAGCCGGAACAGGAAACCAAAGAACACATCCGGATGACTGAATGATATTATATAAAAATGAATGATAGAATATAAAAATGAATAATAAAAATATAATAAAAATATAATAAGAATATACTAAAAATATAATTTCTTACTACCTAGGAATACAACAAATAGAAATAAGAATAATACAAATATAAAAATATAATAAAAATATAATGTCTTACTAACTAGGATTACAACAAATAGAAATAAGAATAATACAAATATAAAAATATAATAAAAAGATAATACAAATATAATGTCTTATGAACTATGAATACAACAAAATAAAAATAAGACTATTTAATAATTTATATAATAGTTTTTTATAATTGATTTCCCACTTTCGCGTCCGCCGCGAGCGAGGAACCACGCGGCCCGACCTTTGCCGGCCCCTCTGCCATGGCGGCGCGCACGTCCGCGCCCTCGGGAATCTGAAATAAATAAGAAATATTATTAAATTTTTATTAAATTGTTTTATATTAGGTGACAATGAAAATTTAAGAAGCGCCTTTTGGACATGTCGGCATCATATATGCTGTTACGTCTTAGAGGGGGAGTCATTTAGTAACGAACGGACAAGCGGAATAAGAAAAACCTCTGTACTTTTACTTTATTACCTGTATTGACATACACAGTTCTTTTTTTATTTGTTAAATTTTAAAAGAAAAACCTTTTCGATCCTTTTGCAAATATTACCTACATAACTTTATTTTCACATCTTGATCGATTATACACTAAAAAGTATGAAATAAAAAAATTTTTAACAAAAAAAATAGAAACCGACTTCGAAAAAAGCGCTAAAAAGAGTGAAATAATTTTTTATATATACCTACAATATTCGATTTCATCATTATCATACTCAGAATATTGCAACTTTTTCGGCGGCGACACAAAATATTCCAACACGGTCATTTTCACGAACAAAGGAGTAAGTGCCTAATACATAAATATCCATCAATGTCCGTGAATTTCTGGCTATTAATGTATTGTTAATTAATTTTCTGTCGCCTCCGAAAAAGTTGCAATATTCTGGGTATGATAATGATGAAATCGAATATTGTAGGTATACATAAAAAATTATTTCACTCTTTTTAGCGCTTTTTTCGAAGTCGGTTTCTATTTTTTTTTGTTAAAAATATTTTTATTTCATACTTTTTAGTGTATAATCGATCAAGATGTGAAAATAAAGTTATGTAGGTAATATTTGCGAAAGGATCGAAAAGGTTTGGTTCCGATAACTGAAGTCGTTGAGGAGATATACAGGAATAAACAAATTATTTTGCAACAATTAATAAATTTTTTATATATTTAATATCTGCTAATTATTTCTAAGAAGATAGTAATAGTTTCTTTCATTACAATAAATCAATCCCATTCAATAAGATATTGCGATAAATCTGAATAAAGCACTAATTTTGCAATAACTTTGTTAAGGGGTTATACGCAGTTAGAATTTTCAAAAAATCGTTTTTTTTTTTTTCATTTTTGGAATGTACATATATTTGAGTATATTCTCTGAAAATTTAAAGTCAATCCGATAAATACTTTCCGAGATATACCTGAATTTGTAAGGCCACGTCAGAGCGTTAGAAAGTAGGGCCAGTAAGAACTGGACGAGCAGATGCACGCATGAGGCGCGCTACTTGAGACCCTTTATTCTATTGTTTTCTTGCATAATACGAGTATAATATTTAGGTATACTAAAGACTTGAAGGTCACATCCAGTTATATTATAAGCTAAAAGAAGTGTTTCATCAGTCTAAATTGTTCTGCTACGTTGTAAAGTCGTGCGTTCAGTTCAAACTTACTTTTGAATTTTGTGTTTTATTGTGAATTTTATTTAAACGTTAAAAAAATGCCTCGTAAATGTTCGAGATCTCGTAGAAGTACCGAAAATGTCCAAATATCTAGAAGAAAGAAGAGAACACAGACTTTTAATCCAAAGACTACTGAAACGGATGAAAGTAGTTTTAGTGCGTCTGCTAAAAAATTCAAAATGCAGAAAGAAATTTTAGTATACGTGATCCTTCGATTGAATATAGAATTTTAAACTTCATTACAGTATTTGCTGCGATAAGTGAATATGTGCAATGTAAGTCTTGTAAGGGAAACATAAAATTTGAAACTGCTTCTACCCGTGGACTTGGTTTTAAAATCGTTGTACTGTGTGATAAGTGTGAGAATCGTGTGATAAACTCCAGCCCTTTTGTCAAGCATTCTTACGAAATAAACAGAAGATTTATATTTGTGATGAGAATTCTGGGACTAGGATTAAAAGGCGCAGCTAAATTTTGTGGCTTGATGGATATGCCTGCTTTTTTAACACAAAACACTTATGACTTGATTATTGAGAACATTCATTCTTGTGTGAAAGTAGCAGCTGAAAAACTGTTTGAAAAAGCCTGTACCGAGGAAAAAGAAGCGACTGCTGGAAACCAAGGTGACCAAAATGATGGAGAATTAACAGTTTCGGGTGACGGAACCTGGAAGAAGCGAGGGTATTCTTCTTTATATGGAGTGACATCATTGATTGGATATTACACTAGAAAAATCATTGATATAGTTGTGAAAAGTTCTTACTGTAAGCAGTGTGAGGTTTGGAAACCTAAAAAAGGTACTGAAGAGTATACTGAGTGGTACGATGAACATAAAAAAAATTGTGCTGCAAATCACGAGGGCTCTTCAGGTAAAATGGAAGTCGATTCTGTTATTGAAATGTTCAAGCGTTCAATCGAAAAATTCCAAGTTCGTTATAAATACTATATAGGTGATGGCGATTCAAAAACATATTCTGGGTTACTGAAAGCTGCTGGGTTACTGTGGACCACTGCAATATTTTAATAACTAATAACACTATCTCTTTGGAAATACTGCGCACTAGAAGTAAACCATGACAACATAAAACAATGACATTTGTCACGCGGTTTTCATGGTGATTGTGCGGATGATAGAGTAATTAGTGAAATTGATTTTAGCAAAAGTTTTTCAGTAAGTGTACAATTTCGTTATATCTGACTTATTATTCATTAAATTTTTTTCATTTAATTCATTAAATTAAATTTTTTTTGTAATCGCGTATAACTATTACTATACATACCTACTTTATGTATTTCCATTGATTTTCTAATTCTTTTATTTTTTATATGACTTATTTGAAAAGTCAGTTATTCATAGATATGCTAGCAATTTGAACCATTCAAAATTATATGTATTTTCTATGTTTGACTACAAGAACTTTTTGATGCACTTAAGAAGAGAAAAAAGTGTATCGCACGATTGTTTCCGAAGCTATTTGAAATATCGATACCCTTTTTGTATGTCTTTTTTTTCATAACGAAATCTGTGTGAATGAAATGAAACGAAATGAATGAATGAAAATGTATGTGTGTGTATAATTTTTGTACAAATGAATGTTTTTTGTTCGTAAAAATGGTTTGTTTTGCAGTTACAATCTTTCCAATCAACATCTAACGTATGTGACGTTGCACGAGGAGGAACTTGGACAAACTATCCTCCTCAGGACGATAGTGTCCCCCAAGGCACGCACCTCTTCGGCACCCGGTCAGACAATCCTTCTGGTCGCTCTTTTCGGATGTTCGGAAATGTATAAGGATTTAATTGGGCGCCAGGTGACTTACGGCCACCACTCGGAGGACCAGGAAGATGTAGGAATATTTATAGGAAATCGGTCTGATCGGATGAACCGGCACAAGACCACCGGCTAGACAGTCTCTTATAAGAGTTACGGAGAGGCGGGGGTTCTTAGGTAGACAATACGAACATTCAAGTTAGAGAGAGAGCACCTCAAATATTTCGGTTAACGAACAAAGAGAGTTTATTTTAAATTTTTAAGAGCGTGTTGCGAAGAGGTAGATGGTAGGTCCGAGCGGTTACAACGATATAACTCCCGTCGCTTAACGCGATCATACAAGGGGCGTGAGGTTACGCCGCTCGGCTCACCAGCAATCAAACAGGATATCTCTTGGCAGATAACGTCTGAGACAATTATTCGAAATGGGAAAAATTGTTCGTATATACAGATTCGAAATATTACAGAAAATATAACACGTAATACAAAAGTTCTCAACTAATACGCGCCTTCAATAAACAGAGAATAAGACGCCTCGCCCTTGGCGGAGGTCGCGCGCATACACAAAGACTAAGACTACGTCGTATGAACGCAAGAAACGAGCGTTGGGAATGTACGAAAAGAGAATATTTCTATAACGGAATATTCCTCAGATACACGCTTTACATATATATAGAAAAAGAAATTTACAAAAGATATTACATTAATTAAAAGCTCAAGTGGTCGATACGTGACGAGGTCGTCGTATTGAGAGGCGATCCACGCCGGCAAGGTCAAAGTCTCTACAATTAATAAATGGGAAAAACCCGAGGAGGACTCGATATCGCAAAATCGACCAATTACTCTTTACTCAAAATTTTCTTCTACCGTGTGTGCCGTGGCCACGCGCCGGCGGTACTAATACGGAGAAGACAATACTTAATACACTTTACTCAAAATCCTCCACGGTCCCATCACCAGTCAATAAAAGCGTGCTTCAGAAAACACCCGACTTTGTCGTCGCTTACCGTACTCGAAGACTCTTTCTTTGTATAGTTGGTTCGCAGACAATGTCCTTCCGCCACAGGCGGCTAACCTGCCTCGGACAAATCGCTCAGGAACGCTTCCTTCTTCTTTACTCGTGTATATCACCCGCGAGAATTTAGGGAAGAGAAGCTGACTACTTATACAAGACAATACGCAATAGTACAATACTCAAGAACAAGTTCTAGTTTTAAACGAGACTAACGAAACGTGACCGATCAGGTCGACGATCGAACCACGAGAGAGCGAGCACGCGTGCCGCACGCACGATCGAGGCTCGTGCCGGTCGATTCCGTGACGCGTCGCAGGTACGCATCAATTGCGGGTATTATTCACCGCCGAAATTTCGCTCACAACAATTTTTACGCTCACTCAGACATACTATTCTCACTTGATTCTCACAGATACCGTCGAACACTCTATGCTCCTTCTCCTCCTCCACAGATATTTCCCGTTCGTATGCGTGCTGGTTAACAAGGTCTTTCCGATTTTTGTTGTTCCTCGGATTTTTAACGCCTTTCTAGTCGCATCACTAGCGACGGACCTGGCGAACGGGTGGGGAGGTTGCGACGCCGATTACTTCTTCCTTCCGTACTATGCGGAAGCGTCGCAGGAGGTCCTTCCGGAGTCGGCTCACTTATCTTAGGCGGCCAATTACCGAAGTGAGCGTTGAGCGGTGTCTATGCCGATTGGCGGTGTCCTACTGCGTCATCGCTACGGTGTTTGTTCTGTATTCCGGGTTGCCTCGACCCAGGCGTTGCTCGCAAAACAGGAAATACTTAATTAATAACAGGTACATACGCTTTCCGGCCGCCCAGAGGGGCATTCACGTGCCTTCTTTACTTAAATTTGAAATTTTTGGGTGGATCTTGTGACCACGTCACAACCACCCCCCCCCTGAAAAGAAGTCTTCTCGTAAGAGACGACTTCGTCGTGGTGGTAGATACTACTAATGGTCAAATTGTTCTATCGACCTTCCAACGTGAATTGCCTCTCTCGGCGGGCGCAGCGAGAAAAAAAAATACCGTACTAAAACGCTGACCATACTAATACGACGTATACATTACAGTCCTAAACGGGTTCAGACATACACCATACGATACAGACCATTCTTACAGATAACCGACCGTCATTCAAACAGATACGGTCTCTACGTGTGCGATGGTTTCTTGGAGACTCGCGAGGGGCTTTATAGGCCCTCCCTTGGAACTAACGATGTAGGAGCCGATTAACCATACTCAATACTTTTTCCTCAGATAACCTCTTCTCCCTCTTCCGAAGGGTTTTATCTAGTGGGCTATTTTACATGACTAGGACTGCAGACAACAGTTGACGTGGCTTTTGATCCTCCTTCTCCCCCAGAGATAGTCAGATAACTCCTTTACGGCGCCTTGCGATAATATGGGTGTCGAGATAACCACACCTCCGAACATTGCGCGCATTCGCGCATTGTGACGTCCGGCGTACCGCATCCGTAACAAAATCGGCCTCGTGGTTCGGGACATCTATGGTAATGATGGCCGTGCCGGTGGCAATTGAAACACCATATTGGAGCCTCTGGGATGGGTTCCAACAAGCTTGAGGATTTTGGCGCGGGATAATCGTATTCCGAAGCCAGCGTAGAGACGGACGTGGTGCGTGGAAACGCAGAAGGTTTCGGCTCGACGGGAGGTGGAGGAACGCGTCGAGTCATCCCACACCTCGTGTCATCGAAGGTGGGGATGAAATCCCAGATAGTCATGGAGGCAACATGGCGGTAGCGCGGGTGCAACATTTCCAGGTCGCTGGCCTTGAGAGTGAGGTGGTTAAAAATCGTCGGCTTGGCCGCTTCCTCACAGATAATCGTCTCCCCGTCAGGGTCACACGGGCCCCAGGATTCGGGTGGGTTTTTGGTGTCGCACCACACCACGGCTTCCTCATCCTCATACACGGGGTATAGGACAGTGTGGTCGCGTGTGAAGAGATCTTCTTCGGGGTCGGAGTTTGTAGACATCTCGGTGCCACTGCTATCAGGTACTTGACCTCCCAACTCGGAGACAGACATGTCGGAGACGGGGTTGACACTTGAATTCAGGAAGTCCTCCTTAATTCCCGGATCTTCCTCGGTGCAGCTCAGGTATTCCTGGGACTCGTCAGGCTCCCGGACGTCCGTCAGCAGGCAGTTCTCGTCAGTCTGCGTGGATACATCTACTTTAGTCGGATCCATGCTTAACCGACACGCCTCGGCCCAACTAGACCGTTTTGCCTGGGATAACGATGGCAAGAACCCCGGCAGATTAAAGATCTCGTCGATTAGGTGCCCGAAGGCGTCCATGTTGGGCTCCAGTTTGACGACAGATAACACCCTATGCCGATATCTTTCCGTAGATAGAGCGAGAGGAATACGTCCCTGTAAGTCGCGCCTCAGATAACTTCTTCTAGCCCTTGCTACTAGATAGAGAAGAGAAGAAAACAAAAAGGTAACCATAGATCGAACAGATACACCTTGAACGGATTTTATTGGGATGGGTTTTCACGGGTATGGTACTTCTTGAGATCATTAACGTGTACTTTAACATTACCTCTACCGGGAGGTCCTTCTACCGCGTACACGGTGGACGACAGTACTTTAACTATCCTATATGGACCCTCGAACTTGGGAGCCAATTTCGAGGCAAATTTCTTAGTCGCAGAGGAGAGCGGATGGCTTCGAGTTAACACCAGGTCACCTACGCTAAATTGAACGTTTCTACGACGAAGATTGTAAGAATGGGTCTGCCGTTGTTGAGCTTTTTGCAGCTGCTCCCTAACCCTAGTCTGTAGTCGGGAAATGCGTTGCATCCTATCCAGCCAGCTAGGCGGCTCATCTATCTCGTCCGGAGCGGATCCGGGGAGGCCTTTGAAAAGAGCGCGCTGGGGAAGCGGTTCCCTACCGAAGTTTAACATAGCAGGGCTGCAACCAAGGGAAGAATGATGGGCGGTGTTATAGGCAAACTGGAACTCTCCTACGTATCGGTCCCATTCCGAATGCTTCTCTTTCAGGAACGCAGATATCATGGTCTTCAGAACGCGATTGACTCGCTCGACTGGGTTTGCCTGGGGATGATAGACGGGTGTGGTACCCAGGCGAATCCCGCATTCAGTGGCCACGTCTTTTAGCGTGCGATTTACAAACTCGGTACCATTGTCCGTTAACAGGACACGCGGAGCTCCCCATCTATTGATAATGAGTTCTCGCAAGGCTTTGCTGACGGAAGCGCCGGTGGCGGTGCGGAGCGCGCGGCACTCAATCCACTTGGAGAGTAGGTCTTGAAACACTAGCAGATAACAATTTCCCCCTTTACTTCTGGGTAGCGGGCCTATCACGTCTGCAGCCACGGTATCCCAAGGTTCCCGTAGTTTCCGTGGTTGCATTAAACCGGATGGAGGCTGTTGCGAAACCTTGGTCTTCTGACAGACAACACACCCTCGAACATAACGTACTACTTCTCGGAAAAGACTAGGCCAAAAGTAGCGCGACGCAATGCGTTTGTACGTCTTCTCTACCCCAAGGTGTCCAGCTTGGGGCGCGTCGTGATTCTCCGCGAAGATCTGCCCGCGCAGGGGTTCAGGTACTACGAGTTTCCATTCCTCCACCGCAGGCAACATGTCTACTAGACGAGGATCTTTCCTATGGAGGTAAAGATTGCCATCTTGGATCTTCCATTCCGGGAAGGAATCAGGTCGTTCAGATACTGCTCGAAATTTCGAAATATACCATTGATCATATTGAGCCGGGACCGGTTCAGATAACTTGGCGGGATTTCCTTTCGTTCTCTCTCCCGCTGCTGCTAACGATGCGGACGTCTCCATCAATCTTGATAGCGCGTCAGGCACTTGGTGCAGACTCCCTTTTCGATGAATGATCTCAAAGTCGTATTCTAAGAGACGCAAGGACCATCTAGCGAGTCGTCCCGTTGGGTCTTTCAAATTATTCAGCCAACGCAAGCTACTGTGGTCTGTTATCACGGTGAACCGATAACCTTCCAGGTATGAACGAAACTTTTCCACGGCCCAGATAACCGCTAGACATTCTTTCTCGGTGACACTATACTTTCGCTCCGGATCTGTAAGCGTGCGACTCGCGTAAGCTACTACATGTTCTACGCCATCTCGACTTTGGGTAAGCACGGCGCCGAGCCCTACGGAACTAGCGTCGGTTTGGAGGGTGAACGGCAGGGAGAAATCTGGACAAGCCAGTGTTGGTGCTTGCATTAAATGGGATCGCACGGCGTCGAATGCTCGTTCTTGATCAACACTCCACTGCCACTTCCGACCTTTCTTTAACAACAGTGTCAACGGAGCAATCAAGGAGGCAAAGTCCGGAATAAACCGCCTATACCACGAGGACATTCCCAGGAAACGGCGTAGTTGTTTCAGGTTCTGTGGCGGTGGATAATCTAAAATCGGCTGTACTTTGTCCGAGTCGACTTGCAAACCATTATGGTTGACTATGAATCCCAGATAACGTACCGACGAGCGACAAAATTCACATTTGTCCGGATTAATGATTAATCCAGCAGAGGTAATTTTCCGGACTACTCGTCGTAACCAAGTCAGGTGTTCCTCGAAGGTTTCCGTTACTACGATGATGTCGTCCAGATAAGCAAACGCGTAAGGCTCCATTTCAGGACCGATTAACCGATCTAACAGCCTTTGGAAGGTAGCTGGAGCGCCTGTCAACCCATACGGCATACGACGAAAGTGGAATAAGCCACGGCCAGGTACCGTGAACGCCGTCAACTCCTTGCTATCTTCGGCTAAAGGAATTTGGAAGTAGGCTTGCTTGAGGTCGATTGTAGAGATATATTTAGCTCGACGTAACTTGTCCAAGATCGCGCTCATGTAAGGAAGGGGATAAGCATCCTTCTTCGATACGCTGTTTAATTTTCGGAAATCCAGGCAGAATCTATACGCTCCGGTTGGTTTGCGGATCATTACTATGGGTGTAGACCATTCGCTCGCGGATGGTTCGATGATCCCTTCTTTTAGCATCTTGTCGACTTCGGCCGTGATCGCCTCGTGGATCTTAGGAGACACGATCCTATATCTCTGTTTAATCGGTGGGCTATTCCCGACGTCAATACGGTGTTCAATCAGGGTGGTTAGCCCCGGATTATCGGCAGATTCAGTTAATTCCGCCCTCAGAAAACTATCTAACTGCTCTCGTTGTTGTGCGCTGAGCTCCTTGATTCCCACACAGCACAGGGAATTTACGTTGGAATTATCTTCCTCTTCAAAGGGAAACGTACGGAACGGATTAGTTTTCAAGCTCCACCGAAGCTCCTCAAAATCGATGTGCATTCCGAAAGAACGGAGGAAATCGAGACCTAACAGACAATCAAACGCTAGCGAAGGTAACAGTCGGACAGTGATACACTTGAAATGACCGCGTAGATCGACAGGTAACGTTACTTGTTCATCGACCTCCTCCACGGATCCGGTGGCCAGGGATACTTGAGCAGGTAATGTCTTAATAACGGGCAATCTTAAGGCCTTAGCTAACGAGATAACACGTGACCCAATGAAGGTACGGCTGGCGCCCGTATCCACTAACGCTTTGACGGGGTGACCATGTACGGTGATGGTGATAAAAAGTAGTAGGCCGTCATTTTCGTGGCCCAGAGGGCGAGCAGTCATTTTCCCTGGGGACTCTAGAGTTGGTTTAGGCGCGTTTCGGATCTGGGGAGACGCTGCCGCGCGTTTTAACGACTCCCTTCGCCTTTTCCCGTGCAGATCGGACACGTTCTAACCGTATATCCGTTTTTCCCACATCTATAGCATCGCCGGCGTAATGGACGCGGACAGTCGCGAGCCATATGACCGGATTGTGAGCAGTTGAAACATGTCGAGTTGACATCACGAAGCCTAGGCACGGGGGCCGGATTGCCCCCTATTTGAGAGGAAGGTTCTTTGTCGGTCACCGCTAGTAAAGGTGCTGGAGAAGGTCTGGTTACAGCAGGCGGGTCATGAGACTCGATCGGCACTTCGGGGCATTGCCAGCGCTCAAAGTGCTCATCCATGGTAGAGAGATGGGCGGTCCTTCGCTGCGGCTTGGGTGCATGGTACGCCAAATCAGGTAACAGGGATCGTTCAGGCAACGGAGGCGGTCGGAATGTTTTGGTGAGCTGGTAACTACGCTCGACACGAGAAGCTACTTCCTCGAGATGGTCTAAGTTGGCGATTGAAGAAAGGTGAATAGTAATCTGGAGCCGTGGTAGCATATTCCTATGCGCTAACCTTACTAGCTCGGACGCGTGTAACGGTGGAAGTACCCGCTCAGACATCGCCCTTACGCATGTCAGATAATCTACCACCGACTCATGCTCTCCCTGAGTTCGACGGGTTAATTCCTCTCTCAAGGCGTACTGGAAGTCCGCCTCCTGGAAGCGATTCCTAAAAGCTCGTACAAATTGCTCCCAAGTTTGAAATTCCTGCCTACGTGTCCGGAACCAATACAGCGCGATCCCTGACAGAAAGAAAGGAAGACATGCAAGGATATCTTGATCGCGTAACCTAACCAACAACTGACCCTCAGATATTCGTGCCAAGAAAGCTTCACTATCTTCTTCTGGTCGACCGGAAAATCTAAGACCCCATCGTCGCATAACCTCGTATGCTCCGGCGGCCGACGTTCGACTGGGACGCGCCCCTTCTACTGGGTCCCTACGAGGGGGTGCGACCTGAATTCTCCTATCCGCTACGTTTCTCAAGCGGTCCCTATTTCTCCGCCATTCTCGCCATTCTTCGAACTCTCTCCTCTCAGCGTCGTCATCTACTGGGTTATCCGCTCCATCTAATTCCACCATACTAGATAAAAGCACCGCTTCTCGATGCAACGCGGCCAGTTCCTCCGGAGAGACCCGTGCTTCTGGCGAAGGGGGTCGGTGGACACCCTGCGTCAAGGTATTATAGACGTCTAATCGGGAGGCTAAGGCCGATGAACTAAACTGTGGGGACGGATTCTCCCCCGGGGCCGATGGGAGGGTTTGTGGGTTAGACGGGCCGGTCGGTTGAGCCAAGAGGGTTGGAGCGTTACTTGGTGTTCGAAATTCCACCCCCGTACGATCACTACGTGTCGAAGGTGACCCCGCTTCAATAGCCCTCAACTCTTTCAGCAAGCGCATTCGGCACGTATGTAGAATGCCCTCCGTGGACAAGTGTCTCTTACTAAGCTCCGCATGAACTTCACCTTCAGATAATGAACGGACCCACTCAGATAACGATCGCGAAGCCATCCTACTCAAGTACTAGTTTAATTCGCTACACTCGTTAATGATCTCTATTGGATTCCCGCCTTCTCTCTGGTCCTGTTATCCCTCGCAAGGGTAAGGGGAACCCGCGGGCAAATATATCAAGCTAGGTATGTATATAAAAAAAAAATATCAAGACAATAATTCTCCAACAAGGGAGTCAATCCACAAAACAAAAAAAAAAAAATCTCGGCCTCCTTAGAGACTCCAAGAACCATTTACAAAATCGCGAAATAATCAATCCCGTGGACCACTCAGCAAGCCCTATCTCAAAGCTATTGCAAGAAAAAAAAATTCTTGCTTCGGTCAGAAGGAGGAACTTGTTTCCAAAACTTCGGTTGCCCGAAGGTCCCCCAGCATAGCCGGCCCTCACTGAATTTTACTAATACACTCTAATTGAGTGGTACACTCGGAGGATCACACTGATACCAGTACTCTGGTTTATTACATTAACACATACAGACAAGCACGCTCACGCACACAAACTCGTGAGACTCTCAATACGCGACGTCTCACCAGCCAAATTATGGATCAAATAAATTAAATAAATAATGAATTATCGAAACAACCGTGACTCTGTATAGAGGAGTCCGGTACACACGCAAAAGTGAACAAAAAGAAACCACCAAAAAGAAATTCTCGGTCGCGCAAAAAAAAATTTTCCGAATGCCAACGAATTACTTTGTATTCAAGCAACGACCAAACTGGCTACGTCGCTTGACGAAGCACCGAGAAAATAGCTAAGAGCACAAAGAAACAAAGCGAAAGAAAAAAAAAAATTCGTACTATTTCCACGCTCACGTTCGCTTCCTTGTTCGAAGCCTATGCTATTTACGCGCGGCGTCCTTCTATATACTATCAACATAGGACGTACCGCTATTCACAGAAAATGTACGTTCTTACGATCGCTACAACCAAGAAAGAAAATGTACTAAGAATTAACGAACTTTTCCCACTTCGATATTCAACCAATAATCACTCCTTCTTGAATGGTCCAAACGCGAAAAGAAAAGTCTCTCTCTCTCTCTTTTTCGCAGGTAATCTCAGACAATACTCTCTCTTTTTCTCAGATAATAGGAGAAAATACGCTCTCTCTCTTTTCTCAGATAATAGGAGAAAATACGCTCTCTCTCTTTCTCAGATAATAGGAGAAAATACGCTCTCTCTCTTTCACAGATAATAGACAAAAAAAAAAATCTCGTTTTCTTTCTCCTTCGAGCCCCACGTTGGGCGCCAATTTTGTGACGTTGCACGAGGAGGAACTTGGACAAACTATCCTCCTCAGGACGATAGTGTCCCCCAAGGCACGCACCTCTTCGGCACCCGGTCAGACAATCCTTCTGGTCGCTCTTTTCGGATGTTCGGAAATGTATAAGGATTTAATTGGGCGCCAGGTGACTTACGGCCACCACTCGGAGGACCAGGAAGATGTAGGAATATTTATAGGAAATCGGTCTGATCGGATGAACCGGCACAAGACCACCGGCTAGACAGTCTCTTATAAGAGTTACGGAGAGGCGGGGGTTCTTAGGTAGACAATACGAACATTCAAGTTAGAGAGAGAGCACCTCAAATATTTCGGTTAACGAACAAAGAGAGTTTATTTTAAATTTTTAAGAGCGTGTTGCGAAGAGGTAGATGGTAGGTCCGAGCGGTTACAACGATATAACTCCCGTCGCTTAACGCGATCATACAAGGGGCGTGAGGTTACGCCGCTCGGCTCACCAGCAATCAAACAGGATATCTCTTGGCAGATAACGTCTGAGACAATTATTCGAAATGGGAAAAATTGTTCGTATATACAGATTCGAAATATTACAGAAAATATAACACGTAATACAAAAGTTCTCAACTAATACGCGCCTTCAATAAACAGAGAATAAGACGCCTCGCCCTTGGCGGAGGTCGCGCGCATACACAAAGACTAAGACTACGTCGTATGAACGCAAGAAACGAGCGTTGGGAATGTACGAAAAGAGAATATTTCTATAACGGAATATTCCTCAGATACACGCTTTACATATATATAGAAAAAGAAATTTACAAAAGATATTACATTAATTAAAAGCTCAAGTGGTCGATACGTGACGAGGTCGTCGTATTGAGAGGCGATCCACGCCGGCAAGGTCAAAGTCTCTACAATTAATAAATGGGAAAAACCCGAGGAGGACTCGATATCGCAAAATCGACCAATTACTCTTTACTCAAAATTTTCTTCTACCGTGTGTGCCGTGGCCACGCGCCGGCGGTACTAATACGGAGAAGACAATACTTAATACACTTTACTCAAAATCCTCCACGGTCCCATCACCAGTCAATAAAAGCGTGCTTCAGAAAACACCCGACTTTGTCGTCGCTTACCGTACTCGAAGACTCTTTCTTTGTATAGTTGGTTCGCAGACAATGTCCTTCCGCCACAGGCGGCTAACCTGCCTCGGACAAATCGCTCAGGAACGCTTCCTTCTTCTTTACTCGTGTATATCACCCGCGAGAATTTAGGGAAGAGAAGCTGACTACTTATACAAGACAATACGCAATAGTACAATACTCAAGAACAAGTTCTAGTTTTAAACGAGACTAACGAAACGTGACCGATCAGGTCGACGATCGAACCACGAGAGAGCGAGCACGCGTGCCGCACGCACGATCGAGGCTCGTGCCGGTCGATTCCGTGACGCGTCGCAGGTACGCATCAATTGCGGGTATTATTCACCGCCGAAATTTCGCTCACAACAATTTTTACGCTCACTCAGACATACTATTCTCACTTGATTCTCACAGATACCGTCGAACACTCTATGCTCCTTCTCCTCCTCCACAGATATTTCCCGTTCGTATGCGTGCTGGTTAACAAGGTCTTTCCGATTTTTGTTGTTCCTCGGATTTTTAACGCCTTTCTAGTCGCATCACTAGCGACGGACCTGGCGAACGGGTGGGGAGGTTGCGACGCCGATTACTTCTTCCTTCCGTACTATGCGGAAGCGTCGCAGGAGGTCCTTCCGGAGTCGGCTCACTTATCTTAGGCGGCCAATTACCGAAGTGAGCGTTGAGCGGTGTCTATGCCGATTGGCGGTGTCCTACTGCGTCATCGCTACGGTGTTTGTTCTGTATTCCGGGTTGCCTCGACCCAGGCGTTGCTCGCAAAACAGGAAATACTTAATTAATAACAGGTACATACGCTTTCCGGCCGCCCAGAGGGGCATTCACGTGCCTTCTTTACTTAAATTTGAAATTTTTGGGTGGATCTTGTGACCACGTCACACGTATAGTTATCAATTAAAAAGAGTGGTCCAAATTACCTGCACCTTATCGAAATCACATTTTATACTTATATATTATTATTTATTATTTTTTTTTATTTAATTTTTTTATTATTTTTTTTTTATTTAATTTTTTTTATTTATTTTTTATTTTTTTTTATTTATTTATTAATACGGGTAAATCTTATATTTATTATAATTATATCATATATTAATAACGTTTAGCGAAGCGCTCCCAAAATTCTATCCTTTCGTAAAGATTACCCTTTTGAATTGTTTTTTTTTAAAAACTAAAAAACTACTCGGCCAAATGAGACCAAAATCTAATCAGCACCAAATTACCTCAATACCAATCGATGAAGTCATACATCACCAAGATCACATCATTAGTGTGGGTGTTTTCGTGAACGAAAAATTTGACCACATACATACACACACACACACACACACACACACACACACACACACATACAGACTATAAGCCGAAAATGGTCAGAAAATGTTGAGATGACCTTGAAATGTCAACATCTATCAAAAAATTGATTTTCGATTTTCGGGGTCATTACAATAACTTCCCGGTAATCGGGAAGTTAAAAAAAAGCAAGATCGCCCACTGTCGAATAGAGTAACCTCCTCCTTTTCGAAGTCGGTTAAAAACTGTATATCTCGACAAAGATAGCAAAGTAAAAGTTCAAAGGTTATTCATCTTTACCAGCCGACTTCCCCTCTCCCGTCTTTCCTTTCTTTTCTCGTTTGGCACTCGAATCGTCATCCACGCACCCTGCCCGCGCGTACACAAACTCACACGCATCGTAATCCCACACATATATCCCATATGCATAATCCTAAAAAAAGTTAATCTACTTTAAAGAGTGTACGACTATTACTGACACTCACTGTATTTAAAAAGGACAAAAATGGAAAATCTTTTCTAAGAATTCAAGAAAGAAAACAAATTAGTAATAAATTAACTTGTTCTCTTTCTGAAGATAACGCGTTCGCGGACAGAAAGAATTTCAGTGAGCTAAAACAATAGACGAGCAGTAAGCAACACGTGTTAATATAGATCGAAAATCTTACCTGCAGCATTATATTCGTCGGTCGCGGTCGTCTCCTCTTCTTCGTCAGCGTTTTTCGCCTCCTCCGTCCTCGACGTCGACGGTAACGGCGGCCATGGCTTAGCCGCCGTCCCCGCCTTCGAGGACGTCCTCGAGCGTCCCCGATCATCAATTTGCAAATCGCGCATTTGAAAATTTGCTATAACTTGTTCTTGTTCCTGCATTTTTTTCTTCATTTCGTCCATTACTCGAAGAGCTTCCGCCAATTGGTCTACAATAGAAAATTAAAACGATAACAAAGAACATTGGTAATAAAACAATGAAAAATAAATTTATCCCATTTTTTACTTACTATTTTCTTGCTCTTTTTTGCCTTGTTCCATCTGTAATAAAATATTAAAAAGAAATAATTTAATAGGACAGAGAGCAATTGCACGTGCATATTAAAAGAATATGGTAGTAATGATACTTACGTCTGTTTTCGACGACGAACTCATTGCAAATGAAAGCACGCTACGAAACAACCGAACGAACGGTAAAAAACAAGCGACAGTAAAACATGACGTAGGCTGGGTTTGTCCAGCCATCCGGCTAAGGGACACTAGATAAATGTCTAGTTACCATTTATCTAACTTCACCGTAAAGTTATACAAGATTAAAATGGAAAATATATGCGTAAATCGTATGATTTATAGCGACGATGACGACGATGTGTGGAGCGTAGAAGTTATATTACGAATTAAAGAACCTTACACAGTACGACGTCGTCGTGTCATTTGCCATACTTACGACGTTTTTTACGCTGTACAAATTGTATAAAATATAACAAGTTAAGCATCGGTCAGGTGCTTTGGCGTAAAAATTTTGAAAAAATTTAAAAAGGAGTTCGAACGTAAAGTTCAAAGAACGGGTTCATTTTACCTAGAGCGCGCCACTGTTCAAAAAGTACTCGTTTAAACTATTACGTCGTAACTGTTGTCTAGTAAGTTTAGGTGAATAAATGACCATAATTTGATTATTAATTACCATCCTATAATTATAGAAAGAAAACATCATTAAAAAAAAAGTAAAATAAAATTGAATCGTATTATTGATAACATGAAATAGAAAATCCATTATTTTAATATTTGTTCTTAAATAATGACAGAATAATTTATGACATCAATAATATCTGATAGTAACAAATGTAGATGGAAATAAAATAAAAAGAAGTTAATCATAAATAATTATCATTACTAATACTTCATGATACTGTGACTTATTAGTAAAACATTTTTAACATTTAAAAACAGGAATATAATATCAAATATGTTTATAGTATTTATAATATTTCTCACTTAATAAATAATTAAAAATTATTAATAAAACAAGAAAAGGAGAATGAATTATTTACTTTGTGTATTATGTATGTATGTATCTTTATTGAGAGAATCCATAATCTCCTGGAGTTCTAGATAACATATCTTTGGTTCTTTTTAACATATAACAGAACATAAAAATTTAACAAAATAAACACTTATCTACTAGTAAATGTATGAGCTAAAGTAGTTAAGCATTTTTTTTATTTCTTTTAGTTTTAATTTTTTTTTCAATAATATTTTTATGGAAGCATTGACGAAGCGGGAGAATTTCTAAGGGCTGAGTTTAATCTTCCCATACGACAATCTAATAAACCAGTGCAATAGTAAAAACCAGCCTCTATATTGCTAGATTCCATCGCTACTTGTGCTCGACTAAGCCATTCATCCAAATCACCCATATTTCCTGAAACAATTCCAAAAGTTATTGCGTTAAAAATTGTGACAAATAATATGCAATAATTATAAAAAGTAAGTATCGTTACCTGTCCTACGAGAAACTTCTCTCAATCTAGCCAACGCTGTTCAATATGTTGGTTTCTGTAATAGCAACTATCGAAAATCAACTTTTCTAAATGCAAGATCAGCTATCATAACAGATGCAGCTTCATTATTTGGATCAGATTTTAAAAGAGTAGTACATGTTGTTTTTTCTGAAAGAAAAAAAATATACTCTTCAAGACTAATGTTCTGGAAAATTGTTAATATTCTAACAATTCTATAATTTATTATTAAAATGTAAATTCTAATATAATTGCAAGGTTACTCACTTTGAGTGCTTTGAATAAAGACACTTTTTTAATATTATTGTACGCCTTTCGGCCACTTAAACATCCGGAAATGGCACAACACCTTCCCATGATTATAATTAATAATATTTATTGAGTTCTTACTGAATAATCATTCATTTTCACTTTTTTGGTCGTGACCCACCTACGCGATCTCAACCAAAACTGCGACGTATTTATCCAAGTACACATAATTTGACATTTGATTAAAAAATTAGTACCGGTGAGTCCTGAACATATGCGTCACGAGTGGCAAAGAAATGAACTACCGCTTTTGAGAACGTAAATCTAGGGGAAAAGCCTATACCGTTCGGACTCCTTATATCTATTCTTCGTGATTCATCCCTCCCGTAACTTTATGGGAAAGTTGAATAAACTCGACCACGGAGAGGAGAACGATCGCAATGTATAAGGAGTGTCCTCGAAAATCATTGAAAGTAACGTTGCCTATTATGTCCACCAGGGAAGCGTTCGTGACGCGGATGTCGCCCCGTGTTAGAAGAAGAAGAGAGAATTCTTCTTTGTTTCTCCTTCTTCTATCTATCGGCCACGGAGCTATTGGCTACGACATGAACCGGAGAGTATAACAAAATCCGTGTCTTCGTTGGGACATCAGCGTCACGAACGCTACCCTGGTGGACAATATAGGCAACTTTACTTTCAATGATTTTCGGGGACACTTTTCTAGTAAAAAAGCCTATGTCGATCGTTCTCCTCTCCGTGAACTCGACCATGGGAATTACTAGAGTATTCTGTTATTACTAACTTCATACAGGGTAGCCATATCTGGCGCCTATTGTACACTATAAAAGTATGAAATAAACAAAAATTTGAAAGCAAATAAAATCCGACTTCGAAAATAGTGGAAACGGATAAAACTAGATAAAAGTAATTCGGAAAAAGCGCTCGGAGTTAGCTCTTAATCGCGCCGGAAAATTGTACTCGATGAGCACTACTCTTGAATCTTGATTTTTCCAAAGTTTGCAAATTTTTTCCAAGACTATATCTCGGAAACGACTGACCCTACAAGATTTTTATAAGAACTCAATTTGCTGTACTCGGCGAGCACAACTCAGCACAACTTTTCGATTCATGTAATTTTTTAATTTGCAATTTTCATAAACAGTTTTCTCGCTCGTATCTCGGAAACTGTTCGCCCTACGACTTTTTGCCATTTGAATAAATTGTAGTACTCGACTAGCACAACTCAGCACAACTCTTGAATTTTTATTTTTCCAAAGTTTAAACATTTTTTCCAAGACTATATCTCCGAAACGGCTGATCCTACAAGATTTTTATAAAGACTTATTTTGCTGTACTCGGCTAGCACAACTCAGCACAACTTTTTGTTTCATGTAATTTTTGAATTTGCAATTTTCAAAAGTGTTCACACGCTTGTATCTCGGAAACTATTCGTCCTACGACTTTTTGCCATTTGAATAAATTGTTGTACTCGACTAGCACAACTCAGCACAACTCTTGAATTTTTATTTTTCCAAAGTTTGCAAATTTTTTCCAAGACTATATCTCCGAAACGGCTGATCCTACAAGATTTTTATAAGGACGCATTTTGCTGTACTCGGCTAGCACAACCCAGCACAACTTGTCGATTCATGTAATTCGAACAAAAATTTTTATTTTTTATTTAAAAAAAAATTGGAAATATTTTCAAAATTTTTATTTACGGCACAACTCAGCACAAACCTAGCACAACCTGCCGAAACCCTGAAATTTTGAAAATTAAAAACTTGCGGTGCTAACTTCACGGACACAAAACATGGGAGTCTTACCTTACATCCCTGGAGTTAGTGACAAAATTTCTTCTATCTTCAGATCATACAATTATATCACTATTTTCAGCTCACATAGTAAAATTGGATCTCTTTTTAAACCAAGTAAAGATAGAATTAACAAAGATAAAATAACAGACGTTGTTTACCGTATCCAATGCAAAGATTGTCAAAAATGTTACGTAGGAGAAACGTGTCAGTATATTGCTAATAGAATTAGCCAACATAAATCTACTTTGGAACATCTACATGTACAGAGCACGGATCTTGTCCATCATAAGATCAACACTGGGCACAATTTTGATCTAGATAATGTATCAATCTTACACCATGAAAGTAATAGATATAAAAGAAGACTTGCAGAAACCTTTCACATCATTTTAAATTATACGGTCAACACCAGAACGGAAAACGAGGAAGTAAATGATTATTTCACCAATATCATTAAACTTTTTGTTTAATGCAAGTGAATAGATATGATACTTCTACCTGATCCATATCTTCCTTCTCCTCGTTTCAATCCTTTGGTTTTATAGGCATGGCCTCAGAGTTCATATTAAAAGGTTTCTGTCAGCTTTACATCCCACCTTCTTCACACTTTTACTTTCCGGTATAAAAGTGTTTGAATTTCGCGCTCTCTGACACTTACAAGTACACAAACGCCATCTTAGGTGTATTTGAAACTTCTCGTGAACTATCAACAGTTTGCTACGGGCAAGATAAACACGTAACGCGCTTGAATTTAAAAAAAAGGTCAACGTCATATTGTCACCTCTACAACTCCTACAAGTAATTAACGTCAACATCAAGTTTCTCATACATACCCTTATTAGGGCCGTCTAAGAAATTCGTGACACAGTAGTCCTGAAGATGTAGCCGAATTGAGATCATAGGAAACGAACGTAGACTAGTGTTATTAATTAAAAAATTGTTTAGAGTCAGTTTTATTGTTATAATTTAGCGTCTTTTTTATTTTACATGTAAGTAATCACAATTTGAATTCCCTATCGTTAATTAAATATATCATTGTAAAATGATATACTTAATAAAAATGGTAGTTTAAAAGTATTGTGTGTGTCCCCCTTGTAATACTCTACTTGTTCTATTACAGGTAGAATAAATTTAAAGTTTTTGGAAGCAAATTTTCGCCCTTTGAGGATGGTACAATCCTAGTACCGAAACGTTTGGGATAAAGACAGGTTTTCTGAAATAGTTATTCTAACATGTTCCTTTTATAAAATCACTACTTGCTATTAATTTAACTGCTAAAATACGACCATAACAAACGCCATAAACGTAAATTCTTGAACACTCCCACTCATGCACGCGCTCACACATACACTTAGTCTAATGCTTAATCTACTGGGAAGTCAGGTATCCGAAAGAAATGTAAACAAGTATCTAAGGACGACGCTGTAACGTTCTCTTTCTTTCTCTTACCGACTTTCGGTGTCTGTTGCCTGGCTAGCTATCTCTCTCTTACTCACACCTTTGGTCTAGGCCGTCTCACGTCGTGATGTATCGTGAAAAACGCCGGGAAACACCTCTTCTCGGAAACCGAGCTAATTTCGCGCACTTCTGCTTGCCTCCGAACTATTCACTCCCGACTCGAATTTGATATTTAGAAAAAGCGTGAGAAAACTCTCGATCCTGATCTTTCGGCTACCTGTCTTATACAGGGTGTCTGGTTCCAGGTGACTAAGCGGCCACATACATGTGCACAAGTATCGACTTGAATCGAAAAGTCTAATAAACTTTTTCGAAATTCGGCTTAGTTTTCGAGTTATTAATTAATAGAAATCAGCGAAAGAAGGCGGGACGAAGGCGGTCTACTCAAGCTCGTAACTAGGTGAGTGACGAAACAGGAGGAGGAGCAATCCACAATAACCAACAACGATAATCGGAATGTAACGCTTCAACACGTCTTTACTTTTCTCCCTTATCTCTCTTTCTCTCTCGGAACCAAAGAAGTCAGCGCGAGCTTCCAGCGTTCGGAAGTGCGTAGAGAGAGAGAGAGAGATTCCAATTTTTTTTGGAACCATGAGTTTCCATACGTTTTTCCCGCACTGCTTATATAGTAGATTTTGAAAGAGGCTGTATCCCTCGTTTTGCTCGTTCGGGAGTTTTTCTACAGCAGTTCTTATATCTTTTAGCTGCTCGTCTTCCTTCTGTTTACTTGCCATGTCCTCGAAGTATTCGGTCAAAGTCACTGACGGTTTCTCGGCGAGGATGCTCGCTATTATGATTTCTCCATCTCTAGTGTCCCCTTCTCCCCGCGGGATCCGACTCAGAGCGTCCGCTACTTTATTTTCTCTTCCTGGGCAGTGCTCGATTTCCATGTCGTATTCCTGGATACCGATCGCCCATCGCATAAGTCGCGCGCTCGTAAACCTGCACGTCTTGAGGAACGTTAACCCTTTATGGTCGGTTCGTATAATTACTTTTGTGCCTAGGAGGTATGATCGGAACTTTTGTAGCGCCCACACGATTGCTAGGAGTTCCTTTTCAGTAGTGAAATATTTTCTCTCCGCTCCTTTCAGCGTCCGGCTGGCAAATGCTACGACTCCCATTCGTCCTTCTTCGTCTTTCTGTGCGAGTTCTGCTCCCAGCGCGAATTCACTCGCATCGGTGTGCAGATAAAACGGTTTTTGTGGATCGACATGTCTCAAGATAACGGTTTCCAAAAAAAGTGTTTTCACTTTTTCAAACGCCCTTTTTCTTTCCTCCGTCCACTCCCATTTGTGATCTTTCTTGAGCATCTCGAGGAGTGGCGTGATTTCCTGTGCGTGTTTGTTCGTGAACTTGGTATAGAAGTTTATAAGTCTCAAAAATCCTCGGAGCTGCTTGATATTTTAGGCAGTGGATAATTCCGTATAGCCCCCGTTTTTAGGCACGACCGCAAGGAGTTCCTTATGCTCTCGATCGAGCAAAAAGTGTAACGGACGATTATCTCCGAAACTATTCGAGATATCCAAAAACCCTTTTGGATCTTTACGTTTCATAGCAAGATCTAAATGTATGTATATGTGTGTGTGTGTGTGTGTGTATCCACTCTAGCGTCTAAACGGCTGAACGGATCGAAGTAAAATTTAAACGGAAAATTCAGTTACACCCGACGAGGATCCACTAACAATTTCGATTCGATCCGACTTCCGGTTTCAAAATGGCGGGCATTTTAAATATTAAAAAATTCATAAAAATTTTGTTATAAGAGCAAAACAATTAAAACTTTGCTCAAATATGTTGTGACGTGGTATTTTGAATACCCGTCACAAACGAGAATCCTCTTCCCTTCGCCGCGAATTAGAAAAGAATCGTCGCGGACAGAGTCACCGGGTGGACCACGGGGAAAACATGTAACGCGAGTCGGAGGGCCTCGAGGCTGGTTCTGAGTTAGAATAATGAATAAATAGTAAAGTTAGACCCTCTTTCATGACCGCACTATCTTCCAAAATGCCTTATGATCGGACATTTTTAGATAACCTCAGAACCCAGTTATTTGTAATAAAATAAGTGTAAAAGTATAACCAACTATGGGTCAATTCTTTCTAGTTTACGAGAAAAATAAATTTGAAGTTCATAATTCGTCAAGGTCCGATTGAGAGAAAATTCAAAATTTCTTCTGAAGTGTTAATATAAATGTTATTTCTTATACATTGATGAATTGGGCATTTGAAAATACAAATTTTGGGCCTTGTTTCAATTCTGAAATGTGAACCTGGACGGAGAAAAATGCCATTTTCAATAATACGAGTTTTATTTTTTTTTTGAGTTCTATAGCGAATGCGCAAGATTGCGCAGTTGGAAAATAAAGTTTATTGAATGGATTATATGTGTAAAAAAAATCAGCGCTATATCTTGTAGAACTAACGGATACAGTGCAATTTAAATTGTGATAGCGCCTGAGATACCAGCAGAAGTCCGAAATATGCTAAAATCTACCACCAGCGAAGTTGAGTCTTCTTCAATAGAACGGCAAATTGAAAAAGATGATGACAGTGAAGAAGCTACTTTGGAAGATTGTGAGACAACCGTAGTTTTGCCGCGTGAAACGAGCATTTTTGACGATTAATCATCATCCAAACCTATAAAAATACGTGGACATTCCTACGGGAAAAGAATTTAATCTATTTTATTACATTATGAAGTTCTTGTGTTGCTAAATATAAAAAAAACAAGGGCCTGAAAGAACATAATAGAAAAATGGAAAAAGAAAAAATGATGGCAAAAATCGTAGGCGCTATCATAATTTAAATTGCACCGTATCCGTTAGTTCTACAAGATATAGCGCTGATTTTTTTTACACATATAACCCATTCAATAAACTTTATTTTCCAACTGCGCAAACTTATGCATTCGCTATAGAACTCGAGGAAAAAATAAAACTCGTATTATTGAAAATGGCATTTTTCTCCGTCCAGGTTCACATTTCAGAATTGAAACAAGGCCCAAAATTTGTATTTTCAAATGCCCAATTCATCAATGTATAAGAAATAACATTTATATTAACACTTCGGAAGAAATTTTGTATTTTCTCTCAATCGGACCTTGACGAATTATGAACTTCAAATTTATTTTTCTCGTAAACTAGACAGAATTGACCTATAGTTGGTTATACTTTTACACTTATTTTATTACAAATAACCGGGTTCTGAGGTTATCTAAAAATGTCCGATCATAAGGCATTTTGGAAGATAGTGGACCGCCACGCCGGAGAGGGGAAGGACGAGGCCGGAGAGAGCAACGGCGGCCGACGGAGCGACGGCAGAACGAGAGAGAGAGAGAGAGCGAGCCGTCGAAGGATTAAGATAAAGTGAGCGAGAGAGAGGACACGCACGGCGAGAACGAGCGAGGCAGAAAGACGATCGGCGAAAGAAACGGCCGAAATTCCAACGCAACGAGGACCACCCGACAGCGAATCATCGGAGCATCCCTTCGCTTAATGACGGATCGAGATGACCGCCGGAATGGTCATCGGTGGCGGTCATCCGGTCGAAATTCGCAAGAGGAATTATTATCGAAGTCACGAAAAGCGGCCATGCGTGCGCGCGTCGCCTAGCGAGGCGGTAGAGCGAGAGAGATAGCGAGTAGGCGCTCGGCTATCTTCGGGTGGGCTCGGGGAATTTCGGTAGGCCGGCTCGTAAGGAACCGCGTGCGTGATCCTAGAAAAATTACTCTGTGCGCGACGTTTAGCGAGATTAGAGGTGAGATAATTAGAGCAACCGAGAGTAATCCTTTGTTCACGCAAGAAGTTCCTTCCGGGTGGCGGATCAGTAAAGTGAGGTTAATTCCGGGGTTATTCGAAGCCGAGAATAGTATATAACCGAGTTATCGGGGATTTATCGATATTATTGTTTAAATTAATTAGTTGAATCAAGTAGAAGCATCCTTCGATTTTTCTCGTTCGATTCCTTTGTTCGCGAGTAGCGGAACCAGCCTCGACCGCCGTCCGGGTGCGCGGTTAATCGATATATAATATATCGAAATTGTTGTTAAATTATTGGGTAACTGATTTGTTGTTAAATTGTAAGATTAGCGTGCTATTAAATTATAAATTCCTCGGTAGAATCATCGAGAAGCGAGGCGGCCACGTGTCGGCATCGAGTACGTAGCCGGCGTTTAGTTCGTCCGGGCGTTTGAATAAACAACACGGACAAAGAGATTCCGGTTTTGTCTTGTTTCCTGTAGCCAACGGAAAATTCCGAGGTTCATTTATTCAAATTAAATAAACGTATTTTATTGTTTTTAGTAAATCGCGCTCCGAAGGAACTTTTATTAATTTCTTTCCCCCCCTCAACCCACTACTCCCAACGGCTGCGTGAGCGGTATTTCGTGAGCCCTTATTGCGGAGAGGATTCTCGCAGATTTATAAATAAATTAATTTGTTTTAAAACGGTTATTTCGCGGGGAGTGCATCCGGCACCTCCCCGGAATAAATGTAGAAATAACGTTGCAAATTTGGCGCCCAACGTGGGGCTCACGCAAGCCGGAAGGTCGTAGAGAGGAACGGTTGAGGTTTGTGTTGTTGTTCGTCCTGGTGAAGGACTTTTCAAATTTTTGTTACGTGTTGCCTACACCGGTTCGGTTCGGGAAAGTTCGAACATCTTCGGAAGTGATCGCGGGTGTTTGGAAAATCGTGAGTGAGACAAAGGATTTCGGTGACATTGGATTACGGTGACTTTGAGGAACGGAATTGGAACTTCGGTGCGAGCTTCTACCAACCAAGACAGGATGGAAGGAAGGAGGGACAGCCGGCGGAGCTTAAGGTCGCACCGGTCAATAGGTGGATGGATCTTCAACGTGTCCGGTGAAGTACTTTCTGACATACTTGCGTCACTGCGGGTTAATGCGAGCGGCTCACTCATTGTCTTAAGAGATAGGATGCATAGACTCACGCGTAGGGCTGCGGGGGAGGACGGAGTTCCGTGGACGGAGGAAGATGAGGGGGAGTCGGAGGTAGAGAGTTCCGAGGGGGAAGCGGTGGACAGTTCGCGTGAACCGTCTTTCGCGTATGGTGGAGCTCATACCACCGAACTTAGAAATTTAGTGGAGGGGCCGACGACCGAGGCGATCGTCGTGGTCCACCGGGAGGACACGCTAGGGGTGACGGTGGTGACCACCACGACCGCAACGACCTCCGCGACTAGGACGACGGCCGCGAATCCGTTTTTAAGGGTGTCAGCTACACCCTTTATCTCCACTAACCCTTTTCTAGCTTCCGCATGGGAACCGACCGCCGCTTTTCCGGTCGCGCATTCGTCCCTTCGTGCATCTCCACCTCGAGAGGACTCCATAGTGGTAGTAGAGGAGCTGTGGGGTAGGGGGACGGGAGATAGAGTAGGGATAGTCGCGGCCGAAAACGGGCTGCCCCACCACGCTCAACCAGCGCGGTCGACGACCTCAGCCGCGCGATCAGCTGAGCGCGGCGTAGGAGAGGGGAGAGCTCGGCAGCCGAGCTCGAGGACGAATCGGAGGCTGAGTCCTTTTTAGAACGGGTGGAGGAGGAAAGTGCGAGAGTGGGAGTTTTAGAAGACGAGTTGCTTTCAAATATTTCGATCCTCCTGACAGGCCTCGCCCTCGAATGGTACCGGCTAAGAAGAAGTTCTTTGCGTACGTGGGAGTTTTGCGAGGCGTTTAGACGTAGATTTTCCGGGTTTGAAGCGCAGGAAAGATTACGAGAGACGATTCGGACGCGAGTTCAGAGACCGGGAGAAAAAGTTAGCCGGTATTTGATTAAAATGGAAGGGCTTCTCGCGAAGGTCGTGCCGCCGGTTCCGATGTCGGAACGGCTTAGTATCGCTTACGCTAATTTGAGACCTGAATATCAGCGAGAAATTGATCCGAGGGAGATAACTAGCTTCGACCGGCTCTTTGAACTAGGGAGACAGAGAGAGAGAATTTGGGATATGGGACGGCGGTACCGTCCCGGTCCAGAATCGCCCGTAACGCGTCCGAACACGTACGCAGAGAGCGTTAGGCAGCCGCCAAGGGCGCGGACGGCCCGCGTCGCGGAAATATACCCGGTGGAGGAGGATAGGTCGCCGGAGAACCGCGAACCGGTAGCGCGACGAGCGGCTAGCGCGTCAAGGGTGGAGGAGCCGCGTAGGGAGGCAGCGGTCGTAGCGGCGGTGGCTACGCCGAGAAATTCAGCGGCAAATAATAAAAGCACCGCGAGTAGGCCCACGCCGGACTCCGCGAAGCCACCGGTCCGGTGCTGGAATTGCGGGGAATCGGGGCATAGGCACGCGAAGTGCAAGAAGCCGCGTCAACGGTTTTGCTTCCGGTGTGGCCGGAAAGATTGCGTTAAAGCGACGTGCCCGAATTGCGAGCGAAGACCGGCGGGAAACGGTCAGGGGGAGCCGACCAACCGGCCGACGGCCACTCCCCCCTCCCAGTAGAGGCCATAAGGACACCCGCGAGTAGTGGGAAGGGGAGCGCTCGCGTAGACGATTCTCCGGGGGTAGGCGAGCGGTGCGGAGAAGAAATAGCCGTGCGAGCGGACGTCCATAGAGACTCGACGGAGGACATAGTGGAGGCGCCTCTCGAAAATAGGGAGAGAGATGCAGCGGTGGTAGCTACAATAGATGCAACGGGTGGGAGAATTTTCGTTAATGCCACCGTAAACGGCGTACCGATTTTCGGTCTTTTGGACACCGGTGCATCTCGCTCGTTTATCCGGAGGGCCGGAAACAAGGCAATTTTCGGGGAAATAGGCGGATTAGAACCGTCGAGTGTGCAGTCCGTACATTACGCCGATGGGAGAAAAGAGACGGTGGAGGGAACGATCGCTACTGCAGTCCGTTTTGAAGGGGTAAAGCGGGAGTTGACCTTGCACGTCGTCCTTCGGCTTATGTCGAATTGTATTTTTGGGATGGACGCAATCCGATCTTTTAAAATCATTATTGACGGGGAGAAAGGGATGTGGTACTCGGCATTAGCCGGAATAGAAGTCCCGTTTCGTCTTCCGTCGGAAGTAACCGGCATTAGTGCATGCGACGGGATCGTAGATATCACTGAAAACGAGAGGGAAACGGTGTTGCGCCTCGTAGATCGGGAATTAGCCGCAGGAGGAACACCGAAAGGGGTAACCGACCTAATTCGACATAAAGTCGACGTGCAAGGTCACACTGCCGTAAAACAACGGTATTATCCGGTATCGCCGGCCGTCCAGGAAGCGATGTACGCGGAGGTAGACCGTATGTTGAAGGAAGGGGTGATCGAGCGATCGAATAGCGAATGGTCAAGCCCGGTGGTGATGGTGAAGAAGCCGAATGGTTCTTACCGTTTTTGCTGCGACTTCCGCAAGGTCAACGCGGTATCGAAAAAAGACGTGTACCCTTTACCTTTTATGGAGGGGATACTTAGCAAGTTACGTCGAGCTCGGTACATTTCGACCTTGGATCTGAGTCAGGCCTTCCACCAAATCCCGCTCGAAGACGATAGTCGGGAAGTAACCGCGTTTACGGTTCCTGGTCGCGGATTATTTCATTTTAAAAGAATGCCGTATGGATTGACGGGAGCACCGGCCACGTTTCAACGGTTGCTCGATAAATTGATCGGTACTGAAATGGAGCCACACGCTTTTGCATATCTAGACGATATTATAATCGTGACGGAAACGTTCGAGGAACATTTGGAATGGTTGCGACGGGTAATTCGAAAAATTAAAGAGGCCGGACTTGTAATTAACCGGGAGAAATCTGAATTTTGTCGGGAAGAACTACGATATTTGGGATTTCGAGTAAAGCGACACGGGTTACAAGTCGACCCGGACAAGGTCGAACCAGTTTTAAAATTCCCAGAGCCGCGTAATATCCGTCAGTTGAGACGTTTTGTCGGTATGGCTTCATGGTACCGACGATTTATCGATGCTTACGCGGAAATAGTTAGTCCGTTAAATCATCTCCTCAAGAAAAACGTAACGTGGAGTTGGGGTAAAGAGCAGCGGGACGTGTTTGAAACGGTAAGGCATAGTTTGGCGACAGCACCCGTTCTTTCCTGTCCAGATTTTAGTTCACCGTTTGTCCTTCAGACGGACGCGAGTCATTTCGGTATCGGAGCAGTCCTGACTCAATCCAAGGACGAACAGGAGTTCGTCGTGGCGTATGCGAGCCGAACGTTATCAGATCCGGAGACGCGTTATTCGGGCACACAGAGACGGGCACTCTTCGCCACGCTCTCCTCTTCAGAATACTTTTTATAAAGAAAAGCTAACCGGTTGGTCGGTTAAAGAATTGAATTTAGTTGGGCGCCAGGTAGCTTATGGCTACCACTCGAGCCTTAATATTGATGCAAGATCTTAGTTATAAAATTCCGAAGAGGTGCGTGAAGCGGAACACGAAAATCGGTAGCTCAGCCCTTTTTTTTTTTTTTTTTCCGTGGAGGAAATCTTGCATAAGACACCTCGTCGAAGCGAGGTAGTGTCGGATTCCTACCGACTAAAACCTCCACGTTGGTCTCTGGCCCAGCCAGTAGACCGCCTCCCCGGACCCCACCCCCTGGAATCACCCGTTAGGGTACACATCACGAGGGGGGGGCCTCTGTGGGAGTATGGGCCGTCAGGACGCACCTTGTGCTGGGTCGTGCCCGGCGAAGGGCACCCCAAAATCCTGACGTGGGGACTCAGCCCCTATACCCTTTCGGCCTTACTGCCGCACCCCGCACACCCGCTCACCAACTACCAAGCCCGTGCCGACTTACGCCGACGCCGGGCCGGGCGGCTGGTTTGCGCCCGTTCGCACCTGGTCGCGTCCACGCAGTGAGGTCGGCTCCTCACCGGTCCTCCCCGCGGGTCGCGGCCACCTCACTCACACACCCCGCGGCGTCGCAGCGGGCTCGGGCCGTCCTAGGACGGACCCGTTCCCGCTGGTCCCCACGGGTCCCAAACTCACACCCCCCAAGTCCCCGCACGCTCGCACTCCCCAGCCCCGGTCCAGGCCAGCTTACGCCGACACCAGTCCGTGTGTCCGGTTCGTGCACATTCATACAACGACCGCCGCCACGCGGCGAGGACCGGCTGTTCGCCGACGCCCCCCCGCGGGGGCAGGTCGTCCCCATGCATCCTTGCCCGTGGCTCGGGTACTGGGTCTGTCTGCTCTTGCAGAGCCAGTCCCAGCCCGGGTCACGGCCACCACACTCATACCCCCGCAGCGCCACGGCAGGCTCGGGCCGACCTAGGCCGGCATCGTTCCCGCCGGGCACTGCGGGCTCACTTACTCGTCACCACCTCCTCCTCCTCCTCCTGCGGCGGGCGGTCCTCGGGGGAGGCTCGTGGCCCCTCCTTCTCTGCCGCTCCCGTCTCCTCTCGTCTTCCTCCCGACGCCCGATGATGGCCGCGATGAGGTCCGCGACGCAGTGCCAGGCTTCGGAGGACCGCAACATCACGGCGACGAGGTTGTCGGGGGTGAGGTCCACCCCCAGCAACCCCGCCGTCCGGTCACGCTCCTCCTGCACTGCCCCACACTGGAACAGTGCATGCTCGACACTGTCCCGCGGATCCCCGCACAGCCAGCATTCGGGCGTCGTCCTCCTCTTGAACCGGTGGAGGTACTCCCCGAAACATCCGTGACCGCTGAACGCCTGCGTCAGCCGGTAGTTCATGTGACCGAACTTCCGGCCGACCCAGGGGCCCAGCTCCGGGATGAGTCGGCGAGTCCACTCACCGGTTCCACCCCCCGTGGCCCATCGCTCCTGCCACCTCTCCTGCAGGCGAGCACGAGCCTCCCTCCTCACACGCGCGCAGTCCCCCTGCAGGTCCGCGTGTCCTTGGCCCCTCACCCCCCTCAGACCTTCGTAAACCTCCTGACGCTCCTTGGCCAGGAGGTCAAAGGGGGGGATCCCCGCAATAGCCTCGATGGCGTCGTATGACACGGTGCGGTAGGCGCTGACCACCCTCAACGCCGCCCGCCTGTGCACCGGGGCCATGATGCGCCGCATGGTAGCGGGCCGCATGACCCCGGCCCACAGGGGGGCCGCGTACAGGAGGGTGGCCTGCACCACCACACCGAGCAGCTTTCGCCTCGGAGGCTTTGGCCCCCCGAGGTTTGGCATCAGGCGCCCGATGGAGGCCTCCGCCACCGATGCCTTCGCTGCTGCCGCGATGGCATGCTGGCGGAAGCTCCACCGGGCGTCGATCCTCACCCCGAGGTACTTGACCATTTCGCCGGGCACCACAGTCGCCCCGGCGACCCTGAAGGTGACGGGTGGGGGTCGCCTCTTCCGGCAGAAGACCACCGCCTCGGTCTTATGGCCGGCGACGGTGAGCCTCTGCTCCCCCATCCACGTCACCACGTCTTCCACCGCTCTGTCTGCCAGTGTAGCTAGGCCTGGCACCGTGCGGGCCACTACCAGGACGGCAATGTCGTCGCAAAACGCCACCAGGCTAACCCCGCGTGGCATGGGGAGCTCCAGGACCCCGTCGAACATTGCGTTCCACAGGAACGGTCCCATGACGGAGCCCTGGGGAACCCCCGCCCATACCTCTAGACGCACACTGCCGTCCTTGGCCACAAGGAGGATCGCCCTGTCGCGGAGATAGCAGTCCACCATACATAATAGGTACGGTGGAACCTGCCACCTCCGCACCAGCGCCTCGATAACTCGGGCCCAGTCGGCCGAGTTAAACGCGTTCTGGACGTCCACCGTGATCAGTGCGCAGCAATTAGCCGTGCGTGCAGGACCACGGCGGACGCCCGAGACCGTCTCGGCCAGAACCCCCAGGGCATCCAGAACCGACTTGCCGGTTCTGAAGCCGAACTGCCTGGGAGACAGACCGCGGGCCCCTTCGACCGCCTTCTCCAGCCGTGGCAGGAGGAGGCGCTCGAAGAGCTTGCCGGCGGCGTCCAACAGGCAGAGGGGCCTGTACGAGGCGGCCTCTCCCGCATTGCCTCCCTTGTCTTTCGGGATCAGCACGAGGCGCTGGATCTTCCAGCACGCGGGGAAGACCCCCTTCCGGAGCAGCGAGCTGTACACAGCCAGGAGCCACTCCGGTTCGTGCGTCGCTGCCAGTCGGATAATCTCATGTGTGATCCCGTCTGGCCCCGGCGCACGCCCCGGAGGAAGCCTCCTTACGGCTGTGGCCAGCTCGCCGGCATCGAAAGGGGGGCATTCACCCACGTCGCCCCAAACCCTGACAGGGCGCTCCTCCCTACGCGGAAACAGGGTCCCGGCGATCCTTCGCATATCCGCGAGATCATCGGGACCTGCCCCCGCGTCACGGTTGCGTAGTTTCCCCCGCACTATCTTGTACGGGAGTCCCCACGGGTCCCCATCGACCTGCTCGATGAGGTCCGACCAGGCCGAACTCTTCGCCGCCTTGATGGCCTTCTTTAGGGCCACCTTGGCCCGTCTTCTCTCCCCCTCCGCGACGGCCACCCTCTCCGGGTCTTCTCGGTGCCTGGCGCGCACCCTTGTTAGCCTGCGCCTGGTCCTTCTCAGTTCCTCGCGGAGGGCCGCTACCTGAGGGTTCCACCAGTAGACGGCCCTCCGCGGCTTCCCGGGCTTCCTTCGCGGCATGGTTGCGTCGCACGCCTCGACGAGCCCCGCGATGAGCCCTCGCGCCGCCACTTCTCCGTCAATGGCCTCCTCGCCCCCTCCCGGCCACCAGTATCTTCGTGCCTCGGCGATCTTGTCCCGGAACTTCTCCGGGTCAAGCCGCCTAAGCACCCATCCCCTGGTCGCCGGGGGCCCACGCCCCGCCGCCGGCCGGCTCAGCCTAGTTTCGATGGCCTGGTGGTCGCTGAGGGTGGGGTCCTCCAGGACTTCCCACCCGCTCAGACGGCTCGCCAGACCATCGCTCACAAAGGTGGCGTCTATGACGGAGCCGGTCCCGCCCCTCCGGAAGGTGGCGGCGCAACCTTGATGGTTGGCCGCCACCATCCGGAGCGACGCCATCAGCCCCGCCAGCGACGCCCCCCTCGCATCCTCGATATGGCTTCCCCAGACCGGCGACTTGGCGTTAAAATCCCCGGCGACCAGGGTCGGGCCCGAGCAACGCCGGATGCACCCCTCCAGATCCAGCATCCGCTCCCGGAATTCCGAGAGCGGGATGCTGGGGGAGAAGTAGCATCCGACGATGCTCATACCCGCCACTCCGACCGCTACAAACCCCTGTCCCCTTTCAAGGAGTTTTATTCGCCCCAGGCCGCGGTCCAGGACCCAGATCCCTGACATACCGGTCAGATCGAAGTGCCAGGCGCGACCCTCAGGAACCCTATAGGGCTCGCTGAGGATCAGCACCTGGGCACCCCTCTCCGCCACGGTCTGGCAGGCCAGGTCCTGGGCCGCGCGGCACCTGTTCGCGTTAAGTTGTATGAATTTGTGGGCCATTGTTGTGCGCCCCATTGCTATCTCCTTCGATGGGGGGGGGTCACCCCCTCTCCCCCCTCAGCACCTTCCCCGGGTGCGGGTCTCTGCCCAGTGCACGCCCGTGCCAGGTGACCTTCCTGTCCACACCTGAAGCACTGCCTGGCCTTATCTTCCTTCGCCTGACAGGCCGCAGCGATGTGGCCCACCTTGTGGCACCTTTTGCATCTCTGCTCCCTCACCCGCTCCCGGATCCTTGCCATCGACCAGCCCACGCGGATGCTGCCGACTTTGGCAAGCTCTTTGGCCTCCGCCGTCGGCAGCACCAGCGTGGCGGCCATGCGTCCTCCCCACGAAGGTCGTAGGTGGACCCCACCCTCGACCGCCCCCTCCGCCAGTCCAGTCGCCGTGGCGACGGCGCGGACGACTTCCTCCTTATTTGTGGCGACGTCGAGGCCGACGAGCTCCAGGCCCGTCCTCGGAGTCAGGACGTCTACAGTCGCCTGCCCGCCGAAAGTCGCGGCGATGGCGTCCCTGAGACGTCGCACCTCAGCCTGGTCGGCCCCCCGCTCTCTGGACATTTCGACGAGGAGGTCGCCGGCCCTAGTTCCCCTTACTGTCGCCACCCGCACGTTGAAGGTGCCGACGTCCACGGCCCCCCTCATCTTGGCTGCCGCCTCCGCCATGGACATCGGCCTCTCCCCGGTCGGCCTGACGCGTATGGCGTCGGTGTCCGGCCGCCTGGTGTTCTGTTGTTGCTGCTGTTTTGGCAGCTGCTGTTGCCGCGGTCGCTGGGATCCCGTCTGTGGTGGCGGGGCGGCTCTTTCCGCAGCAAGGCCGCGAGCCCCCTTCCTCGCCACCATGGCCCATGTCATCGGGCCAGCCAGTCCCGGTTGCCCACCCTCACAAGGGGTGGCGGGGGCAGACAGAGTTTGTCGCTCCGTCCCCCCGCGCTGCCCCTCTAATCCCACCCGCGGCTGTGCCTCTTTTCTGGCCGCCTCCTTCTTCCTCTTGCGCCGCGCGCGTCTCTTCTGGGATGCGGTGGCGCCAGACGGCCCCGCCACCCCCTTGTCGGCACTTGGCCCGGTCCGCCGCTGGAGTCCCGCCAGCATCTCCTGCATGCTGGCGAGGACTCCATAGACGTTCCCTTGCGCGGGCCTTTCCCCCTGCTCCTCCTCGCGTGGACGGACACTCCGACTCGGGCCAGAGCTCGGCCCAGTCCCAGGTTCGTCTGCTGGTGGCGGGAGTGGCCCGGTCTCCCGGTGCCTCTTCCTTCGCCTCCCATCCTCCGCCGGCGAGATCTCTTTCCTCTTCCCGGCCGCGGTGTCGGTGGCCGGGACAGAGGTGTCCGCCCGTGGGGTCTCCGATTGCTCCCCATTTATCTCGTCAGCTTGCGTGGCCGCCGCCGCCAGGGAGGGCACCTCGGTCTGGGTGCCCGCCTCAGCCACGGAGGGCACCTCAGTCTGAGTAGCTGCCTCTCCCGTGGTCACACCTCTGGGGCCCACCTTCTCCGCCGCGTCATTAGCCGCGTGGAGTTCGTTAATGTGGGCCATGATCTTGCGATCAAGTTCCTCCCTGGCGGCTATTCTCTTTTTGATCGCGGTCCCGAGAGCGTCCAGCTCCCTGACCGCTTTATGGAGGTCCTTCTTCCGTTCTCCGTGGAAGTCCCGACTAACATCCGCGAGAGGGATGAGCCAGCTCATCCTCTCGCGGAGCAGCGTATATCTAGCTTTTTCCTCTTTCTCAAAGACGCTAAGCTTTTCAGCGTATTCGGCGAGTGCCTGGACCGTGACACTCGTAACCCCTTCCCCGGTCTGCCTAAGCACCAATGTGTCCTTAATGGGGGACATGGGGGGTACCGCCACTTCCTCCCGTAGGGCGGTAACCCTAGCCTTGCCCCTCATATTCTTCTTGCGTGGACTAATGGCCCCGGCGAGTTGGTCTCCGTCCGAGCCATCTTCGGAGCATACGGGCCTCCTTACCCTCTCGAGGGTGATGCCCGCCGGTAATGGTGGCAGCGTTGATTCACGCCGCGGCAGTGATGCGCCGGCTACCGTCACGGTGCCCGCGCAGTCCTCCCCGCTGCTGATTTCCGGAACCTCGGTGCCCATGGCTGCTGTCTCCGATCCAGCAACCTGCTCCTCTTCCCTGTTCCTCTCCCTCTCCTTCTCCGTCCCCTTCCACCCTAGATGTTTCTTTATCGAGTCCATTCTGTAATTAGTAACGTTATTACGACGGTTCGCCCATCATGGGGGCCCCACCGCAGTGGGGCCACTGTCCCCGCCGAAATCCTTCCCCTAGTGATGCATACGGAAGCCGTGAAGCGGCTTATCGGGTGGCCCGCCCTATCCGTACGAATGCTTCTAAGAAAAAGGTTAGAGTTTTGGCGCTCCCGCCTGATGCTAAAGGTTTAACGTCACCCCTATCGAGGTGGGTTACCCTTTCCTATTCCGAGAAGGGGCCCACAACTTCAGGCTAGACGGCGCCAGCTATTATCCCAGCTGGCAGGGTATGAGGAGATACCTGGCCTAGGTAGACCTCCATACCTGCGCCCGGTTACCTGGTTTCAACCCCCACATAGGCTCCTAACATGCTGCGGTAGCGGTTCTTCCACATTAAACATGTGCTTTCCCAGGACCTTTGCCCCTCGAGGAGGACTTACGTTTACCTATGGTACGGCACAGAGGTCAGGTACTAACATATCCGCAGCACACGGTCGGGGGGCTACTACTCCCACCCTTGGTTAGTCTGTGGGGAATATCCACCAGGGCCGACCACAGCCCACTCAACCCGGAAACACACCGCACACATGTAGACCACGGACGAAGCGAGTAAACACAAGGACAACATAGAACAGACGGTCTACTCTTAGTTCACGGCCCCGCCCCCAGCGCCGCCCGGTACGAGCCACTACAGTGCAGAACACCGCAGTGCCTCCAGCCGGTCTAAGCGCTGGGAGTTAGGCCACTTAAGCTCCTCCGCCACGACAAGGCAGTAGACCATGGAGGAGAGCTCGGTAGCTCAGCCCACTGAGGTGGTAACGGAGAGGGGCGGAGTAAGAGAATTACCATAAACGCAATACCACAAATTATCGGTAACAAAAGAGAGTAATTTATTTCTTTAGCACAGAAAAGATAAGTGATTTTACTTGTATAAAATATCAGAAACTAATTGAAGAAAAGAATTACAAAAATTACGTTCGAAGTCCCTACTCATTACATTTCGATTTTACCCGAACGCGATAAATTATAATCTCCTATACATGAACAATGCGCCAATAAAGAATAGAGAACTTTTACGATACAATAACTGAGTTAGATTTACTAAACGGAAGCTTTACAATATTGATCATAAACGAATTACGTTACCGAATACTTTTCATTATAACCGAATATACGAATCTCCGAAATTACATAAAACACACAAGACAATACAATACTTAGCATACAATACTTTATTTCGTTCGCAATACTAAAGCCACTCTCAGGACGAAACGTTGCATTTGCAACCTACGAAAGGTGCTCTAACGAGACACGACCGAAAAGGGAACTCCTGGCCAGAACTCCGAAACGAAATATAATCGGAGACTTCCGCACCTATGCAGTCTCACGATTATCCACAAAATTCCCAACTAGTGATCAACCGATGCAAGACGGTAGCGTGGACGATTTCCGGCGCTCCTAATTTCCTTCGGGATCTACTATTTACGCAATAATTCCACAAAACGCAACGTAATTATTCTGGCCAGTTTCACCTATTTTCCCGATATATGAGGGCTAAACGGAATCCCGTCTTACCGGCTGTACCTCTCCCGCAGGGACGGAACCAGAACGGTGACCTCGCTCTCCACCAAAACTTAAACACCAAATGGCGGGTCTCCTCCGGCTTCCACGTCCTCTCTGGTCTCCTCACGGTAGCCAAACGCTCGTATCTCCTCCTAATCTGAGAGATGTCGAACTCCAGGATCCGCGAGATCAATTACGGGGCAACGAAATTACTATAATCGAATCCACAAAATACTCCAAAAAGGTACTGCCTGATTAAGACACGGGAGCGAAACGAATGGACGAAACTACAAATGACTTTACTCTACGACGCCCCGATGCTAAGTCGTGCTCCTGACTTGCCCTGCCGAACGGCTCCTCGCTCTACGTCACGTGACAGATCGGCACGTGCGCATCTACCTAATTTTCCTTAAATTAAGTAACGAATTACATTTCCCAATTTTGGGTCGGTACGTTGCGCCGACGCGCTACTTTATCGATGGCTGTCGATGATCGATGCTACGTAGCGCTAATCGGTAGCCAAGCAACGTATTCTTCTTCGCCATGGTGTGATGGTGATGATTATCCCACGGCGGAGGCACGTAGAGCACGAGAGCGATGACAGTTCGGGAGCTGAAGGTCTTTCTTAGCTGATGATTCTTCGCTTGATGATCGTAGCGGTCTTTCCTCTTCGTTCGATCGGTTTCCCTCGATGGTGGTGGGATAGCCCATTACATACAAAAATTCGGGAGCAATTAATAAATATTCTTTATATACGAATTCGCCCTGAGAGTGTGCTCTGACGGAAGCATTTCTAGTCTCTTCTTGTGACACAACGTCACACTTTATAATTTCTGCGATAAAACGGGTAGGATCGGCCGATGGGCGTTAGACCTGCTCGATTACGATTGCGACGTCATTTATCGAAAGGGTGCGCTGCACCACGTACCCGACGCGCTGTCGCGTATGTTTGAGGAGGACGAAGAGTCGGAAATCGTGGAGGTGGCCGCGGCGGTGCCCGATGGAGGGACCGACGCGGAAGCGCAGGGCGCGGAGGGCGAAGGTAAGGGCGCGGAAGGGGAGGAGGACGGGGGAGACTGTACGTGGTACGACCGTCGCCTCGAAGCGGTCGAAAAATATCCAAACCGCTTCCCGGAATGGAAGATAGAAGACGGGAGGTTATATTTCCGGCGACCGAACGCCCTTAAAAGTAAAGCCGTTGCGGATCTTAACGAGTGGAAGTCCGTAGTTCGACCCGAGAAACGCGAGGAGGTCCTCCGCGAAGCGCACGACGAACCGGCAGCGGGGCATCTCGGCATCGAAAAGACGTATCAGCGCGACGCGGTGAATTATTATTGGCCGGGAATGCACCGGGAAATTCAAGACTACGTAAGAAAGTGCATTACCTGTCAGCAATGCAAGGTCGGGCAGGTCGCGCCGGCGGGTTTAATGGGGAAGCGAATCGTCGATCAGCCGTGGACGGTAGTCGCTGCCGATATTATGGGTCCGTTTCCGCGGAGCGCGGCGGGCTACACTTACGTACTCGTCTTCCTGGACATTTTTACTCGCTGGATAGAATGCGTACCACTACGAAAAGCCACCGGAAAAAGTATTGCAGATGCATTTTTAAAACTTGTAGTGTATCGGTGGGGAACACCGGAAATTCTCTTAACGGACAACGGGACCGAGTTTGTTAATAAATCGGTCGATTCGGTGTTGAGCGAATGTAGGATCGTACACTCGACGGTACCGCCGTCCATTCTTAAGACCATGATGACGGCGTATATAGGGAAAGATCATCGTGAGTGGGACGTTCACCTGGTAGAATTTGCGTTCGCGTACAATACGGCCGTCCATTCGTCAATCGGGGTTAGCCCGGCATTTTTGAATTATGGGAGGGAAGCTAGGCCTCCGAAAATGCTCCGGGTGGAGGAAGAGGGCGACATAGAGGTCGCAGCTCCCGATACAGACGGGTGGAAAGACAGAGTGAGCTGTTTGCATGAATTACAAGAGCTGGTAGGGGAGAGCCTCGAGAAGGCCTTCCAAACGCAAGCCGGCCGATATAACCTGCGGAGGCGTGACGCAAAGTATAACATGGGCGACCGCGTATGGAAAAAGAACCGGGTCTTATCCTCAGCGGCGCAGAACGTGGCAGCAAAGCTCGCACCGAAGTACACGGGTCCATACACCGTTACGAAGATCATCTCCTCGGTGGTGGTGCCCTTGACCGACGTCCGAGGGAAGGACGCCGGCAAGCACCACGTTAAAGATTTAAAACCGGTGTGGGAATAGTGGTGGCGGTGACAAGTAGGGGTGTGTTTGTTAAATGTATGTTCGCGTGTTGTCCGAAAAATTTAGTGGTGACGGTGACCAGTAGAGGTGTGTCGTCTTCGTGTTCGTACTGGTGCCGTGAAAGGAAATTTTAGTGGTGGCGGTGATACAAGTAGAATCGTATTGGTAAGAGTTGTGTTTGTCTTTTTTTTTGTAGAATTGCAGGCGTGAACAGGAAAAAAAAAACAAAACAAAAGAGACAATGGTGTCTATAAAAGAATTAGAAAAGGAAAGAGAAGAGGAGCTGGTGAGGCATCAGAAGGCGAACCGGCTACGGCGGGCAATGGAGAAGGGGGAGAACGGAGCCACAACCGTCAGGCGATTCCTCTAGGATGGAGGGCGGAGGAAAACGAAGGAAAGGCGGACGAGCTCAGTCCGGAAGAAATCATATATTGGCGGGAGCTGTTGCGTAGGACCCGCCTCTTCTTGACCCGTTATGACCTGCGGGTCGCCGCAATAGAAAAACCGGACTGGGTCCGAGACCACCGCCCGGCCGCAGAAAGGGGAAGGGCAGTACAAGGGAGCGAATGTTGGAATTGCTATGAGTGGGGCCACTCCATCCTACAGTGTCCCCGGCCCATAAGGCAGAGCAATTGCCCGGAGTGCGGGCGGCCGGGGTATACCCGCCTGACGTGCCCTACGTGCACGGGAACGGGGGCCCACTACCCGGCCGGGGGCCAACGCGGCCCATGGCTCCGGCGAATTCGGGGGCAGGGGCGTAGGGTATAGGGTAAAACTTTGTATGTATAAGAAACGGCCGTATAACCCTTCCTAAGGCCGCAATAAAAGTAATAGAAAGGTAGTATGTGTATCTTCTTTAGAAATTTTAGAGTTCCCCTCCTCTCCTTCGTGTGGTGACCGGACGTAGACCGGGTAGAAGCCAGGAGCATGGCAGTGCCTGATAAGTTCCTTCTCTATCTCTTACTAAGCTTTTTTTTTGTTTTGTTGTTATTCATTGTTCGCTATATTGCATACATTGCCAGTTAGAAGTAATTATCGTTCTCCTATACAGAGATAATAATTTTCTTGAATTAAGACTATTGTATAGATCAGAACCAGCCACGACGTTAAGTCCGTCCACGCGGTACCGCGAGCCGGAAAGTCGAAGGATCGCGGGGAGGGTAATGCCGGTCGAGACGGGATGAAAATTTTCCGTATGCAAGGCACTCGAATGAAGCGTGGCCGGGGGGCCACCCGAGTGATTAGAGAGTGGAGATCCGCCGTTCCGGGTGGAACGGGAGACCGCGTAGACGCGGGCTAGGGGGAGGAGGAGTTGTGACGTGGTATTTTGAATACCCGTCACAAACGAGAATCCGCTCCCCTTCGCCGCGAATTAGAAAAGAATCGTCGCGGACAGAGTCACCGGGTGGACCACGGGGAAAACATGTAACGCGAGTCGGAGGGCCTCGAGGCTGGTTCTGAGTTAGAATAATGAATAAATAGTAAAGTTAGACCCTCTTTCATGACCGCCACGCCGGAGAGGGGAAGGACGAGGCCGGAGAGAGCGAGCGAGCCGTCGAAGGATTAAGATAAAGAGAGCGAGAGAGAGGACACGCACGGCGAGAACGAGCGAGGCAGAAAGACGATCGGCGAAAGAAACGGCCGAAATTCCAAGGCAACGAGGACCACCCGACAGCGAATCATCGGAGCATCCCTTCGCTTAATGACGGATCGAGATGACCGCCGGAATGGTCATCGGTGGCGGTCATCCGGTCGAAATTCGCAAGAGGAATTATTATCGAAGTCACGAAAAGCGGCCATGCGTGCGCGCGTCGCCTAGCGAGGCGGTAGAGCGAGAGAGATAGCGAGTAGGCGCTCGGCTATCTTCGGGTGGGCTCGGGGAATTTCGGTAGGCCGGCTCGTAAGGAACCGCGTGCGTGATCCTAGAAAAATTACTCTGTGCGCGACGTTTAGCGAGATTAGAGGTGAGATAATTAGAGCAACCGAGAGTAATCCTTTGTTCACGCAAGAAGTTCCTTCCGGGTGGCGGATCAGTAAAGTGAGGTTAATTCCGGGGTTATTCGAAGCCGAGAATAGTATATAACCGAGTTATCGGGGATTTATCGATATTATTGTTTAAATTAATTAGTTGAATCAAGTAGAAGCATCCTTCGATTTTTCTCGTTCGATTCCTTTGTTCGCGAGTAGCGGAACCAGCCTCGACCGCCGTCCGGGTGCGCGGTTAATCGATATATAATATATCGAAATTGTTGTTAAATTATTGGGTAACTGATTTGTTGTTAAATTGTAAGATTAGCGTGCTATTAAATTATAAATTCCTCGGTAGAATCATCGAGAAGCGAGGCGGCCACGTGTCGGCATCGAGTACGTAGCCGGCGGTTAGTTCGTCCGGGCGTTTGAATAAACAACACGGACAAAGAGATTCCGGTTTTGTCTTGTTTCCTGTAGCAAACGGAAAATTCCGAGGTTCATTTATTCAAATTAAATAAACGTATTTTATTGTTTTTAGTAAATCGCGCTCCGGAGGAACTTTTATTAATTTCTTTCCCCCCCTCAACCCACTACTCCCTACGGCTGCGTGAGCGGTATTTCGTGAGCCCTTATTGCGGAGAGGATTCTCGCAGATTTATAAATAAATTAATTTGTTTTAAAACGGTTATTTCGCGGGGAGTGCATCCGGCACCTTCCCGGAATAAATTTAGAAATAACGTTGCAATGTAAAATAGAGATAACTAATAATGTCAATTTTTTCAAAATTTTTCAGGGAAGCAATACAACATGACGAACGAAAAAACATGTTTTTTTTTTAGCAGAAACGAGTTTTAATGTAATCGGTATTTTTAAAAAAATTATCCCGACGGCCAGATAGCGATAGTCAAACGGCCGCAATCAGCTATCCTGTACTCTCATAAGAAAAGGGATAGGCGAGCGCAGCGCGCCGACTTCCTGTATGAATCATTACAGTCGTGTCTAATACGAAACAGCAAGGCCGTTCGGGGGCCCCAGCCCCCCTATAGCTGGTTTCGATTTGCGGTCGCATTCCTTCCGTGGTCAGAATGTGTCCCAGAAAGTCGACTTCTTTTCGGAAGAACTTTGATTTTCTTAAGTTTAATGTCACGTTCATCTCTCGTAACCTTTCGAATAATTTCCGTTCCGTTTTCCATGTATTCTTGCGTATTCTCCGACACGCACAGAAGGTCGTCTACGAAATTGAGTACCCTGTCTCCCAGTCCTTTTAGTACGTGTGCCAGTCCCCTTATCAGGCTTGTGCTGCTTGTTTTTAATCCGAATGGTGTCACTCGGAACTCGTAGCATTGTCCGTTGTGTAAGAATGCCGTGTACTTTCGCAATTCCGGCGTTAGAGGGACTTGCCAGAAGCTGCTTACCATGTCGAGACAGGACATGACATGACTTTCGCCCTTCCACATTGTTGGAAAAGCGTTTCCAAAGGTACTGGGCATTCGTGGTCCGGTAGCAATATTCTATTGAGTTGTCGCGCATCCAAGCCCAATCTTATGCTTCCTTCTTTCTTAATCACTGTCACCAGCGGATTGATGTATGGGCTATTTGACCTCTGTATCACTCCTTGCTCCATCATTTTCTCGATTTCCTTACTTACTCGCTCCCGATATGCCATCGGAATCGGGTACGATCGGTGTATGTAAGCCGTCTCATCGCTTACTTCTAACTTATGCTCGTACACCCACATCCTCCCAGGCTGGTCGCTGAACACTTCTCTATACTGCCATAATAGATCCCGGAATGCCTTTTTCTCCTCCTTGGTGAGCCCTTCACACTCCTCTACCTTCTTTCCTATTTCCTCCTCTTTCGCCTTTTCCTCCGCATCCTCATCTTCCTCCTCCGTCCCCCCGGACTCTTCGACCACCTCTATCCTTTTCTCACCTCTTGACACTTCGACGCTTTCCACCCTAACCTCCTCTTCTCTTTCTCCGTCCTTGAACCTCACCACACCTTTTCCCATTTCTATTTGGCATTTGAGCAGCATTAAACTATCCATTCCCAGGATGCATGGTCGTACCAAGTTAGGTACTACTAGAAATGCTATTTCCGTCTCCATCCTTCCAAATTTCGTCTTCGCCAGGAGTTATTTTCTTATTACGGCCGATTTTCTGCCCGCCGCTCCCACTACTCGCATCGTTCTTGTTGGCAGCGTAGGGCACTTCCCCCATTTTCCTTTATTTTCTTCATACGTCGCCTCCGAGATACATGTGACTTCACTTCCCGTGTCGATGAGGGCTTGGATTTCCCTGCCTTCGATATTGATTGTTATGATCGGGCATTGCCCCTTGGTGTTTATTTTCCGACACGTCTACGGTTCTGTCTTTTCCTCCCGCATGACTACACTTACCCTTACCTCCTCATTTCTTTTCCACACACTGTTTTCCTTCGTCGTCGCGTTTTTCTTTGCGCCGTTTTTGCTCTGTATCACACTCTCGCATGTGTCTGCGGGATTTACACGCGGTGCGACACGCTGGCGTTTCCCCATGCCGTTGTGGGTGTTGTATTCGCCTCGTTTGCGTTCCTTTCCGGGGCTTCTTCCCTTGCCACGGCGTTTATTTGGGGTCGCCTTGTCCACGTACCTTCTCTTCTCGTGTGCGAATTGTTCCGCACGTGAAGTGTGCTGCGAGTGCCTCCACAATTTCGTCTTCTCCCAATCTTGGGGAGAGGTCGTAGGCGCTCGCACATAGCCTCGACGCGTACTCCACTCTCGTGGTGTTCGCCCTCTCCTCATAGTAGCCGTTGTTTAGGTTCCTTCTTATCCGAACCTGCTGCCCTTTGTTCCAGAACCGCTCTGTGAATTTCCGCGCACACTCTTCGAACGTATTTACTCGGTTTTCTATCACATTCCACCAGTCTCTCGCGGTTCGGGTGACGCTCTGCTTTACCACGAACTTGAAATCGCTATCGCGAATTCGCGTGGCTTGGCAGTAATGCTCGAGTTCTCGTAGGAACTTGAGCGGCCGTTCTCTCCCCGATCCGTCGAACGTCAGTGGTGCTCTCCGCATTGCCAGCTCCCTTATGTGGGTTTGTTGGCTGGGGAGTGTGGGTGTCGATGTCGGTGCTTGGTGCAGTGCGTCTCGCAGTTGTCTTATTTCCTCCACACTTCTTCGGACTCTTTCCATTTCCCTACGGAAGTCCTCCACCGTTTTTCGCGTTTCGCGGAAACTCCGGGCGAGTTCGTCTACAATGTTCTCATTTTCGTGCATTCTCTGACTAAGTTCTTCCATGGCTCGCTTTATCGGGCCGATGACGATGTGTGTCATCTCGGTGTGTTTCCCTCCAAGGTTTGCGAGATGTTTCTCGCCATTGCATCCGACCACTCGTCGAATCTTTGCTCGATTTTCTTCTCGAGCTCCTTTACCTTCCTGTCGATTTTCAGGTTGATTCTTTCACACTGGTATCCCAGGTTTTGGACGGCGTCTAAGACCTCGGCTATAGAAACGGCTGGTGAACCGGAATTCCTGGCGTCCTCTTCCGCCGTAGTCTCTTCTATAATTATTTCTTCGGGTCGCGGGGGTGGTCGTCTCACCATCTCTTCTGCACCCGCTTGCGCGAGCTCCTTCGCGAGTGTTACGCTTCGTCTCGTACTCAGTGCAGGTGGTATGGAGAAAGTGAGTTTGTAACGTTACAGTATGTGGCATTTTTTACCGAATGCTATTTCGACTGCCTTTACAATATTAGCAGTAGCATCAGTTACGACTGCCAGAATTTTACTATTGTCTATGTTCCACTTCTGAGACGATTTTATTAATATATTTGCTATATAGTCTGCTGTGTGTGACTCAGTCAAGTCATAAACACCTAAAGTTACTGATTCCATTTCATCTTCTTTAGAAAATAGAACAATCAAACCAAGGAAACCTTGTTTGCATCGTGTCAGTCCAAATATCCGTGGACAAGGTTATACTATTGCTTTGCTGGAGAGTCTCTTTAAAGTGTTCTTTAATAACTTCATATTTATTTCCTAACATCCTTTTAAATGTGAATCTTGATGGTACCTTATATAGCGGGACTGTTAATTTCATTAAATTTAAAAAAACCTTCATTTTCAACTATTTGAAATGGTTGTGAATCCTTGTAGATCATATATAAAATTGCATTTGATATTTGAACACCTTTTGAGCCTTTAACAGTGTATGCAGCAATATTTTGAAAGGTTGAACTAACAGTCTGTTGAAATTGTTTTATTGTTGAACTTGTATCACTTTTTTCTGATTCACAATCACACCATAAATCGGATACTATTGATGCAGAACTCGTTGAAGGCACTGATGTAGAAGCTGTTGAAGGTACTGCGACAGGGGTTTCTTTGTCTGTTACTGAAGATTTTGAACTGGCATGTGATTGTCCCTTTCTTGTTAATAAATTTGCATGCTTTTTCTGCATATGGCATTGTAAATTTGTTGTATTTTTAATATTTTGCCACAACAACGGCATTTAGCATTTGCATTGTCGATTTTCTCGAAATATTTTATTTTATTTATTTATTTATTTTATTTTATTTATTTATTTATTTACGGGAATAAACCCCTTGTATACAAAAATATAAATAGTATGAGGAACAGATAAAAGAATAATAATAAGAAGGATACATGAAGAAAATAAAGAAATAATTACAGAGTGTACATTAAAGAAGATTTCAAGGAGGATACAGATTGGGCAAAAATATCAATATCAGCATTATACTGATTAATGCTATTAAACATTCTATTAATACTGCTATGATAGCCATAGAGAGTACGATGTTGTTCGGTCTGCAATAAGGGACTACTCCTTAAGGATTTAGAGGGTACATTTAATTAAATTAATTCTAAGATATTAGGAGAGACAATAATGCCTCTGCCGACCTTAGAAATAAAAATAATGTCACTCATGACTCTCCTTTTATACAGAGGAGTGAGGTTCAGCTCATTTTGTATATCGTCGTAATTATGCGAGTCAAAAGGCATTGGATGTCCCATATGATTGGCAACCAATCGCAAAAATTTGTGTTGTACGCTCTCGATGTCGTTGATATGAGAAGTACAGTAGGGTGACCATATTATACTACCATATTCTAATATCGGTCTGATAATCTGACAATAAAGTAGTCTAAGTGTGTTTGGATTTTTAAATAATATGGAAGTTCTATAGATAAGCCCTAAAGATTTTAAACTCTTCGCAATAATATTGACATAATGATGGTTAAAAGAAAGATCCGATGAAAAAGTGATACCGAGATCTTTAACGCTATAGAGAACAGAAAGCGACGCACCATTTAAGGTGTAACAATAATCGGAGTAGTTTTTCTTACGTGTAAAATGAACAACATGACACTTTGCTATATTGAGAGACAGCCCATTAGAGAAACACCAATCCTGAAAACGCTCAAGATCATCCTGTAGTAACATGTAACTTTCATAATCATTTACACACTTAAATATTTTTAGATCATCTGCGAAAAGCAGAAAAGAAGCATATTGAAATACATCGATTATATCATTTATAAAGAGGATGAATAGTAGAGGACCTAAGTGAGAACCTTGAGGAACTCCAGAAGTAACTTTTATTTCCCTAGAGTAGGTATTACGATAATTCACAATTTGAACTCTTTCAGATAAAAACGAGGATAACCAAGCTAGAAGGCAGCCATGGATACCTAAGGCTGCTAATTTAGATATTAGTAGTTTGTGATTAATTGAGTCGAATGCCTTACTAAAATCAGTGTAGATCGTATCGACCTGTATACCCTTTTCCATACAACTTATCAGATAGTGATGGTATTCGATTAGGTTTGTAAGAGTGGAACGACCAGCAACAAATCCATGTTGCTGATCAATGATGACATTCTTAAAAATAAAGGATAGCTTCCTGCTCACTAATTCCTCAAAAAGTTTTGGTATAATACTCTGCATTGTAACGTTAAGCCTTTGACCACCTCGGCTTACTATTACCTCCGCGTCGAGTTCTTTTCCTTTTCAGGACTGGCAGTGGGAATTTGAGAGGAAAACGTGAAATAACGAGTGTTTGAAATCTCTTTAATTTGCTTTATTCGATCCTCGAAGTATTTCGTCGAAGTGTGCGAGTTCAACGCACTCGCACAGCTGATCGCTCGCACTTTTTCTCTCTCACGCATTCACACTCTTACCCGCGCTTACCCATGCACACGCTCACACATACACTTAGCCTACTGCTTATCCTAGGTAGAGGTCGGGTATCGGAAAGAAATGTAAACATATATCCCGGGAAGACGCTGTAACGTTTTGTGTCTTTCTCTTACCGATATGTTGTATTCTTTGCCTGGCTACTCTCTCTCTCTTACTCACACGTTGGTCTAGGCTGCCGTGCGCCGCGCTGACTCACTCGTGTGGTAGAAAAACTCCGGAAAACACCTCTTCTCCGAACTCGAAAGAACGATTGCTTTACTCGTACTTCTGCCTGCCTCCGAACTAATCACTCCCGACTTGAATTTATAACTTTGAAAAAACGTGGGAAAATTCTCGATCTCGGTCCTTTTGCTATCTGTCTTTTATATGCTTTCTCCCCCTCTTCGTGCTCTAATTTCGGTCCCTTTAATTGGGTCCCCGCTCTTCTTCTATCTGCGCGCGTTGCTGACCGCGCTTGGCCTCGGTGTTGGCCTTGAACTTGCCCATCGTTCGAATTCGTTTTTATGCAAATTCCTATCTTCCGCGACTCTCCCCTTGCCTCATCTCGCCTCCCGTTTCTTAGGCTATTGCGACCTACTTTCGCTCGTGTGCGTCCTTTTGTCCTTTTCCTATCTATTTTTAGATTTCGGCTGTTTTTTCTTTCTTTTCGCGGATTTTTATGTAATTTTCGCTTCTCTTAAGTTCTCGAGGTTTCTATTTCTACTTTACTTTCATTCTACTTTTATTAATTTAACCGTGGTTTTGTTTGTAACGTTACAACGTCCCCCAAAAATAACCTAAATTGTACTTACAGTATAAATTTTTGGTTTATTTTCTAATTATAGCTTTTATTTAGATTATGTCTATCTCCTCCGCGTCCTCCCTGCACCTGTCCAAGTAGTAGCGGAAGATGCTTCCGAGATTGTACCGCGTCTCGCCTCTCCGGTATCCAACCTCTGCCGGGATCGGGATCTGGTGGTCCGTCTCTCCTTCCCTCGGTCGCATGTTTAAAATGAGTGTTTTCCCCGTGACCTCCATTTCGAGGAACTTCATTTCATGCCTCTGCCACGTGGCCCCGTTGCTCGGTCTTACCGTCCGTAAGGATACGAGGATCGCCATGGCACGCACCGTCGTCCATTCTTGCGGTATAAAGAATATGTCTTTATGCTGCCGCCGTACCACCTGGCATGCATCGACCAAGAAGATGCAGCAGTTCGTCGCATTCTGGCACCTGATTTGCCCTCGCTCGTACCGCTGGTGGTAGCGGATGATGCATGGCGTCCCCACCTTTCTAACGGCGTCCTGCTTCGGTGTCCAACTTCCGGGTCTGTGCATGTGTTCATTTAGCCACCCTTGCATTCTCCGGTATATCGCCTCGTCTTCCACCCGTCGTATTACGATTTCTCTTGGTGTTATGATCCTAACCGCTCTGGCGTTTTGTATATCTTGAAGCTGTCTTTGGTCATGTATGAGCGGGATGCTATGTGGTCGGATCCCGATGTTAAAGGGTACCCAGAGCCCTTTCGCGGTCCCGTATCTCTCCCTTTGTTCGAGGAACTTTACTGTGTTCATAATGCTGCTTCTTTTCGCTTCCTTAGATAATAGCGTACTGGCTCTTTTTCGGCATCGATTCCCCCTTCTTTATGTCTCATTCTGACTTTGTGATCCCCATTAGAAGTCATACCTCCTTGTGTTTTGTTGTCTTTTAGTTGTTTCTCGATCGCCTTCTCCTTGTCTTTTTCGTTCGGTAGGCTGTCTGTCTCTTTTCCACTCATCTCGCGCTCGTCTTCCAATTTCTTTAGCTGTTCCTTCCTATGATAGACCTTCATATTATTTGTGTGGAATCGTCCCCGCTCCTTCCCTGTCCTCGGATCTCTTATGATGAACGTTGCTGCCCCGATTTGACTTTCTAACACGTACGGTCCTTCGTATAACGCTAGAAATTTCGCGATCTTTTTGTTTATCGGGTCGGAGACGTTACACGCCTTTACAAGGACCCAGTCTCCCACCTTGAAATTGGCGAGTTTATGTGTTTGGTTAAATTTGTCCGCTCTTTTCTTTCTTTCTTTCGAATCCGTTCTTTGGCCATCATTAATTTTTCTTCCCATGCCGTGCTTTTATTTTTCTCATGCGCTGGAATCCATGTTGTCCACGCTCTTTGTGGCTTTTCTCCCTTATGTAACTCGATCGGAGTCAGTTCGGTAGTCTCATGATGCACTTCATTTATGCAGTTCTGTACTACCGGTATCCAGTCTATCCATTGCGCATGCTTATCACCTAAGAACGTACGAAAGAATCGTCCTAACTCGCGGTTTACTCGCTCCACGATGTTACCTTGTCGATGTCTTATCGACGAGAACACCGGTCCTCCTTTTTTAATTTTTCCAGCCATTTCTTGGATGTAAACTGTGTTCCGTGATCGAACTGAATCCGTTTCGGCAGTCCATGGTTCGGAACATAGTGTCCAAAAATGCTTCTAATCGTCGCTGCTGCGTCCGCTTTCCTCAGTGGATATAGCGCAACATATTTACTAAATGCGTCGATCGTTACAAGTATGTGCTTGTAACCTCCCTTGGTGGTCGGTAGTGGACCGTAGAAATCTATCGAGAGCAGCTCGTGTGGTCCTTCCATCACGATATTCTGCATTGCTGCATAGCTCTCCTGGTTTGCTACCTTGCTCCTCTGGCAGGTGTCGCATGTCTTAATTATTTTCGAGATTTTCTTTTGTATCTTTGGTATGTAGAGGTCCTCAGAGATGATTTTGTAACATTTATATGTCCCGACGTGCCCATACACCTTGTGACAGTCTTCTATGAGGGTTTCCTCTAATCCCCCCCGTGGGCTGCCACCTTGTCGTGGTGGGGGGGCTTGCGTGGTGCAATGATCACACGGGCTATGCCGGCGGGGACTTCGGTCCCTGGCAGGTTCTACCTTGCCGGACAGGCCGTGTGTGAGCACCCTGACGAAGAGCAGTCCAGGGGAAGGAAAACCTCTAGAAAAAACCTGGGCAGGACGGGCTCGTCAGTTTTTGAACAGCCGTCCTAGGTGAAGGAAACACCGAAATCAAACCAACCCTTTTTTTATAATGGAGGATGCTAAAAAGAAGGTGGTTACCGCACCAGGGGCTTCGGAACCCCAGGTGCCGGCGGAGGAGGATTATCGTCCCAGGTCCCCCCCGTCGTCATCGAGCGATGGGCTACCCGGGCCGTGCGACGCACGCGGCCCGGGGGAAAATGTTAGTGCGGGTGCAGTGGCGGTAGCGCGCGGGGTGGTGTCGGAGACACCCCGCGTTGCGGTTGTTAGCGTTGAGCGCATCCACCTGGATGCGCTCAGCGCTAAACTGAGGAAAGTAATTGTCAGGGAGGGGGCTGTATCACCCTCCCCCTCCCTGGCCAGTATGGACACGTCCCTCCGAGAGAGCGATGTGAGCGATGGCTCGAGTGTCTCTCGCCTCTCGGAGGGGCGTGCAAAAAGGAAGAGAGGGCGGCCCCCCACTACGGGGGAATACGTCGGGCTCGCAGAGGCGAAGGCCCGCGTACTCGCCCTGGAGGAAAGGGAGCTGGAGTTGCAGGCTGAGCAAGAGCTTGCTCAGCTTGCAAAGAAGAAAAGCACTCCGGCTCCCGCCGCCGCACCCTCGGGCCGAGAAGCGACGAACACCATCTTGTCGCAGAGGACCCCTGAGGAGCTCCAGCAGAACATTGCTGGGGCCCTCGAGTTGGTGGAGCACGTTTCCACCAGCTCGAGGAACCTCAAGGGGACCTCGGTGAAGGCCCTGAGGGAAGCGGCGGCCCTAGTGCGAGGGGCCGCGAAGGAGCTCGTCTCCCGCTCGGAGCCACATGGTTACGATCAGTGGCTCCGGCGGGAGAACGAGCAGCTGCGGGAGCGGCTCAGCTCTCTGCGGGGAGAGATCCCGGCACTTAGGTCCGAGGTCTCGACCCTCAGGGGGTTGAAAAGTCTGCCTGCTGCTCCCGCAGTAGCGACGGTGGGTGCTGGGGCTGCGGCCCCCGCCAGGATAATGGTGCCACCGTGTCCCCCGGAGGATAACCTCCTGAAGAGGATCGGGGACGTTGTGGACGCCAAGCTGTCCGCGTTTCGTAGGGAGCTCTTTCCCGGAACGCGGGCAGCCCTGACGGGGACCGCAGCCCCACCAGCAGGGTCGAAGCGAGCGGCCAAGAGGGGGGTGTCGGAGACCCCTTCCAAGGCCGCCGGGAAGGGCTTTCCGCCGCCCCCACCACCCCCCACCGAAGTGTGGAGCAGGGTGATAGGGCGGGGGGAGAAGTCTGCCGCTAAAAAAGCGGCAAAAGCGCAGGCAACTCCTTCCGCACCTCCCACTTCGGTGGGAGGTGGAAAGAAAAAGAAGAAGAAGGGAGCTCAGCCTCCCATTCAGCAGAAAGGCGCCCTGTCCCAGACCAACCGGGACAGGGCAAAGCGCCTGCGGCCCCCCAGGACGGCAGCGATAGCTGTCACGCTTCCTGAGGGGGGCCCGCTGACGTACGCCTCCGTGATGTCTGAGGCCAGATCCAGCATTAAGTTGGCTGACCTCGGCATCACGGAGGTTAGGTGCAAGCGTGCCGTGACCGGGGGGCTCATTCTTGAGATCCCCGGCGCGGCATCGCAAGAGAAAGCCGATCTGCTGGCCGGGAGGATGAGCTCCCTCTTCAGCGAGAGGGGTGTCCGAGTCGCCAGGCCAACTAAGCGTGCTGAGTTGCGTGTGCGCGGCCTGGACGACTCGGTCACCCCCGAAGACGTGGCGCATGCTGTGGCTGCAGCCGCGGGGTGCCGGGCGGAGGAGGTGCGGACGGGTCTCGTCCGTACCTCCCCGTCCAGCCTTGGCACGGTGTGGGTGCAGTGTCCCGCGACTGCTGCCAAGAAATTGGCCCAAGCCGGGAGGTTGCTAGTGGGTTGGGTGTCGGGCAGAGTTGAACTGCTCGACACCCGCCCACTGCAGTGCTACCGCTGCCTCGAGTTTGGGCACGTGAGGCAGCGGTGCACCAGCGCGGTGGACCGGAGTGACCGGTGTTTCCGGTGCGGCAAGTCTGGCCACCGCGCTAACGGCTGCACTGCCGCCCCCAATTGTCCACTTTGCATGGACCTGGGACGGCAGCGCCCACCGGCTTGGTGCTAAAGCCTGCGCCACGAAGCGCGGCAAGAAATCCCGCAACAGCGGCGGCGTGGCCATGCCCGCCCCCGCCGCTGTGGCGGGACCGTCGGGTGTAACGGCGGTAACTGCGCCAACGGTGCCAGACCCACCCCCAGCAGTTCGCCAGGAGGAGGCAATGACCATTGCGTAGACCGCAATGGCTACCCTCCTCCTGGCAAACCTTAACCACGCCCGCCATGCTCAAGACTTGTTTGTTCAGAGCATGGCGGAGCGTGAGGTGGGTTTGGCCATCGCCACCGAGCCGTACAGCCTTCCGCAAAACCCAAATTGGGTGGCGGACGCTTGCGGCTCGGTGGCGATTATTTGGAACGGAGCAGTTAGCTCCCCTCCGCTCACCTTGTTGGAGAGCGGGAGGGGATTTGTAGCAGCACTCTGGGGGGAAACCGTCGTGGTAGGGACGTACATCTCTCCCTCCCACGACCTAGCCACAGTAGAGGAGATTTTGGCCGGCATTGAGGGGGCAATTTTGCCCTTTCAACGTCGGCCCGTGCTGGTGCTGGGGGACTTCAACGCCAAGAACGTTTCTTGGGGTTGCCCCCGCACCAGCGCGCGTGGCGAGGTCGTGAGCGACTGGGCGGCGGCTTTGGACCTTCGGTGTATCAACCGGGGGTCCACCCACACCTGCATCCGTCAAGGCGGGGGATCGATTGTGGATCTCACATTCGCGTCCCCCGCTGTGATGGGGCGGGTGTCGGGATGGCGTGTCCTCGAGGAGGTCGAGACGCTGTCTGACCATCGTTATATCACGATGGTCGTCTCGGCCTCCTCGGCTTTAAGAGGCGCGCCACGCCGTCGTCCCAACAGGTGGTCGCTACGACGGATGAACGAGGACGTCCTGATAGCGGCAGCTCTCGCTGAGACTTGGCCGGGGTCCGGCGAGTTGGGGGTCAGTCCGGAGGAGATAGGCGCGGCCGTCCGGCGCATGGGTGCCTGTGAAAAGGCCCCAGGCCCGGGTGGAATACCAGGCCGCGTCTGGGCCTTGACCTTGGACGTCCTCTGGCCCGGTCTCAAGCAGCTGTTTGATAGCTGCTTGAAGATCGGGTCATTCCCCCCAGAGTGGAAGGAGGCGAGGTTGGTGCTTCTCCAAAAGCACGGGCGGCCCGCGGATTCTCTCTCCGCGTACCGACCCCTGTGCCTGTTGGATGAGACGGGCAAGCTTTTTGAGCGACTGCTCGTGGCCCGCCTCGCCAGGCATCTGTCCCAGGTAGGTCCCGACCTGTCGGACCGCCAATATGGCTTCCGGGAGGGTCTCTCCACGATTGATGCCATCAGTCGTGTGAGGGCCCTCTCGGACGAGGTGGTCCCAAGGGGGGGAGTTGCATTGGCTGTTGGCCTAGATATAGTTAATGCATTCAACTCCCCCCCCCCTGGGCGGCGGTCCGGAGGGCGCTCGAATTCCATCGAGTGCCCTCATACTTAAGATCTACGGTCGGGGCCTACCTTCGGGACAGGTGCATTTTATACAGGGGTCGGTGCGGTACCATCTTCCGGAGGGAGATCAACTGCGGGGCTCCACAGGGGTCGGCACTGAGGCCGCTCCTGTGGAACCTCGGGTATAATGCGGTTTTGCGGGCCGCTTTGCCCCGTGGCCTTCACGTCGTCTGCTATGCAGACGACACGTTAGTGTTGGCCACGGGGGCTTCCTGGAGAAGCACCCTTAACCTTGCACAGGTGGGGGTGGCACTGGTGGTCGGCCGAATAGAGGCTTTGGGTCTGCGGGTGGCTCCGGCAAAAACAGAGGCGATGTGGTTTGGTCCGCCTCGCCGGAGACCGCCTCAGGCCCACCTCTATGTAGGTGATCCACCTGTCGAGGTTCGCACCCAGATGAAAAATCTGGGAGCGGCCTTGGCATTATGCCGCTTGCTCCCCAACCTCGGGGGTCCTGATGGGCGAGTCCGCCGCCTCTACGTGGGGGTGGTCCTGTCGATGGCGTTGTACGCCTCGCCGGTGTGGGCGGGCGACATAATGGCCTCCCGGCGGCGCCGGATGGCGCTCTGCCGGCTGGCCCGTCGGGTGGCCATTAGGGTCGCCCGAGGGTACAGGACCATCTCCCTAGAGGTGGCGAGTCTCCTGGCAGGGGTTCCTCCGTTAGATCTTCTGGCGGAGGGATATGCGGAACTCTTCCGCTGGAAGCAATCCCTCCGTCAGAGGGGGTTACCCCTGTCAGGAGAAGTGCTGGAAGCCGTGAAGTGCCGAGTCCGGCAGTCCGTTGTGGCCAAATGGCAAGAGAGGCTTCTATTGCCTAATGCCGGCCGCCGGACTGTCGAGGCTATCCGACCATGCCTCGACACATGGTTGACGAGGAGGCATGGTGTGCTCACCTACCGCCTTACGCAGGTGCTCACCGGGCATGGCTGCTTTGGTGAGTACCTGCAGAGGATAGGGCGCGAGCCGACCACGCAGTGCCACCACTGTGGCGCTGCGCAGGACACGGCGCAACACACTCTTGAGGAGTGTAGTGCGTTCGAGGAGGAGCGCCGTGTCCTGCGCGGCGCAGTTGGAGGGGACCTCTCGCTGCCGGCCATGGTTCGCGCCATGGTCGGCAGCGAGGGGTCTTGGAGGGCGGCGGTCTCCTTCTGTGAGAGTGTCATCTCACAGAAGGAGGCCGCAGAAAAAGAGCGGGAGCGTGCCGGGCTACGGGCTAATGGCCCGGCACGGCTCCCTAGGGGAAATCGCCCTCGAGGCGTCGGCGGAGGGTCTGGGTGACCGTCACCCTCCGCCCTTCTTTAGGTATGCCGGGGGAGTTTAGTCTCCCCCCGAGATGAGGGGGTTCGACTCCCCCTGCCTGCTTTGGGGAGGAACCGGTGGTGTCCAAACGGGTTCCCGGGTCCTCCCTACTGCAGGTGGACGGTCACCGTGAGGGGTTTTAGTGGGTAAAAATCCCACACTCCCCCCGCTCACACCCAGCCCGTGGGTGTGCGCGGGGGGGCCTTCTGAAGGTTTCCCGTCACGTAAATTAAAAAAAAAAAAAAAAAAAAAAAAAGGGTTTCCTCTAATTCCTTCGGAACCATGAGCTTCCATACGTTCTTTCCGCACTGCTTACATAGTAGATTTTGAAAGAGGCTGTATCTTTCGTTTTGCTCGTTCGGGAGTTTTTCTACGGCAGTTCTTATATCTTTTAGATACTCGTCTTCTTTCTGTTTATTCGCCATGTCCTCTAGGTATTCGGTCAATGTCGTGGATGGTTTCTCGGCTAGGATGCTCGCTATTATTATTTCTCCATCTCTCGTATCCCCTTCTCCCCGCGGTATCCGACTCAGTGCGTCCGCTACTTTATTTTCTCTTCCTGGGCAGTGTTCGATGTCCATGTCATATTCCTGGATACCGATCACCCATCGCATCAGTCGCGCGCTCGTAAACCTGCACGTCTTGAGGAACGTTAACCCTTTATGGTCCGTTCGTATAATTACTTTTGTACCGAGGAGGTATGATCGGAACTTTTGTAACGCCCATACGATTGCTAGGAGTTCCTTTTCCGTGGTGAAATACCTTCTTTCTGCTCCCTTCAGCGTCCGACTGGCGAAAGCTACGACTCCCATTCGTCCTTCATCGTCTTTTTGCGCGAGTTCGGCTCCCAGCGCGAATTCGCTTGCATCGGTGTGCAAATAGAACGGTTTTTTCGGATCGGGGTGTCTCAAGACTACGGTTTCCAAAAAGAGTGTTTTCACTTTCTCAAACGCCTTTTTTCTTTCCTCCGTCCACTCCCATTTTCGACCTTTCTTGAGCATCTCTAAAAGTGGCGTGGCTTCCTGCGCGTGCTTGCTCGTGAACTTAGTATAGAAGTTTATGAGTCCCAGGAATCCACGGAGTTGCTTGATATTTTTCGGCAGTGGGTAGTTCCGTATCGCCTCCGTTTTCTCGACTTGTGGGCGTATTCCTTCTGTGGTCAGCACGTGTCCCAGAAAATCGACTTCTTTTCGGAAGAACTTCGACTTTTTTAGATTTAGTGTCACGTTCATTTCTCGTAATCTTTCGAATAAATTTCGGAGGTTTTCCATGTGTTCCTGTGTGTTTTCGGACACGCATAGAAGGTCGTCCACGAAATTGAGTACCCTATCTCCCAGACCTTTCAGGGCGTGTGCCAATCCCCTTATTAGGCTTGCGCTGCTTGTTTTCAACCCAAATGGTGTTACTCGAAACTCGTAGCATTGTCCGTTGTGTAAGAATGGTGTGTATTTCCTCGATTCCGGTGTCAGCGGGACTTGCCAGAAGCTGCTGACCATGTCGAGGCTGGACATGACCTTCGCCTTCCCACATTGTTGGAACAGTGTTTCCAGAGGTACTGGACACTCGTGGTCCGGTAGCAATATTTTATTGAGTTGTCGCGCATCTAGGCACAACCTTATACTGCCGTCCTTTTTTATCACTGTCACCAGCGGGTTAATGTATGGGCTGTTCGACCTTTGTATCACCCCTTGTTCCATCATTTTCTCTATCTCTTTATTTACTCTCTCCCGATATGCCATTGGAATCGGGTACGATCGGTGTATGTTCGCCGTCTCATCGCTTACTTCCAACTTATGTTCGTACACCCACATCCTCCCAGGTTTGTCGCTGAACACTTCTCGATACTGCCATAATAGATCTCGGAATGCCCTTCTCTCCTCTTTAGTGAGCCCTTCACACTCTTCCACCTTCCTCGCTATCTCCGCTTCTCTCGCCTTTTCCTCCACTTCCTCCTCTTCCTCCTCCGTCCCCCCGGACTCTTCGACGACCTCTATCCTTTTCTCACCTCTCGACACCTCGACGCTTTCCACCCGTACCTCCTCTTCTCTTTCTCCCTCCTTAAACCTCACTACACCTTTTCCCATCTCTATTTGGCATTTGAGCAGTATTAAACTATCCATCCCCAGGATGCATGGTCGTACCAAGTTCGGCACTACTAAGAATGCTATTTCCGTCTCCATCCTTCCCAATTTCGTCTTTGCCAGGAGTTGTTTCCTTATTACAGCAGATTTTCTGCCGGTCGCTCCCACTACTCGCATCGTTCTTGTCGGCAGCGTAGGGCACTTTCCCCACTTTCCTTTATTTTCTTCGTATTTTGCTTCCGAAATACATGGTACCTCGCTTCCCGTATCGATGAGGGCTTGTATTTCCCTTCCTTCGATCTTTATTGTTATGATCGAGCATTGCCCCTTAGTGTTTATTTCCCGATGCGTCTGCGGTTCGGTCTTCTCTTCCCGCATGACTACGCTTACCCTTGCCTCCTCATTTCTTTTCCGCACACTGTTTTTCTTTGTTGTTTCGCTTTTCTTTACTTCGTAATTTTTCTGTGCCGCATTCTCGCGTGTGTGTGCGGGGTTTACACGCGGTGCGACACGCTGGCGTTTCCCCATGCCGTAGTGGGTGTAGCCTCTGCCTCGCTCGTGCTTCTGGCCGGAGTTTCTTCTATTGCTACTGCATTTACATGGGGTTGCCTCGTCCATGTATTCTCGCCTTCTCTCCTCGCGCTCGTATTGTTTTGCGCGCCTCTGTTGGGATATGGCGTGGAGTGATTCATCGTCGCCGGTGGTGTCCTGGGCGGCGGGGTCGCTCCGTATTGCCGTGAAGCTGCTTGTGCCGGTGGTCCTCGGCGTGCATTCACCGGCCGTTTCAAGTCGTGGCGTTCGAGGATGCGGATCAAGTCTTCCACGGTAGTCGCTCCTTTTAGGATGATTTCATCCCTGACCTCTGTCGTGAAATGCGCCGCGAGTGCCTCCACGATCTCGTCTTCACCCAATCTTGGGGAGAGGTCGTAGGCGCTCGCACATAGCCTCGACGCGTACTCCACTCTCGTGGTGTTCGCCCTCTCCTCATAGTAGCCGTTGTTTAGGTTCCTTCGTATACGAACCTGCTGCTCTTTGCTCCAAAACCGCTCCGTGAATTTGCGCGCAAACTCTTCGAATGTGCTTACGCGATTTTCGATCACGTTCCACCAGTCCCTCGCGGTTCGGGTGAGGCTCTGCTCTACCACGAACTTGAAATCGCTATCGCGAATTCGCGTGGCCTGGCAGTAGTGCTCAAGTTCTCGTAGGAACTTGAGTGGTCGTTCCCTCCCCGATCCGTCGAACGTCGGTGGTGCTCTCCGCATTGCCAGCTCCCTTATGTGGGTCTGCTGGTTGGGGAGTGTGGGCGTTGGTCCGAGAGGCAGTGCGTCTCGCAGCTGTCTGATTTCCTCGACACTTCGTCGTACTCCTTCTACTTCTCTACGGAAATCCTCCACCGTGTTTCTCGTTTCGCGGAAACTCCGGGCGAGTTCGTCGACGATGTTCTCGTTCTCTTGCATTCGTTGGCTTAGTTCTTCCATGGCTCGCTTTATCGGGCCGATGACGATGCGTGTCGTCTCGGTGTGTCCCTCCAGAGTTTGCGAGATGTTTCTCGCCATTGCATCCGACCACTCGTCGAATCTATGCTCGATTTTCTTCTCGAGCTCCTTTACCTTCCTGTCAATTTTCAGGTTGATCCTCTCGCACTGGTATCCCAGGTTTTTAACGGCGTCGAGGACCTCGGCCATGGAAACTGCTGGCGAACCCGGATTCCCGGCGGCTCCTTCCTCCGCAGTCTCTTCGATAATTATTTCCTCGGGACGTGTGGGTGGTTGTCTCACCATCTCTTCTGCGCCCGCTTGTGCGAGCTCCTCCGCGAGTGTTACGCTTCTTCTCGTACTCACTGCGGGTGGTATGGAGAAAGTGAATTCCAGATGGTCACTTGTTTCCATGCTGCTCACTCCCGTATCGGCCACTGTGTTTTCTGTTCCTTTATCCGCCATGCTCTTATGTGCGGCTCTTTGCTTTTTCTTTATTTTTCTCCCTTTTCCTCAACTGCCAGCCCCACGTTGGGCGCCAATTGTAACGTTAAGCCTTTGACCACCTCGGCTTACTATTACCTCCTCGTCGAGTTCTTTTCCTTTTCAGGACTGGCAGTGGGAATTTGAGAGGAAAACGTGAAATAACGAGTGTTTGAAATCTCTTTAATTTGCTTTATTCGATCCTCGAAGTATTTCGTCGAAGTGTGCGAGTTCAACGCACTCGCACAGCTGATCGTTCGCACTTTTTTTCTCTCACGCATTCACACTCTTACCCGCGCTTACCCATGCACACGCTCACACATACACTTAGCCTACTGCTTATCCTAGGTAGAGGTCGGGTATCGGAAAGAAATGTAAACATATATCCCGGGAAGACGCTGTAACGTTTTGTGTCTTTCTCTTACCGATATGTTGTATTCTTTGCCTGGCTACTCTCTCTCTCTTACTCACACGTTGGTCTAGGCTGCCGTGCGCCGCGCTGACTCACTCGTGTGGTAGAAAAACTTCGGAAAACACCTCTTCTCCGAACTCGAAAAAACGATTGCTTTCCTCGTACTTCTGCCTGCCTCCGAACTAATCACTCCCGACTTGAATTTATAACTTTGAAAAAACGTGAGAAAATTCTCGATCTCGGTCCTTTTGCTACCTGTCTTTTATATGCTTTCTCCCCCTCTTCGTGCTCTAATTTCGGTCCCTTTAATTGGGTCCCCGCTCTTCTTCTATCTGCGCGCGTTGCTGACCGCGCTTGGCCTCGGTGTTGGCCTTGAACTTGCCCATCGTTCGAATTCGTTTTTATGCAAATTCCTATCTTCCGCGACTCTCCCCTTGCCTCATCTCGCCTCCCGTTTCTTAGGCTATTGCGACCTACTTTCGCTCGTGTGCGTCCTTTTGTCCTTTTCCTATCTATTTTTAGATTTCGGCTGTTTTTTCTTTCTTTTTGCGGATTTTTATGTAATTTTCGCTTCTCTTAAGTTCTCGAGGTTTCTATTTCTACTTTACTTTTATTCTACTTTTATTAATTTTACCGTGGTTTTGTTTGTAACGTTACAGTATACATATAGGTCTATAGTTTGTTAGCAGAGAGCTATCACCACTCTTAGGTATAGGTGTAACAAGGCATCTCTTCCACATGCTAGGAAACATGCCACTAGATAAAGATTTGTTAAAAAATAACCAAAGTATTCTGGACATAATAAAGTTGCATGATTTTAGATATATTGGTGGAATACCATCATATCCTGGACCACAATTGTCTCTCAGGTTTTTAATACATAGAAAAATCTCACTGATATTCAGCACAAGACTAGAAATGTTTATATTACTAGATATGTTTTCGTATTTACAAGTTAAATTTTGTGCAGAATAGACAGATTCAAAGATTTCAGCATATGAGTTTGCAATAGACAGGCTGTCTCTCAATAGTTCACCATTATATACAAGCGCAGAAGTAGAACATTTCGAGTCCTTTAAAGAGTTTGTAAAATTCCAAAAGGCCTTACTATCGTTCGCAATATTATTTTCAGTTTTATGAACATAATATTCCCAGCAACGTTTCGATTCTATCTTACAACTAGATCTACTGCTCGAAAAAGCAAGATAGTCCACAAATGAATTTGTTTCTTTATAGCGTTTGTGAAGCGCTTTTTTACGCTTAATTAAATTAATTAGTCCACGAGTGAACCATGGAGGATATTGCGAAGGATAGATGTAGCGAGTTGGAACAAAATGATCGATAGTATAGCTAATTTTCTCATACATAATTTGAATGCATTCTTCAATCGATAAGGTTTCCGCCATCTAATCCCAATTTATAGAAGAGAGATAATCATTTATTAGTAAATAGTTGCCATTTTTAAAATGCCATTTAAAAATATTGCCAATATGCATTTTTCGGTGGCATTTTGATAAATCTGTAAATAAAATAACATTCAATATTAGCATTCTATAGAAATTGCATTGGTTTTAAAAAAAGCAAACTTCATAACCAAAACCAGAATAAACGTTTTACATACTGTGACGTGGTATTTTGGATAACCGTCACAAAAGAGAATCCTCTCCCCTTCGCCGCGAATTAGAGAAAGAAACGACGCGGACAGAGTCACCGGGTGGACCGCGGAAGAAAATGTAACGCGAGTCGGAGGGCCTCGAGGCTGGTTCTGGGATAGAAATATGAATAAACATTGAAGTTAGACCCTCTTTCATGACCGCCACACCGGAGAGGAGAAGGACGCGGCCGGAGAGAGAGCAACGGCGACCGACGGAGCAACGGCAGAGCGAGAGAGCGAGCCGTCGAAGGAATAAGAACGAGAGAGAGAGATAGATAGATGGATAGATAGATTTATTTATGCCTATGGCAATGTTAGGCAACAAAAAAAACAGATTTACATAAAATCATAACATCGTAATTGAAAATAACTATATAACAAATGTAAAAACAATAACAATAATTGTAAAATAAATAAAGTAACATAACGTAAAATAAAATAGAATAAAATAACGTAAATAATATAAGATAACATGAGTAAAGTAAAGTAACATGTCATCATGTGAATATAAACCAGACAAGAAAAATAAAATATAATAAAATAAAATAAAATAAAATAATATAATATGGCAATGTAACAAAACGAGACAAGACGCAATACGCAGTACATCGAAAAGAAGAGAAAAGACGACGCGATATACACAATGCGCATACCAGAGAATGAGAATGAGAATGATAATGATAATGATAATGATAACGATGCGGAGAACTAGCACCTAAGTAGAGTGAAGGTGATTAGTGGAGTAAAAGCTGGTTCTAGTTCTCCTCAAGCCTCTCGCGCTCAGCCGGGAAACATTGTAGCCTGTTTTTAAAAATCTCCAGACTGTCGGCCAGTCTAATGCGATCCGGGAGAAGATTCCATGCAAGGACGCCAGCATAGGTGAAAGACGCCCTATACGTCTCTGTGCGCACGTTCGGGAGAGAAAATTCGCCGCGAACGAGCCTACTCGGAAGGTTAAGATCCGCGATACGCGGTGCAAGCAGTTCCCGAAGATACGCAGGGCGACCTGTCCGCTTGACAACATAAATGGAGGAAAGCGCCAGAAATAGTCTCCTGTTTTCTACTCTGAGCCAACCAAGCTCCCGACGAAACGGCGAGATATGAACATCACGTCGTACTCCACACACAAATCGAACACAGGTGTTAAGCAGCCGTTGAAGTTTGCTATTGAGACCCTTCGCAAGATTGAGATACACTACACTACAGTAGTCGAACAGGGGAAAAATAAGCGAGACGACTAAACGCTTACGAAGGGAGTAAGAGAGAAGCTGTCTGGAGGCGGCCAGCTGCCGTAGGATCCCATGAACTCGACTAGAAATAGACGCGATATGTACAGTCCACATAAGTTTTGGCATCTAGTAGGAGGCCTAAATCTCGTACTGCCTCTGAGTAGTTGATGGCGACGCCATCAACTATAATCCGAGAGATATTGTTGAGGTCGAGTCGCATTATATACGACCCACTGCCAACAATGATCGCCTGTGTCTTATTCGGATTGAGGCATAGACCAAAATTCTTGGCCCAACCCAGCACTGCGTTGGCGTCTCGACTGACTCTGGTGATCGCTTCGAGAAGGTGCTCAGGTTTACAGTGCAGATATATTTGCAGATCATCTGCGTACATGAAATGTAGGGTGTCCCTGAGTGTCGTCGAGATATCGTTGACGAATAGTAAGAAGAGCAGGGGCCCAAGTACCGAGCATTGGGGGACCCCACGGTCCAGTGATAACCAAGAGGACAGCACGCCATCCGGTGTCAATACTGCCTGAGTACGGCCTCTTAGGTAGGATGCTATCCATTTCAAGGCATGCTGAGAGAAGCCTAGTGTCGAGAGCTTGCGGAGAAGGATAGCGTGCGGAACCGTATCGAAGGCTTTACTGAAATCGAATAGAACTAAAACCGTCAACATTCTGGAGTCGATACTTTTCTGCACATCTTCAGTAAGGCGAAGCAATGCCGACTGCGTACTGAAGCCACTCCTGAAACCCGACTGGCGAGGATCAAGCAAGTCGCGTTTCTCTAGATAATCTACTATTTGCACTAAGACGATCCTTTCAAGCAGTTTCGATAAGAGACAGAGGTTAGCGATAGGGCGCACCTGATCTACCGACGCCGGAGATTTGACTTTGCCGAGCGGCCTAACACGCGAGCGCTTCCATGCCTCAGGAAAGACTCCGTTGTTTAATGAGCTGTTTAGCAGCGTCAACAGATATGGCATGATGACTGGGAGGGCAGTTTGAATATTTGCCAATGAAAGATCATCTACACCTCTGGATTGAGAGCTAAAATGCTGGAGAGCACTTACTATATGGCTGGGCGAGATGTCAGTGAAATAGAATAGCTCATCACTGTAGGTGGGCGGCGGTAGTCTGTCAAGGAACTGATCAGTCTCCCGCGCGGCGGAGGGAGATTGCGACACTGCCGCAAAATGCTGATTTAATTCCTCCGCAGTGAAACTTACACAGCTGTTAGAACGCACAGTGGCTAAACCTAGTCGCCGCAGCTCCTTCCAAAGTAGTCCTGGTCTAGATATGCCGGATAAACGAGCGGCGTAGAAGTGCGCACGAGCCGTTGTGACGCACTTATGGAAGTGATCTCTAGCCTCTCTATAACTCACAAGTGCTACTTGCGACCTAGGTTGGAGTAAGATGGCCGCCGTGTAGAGAAGACGTCTCGAGTCGTGCTCCGCTATACTGAGGTCATTTCGGTGTCTTAAACGGTTATATCCGGTTAAAAAGTGTCTAAGGATTTAGTTCTGGGAACGAATACGGCGATTTTAACGTAAAGTACCCGGCTAACGCGTAGAAACTCCGTAATAAGGGTTGGAAAACGCGACGGGCGAACGGCCGTCGACGGGCGGTTAGACGGCTGGTGTACTCCGCTGGGAGATTTGAAAATTACGGCGACGAGTGCAACTCACGGGTTGAGCGAGACTCCCCGTGGTAAGTGAACAATACTCCGGACCTTCGAACATAGCTTTAAGAACCGATAAGACGGTATCTAGTGTAGTTTTAGTGATAGAAATCCAAGCGCGGACGAGTGGAAGGCGAACGAAGAGCGAACGATTCGTGACGTCACGCCACCTTCTCGGCGACAGCGGCGCTTACTAGGGGGATTTCCGGGCTAAAAAACCGTCCAACGGCCTCCCGCGAACTCGAAGGAAGAGCTGTGGACCGGTTTAAAGGAGAGGAAGGCATCACCAGGAGCAATCTCAGGAGTGGTTTGGTGTCTTGGTCGATTCTTTCTCGGGAGGCAAAATGGCGATGCGTGCAAAGTGACAGGTTGACGCTAATGCGCATGCGCGAGAACTTCGATACTAATCGATCGTAGCTTATCGGGCTTAATACGTGTCGAAAATCGGCCAGAAAAGGCTCGCGATCGGTCAATAGTGATTAATAGTGTAGTGAAATACGCACCTGAGTGTACTTGGAGGGTTTTATAACGGTGGAGCTAAGTGTTTCCGTGCCAAAGGACGTAGGCGAGCGACATCGATACGTGTGACGTCACACTACCTATCGAACTGACAGGCTGTATTCCAGGCCTTCCACAGGGTCAACAGGAGGGTGTTTGGCGCCACGAAGCGGCTAGCTCGGTCCGGCAAGGCAACAGGTAGCGTCTCAGCAAAATTCAGCGAACTGGTGAGTCAGGAAATATTATTTCTGCCCCATAATCGAAGATATCGAGGCACTTCGAGACTCAAGATGGCCGTGTTGTGATACGTGACGTAGTGCGCGGTAGAGGTGCGCGTAGTACGTGAAAGATACTCGAGCCGCGAGAGCACACGTGAAGCGTGAGCAGGGTGACCAACCCGCGTGAACACCCGCGCGCATTTCCATGCGCGCGAGCGAGCATAGCGAGAAGCAAAATGGCCGCGCCCGCATGATGACACATCGGGCTTTTGGACATCAAGTTTAGGTTTTTGCCGTCCTATAGCAGCTCCTAAACTCGACAATTAAAGTACTTATAAATTAAGCGTGTATATTGGACAGAAAACTCATAGTCTTAGTATTAATAAACGGAACTCATAACTAGTAGGAGCACGTGGCGAGCGAAACCCTGCGCGCGCATGACGTCAGAACATGGAGGTATTCACGGGCTGACGCGTGCAATTCCCGAACCTCCTAAATTATTATCTACCGGCTTCCCCGGGTAGAAACTTGTTAGTAGAAAGACACTTAGCCTTAATAGGAGCAATCGGCACTAATTAAAGTAAGGAAATACCCACGGTTAGATCGTTTATCGAACGGTATACGAATCGGCTTTTGAAACCCGCGCGCAATTCTAAGGTGGCAGCAGTGACGCTTGAACCAAGGAGTACCAACTCACGTGAGCGCCCGCGCGCATTAAAGTGTGCGCGCGTGAGACTGGCGACGCCACGCGGCAAGATGGCCGCGCCCATGGCCTGTCACCTTGCGATCTAAAACTGCCGCAGTTCGCGTTAAAGTGACCGTATCGAGACGAACCGGAGCCCGAAAAATCGAGGGAGAGGGAACATATAGTAGGAAACACATATATTAGTATTAATTTAGTATTAATATAGAACTTATAAACACAGGAGCACGTGGCGAGCGGAATCCTGCGCGCGCACGTGACGTCATAGCATGGCGGCACTCACGGGCTGACGCGTGCAATTCCCGAACCTCCTAAATTATTATTTACCGGCTTCCCCGGGTAGAAACTTGTTAGTAGAAAGACACTTAGCCTTAATAGGAACAATCGGCACTAACTAAAGTAAGGAAATACCCACGGTTAGATCGTTTATCGAACGGTATACGAATCGGCTTTTGAAACCCGCGCGCATTCTAAGGTGGCAGCAGTGACGCTTGAACTAAGGAGTACCAACTCACGTGAGCGCCCGCGCGCATTAAAGTGTGCGCGCGTGAGACTGGCGATGCCACGCGGCAAGATGGCCGCGCCCATGGCCTGTCACCTTGCGATCTAAAACTGCCGCAGTTCGCGTTAAAGTGACCGTATCGAGACGAACCGGAGCCCGAAAAATCGAGGGAGAGGGAACATATAGTAGGAAACACATATACTTAGTATTAATTTAGTATTAATATAGAACTTATAAACACAGGAGCACGTGGCGAGCGGAATTCTGCGCGCGCACATGACGTTATAGCATGGCGGCACTCACGGGCTGACGAGTGCAATTTCCGAACCTCCTAAATTAATACTTACCGGCTTCCCCGTGTAGAAACCTTTTAGTAGAAAGGCACTTAGCCTCAATAGGAACGATCGGCACTAATTAAAGTAAGAAAATACCCACGGTTAGAGCGTCTATCGATCGGTGTACGAATCGACTTTGAAATCCGCGCGCAATATTAAGGTGGCAGCAGTGACGCGTGAACTAAGGAGTACCAACCCACGCGAGCGCCCGCGCGCATTAAAGTGTGCGCGCGTGAGACTGGCGACGCCACGCTGCAAGATGGCCGCGCCCATGGCCTGTCACCTCGCGATCTAATCTTGCCGCAGTGCGCGTTATAGTGATCGTATCTAGACGAACCGGAGCTCGAAAAATCGAGGGAGAGTGAACGATTATTTAGGTACTAAAGTGAAGGTAGTTCAAACATAGTATTAGGAAGTGCCCATCAAGGGATTTGAAACTTCGCGGGTAGTGCGGGCAGTCTGCACACGCAGTGTAGCCACCCGACTTAATACCAAGTGGTGCGCGCGAGAGTCTGGCGAAAGCGTGAGTGACCGACAAAATGGCGGCCCGCGCGTGAAAACGACCGAAACCGCGTGTGAAGGCGTGTAACGGCAAAAATATCGCGTATTTGACGAAACTTTAGCGCGAAAGCCATAGCTACGCGTATAGTGAGGGGTGACGCTACGGTAAAACGGCTAAAAGGTAGCAGGAGAACCACCCAGCAGCCCAGGGCGTCGGGAAAAGTGACGGGCTATCGCGAGACCGAAGGGATACGCGTGAACAATCGTGTAATCGATACGCGGCGACGCGCGTCTTTTGAACGGTCCGCGCGCACCGTTTCGGCTCTTCACCCAAAAAAACGCGTGTGGAGGTGGGTGTCTTGGCCGAATATTAGCAAAAATACCAGCGCGGTCTTTCGGTAACCACCAGAATGGAGGACGACGACGATCGGACGCTGTTCTCTTTCGAGGAATCAAAGTCAAAAGAGAAGGAAGCCAACGCGAAGAACAACGAAGGGGAGAGGAAAAAGACGGCGGTCCTCGAGGGTCCAGCGGGAGAAAAGGGAGCCAAGCTCTCCGCACTGCAAACACCGGGCACGAGGACGACTCTCCAAGAGAAGGCGTCGTCCATATGGATCAACGACACGGAAGAAGGGAACTTATCAGCCATGGGCGAACTGGAACCGGCTGGATCCAGCACCATGAGGCACTCCACCCAGGAGATAATTGACGCCCTATCCGATGCCGGATCATTCGAAACGCCTCCCAGGTTCGCCAGCGCACAGGAGACTGCTGCTGAGGGACAAGTAATTAGGAAACTAGCGGAAGTTGCAAAGAACGCCACGGAAGCAGCAAAGGAAGTCGTAGTCCTGTATGACGATGCGCTGGAACGATTCAGTCGAATGGGCGAATACATACTGGGCAATAGAAACTTCCTGACAGCGAAAAAGGCGGAGTACGCCGAACACCTTCGCACACTGAAGCAGCTGGGAGCCGCCATAAAAAATATGAACACGCGGAGGGAATCTCTGGACGCAGGGGTAACCGCGTACATATGCGAATTGACGAACGGCAAAGAACAACCAGGAGGAACAGCGGCGAGTAAGCCAGAACTGAGGGACAACACCACCCAGACTGAAGAAAGGAACCGAGGAAAAAGAAAGGAAATCTCGGCGGTCACGTCGGGGTGCGAGGGCGAGATAGCCACTGAGGAGGAACCCCTGCCGCGGAAAGCGAGGAGAAGAGCCACTACGGCGATGGAGGCAGATACCGGAGAAGACAGGCAAGGGGAGAATGAACCGAGCGGCAACGAGGACCCGGTCAGGACCGAGTGCAGAGAAATGATGGCGCAGGTCGGACTTATTTACACCAGACTGCAGGAAATATGCGGGAAAGGAACGTCGACGGCCAAGAAGGGGAGAAGGAGGAAAAAGGGTGCCAGAGCCATTCCGCCGTTGGAAACAGAGACAGAGAGGGAAACGGCTGACGAGGGAGGAGCGGACCCGGTGGCGATTCCCGAAACCAGGGACGTCGAGGGACGAGAGACAACACGGCCTACGTGGGCGGCGATCGCTGGACAGCGGGCCAGGAAAGAAGTGGGAGGTGCAGCGGGCAGGGAGCGGCCACCCCCCCCTCCTCCGAGGATCACCAGGCCAAAGGTTAAGGACGCCATACTGATCCGTAAAACGGACAAGGCCTCGTACGAAGACATAGTGAGGAAAATGAAGGAAGGAGTAAATTTAAGCGAGACGAACGCGAAGATTTCTGGAGTCAAGAGGACGGTGGCAGGCCACGTACTAGTGGAGTTGGCAGCGGAACAGGCACCAGGCGCTGAGGAGGGCCTAGTCAACGCCATTGGAGCGGCGCTGGGGAACGAGCTACGCCCCGAAATCCTAACGCCGAAGACGGTCCTCGAAATCTTGGACCTCGATTCTTGCGTAACTACGGTCGAAATAATGGAGGTGGTAATGGCTGCGGTGGGCCCGACGAAGGTGCCGCCAGAGGTCTGGATGAGACCGGGCTTCCGCGGAACTCAAATCGCGACGGTCACGCTGCCGGACGAGGCGGCGGCGAAGCTTTTACACGCTGGAAAAATAGAAATGGGGTGGGTAGTAGCGCGCGTGCGCACCAAGGCGTCTGCGTCGAGGTGTACCAGGTGCCACGTGGTGGGGCACTGGGCGGCACAGTGTAAAGAACCCATGGACAAGAGGGATTGCTGTTTCCGCTGCGGCAAAGCAGGACATCGAATAAGGGACTGCCAGGCCAACAACGCGAGGGGAGGAATCGCGGAAAGTGAAACAGTCGCACCATAATGGCCAACGTAAACTATTTACAGTGCAACCTAAATAGGTGCGCCGCGGCACAGGATATGCTCACACAAATCGCGCGAGAACATAAAGCGGGGGTGGGTTTAATCAGCGAACCCCGCCGTACAGCACCGGGAAAGTATTGGGTGCAAGACCATACGGGACTCGCCGCGATTTGGGTGTTAGATCGCAACCTTGGGAGTCCGCGAGTAATAGCGAGGGGGAAAGGCTTTGTGGCGGCTAAGATCAGGGACACAACTATAGTTTCGTGCTACTTTTCCCCGAACATTACGATCGCGGAGTACGAGGAGGGCGTAGCGAGTCTGGCGCACACCGTGGGGAGAAACCGAGGGCCCACCCTGGTGGGGGGCGACTTCAATGCTAAGTCGCCAACATGGGGAAGCGACCACCAGGACAGACGGGGGAGCATCCTGGCTGACCTGGCTTCAGCTAACGCCTGGGTAACCTTAAATAATGGGAGGGCTTTTACGTTCAGAAGGAGGGGGACGGGTTCAATAATAGACGTTACGTTCGCGTCGGAAAGCCTGGTGGGTTCGCTGGGGCGCTGGAAAGTCCTTCCAGACACAACACTCAGCGACCACCAGGCGATCCTAATCGAATCAAGGAGGGGGTACCGCCCGCCACCCCCCACCAGAGGATGGGTTCTCGGAAAATGGGATAGAGAGGTTTTCACGCGACATATCAGGGAGGAAGCGGCGAGCGTGGAAGAACCCGGGGCCGACCAGGTGATGCAAGGCATAATCGCAGCGTGCAATGCCTCAATGCCAAAGAAGGGGAGGGTGCGAGTTAATAATAAGCCGGTATATTGGTGGTCCGAGGAAATAGCGACACTCCGCCGTTCCTGCCAAGTCATGCGTAGGAGAGCTACAAGGGGGCGGGCGCGCAGGGGCAACGGGGAACCCCACGAATCGATATATAGAGCGCTGAAAAACCAGCTAAAGCGTGCCATACGAAAGGCCAAGGGGGACGCATGGAACCAGCTTATAGAGAGGGTAGACCACGACGTGTGGGGACTCCCCTATAAGCTGGTTACCAGGAATATCAGAGACCGTGCCGTGGCTACGGCTCCCGGTGCGCTGGCGGAAGTCAGTCGCATCGCCGAGGAGCTGTTCCCGCGGGGGGATGAGGTACCGCGTCGGGCGTGGGGGGCCTCCGGTGAGATACCCCCGTTCACCAGGCAGGAGTTGGAGAGGGGGGTAAAGAAACTCGCGACAGGGAAAGCACCGGGGCCTGACGGGGTCCCAAACGAGGTCCTCCGTCTAGTAGCGACAATGGAGCCAGATTGGCTATTAGCAGCACTGAACTCCTGCCTGGTGGAGGGGAAGATACCGCCGTACTGGAAGAGACAGCGGCTGGTCCTCCTCCCAAAGGACAAAGGGGATGGGGGGGCTGCCTCGTACAGGCCCCTCTGTATGCTGGATACCACCGGCAAACTCCTCGAGCGCCTCCTCCTGCCAAGGCTCGAGGAGGCGATCGAGGCGGCCGGTGGTCTCTCGAAGCACCAGTTTGGGTTCAGGAGGGGTAGGTCCGTCCTGGACGCCATTGGGGTCCTGGCCGAGGCAGTCGCCAGGCATAAGTCGGGAAGGGCGGAAAGGGCGGGAGTTCTATTTATGGTGACGATCGACGTCAAAAATGCCTTTAACTCGGCTAGCTGGACTGTCATTCTCGATTCGCTAGAGCACGTATGGAAGGTACCGGTATACCTCCTGAAAATCATCGCCGACTATTTCAGGGGAAGAGTCCTCATCCTCGGGGGCGAGGACGGCGAATGCGAAAAGGAGGTCACTGCGGGGGTCCCACAGGGTTCGGCTCTTGGACCAACCCTGTGGAACGCGTCATTTGACCCAGTACTCGAATTGGACGTTCCGGAGGGGGTAGAGCTCGTCGCGTTCGCGGATGATCTCGCCGTCCTCGTAGAGGCCTCCACGGTTGGTAAGGCGGAAAGAATAGCAAATAGGGTTCTCGAAGACATAGAAAGCTGGATGACCCAGAGGGGACTCAGGATCGCCGCAGAGAAAACGGAGTTCGTAGTATTTAATAGGAAAAGACGCAGGGTTACAACCCCGAAGATTAGGATAGGTGGGGTTGATATTACCCCCAAACCGGCTCTTAAATACCTGGGCGTCATAATAGACTGTAGATGGTCCTTCAGGCAGCACGCAGAGAAGGCGAGTGCGAGGGCGGCAATGGCGGAGACAGCGATCGCGCGGCTTATGCCGAATGTGGGGGGACCCAAGCCGAGAAGGAGAAGGCTACTGGCAACGGTCGCAGAAGCCACTCTCTTATACGGGGCCCCGATATGGGCAGACGCCATGAATAAGTCGGCGCTCCAGCGGTTGATGGCGCGGGTGTACAGGAGGGGGGCGATTAGGGTGTGCTGCGGCTACCGCACCATCTCCTCGGAAGCGGTATGTGTCATCGCGGGGATGCCCCCTCTGGACATCCTCGCTATGGAGAGGAAGACAGTATGGGAGAGAATTAAAGCGCTACGACATCTACCGGACCCCGAAAGGGCAGCGGGCGCTAAAGAAATCAAAACCGAGGAGAGGGTGCGGTCCATGCACGTATGGCAGCGTCGTTGGGCGGCCGGGTCCAAGGGGAGCTGGACAAGAAGGCTCATCCCCGACTTGGAACCATGGGTGGGACGAAAACACGGGGAACTGAATTACTCCCTCACCCAGGCTCTCTCTGGGCACGGAGGGTTTGGTCAATACCTGGCCAAGTTTAAGAGGAGGGAAACCGCGGCTTGCATCATGTGCGAGGGGGAGATAGACTCCGCGGAACACGCGATGTTTGAATGCCCGGCGGTCGCTGGAAGATTAAGGGAACTCGGAATCGTTCTGGGAACCGACATTACACCCGACAACTTAGTCGGGTGTATGTTGAGGGGTAACAACGAATGGCAGGTGATAAACACCTACATCACACGCATTTTCAACAACAGAGCGGAGAGAGAAAGGGCCCTCGAAAGGGCGGGCAGGGACGACCTGCCCCCTTAGCGTAGCGTGGGGACCAGGGCGAAATCAAGGGAACGTAAGGGCGGGCGCTATAGGCGCGACAAAGTAGAATCACGCGGCGGTGGGTGGCCACATGGGGGGAGGATACGTCGGGAAGGTGTTTTTTATCGGGGACCCTCTGTCCTCCGTTTTCACCTCCCGCGTACCAAGGAAGGATGTGGGGGAATTCCGGGTAGGGACCCCCACGAGAGGCCTCCCTCGGCGACGAATGCCGCAAGGCGCACCACGAGGGATAGGCTGGGGGAAATCTGAGGCTGTTGCTCCCTTCTGGAGCTGGGCCAATGATGATTTTCTAAAAAAAAAAAAAAAAAAAAAAAAAAAAGTGCTACTTGCGACCTAGAGCATTTGTAAGCCCGGTAGAGGCGATCCCTCGAGCGACAAAGATCACGGAGGTCTCGCGTTATCCACGGCGCGCTGGCGCGAGATACACGGAGCATGGCGTAAGGAGCATGCCTGTCCAGTGATTCCGAGATGTTATTCTGGAGGATTCTGAGCATATCATCAACGGTGGGCAGGTCATTGTGCTGCCACCAGTCATGATTTCCCAGATCACGGAGAAATTCGATAGAATCGAAGTGCCTATATGAGCGCGCCATGTATGCCTCGTCCGACGGTCGTGGTGAGCCAATCCTGACGGATACCATAATTAAGTCATGACACGCAATGAAAGGCGCGGATGACTGATTGAACGAGAGAAGGGCATCTTGGTCGCTAATTATGCAGAGATCTAACAGAGTGTCAGCCGCCTGCGTGTGACAGGTGGCCGCAAAGGGCACCAAACATAGCGCACGCTCCGAGCAGAAGTCCCTCACATCCTCAGCCTCGTACGACTGACTGTACTGATTAGCATTGAAATCACCAAAGATAACAGAGAGTTCATAATCGCTTATCAGTCGATCATAGTCTTCTCGAAATTTTGCCAGATTCGAGGCTTTCGGCGGACGATAAACCACTGCTACCAGGAACGGCTTCGCCTCTGATAAAGTTAGTTCAACTAGTAGGTACTCGGGTGCATTACAGTAGTTCGACGGTGATGACTCTAGCTCGTAATGATGTGTGCACATACAGTGCCACTCCTCCCCCGATCTTTCCCTCTCTATCGTTCCTGAAGATCGTATAGCCCGGTATAAGTACTACAGAATCCGGGATCCCGGCATGAAGCCAGGTCTCACTGACTGCTACGACATGCATTGAGCACGCTGAGAATTGAAACCTTAGCAAGTCAATATGCGCTCTAACAGAATTGGCATTAAGATGGCAGAGGTCGATCGATTTCACTGCACGTCTGACTGACGAGTTCGAAGGAGGAGGAGGGTTGGGCATGATGTGCGATGATCCCTTTCACGACGACCCAGAGCTCAACCGAGTTGCCAAGGATGAACCTGCGACACAAACATTGCTGCTCTCAGTTAACTGACCCTTAAAGGCCTCGAGATCACTCGTTGATCTTATGCGACTGATACTCGCACCGTCTGTCTTGCGCAACAGGATGACACCATCACGCTGCCACACGTACTTATACCCTAGAGACTTAGCCACCGATTTGGTCGCAAGAAGAAGACGATATAATTCTCCAGGGAGAGTTTCCCTTATATAGACTGCCCTGGCCGAATTTGTTGGTAAAGTCTCAATGTCGGTTGACAGAAGAGTGACCTTGACCTTTCTGGCCGCCAGAACTTTTAGGACAAGCTCACGCGAACGGAGCTTGGCAACGATCGGCACCGGAAAGTCCTTTTTCCGTGCCTGCGAATGCGTGACTAGGTATCTGCACGTAAGAATATCTTCGTCGGGTAGTCTGACTCCTATTGCAGACGTCACTCTCTTGACGATATCACCTAACGAGCTACCCACCGAACAAGAGACACCACAGATTATTATCTCTGCTTCACACAGCTTAGCCGATGCCTTGCGATGCTCTAAGTGCTCCGACTCCTGTAGCCTCCTTAGATCGTCCAGACCTTCCCGCAGAAGCTTATTCTGCTCCTCAAGCTCAACAATACGCGCGACATTGGAGTCAATGCTCGCTCTCATGGCAGGTAAGCCGCTAATCTGCGCCGATATGTCATCCAGACGCCCACTGAGGACTCGCAATAGTTCCGCGTTCGAAACGTAATCACGCGCACCCTGGATCTGTTGTGATGTTGATGATGACGATGATGATGATGGTGCGAACGCCATTCGACCAGAACTGATTGCCATGGATGAACCAAGGTCCGGTAGGGATACCGTATCAGAAGCTGGACACGGATCGGCACCCAGCGCAAGATACTCCAGCCGTTTACCTGGGCAACAGTGAGTTGTGCCCGTCTGACGGGTCCTCTTCTTCACACAGCCGGGATGGAAAAATGATTTGCACCCTGTGCAGTAAACCGCCTCCGTGTCTATGGTTTTGCTGCAGGGCAGGCAGATACGGTCTGGCGCCATTAGTGCTGCGTTACCGGCCGAGTAATTAGTGGTTATCGTACCAGCAACTAGATGGAGCCTCCAGCACAGTCGACTATATAGTGACAGCCGATATCACGAATTGAAAGGTTGAGGTTATGTTCGCGTGTAGGACTGCTGTGGGCGTAATCTTTGACGGCAAAAGGTGTGAGCTGCCGTGTTTTAGCTCAAATTGTGCGAGAGCCGTTTAAATTAAACCCTGAGTCCTACAACACAGCAGAGAAATAACTCAGCAGGAAAAATAGCTCAATGACTGGGAAACAGTTTAGACAGCTAGAAACAGTTAGAACAGCGTGCAACGTACTCACCGACGAGAGAGAGAGAGAGAGAGAGAGAGAAAGAGAGAGAGGACACGCACGGCGAGAACGAGCGAGGCAGAGAGACGATCGGCGAAGAAAAAGGCCGAAATTCCGAGTCGACGAGGACCACCCGATAGCGAATCATCAAAACATCCCTTCGCCCAATAGCGGATCGAGATGACCGCTGAAATGGTCATCGGTGGCGGTCATCCGACCGGGATTCGAAAGAAGAACGAGGAAGTCCGCCGAAGAATTAATTAGCGAAGTCGCGGAAAGCGGCCATGCGTGCGCGCGTCGCCTAGCGAGGCGGTAGAGCGAGAAAGATAGCGAGGAGGCGCTCGGCTATCTTCGGGTGGGCTCGGGAAATTTCGGTAGGCCGGCTCGTAAGGAACCGCGTGCGTGATCCTTGAAAAGTTACTCTGTGCGCGACGTTACAATTGTTAAGAGGTAAGATAATTGAGCCGATAGGGTCCTTTGTTCACATAAAAGTTCCTTCCGGGTGGCGGATCATCATCGCGAGGTCTTATTCCGGGGTTATTCGTAGCCGTTAACGGTAGATAACCGAGTTTATCGGGAATTGGCGATTTTTATTGTTTTAAACATTGAATATTTAGCGAAAGAAATCCTTCGATTTTCTAGTTCGATTCTTTTGTTCGCTAGTAGCGGAACCGGCCTTGATCGCCGTCCGGGTGCGCGGGTAATCGCATATTAAGATCATTTAATTGTTGCTAATATAATTATTAATTGTTCATTACATAAATTATAAGATTACAATAATAATAAGCCGTAAATTCCTCGGTAGAATATTCCAGAAGCGAGGCGACCACGTGCCGGCATCGAGCACGTAGCCGGCAGTTAATTTGTCCGGACGTTCGGGTAAACACAGGAGACAAAGGGAATCCGACTTTGTATTAATTCGTATAGTTAACGGAAAATTTCTGGTACTTTCGTATGGTTTTACTTGAATAAATTCTTTTTGTTGTCTTTTGTTAAATCGTGCTCCGAAGGAACTTTATTAATGTCTTTCCCGCCCCCCCCCTCAACCCACTACTCCTCGCGACTGCGTGAACGGTAATTACGTGAGCCCTTTATCGCGGAGAGGATTCTCGCGGATTAAATAAAATAATTTGTTGACACGATTATTTCGCGGGGAGTGCATCCGGCACCTCCCCGGAATTTAGGAAATATCGTTGCAATGCATACCTCTTCCGTATCCGTTTTTTAAGTTTCATTCTAAATATGAACCGTTTAACAAACTCACAAAGGCTTCCTTTGTTTTTAAAAACGAGCGAGGCCAACACAGTCAGCTATGGCAACGATACATCGATGTTTTGAATATATCGATCTATAACTACAATATATCGATAAATTGTCTTCTTCGCTAGCGATCGATATGTCCCCATGTACCTTCCGATTGGGTGTAAAATGGTTTTTATCGACTTCGACATGTACATCGATCGACTTACCACATGTACTGCAACGATATTTCTTAAATTCTGGAGAGGTGCCGGATGCATTCTCCGCGAAATAATCGTCTCAACAAATTAAATTTCTAATCCGCGAGAATCCTCTCCGCGATAAAGGGCTCACGAAAATACCGCTCAAGCAGTCGTAAGGAGTAGTGGGTTGAGGGGGGAAAAGAAATGAATAAAGTTCCTTCGGAGTAAATTTTGACCAAAAGTCAAAAGAGACAATTTATTCAATTAAAATCTTACTGAAATACTGGTAATTTTCCGTTAAAATCAAGAAACAGTACAAAGCCGGACTTTCTTTGTTACCGGTGTTTACTCGCGCGTCCGGACGAATTAGCCGCCGGTCTCGTGCTCGTTGCCGGCACGTGCTCGCCTCTTTTCTCGAAGTTTCTCCCGTGAGATCTACGGGCTTAGTCCTAATTTAATCTATTAATTCTCGAATTTACAATTAATAATTAAACAATTAATAATTGAGTGGACTTAATAAACGATTCCCCGCAAACTCGGACCGTAATCGAGGCTCGTACCGCCGCTAATAAAACTAATACCAACGAACAAGAAAGTCGAAAGGCTTATTTTTCTATTATTATTAATAAATTCTCTATTTTTCCCGGAATTTGACCCCGCGACCAGATCCGCCACCCAGAAGGAACTTTTATATCACACAAAGGATCTCCTATTTCACTCGACTTAATCTCTCACCTCTAATCACTAGGATCGTCGCGAACAGAGTAATTTTGCGAGGATCACACACGCGGCTCCTTACTAACCAGCCTACCGAGATTACCCGAGCCCAACCGATGATAGCCAAGCGCCTATTCGCTATCTCCCTCGCTCTACCGCCTCGCTAGGCGACGCACACTCGCATGGCCGCTTCGCGCGGTTTCGCTAATTAATTTTTCGGCGAGTTTCTTCGTCTCCTCCCGAATTTCGATCGGATGACCGCCACCGATGACCATTTCAGCGGTCATCTCGATCCGCTATTGAGCGAAGGGATGTTTTGCTGATTCGCTATCGGGTGGTCCTCGTCGACTCGGAATTTCGGCCTTTTTCTTCGCCGATCGTCTCTCTGCCTCGCTCGTTCTCGCCGTGCGTGTCCTCTCTCTCGTTCTTACTCCTTCGACGGCTCGCTCTCTCGCTCTGCCGTCGCTCCGTCGATCGCCGTTGCTCTCTCTCCGGCCTCGTCCTTCTCCTGTCCGGTGTGGCGGTCATGAAAGAGGGTCTAATTTCAATATATATTAATTTTCCTATCCCAGAACCAGCGTCGAGGCCCTCCGACTCGCGTTACATTTCTTCCGCGGTCCACCCGGTGACTCTAATTCTCTAATTCGCGGCGAAGGGGAGAGTATTCTCATTTGTGACGGGTATTCAAAATACCACGTCACAGTACATCGATGATTAGTGGGAAACATCGATGCTCTTATCCCGCGGCCGAAAACATCGATACATCGATGTTCTGGAGAGACTGACATCGATGTTTTTCCCCTGAACATCGATGTTTCGGAAACATCGATGAATATCGATCATCCCTATTTCAGGAAACTTTCTCCCAGTCCAAGGAATATCTGGTGGTCGGTTGGTACCATCCATGTGGGCCAAGTGGCGTAGTTAGAGCGTAGCCAGTCCGTGATATCGGCAAATCGTATATTGCAGTCGGGGCATTCTGGACAATACAAGCCTAGGTCCCTGGCGCAGCCTACGCATCGCCCGAGTGCTCGCTCGTGCTCTATCCCGCGAGGGTAGATGCAATCGACGGTGTCGAATCCGTCTGCCCCGCAGACGTGGCAGAATCCGGGCCTATAGGGCATCTTGCAGTCTCGGAAGTGGTGCTGAGACGATCGACAATTCACGCAGCCTATCATGTGTTGTTTCCCTACCTGGGTGACGTAAGTCTGCGTCTCCTGATGCACTTTTTTACGCTTCTTGTTTTATGACGAGGGCCTCGGCATGTTTTTGAATGATGTCTTTCACCATCTTTTCGGACAAGATTCGGCAATCGGCGAAATATAGAGGTTTGGGTCTTCCCTCTGAAGCTGCTAAGTCTGGCACGCCTAATTCACGCAAAATATCGTCGAATGTCGGAGTTTTTGGCACGGAAACCGAGTAGACGGCGACTGAGAGGGCTACAGCAGCTTTCGGGTCATCCGTAGAGGCTGCTGGCCTTCCGTACTTCGTCGACATCTGTAGCGGGGTGGTTTATGTCACCCAGGCGGTTGCGTCGCACGTTTTCTCGATAGAGGTCGTACTCCGTAACTTTGACAAATTTTAAGGTTTTCGGCTTCGGTGGTTGCTTGATGCGTCTCCCACTTTACGCCCACGGCGCTCACGCACAAAGTACCCCACTCTTGTCCATGTGCACTGCTTGCTCAACCGTTTTCGCCACCGACCTACGTAACCGACCCGACTCTCGAGCATCCTATGCGCATGCGCATCCTCTGGAACACGTCGTCCCATCGCAAGGGCGGTTTGATATATCGAACGGAAAAAGATATCGAACAAATAAAACAGCTATTTTCCATGCCATAAAATTCTGAAAAAAAATATGAATGACTGTAGTTCATCTTACATAGGAAAGTCCTGAGGACAGTTAAAAGTAAGGGGAAACTTTTTCGCAGTCACTAATGTATGCCATTAACTTTAAAAATTCATAAAAAAATGAAATGTAAACGAACTAAAATAAACCATGAATGAAATTTGTTAAGAATTGTATGCTTTATAATCCTATGGGCATAGACAAATTCTTTCGTTTTCCAACAATTATTTATGTAAAAAACAAAATTATAACCTCCCATTTCTGCGAAATTACTTGGTGGAAAAATTTTATTTTTGGCGCATTGCATTCTTTGTACTTTTCTGTGAAGAAAAGGTTCTATACAATTTTTCGATAGGACACACGGTTTGCGCGCAATGATGAAGTTAATGAGTCTGCATTACTGGACCGAGTCGACAAATATTCTCCGTGAGACGGTACCGGCAGAAGACAAGGAAAGAATATCGCGTCGTCTCTGTCTCTCTTACGCGAATGACGTAGCGTTCTCCGCTGCGTATTCGTGCCTCGTGCCTACCATCTGTGTGTGCACACATTGTCACTCGCCGGCGACACAAAAAACACGTGCTACTCTTCGGTCGCTGAAATCTCTATTGCCGCTGCTACGATTTCGAGAATATCGATCAAAAATTTCGATATGGATTTTTCTATTGGAATATGTTGGGGGTTGACCCGAAAGCATAAATCTGAGTTTTCGTCATCCTTGAGGTTTAACGTTAGCCGCAATTGGAAAAAACGTGTTTTTACGTTTTTACTTAATATCTCGCAAACGGTCCATCGGACGACAAAAATGTTAAAGTCCTTTTTTGTAGGAACTAAAATTTACTATCACTTTTATTTGAAACTTTTTTTTGTATAGCTAATATTTTACAAGATATAGTCTGTTAAACAATTCAAATCGTGATTTTTGTTAAATATTTCGTTAATGATTGCAGATATAAAAAAAAGTGGTGCTAATGAAACTTATAGACAACGAAATTCTCTACAAATTGTATCTAAACCTTTTTCCCGTAAAATTAGTTATGGAACCAGCATTACTGGACCGAGTCGACAAATATTCTCCGTGAGATGGTACGGGTAGATGACAAGGAAAGAATATCGCGTCGTCTCTGTCTCTCTTACGCGAGTGACGTCGCGTTCTCCGCTACGATTCGTGCCTCGTGCCTCCCATCGGTGTGCGTACACATAGCTAATCGCCGTCAAAACAAACACGCGTGCTACTTGTCGATGTGGAAAAGATAAAGTGGAGGAACTTCGAAGAGAGGAATCATGCGAGACCAATAGGAATACACGAAATGAGTTTCCCCCACACGATCGATTTCAACGATTTTATACGAACGAAATCTTTGTCGCTTTAACAAATAAACCACACGTGGAGCGGTACTGCCGAACGACGGACGCCTCATTTCTATAATAGAACATAAGTTTTTTTTACTTGAAATGCTTTTATGCTTTCTCATAAGTTTAATTGAAATAAATTACTGTGTAATATTGTATTCGTTGGACAGACAAAAAAACTGCTTTACAGTATAAATGCGAATGTGTAATTGTAAGAATATTTCTAATAGTTTCTCCTTTAATTATTTCAGAAAGAAAGCAACTGGAAATAAAAATGGAATGCGGTAAGTGTTATTTATTGCAGTCAGGGCTTGAAAAAGTTCTCAAAATAAGTGCTTCATACGGTTATATAAAGGTTCTGATCGAAACGGTTATGAAAAACTTTTATTTCGAAAAACCGTTTCGATGAACCTAAATCTCAGATTAGAAAAGTAAAAGTTAAGCTTTTAACGTCTCCTTCTATATGAGTGATAAAAAAGTTCTATAACTTTTATTTTTTAAGTTCTTTATAAAAGCTCTGAAACGGTTATAGATCGATTCGATTCCTGTAAAAATATTGTATATTTTCTGGTATGTACCAGTCTGTTAGTTTGCAACATATTAATTAAAATTTTTCAGTAGAATACGTCGAATTCTACCTATAAAGATGTAACTAAACAACCGTTTTCGCTATAGTAATTGTCGCAGACAATTGTTGAATAGCCGTGACGCAATAGCGACATTGACTTCATGATCTACAGGGTGTTTCGCCAAATTTGAATCATAAAGAGTACATTTTACGACTACACTCGTCGTTTCGTTGTTCTTAGGCCGAATAAAGAAAATATCGAAGCAGATCAATGCTGTGAATTTGTCAGCCATGCGCGATCGAAAGATGACGATCGCGTCGAATTTGTTTTTCTTTCAGTTTATGTACGGCGAAACAATGTCTATTGAATGCTTCGAAAAGTTCAAAATAATTCAGAACTTAACTCGTGAACACTTTTTTAAGAGCCCCTATCCATAGTATAGATCGATTCTATAACCGTTTATGAACTTTTATAAAGAATCTAAAAAATAAAAGTTATAGAACTTTTATATCACTTGTATAGAAGGTGACGTCAGAACCTTAACTCTTACTTTTCTAATTTGAGATTTAAGTTCTTCGTAACGCTTATTCCAAATAAATATTCTTCATAACCGTTTCGATCAGAACCTTAACCTTTATTATAACCGTTTTAAAACCCTCAATGGAAGTAACATAGACTGTGTTGGGTACTTAGGTTCAAATTGAATGTTTGTAAAAATTTTTATAGCGCTGCATAGAAAATTATTTTCTGATAAATATTTAATTTTACAGAAGATGCAAGCAAAGTGATAATGCAGCTAAGGCGGTCGTTAAAAGAATCGCGCCGGGAAAATGAAGCCCTGCAGCGGCAACTGCAGCAGCAACAACAGCAGCCGCAGCAGCAACAACAGCAGCCGCAGCCGCGTCAAAACCAGCAGCAACAACAGCAGGGGCAGCAACAACGTCAAAATCGTAAGTTAATTTTTTTATAATTTTTAACACGTTTTAAAAAATTTCAAATTCCAAAACATTTTTCATTTTTTAAAAAAATGTGTTTTAGCCAAGCGTAAACACCGTAGCGGCAAACGGGTTCGCCAGCACCGGGAGAGGCGCCGAAATATTTGTAAATATTTAGAGGTTATGAGGCTAATGTCGGACAATGCCTCGCATGGCAATGCATAATTATTTTTCATTCTAAAACAAATTTTTTTGGTATTTTTAGTTGTCATTATTATTTCAAAATTTTATTTTTAAATTTTATTTTATTTTATTTTATAATTAAATGTTTCAAGCATAAGCTATGCGATGCATTGTTTGACATTAACCTCATAACCTCATTTTGTATATTTTTTAATAAAAAAGTGTAATCGTATTTAGCTATGTTTGTATGTTTATTGTTCCCTGGGGTCGGGGGGGGGGGGCGGTGGAGAATTTTTCAGGAGAGGAAAAACAAGTGAGCCCGGAGAATTTGGTGGTATATTTTCATATGTATCACTAGTTTACGGAAACATTTATTTTTAACAAAACTAATAATAATAGCGAAGTTATTGGTCGATTTCACGAACGTCTCGCCACTGTTGCTTCAAATGGGGGGAAACATGCATCTCCTTATTGTTGACTGAAACAATAAAAGGAAATACATTTGAAGTTGTTACATGAGTTTCTCCCACGGAAACCTATAAAAGGCAAAAGAAATCTGCTAATCACCTACTCCTGCTTAATAAAGTAGTCCTTCTGAATCGGTCAACGGTAGCGAACAGCTGATCGCTCGATGTTTACCTTCTTTTCTTCTTTGACGCGATCGTCGTCGACGCACTCGCAACACACGTACGCTCGCACACACTTATGCTAACGCTTAGCTTCCTTCTAATATCTGTGGGAAGGAATGGGATACGGGAAAAATTATAGGGAAATATTTTATTATTAATTAAAAATGTTTTTTTTTTAAACGACGATAGTTCCTTCCTTTCCCATATGGAAAAATTGGTGGCCCTGAAAAGGACCGTTGTCTATGTTCTGCTATCGAATTATGATGAGAGGAATAGTGTGTGCACCGTATCCTCCTCGCTCCTGTGACATGTGCGCTCTCTCTCTAATCGCGTCTCTGCTTTGTGCCGCTCTTTGTCGTCGCGCGCGGTTCTTAGCAGGATATCTTCTAATGCAAATTCATTCCAAGAGTGTATCCACCTATATTGCGTCATTATACCTTAGAAATATGAAAATAAAAGCGATATTTATATAGAAATAATTTTTATATGTTATGGTTTTGTTAATTTACTACAATATGACAGCCCGACTTTTCGTGGGCCAGAAAAATAATGAAGTATTAATATTAATACTTCACAAAATTGACCCGCTGCATCGTAGAGAAAAGATTACTTCGACGCGTGCAGGGTCAACTGTTTATAATTTGTCGAGCACGCCGAGCTTGCATATAAATGCTTACCCGACATTAGGCTCAAATGCTTGTCATCGATTGACATGGTACGGCTAGTTTTGCTTCTAGCTCTCAATGATGTGCGTACCACACAAATGGCATTTATGAGATCAATTCCCACTTTATTCCTTTTTTTTGTTTTCACATCAGGGAGCATAGAAAATATCCTCTCTGATTCGGCGTTAGAATGTGGTAGACATCGTATCACGCTGAGTAGCGAAGATAATTCTGGGAAAACCAAATTTTTGGTTGAATTTTCTCGTTTACAGATGTCTACCCACATCTCGTCAAATGCTAATTTTTCTCAATTCATTTTATCAGATTGGGAAGTGCCATTATACAAAAAGTCCCATTCTTTTTGTAGGTTTTCAATATTAAAATTTCCCAAGCGCCGCGCGGCAGCTATAACATTTTGCAAAGTTAAATTGCGGTCGCTATTGTGAAAAGTATATACCGGTTTGAAAACCGTCAATTGCCTAAGGAATAAGTTGTCATGAGGAAGACGACTCCTAATTTCATTGCTCACGGTAATGTAAAAACGCAAACAATTTTCACGGAAGGAATTAATCTCTACTTCCGTCATTCCGTTTTGCAATGCATCCTCTAAACAATCCCTACAGTCAGGACCAATATCTACTTGGCTTAGCGTAAGTTGATTACATTTTGCAGAAAAGTCTATCTGCCTGACACAATTAATATGTTTTACTAAAAGTGGTTTTAGAAATCGATTCAAGAAAAATGTAAGCAGCCGTTCGGAAGAAGGCTGTAATTCTTGCACCATTGTTAATCGACTTTGAAAGGAGGCATTAAATGTATTTAAAACATTTAATGTGTACTCCAAGAAGTAAAAATACCCTTTAATGTCAGGTCTGCTAAGCAAAGATAAGAGATTCTTAGCAGATTCGGACTCCTGCGAAAAAGATTGTTCTTCAAAAAATCGCACCAAATCCTCCCAGGTTTCTAAAAACCGTTTGACACACTGGTGCATCGCAAGCCAGCGCGTATCAGCTAATTTTAGTATTCTTAAGGGAGAGTTATTATAACTCTCCTGAAATTGTCGAAATATATAAGAACGTTTGGGGCTGCCATTTATGAAAAATGCCACACCCCGAAGCAATTCGTAACATTGCTTTGGAATTGTTGCACACGCAACACTTGTCGCTAACGCCACGGAGTGACAAACACACGGCATTGTTACAAGATTTGGATTTTTTTCTAATAATTTCGTTTTGAAAAACGAGTGCTTTCCAACCATAACCGCAGCATTATCGCAACTCAGGGCCGCAATATTTCTGAGCGGAATTTGCTTCTTTACTAAAACATCAGCGAAAGATTTGAAAAGTTTTTGCAGTTGCAACAATTCACATCTAACGAACAAAGAACATGGCTCGACATACCTAATGGCCAATGTAAGCCACTTTTGGTTTATAGAATCCGATGTTTCATCCTCGTAAATAGTGAATTTTTGATTTCTCACGGTATCGACAATGCGTTCGGTTTCATGAACGCACAAAACATTGGTAATGATTTGTCGGCATTTGGACCGACCGACTGTCATGCCCTTCAAAACTTGAGGATCTTCTCCTATATCTTGCACGAGGGCAAGAAAAGGAGAAGCAAGCGATAATGCTAAATTATGTTCGGCGAAGAAAGCCGCGTACCTAACCTCGGCGATTTTAATTCTATCTTGTAGGGGAAAAGAAGAATCCTCTACATTATCTAACACCTCGGTTGAATTATTTCCGGTATTATTAAACTGAACCATTTTTTCTAAATTTTTTGTATGGTTATGTCGGGACGAATGCCTGCGTATTTGCGAAAGCCCACAATCGAAGACTGTGTTGCAGGCTTTGCAGAAGCATTTTGATTTGTCCGACGAAACTTCTTCTAACCAAAGTTTAAAAGATTCGTCAACATCGAACCAGAGACGTTGAAACGTCTTTTTTGATTTTTTAGCGGCCGTACAATCCATTTTAAACTACGCTAACGAACGAAATTAACAAGTAATTCGCGACGAAATGTTGTCACGAAAGTACAATAAGTATTAATAAATCGTAAACACTTACAAAACAGCAGGTTTCTCAGCTTTATTGTACCTTGACACGTGATACACACACTTGTTACCGTTGTCGAGCAACGGCTGCCTCGCGATCCGCGAGAGCTTATTTACGAAGTCCAATCCCTGCCCCACCTTCCCCACTCGCATGTTTTCCAAAAGCGCGCGAAACCTGTACCGTCTCGCATCTTGTCGTTCGCATGAGAAAGAAGTTAATAATCCATGGTTTGTGGAAAATATGTTCCCAAGTGAGTGAAAAGGAGTGAACTCATTTTTTCCAAGGATATGTATATCTCCAAAACCGAAGATATTACAGATGTGAAAATTGGCATTTAGATTCTCCTTTGAAAATTAAGAAATACGTATTTAACCATTTTCATAAATGAAGGGTAAAAGCTTGCTTTTAATAAAATACATGGCAGTCTAACGGGTAACGTAAAGGAAACATACCTCATATCTTGTCAATGACTGATTTTACGGGAAAAAGGTTTAGATAAAATTTGTAGAGAATTTCGTTGTCTATAAGTTTCATTAGCACCAATTTTTTTTATATCTGCAATCATTAACGAAATATTTAACAAAAATCACGATTTGAATTGTTTAACAAACTATATCTTGTAAAATATTAGCTATACAAAAAAAAGTTTTAAATAAAAGTGATAGTAAATTTTAGTTCCTACAAAAAAGGACTTTAACATTTTTGTCGTCCGATGGACCGTTTGCGAGATATTAAGTAAAAACGTAAAAACACGTTTTTTCCAATTGCGGCTAACGTTAAACCTCAAGGATGACGAAAACTCAGATTTATGCTTTCGGGTCAACCCCCAACATATTCCAATAGAAAAATCCATATCGAAATTTTTGATCGATATTCTCGAAATCGTAGCAGCGGCAATAGAGATTTCAGCGACCGAGGAGTAGCACGGATTTTTTGTTTCGGCGGCGAGTAACAATGTGTGCGCACACCTATAGGAAGCACGTGGCACGAATACGCAGCGGAGAACGCGACGTCACTCGCGTAAGAGAGACAGAGACGACGCGATATTCTTTCCTTGTCTTCTGCCGGTACCGTCTCACGGAGAATATTTGTCGACTCGGTCCAGTAATGCAGACTCATTAACTTCATCATTGCGCGCAAACCGTGTGTCCTATCGAAAAATTGTATAGAACCTTTTCTTCACAGAAAAGTACAAAGAATGCAATGCGCCAAAAATAAAATTTTTCCACCAAGTAATTTCGCAGAAATGGGAGGTTATAATTTTGTTTTTTACATAAATAATTGTTGGAAAACGAAAGAATTTGTCTATGCCCATAGGATTATAAAGCATACAATTCTTAACAAATTTCATTCATGGTTTATTTTAGTTCGTTTACATTTCATTTTTTTATGAATTTTTAAAGTTAATGGCATACATTAGTGACTGCGGAAAAGTTTCTCCTCACTTTTAATTGTCCTCAGGACTTTCCTATGTAAGATAGACTTAGGTCATTCATATATTTTTTTTTCAGAAGTTTATGGCATGGAAAATAGCTGTTTTATTTGTTAGATATCTTTTTCCGTTTTCAAACCGCCCTCGCGATGGGACTGACGTGTCCCAGAGGAGGCGCATGCGCATAGGTTGCTCGAGAGTCGGGTCGGTAACGTAGGTCGGTAGCGAAAACGGTTGAGAAAGCAGTGCACATGGACAAGAGTAGTAGTCCAGTCGGAATGTACATGAGTATTGCTCAACGAACCCAGAGCATCGCCGATTTTTTTTTAGGAAATTTGACCCTTCAGAAACACAACTTTAGTTTTTCGACAAAATCCTACCTGCATTTTAGCAATAAAAAAATATTGAAAAAAAAAAAGTCAGTTTTTTCACGTTTGTTCGTTTAGTATAAGATTTATGAAAAAATGCTTCGGACAAAATTTGTGCACCATAACGATCTCTACAAAATAGGTCCTATGGAAAAATCACGTAACATTGTTAGTTTACCGGTGAATTGCTAGTGAAAAATATAAATCTGCTTTTGCTATTTGCGTACTCTATCAGTCATTTATCGACATATTGTCCTAAAACTCATACATTATGTAGGAATATAAACGCTCTAGAGATATACGTGACATATATCGATCTATGTTATACAGTTTAGCAACAATCCCCGATCTCCGCGAAAAAAGCACGTGCCGATTGCCAACTCCGAGGAAGGGTTACAAGGTTGAAAAAAATCAAGGTGGTTCTTGACAACATGTAGTTTTAGGATTTAACAAAAAAATCAAATTTTTTCAAAGAAACTTCCAATTTTGGACGATTTAAAATTTTGGCTTATAAACAAATAGGAATAACTCCTTACATTATGGTGCTAAATGAAATATTCTTCGGGATTATTATACATTTGTGCGAGACGCATAATTTAAAAGAAAAATAATCCCAATATCTTCATTATTAACCGAGATGTGGACACTTTTACGTTTCTTTGAATAACTATTGTTCTAATTAATGTTTTTGCGTAATTCCAGTTGGAGAGCCCTCTCAATACTTCTAGGCACAACATCCGATATGATTCTAACGTTCATCTCATTGCGGAGAATCTTCGCCCGCGCGTGTATCACCGAACAGCGACTCCGGCGCGGCTGACCGGCACGCCGCCGCGCGGTGGGGGTACCGCGTCTCGCCCCGCAGCTCCCCTCGAGGACTTGGTTAACAATTTCCATAACTTCCTTATAAATGGTCGTAGAGCGTTGAATTTTTTTTTGTTTTTACCTATTTTTTCCTAGCGAACTCGAAAATGCCATTAAAAATCATTTTTATCAGATAGTAAGACCTATAACTATTCTTTCACTTTATTTTTAACATGGTGTGTCTTATAAATGACTTTTTAGCATAGTTTTCACTTTTGTAAAAATATTTATAATATAATTGTTGTAAAGCACGACATTTCGTCTAAAGCACAGTTTATTCATCCCACCCTTACCTATTCGCAGGAAAAAATGATTCGTTGTAAAATCATTTATAAGACCAACCATGTTTAAATTAAAGTCAATGAATAGTTATAGGTCTTACTATCTGATAAAAATGATTTTTAATGGCATTTTCGAGTTCGCTAGGAAAAAATAGGTAAAAACAAAAAAAAATTCAACGCTCTACGACGATTTATAAGGAAGTTATGAAAATTGTTAACCAAGTCGTCGAGGGGAGCTGCCGGGCGAGACGCGGTACCCCCACCGCGCGGCGGCTTGCCGGCCAGCCGCGCCGGAGTCGCTGTTCGGTGATACACGCGCGGGCGAAGATTCTCCGCAATGAGATGAACGTTAGAATCATATCGGATGTTGTGCCTAGAAGTATTGAGAGGGCTCTCCAACTGGAATTACGCAAAAACATTAATTAGAACAATAGTTATTCAAAGAAACGTAAAAGTGTCCACATCTCGGTTAATAATGAAGATATTGGGATTATTTTTCTTTTAAATTATGCGTCTCGCACAAATGTATAATAATCCGGAAGAATATTTCATTTAGCACCATAATGTAAGGAGTTATTCCTATTTGTTTATAAGCCAAAATTTTAAATCGTCCAAAATCGGAAGTTTCTTTGAAAAAATTTGATTTTTTTGTTAAATCCTAAAACTACATGTTGTCAAGAACCACCTTGATTTTTTTCGTTCATATTCGAAATATGCCCAAAGCGGGCAGGGGGAATCGAAACCCCTCATCTCGGGGGGAGACTAAATCTCCCTCGATAATCCTAAAGAGGGGCGGGGAGTGACGGTCACCCAGACCCTCCGCCGACGCCTCGACGGCGATTCGCCTTTGGGAGCCGTGCCGGACCGATGACCCGTGGCCCGGCACGCCTCCGCTCTTTTTCAGCGGCCTCCTTCTGTGAGATGACACTCTCACAGAAGGAGACCGCTGCCCTCCACGACTTCTCGCTGTCGACCATGGCGCGAACCAAGGCCGGCAGCGAGAGGTTACCTCCTACTTCGCCGCGCAGGACACGGCGCACCTCCTCGAATGCGCTGCACACTTCTAAAGTGTGCTGCGCCGTGTCCTGTGCGGCACCACAGTGGTGGCACCTAGTGGTCGGCTCGCGCCGTTCCTCTGCAGGTACTCACCGAAGCATCCATGCCTGGTGAGCACCTGCGTAAGGCGGTAGGTGAGCACACCATGCCTCCTCGTCAACCGTGTGTCGAGGCATGGTCGGATAGCCTCGACAGTCCGGCGGCCGGCATTAGGCAATACAAGCCTCGCTTGCCATTTGGCCACAACGGACTGCCGGACTCGGCACTTCTCGGCTTCCAGCACTTCTCCTGACAGGGGTAACCCCCTCTGACGGAAAGATTTCTTCCAGCGGAATAACTCCGCATATCGCAACTCGGTTTTCGCCGGAGCCACCCGCAGGCCCAAAGCCTCTATTCGGCCGACCACCAGTGCCACCCCAACTTCCGCGAGGTTGAGGGTGCTTCTCCAAGAAGCCCCCGTGGCCAACACTAACGTGTCGTCTGCATAGCAGACGACGTGAAGGCCACGGGGCAAAGCGGCCCGCAAAACCGCATTATACCCGAGGTTCCACAGGAGCGGCCCCAGTGCCGACCCCTGTGGAGCCCCGCAGTTGATCTCCCTCCGGAAGATGGTACCGCACCGACCCCTGTATAAAATGCACCTGTCCCGAAGGTAGGCCCCGACCGTAGATCTTAAGTATGAGGGCACTCGATGGAATTCGAGCGCCCTCCGGACCGCCGCCCAGGGGGGGGGGGGAGTTGAATGCATTAACTATATCTAGGCCAACAGCCAATGCAACTCCCCCCCTTGGGACCACCTCGTCCGAGAGGGCCCTCACACGACTGATGGCATCAATCGTGGAGAGACCCTCCCGGAAGCCATATTGGCGGTCCGACAGGTCGGGACCTACCTGGGACAGATGCCTGGCGAGGCGGGCCACGAGCAGTCACTCAAAAAGCTTGCCCGTCTCATCCAACAGGCACAGGGGTCGGTACGCGGAGAGAGAATCCGCGGGCCGCCCGTGCTTTTGGAGAAGCACCAACCTCTCCTCCTTCCACTCTGGGGGGAATGACCCGGTCCTCAAGCAGCTATCAAACAGCTGCTTGAGACCGGGCCAGAGGACGTCCAAGGTCAAGGCCCAGACGCGGCCTGGTATTCCACCCGGGCCTAGGAGCCTTTTTACAGGTACCCAGGCGCCAGGCGGTCGCGCCTATCTCCTCCGGATTGACCCCAAACTCACCGGACCAGTTGTTCAGGTCCGGCGGCTCTACGGGACGTGGCTCCTCCTCCGAACGAGGAAAGAGAGTGTCTACCACGCCCCGCAGGAATTGGGGGTCAAGACCCTCCGTCAGTGGGGGCGCCCGCGGTCGGAGTTTCTTCCGAACTATAAGGTACGGACGCCCCCACGGGTCTTCGTCTAAGGTCCGAAGGAGATCCTCCCAAGCTTGGGCCTTGGCCTTGCTGATGGCTGCACGAAGGTCCCGCCGACGTCTCCGGCGAGCCCTGGTGTACCGGCGGCGGGCACTGACGCACTCATTGCGCAGCTGCGCAATGTCATCCGAGCACCAGTACACGGCGCCCCGCAAGGAGGCGGACCTGGCCCGGGCCAGGGTCTCCGGAGCCAGGCCGCCCCACTCCCGGGATCGCAGGACTCGGCCGGAAACCCCGGCCAGGTCTCAGCGAGAGATGCCGCCATCAGCACGTCCTCGTTTAACCGTCGCAGCAACTACCTGGGGCCAACTCCCCAGGTTGGACGACGGCGTGGCGCGCCTCCTAAAGCCAAGGAGGCCGAGACGACCATCGTAGTATAACGATGGTCAGACAGCGTCTCGACTTCCTCGAGGACACGCCAACCCGACACCCGCCCCATCGCAGCGGGGGACACGAATGTGAGATCCACAATCGATCCCCCGCCCCGACGAATGCAGGTGTGGGTGGACCCCTGGTTAATGCACCGAAGGTCCATCGCCGCCGCCGAGTCGCTCACGACCTCGCCACGCGCGCTGGTGCGGGGTCAGCCCCAAGAAACGCTCTTGGCCTTGAAATCCCCCAGCACCAGCACGGGCCGGCGCAGGAAGGGCAAAATCGCCCTTTCCACGTCGGCCAAAATCTCTTCTACTTGGGCGAGGTCGCGGGCGGGAGCGATATAAACACCCACCACGACGGTTTCCCCCCAGAGTGAAACGACAAATCCCTCTCACCAACAAGGTGAGCGGAGGGGAACTATTGATTGCATTCCTAATTATCGCCACCGAGCCGCAAGCGTCCCCAATCCAATTTGGGTTGGGGGGAAGGCTGTACGGCTCGGTGGCGATGACCAGACCCACTTCACGCTCCGCCATGCTCTGGACAAACAAGTCCTGAGCATGGCGGGCGTGGTTGAGGTTGGCCAGGAGGAGGGTAGCCATTGCGATCTACTATGGTCATTGCCTCCTCCTGGCGAACCACTGAGGCTGGGTCTGGCATAGCCACCGGCTTAAACGCCGGAACACCAGATGGTCCCGCTACAGTGGCGATGGACATCAGCGTCACGATCGCTACCCTGGTGGACAAAATAGGCAACTTTACTTTCAATGATTTTCGGGGACATTTTTCTAGTAAAAAAGCCTATGTCGATCGTTCTCCTCTCCGTGAACTCGACCATGGGAATTACTAGAGTATTCTGTTATTACTAACTTCATACAGGGCAGCCCTATCTGGCGCCTATTGTACACTAAATAAGGAACTCCCTGCGGTCGTGCCTAAAAAGTATGAAATAAAAAAATAAAAATTTGAAAGAAAATAAAAACCGACTTCGAAAATAGTGGAAAGGGATAAAACTAGATAAAAGTAATTCGGAAAAAGCGCTCGGAGTTAGCTCTCAATCGCGCTGGAAAATTGTACTCGTTGAGCACAACTTTGCACAACTCTTGAATTTTGATTTTACCAAAGTTTGCACATTTTTTTCAAGACTATATCTCGGAAACTGCTGACCCTACAAGATTTTTATAAGGACTCAATTTGTTGTATTTGGCGAGCACAACCCAGCACAGCTTTTCGATTCATGTAATCCGAACAAAAATTTTTATTTTTTATTTAAAAAAAAATTGAAAATATTTTCAAAATTTTTATTTACGGCACAAGTCAGCACAAACCTAGCACAACCTTTTTTTTTTGTTTATAGAGTATCATCATTGGCCGGGCACTGCGTCCCGTGTGGCCTCAGACATCTCCCGGCAACCCCCACGTGGTGTCGGCCGAAAGCCATGCCTCGCCGTGGGGGCCTCTTAGGGGAGTCCCTATCCGAGACGCCCACCCCTGTTGGAGCGGTCGTGGTGAAAACGGTGGCCAGAAGGGCCTCGATGAAAAACACCATCGCCCGTCCCCCCCCCACCCCCCTCTCCGTGTCACCTCTGTTTCGCCGAGCCGGTTGCCCGGATTGACATTGGGTTCCGGGACCCTTTCCCCTCTCCCCTCGCCGTCCCTTCCTACCTCCCTCCCCCCTGCCCACCCTCGTTGCTTCCCTCTCTCCGTACCTCCCCGCCATCCCGTACCAGCACCCCCTACGCCCCTGGAGTGGACCCCCAGAATCAGGTGGGTGGGAAGCCGCGCGAAATCCGCCGGGGGGTGTATAGTGCCCCCCGATTTTTCAGCCCCTTTCTTTTTTCCCCAGGCGGGGGTGTAGAAGGCCCCCGCCTCTTCTCCCCGAGTACATTTCTGCACCCCAGGAAGGCCGCAACGATTATGGCTGTGGTCACTGTATAGAAGAGGTAATAAATAAGTAAGAAAATAAAATACATAGATGAATAAATAAGTAAATAATAAATAAATGTATAAATAAATAAATAAATAAATAAGTATATAAGTAAATAAATAAATAAGTAAATAAATGAATAAGTAAGTAAATAAATAAATAAGTAGATAATCAATGAATAAAAACCACTCGTCCCACTCGCTGCGCGCTTCCTCCTTGTATCAGAGGCCAGCCCCTCCGCCTATGGTGGCCTGTTGTCCCCCCTCCTACTCCGCTCGTTTCTTTTTTCGAGTTCTTCCCTATTTCTCATTATACGCCTGATGTATCCCCCTATTATCATCCACCGGTTTCTGTCTCGAATCATTTCCTTTACCATATTCTCAGGAGAGATATCTATCCCTAATTGTATCTCTACTTGTCGCTTGTTATCCTGAACCGCTAAGCACTCGAAAAGTGCGTGTTGGGGGGTGTCGTTTTCGTGCGCGCACACCTCGCACGCCGGGGTGTCCCTTTTTTTGTATTCGCAAAGGTAGCTGCCGAAGGAACCGTGGCTGCTTAGCGCCTGCGTTATGTGGTAGTCCGTAATGCCCTGTCTACGCTAGACCCATGCCCTCGCGTCGGGGATCAGTCTGCGGGTCCAGCTACCCTTGGTACCTGCGGCCCACCGCTCCTGCCACGTTGTTAAGAGTGTATCCCTCTCTTCCCTTTTTATCTCCGCGATCCCCTGCCTCGACCATGGGCGCCCGACCTCTCTTCCATATCCTCTCCCCCTCTTTGACGAGGAGGTCGAGGGGTGGAATCCCTGCGATCACTGTCACCGCTTCGTTCGATACTGTCCTATACGCACTGCAGATCCTTAGCGCCCCCCTTCTGTATACAGGCCCCATTACCTTTGCTAGGGTGGAAGGGGCCATCCTACTGGCCCAAACGGGCGCCGCATACAAGAGGGTCGCACCTATCACCGACGCTAGTAGTTTCCTACGCGGGGGTTTTGGTCTTCCTACATTCGGCATCAGCCGACCGATAGCCGCCTCTACCATGGATGCCCGTGCTGCCGCTTTTTGCGCGTGCCTTTTGAAGGTAAATTTATTATCTATGACTACCGCCAAATATTTAAGGGCTGGCCCCGGTTCGATTGCCGTGCCCCCTATCCTGAAGACCGGGAGTCGATACTGCCTCCTTGTGCGGCTAAACAGTATCGCCTTCGTCTTTTCGCCCGCGATCTTTAGTGTCTTCCGTCTAAGCCATTCTTCTATAATCCTCAGGGCTCCATTTGTCGCGGATTTGACCATTTTGGGCGTGAAGTACTCTACGAGGACGCCGACATCATCCGCGAACGCCTGAATGTTCACTCCCGTCGGTAGGTGCAGCCCTAGTATATCGTCAAACATAATGTTCCACAGGGTCGGCCCGAGAACCGATCCCTGTGGAACCCCCGCGCTAACTCCCATTTACCCTTAACCGTCCTCGCCCTCGAAGAGGAGCGTTCTACCACAGAGGTAGCTTCTCATTATCTTCGAAATATATATCGGAACCCGCCACTTTCTTTCTAGAGCCCTTAATATCTCCTTTCAGCTCGCCGAATTGAAGGCGTTTTTCACGAGCGTGATCAGCGCCAACAACCCGGACGAGCTGGCCTTCCTTCCTTTTAATCTGTACACCGCCTCTCACAGGCCCCTCATGGCGTCCAGAACGGATCTTCCCGCTCTGAACCCGTATTGCCGCTCGGACAGTCCGCCGGCCGCCTCGATCGCCGCCTCCTGCCTGAGCAGGAGTAGGCGCTCGAAGAGTTTGCCGGCGGTATCCAGCACGCAGAGGGGCCTGTATGAGACGGGTCCCACCCCCACCCTTCTCTTTTGGTAGCAGGACTAACCTTTGTTTCTTCCATATGGGTGGTATCTCCCCCCTCACCAGGCATCCGTTGTACAATTTAAGCACCCAATCTGGCTCCGCTTCCGCCACCAGACGTAGCACTTCGTTTGGTACGCCGTCTGGTCCCGGAGCTTTGCCTCCGGCGAGCCTTCCCACCGCTACTTCGAGTTCCTGCCTGGTGAAGAGGGGTATTTCCCCCGCGTCCCTTGCGTCCCTCTGTGTGGGCTCCTCCCCCCGCGGTAACAGCTTCTCCGCGATTTTCCGTACCTCATCTAATTTCCCAGGAGCTGTAGCCGCGGCACGCCCCTTGATCTTGGCAGTGACTGTTTTGTGCGGGACTCCCCACAGGTTCTCCTCTACCTGATTCACTAACTTGTACCACGCGTCGTTTTTCGCTTTCCTAATTCGCCTTTTAAGTTTGCCCTTTAGCATGCGGTATCTGTCTTCGTGGGGCCTCGGGTCGACCCTCGGTTTCCAACCCCTTGCGGCTCTCCTTCGGTACCCTTCCTGAGGTGGACGAGGATGGCCTGGTGGTCACTCAGGGTGAGGTCTTCCAGCACCCTCCACACCCCGAGTCGGCCCACCAGGCCCTCCGATAGGAAGGTGACGTTGATGACGGACCCCGAGGCTCCCCTCCTAAAGGTGTCGGTCGCGCCACTGTTGGCCGGCACCAAAACCTAGCACAACCTGGCACAACCTTTACTTTTTGAAAATTTTGAAGTTGCGGTGCTAACTTCACGGACATCGGAACCTCTGGGTTACCAGGCTGACCCGCTACTACCTCTACTGCCAAAGCGCTTGATGAAGAGTAAATCTTTTTCGTATGTAAGCCTAGATGAAATATTTGAAGCGTTATTTCTCAAAACTGGCTGGCCAGTGCCTTTTTCCGTTTGCCATAATAACAGCCTAAGGCATTGCTACAACCACGCGAAATTTCGTTCCGAACTTCATTTCCCAAATCGTGCGGTCCCCATGTGAGTTTTTTTTTTTTGGGGTGATAAACTTTCATCCCCTTTTTAACCTCGATTCGTGTAATTTTATCTTTATTTAGTTTGGCAAGACGTTCGTCAGAATAATTTTTTAGTTGCATCTCGATTTTATGCCTTAATTCGTCGATGTTGTTCATCCTTTTTACCCATTCATCTACTTCGTTATTTGAGACGATTGGTACTTCGACTAGATTATTCACGTGTCGCCAAACAGCTTTACGTTACGCTAATCGTTTTGTTTGCTTTTAACGAACGCGGCTATCATCGGTTTTATTGTCCGCTTTACTCGTTCGATCGGATTTCCCTGCGCGTGTGCTAGTGGAGTAGTAATGTGTTTTACCCAACGGTATTCCGTACCGTTGTCGCAAATGATTGATCGTGGAGTGCCCCTGCTATCGAAAACGATGTCTAATACTGCGACTACGGTTTTCCCTTTCTTATCGCGCGTTGGAAATAATTCAATATATTTTGTCGAGAGGTCTTGAACGACAATAATGTGTGAATTACCCTTTTTTGAACGAGTCGTCAAGTCGGTGGTATCGATCGTTATTTGCGTCAACGGTGTTTGCCGGTTTTACCGGCTTTTGATTGTCTTCGACTTTAATGCAAATTTCGCATTCTTCGATGAATGATCTTACGTCTTGCGTCATTCCTGGCCAATAGTAATTATGTCAAATACGATCTAAGGTTTTATCGCGCTCTAAATGTCCGACCTGCGGCATTTCATGATTTTCGCGCATTATTTTGTTAATGTCTTCGGGTTTTACCACTATTTTCCAAGGATGTTTGTAAATATTATGCGTCATATTATGTTGGTGGAGATATATGGCCCCATACCTCTCGCTGCCTGCTGTTGTGGCAGCAATGGCCGGCAACGGGAGGGCATGGGAGGCCATGGTCTCCTTCTGCGAGCGTGTGATGCTGCTGTGATAAGCGCCCACACCTCTCACCATAGGAAAAATTGGGGGGGGGGGGGGGTGGATGGCTCCTTGTCTCATGCACGAGGCAACGCCATCCACCTCCCCCGGGACCAAAGGGTTCCCAGGAGGTTCGCGAGCAGCTCTGTGGCCAGGCTGCCCGCCTTAATTAGGTATGATGGGGGAGATTTTCTCCTCTCGAGTAGGGCCACGTATGTAGACGAGCTCGGGCGCCCCACCCGCTCGCCACTTGCCTCGCGCCGCTAGATTAGCATGGCCGCGGCTCGCCGCCTACCGCTTCCGCGCGTCGTGATTTGCCTATCTTTTTTAATTAATAGCTCGATAACTAACCTGGCTTATGTCACCTTTTATGACTTATTTCGGCTCTATTTATTCCTGGCTACAACGTGATATAGCTCACGACTATACGGTCGAACACACCCTGTATATGCCTTGGGGAGTCTAAGGAATCTTCGGACTTGTCAATTTATTAAGAGGTTCCTGTATACGCGCGATGTTTTTTAAATGTCGATGATACCAGTTAACTAACCTATTGAATTGACGTAATTGCGTACGATCTTTTGGTAGCGGGTACTCAAGAATCGGTTGTATTTTCTCCAGATTCGGTCGCATTCCGAACTCGTCGAGATATTTAACACTTTTACACGCGAAGCTACTTTTTTCATGGTTTATCGTTAATCTAGCTTTCCTTAGAACTTCAAATAGCACGGATAACAACGACAGGTGTTCGTCTAGATCTTGACTTATTACGATCCAATCGTCGAGATAGACAAATAATTGATCGATCCAATGATTCGGCAATTTCCGTTCAGTTATTATATCTTTCACGCGTCTTTTTAAAGTATCCACCAACCGCTGAAAAGTTGACGTTGCACCCGTTAGACCGTAGGGCATCCTAAGCCACTCGAGAAGACCTTTTCCCTCGACAACGAAAGCGGTATATTTTCGGCTTTCTTCGTCCATCGGAATCTGATGGAAAGCCTCGCTCATGACTAAAGTCGAAATTATTTTCGCGTGGTGTAGCTGCGATAGTATCGAGCCTATTTGCGGAAGTAGATACGCCGGTTTTTTCGTTTTCTTATTTAATATTCTATAGTCTATGTAAAATCGTAAACCGCCATTTGCCTTCGGCGCTACGACCGGTGAACTGACCTAATTACTATTGCTCCAAGTATCCCTTTTTAGGCACTACCATAGGGAGTTCCTTATGCTCTCGATCGAGCAAAAAGTGTAACGGACGATTATCTCCGAAACTATTCGAGATATCCAAAAACCCTTTTGGATCTTTACGTTTCATAACAAGATCTAAATGTGTGTGTGTGTGTGTGCGCGTATGTATGTGTGTATGTGTGTGTATCCACTCGAGCTTCTAAACGGCTGAACGAATCGAAGTAAAATTTACACGGAAAATCCAGTTACACCCGACGAGGATCCACTAACAATTGCAATTCGATCCGACTTCCGGTTTCAAAATGGTGGGCATTTTAAAAATCAAAAAATTTATAAAAAATCTGTTATAAGAGCAAAACAATTAAAATTTTGCACAAATATGTAAAATAGTAGCAACTAATAACATGAATTTTTTCAAAATTTGTCAGCGAAACAGTGCAAAATGGCGGACTAATAAAAATCTGTATCGACTCTAGCGCCTAAACGGCTGAACGGATAAGGCTGAAATTTATACGAAAACTCCAGTTCTTACCAACATAGATTCACTAACAATTTCGCATTGATTCAACTTCCGGTTTCAAAATGGCGGTCATTTTAAACATTAAAAAATTCATAAAAAATCTATAATAGGCAAACAATTCAAACTTTGCAAAAGTATGTAAAATAGTGATAACTAATAACGTAAATTTTTTCAAAATTTTTCAGGGAAACAATACGACATGACGAACGAAAAAACATTTTTATTTTTTGAGCAGAAACACGTTTTAATGTATTCAAAGCGTATTCAATATATAGTATTCAACAATATAACAATTATACAAAATAACAAAACAAAAACAAATATAAAGTATTCAAAAAGAGACGTAAGAATTCCCCAACAAATGATACGTAGATGCATTAATATGCAAGAGAGATTGCGTGAAGTATTGCAGCGAAGAGGCAACAACACCCGCTATTAAAAAAGGACGAATTCTCGAAGTCACACAGACAACAATAGTAGCATTTATCCATGCGAAATATGGACAAACGCGTGCACGCGCGCGCTCACACACACACACACACGCACGCACGCACATTGAAGCGTAAATCCGACCGAGCAACCTCCACGTGGTACGCTTTGGGTAATGCAAATGCCGGCAGTATCGTAGAAACACACTCGGTTGCAGTCAATAAATTCCTTACTGTACCTAAATTGATGTTTGTTTTTGCAAACAATTTTTTAGTAAATTTTGAAAAATTTGATTTTTCTACAAAATCCTTTTCTTGAGAGAAAATAACATTTTGATCACTAAAGAAGTTATGCAATAATCATTACAAGAAGCTGTGAAAGCGAAAAGCACTTTCGTGGTTCTTAAAGAGGTGAACCTCTCTTTTCTTCGACACGTATGTAATGTTTGATCATTCGGGATACAGAAACCATAAATCGGTGGAACTTTAAATTTTGCACACTTTTTGTAGGTATTCTGCCCTTCAAAAAAACATTGGTTTCGTGATGACATCATCATTTTTTTGGCAATGGCAAAATCTTTTGTGAAAAAGGTTAAAAATGCCGTTTTTTAGGTTTTTTTACAAGTCGGTTGTTCATGTTAAAAGAATGATGGAGCCAATAAATTTCCAAACATTCTTAAAGGAAACATCTTCAACTTTCTGAATCTACCCTAAGAATCATTATACGACCATTTGTTCACGAGTTACAGACGTTCAAAGAAAAAGCGCTTTTTTTGCTTTGATCGCCTATAACACAGTAAAAAAAATCGTACGATAATGAATGAGAGCGCAGATTACAGAGGAAAGAATGTTTTATCAAAGTCACGGAGTAGGGTTAGTCAACAAAATTTATTTAACTCGGTGGAACACTTCAAAGTTGAAGAAAATTTTTGGAATTTTGCTATTGTCGTTTTCAACTCGAAAAAACTATTGTACTGAACGATAAAGAAAATTTTGCACCGAGATCCAGAAAGTACGATAAACAAGCTCTAAAGTGCTATTTTTTTCACAATTTTAGGACCATTTTTCACGGAGATACAGCCGTGTGAACATGACCAAAATTTTCACGAAATTTTAGTGATGCTTTAATTTTTGGGACCAGTGTATAAGTGTTTCTCCGTAAACTGGGCAACTCATTATCTCAGGCCGATATTATATAAACGAAAGTAAAAATATAAATTTTTATATTATTTGTAGTAAAATTTAAAAGATAATTACCTAATCTACGCGTGCTCAGCATAGAGAATCCATTTAAGTTGTGACGTTGCAGCGGCGCGTCACAAGGCAAGAGACGCGAGACGGGTATGGATGAGTGTATGTGAGAGTGAATGAGTAAAGAACCCCCGATCAAGGCCGAGAACTACAAGCTCCGAAAAGACGACACACGAAGGCTATTAGATATCTACATGTAATGAGAAGGGCCGAACGCGAAGGGAAGGCGCGAATAGCGAGAAACGAGGAACTCGCGAATACGCGGGATTACGAGCGGGATCGGCGAAATCTCGAAGGCGGCGCGGATAGGAAGCGACGGGAATGTATTTCCCCGTTAATAGTAAGAGGTCGAAGGATGCACCGGCATCCCCCGTTGTACGCGATGCACCGCATTATTTCTCGCGACTCCACCGAACGGGAGAGCATGTATATCGACGTAAGCGAGGTCGCAAATAAAGGTAGAAATATGGGAACACGAGAGAACTTTATTAATGTGGCGGGCATATACGTTTGCCATCCTTGTCCGAACCCGTCCATGCACCCGACGAATCGTCCTCCTTGACGGACCGGCCCCTCTACCGCACCGCTGAGCGGGGCTGAGCTATCGCGGGAAATACCGGTCAACGATGCTCTCGATCCACCTTCTGAAGGGCGTAGAAATAAATTCGACGCCGTCGGCGTCTGGCGCCCAAAGCATGTATCCTTCGTTGTGTCCAGTGGAAGACTGATTACCCTTGAGGAGGTCACGCGATCGAGAGGAACGTTCCGAAGTGTAACGTTTCGGAAGGAGGAGCGGAGCGTAGGTTACGCTTTAGAGATGAATTTTTATATCGGGGAATGCAACCTGTGAGCGAGCGAGTAAGTCGGAACGGAGGTCCCCGTGGGTCGCGTATTTTCTGGATTTCCCCGCTCCCCGGCCAGGTCGAGGTGCTCCCTGCAACCGCGGACGGGTGGAGATCGAAAATTCACGAACCACGAAGGTCCCTCCCTTCCTCCGAAAACCGCCACCGAGTAAAACAACGAGTAGAGACAAAAATCGCTACCACCTCCTCCCGAACCGCGGACGGCGGGACGACCGAAGGGACGTTCCCGTCCTCCGCGTGGCGCGTACGAAGAAGCACGTTACAAAGTTAACTTAATTATGTAAAAAACGTTTTTATATAGTTCAAAATACAGTCCCTTGGCGTGTCACCAAAACGAAATAGTTGCTTCAGATGCAATTAATTACAATAATAACTTTAGGATCAGTCAATTAACATCATTATGTGAACAATATTAGTTGATTATTAATTAAACCTGTATATTGTTTGTATTAGTCTGTTTATAAATCTAAATTACTTGATTGTTAAATAAACCTGCTTTTTGTTTGTATTGATCTCTTTATAAATCTAAACATAGACTGATTTTGAATATAATTCAATGTCGAGTGTTCTCCGAGGCAAAATTTTTTTCGTTTAAATACACAGTATTTTTTATTTAAATACAGTCACCTGTACCGATTTCTCAGAAAATGCTCAATATTTCCCAAAATAATGAAAATAATTTTGATTCATCTGTAATTTGATATTAACAAAGTAGTATCTATTCACTGAATAAGATTTCGTCAATTTATGAGCAAAAAAAGGGGCCGAGCCAAATTTTTTAGTAAAGTCGCCAAGTTTACGAAGAAATACTCATATACACTCACGCACACATATACACATTATATCCGCCAACAGTACTAAAAAAGCATGTTGGATCACAAAATAGCAAAATAAAATTTGACACTGATATGACTTTTTTGAAGGCTTAGGATGCTTAAAAGATTTTTTTCACTACTTTTCCCGTATTCAGCACATCAGAAAACGAATAAAAAATAAGGGTGATCCGGGTGTGGGTGGGTTTAATGTTTCGAGCAGAAAAAGGTTTTAAATAAAAGGTGTTTTACCGGAAACCAAATAAAAATAAAAGTGATCCTGGTAGAGGGTGGATGTTATGTTGCGAGCAGCAAGGTGTTTTGAAATAAAAGATATTTTACCGGAAACCAAAGGAGAATAAAAGTGATCCGCGTGGGGATGGGTCTTATGTTTTGACCACAAAAGGGGTGTTTAAATAAGAGGAATTCTACCTGGAACCAATGAAAAATAAACGTCATCCGGATGGGGGTGGGTCTATGCCGTGAGCAGAAAGGACGTTTTAAATAAAACAAATTTTATGCGAAACAAATGGAAAATAAAAGTGATCCGGGTGGGGATTGGTCTGATATTGCAAGCAGAATTGTATTTTAAAATAAAATGTATTCTACGTGAAACCAATGCAAAATAGACGTGGTCCGGGTGGGGCTGGGTCTATGCCGCGAACAGAAAGGAGGGTTTAAATAAAAGGTATTTTAGGCGAAACCAGAAGTGATCCGGGTGGTGGTTGCTTTTATGTTTTGAGCCAATAGCGGTGTTTAAATAAAAGGTATTTTATGAAAAATGAAAGGAAAACAAAAGTGATGTGGGTTGGGGGTGTTTTTTATTCCGCGAGCAGAAACATGTTTTAAAATAATCGATATTATAATGAAAACGTCCCGACGGTCAAATGGCGGCAGCCAAACGACCACGGCCAACTGTCCTGTACTCTCATAAGAAAAGAGGCGTGCGAGCGCAGCGAGCCGACAGCCACTGCAATTGTTCGAAAAATAACCGCTAGATTCTTTGCCACGGTTGTGCCTAATACGAAACAGCTTTGCTGTTTCGTTCGGGGACTCCGCGCCTCTAAATTACCAATGATATCATTCTTGAATTAATTCACATGAATTTAGTTTGTAAATTGTCTACAAGCACTTTATATAATGCAAAATAGACCACATATCATGTTGCAGAAAAAAACTTCTATCGGCTTCTGCGATGAGAATTCTCCTACATAAGGTGTGTACTCCGCGATCATCGCGGCGGCAGCTCCTCCGAAGAGTACGACTGGGAACGCGAAGAGCGCGACGAGTAGGCTCACGCCGGACCCCGGGGCATAGGCACGCGAAATGTAAGCAACCGCGCCAACGGTTTTGCTTCCGTTGCGGCCGGAAGAATTGCGTGAAGGCGACGTGCCCGGATTACGAGCGAGGACCGTCGGAAAACGGTCAAAGGGAGAACTCCGCGAGTGTCGGGGGAGCGTGTGCGACTCGCCGAAAATCGGCGAGCGGTTTGGGGAAAGTGTGATCGTGCGTGCGGATGTCCACCGCAACCCGACTGAGGCCATTGCGGAGGCGCCGAGAGAGAATATGCCGGCGGTCTCGGTTGACGCGGCGGTAGATACGAGGAATAGTCGTATTTTCGTGAACGTTCGTTCGATCGTTAATAAATAAACGATCGTTTATTCGGCGAGCCGGTAACGAGGCGATTTTCGGCGGAGCGGTGAGCGTAAAACGGTCGAGTGTGCAGTCCGTGCATTACGCGGATGGGAGAAAAGAGACGGTGGAGGGGATGAGTACGACCGCGGTCCGATTTGAAGGGGTAAAGCGGGGGTTGTCCTTGCACGTCGTTCCTCAGTTAATGTCTAATTGCATTTTTGGGATGGACGCGATCCAATCATTTAAGATTGTCATCGACGTGGAAAAAGGGGCGTGGTAGTCGGCATTGACCGGCATTGAAGTCTTGTTTCGTCTTCCGTCGGAAGTGAACGGCATTAGCGCGTGCTACGATATTTCAGAGAACGAGAGGGAAACGGTACTGCGCCTCGTGGATCCGGAGTTAGGTGCGTAAGGACCATCGAAAGGGGTGACCGACTTAATTCGACACCGGGTCGACGTGCAGGGTCACGCCGCGATAAAACAACGGTATTACCCGGTACCGCCGGCCGTCCAGAAAGCGATGTACGCGAAGGTAAACCCTATGTTAACGGAAGGGTTGATCAAGCGGTCGAACAGCGAATGGTCTAGCCCGGTGGTGAAGGTGAAGGAGCCAAACGACTCTTACCGTTTTTGCTGCAGCTTCTGCAAGGTCAAAGCGGTATCGAAAAAGGACACGTACCCCTTACCTTTTATGGAGAGGATACTTAGCAAGTTACGTTGTGCTTGGTACATTTCGTCCTTGGATTTGAATAAGGCGTTCCACAAAATCCCGCTCGAGGACGATAGTCGCGAAATAACCGCGTTCACTGTGCCGGGTCCCGGATTATTTCATTTTAAAAGGATACCGTACGGGTTGACGCGAGCATCGGCCACATTTCAATGGTTATTAGATAAACTGATCTATCACGAACTATAATTGGAATATTGGACGAAAACCATGCTGCTTCTCCACCACCAAAACTTAGCTTGGTCCGTATTGTTTAATTAATAAAAACTACAAAGCTTGATCTGTATTGTTCCCGTAGTGTTTGGTAACGAGGAAACTGCCACCGCGTATTAGTGCATTTGCACTAATTGCACACAAAATTGCATTTTGAACTCGCACTTTGTTGATCAATTTTATCTAACGTTTGTTTTAAAATATAAGAATATAAGAAAATATAAGAATCGAGCCAACTCGTGGCTCGACCACGACCATAATTAAATGTAAAATATATAAAATCTCATGAGCGAACAATCAAACGATTATTATCGTAGAACAACCCGTTCAAGTATAAATTCGTTAAAATCGTCCAGTGCGAGAGTTCAAACGTGCAAGAAAACAAGTAATAATTCGGTGAAGGGCAACGCGACATTGCCGCTCACAAGCCAAAACAAACAAACTAACGCGTTCTCGAATTTTCCTAGGGACACAGAATTGATAAAAGAAATGGACAAACAGCGAGTCGACAAAACAAACGATATCGATGACGAATGGCAACGGCTGAGAGACGAACAGCAGCGTATTCAACAACAACGCGCAGAACTGGAAAAACTTAAAGCTGAAGTCGCTGCATCGAGTCAAAGAAATAATTCAGGATTACGAATCGAGGAAAATTCGGAACAAACAGAAGAGCGTCTGGTAAATGGACTCGTCAGCCAATTGCGTAACTTAAATATTAATATAAACATTCAAAAATTTGTTGAACAAAATAATCCGCTCGAGTAAATCGGGGATATAGAAAGATATTTTAGATTTAAAAATATATATGATGATCAACAGTTAGTTGTGATAGAAAATATAATTGAAGGACGTGTAAAAAACTGGTCTAACGCGATAAAAAATGAGGTTCTGACATTTGCTCAATTCAAAAAGACTTTTATTGACGAATTCTATTCCATTCCTATTAAAGTACGTTTTAAAAACCAGTGGAGTTCGCGAAGATATAGAACGAGCGATGGTAGCATGAATTCATATTTTTATCAGCAATTGAAAGATACACGATATTTTGATCCGCCGATGACAGCGTACGAAATAAACTACTCTATTGTACAGCAATTTCCACCTCGCGTTCGCACCGATCTAGCGACCGTTAACCGGATCTAATACAATCGCCCAAGCCTTAGCTCAAATTGATCTCGCTCAGCAGGATTATGAGCGTAATGGAGAATAGAGGAACCAAACAAATCGCAATTACGGGAATCGCGTAAATAGTCTTCGAACAGCGCGTGGTAATCAGGATTATTACGATGGTAGGAGAAACGGTTATCGAAACGCGTATCATTATGATGACCGTCAGAACAATAGGAATTTTTATTATAATCAGACCTCGCAAAGAGGAGATTTTCACGTTAATTGTTTAGGAAGCGCCAGTAATATGCAAAGCGTCGCGCCACATGCGGAATTACCGGGCGTTAGATTTCCGCCACCAAGGATAGGTGATCATCAAGGGCAATCATCGGCTCAGGGTATAAATGATCGACCTTTAAGCTAGAATTGGACGCAGTATACCATGGTGCGATCCCGTGTCAGAATTTTTTTGATTTTGCCCAGGACCTATCTCAAGAGGTAGAGGGAAGTTCACGTGAATCGAAGTGTCCGGTTAGAAATGAATATAAGCCTTGCCCGCATATTAGACTTTGTGTGGATGGAGAAAATGTCGCCGCGTTAGTGGACACAGGTAGTCACGTCACATGTATTTCGGTGAACTTCTATATTACATTAAAATCCGCGGATAATATACGAGAATTGCTGGTTACCAACGCTCGCGTATATTCAGACATCGGGAATAAAGCGGTTACAATAAAACAACCGATTTTTGCATCAGTGAGTTTGGGGTCATTTCGATTTGAACAAATATTTTTAGTTATACCGAATTTAACATCTGAGTGTATATTAGGAAACGACTGGTTACACTGATACCAGATAACCATCAATTATCAAAACAAAATTATAAGCAAGTGCAATGTTCCGTTCCATTCGAGTTTGATTGATTTTGAAGGAAAGAGTCGGGACGAGAGTGAGACGAGCGCTAGTCTTTGCGTAACTAATGTGGGTGGGAATCATCATAACGTATATATAAATAGCGTGCCGCGTGATGAAGCAGTTGATAATGGTACTGATGATGATCTGCGATATTATAATGGAGGTGAAAGTATTAGGTGTACAACTTTGCTTACGCCGTTTTTTCCGAAATTCGAGGCTTTATTGTAAAAAACTGGTTATATATTTATTATTCAAAGTATTGTCCATCGCTGGCCACTACTTTCTCCCATCTTTCTGGCAGCGTACGAATCCCGCGTTGAAAAAACTGGTCATCTTATGAAGCGATCCACGAATCGATCCAATTTTTTACTTCTTCATAAGACCGGAAGTGCTGGTCAGCCAGGCCGTGTGCCATTGATCGAAACAAGTGATAGTCTGAGGGAGCAACGTCTGGAGAATACGGCGGGTGGGGTAGGACTTCCCATTTCAACGTTTCCAAGTATGTCTTGACTACTTTCGCAACATGGGGTCGAGCATTGTCATGCTGTAATAGCTATTTATGCAACAAGTGGGAAAAGTGGCAAATTATGGTATAGGTTAAATTTCCGAAACGAGCCGATAGTGCGTGCTGTGGAACAGGGGAACGAGTGGGAATTTAATCACACGAGTTCCCCTGGAACACAGCACAAGCAGAGGCGAGTTTTGGAAATTTGACCTATACCAGATTTGCCACTTTTCCCACGTGTTGCATACAAGATTTTATGCAATCCATGTTTGGAATGTTCAATTTTTGGAGAAACATACTTATATAGGCCATAAACTAAGGCCTTACCATAGTTATAGGCCTTAGTTTAAGATAGTTTCTTAAGAACTGGTCAGTTTGTAGTGGTTCCCAAGAAGCGTCGGTAGCCCAGTGGTCTAGATGTAACACTAATGCGCTGGCGGCCCGAGTTCGAGTCTCGCCAGCGCCAAAATTTTTTGTATTTGTACGTGTCGTAAATTAAAGTATATATCGTGAAATAATATTGCCTTGATTGAACTGTGCGGGAAAGTGATGACGTAGCGTGCGGGAAAGTGCCAAACTGTGCGGGAAAGTTCTACCCTGTGAGATAATAGCGCATTACAGTATACCCATCGGATATTGGTCACTTTGCGCACACTATCCAGCGCTCAAAAAGTGAACTTTCCAAGCATGGATTGCATAATAGCTATTTATGCTACAAGTGGGAAAAGTGGCAAATTATGGTTATTAGGTTAAATTTCCGAAACGAGCCGATAGTGCGTGCTGTGGAACGGGGGAACGAGTGGGAATTTAATCACACGAGTTCCCCTGGAACACAGCACAAGCAGAGGCGAGTTTTGGAAATTTAACTTATACCAGATTTGCCACTTTTCCCACGTGTTGCATACAAGATTTTATGCAATCCATTTTTGAAATTTTCAATTTTTGAAGAAACATACTTATATAGGCCATAAACTAAGGCCTAAACATAGTTATAGGCCTTAGTTTAAGATAGTTTCTTAAGAACTAGTCAGTTTGTAGTGGTTCCCAAGAAGCGTCGGTAGCCCAGTGGTCTAGATGTAACACTAATGCGCTGGCGGCCCGAGTTCGAGTCTCGCCAGCGCCAAAATTTTTTGTATTTGTACGTGTCGTAAATTAAAGTATATATCGTGAAATAATATTGCCTTGATTGAACTGTGCGGGAAAGTGATGACGCAGCGTGCGGGAAAGTTCTACCCTGTGAGATAATAGCGCATTACAGTATACCCATCGGATATTGGTCACTTTGCGCACACTATCCAGCGCTCAAAAATGGAACTTACCAAGCATGGATTGCATAAAATCACTTTATCAAGTCTCTCGTTGTATTGCGGCCGTTTGTCTTTTAATGCTCGGCTCAAACGCATTAATTGCGTTCGATAACGATCGCCTGTGATTGTTTCAGTCGGTTTTAACAACTCATAATACACTACGCCGAGCTGGTCCCACCAAATACAGAGCATGACTTTGGAACCGTGAATATTCGGTTTGGCCGTCGACGTGGAAACATGGCCGGGATATCCCCATGATTTTCTGCGTTTGGGATTATCGTAATGAACCCATTTTTCGTCCCCAGTCACAATGCGATGCAGAAATCCCTTCCGTCTTTGCCTTGCAAGCAGCTGTTCACAAGCAAACAAACGCCGTTCAACATCTCTCGGCTTCAACTCGTACGGCATCCAATTTCCTTGTTTCTGAATCATTCCCATGACTTTCAGGCTTTTTGAAATGGCTTGTTGCGTCACTCCCAATGATCCTGCCAATTCTGGTTGCGTTTGACTCGAGTCTTCATCAAGTAATGCCACCAATTCTGCATCTTCGAAAACCTTCTCTCTTCCACCGCCATGCCGGTCTTCGACGTCAAAATCACCGTTCTTGAAGCGTTGAAACCACTCTCGGCACGTTCTTTCACTAATAGCGGCCTCACCACAGGTATTTGAGAGCATTCGATGAGCTTCAGCCGCAGATTTCTTCATATTGAAGCAGAAAATTAAAACCTCCCGCAAATGACGAGAATTTGGCTCGTAAGCTGACATGTTTAATCGAGAATAACTTTATGATGCAGACACAAATCGACTAATATTTCGATGGGGTTATGTTTACAAATACCTAAGCTTATTGTATGACATCTACGATCTATTTATTTCGACTACCACTTACCGCTACAGCCATCTATTGCAAAATGGCGGAAGCAAAGTTGTACACCTAATATTAGTAATAGTAATTGTGTTGATGTGAATAATGATGTTAATGATAATGAGCGTGTGGATGTGGAAAAGATGACGGATTCGGGATCCAATTTTGCAGCTGAATATGAAACGTTCGCATATAAGCTTAAAGGGTTGAGCGAGGAACATACGGAAGCCTTACGTAAACTCGTTCTTAAGCACGAGATAAAAAAATTTTTTACACAAAAAATAGAAACCGACTTCGTAAATAGTACAGATGGAAAGCAATAAACGAGATTAATGTCATTCAGAAAGAGTGCTAAAAAGAATGAAATAATTTTTTATGTATAGTTACAATATAGATAATGTTAAATATATTGTAACGTAACGCTTCCCTTACCTATCTGAAGCGAGTTACCTCCTTCACGAGTTCTATCCTTATAAGGACTGGCAGTGGGGAAGTGTGGGACATTCGGAAAAGAGTGACACAAAATGTCCCGTGAAATTTCTTTATTTGCTAAGATCTTCTAAAGATGTATTGACGTTCGGTCAATGTCCTCGTACAGCTGATCGCCGAGTGTTTACTGTTCTTTCGTTTTCGACGCGCCGGTCGTCGATACTCCCGCAGTATACACACTCACACACTTATTCTATCGCTTAGCTTACAAGAATCCTAGGTAAAAGAAATTACTGTACGCCAACTTATCTTAGTAGACGTGATGCCGTGTCCTTTCCTCGTCTCACTTGGATATACAGGGTGTCCCGTTTCAACACTCAAAGCGGAAAACGGCAGATAGACTGGTCCAATCTAAACAGAAATATCGAAAAATATTTAGGTAAATTCGGTCTAGTTAACGAGTTATTAATTAACAACGATCGGCCATTCACGGAGAGCCAGAAGTTATCGACGGCTTGGGACGTCCCCTTCAATCTCGGTAGTATGTAACGGAGGAAACAATGGGAGGAGTAATCAACAACAAATAGTAACGCGCAGCGGCACGTAATGCCGTCTATCAATGTTTACTGTGAGTACCTCTCTTTCTTTTTCTTACCCAATAGCATCATATCATTTATTTCACGCGTGCGAGGGAGAAGTAGTGTAAGAAAGAGAGAAAGAGAGTCAGCGCGAGCCTCCTGCGTACGGAGGTGTCACACGGCGAGAAAGAAAGAGAGAGAAAGAGCTACTCACTGTAAACAGTGACGGGCGGATCGACGCGCGCTACAGCTCTTTCTCTCTCTTTCTTTCTCTTTCTTTCTCGCCGTGCGACACCTCCGTACGCAAGAGGCTCGCGCACTGACCTTCGCTCTCTCTTTCTCTATTTTTTTCTCCCCGACTCTTTTTCTACGACACTAGCTTACGCTGAATGCTCGCGCTGACTCTCTTTCTCTCTTTCTTACACTACTTCTCCCTCGCACGCGTGAAATAAATGATATGATGCTATTGGGTAAGAAAAAGAAAGAGAGGTACTCACAGTAAACAGTGATAGACGGCATTACGTGCCGCTGCGCGTTACTATTTGTTGTTGATTACTCCTCCCATTGCTTCCTCCGTTACATACTACCGAGATTGAAGGGGACGTCCCAAGCCGTCGATAGCTTCTGGCTCTCCGTGAATAGCCGATCGTTGTTAATTAATAACTCGTTAACTAGACCGAATTTACCTAAATATTTTTCGATATTTCTGTTTAGATTGGTCCAGTCTATCTGCCGTTTTCCGCTTTGAGTGTTGAAACGGGACACCCTGTATTCTCAAACTGTTTCGTCTTCTCTCTCTCTCTCTCTCCCTCCTTGTCCTGCTGGTCTTTACTTCTTCGCTCGACACTCTTCTTCTTTCTCCCGAAATCTTGATCGCTACACCGAACTCTAAACTCTTAACCCAAGACTCAAGACCCAAGACTGCCCTTCTTAACCTTGACCGCCTTTTTAATGCTATTTTCCCACTCTTTGACCTCGCGTAATGTTCATTTGACCGATCTAATTGGTTCCCTCTTTGCGAATTTCCTTTATTCGGGAAACTTCGGCGGTCATTGACGCGTACACGTCATCCGTAGCGTTGTCTACCTGTATTCCCGTCCTTGTCTATCTTCCTCACTTTTTTAGGTGTTTGTCGCGTTACCGATTTCTATTTTTTAGCTTTCCTCGCGTTTTTGCTACGATCTCGACGTTTTACTTACGTTTTCGTTTCGTTTAATCTTATTCCTGCGAATCTTAATCTCTTCCTAATTATTTTTATTTTAATTAATTGTCTCTAGTTGCGTTACGTTACAATATAGATACATCATTGAAAGATATAGTAATAACTGAGATGTGCAGTCAATTTTAGTTAAAAGATATGTAGGTGTTTCATCGTTGTCATACTCAAAATATTGCAATTTTTTCGGAGGCGACACAAAATATTCCAACACGGTTATTTTCACGAATAAAGGAGTGAGTGCCTAATAGAGAAACATCCATCACGTCTGTGAATTTCTGGCTATTAATGTATTACATCACACGAAATTCACCTACGCTACAAGAAGCGAGCGTGACAGAGACGGAGAAAAGCGAGGCGTACGCCGCCGCCTAGCAGCGATTTTATGCCGATCCCGAAATCGCACTCACTCGGTGGTAGTCTGTCTTAAAAGCTGGATCACTCAAGGGGAATATCGTTATATACGTGAGGACAAAATCACGAAACCAGCCATTCAAATAAGAACACACATACTTGGGAATATTACGAAATATAATTGGAATATTGGACGAAAACCACGCTGCTTCTCCACCACCAAAAATTAGCTTGGTCCGTATTGTTTAATTTATAAAAACTACAAAGCTTGATCTTTATTGTTCCCGTATCGTAACATTTATAAAAGCTATAAACGTTAATCTGTATTGTTCCCGTAGTGTTTGGTAACGTGAAAACTGCCACCGCGTATTAGTGACTAACCAGCCAGGTTTGTTGGCTGTAAATTTTATTTTGTAGTGTAACAAATCGGTTGTCGTCTCGTGGTCGAGTCGCGTGACCGTATAACCGTTCTTAGTAGAATGACGAAGAAAAACGGATTATAATTATAAACTCGGACATACGACAAACGATACAATAGTTTATTTAACAGTAATTAGGTCCTTAAAAGGGTCTGGCAGCTTCTTGCTCACAGTGGCAAATTCAATTGACCATTACGCACTCCTTACGCAAATTATTACAGAAAAATAAAGTCGACAATACCTCCACTCCTCACAAATACACATACAATGCGGACTATGACGTTTAAAAGCACTCAATCGACGACTGCCCAGACGATGGCTTCTTTCGTATAGCGGTCACTCCTCCACGGTCAGTCGTCCCTCCAACATATACACGTATATTACTGATGTCGGTGTAAAATATCCTTCTTGATAGAATGGGCTTCCTTCTCTTGTCGAACTGATCCCAAGAATCGACGCTTTATATGTGTGTATACAGGGTGTCTGGTTCCAGGTGACTAAGCGGCCACCTACTGTAACGTAACGCGATAAAAGCATATTAAAAATAAAAATAGAAGTACAATTAGTTATAGGAATAGCATTAGACGAACGCGAAAATAGAATAATTTCGGACAATAGATCACAGGTAGCATAAGAAATGGCACGAAATTTAAATGTAGAATCCTAGAAGTCATAAACACGTAAAAAACGTGAAAAGAAACTAAGACGGGAAGGCACGACGAAGCCCGATCGGAGGTGGCTCGTGCCGAAGACGATCGGCAAGTTCATGGCCAAGCTAGGCCAGCGGCGCGCGACTAGAGGGACACGGGGGGGACCCAATTAGATCATCGAGATCGAATCCCGCGAGATGAGAAAGCGTGGGAAAAGTACTTTATAAGCCGAGGAACCGAATATCTCGAGACCGAGAATTTTCTCAAGTCGTAAAAGTAAATTGTGTTGCATAGAAATCTTAAATTCGGTGTGTGAAGAAGAAGGTGTTCGCTTTAAATTACTTACACGCGTGTGTCTTCGCCAGAGCAATAGAAAGCGAGGTAGCGGGTAATCCAATTAGGGACAAAAGAAAGGCATCGTTACGACGTCCCTACAGATAAGTGTAAATATTTCTTGTGTACATCCTCAATCCCGGTAATATAAGGCGTAGGTTAAGTGTATGTGTGAGCCGCGTATCTGAGAGAGTGTGTGTGTGTGTGGAGCGAGAGCGACGACGAGTTCGCCGGCGTATCAAAACTACACGGGCGCGATCAGCTGTTCGAAAGCGAATGCCGATCGACACAAACATAAAAGAAGGCTTTTAATAATCGCAATTTAATAGAAATTTCGCGGGATTCATTTTATTATTTTCCCACTTTCCTCTGCCAGTCCCAAAAGGACCGAACGAGTCCGAAAAGTAACGTAAGCTGCGGAAGGTAAGAAAGGCGAGACGTTACACTACATGTGCACAAGTATGGACTTGAACCGAAAAGTCTAATAAACTTTTTCGAAATTCGGCTTAGTTATCGAGTTATTAATTAACAGAAATCAGCGAAAGAAGGCGGGATGAAGGCGGTCTACTCAAGCTCGTAACTAGGTGAGTGACGAAACAGCAGGAAAAGCAATCCACAATAACCAATAACGATAATCGGAACACGTGTTTACTTTTATCCTTTATCTCTCTTTCTCTCTCTCTCTCTACCCTCCAGCGTAAGGTAGTGTCGTAGAAAGAGTGAGCGAGTGAGAGGAAGAGAGAGAGAGAGAGAAGGAGAGAGAAAGTCGGCGCGAACTTCCAGCGTTTGGGAGTGTCGTAGAGACTGACTGACTGACTGACTTTATTATTCCTGGGGACAGGCCCCGTCAGGACACATACAAAAGTGGATACATGTGAATATATATGGACTTAAAGAACATAAAAAGAGAAAATACATGAAGTTTAGGAATATATAAAATAAGATACGATAAGATGACGTAGCGTAAGGTAAAATATAAACGAAAGTATAAAAAGAAAGAAATATAAAATATAAGATATATAAAATAAAATATAAAAAATGTAACAAAACAAAATATAACAAGAGCATAACAATAATAATAAGAAGACCCTGCAGGGTCTCTCAGCTGCGGGGGGGGGGTGGGGGGTTGAGTAACCCGTGGACTCAGACATTCGAGAGCATAACACGTAAATGTTAATATAAACAGGGACGTAGACATAAACAAACCGCACTCGAACCTCAGGCACCCAAACACGCAGCCTCGCCATTCATACCGAAACATAGCACGCACATACGCGTGCTCCCGATCATTCACACGATACAACTCTCTACAACTCTCTACAACTGCGCTCTCATTCGTGCAATTCGCCCGCCAGAGAGCTGACGGACGAATCCGGGCTCGAGATCGGACCCGTCGACAGGCGCGCCGCGTAGGCGGCCGGAGACGAAAGCCAGGCAAAGAGATACATGTGAGTGAAGTGCGTGGATACACGATTTACAATGACGAAGACAGAGTGTAATTGGAAAGAAGACGCGCGTGGAGTGATTTCTTAAAAACCTGTACGCTGCGGGAGGATCTCATGGGTTCCGGAAGGGAGTTTCAGAAGGTGGAGCCTCTCACAGCGAGAGAAGTCGCGTAGCACGCCGTGCGATGATGCGGAACGACCATGTCAAGCACCGAGAGGCGAGAAGAAATACGGGTGCCGCGCTTGACTCGCACCACAAAACGTTGTCGCAGGACGTCCGGCGCTTCACCATGGAAGATGGAGTATAAGTGAGTACCGAGAAAGTAGAGGCGCCGGTCCTGGACCTTGAGCCAGTTTAATTTGACGTAATATGGTGTGACATGGGCGTCGCGTCGAAGATCGAAGATGAAGCGGATGCATGCATTCATCGCACGCTGAAGGCGGACCTCCTCGGTAGAATTTATCCCGAGCTGGACAACGGAGCAGTAGTCGAAGTGTGGTAAGACTAGACATCTGATTAAGAGTACTTTCATAGTTCGAGGGAGAGCGGCGCGGTTCCTCGAGAGAGTGGCAAGTATACTATAGACAATTTTACAGATGTGATCGACTTGCACGCTCCAGCTGAGGTTAGGAGTGAGATAGATGCCAAGAGTTTTGATAGTGGAGGCGAAAGGTATGGGAGTGCCAGAGACGGAGAGGGAGAAAGGGAGCGGAGAAGGTAAAAGATTTAGAGAACGAGAGGAACCGAGAAGCATACATTGAGTTTTGCCAGCATTTAAGGTAAGGCCGCAGGCTTCTGCCCAGCGAACCACACTTTCTATATCATCATTAACCAGACGGATGACCTCGTTGAGCTCTTTGAAAGAGGCGCGAATGTACATCTGCAGGACATCAGTATACTTTATCAAGCGGCAAAACTGTATCACTCTGTTCAGGTCATGAATGAAAAGTGAGAAAAGGAAAGGACCAAGCACGGAGCCCTGCGGGACACCAGAGAAAATCGGCTCAAAAGATGACATAGACTCACCGATCCTGACAGCCTGACCACGGTTGGTCAGGTATGACCAGAACCAGTGGAGGACAGAAGGAGAGAAATTGAACGAGGAAAGTTTAGAGAGAAGAATGGAGTGATCTACGGTATCAAATGCCTTGGAAAAATCAAAGCAGACAAGAATAGTGTAACAGCGCTCATCTATGGCATGGCTCACATCGTCTACAAGGGAGAGGAGTGCAGTTTGCGTCGAATGCCGTTTCCTGAAACCGTGTTGGTAGGGGTCCTCTAGACCATGACGAGCGAGATAGGCTTGAACGTCATTGAGGACGTCCCGCTCTAATATCTTGGAGAGTTCAGGGAGCACAGAGATCGGCCTGTAGTCAGAGAGCGACGTAGGGGAGGAGGATTTAGGGATGGGTGTAACGATGGAATTTTTCCATCGTTGGGGGAAAGTAGAAGATTGGAGGGAAAGGTTAAAGATACTGAGGAGAGGAGGTATGAGTGAGGGTAGACAGAGGGCGAGGAAGCGGGAGTTCAGTCCATTGATCGGAAGGACTGAGGAGGAGGGGAAGGGGAGGGCCGCGAGGAGGCTGTCGAGCGTAACGCTCGCGAAGAAGAATTGCGTGTCATCGAATCGCGGAGCCTCCTGGAGGAGAGGAGGTGGAGAGGGGGAAGGGGGGGAGAAAGGAAAGGAAGAACGAGTTGAAGTCGGATGGGGTGAGGTGAGGAGGGTAGGAGGTCGCTCTGTTACTGTCAGGCACAATCCCGAAGCGCCTCAGATCTCCCCAGAGCTCGCCCGGACGATGAGAGCCAGAGAACCTAGAGATGAGGTATTCGCGCCGCGAGCAAGAAATAGCCGATTTGATCCTTCTCCGCAGGGCTCGATACTGGTGAAAAGCGAAGGGGTTTGCGGAGCGGCGAGCCGATCGACGAAGCGACTCGCGTCCGCGGATCAGATGTCTAATCTCAGGCGTGAGCCACGGGGCAGAAGGCCTCCTGGAGAAGAAGGTCCGCGCAGGTGCGAGCTCGTCAAGAAGAGAAAGAAGAGAGTTCGAAAAAGAGTTGACGTACTCATCGACGCTCGCGCTTCCCGACCCCGGCACCAGCTCCCTGGATATAGATAGATCTATCTATCTAGATAGATAGATAGATTCTATTTATTACATCGTGGGCGATGCCCGTAGATGACAGTGGGTACATTTGTACTCGCATACATAACAGCATAGAATAGACTAATAATAAGACTTATATTAAAACTTAAACCTAAACTTAAACTTAAACTTAACTTAAATCTTAAATGAGGGCTAAGTAGTAGCTTATTCAAAAGGTATTCGGATATGCAATAAGATTAAGCACTACGCTGAGAAGATAGGAGGTAAGCGTAAAGCCTAGCTTTGAAACACGACAAAGACGGAGAGAGCCGTATATTTAGCGGCAGGCAGTTCCATAAGTAGCTGGCAGCTACCGTGAATGATTTTATATAGGCCGATGTACGGCAGATGGGGATATTCAAGTCAAGCTCCTGCCCTCGCGTGTCACGCTGGCTGATGCAAGCACGAAATACGAAGTTAGTATGAAGATATGTAGGGAGCGAGCAAAAATCGAGAACAGTAGGCAGCCCGTCATATATCGACGTCTGTTCGCTATCGTAAGCCATCCGAGCCTATTTAGATACGGAGTGATATGCTCATCTCGCCGTAGATTGAAGATGAAACGGACACAAGCGTTTAGTGCGCGTTGCAACTTGGCATTCTGAGTCCCCGTAAGATCGCCATATACTACATTGCAGTAATCAAGGTGCGGGAAAACCAAAGCAGTAACAAGTTGTTTCCTTAGGGGAACTGATAGCAACTCTTTACAGGCCTTGAGTTGGTGCAGGCTTCTGAAGACTCGATTTGATATCACCGAAATTTGGTCATTCCAGGAAAGAGTCCGGTTGACGAGTACCCCAAGGTCACGAAACGACTCGGCATAAGGGATGGAGTAATTAGATACCATGATGTTGGGTATAGAAGTGTAATCGAGGCGCCGCGTATATTGTGCGCTTCCCATGATAGCCGCCACTGTTTTACCTAGATTCAGGCGAAGCTTGTTGTCAGCTGCCCAGTTCGAGATGGCAGCTACATCTTCCGCAACTTTGCGGAGAGCTTCTGCAAGCTCGCTCGGAAGACATTGACGATAAATTCTGAAGTCGTCGGCGTAGAGCATATAAAGGCAGTGCTTAATGACCTGGGGAAGGTCATTAATGAAGATCAAAAAGAGTAGCGGGCCGAGCACCGATCCTTGCGGGACTCCCGCGTTGACAGGTCTCCAGGAGGATCGTACGCCACCGGGTCCGGTTACCGACTGTTTGCGGCCAGATAGATATGAGCAGAACCACCGTAAAACGGATTGCGACAGACCGAGCTTACGAAGCTTCATGATCAGAAGACGGTGCTCCACCGTGTCGAACGCTTTGGAGAAATCAAACAGCACCATAACCGTTACCCGTCGGTTGTCTGCCCCACGCCTGATGTCATCAGTGACCTTAAGAAGAGCCGTTTGCGTGCTGAATGATTTCCTGAAGCCTGATTGATATGGGTTCAGAAATTCTCTCTTGGTGAGGAAATCGTTCAGTTGCTGATAAACGATTTTCTCGAATATCTTCGAGAAACAGCAGAGCGTGGCGACTGGCCGATAGTCACTAGCAGAGTTTGGTTGGCGAGTCTTTGGAATCGGCGTGACTAGAGAGTACTTCCAGGCGGTTGAGAAGACGGACCATGACAAGGAGTTGTTAAAGAGCTCTAGAAGTAGCGGTAGAACAATCGGAAGACTCAGCCTTACTATTTCCATTGTAATGCCATCAACACCAGCGGAATTCTTTTTAATAGCTAATATAGATTCGACGACCTTAAGAGGCGTTACGTCTAAGAAATAAAAGTTGTTGCTATTAAAGGCGACGGGTGGAGACAGCTCCTCTGCATCTAGGGAAGACAGTGTCGAGGACACAGCAATTCCAGCTAATAAGAATTGGCGATTTAGCTCGTCAAGAGAAATGGTGACGTTCGTCGTCGCACAATTAGATTTAGAGAGGCCAAGACGACGAAATTTCCTCCAGATTAATCGCGGATGTTGGAGTGTTGGGAATAAGTGTGTGAAATGGCTTATCTTGGCCGTACGTATTAGACGCTGTGTGTTGTTTCGGGCAGTTTTATACGCCGAGTAGCGTTCAGGGTGACGACTTGTTCTAAACAGCTTAAATAATCTGTCTCTGTCCGCCATACTACGCCTGATGTGAGGAGTTAGCCATGGTGCTGGAGGACGCGTGATAGCGAGAGTCCGTAGAGGCGCATGTGCGTCAACCACTCGCATTATGCCATCCGCAAGAGTAACCGCTTTGCTATCGATAGGATGATCATTGTCATTTATGCATGCAAAATCAATACGAGCCAGGTCATCAACAAACGAGGCAGGGTCAACTCTGCTTAGGTTACGACTTTTTACAAGTGTACGTGTAGGACTTGGAGCACGCATCGTATATTCTAGATAAATGAGCTCATGCCCCGAAAGAAAAGGAGCACCCGACTGTCCATAGGTATGGACTCTAGCCAATTGATCGACCACAAAAAGATCAAGCCACGTCGATGAGGTGGAAGTATGGTGTGTGCTGCTATAAGGCACGATATCAAGATTGTGGCTAAAGAAGAAGTCTTTGACATGTCTAGAGTCATGGGTAGACATATTTAGATCCGCGTTAAAATCGCCGGCAACAATGACATGCTTATAAGCTGGAATGAGGCGTATTAAGACATCCTCAAAGTCTGTTAAGAACCCGGTTTTAGGCGGGCGGTATACCGCCGCTAGCAGTAGAGGAGACGAGTTGGCGGGAGATATTTCCACTACTATATATTCCGGCTGAGCACAATAGATTTCTGGTGAAGAGCACAGTAGTTTGACCGGAAGACTTTCATGTACATATATCCCAACTCCTCCACCTCTTACGCCTTCTCTGTCGCGCCTAACAAGATTGTAGCCATGCAATGATACGAATTCGTCAGATATGAGAGTGTGCAACCATGTTTCTGATACGATAATTATATGATAAAAATTACTACTAAAATAGGCGCGAAATTCATCGATGTGCGCTGGTAAGGATTGCGCGTTTAAGTGGCATATCCGCAGATGCCTATCAGGTGTACGAGCCGCGCCTCCACATTGAATGCCGAAAGTGCTACTCGACGCGATGGAGGCACGGAGGGAGGATCAGGTGGAGGCGTGCGCCGGCTGCAAGAAGGTCGCCTCGGGCTGCGAAAGCTGTCGCAGATCTTTCGGCCTTTTTGACTCGTATTACAGAGTCCCTGCACCAAACGTATTTGAAGCCCAGCTTTTTGGCCTCAGCCTTCGCTTGGGAGAGAAGATGCACTACCGCTGGCTGCAGGTACTCGTTAAGATGGACTCTGAATAGCGGTAAGGTGCTAGTAATATCGGTGGACCAGAGCTCGCGGCGAGCTCGGGAAGCAGTCAGGATTTGTCGTCGCAGTGCTGAACCAGCAAGTCTGACGAAAATCAAGCGAGGCCTATCGGTCGTTCTTGTACTTTTGATTCGCGACACATCCGTGATGTCGTGAGGAGTGATCGGGACGCCTAACATCGTCGAGGTTGCAACACAGATTGCGCGAAGATCCTCGCCCTCTCTCTCCGGCAAGCCTGAGACTAGCATTTCACAGTTGGAGCTCGTCCTCTCCGTTCGTTCAAGACGAGAGGAAAGGGAGGCGATATTGTCGACGCAGCTCGCAACCGTGGTCTCAAGGGTGGCACACCGCGCCTTGAGCGTGAGATTTTCCTCCACCAGCGACTCAAATTTGTCGGTAATAGCGGACTGCGCAGAAGACAGCGTCTCCAACTTACGATAACACTCTTCCACCTTCCGCGATAACTCTGGAATTTCATCGAGCTTTTCGAGTTTTCCTTCGAGGTTCACAAGACGCTCGTTTAACGCCACAAACTGCGTTTTGGAGCTCAACGAAGAGCTTTGGACGGCCGCAAGTATCGTGTTCAGCGAAACTTCACCGGAGTTAGGAGGCGGAGATGCACACAGAGATGCATAGGAATCACCAGATGTGTTGCTACAAGCAGATAACAAATTATATACGGGATATACGGGAGACGGAGGAGAGTAGACGCGCGCGATCAAGAGTATGTAAAGGGCGAGCTCGCAATCTGCGCGAGTTAGAACGCTGGCTACCGAGGAGGTACACCACCGAGATGAGGTCATGTCCCGACAAGAAAGGTGCACCGTGCTGAGAGGTGGCGGAGAGATTTTCTACACTGTCGACGAGACACAGGTCAATCGAGGAGACGGAAGAGGCCGTCCAGTGAGTGGCGCCGAAAGGTACGAGGTAGTAGTTTAGCCTGTTAAAAAGCGCACGTAAGTACGACGAGTCAAAGCTTGTGCCACTCATGTCAGCATTCCAGTCCCCCAGGATCAACCTGTGCCGGTATTTCGCGGAAAGGTCAGCCAGGATGGGCTCGAGGACGGAGAGCGCCGCGTGAGGCCTTCTATAGACAACTCCGACAAGTAATCTCCTAGAGGAGGCCGCCGGATGGCGGATCTCGACGAAGAGGTACTCCGGGCCATTATCAAGGTTATTACCAGAGCAGAGAATTCGTTTTGATTGGAGGTGTGATTTTATGTACAGGCACACTCCGCCCCGACTCCCATAGGAACGATCACGACGGTGCACGACGTAGCCGGGGAGAGAGCAGTCGGGAGAACCAGCACGCGCGTCCAGCCACGTTTCTGAGACCGCAATGATGTCAGACGTCATGTTAGAGAAGTGATTAGAGAAAGCTGTATAATGAGCAGAGAGAGATTCGGCGTTAACGTGGCTGGCGCGGATCTGAACGAGCGTAGAAGGGGAGAGAGCGGTCCACGGTTTACTATTTCAATTTATTTTAACGAAATCGTCGGGTGAGTGGATGGGTACAACCATGGAACCGTCCTCTTTACGAAGATAAACACGCCCCGCCCTCACCCACGCGTGCTGGTACCCCCGCTCCCGCGCTACGGTGCGCGCTTGCCGGTAAAGCATCCACGTGTCATGCGGGAGGAATTCGCGGAGGTATATTGGCCGCTCATCGAAGGAAGCGGAGATGTCCTTGGTGTTGAAGGTAGCCCTGGCCCGCCTAGCGGCGAGCAGGGAATCGCGTCGTGTCGTCGTGGTTAAGCGGGCGATGATGGTTCTCGGTCGAGTCGGATCCGCGGCACCCCTCATTCTGCGAGCCAACTGTATTTCTTCCGCTGGAACAGGGGCTCCGAGGGTCGTGGCGATGGTTTGGAGCAGCGAGCTGACGTCCTCATTGGGTGATTCAGGGACGCCGGAGATAGTAAGCTCTGGAGGATGCGATGTCGCCTCCACGCGTGCCAGGCGGGCCCGGATCTGGGTGAGGTCGCGACGGGTGGCCTCGTCCAGGTTGGTGGGTGATGAGGTAGTCGCGGTACCCGAAGCCTCAAGGGCGGCGATCCTCGCGCTGAGGGCGGAAGAGGTCTCCTCTTGGCCCTCCGCAAGGGACACCAGGCCGGCTCGAAGGAGTTCGGAGCTAGTCTCGACCTCTCTTAGACGGGTGAAGAGCGCCCCAAGGTCGGCAGAAATCGAGTCAAGTCGAGCCCCAAAGTCGGTCCGCAACGCTGCGAAACTCTCTGCAGACTCCGTCCGGTGGGCTGTGAGAGTGGTTTCCTGGTTAGTGATAGCCTGGACACAAGTCCTGACCGCCGAAACGACGGACTGTAGCGAATCCTCGGAGATCCTCGGAGGTGAGGCAAGAGCCGATGCAAACGAGTGCGAGGGTCCCGCGGGTGGGAGAGAAGAGGGCGACAGCGGCGTGAGCGGTATGGCGGCGTCGGCAGATGGCGTCAGGAGCGCTTTCGCGGCTGTCGTCGAGGGTGGCGGCGCCCGGCGGCCAGAGGTGGAAGGAGTGAGCTTTCGTCCCCCTTTACCTCTCGTGACTCGCTCCGATTTTCCGTTGCACGGCACCAGGGCACCCGCGTCGTTCGTAACTTTATGCAAGATTAGGCAGCCCGGGTGGAACTCTTTTTCACACTGTAGACAGCGCACGTAGTCTGTCTTTACCTCCTTACGGCACAGACGGCATTCAACGGTCTCCATGACTCCAGAAGGTTCGATGGAACGTTAGGTGTGATACGGATTGCGATTGGACTAGCACGAGCAGGAGTTCAATAGAGCCAATCAGCGGTAGCTATCCCACCAATGAGAGGCGCGTAGCGAGGATGGATCGGTAAGAGCTGTCACCACGGACCGTCCTTTGCAATATCAACCGGCCGACGATTTTCTCAGCGAAAATAGACAGCACGACTGAGACTTAAATGATAATTAATATCACGGAGCGATCGCGAGTAGGTGGCGAACGCGTCACTGTAGGATGCACACCGCACTTGTCTCAGTAACTCCGAAAAACTCGAGTATTTGTTGCAACGGTTTCGCACACGACTAACCCGAGAGAGAGAGAGACTATAATTCTATGAGAGCGAGAGAAAAAGAGATAAGGGATAAAAGTAAACACGTGTTGAAGCGTCTCATTCCGATTATTGTTATTGGTTATTGTGGATTGCTCCTCCTGCTGTTTCGTCACTCACCTAGTTACGAGCTTGAGTAGACCGCCTTCGTTCCGCCTTCTTTCGCTAATTTTTGTTAATTAATAACTCGATAACTAAGCCGAATTTCGAAAAAGTTTATTAGACTTTTCGGTTCAAGTCCATACTTGTGCACATGTAGGTGGCCGCTTAGTCACCTGGAACCGGACACCCTGTATACCCTTCTCAAGAGATGGATCTCCTGGATCGACTAGTCTGTACGAGTTATTGTTAAATGATTCGGCGATTAAATATGGTCCATGGAATAAATGGAAAAACTTTGCGGTTACACGATGAATTGCTTTCGATTGTAGAGGAACCCGGAGTAAAACAAAGTCATCTTTTTCAAGAATCTCTCTAGAAATGTTCTTTTGGTACCTTTTGCGATGTTCATACTGTCTTATCAGTCGGTCTTTGGCTAAAATCTTTTCATTATGTGTCTTTATCGAATGTTCCGGAAAGGAGATAATTTTTTCTATTTGATCAGCAGGTTGTTTGTCAAAATGCAGCTCATATGGTGTAAACCCTGTACTCTGATGTGTTGTTAAATTAAGTAAATTTTCAATTCGTTGTACAAATTTCGCCCATTTCGTATGAGTGTCAGAGCACAAAGTTCTAAACATACGTTCCAATTCCCTCATAATTCTTTCAGTGGGATTGCTCTGCGGATGACGTATAGACGAAAATAATACTTTTATACGTGACGTGAGCTGCGTACCATTATCAGCTAGTATGCTCCTAGGTTTTCCCATTTCAGGAATATAACTTTCAAAGATTTTCTTTAGCACGATAACAGTATTTGCCTTTTTAATAGGATACAGTTTGACATATTTAGAATACACGTCTAACAGCACAAAAAGATATTGCACCCCGCCGACAGATTGTGGCAAAGGGCCGTAAAAATCGATGGTAACTAATTCGCGTGGTGCTTCGGCCTTGATCATATTAAACGCACCCTGCATGGGATACGTAAGAGCTTTGACACGTTGGCAAAGATCACATGCAATTACATATTTTTTAACTTCTTGGTTCATACCTTTCCAATAAAAATATTGTTTTAAAAACGATAATGTCTTGTAGACACCTGGATGTGCAAGTTGCTCATGAGTCAATTCAATCACTCGCTTGGTCAAAATTTCGGGAACCATTATTTGCCACGAATCTAACACGTCTGATTTCCTAAATAGAATGTCATTACACACCCGATATAATTTATCTACCTTATTCGTTTCATATTTAAAAATTATATCTTTCAAATTCGCGTCTTTCCTTTGCAGGTTTGGTAACTCAGTAAGCTCGCGCTTTATATTATCATATATATTATATTCGTATTTTACGGAATTGACGTTGACTCGACGAACACGATGCTCCTCTAGTGGATTTTTCGCTTCAGTAGCGGGTATTAGAAGTTCTGTGGATTCTGATTCCTCGAATACACCCCTAGGATTTCGACTAAAGAAATCTGCAACTACATTGTCCGTTCCGTTGCAATGGCTAACGGTGAAATCGTAGCCCATCAATATAATACTCCATCTAATTAAACGAGAGCTATGAAAATTTGTCGTGTTTAGAAAAGCCAACCCCTTATGATCGGTGATCACTTCGAATCGATTTCCTAACAAGTATGTACGACATTTTACGATGGAGTAGACAATTGCCAATAACTCTTTCTCAGTCGTGGTGTAATGCATCCGCGCTATTCAAACAACGACTCACCAGTGATATTATATAATAATTTCCTTCATTGTCGATTTGATATAGGATGCCACATATACCCCGATCGGACGCATCTGTTTGCAATTTAAATGGACTTCCGGGAATAACATGCGAAAGCACCATTTCGTCCGCGAAGTTATTCTTTAATGCTACATACGCCTTTTCATGCTGAGACGTCCAATTCCACTGTACTTTACTCTTTAACAGGTCACGAAATTGATCTAAAAATACGGCATGTCGAACATTAAATTGTCGATAATAATTGCAGATACCCAGAAATTGTTGGAGCTGCCTTTTGTTCTTTGGTGTTTCAAAATTTCTTATAACATTCAATTTATCAGGATCCTGTCTAATTCCATCGATGGTCAATATAACGCCAAGAAATTTAATTGAGTCCCTGCAGAATATAGATTTATCCAGTCGCAGTGTAAAATTTTGTTCTTGCAAAATATCAAATATAGAAGCTAAATGACGGAGATGCTCATCAAAGGTTTTTAACGTAACGAGCAAATCGTCAATATAACACGTCAGAAAAGAATCGCATTGATTTCCCACTGCGAGATTTAAAATTGATACAAAGTTGATCCAAACAAAAAGGCGGTATACGGTCGAGATTCGATTGACAACGGTATTTGCCAATATCCCTTAACCAAGTCAACGGTCGACCTATAACGTACGCCATAATGCTTTTGCAACAGTTCATTGATCAATGGTGGTGATTCGTTGTCGGACTCAATGACGTTATTCAAATATCTTGCATCTAAACAAATTCGAATTCTTCCATCTTTTTTCTTAACGACGCGTATCGGATTACAATAAGGACTCGTCGAACGTTCTATGATTCCGGACTGCAACATAAACTCAATTTCTTTGGCCACTTCATCGCGGAGTGCACGCGGAACAGGATAGGACCTTCGTATATATGGGTTTTTGTTGGCAAGCTTGATTTTATGAGTATAAGTTCCTGCACTACACATTTTAAAAGAAAATAATCTTTTATACCGCGATAAAAAGGTCGCGAACTGATCCTTCTCAATCTCACCTAACATCGTAGTATTATACGCAATGGATCGAACATCATCAAAGAAATTCTCACATTCACCCTCTGCGTAAAGACGCGCGGGTTGGGCAGTGACGTTATTCTTCACCGCAATATTCGAAACCCCCATAGGGACTGCACGATTTTCTATCCCCCTATCATCGCTACTTCTTTCATAGTCTACAATATCTTGCTCCAATTGACAGAATACATCATAATCACATACATTTTTAATATTATCATCTTCTTCCGCGACCATAGCGGTGCGAACATTTACATTTTCACTAGTTTCAGTTTCATTAAAATTATCAGATTCATCACCATTACATATTACAGACTAACGGCAGTTAGGCCTGTCCGTCGCAAAAAAATCGGACTAACGCCGGTGGTATATTTACAGCAAAATCGTAAATTTGAAGGGAGGGGGAAACCTTAAAATGCTAATATCTCATCGACGCGAAGTGCTACATAATTTTAGTTTGTTTCATCACAATCCTGGAACTTTTTCCCTTTCATTGATATATAATTTATTAGGATCGCGGCTTCCAATAAGTTAATAATCTAATTTATGTGTTTTGAAATTTTAGGAAATATCAATTTTATCAGTCTTTTTTTTTCCGACCTTTTTCTTTAACATTGCGACTATATCTATATACAGGGTGTCTCACGTAAGCAACGACATTTCATACACACGTGTCCACAGGGATAATTGGAAGCGAAAAGTGAAATAAAAAGTAATAAAAATTGTCCTCGTTAAGGAGTTATTAAATAAAATAGATCAGCGAATCAGGAAGCACGGAAGCGGTAGGCGGTGAGCTGCGGCCATGCTAGTCTGAAGACAAGAAGCGATAGCGTAAGGAAGCGTCGTGGACGAAAGATTGAGAGAAAGAGAGAGAGAGAGAGAGAAAGTCAACGAAAGAAAGGGCGAGAGAGAGAGAGAGAGTCAGCGCGTGCAGGCAGCGTGAGGTAGTGCCGTGTTAGGGTAGTAGGAGGGAGCGAGAGAGAGAGATTAGATTAGATTTTTGTTGTGCGTAAGGTAGCGTCGTGAAAGAAAGGTAGAGAGAGAAAGAGTGAGAGAGGAAGAGCGAAAGTCGACACTTTTTCCTAGAAATCTCCTCCTGACCACTACCTTCTCACGCCTGTATACGTGTCAGAACGCTCCGCCCGTCCAAATTATCGCTTCTTATCTTCAGACTAGCAAGGCCGCAGCTCACCGCCTACCGCTTCCGTGCTTCCTGATTCGCTGATCCATTTTATTTAATAACTCCAGCGATAATAACGAGCATCCAGGTGGATGCGCTCAGCGCTAAACTGAGGAAAGTAATTGTCAGGGAGGGGGCTGTATCACCCTCCCCCTCCCTGGCCAGTATGGACACGTCCCTCCGAGAGAGCGATGTGAGCGATGGCTCGAGTGTTTCTCGCCTCTCGGAGGGGCGTGTAAAAAGGAAGAGAGGGCGGCCCCCCACTACGGGGGAATACGTCGGGCTCGCAGAGGCGAAGGCCCGCGTACTCGCCCTGGAGGAAAGGGAGCTGGAGTTGCAGGCTGAGCAAGAGCTTGCTCAGCTTGCAAAGAAAAAAAGCACTCCGGCTCCCGCCGCCGCACCCTCGGGCCGAGAAGCGACGAACACCATCTTGTCACAGAGGTCCCCTGAGGAGCTCCAGCAGAACATTGCTGGGGCCCTCGAGTTGGTGGAGCACGTTTCCACCAGCTCGAGGAACCTCAAGGGGACCTCGGTGAAGTGCGAGGGGCCGCGAAGGAGCTCGTCTCCCGCTCGGAGCCACATGGTTACGATCAGTGGCTCCGGCGGGAGAACGAGCAGCTGCGGGAGCGGCTCAGCTCTCTGCGGGGAGAGATCTCGGCACTTAGGTCCGAGGTCTCGACCCTCAGGGGGCTGAAAAGTCTGCCTGCTGCTCCCGCAGCAGCGACGGTGGGTGCTGGGGCTCCGGCCCCCGCCAAGATAATGGCGCCACCGTGTCCCTCGGAGGATAACCTCCTGAAGAGGATCGGGGACGTTGTGGACGCCAAGCTGTCCGCGTTTCGTAGGGAGCTCTTTCCCGGAACGCGGGCAGCCCTGACGGGGACCGCAGCCCCACCAGCAGGGTCGAAGCGAGCGGCCAAGAGGGGGGTGTCGGAGACCCCTTCCAAGGCCGCCGGGAAGGGCTCTCCGCCGCCCCCACCACCCCCCACCGAAGTGTGGAGCAGGGTGATAGGGCGGGGGGAGAAGTCTGCCGCTAAAAAAGCGGCAAAAGCGCAGGCCACTCCTTCCGCTCCTCCCACTTCGGTGGGAGGTGGAAAGAAAAAGAAGAAGAAGGGAGCTCAGCCTCCCATTCAGCAGAAAGGCGCCCTGTCCCAGACCAACCGGGACAGGGCAAAGCGCCTGCGGCCCCCCAGGACGGCAGCGATAGCTGTCACGCTTCCTGAGGGGGGCCCGCTGACGTACGCCTCCGTGATGTCTGAGGCCAGATCCAGCATTAAGTTGGCTGACCTCGACATCACGGAGGTTAGGTGCAAGCGTGCCGTGACCGGGGGGCTCATTCTTGAGATCCCCGGCGCCGCATCGCAAGAGAAAGCCGATCTGCTGGCCGGGAGGATGAGCTCCCTCTTCAGCGAGAGGGGTGTCCGAGTCGCCAGGCCAACTAAGCGTGCTGACTTGAGTGTGCGCGGCCTGGACGACTCGGTCACCCCCGAAAACGTGGCGCAGGCTGTGGCTACAGCCGCGGGATGCCGGGCGGAGGAGGTGCGGACGGGTCTCGTCCGTACCTCCCCGTCCGGCCTTGGCACGGTGTGGGTGCAGTGTCCCGCGACTGCTGCCAAGAAATTGGCCCAAGCCGGGAGGTTGCTGGTGGTTTGGGTGTCGGGCAGAGTTGAACTGCTCGACACCCGCCCACTGCAGTGCTACCGCTTCCTCGAGTTTGGGCACGTGAGGCAGCGGTGCACCAGCGCGGTGGACCGGAGTGACCGGTGTTTCCGGTGCGGCAAGTCTGGCCACCGCGCTAACGGCTGCACTGCCGCCCCCAATTGTCCACTTTGCATGGACCTGGGACGGCAGTGCGCCCACCGGCTTGGTTCTAAAGCCTGCGCCACGAAGCGCGGCAAGAAATCCCGCAACAGCGGCGGCGTGGCCATGCCCGCCCCCGCCGCTGTGGCGGGACCGTCGGGTGTAACGGCGGTAACTGCGCCAACGGTGCCAGACCCACCCCCAGTAGTTCGCCAGGAGGAGGCAATGACCATTGCGTAGACCGCAATGGCTACCCTCCTCCTGGCAAACCTTAACCACGCCCGCCATGCTCAAGACTTGTTTGTTCAGAGCATGGCGGAGCGTGAGGTGGGTTTGGCCATCGCCACCGAGCCGTACAGCCTTCCGCAAAACCCAAATTGGGTGGCGGACGCTTGCGGCTCGGTGGCGATTATTTGGAACGGAGCAGTTAGCTCCCCTCCGCTCACCTTGTTGGAGAGCGGGAGGGGATTTGTAGCAGCACTCTGGGGGGAAACCGTCGTGGTAGGGACGTACATCTCTCCCTCCCATGACCTAGCCACAGTAGAGGAGATTTTGGGTGGCATTGAGGGGGCAATTTTGCCCTTTCAACGTCGGCCCGTGCTGGTGCTGGGGGACTTCAACGCCAAGAACGTTTCTTGGGGTTGCCCCCGCACCAGCGCGCGTGGCGAGGTCGTGAGCGACTGGGCGGCGGCTTTGGACCTTCGGTGTATCAACCGGGGGTCCACCCACACCTGCATCCGTCAAGGCGGGGGATCGATTGTGGATCTCACATTCGCATCCCCCGCTGCGATGGGGCGGGTGTCGGGATGGCGTGTCCTCGAGGAGGTCGAGACGCTGTCTGACCATCGTTATATCACGATGGTCGTCTCGGCCTCCTCGGCTTTAAGAGGCGCGCCACGCCGTCGTCCCAACAGGTAGTCGCTACGACGGATGAACGAGGACGTCCTGATGGCGGCAGCTCTCGCTGAAACTTGGCCGGGGTTTCCGGCCGAGTCCTGCGATCCCGGGAGTGGGGCGGCCTGATTCCGGGGTATGATGACCCGCATTTGTGATGCGGGCATCCCCCGGACCAGGTCCGCCTCCTCGCGGGGCGCCGTGTACTGGTGGTCGAATGACATTGCGCATCTGCGCAACGAGTGTGTCAGTGCCCGCCGCCAGTACACCAGGGCTCGCCGGAGACGCCGGCGGGACCTGGCGAGAGAGGCCGAGTTGTACGAGGGGTACCGCGAGAGGCGCGGTGCTCTTCGTCCAGCCATCAGCAAGGCCAAGGCCCAAGCTTGGGAAGATCTCCTCCGGACCTTAGATGAGGACCCGTGGGGGCGCCCGTACCTTATAGTTCGGAACAAACTCCGACCACGGGCGCCTCCACTGACGGAGGTTCTTGACCCCCAATTCTTGCGGGGCGTGGTGGAGGTTCTCTTTCCTCGTTCAGAGGAAGAGCCGCGCCCCGTAGAGCCGCCGGACCCGAACAACTGGTCCGGCGAGTTGGGGGTCAGTCCGGAGGAGATAGGCGCGGCCGTCCGGCGCATGGGTGCCTGTAAAAAGGCCCCAGGCCCGGATGGAATACCTGGCCCCGTCTGGGCCTTGACCTTGGATGTCCTCGGGCCCGGTCTCAAGCAGCTGTTTGATAGCTGCTTGAGGACCGGGTCTTTCCCCCCAGAGTGGAAAGAGGCGAGGTTGGTGCTTCTCCAGAAGCACGGGCGGCCCGCGGATTCTCCCTCCGCGTACCGACCCCTGTGCCTGTTGGATGAGGCGGGCAAGCTCTTCGAGCGCTTGCTCGTGGCCCGCCTCACCAAACATCTATCGTAGGTGGGTCCCGACCTGTCGGACCGCCAATATGGCTTCCGGGAGGGTCGCTCCACGATTGATGCTATCAGTCGTGTGAGGGCCCTCTCGGACGAGGTGGTCCCAAGGGGGGGAGTTGCATTGGCTGTTGGCCTAGATATAGTTAATGCATTCAACTCCCCCCCCCTGGGCGGCGGTCCGGAGGGCGCTCGAATTCCATCGAGTGCCCTCATACTTAAGATCTACGGTCGGGGCCTACCTTCGGGACAGGTGCATTTTATACAGGGGTCGGTGCGGTACCATCTTCCGGAGGGAGATCAACTGCGGGGCTCCACAGGGGTCGGCACTGGGGCCGCTCCTGTGGAACCTCGGGTATAATGCGGTTTTGCGGGCCGCTTTGCCCCGTGGCCTTCACGTCGTCTGCTATGCAGACGACACGTTAGTGTTGGCCACGGGGGCTTCCTGGAGAAGCACCCTTAACCTTGCACAGGTGGGGGTGGCACTGGTGGTCGGCCGAATAGAGGCTTTGGGTCTGCGGGTGGCTCCGGCAAAAACAGAGGCAATGTGGTTTGGTCCGCCTCGCCGGAGACCGCCTCAGGCCCACCTCTATGTAGGTGATCCACCTGTCGAGGTTCGCACCCAGATGAAAAATCTGGGTGTCGTCCTCGACAGCGGATGGCACTTCGAGGCGCATCTCGCCTCTCTGGTCCCCCGGGTTGAGGGAGCGGCCTTGGCATTATGCCGCTTGCTCCCCAACCTCGGGGGTCCTGATGGGCGAGTCCGCCGCCTCTACGTGGGGGTGGTCCTGTCGATGGCGTTGTACGCCTCGCCGGTGTGGGCGGGCGACATAATGGCCTCCCGGCGGCGCCGGATGGCGCTCTGCCGGCTGGCCCGTCGGGTGGCCATTAGGGTCGCCCGAGGGTACAGGACCATCTCCCTAGAGGTGGCGAGTCTCCTGGCAGGGGTTCCTCCGTTAGATCTTCTGGCGGAGGGATATGCGGAACTCTTCCGCTGGAAGCAATCCCTCCGTCAGAGGGGGTTACCCCTGTCAGGAGAAGTGCTGGAAGCCGTGAAGTGCCGAGTCCGGCAGTCCGTTGTGGCCAAATGGCAAGAGAGGCTTCTATTGCCTAATGCCGGCCGCCGGACTGTCGAGGCTATCCGACCATGCCTCGACACATGGTTGACGAGGAGGCATGGTGTGCTCACCTACCGCCTTACGCAGGTGCTCACCGGGCATGGCTGCTTTGGTGAGTACCTGCAGAGGATAGGGCGCGAGCCGACCACGCAGTGCCACCACTGTGGCGCTGCGCAGGACACGGCGCAACACACTCTTGAGGAGTGTAGTGCGTTCGAGGAGGAGCGCCGTGTCCTGCGCGGCGCAGTTGGAGGGGACCTCTCGCTGCCGGCCATGGTTCGCGCCATGGTCGGCAGCGAGGGGTCTTGGAGGGCGGCGGTCTCCTTCTGTGAGAGTGTCATCTCACAGAAGGAGGCCGCAGAAAAAGAGCGGGAGCGTGCCGGGCTACGGGCTAATGGCCCGGCACGGCTCCCTAGGGGAAATCGCCCTCGAGGCGTCGGCGGAGGGTCTGGGTGACCGTCACCCCCCGCCCTTCTTTAGGTATGCCGGGGGAGTTTAGTCTCCCCCCGAGATGAGGGGGTTCGACTCCCCCTGCCTGCTTTGGGGAGGAACCGGTGGTGTCGAAACGGGTTCCCGGGTCCTCCCTACTGCAGGTGGACGGTCACCGTGAGGGGTTTTAGTGGGTAAAAATCCCACACTCCCCCCGCTCACACCCAGCCCGTGGGTGTGCGCGGGGGGGCCTTCTGAAGGTTTCCCGTCACGTAAATTAAAAAAAAAAAAAAAAAAAAAGCGTTCAAAAAGGTAAGGAAGGCGAAACGTTACAGTATCCGTCTCTGTCGATACTTCAGGTAATATCGGGAATGTCGGTGCGTCGGTAACTAATTTCGAAATCTTATTTATCGGTTCTTCAGTTTGTGCGGAAATTTTGGGTGTATGTGTAGCAGGATGAGAGTAATCATTAGTGTCCTTGGGAGAAGAGTTATAAGGACATTGTTTGGCCAGGTGACCTTCTTCCTTGCATAGGAAACAGTTAAGTATGTTTGTCGTAGTAAATATACGGTATGAAGTGTCGTCTACGGATATCAGGAAGGAGTCCGGAATTTTTTTAACGTCTTCTGGGTTTATGAATACTTGCCTTCTGAAGCTCAAAATATGAGAATCTTCTGGGTCGCACATTCCGGTTTTTACATGGCTTATTTTGAAGCAAACGCGAACATTATTTTTTTTTTAAATATTTTCAATTTCTATGTTTGGAATTGTAGGAGAGACGTTTGAGAGGATAATGTGTTGGGCCGGTTGTAGCATCGGTCTTATTTCTATTTCGTTGTTGTTGATTATTACCGATTTATGGTTAGATGTGAGTGAAGTAACGGTTTCTTTTTTGTCCAGATACATACAGATTCTGCCATTTGAAATTCTTGAGATGAATCGGATCGCTTTAGGACCGATTAAGTTACCAATAAAACACGCGTATTCCTTGATGGTCAGCCCGTCCACTGATTTCAGAATGATAGCTTGGTCTTTTGTAGGACGCGATTCTGCGGGCCGCACTCCCGCGTGGCCTCCAACTTATCTGCTATGCAGATGATACTTTGTTGGTGGCCGCGGGGGAGGACTGGAGAGGCACTAGAAACCTCGCGAAGGTCGGGGTGAACCTGGTAGTTGGCCGAATAGAGGCTTTGGGGCTGCAGGTGGCTCCGAATAAAACCGAGGCGTTGTGGTTTCACGCGCCTCGGCGGAGACCACCTCAGTCCCACCTCACGGTAGGTAACGTCCCTGTCGAGATTGGGTCAAGGTTGAAATACCTTGGCCTGGTTCTCGACAGCAGATGGCGTTTCGAGGCTCACCTTGGCTGTCTGGCCCCCAAGGTCGAGGGAGCGGCGGCAGCTTTATGCCGTCTTCTCTCCAATCCGGGTAGCCCGGACGGCCGGGTGCGCCGCCTATACGTAGGAGTGGTCCTATCGATGATCCTTTATGGATTACTGATATGGGCGGGCGATCGTTTAGCCGTCCGGCGTGGCGACTTACCGCTTCGCAGGGTCGTCCGCCGGTTGGCTGTCCGATCGTCGTGGTATAGGACCATCTCCTACGAGGCGGCGTGTGTCCTATCGGGGATTCCTCCAGTAGACCTTCTGGAGGAGGCATATGCGATTATGTATCGCGAGAGGAAAGGCCTCCGGCAGAGGGGGATTCCCCTGACAGGCACAGAGTTGGAAGCTTCGAGGCGCCGAGCCTTTCAGGCGATAGTCTGGTGATGGTCCGGCGATGAAGTATCCGTCTGGATTCCCCAAGCGCCGGCCATCGCACTGTTAGCGCGATCCGTCCCTGCCTCGACATATGGTTTACGAGGAGGCATGGCGGACTGACCTACCGCCTGATACAGGTGCTTTCCGGGCATGGCTGCTTCGGGAAGTACCTTTGTCGAATTGGGAAGAAGCCGAATACTAGGTGTCACCATTGCGACGTCGCGGAGGACACGGCGCAGCACACTCTAGAGGAGTTGCAGTGTGAGAAGGAAGAGCAGCATCAGAATTTTCTAAGTGCAATAGTGCACGGGCGAAGGCAATCGAGTATCGAGTCGTACGGGAGGCAGATAGAAACTCGTCCGTTTCGAGGATAGACACCGCGAGGCGGGTGAGAGGGGAGAGGCTCGGGAGATACATTTCTAACACCACGAAAACCTACGTAAGACACGGCACCACATTTCCCAAACTAAGAGTGTTTAAGATTATTTCTTTTTCCGAGGTTTTACCTAGTACATATAAGACATAGACTAAGCGTGTGTGTGTGAAAGCGAGCGAGTGAGCGAGAACAAGTGTGTGTGAGAGAGCAAGAGCGTGCGGATAGGAGCGTGTTGGTAGTAGTAAGAAGCGGTAGCGTCGTCGACGAGCGCATCGACTAAGAAGAAATATAAACATCGGGCGATCAGCTGAGCGGGGACATTGACCTATCGTTAATACAACACGGTGAGAGTCGAAATGAAGAAATGAAGTCCTTGAATTTGGGAGTGGTAAGGATGGTTTATGTTGATGTTTTCATCATTCTCTGCATCGAAGATCGTGTGTAGTTGTTCAATGTTCTGTCGAATGGCTTCTTTAGGGGAAAATTCTTTCACTGAAAAAGGACACTTTATTTCGACGATAAAATATTTGCCAACAAGTCCGTCAGGAGATGCTCCCAAATATTCAATTTCTTCGTCAATGAACAGGCCGCATTTGTTTAGTTTTTCACCTATTACTTTTTCCAACTCCCCTCGTGCTGTTTCTTCACACCGTCGGCCGTATACTATAGCTGGTACCGACAAAAGTTGCGGGTATACAATCTTTTTTACGAGTTTAGCGCTCAAAGTTTGTTCTCTTCTTTTGCATACTTCTACAAAGTTAGACGCTGTAAGCAACTTTCTTCGAATATGTTGCCACAAGTGACTACTTTGTTGCTTCCTTGTATCTTCTTCTATTTGCAATCTATTTTCTTGCCAATTTTTCAGCTTATTGATGTGCAATGTTAATTGTTCCTCATAAACATCCTTATCCATGTCGGGCCGTTGTACATTTGGTCCGTAATCTTCGTCCGCTCCTCGAGATCCTCTCGCTTCGAATCGGCGTTTCTTCATTGTTCTTTTTAATTGTTCCGTCCTTTTTACTTTCCTCTTTCGGCGATTTTCTATAGTTTCCAGTATTGCGGATGGTTTTTTCTTCATAATGGTGCTTAGGCGACTCAAGCTTCCTTGGGTATTGTATTGTACTGCCGCCGCGGTGCATCTAGTCTCATAAGATCCTCGTTTTCCAAAATTTATACGCTTGCCTCCGATGAACTTACAGATTATAGCATTATAGCTTTCAACGCTGTTGCTATTTACATTGAGCAGTAAACTATCAACATAGCAGCTGAGATTGTTTACCGCTTCTTCCATTTTCTGGTAGGCGCTAACATTTTGTAGAGCTGGAACAAGGTTTTCCTCGTTTTCCTTATTTGTTCCGTCGCAAAAGTATTGCAGCCGTGCACAATTCTTGTGTTCTCCAAAAATATGACTAAGTATGTTACTCATATCATTTTTTAAGTTTTGAATTTTTATCCTCGTCGGTACAGCTTTTTCGGAACGAAACGCTACAGCTTTCGTAACAGCGTTTCGAATTCGGATAATATTTCTCTCAATAACGTTGCGCAACTGGCCCAAGCGACCTTTAATTTTTGATACTTCTTTTAATCCGTGTGCCAAATTTCTTAACAAATGATTGGTGCACTCGATCTTCCTCACTCTTACATCGTCGTACAGGTTACTGTCGATTATTTTTTTGTAGACACTGCTATCGCCGTCCGCGATGAGAACGGAATACATCAATCCGTGCATTTCGATGCTGCTCTTGAAGCCTTCCAATATCGCGTCGCTTTCCATACTCGTTGATGTTTGCTTTCTTTCCCAGTTTTTGAAACACCTATGTTGTCTTGCTTCTTCTTTCTTCCGTGCTGCATTCTCGCATATGGTGCAATATTTATTCCTCACTCCGATAAATAATATTTTTTTTGTATGATATCCAACGATGGCACCTACTCCGGAAAGAGAATCATATTTCCCACTTCTGTATGACCTTTTCATCCAACTTCCATCTGCCACTACGGGAATATGTGAAATGCCATCTATTACGTCTCCTCTTGCAATCACCAAAGTTTTCTCTTCTTCAGCAGCAGCAAACATTTCTTCTCGTGCCGCAGTCAAAAAACCTTCTTCGATATTCCGGTGACATATGTCATATTTGTTTGATGACATGCATGGAATATTCATAGAACTGAACAATTCGTCCATTTGCGAAAATCCTATACCTGTCACAATGCACCCAGCCACTGCACTATCATTCACATCCATGATGTCGGAATTTCTGTTTTCCGTCGAGATGGTTGTCTTGTACAAACACATACGGCACTGCATCTCGATCTCGGTTATCAATCCTTTTCGACGAGATCCAACGACGATAAAATCCGCGAATCAGCATTCTATTCCGCGGCAGTGGTTATCAAATTTGGCATGAAGTTCGGCGAACAGATGATCCAGATCAACGATAAGACGACCCTCTTAGAGAGATACTTATTTCACGTATTGTAACGTTGCGTTTTTGGAACGCCCGTTACAAAGGCGCTAGAGCGCCTGGCGATAGGCAACCCGCGTGCGCCGGGGCGAGCGAGCGAGGCGAGGACCGGCGGATCGCGTGGGTCGCTTCAAACCTCCGAGTCCGCGGAGCGAGACGGCGGAGAAAGGGGTCTAGCGATGTCCGAGTGGCGACCTTGGGGGCGTCCGCCGAGTGGAGGTGCTGGCCGAGGTGGCCCGCCAACCAGGGTTGCACCCGAGCCCTCCACCGGGGATTAGCCGTGTGTCAGGGTCGTGGCGTGTCTCAGGATGAGAGCGCCCCGGCTCAAATCGCGCGTGTCTCGTACCGTGTAGGACGAGCGCGTGGCAACGCGTGGAGCCGGCACTCGGACCAATCAGCGGTGAACAATCGCTGGACAAAGCCCCGAAGATCTGGCGACACCGCGGAAAGGAGCTCAGGAGGGGAGAAGGACCACGCGATCCGGAAGGAAGCCGGAAGCAGAGTAGTCGTCGAGTAGTCTCCGTGAGTAGTCGTCGAGTAGTCTGCGTGACAGAGTCTTCTTCGATCGTTCGTGCTAGAGAGTCGTGAAAGAAACTTCGAGTGTGCTGTGAGAGAGGAGAGCGAGAGGGCGAGCCAAGCGGGAAGCGAGAAGGAGAAAGGAGGTATCGAGGATGTAAGTCCCAATAAATTTATCATGTACACGCCGTGGATCGGCGAGGATACCTTTCGCACCCATCTTAACCTATTTATCGTCTAATGTAACGAGACGAAAGGTATCCCCGACCGATCCAACGGACGTTGTTAATTCCTCCGGGTATGAATGTGCGTGGAAAATGGAATTGCCGCCCGTAAAGAACCGCTCTTCCTTGTAATCGGCTGTCTTGTCGCGTCGCATTCGAACTTGAACGCGCATAAAATTCTGCATGTACGACTCACTCAAACTCGCTCGCTATTCAAAGAAAAGTATCGCTATTCTCGTATATGAGATAATAAAGAAAGAGAGGAAAAGCTCCCCGTGAAAACGTGGTTGAGCCGAGCAATTATCCATCTCGCATATTTTAATAGTCGATCTTAATAAAGGGCTATCTGTGGAAAATTACGCCGAGAAGTAGTGCTGTCTTTGTCGGAGAGGTTACGTGAGACAAAGCGAAGCCCCGATGACCGCTACGCGCCCGCCGTCAACAAAGACGCGCGTGAGGCGAACCGGCGAAAAGAAAGAGAAAGGCGAGGCACGCGTAGCCGCCTAATTTCCGACAGAAAGATCGGCGATCGGATATAACATGAATATTTTCCTCTTTCTCTATGTTCAGAATTTTACACGAAGAAAGATCTTAATGAATATCTCCTTTATTATGCGTAATCACCGATAATCGTCTCCACGGAATTCCTAACTACTAGATCTCTAAAACCACTACGAAGCTAATTATTTATCGAAGGTAATCACGACGAATATTCTCGATATACGTGCCGGCTGTCTATGTTCCTCGAAGCGTGTTCACGGGTAAAATACGAAAAGAAGGGGAAAGAATATCTCCTCACAATTCTATTAAATATTATATTGCCCGCTACGTACAACATTAATTTAATTAACCTCGGTATGAGGACGGAAGTACCATTTTATTCGGTATTTTAAGGAAAGATATAAGACCACGCGTCGAAGCTGCGTCTCTCGGGTAATCGAAGTCGCACGCGTGACCGAACATTCTATGTATAAAAACACGTAAACACAAGCGTCGACGAGCGAGCATACCGAACGTAAGGACTTTAGCTTTCTTTGGAAATCGTTCATATTTCATAGGCGTATGTTCAACTTATTTTCTCTATTTTCTATTACGAGACCATTGAATTTTATATTTTATAGCTAGTTGTTTATTCGGTTTTTGCACTCGTACTAATATTAAACTAAGTATCTGGATCATAAGACCGAGCTTTTCTCTAGTCATAGGCGTAAATAGTCGGTAATTCATTATCGAGTTTACGTTATTTATATTTTATTTATACGCTGCTTTTAGATTACTTTACTGCGATGGTGTTCCTTTCAAAATAAATGACTGATCTTGGTGTACCGTAATTCTGTCAGTTTTATATTATTGTATTTGCTTATGGAGGCGTATCCTACCCATTCCGTGACTATAACGCTCCGTGATTTCGGCTCAATTTTTATTTAGAAAAAGGACCAGCCCCTCTACCTTACCGTTCGCGGGGCTGAGTTAGCTGGCATTCCGGTTCACGCTTTCTCGTTCCGACGGGAGATGCAGAAGCCGACTGGTCACCCCGTTAGCTGGTGCGGGTACCCTAGCTTCTCCTTCATAGAGTTAGTTTTGATTCTCGGGGTGGACGGTTAGCGATGGATTTCCGCTTGAACCATCCCCCGAAGTTAATTAAAAACGGGAGTTGAGGTATTCCTCCCGTGACGCGGTATGCGTCTGGCGCCCAAATCTTTTGGTAGCGAAGGAGAAGTGACTGGGGTATCGCGGGTGATCAGAACGGTAGCTCTCCCAGAGGGACGGGGAAGCGTGCCGAAGTGTGATCGGCGTCCCGTTAGCGCGAAACGAGAGACGAAAATTAATTAATAATTTAATTAAAACGATTACAGTATATTTAAATACACGTGTATACGTGAATATAATACGCACGTATGTCAGTACGTATAATATTAAGAACACGTGTATCCGTGAATCATTTCACGTATATTTAAATACACGTATACTTAAATACACGTGTATTAATTCACGTGTATTCAGTTATACGTGCATTGATGCATTTCCACATGAATTCATGTAATCTTTAGAATATCGGTATTAATTTCCGGATCTAAGCTAACGTTTCACAAGTATTGAAGTTTAAGCACAAAAATAAATTAAAACATCATTTTTATGAACAAAATTTATTCAATGAGTTCTCTATTTAGAAAAACTAGTGTGTTAACATTTTCTGGTAACAGTCGGTTTCTTATAAGAGTAACTATATTTCCAGCAGTTGAAAAACATCTTTCTGAGGCAACTGATGTTGCTGGTATGGTCAAATATTTCTTTGCGAATTCCGAGATTCTCGGATACTTGGTTTTCCGCGTCTTCCACCATTCTAAAGGATCTAAATCAAATTTTAGTTGAGGTTCAGCCAAATAAGTGTTAAATTCGGTACTTAGATCACTTATATCATCCGTTTCGTTATATAAAAATTCTAGAGCACTCTTATGTGATGATTTTTTTTCTGCGTTTGTTGCACATGGAGGCAAAGCTGCAAGAAAACTTTCTACTTTGACACGTATAGCAGCTCTTACACCCACTGGCTCGTGTTCCAAGTCTTTATACCTTGGATCAACGAAACTGGAAATATTCGTCAAAGTTACAATAGTGTCTTCGTCGTCATCAGAAACAAGATGGAAACGTTGAACAAGTTCGAAAATAATAGTTTCCTTCAATTTATTAATTATTTCATCGCTAACATTTTTCGATTGTAAATGTTTTTCAATAACTTTCTTAATTAATGGCCTAACCATTGAAAGTGAAGAGTGGCCTTCGCTACAAAAAAGACTAGTTATTATTTGCAATGGTTTTAGAACATTCATTAAGGACTCTATCCTCTCCCACTGTAATTCATTAATTTCTAAATTTTTTGCTTTTTTGCATCAGTAACAGATCTATCTGCTATACTATTTGAAACGGAACATCTGTTTATATATAGGCGTTCCAGCATGAAAAATGTCGAATTCCATCGTGTCGAACAACATTGCAATAAAGTTGACCTTTCAATGCCAAGTTGCTTCAGTTTTTCCTCCAAAGCGTTTTTTGCAACAATAGAATGCTTAAAATGACCAACAACTTTACTGCAGTGACGAATAAGTTGTTCTACATTTTCTTCATTCAATGCCTTATTTACAGCAAGTTGTAATGTGTGTGCTGCACATGATATACTATTTACATTGGCATCTAGAGTTTCAGATATTAAGAGAATTGCATTAAGCATATTTTTTGCATTATCTGTAACAATCGCGAAAACTTTTTCACTTATTCCCCATTGATTTAAAGTATTTATTAATTCAGTTGCAATATTTTCGGAAGTATGTCTTTCCTCCATTTCATGCGTAGTCAACGTATATGACTCTGTACTCCAAGCAGAATTAATAAGATGTACGCTCACAGTGATGTACGACTCTTGTGACAGCGAAGACCAACAATCGGTAGTGCAAACTACGCTCTTAGCATCACTAAGACTTTTCTTTATTTTTTCTGCAACCATAGATTCTAAAGCTGCTAGCCTTTTTTTCATCGCTCTTTCGTGGCAGGGTTTATAATTTGGTTCGACTACACTCATATAATTTTTATAACCAATACTTGAGCAAAGCGACAAAGGTAATTGATTTGTAACGATGAATTTGGCTAAGGCTTGATGCAGTTCTTCCGTCCTTTTAGCATCACACAGACGATTAATGGAAGTGTCACTAGAATTAGATCGTAGATACCGTCTACGTTTCCTTGGACGCTGTGAATTTTCTAAAGGTCTCAGCTTCTTCAATAATATTTTCATGTTGAGGCATGTCACTTGTTTGGCATTCATTTGAAGAACTTAAATTGTGGATAGCTTTCAAATGTCTGCTAATTGATCCGGTAGTCCCACCCACGCACGAAAATGAATTATTATCTCCTTCATCACAAATATTACAAATAGCTTTGTCGCCATCACGCTCTGCATATTGCCAGACCCAACTTTTTCTTTTGGACATTTCCTTAAAAATGTGAATTCTTCTATCTATCTCAGTATATAATGTTCAAAATAGAATCGATGCCTATGCATAAACGTACGACAATTAACTAAAATTCGAAATATTGTAAGCGTTACCGTAAGCCAAGCAAATTCGACCGCGGTGCGTACGGGCTTATTCATTATGGTTACTCGTATAGACGCAGTGTGGCCAACTTAGTGGTTTTACCACTAAATCTGGTGGTTTAGATCACCCTATCAGTGGGCAAAAATGGCGTCTAGTGGCTGGTGTTTTTTTTTAGTGGTAAGTAGTGGAAGTTTTTTAGTGTTTTTAGTGTAAATCAAGAGCTGGTAAATCCGGATGTAAAATGTGGAAATCCCCTTTTACGTACTTTCGCAATACAACTAAATAGTTGAAGATGTGCAATGTGTAATTGTTCGTGATCACGCAAATAATAAAATAAATTAAAATGCCGAAACCGCAATATACTCAAAAGTTTCGAGATTCTTGGCTTCAAGACACGGATCTGAAAGATTGGCTCCAAGTTATTGAAAGTACTACTGGTCAAGTAGCAATATGCAAAGTTTGTGGTACGATGTTAAGAAACCACTACAGGGATCTAAAATCCCATGGATTGACAAAAAAACATTTACAAAACGTAAAGGCAAATACTACATTTTATTAATTACTAATGTATAATAAATTGAATGACTGACTATTGTCATTATTGCAGTAATTATGTAAGTAGTTGTAGATATCGGTAGTCTGCACCTATGACACTTTTGCTCATGATATCCTTACTAATATCATAAATATGAAAGTGTGTTTGTTTGCTTGTTCTCGTTTCATGCCTCACGGCTGGAGTCAATCGTCGTGAAATTTGGCACATAGGTAGTATCTAACATATTTGTTGTCTAATTATTACAGGTTATAATATCTCAGCCTGAGCTACCTTTTAAACCACAGCCTATTCAAAATAAAAAAAAGGAAGAAGCAAGGTTAGCATTATTCACTGCAGTTCATACTACTGTACGAGCAGTTGACCATTTGGGGGAAGTGATTAATCATAGTCATGAAAAAGATATCGATAAATTGCAACTACACAGAACCAAGTGCTCTTCTATAATTAAAAATGTTCTAGCACCACATTTTACTGATGTTTTAAAAAAGGATTTAAAAGATCAACCATTCAGCCTGCTCATTGACGAATCTACAGACATTGCTGTATATAAATACCTGGGTTTGATCGTCATTTATTACAGTAAAATGTATCAAAAAATTGTATCCACATATTTAGACCTTGCTGAGCTGGAGGTTTGTAATGCTAACGGTATTGTCTCTGCTATCAAAAATACGCTGAAACGATTTGACTTGCCACTCAACAATTTAATGGGAATTGGTACAGATAATGCTTCTGTAATGACAGGAGTTAATAATGGTGTTTTCGTCAAATTAAAAGAAGAGGTGCCACAGCTTATTTTGGTACGCTGTTTATGTCATTCATTACAACTCGCTATTTCAGCTGCTGCAAAACAATTTTTACCAAAGAATTTGGAATTCTTAATTAAAGAAACATATGATTGGTTTAGTTGGTCCTCCTCTAGACGATCTATGTACAAGAAACTTTACAAAGCAATTAATGATGGGCAGGATCCTCTGAAAATAGTTCAAGCATCACAGACAAGATGGTTGTCAATAGAGTCTGCAGTATCCAGAATTTACACGCAATGGTTGGAGCTAAAAACACATTTTGCCATAGCTAAAGTGCATGAAAGGTGTCACACTGCAGAGTTATTGCACTCCATGTACGCAAACGATGTAAACTACACATACATATGTTTTTTATATCCGATATTAATTGAAATAAATAGAGTGAATAAGATGTTCGAATCAAAAGATACAGACCATACAAAATTGTGTGGAGAACTGACCAACTTGATTGAAATGCTTGTTAGTAAAGTTACATTGCCCACGAATAAAGTTAATATTTTTGCACAAAATATTAAAAATTACTTAGATCCTAATTGTTATCTTGGTTTCCGATTTGAGAAACAAATATCAGAAATGGTAGAAAAAGGTTTACCACGAAGCGAACGAGACAGGATTAGAAATAGGTGCATCCAATTTATTATAAATCTTATACACGAAATAAAAAACAGGTTGCCAGAAAATTTATCGTTGATGAAAAAAATTTGCCAAATTAGTGTTCAAAACGCTCTTAATCACAACAAAGAATCTCTGATTGACATTATGGCTCAATTCAATAAAAGTCCGGATTTCATGGCAAAAGTCGATGATCAGTGGAGACAAATACACTTATTAAAATGGAATGAGACGAAAGATACAAAACTATTTTGGAACGAAGTATTGCATTATAGAGATGCTCAAGGAGAATCTAGATTCGAAGATTTAGCTAATTTTGCAATTACGCTCTTGATACTACCACATTCAAATGCAGACGTCGAGAGACTATTTAGCTGTATGAATAGTATAAAAACCAAACAGCGCAATAGACTAAAGTTATCTATGTTAACTGCTTTAATTACTGTTCGTCAAGGTTTAAAGTTAACAGGAAAATGTTGCAATAATTATGAAATACCGGTAAATATTGTCAGCCAAATTGGTACTAAAGAGTCATATGAAATCAGCGACGAAAATAATAACGACGAAAATTCCAATGAAGAAGATAATTTATCATAATTTTTGTATGGGGATACATTTGTTTATTGTTAACAAAAATAATTCAATAATAATAAATTACATTATTTTTCTTAATTCTTCTTCTTCTTCTTCTTCTTTTGGCTTTGACCCGAGTCCGGTCTTAAGCCATTTTTCTTAATTCTGTGCCAATAATTTGCTTTAGTGGGATCTTTAGTGATTTATTTGAAGAGGTCATTTGTTTCAGTGGTTTTCTGGTGGTTTTCAAAGTTAAATTTAGTGGGTTGCCAGTCTAACCGTTGGCCACACTGTATAGACGTTGACCGGCCGAAAGTCGGCGTAAGGAAAGCTCCTGAGATGTTTCTTAACTGCTGGAAATATAGTTACTCTTATAAGAAACCGACTGTTACCAGAAAATGTTAACACACTAGTTTTCCTAAATAGAGAACTCATTGAATAAATTTTGTTCATAAAAATGATGTTTTAATTTATTTTTGTGCTTAAACTTTAATACTTGTGAAACGTTAACTTAGATCCGGAAATTAATACCGATATTCGAAAGATTACATGAATTCAAGTGAAAATGCATCAATGCACGTATAACTGAATACACGTGAATTAATACACGTGTATTTAAATATACGTGAAATGATTCACGGATACACGTGAATTAATACACGTGTATTTAAATATACGTGAAATGATTCACGGATACACGTGAATTAATACACGTGTATTTAAATATACGTGAAATGATTCACGGATACACGTGTTCTTAATATTACACGTACTGATATACGTGCGTATTATATACACGTGTACGCGTGTACACGTATGTTTCTAATACACGTTCAAAACCATGATCTCTACCCTCTATGCTAGTTGGCTGCAATCGGCCTACGTCTAATTCTTCATTTTCTATTAATTCCTCCGTAGACGATATGGGATCTTCTGCTTCAATATTTTCTTTTCCCACTGGCAGCATTTCATCGGCTTCGTCTTCATCTTCGTAAATTTCTCTGAAATGCTCATCTGGAACCTCTTCATCTTCTAAAATTTCTTGTAAACTTGGTTCCCGCGCTTTTCCCAAAATTCCTTGTAAATTTCCTTCAGGTGCTTCTTCATCCTCTAAAATTTCTCGTAATTGCTCCACCGATAACATTTCCTTTTTCTTTCGATCTGGTGTACTTTCTAGTCCCATTCTCTGGAGCCTCTCCGCAATGCAATCACTCTTTCTTTTCTTCGAGAAACGTCCACGGTTAAATTTTTTCCTCGGTGCACTTGACACTAAATGGCAACTTTTTCCTCTTTTTCTATGTCTCGTTGCACATTTCTTCTCACCACTACACGCACCCACATTCATTGTCACTATTCCTACACCTTTTCCTTAAAAAAACTCCACACTAAACACTTACTCTATCACTCACTGTAAAACTCAAAAAGTTTTACTACAGCCTCACGTCCGGCAACAAAGAAAGTAAGAATACTTACCTCGTAACCTTGCTAATCGCCCGGCGTGATGCTTGTCCCCGCGCTCGCGAGGGACTAACAAAATAATGCTAAGCGCGCACCACTACGCGCTACAACGTTTTTTCGTTAGACTTTTGTTTCCATCATTCCGCGCGAAACGTGCTATGAACGTGTACAAAAAACTTCATTGGAAAATTGTTCTCGATAAAAAGAGTTACTCTTGCGTGTCTCGGAGAAATGAAGATTGTGATAGAATTTCACAATCACCAAAAAAAATATTTCAGCAATTAGCGCATCGAAAAATTTAGGATTTTTTTTAATAACATAGGGTTTTAAAGCAGGTATTGAAAACAGTTAGAATATCGAAACGGTTATTCAAAATCAAAGTCCTTCATAACAATTTGAAGAACTTTAACCGATATTAATACCGTTTTCAAGTCCTGGTTTTACGGAAATCTGTCAGAAAGCAAAATATCCGTGCAAGTCACGCAGTATCAGCAGCCTGGCGCGCTCGTGTCAGCGGCCCACGCGCTCGCGCGACTTGCGCGGATATGTTTCGTTCCTTTGTGAAAACAAAACTCCATTTCTGTCACGGAATGATGGTTTTCTATAGTAAAATGTTCACTCTATCGCGTGCAATGGTTAGAATTTATGACAGACGTATAGTTTCGGTGGATAATGCGAAAAAGTACCGTAAAAAAGCTGCTAAAAACGTATTTCGTCCACTCAAATTAATGTTTAGACATTTTTAGAAACTCATTTTGCGGAAGTGTTATATATCATTTTATTCGTTAAAGTCTCTAAAATTCAATGAAATAAATCACATTTATCTAACCCTAATACTTTCGACGAAAATTGAAGTCAAAGTTGAAAAACTACATTTTTGCTCAAAATCGATTTTTCAAAAAACTAAACGTGTTACAGACAAACGACTTTGAGATTCGTGTTTAGCTTGCTAAAATCTATAACAATTTCATAGTGGATTGAGAAAATAAAAAAAAAGTTTAAATTTGTTGGACAGTGTAATGAACTTATTAATCCCCCTCACCCGCACCGCCAAATTTCTCGCCGCGTGCAAATGCACGTGTTGCGCCATCGGTAGAGCCGACCATGTGCTTGGGAGCCCATTGCCTCGCTCACCTCGCACTATCTCTCTCGATTTCGATAGATCTCACTCATCCTCTCTCTTTGTCGGGCGAGCCGATGAGTATGTGTGACCGTTTCGACCAATAGTGCGACAGAACCCAAAATGCGTGTGAGAAGAGGCGCGCCACTTTCACTCTGGCCAATAAGATCCGCATTCTCGCCATTTTGGAAATCTCTTCAGACCCAACCCACATCGCATCTTACGTGATAGATGCGTTTTCAAAATTATGCATAAATTAAATATACGTAACAAAAGTAACTGACTACATAGAATTTTTTCTTATTACGGTTTTTCCTAATTCTGACTTTGTTGTTCACGTTGTGCATGTCAATATCGTTCAAAGGATTCTTTCCGATAGCCCAATGCGTGCAACTTTGATTTCATATAAAATTGATTACATATATGATGTGTATATATATGTGTATTGTAACGTTAAGCCTTCTTACCACCTCGGCTTCCGGTTACCTCCTCGTCGAGTTCTTTCCTTTTCAGGACTGGCAGTGGGAATAGCAAGGAAAATATGAAATAAGCAGTGCACGAAATCCCTTTAATTTTTTTTATTTCGTCTTCGTAATATATCGCCGACTCATGCGAGGGCAACGCATTCGCCCAGCTGATCGCTCTTGTTTTTCACTTGCTTCTAACACACACTTATACGCGCTCACTCTCATCCACACGCTCACGCATACATTTATTCTAACGCTTAGCCTATTTGAAAGTCGGGTATCGCAAAGAAAGGTAAACACTTATCTCGGGAAGCCGATGTAACGTTATGTGTCTTTCTCTTACCGATATGTTGTATTCGTTTGCCTGGCTAACTCTCTCTCTCTCTTACTCACACGTTAGTCTAGGCTGCCGTGTGCCGTGCTGCCTTACTCGTGTGGTCGAAAAAACTCCGGAAAACACCTCTTCTCCGAACTCGAAAGATGATTTCTTTTGCTCGTGTTTCTGCCTGCCTCCGAACTAATCACTCCCGACTCGAATTATAACTTTGAAAAACGTGAGAAATTCTCGCTCTCGATCCTTTTTGCTACCTGTCTTTTATATGCTTACTCCCCACCCCCGTGCTCTGATTTCGGTCCCTTTAATTGGGTCCCCGCTCTTCCTCTATCGGCGCGCGTTGCTGACCGCGCTTGGCCTCGGTGTTGGCCTTGAACTTGCCAATCCTCGAACTGTTACGTCATTCGTTTTTATGCGAATTCCTATCTTCCGCGCCTATCCCCTTTGCCTCATCTCGCCTCCCGTTTCCTAGGCTAACGCGACCTACTTTCGCTCCTGTGTCTAATTTTAGATTCTGGCCGTTTTTTCTTTCTTTCCGCGGATATATCTCGATCTTTCTCATCCTTGATTTCTAATTCTATTTTACTTTACTTTCTTTTTATTAACTCGGGTTTTTACTTGTAACGTTACAGTATCAAGCGAGGTTCCCCATTTCAATTATTTCTCTAGATTTAGGCCGGATCTACATAATCGAACCGCTCACTCTTCGCTCTCGGCCCGGTTAAAGATTGTTCTATGTTATGCAAAAATGTCTACGATCAGCTTTACTACTACCAGAAATCGGCTGTCTAAAGAAAATGAAAACAAAATTTTCGTTCAGACGACGCACATCGAAACCTCTTTTCTTTCATAAAGATTGATATATTTAAACTAACAAGGGAACTACACGACCTCAAATTCTTGGATTTTTGTGAAACCGGTGTCAAATGAAAGAGAACGATGAGTATAGTATACCTGCAAAATTTCAGACGTTTATGGCCTGCCACTTTTTCAAAAAATCGATTTGAAATTTGGAATTTTTATATCTCCTAATCGAGCCGAATTTTTGTAAATTGATAGAACTCGATAAGGCGATAAAAAAAGTTCTCTGACAATTTTTTCTAGCATCATTAGTTCTATCAAAAATTGACGTTATTTGTAACGCTTTGTCATCGCATAAACCGTAGAATTTAAGCTATTTCCAACAGCGGCGTTAGTGGAGTCGGCAGCGAGCGAAGTTCCGAACGGGAGGTTCCAGGTTCGATTCCCTTATGGGACTTTTATTTTTTTTCGCAAAATTTGTTGCTGTTGCGTGTAAAATCACTTTTCTTTTTTTTTAAACATTATTTTAAATAATATGCAGTGTATTTGAAAATTTTCCATTTTTCTACATGCTAACGTCTGATATATCCAAGCTAAATGACGATGCTTATCCCTTTTATTGTACCAGCGCTCGATAGTTCATTGCTGCGAGGCCAATAAATACCCGAGCAAAGGCCGATAGTGATCTGCGGTTTAATTACCACGTACTCTAGTAGAAGATTAAAAGAAATGCATACAAATTTACCATCATCCTTGACGAAAGACGGTCCACTTTACTGTGATTACCACTTTTTTGAAAAAGTGGCTGGCCCTAAACGTCTGAAATTTTACAGGTATACTATACTCATCGTTCTCTTTCATTTGACACCGGTTTCACAAAAATCCAAGAATTTGAGGTCGTGTAGTTCCCTTGTAAGTATGATATTAAAACAAGACCTTAGCAAAATCTGAACTGACTAATGACACTTTTCGCCCCCCTCCGCCAAATTCTTTCGACCTTTGCCTCTATAAAAGGCGTGCACGTCTCCACCGGAAACAGAAAAGCGAGAAACATCGAAGAGAGCAGAGAGCGAGAAAGATAAGAAAAAAAAGAGAATAAGAACAGTAAGTATCATTTTTATAGGAATTGTCAGATAGTAATTTTGATAGTGCTAGACGTCTAATCAAGTACTACATAGTTACTAGTTATAATTGTTTATTAATTTTTTACAGATGATAGAAGCTATCGAAGAAATCGAACTTGATATTAAATCGTCGCCGTTGTCGTCGCCGTCACCGCCGACGACGACAACGACGACGACAACGGCGACGGCGTGGACGTCGAGGCTATCGACGTCGTGAGCATCAAGGGGTTCGTCCCTTTTTCTCGTCTAACACAACGAAGCGAACGGACGCGCAAGCTATATACAAAAACTCTTATCAATATTGTTCATATAACATATAAACATACAGTCTGTCAAAAAAGTCTCCGTACACCCTTTAAAGCGCTATAACTTTTAAAAAATGGATCAAATAGACTTGAATTTTTGCAAGCACGTAGAAAGATTAGTTTACTATATATCGTAGCTTTTTTGGTTAACAAATATCAGAATCTTCAAAGTTACAAAGCAAATAAAAAAAGTCATTTTTTCAACTTTTTTATCCGAGCTAATAATGAAAATTTAAAAACTGCCTTCTGTAGATTTAAGTAAAATCCATGCATACTACAAATTTCATCCAAATCGGTTAACGTTGTTTAGAGCTATAAATGTTTAAAGATTGCAGAATTAGGTCGAAATCGACGACCGTTACTTTCCATATCGACGATTCGACCGATTTCGACCTAATTCTGCAATCTTTAAACATTTATAGCTCTAAACAACGTTAACCGATTTGGATGAAATTTGTAGTATGCATGGATTTTACTTAAATCTACAGAAGGCAGTTTTTAAATTTTCATTATTAGCTCGGATAAAAAAGTTGAAAAAATGACTTTTTTTATTTTCCTCGTAATTACAGAAATTTCAATCGATTTTTAACTACGAAAACAGAAAATATAGTCAAAAAAAGTTTCTATATTATTACGAAAATTCAAATTGTTTGCTTCGATTATTAAAAAGTTATTCTGCTTTATATAGTCTCCGAATATTTATGTGAGTCACTGTACATATTACCATTTTTTAGAATTTGTGTAATAATAAAAGGAACTATCACACCTAAACATGGAAAGCGTTTCTTTTATTACTACGACAAATTATTCTTGAAGAATTTCACAGAAAATACAAAATTCTTTACTTATTTAATTTTTTTGTTCTCATTTTCCAGCAATTCGATGACCTCGTCGAAATGTTTCGAGACAACGGGTACCGGCTGGACAGGCACGGCCGTCGTCGCCACCATGCCGGCGCCGTTGGCCACAATACACAGTGGCAGTGGAGCCGTGGCGACGGCGCCTGGCAAGGAGAGGATGGCGCTGAGGCTCGAGGACGCGGGGGCCGAGGACATGGCGGCCGAGGTGGACGAGGGGCGGGGAAGATATACGTATATTTTAATCAGTATTGAAAACTATATTATAAACTTTATTAAAAAATAAAAATAAAAAAACAATTTATACGTGTTAATTTTTATTTCCGAAAGCAGAAACATTCGCGCGCAGAGCGGACATCGGGTTTTATTTATACTAGGGATGTGCCGAATACTCTTATTCGTTTTCGTATTCGTATTCGCCTTATATTTTTTATTCATATTCATATTCGCGAATAAATATTTTGTAGTAATCGGCACACCCCTACTATATACCGGGATTTATACGATTAAAATATTTTGTTGACAAGTGTAGGAGGAGTCTTTTATAGGGCGAATTTTAAAAATCGGCCGCGGTAGAGCAATTAACAAGGATCAGATCTTTCATTTGACACCTCGCTACGAACTCGAGCTGTTATTATGAGGCTGCCATTTGTAGGCAACAATTTCTCGCCTCACCGATACGAATCCTCGCCTTGAGCCGCCCACAATGGCCGCGTGGTGGGGACACCCTACACCCGGGTGGATTCCCCTTAAGGCCGTTCACCACCCCTAGTTTTTTAATGGTTTACGCGGTCGAAGATTCCAGGCGTAATTGTAAACCGATTTTGATGATCAATGTCTCATTCGAAAGATGAAGGTTTAATCTCGTCCACTATCTTTTCAGAAATTCAAAAAAGTTTTTTTATCTTAAAGAAAAATCGTGTCAAAGTATACTGTTTATTCCAAGATAGTTTATGCAAGAGTAAGATGCGCTAACAAAATTCTGAAAAGACAGTGAACTAGATTAAACCTTCCTCTTTCGAATGAGACATTGATCATCAAAATCGGTTTACAATTACGCCTGGAATCTTCGACCGCGTAAACGCTTTTTTAGACATTTTTTGTGAAAAATAACTCACGTAAAGTGGCGCCCCTTGAAATTTGCGGCGGAAGAGCCGAAACTTAGGCACCACTACTAATAAACATGTATACGCGCGAGTAGCGTAAGTGTGTTTTGTTTCCAAAAAGCACACGGATGTCCGTTTCTGTGTGTGCGAGGACTGATGCTCTGTTCTTTTCCCGATCTGTTCTGAACGCAAGGAAACGAGTTTCTCTGGCAATAGCTCGGACGCAGAAAACCAGCACGGCGTGAAGGACGTTCACAACAGCTGATTTTTTTATGGTTTACGCGGTCGAAGATACTAGACGTAATTGTTAACCGATTTTGATAATCAAGGTCTCATTCGAAAGAGGAAGGTTTAATCTAGTTCACTATCTTTTCAAAAATGTGTTAGCGTATCACACTCTTGCATAAACTATCTTGGAATAAACAGTATACTTTGACACGATTTTTCTTAAAGATAAAAAAACTTTTTCGAATTTCTAAAAAGATAGGGTACTAGATTGAACCTTCCTCTTTCGAATGAGACCGTCATCATCAAAATCAGTTTATAATTACGTCTAGTATCTTCGACCGCGTGAACCATAAAAATTCAGCTGTTGTGAACGTCCTTCATCTATGTAGTATCTCATTTTTTACGAAGTTTGCAAAAGTTTGAAGGAATGGAATTGAAAATAGAGATGAATATTATATCTATCTTTTTAGAAATTCATAAAAGTTTTATTATGTTTTACAAACATCACGTCAAAGTATACTTATAAACAGCTGATTTCATTTATGATTTGCCGATTTGCTCATATCAAACTCGATGCGAAGGTGCTGTTATAAGCATGAATTCCGCCGGCACGTTGCATCGTGAAATTAGTGAGAAATTGTCAAGTAAAGGAATGGGCACCTTTACTTCACAATATGTGAATAAAAGATCTAAAGCTCGCGAATCGCGGAAAACAAACCCTCCGCGTCCCGCGAATAGAATTCAGCGTAACATTCAGCCCGTCGACGATGATTATGGCCCAAATGCAGCATGTCCTCAGGCGACTGATTTAAGCGCCGAGGACTTAATTTATGCTAAACAGCAATTTTTAAATACTTTAAAAGGAGAAGACGCCTTGAAAATCGAACGCGAAACTCGAGGTCAAAGAACTTCATTTGAATGGATTGAGCAGCGTCGGAAACGACTAACTGCTTCAATATTTGGAACAATATGTAAAAGAAGACCACGAACTTCTTGTTAAAAATTAGTCGAGTCAATTCGGTATCCCTGTTTCAAGGGAAATAATAGTACCAGGTGGGGAATTGAAAAAGAGCCGTTAGCGATTAGACAATTCTCCACTGAGTACGGGTTCGATATTGAAGGCAGTGGTCTCATCATTGACAAATATCAACCGTTTTTGGCTGCATCTCCCGACGGTCCTATCGGTGCCGACGCCCTCATTGAAGTTAAATGCCCAGCTTCAGTGAAGGATAAGACACCAATGGAGGGAATTGAATGTAAAAAGATTACATTCATGCACCTCCAAAATAATATACCAAAGTTAAAAGACTCTGACAGCTACATGTACTGTGTGTGGTCTGTGTCGCTATTTGAATAGCGCGGTCGAGTGGGAGGGTGGGGGTCGCGAACCATTTATGGCAGTTCCTGATTTCGCGTAAGGCCCTCTCTCGTATCTCTATGAAATCGCGCCTTTGCCACGGGCCTCGTCCCACTTGATCGTAAGCCGTCACGTGAGAAACATAGCACCTACCCAGGTAATATCAATTATTTCGTTTATCATATATTTCGTTCGTTTACTGTATCTATTTCCCGTTATTCATTGTAATATTTTTGTATACCAGGACGGCGATTCCTGGGTCTATTTATTCCTCCCACTGAGAAACGAATAAAGCCAAAAACACGGATTTTTCGTTTGTGGGTCATTTCATCGTTACATAAATGGCGCCCAACGTAAAAAGCATAATTTAGATAAGACGACTAAATTGGTGAACGTAGAACATTTTATATTTTGCACGTAGTGGTCTATGGACGTTCGAAGAAATATTACGACTGTGACCAAATCGGGAAGACTAACGAAGCAAACTTATAGTAATTATAACTTTTCCAACAGAAAAAAACAAAAAAACGACGGCAGTATGCCAAGTGCACAGAAGGAAACGACGAGTGGAGAGAACAATGGACAAGACGAATTCGCGGCAGAGAGAGAAAACTTACGCCAACAACGGATCGACCTAGACAAAATGAGGGTCAGCTTAGAGGCTAAACAGCGAGAATTGGAACAACAGCTTCTGTCTATAAGGAATGCGGGCGATAGAGAGAGACGGACGGACGACGTATCACAACAATAGCAAGAGACGAGTCAGGTGGTGTCCGAGGTAGATGTTGACTATTATACACCGCGACTTATAAATCCGTTACAATTTGATATTGTCACGCCGAAGTTTAGCGATGAGCTCACTCGAAATCCAGTCGAATTTTTAGAAGAATTAGATAAATTTTTTAAGATTAAAAATGTAAATAGGGGTCAAAGAATGTTAGTGGTCGAATATTGCTTAGAAGGTAGAGCTCGAGCTTGGATTAATCTTCATTCCAATTTTGCGACGTACGCAGGTTTTAAGGACGCGTTCATTGAAGAATTTTATTCCATACCGATTCGTGTTAAAATTAAGAATAGATGGGCGGCTAGGAAGTATAGAGCACAAGAAGGAAGTTTACAGTCTTACTTTTATAAGCAAGTCAAGGAGGCAACTTATTTCATACCTGAACTGACTATTACGAGGTCAACTATACGATAGTACAGCAACTCCCATTAACGGTTAGAGAGGCATTAGTGACGGTTGAATACTCTGATACGAATGTGATAGGACAAATTCTCGCTCATTTAGATGATTTATATCGCGAAAGAGAACGTTTTTCTAGGTCATATCCTAACCACGAACGTGCACGACGGGGTCCTGTGCAGCAGGTCAATAGCATTCAAAGTGGACAAGATTATTTTCATTTAAATCAACATCGGTATAACGGTCAGGGGGAAAACGATGTACAATGTCGTTCGTTTGGTAGCAACTCCTTTTCCCATGGACGCCCTAACCTTCAAGAGGATCATCAATTTTTGCCTGATACGCGTTTTCCACCTCCGAATGTGACGTCACGTAACAGTTTAGCGACCGAAAGACCTGGCTGCGATACGAACGCAGAATCGGCGCCCTTTGTTAAAGAAATCGCTAGCGCGCCTTTAAACTAATTTCTGACACGTTGGAAAGTGGTTCCGCCACATGTCACGCGATATATGATTTAGCTAATGAATTGGCTGCAGGTGTGGACCGAGAATCAAGTTACACTGGGGATGAATACAGGGATAACCGGCCTCGATGTTTGCATATTTTGCTTGAAATAAAAGGACTTAAAGTTTTCGCGTTAGTCGATTCGGGAAGCCAAGTGACGGCAGTTTCAGATGACTTTTATAAAAAACTTGTAAGTTATGGGGGGTGTAACGAACTTCCAGTGAGTAATTTGTTTATATCGACTGCCATCGGTAAAAAGGCAACCCCGATTAAAAGGCAAATCCTATTAGACATTAATATTGATAGTGTGGTCAATTCGTGTGCCTCTTTGGTCGTGCCATATCTTTCCTCGGATGTAATTTTGGGTCATGATTGGCTACAACGTAATCGGGTCGTACTCAATTATCATGCTGATTTTATTGAAATTATGGGAAGAGGCGTTCGCGGATCTTCGGTGCTGTTTGAACGAGAGGCATCGAATCAAATGATTTGCGATAAAAGGGATGACATTATGCTCGTACATGTTGTTAATGTAGGGGCGAGAGCAACGAATCAACCCCTGACGATCTTTCGTGGTAGGAAGGATGAAGGGAAGAAGAAAGTCGGTTTGGAGGCGGGGGAGGTAGTCCAAGGGGATGCGCCGGAGGAATTAGACTCCGATGCGCCTAGTAAGGATAGCTCGCGACCTGAGTCGGTGAGCACCCAGAGGGAGAATGCTTTTTCTGATGCGACTCGCCCGGCCGTACTCGATTGTCCGCAGAAACGGTCATTTATTGACCTATTAGAAGAATTTAAACAATTATTTTCCAATAAACCGGGATGTGCGCTCGGATACGAGCATCAAATTAGGTTAACAAATAAGAAGGCCATAGTTCGGAAAAATTACCCGGTACCATTAGCGCTACGCGAATCAGTGGCGAGAGCGATACGAGATATGTTGGAGGCAGGTGTAATAGAAAGGGCGGTCAGTGCATACTGCAATCCCCTCTGTATCGTCCAAAAGAAAGATGGTAGCGTGCGTGTATGTCTTGATGCGCGTTATATGAACGAGGTGATAGAAGACGATCATGAGTCACCTCCATTCGTCAGTGATTTATTACAAAGATATCCCGACGCTGAATTCTTTTCTAAATTAGATTTAACGCACAGTTATTGGCAAATAAAGTTACACGAGGAATCGCGAAAGTATACAGCGTTTTTATTCGGATCGACCATGTATCAATTTCGTCGTATACCGTTCGGTTTGAAAACCGCAGGCAGCGGTTTTATTCGTTCTTTGAATATGGCGTTAGGAAGTGAATTAGATTTATGTGTATCGACTTATATTGATGATATTTTGATAGGAACTAAAACGGTTGATAGCCATCTCTCGTATTTGAGGAAGCTATTCACTAAGTTACTTGCATCGAATTTTATTATTAAATTGGACAAGTGCGAATTTTTTAAGAGAAGTATGCCGTTTTTGGGTTTTATCATATCGTCCTCGGGTGTTCGACCCGATCCGGATAAGCTTGCTGATATTGAGAAATTCGAAGCGCCTCAAAATAAGAAGCAGTTGCAGAGGTTTTTAGGAGTCTGCAATTATTATCGGCAGCATATTCTCGGATATTCGAATTACGTAGAACCCTTTCGCGATTTACTTAAGGACAAGAGTGCATGGCTGTGGACCGAGCGTCATACTGAGGCGTTTATTCGGTTAAAGAATTGTTTTATCCATACCGTTTCTCTGCAACATATAATGCCGGGTGCTCAGTTCAAGGCTCAGACTGATGCGAGCGATAAGGGGATAGGAGGTGTGCTCTACCAGACGGACGAGGAATAAAATCAACGTCTGATAGCTGTAGCGAGTCGATGTTTATCGGGACCAGAGATCCATTACACGACTACCGAAAAGGAATTGTTGGCAATTGTCTACGCTGTCACGAAGTTCCGCGTATATCTTGTAGGAGCCCATTTCGAAATTATCACCGATCACAAGGGCCTCACCTTCTTACACTCTACGGTTTTTCACAATGCACGATTGATTAGGTGGAGTTTATTATTACAGCAGTACTCGTTCTCTGTATCATACTGTCGTGGATCGGATAATGTTTTGGCAGATTTTTTGAGTAGGAATCCGGAAGGAAAATTTTCTCATGAAACGAATGAAAGGATAATAATATCTATGCTATCGAGTAGCAGCCCTTCCACGGATGAGGTCGGGGAGGAGTCCGCTCTTGTGTTAGTTGCACTAATTAAACAAAAAGGAATTTTCGTCGAGGAGTTAAAACATTTAGCGGTTCTGCAACGCTCTGACCCTCTTGTTCAGGCTCAACTTAATGATTGTAAGGAGGGTAAGATGTCGGAGTGCTTACAAATCTATAATGATATTTTGTTTCGTCGGGATCATAAAAATTCGAACTGGAGAATTGTCATTCCTCGCGTTTTGAAGCTGCAGGTAATAGAGTTTGTTCATAATAAACTAGTGCACGTTGGGGTATACAGGGTGTCTCACGCAAGCTACAACCGCGGAAATACACGTGTCCACATGGATAATTGGAAGCGAAAAGTGAAATAAAAAGTAATAAAATTTGTACTCGTTAACGAGTTATTAAATAAAATAGATCAGCGAATCAGGAAGCACGGAAGCGGTAGGCGGTGAGCTGCGGCCATGCTAGTTTGAAGACAAGAAGCGATAGCGTAAGGAAGCGTCGTGGACGAAAGATTGAGAGAAAGAGAGAGAGAGAGAGAGAGAGAGTCAGCGCGTGCAGGCAGCGTGAGGTAGCGCCGTGTTAGGGTAGGAGGGAGCGAGAGAGAGAGATTAGATTAGATTTTTGTTGTGCGTAAGGTAGCGTCGTGAAAGAAAGGTAGAGAGAGAAAGAGTGAGAGAGGAAGAGCGAAAGTCTTTTTTCCTAGAAATCTCCTCCTGACCACCTTCTCATGCCTGTATACGTGCCAGAACGCTCCGCCCGTCGAAATTTATCGCTTCTTATCTTCGGACTAGCATGGCCGCAGCTCACCGCCTACCGCTTCCGTGCTTCCTGATTCGCTGATCTATTTCATTTAATAACTCGTTAACGAGGACAAATTTTATTACTTTTTATTTCACTTTTCGCTTCCAATTATCCATGTGGACACGTGTATTTCCGCGGTTGTAGCTTGCGTGAGATACCCTGTATAAAACACTATGTTATCTCAAGAGTTATTATTATTGGCGTGGAATGTATTCTGATGTTAAGAAATTCGTATTAACCTGTGATCTGTGTCAACGAGTAAAATATCTGCCCGTGGCAATGGAAGGTGAATATTGCATGGTAAAATCAGATCGGCCCAATAACTTAGTCACAGTCGATTTTTATGGTCCGCTTCCACAGGCTCGAGGAGGTGTTGAGTAAGAATTCGTAGTACTGGACGCGTTTTCCAAATACGTCCGATTGTATCCGATGAAAAAGGCAACGACAAGGGCCTGTCTTAAAAAAATATGTGACGATTATATTCCGGTGTGTGGTAAGCCGACGCGTATCCTTTCGGATCACGGTACTCAGTTTACGGGTCTATGTGGAGGACGAAGTTGCAAGTAGAGGGTATTACGGTATCATATAGTTCAATTCGTCATCCGCAATCTAACCCTACCGAACGAATCATGAAAGAATTGGGAAGGGTATTTCGAACGCTATGTTCAAGTAACCATGCGAAGTGGATTGATCATGTTCCGCTAATAGAGAATTTATTGAACATTACGACGCACTGTACTACCGGCTTTACGCCTAAAGAGCTGCATTTTGGAACTCCGCCGCAGGATGAAATAATGAAATTTGTCAAATTTCCGCAATCGGATAGGCCCCCACATGAATATATTATTACGCGAGCTCGCGAAAATATGGTTAAAAACTTCGATAAACAAAAGAGTTCTCAGAAATCTGTGTCGAAGGTACGGTTGGAATTGGATGATCTTGTGTTATTAAGGGTACCACATTTATCGAAGGCGATAGACAAGACCACTAAAAAATTCTTTCACCTCTATGAAGGACCTTATAAAATATATCAATTAGTATACTGTGACGATCAAGCGCGTGAAAAGGGTATATTTAATCGTTGTAGTCTGCGTAAATATTATAAGTCAACACCTATTTGTGACACCAATCCTGTCGATTGATTAGTATTAAGTTAGTATAAGTTTATTGTAAGATCGCCTGCCAAAGTTCCGACTGTCTCGACGCCCTTCGCACTTTTTAAGGGTTATCAGACACTTGGAACGTCAGTGATCGATACACGACGTACGCGTGTAGTCAGTACTCGCGTTTATTTTCCTATAATGCCTCTTGACACGTTGCGTATGCAAGCAGCAAGGAGATTTATGCATGAGTGAATTCATGTAGGATATAGCTGATTCGAAGCGTCGAATTTAGTGTTGAGAATTAAAATGTAAACATAACGTCTCTCTATCTCCATTAATTTGTTTCTAAATTTTCCGAAGTAAGGCATGTTGATTGTACGTAAGTAATTAGCCGTTTCGACAAGTCTTATGCAAGACATTTAAATGTATTCATGTATTCAAGTATTTCTATTGCGATGATTGCTATTGTCGTGATGTCGATAAGGAGGAGTATCACTTTGTAACATTGCGTCCGAGTTTGTTGAATTGTATGAAGGGTTTACGTCATTTTCCGTTGCACCGAAGTAGCTGATATAGACCGGTTCTGGCTCAGTGGTGAGGGGGGTGCGGGGCTGCGGGGGAAGGACCCATCGTGGGGGGGGGGGGTCAAGAGCCACGACTCGAAAGTGGGGGGGGGATGACGCGATGCCGGATATTGACACCTAGCGATAAGAAGAAACGAATCACATAGTTTATGTTATGGTCGGTATCTTTCGATATCCGATGCCACCTAAGACCATAGCGAGCATATTATTATTAGGGAGTTTACACTATGACATACGCTGGTCGAAATGATTACGTTTGACCAAAGAAATTTTATCGCCCCTTCGAGCGCTATACTTCGCAGCGTTCCTTTCATTCATCTTATAAGAATTCGAAAAACATTTGTTCCGTTATATAGTCTAGTGTTCGTGACGAACGGTATCCTCGGACCATATAAAAAACATTTACCGAGTTTTAACGGCCAAGTCGAACTCGAAACGAATATCTCGAGTGGATGCGACGAAGCCGGATATAGACACCTAGCGATATGAAGAAACGAATCGCATAGTTTATGTTATGGCCGATGTTCTCGGTATCCGATGCCATCGAAGCCTAGCGAGCATATTATTATTGGGAAGTTTACACTATGACATACACGCACGCTCAAGATTTGTCGCTCGCTGGTCGAGATGCAAAAGTTTACGTTATACCGCATTTAAGAGCTCTAAGGGGGTGTAAATGATTACGTTTGACCAAAGAAAGCAAATTTTATCGCCCCTTCGAGCGCTATACTTCGCAGCGTTCCTTCATTAGTCGAGAAACCGCCGTCCTTATTATTCGTCCTACGGCTACGAGTATCTTTTATTTTTTTTTATTTATTTATTCGAGTATACGGGCTGTATGCCCTTTGGTGTACATAGAGATAACAGGAGAGTATAAAAAATATATATATATAAAACAGAATAGAATAAAATAGAAATAACAGTAATTAGCATAAAAACAAAATAAAATAAAATTAATATAATAAATGCGAAGAGAGGTAGTCTAAACAGAGAAAAAAGAAACGTTAAAAAGACAATAGGCAGCTGTGCCAGCTTTTAAATCTAAAGATTGCGGAGCCCTTTGGTGTACCACGAGGTATAGACTAGAAACTATACAACAGAAATAAATAAATGAATAAATAAATAAATAAATAAGTGTAAAGATAAAAAAATAAATACATAAAATAAATAAATAAATAAGTGTAAAGATAAAAAATAAATAAATAAATAAATAGTGTAAAAGGAAATAATCAGATAAAAATAAAAAGAATAATTTCATAAATCAATAAATATTAAAAACAAATTAGTATGACTAGGACAGAGCGTCAAGGCGAAGAAGCGGTGACAGATGGCGTCTAAACAAAGAGCACGAGCAGAAGAAATTGATCTCTGTTGCAGCTCTGTTTACATTTATAGAGATACGATTAAGGCAATTATAGTAGCCATACAAAGTACGGTGCTGTTTGCCTGCTAGTAAAAGCTGATAGCGCGAAGCAGGGCGAGGAACAATCAAGCCAAATCTAGAAATAATAGAGCTACAGGAAACAGCACCGTTTAGGACCTTATTCGCGAAAATTAAGTCGGACATAAACCGACGACGCTCAAGCGACAAAATATTAAGACGTGTAAGTAAAGGCGAGAAATCGTGATCGCAAATGTCCATAGTACTACCTAATTTGTTTGCAGTAAGGCGTAGAAACTTATGTTGGACACGCTCAAGATCCTCAATGAGGTACCTTTGATACGGTGCCCACACTGAAGAGCAATACTCTAAGTGCGGACGGACTAAAGCGCAGTAAAGCAGTTTTAGGGTGCTTGCATTCTCAAAAAATCTAGAAGCTCTGTGAATGAATCCCAAACTTCTGTATGCTTTACTAGAGATAAACATAACATGCTCATTAAAAGATAAATTTGAGGAAAAAATGACACCTAAGTCACGTATGGAGTTAGTTGAAGAAAGTGGGGTGTCATTCAGCGTGTAAATAGAGAGCAGTTTAGTTTTAAGTAGGGAAAAATGAATAACAGAGCACTTAGATAGATTGAGAGAAAGCCTATTGCGTAAGCACCAAGAGTTTAAGCTTATAAGGTCGCGTTGAATAAGAAGCGAACTAGAAGAATTTTCAATGGCATGGAACAGCTTTAAGTCGTCCGCAAATAAAAGATAGAAGCAGTATCGAAAACATTGAGAGATATCATTTATAAAGAGTATAAAAAGAAGGGGTCCCAGGTGGGAGCCCTGTGGAACGCCGGATAATACCTCAATAGCAAGAGAGAGAGAGTTATTATATTTAACAAATTGAGACCGGCCCGAGATAAAACTGTTTAACCATTTAAGAAAAGAACCATATATACCTAGACCCTTGAGCTTTGATATAAGAATGGAGTGGCACACCGAATCAAAGGCTTTCGTAAAGTCCGTGTAAATAGCATCAACTTGTAGCCGTTTTTCCAAAGAGTTTGCCAAATAGTTCTGGTAAAGAAGCAGATTAGTACAAGTGGATCTGCCAGGAACAAAACCATGTTGTTCATCAATAATAACATGTTTACAGAGGTTGGAGAGTTTCTGAGCAACAATTTGTTCAAATAATTTAGGCATTAGGTTTTGCAAGCTAATTGGCCTGTAGTTACTGACAGACGAAGGATCCCCGCTTTTAAAAATAGGCGTAACAATGCATTCCTTCCAGATGGAGGGAAATACGCCTGTTGACAGTGATTTATTAAAAATTATCCATAAAGCCCTAGATAGAGTAAACTTGCAGGATTTTAAAATTAAGGGGTGTATGCCATCTCTACCTGGTGATGCATTGACTTTAAGCTTTTCAATAGAATTATAGACCTCACTAATGCTTATATCAAGGTCAGAAATATTAAGATCCACTTTGTAATCAAAGGAATGCGGGCATCCGCTGTCCGGAGTGTACACTGACTTAAAAAAGTCCGCAAAGCCATTTGCGATGGAGGTATCGTTGTCCAATGGCGTATTATTAAAAAACATCGTCGAGTTAGAGTTTGACTTTCTAAGGGAACGAGTGAAGTACCAAAAAGATTTGGCATTGGACTGGATATTAGATTCCGCGCGGTGTACATGTTTAACCCAGCAACGATGCGACAGATGCTTGCATTTAGTTCTGAGCTCGGAGAACGTCAGATAGTCGGAAAATAACGAACTATGTTTGTAGCACTTATGCGCATGTTTTTTAGATTTGATGCAACGAATCAATTCGGACGAGAACCAGGAAGGGTATGACGAGGTTGTAACAGTTTTAAACGGAACAAAGGAGTCAATAGCATTATTTAGATGCGAGTAGAGAACACTGACAGATTCCTCCGCTGACAGCTTGTCCAGAACATCATCCCACCTAATCGAGCTGATATACTCGTTAAGAGAGTGATAGTCACCGCGACTGAAGTTCCTTTGCACCGAGTGAGAACGAAAATAAACATTTATAGGAGAGATTGGAATACGGAACTGGAGAGAAGGATGATAAGGATCGGGAGGAACAAGGACATCCGTAGAAGAAGATACACTAAGACTAGGGAAGGTAGAGAAAACCAGATCCAAAACATTACCATAATCATTTGCAATGCAGTTAGATTGGTAAAGATGTAGGAGATTAAAACACTCATGAAGAATAGAGGACTGACAACGAAGAACACGAGGAGAGGAAAAGAAATACTGCAGGTTACCGACCGAGTCATTCGACCAGACGGTATTTGGTAAATTGTAATCACCCGCAATAAGAAGGTCACTGCTCTCAGCGTAATGCGACAACAACTGTACGATGGAATTGCAGTGATTTGTATATAGAAGTGGATCGCTTACCGGCGGTAAATATACACAACCGATAACAAGGAATTTAAAGGGAAAACGGATTTCGACAAACACATGCTCAACACACAGAGGAGGAGATAATAATAAACGACTAGGAAGAGATTCGTGCACAGCAATCAAAACACCGCCACCTGTCCGATTATTGCCGGAAATTGAGCATCTGTCACATCTATACACATTATATCCATTTAAACCGAGCTCAGAATTACTAATGCTATCACAAAGCCAGGTTTCGACCAGCAAAATAATTTTATATGTTTCGGTAGCTGCCGCAATTGAGGATCTAAGAATATTTGACTTACGACGCAGGCCTCTAACGTTTTGAAGGTACACCAAAGGGAACGCACTTAGTTTTTTCGCATATTTTGTGTCGCATTCAAAGAGTTAACTATGCGCGGAACACCATTTATAAAACGAATAGTTTTATCTGTGACACCAGAAGCATGCAGGCGGCTTAGCTCGTTTCGAAGATCTTTAAGATGCGCTCTTTGTCTTGGGGTTCGGTCATCAGAGATTACAGCTGGACCACGGTACTGCCCCTTGTTGCGGAGCACATTAACCTTTAGGGGACCGGAAAGCCCCGAAAGGGGCTTTGAGCAAGTCCGTTGCCAAATTAAAAATTATATTAGTATTTTCGTCTATAAATCTATTCGTTTCAATGTATATGACTCTTATGAAAATAATAGTACCGTTATCGCCGCTAGGGCGCACTTCCTTCTCTCAAATGAAATGTGTAACCAAGATTACAAAAGCGCAGTTCTTTGACGCGTATTTTTATGTCGTCTTATTATATGCTTTCAAATTTCAAATTTTAGATATCTTGTATGTGATATAGAATCTTTATAATAAGCTGACAAATAAATATTGAAATATGGACATCGATGTTGAGTCAGATGTTTGGAGTAGTGGCGAGTCCGAGCTTAGCGAAGCAGACTCGACTAAGTTTGATGATGATTTTGATACGGAGGTAGATGAAGAGTTAGGCGAAGATTCTGATTTTTTACCAGAAAATGAAATAACTTACGATAATTATTTTTATCCTTCAATAAAAGATTTTACCGGCCAATGTAGTATTTTCGAAGATGTTCCATTCAAAGGTATCGAACCATTGCATTATTTTGAGTTATTTTTCGATTTTTCTTTACTGGAAACAATTACACAGGAAACTAATAATTATTATGTACAAAACCCTGAAATGGACCGTTCAAAAATGAAAAAATGGAAAGCTTTGACTACTGATGAATTGCGTAAATTTATTGGACTTGCAATTCTTATGGGACATGTTCGAAAAGGTTCACTCAAAGATTATTGGAGTACTGATCCACTCTTATCAACTCCAATATTCCACAAAACCATGCCTCGCAATAGATATTTCCAAATCTTGCGATATTTACATTTTCAAAACAACGAAGAAATTATAAATCATCCACTCAAGAAAATAAAACCTATAGTGGATGATCTAAATAAGAAATTTTCAAGTACCCTATCTGCAGGAAAAAATCTATGCATTGATGAAAGTCTGCTTTTGTGGAAAGGAAGGCTAAAGTTCAAACAATTTTTACCTTTGAAAAGAAACCGTTTTGGAATAAAAATATTTGAATTAGTCGACTGTGAAAGTGGTTTTTTATTATCTTTTATTATTTATACTGGAGCAGATACGGACTATGAAAAATTTGGGTTAGGTGTTTCAGGAGATATCGTTGCTCATTTCGTAAAACCGTATTTTTCGAAAGGTCACACTATTTTTATAGATAACTGGTACACATCTCCCCAGCTTGCAGAATTTTTGCATGTCTATGATACTGGAGTATGTGGTACAGTAAAAAGAAATAGAAAAGGAATGCCTAAACTAATAAGTCATCTAAATCGAGGGGAAGCAGAGGTTGCCCATAGTCTTATTTGGTTAGCCATGAAATGGAAAGATAAGAAAGATGTGTATATGCTTTCCAGTGTCCATCAAGTGAATTTCAGTACAACTGGAAAAAAAGATTATAGAAGTAATGAGGACATAATAAAACCGACTTGTGTCCTTGATTATAATAAAAATATGGGTGCTATTGATAATATCGATAGGCAACTCTCCCTGACTGAAACAATTAGAAAGTCGATGAAGTGGTATCGAAAGATATTCTTTCATTTAGTAGATTTAGCTCTAGCTAATGCTCACGCGTTATACAAAATGAGGAACGGGCCGATATCTTTTCCGAAATTCCGATTACAGGTGGTCAGAGCTATATTAGATTATGATTGTGATAGTTCCACTCTTACTACTGTTAGTTCTCCTCGTCTAAGAGGATGTCATTTTCCGAAATATATGGGAGAAAAGACCCGAAAACAATGTGTTTTATGTTCATTGACCAAAAAGAGAACTCGAAGTCGTTATACATGCTCCACTTGTAAGACTCCATTATGCCTAACACCCTGCTTTGAGAGTTACCATTCGATGGAAACATTACCATAAGTATTAGGTATAACAATGGTAAAAATAGAGTGTTCATATTTGCTACCAAATACGCGGCGCGGCTTACTTTATGAAACGCCTATCTGTCGACTTCCCTGCATAGACGTTACTGGCAAGTTACAACAATAGCACCCATATTTTTATTATAATCGAGAACATAAGTCGGCTGCATTATATCTTCATTAGTTCCATAATTTTTCTTTCCAATTGTACTGGAATTTACTTCATGAAAACTATATATATATATATATATATACGTGTGTATTTATGTATAATATTACAAAAGGTGTTGCAAAAACATTCTACGTTCACGTCGTTAGCTTTGTGTAGCGCTAACGAAAAGTTCTCTAAATTACGGCACATTTGTTCATTCATTTAGGTCAGTAAAACAGCCATGTAGATCAAATATTTTTACAATCCGACTACAAATTCATAATCAGCACCATCAAAAACCCCTAAATGTGCTTTATTTGTAAAGTCTAAAAATCTCGAAAAATTTTTCTACCGCTGAGGACCGGAAAGCCCCGAAAGGGGCTTTGTACAAATCCTTCAATTCTACGCAATATGTTGGTTATAAATATATAAAAAATTTTGGAAAAGAAATACCATCATTTTCATGACGAAATGCCGGTACTCTAAAGGTTAATGACGTCGTCACGTGAGTGGCAGATAACCTTGAGTGGTCTCGGACGATCGGCATTTTTTTTCCCAAGCCGGAAGGTCTTTATGAAGGGAACGCCAGGCGGATGGATTTGGCTGAGAATCCCTGAGACAATCCGAGCATCCTGCACTCCAGGATCCGAGATGGATGAGTTGCGGGAGGAAGAGGAAGAGGCGGGATCCGATGGCGGACTGACCTCTTCAAGGTTAAAAATTAAAAGATTTTTCGAACATCGGTCCCGCTCGGCAATCTCCGTAAAAATATCCTCTTCGCTCGTAGAGTTTGAATTTGAGTTTGGTTGTGCGGTAGCGAGTTTGACCTCTAGGTTGTTTATTCTTTCCCTCAGGTTGTCGATCTCCGTTTTGAAGTCAGCCGTTAGATTCGCGATCGAGTCAAGAACGGATCTTTCAAAAGACGCAAATCTTGTGGAGATGATTTCTTCCAGTTCTTGCTTGAATATGCCACTGAACTTACTCAGAAGTCTGGAGTCATGGGTCTCAGAAGAGGAGGCGGAGACGACACCAGAGCAGTCCAAAATACCGTTTACAACGGGATGACCAGTGCGATAGATGCACGCAGGGTGGGATGTAGCACCACACGTCGCACACGTAACGGGCTTTGCAACTTTATTACTGCAGCCCTTGCAAATATGATTATCCATAATAATAATCAGAATTTTAAATGCTATGGCCCGAAAATAGACTGATAGCGGGACAAGAGTGACGGTTGACTTTGACAGTTCGGAGAGAAACGAAAACACGTCTGACTGCTGCCACTGCCCGAACTGGATGTATCATCGAATTCGAAAAACATTTTTTCCGTAATATAGTCTAGTGTTTGTGACGAACGGTATCCTCGCAAGATGGATCATATAAAAAACATTTACCGAGTTTTAACGGCCAAGTCAAAGCTAACGCGTACTCGAAACGAATATCTCGAGTGGACGCAGGAGTGCGACGAGGCCCAAGGAAATATCATCGCGTATTTACGAAACGAAACGGACAACTTGTCGATCGGTACGAAACGTTGCATAACATCGATAATCACGCGGCTGACATGTGCAAAAGTTTTGATGCAAAAACGCTTTTCGCGAGTGGGCAGAGGCTTGTACGAGAAGAATCGCGGTGCGAGAGCGTCCTCCCTTACTTGGGAGAACATCGAATCGGCTTTTGAAAATCGAATTCTCACGGGCGCCGTCATTAACATCGAACACATCGATACGCGACAATTTCTTAAAGACGCGCGTCGCATGGTGACGAGTCGGGTTACGGACGCCATCAATGCACACAATTGTATGAAAGTCAACGCGATATTGGAAGCGGAGTTCATGTCGAATGGGAACACCGATGTTAAAAGTTTCAATACACGTAATCGCGAGGTCTGCGTGACATCGAATTTACGCCGATGGTACACGGAGGATGTGATAGAGCCGATCTTGACGGCTATGGAAGAATTTCAAGAGCGCGACAGTGGGTGGGCGCTAACCAAAATATTGTGTCTGATGGTAAACGTTAACAAGTACCAGCCCATGCACGCGGGATGCAACCTTTCGATACCGCGAGAACTGGCACTGAAGAAAGCGATCGTCAACGTAAAGTGCAACGGCGTCGACGACAACGCTTGCTTCTTCCGTTCGGTTGTAGCGAGCCTATATCCGGCTAGACATAACGTGGACAGAGAATCTTCTTATCCGCATTACTCCGACGTACTTAACACCGAGGGCTTTCAACTACCCATGACGCTGAAGCAAATTGTGAAATTTGAGCGTCGCAACGACGTTTCCGTTAACGTATACGGTTGGAACAAGAGTCTCTGCGAGCCGCTACATCTGACTTCGAGAAAACGAGAAAGACACGCGAACCTGCTTCTCCTTGAAACATCGACTCGGAATCATTTCGTGTGCATAAGGAATCTCTCGAGATTGGTCTCCAGACAGATTAACGGTAGAGAGCATAGAAAATATATTTGCGATCGGTAAGTTAGAGATCTATCTTTTATTCTCCGTATAAAAGTAACTATCACGACAGGATTTAATGATTGAAATTTTTTTTTTTCTTAGATGCCTCCATTACTTCATATCGGAGGAAAAATTGAAGGCCCACACCGTCGGTTGCCAACGAATCAACGATTGCGCGATAACGCTTCCCACGAACGATGACAACTACTTACGCTTTGAAAATTTTTCGCGCAAGGAGCGCATTCCCTTCATAATTTACGCGGATTTCGAGTGCTTGCTCGCGAACGTTAATACGGGTGAAGATCAACGACGCACGCAACCCTATCAGCATCACCTCGCGTACAGTGTAGGATATTATTTACATTGCTCGTACGACGCGTCATTGTGTAAATATCGATCGTATCGCGGCGAATCCGACTGCATCGAGTGGTTCGTGAAAGAGATGCGTGAGTTAGGTCATCAACTCGATTCAATTTTTCGAAAAGTTATTCCGATGACGCGACTCACCGTGGAAGAGGAAAGGGAATTTCATAGATCCACCATTTGTCACATTTGCGAGAACCCTTTTCTCGACGAGACCAAAGTACGCGATCATTGTCATCTTTCGGGTGCATATAGAGGTCCGGCGCACTCGAGTTGTAATTTGAATTACAAGATACCGTTCACGGTACCGGTGGTGTTTCACAATTTGTCAGGTTACGACACGCACTTTGTCATAAAGAAACTCGCCACCGCTTTCAAAGGTAAAGTAGACCTACTACCAATAACCAAAGAAAAGTACATCTCTTTCACGAAGCACATGGACGAAACGCGTAGAAAAGTAGAAGAAACGGGTCGAGAAAACGTTCGTAAGATGGATAAGAAGAGCGAGGCTATGCAATACATCAAATTTAGATTCATAGATTCGTTTAAATTTCTCAGCTCTAGTCTCGACAAATTAGCTTCTTATCTCGAGAAAGATAAATTAAAAAATTTAAGAACGCAATTTCATTCGCTCAGCAACGACGACTTCGATCTTCTTACCAGGAAGGGCATTTTTCCATACGACTACGTAACGTCTTACGAAAAATTAAGCGAGACGCGCTTACCAGATCGCGACGCGTTTTACAACAGATTGAACGATAGTGACATATCCGATACCGATTACGCGCACGCCGTTAACGTTTGGACGCGCTTCCACACCGAAACGTTGGGACAGTACAGCGACTTGTACTTAAAAATTGACGTGATGCTACTAGCCGATATTTTTGAAAATTTCCGAAACGATTGCATCGAAAGTTACAAGTTAGATCCGGCTCATTACTTTACTCTTCCGGGCTTCGCGTGGGACGTAATGCTGAAATATACAAAAATTACACTCACTCTGTCGACGGATATAGATATGTATATGTTCGTCGAGCGAGGGATACGCGGCGGGCTGAGTCAGTGTTCTCACAGATACTCGCACGCAAACAACAAATACATGGCAACGTACGATCCGTCGAAACCTTCCACGTACCTCATGTACTTCGACGTAAACAATTTATACGGCTGGGCGATGTCGCAGCCTCTTCCGCACGGGGCATTCCAATGGATCGAGGGGCGATCTTTGCTCGAGTTCGATGTAAATTCGGTTTCGGAGGACGGACCCGTAGGATATATCTTAGAGGTTGATTTGGAATATCCGCGCGAGCTTCACGATTCGCACGTCGATCTTCCGTTTTGCCCCCTTCAAGATACGCCACCGGGTAAACGCGGTCAAAAATTACTCGTTACGGTAAACCCTAAGGAACGATACGTGATACACTATCCTTATCTGCAACAGTGCTTGAGACACGGCTTAAAGTTGACGAAGATACATAGTATTTTAGAATTCCAGCAGTCGTGCTGGTTGCGCAAGTACATCGACTTAAACACTCAATTTCGTACTCGCGCGACTAACGATTTTCAAAAAAATTTATTCAAACTAATGAAAAACGCGGTGTTCGGTAAAACGATGGAGAACGTGCGCAATCATAGGGACGTGAAACTGGTTACGCGGTGGGACGGACGATTCGGTGCGGAAGCTTTGATCGCGAAACCTAATTTTCATAGCCGTACGATATTTTCGGAAGATGTAGTAGCGATAGAATTGACTAAGTTAAATATTAAATTGTGCAAGCCAGCGTACGTAGAAATGTGTATCTTGGACATATCGAAGGTATGTCTGTACGATTTTCACTACGGTTACATGCAATCGCGTCTCCCCGGCAAGTCTAAAATTATGTACACCGATACGGATAGTTTAATTTACGAGCTCGAATGCGACGATGCTTACGAGGAGATAATAAAGCGAGACATAGATCGCTTCGACACCAGCGACTACGTTGAAAATAATCCATATCGTATACCGCGAGCGAATAAAAAAGTTTTAGGCATGATGAAGGATGAAAATAATGGCTCGATTATGTCCGAATTCGTTGGTCTGAGAGCGAAAATGTACGCCCTCCGTGTAAGTAACTGCGAAGGAGTAAGCGATAGCATTACGAAGAAAATCAAAGGTGTAAAGAGGAATGTCACGACTAAGAGCATAGAGTTCGACAATTATCTTCGATGCTTGAACGACAAAGTGGAAAAGATAATTATTCAAAATCGAATCGCGTCCAAACGGCACAACGTTTACACGATCCGCGAGCGAAAGCTGGCGCTCAGTCCGTACGACGATAAGCGATTCATCGTACCCGGCTCCACTCGTACGCTTCCGTGGGGACATTACGATATCGATAGATACATACATGGAGGAATAAAATAAAAAGACAAATTTTAGTAAAAAATACATATATATTTGTGAGATTTCGTTATTGCAATACATCCTTCTTGTCGATCCACGAATCCCAACCACTTCATGTACATCTTACTTCCTTCTTTTTTACGCAACACCTTTTCGACGAGGTGTACGTCCAGACACGCGGTCGAATTTCCCTTGTAATCCTTTAGTAAGTACGTAACCTGAATCGTTGGTTTTATAGCTGTAACTTCAAACACCTACGTCGATCAATTTGACGTGTATCCTTTATCGAACGCCGTCTTGAACTTGCTCGCGCATACTTTATCATCGACTCAAAATTTCACCGATTCCATGTTTTTAAGCTTGTCGTAGGTGCATACGTTTGATAGGAGACGACTCTCGCTGTCGCGAGTCACTTCGATAGGCAGCATTCCTTCCTTGTAGCATACAATACTCGTAGAGATCCCATGACCGAAAACTCATATCGATCGACCGTCCGCTCTCGAGAACGCGTAACATGGATAATCGATGCAGCTCTTCCAAAGTAAATCGGATATAATATACCTTGTATGGCAAATATTGCTGCCTAAACAGACTCATAATTAATGTCAACAACTTTAGCGAGTCTATTAACTTTTTTGGTTCGTTTTTCACTTTTAAGCGCCATCTACTAAATTCCTTATAGATTGTTATTTCATTGTCTTCTATGTGATATTCTGTGTATCTTTTTCCACTTTGTGTTGTTGTTGTTGTTACTTTTAAATTTTGTTACTGTTTTTATATCTTTTTATATCTATCTTTGTTAACACCAAAGGGCGTCAGCCCGTATATTCATGAATAAATAAATAAATAAATAAATAATCGAGCCATTATTTTCATCCTTCATCATGCCTAAAACTTTTTTATTCGCTCGCGGTATACGATATGGATTATTTTCAACGTAGTCGCTGGTGTCGAAGCGATCTATGTCTCGCTTTATTATCTCCTCGTAAGCATCGTCGCATTCGAGCTCGTAAATTAAACTATCCGTATCGGTGTACATAATTTTAGACTTGCCGGGGAGACGCGATTGCATGTAACCGTAGTGAAAATCGTACAGACATACCTTCGATATGTCCAAGATACACATTCCTACGTACGCTGGCTTGCACAATTTAATATTTAACTTAGTCAATTCTATCGCTACTACATCTTCCGAAAATATCGTACGGCTATGAAAATTAGGTTTCGCGATCAAAGCTTCCGCACCGAATCGTCCGTCCCACCGCGTAACCAGTTTCACGTCCCTATGATTGCGCACGTTCTCCATCGTTTTACCGAACACCGCGTTTTTCATTAGTTTGAATAAATTTTTTTGAAAATCGTTAGTCGCGCGAGTACGAAATTGAGTGTTTAAGTCGATGTACTTGCGCAACCAGCACGACTGCTGGAATTCTAAAATACTATGTATCTTCGTCAACTTTAAGCCGTGTCTCAAGCACTGTTGCAGATAAGGATAGTGTATCACGTATCGTTCCTTAGGGTTTACCGTAACGAGTAATTTTTGACCGCGTTTACCCGGTGGCGTATCTTGAAGGGGGCAAAACGGAAGATCGACGTGCGAATCGTGAAGCTCGCGCGGATATTCCAAATCAACCTCTAAGATATATCCTACGGGTCCGTCCTCCGAAACCGAATTTACATCGAACTCGAGCAAAGATCGCCCCTCGATCCATTGGAATGCCCCGTGCGGAAGAGGCTGCGACATCGCCCAGCCGTATAAATTGTTTACGTCGAAGTACATGAGGTACGTGGAAGGTTTCGACGGATCGTACGTTGCCATGTATTTGTTGTTTGCGTGCGAGTATCTGTGAGAACACTGACTCAGCCCGCCGCGTATCCCTCGCTCGACGAACATATACATATCTATATCCGTCGACAGAGTGAGTGTAATTTTTGTATATTTCAGCATTACGTCCCACGCGAAGCCCGGAAGAGTAAAGTAATGAGCCGGATCTAACTTGTAACTTTCGATGCAATCGTTTCGGAAATTTTCAAAAATATCGGCTAGTAGCATCACGTCAATTTTTAAGTACAAGTCGCTGTACTGTCCCAACGTTTCGGTGTGGAAGCGCGTCCAAACGTTAACGGCGTGCGCGTAATCGGTATCGGATATGTCACTATCGTTCAATCTGTTGTAAAACGCGTCGCGATCTGGTAAGCGCGTCTCGCTTAATTTTTCGTAAGACGTTACGTAGTCGTATGGAAAAATGCCCTTCCTGGTAAGAAGATCGAAGTCGTCGTTGCTGAGCGAATGAAATTGCGTTCTTAAATTTTTTAATTTATCTTTCTCGAGATAAGAAGCTAATTTGTCGAGACTAGAGCTGAGAAATTTAAACGAATCTATGAATCTAAATTTGATGTATTGCATAGCCTCGCTCTTCTTATCCATCTTACGAACGTTTTCTCGACCCGTTTCTTCTACTTTTCTACGCGTTTCGTCCATGTGCTTCGTGAAAGAGATGTACTTTTCTTTGGTTATTGGTAGTAGGTCTACTTTACCTTTGAACGCGGTGGCGAGTTTCTTTATGACAAAGTGCGTGTCGTAACCTGACAAATTGTGAAACACCACCGGTACCGTGAACGGTATCTTGTAATTCAAATTACAACTCGAGTGCGCCGGACCTCTATATGCACCCGAAAGATGACAATGATCGCGTACTTTGGTCTCGTCGAGAAAAGGGTTCTCGCAAATGTGACAAATGGTGGATCTATGAAATTCCCTTTCCTCTTCCACGGTGAGTCGCGTCATCGGAATAACTTTTCGAAAAATTGAATCGAGTTGATGACCTAACTCACGCATCTCTTTCACGAACCACTCGATGCAGTCGGATTCGCCGCGATACGATCGATATTTACACAATGACGCGTCGTACGAGCAATGTAAATAATATCCTACACTGTACGCGAGGTGATGCTGATAGGGTTGCGTGCGTCGTTGATCTTCACCCGTATTAACGTTCGCGAGCAAGCACTCGAAATCCGCGTAAATTATGAAGGGAATGCGCTCCTTGCGCGAAAAATTTTCAAAGCGTAAGTAGTTGTCATCGTTCGTGGGAAGCGTTATCGCGCAATCGTTGATTCGTTGGCAACCGACGGTGTGGGCCTTCAATTTTTCCTCCGATATGAAGTAATGGAGGCATCTAAGAAAAAAAAAAATTTCAATCATTAAATCCTGTCGTGATAGTTACTTTTATACGGAGAATAAAAGATAGATCTCTAACTTACCGATCGCAAATATATTTTCTATGCTCTCTACCGTTAATCTGTCTGGAGACCAATCTCGAGAGATTCCTTATGCACACGAAATGATTCCGAGTCGATGTTTCAAGGAGAAGCAGGTTCGCGTGTCTTTCTCGTTTTCTCGAAGTCAGATGTAGCGGCTCGCAGAGACTCTTGTTCCAACCGTATACGTTAACGGAAACGTCGTTGCGACGCTCAAATTTCACAATTTGCTTCAGCGTCATGGGTAGTTGAAAGCCCTCGGTGTTAAGTACGTCGGAGTAATGCGGATAAGAAGATTCTCTGTCCACGTTATGTCTAGCCGGATATAGGCTCGCTACAACCGAACGGAAGAAGCAAGCGTTGTCGTCGACGCCGTTGCACTTTACGTTGACGATCGCTTTCTTCAGTGCCAGTTCTCGCGGTATCGAAAGGTTGCATCCCGCGTGCATGGGCTGGTACTTGTTAACGTTTACCATCAGACACAATATTTTGGTTAGCGCCCACCCACTGTCGCGCTCTTGAAATTCTTCCATAGCCGTCAAGATCGGCTCTATCACATCCTCCGTGTACCATCGGCGTAAATTCGATGTCACGCAGACCTCGCGATTACGTGTATTGAAACTTTTAACATCGGTGTTCCCATTCGACATGAACTCCGCTTCCAATATCGCGTTGACTTTCATACAATTGTGTGCATTGATGGCGTCCGTAACCCGACTCGTCACCATGCGACGCGCGTCTTTAAGAAATTGTCGCGTATCGATGTGTTCGATGTTAATGACGGCGCCCGTGAGAATTCGATTTTCAAAAGCCGATTCGATGTTCTCCCAAGTAAGGGAGGACGCTCTCGCACCGCGATTCTTCTCGTACAAGCCTCTGCCCACTCGCGAAAAGCGTTTTTGCATCAAAACTTTTGCACATGTCAGCCGCGTGATTATCGATGTTATGCAACGTTTCGTACCGATCGACAAGTTGTCCGTTTCGTTTCGTAAATACGCGATGATATTTCCTTGGGCCTCGTCGCACTCCTGCGTCCACTCGAGATATTCGTTTCGAGTACGCGTTAGCTTTGACTTGGCCGTTAAAACTCGGTAAATGTTTTTTATATGATCCATCTTGCGAGGATACCGTTCGTCACAAACACTAGACTATATTACGGAAAAAATGTTTTTCGAATTCGATGATACTCGTAGCCGTAGGACGAATAATAAGGACGGCGGTTTCTCGACTAATGAAGGAACGCTGCGAAGTATAGCGCTCGAAGGGGCGATAAAATTTGCTTTCTTTGGTCAAACGTAATCATTTCGACCAGCGTATGTCATAATGTAAACTCCCTAATAATAATATGCTCGCTATGGTCTTAGGTGGCATCGGATATCGAAAGATACCGACCATAACATAAACTATGCGATTCGTTTCTTCTTATCGCTAGGTGTCAATATCCGGCATCGCGTCATCCCCCCCCCCCCCCCCACGATGGGTCCTTCACCCGCAGCCCCGCACCCCCCTCACCACTGAGCCAGAACCGGCCTATATCAGCTACTCACCGAATATGGCGTAAAAAGGGGATAATGTGTGTGGTCGGTGTCGCTATTTGAATAGCGCGGTCGAGTGGGAGGGTGGGGGTCGCGAACCATTTATGGCAATTCCTGATTTCGCGTAAGGCCCTCTCTCGTATCTCTATGAAATCGCGCCTTTGCCACGGGCCTCGTCCCACCCGATCGTAAGCCGTCACGTGAGAAACATAGCACTGACCCAGGTAATATCAATTATTTCGTTTATCATATATTTCGTTCGTTTACTGTATCTATTTACCGTTATTCATTGTAATATTTTTGTATACCAGGACGGCGATACCTGGGTCTATTTATTCCTCCCACTGAGAAACGAATAAAGACAAAAACACGGATTTTTCGTTTGTGGGTCATTTCATCGTTACAGTACCAAGTGCAGGGTCTTTTACACGTTACCGAAGACAATGGTGTTATTTTGTTGTTTGGACGCCAATAGGAATGGTTGTTGACAAAATTGAGCGAAACAATCACTTTTGGTCCTAAAAGATGGAAGAAAAGCTTACGGTGTTTTATCACGAATGCCTTCAGCCCGAGATCGTTGATTCCCGTAAAGCTCGCAATCTTCCGATTCGGGAATCGTCGCGTACTATAGAGGCACAGAATGCTTATAACGACCAATCATAGGTTTTTAAATAATAAGATATCACCATTGGCTTTACTATTATAAAATATTATTTAGTTATATATTTGAAAATTTATTATACAGGGTGGCCATTGTAAAACTGAAGGGTTTGAAAGTCATGACTTTTCGTTTTCAATTTTCCATCTATTAATTATATTTCCAAATAAAATAATAAAAAATAAACTATTTTTGTTTAATACCGTCCAGTTTTTAAATGGCCACCCTGTATATATGTACTATAGTTTAAATATATGAAGAGTACAAGGGAAGAACAATTTTAGTGTTTCTCATACAACGCGCATTCGTTTTTGTGTTTTTTAAACTACCAACGCGATTTTGTAGAGTAAAGATGGTACTTTTAAATGCCTATACGATTTTTTTCACTGTACTCTTCATATTTTTCTTGTAAATATGTAAAATATAGTAGTACTAGTAGTAGTAGTCGTAGTGGTGGACTAGTCCTACAGGGGAAACCACGGAAAAAAAAACCCTGGGAGTTCTACTTCATAGGTAGTGAGGAAACGAACTCTTGTTTCGATATTTAGAAATAATATACGTAAGTAGTACAGTTCATCAAATTACTATCTCTAAAATAATCGGTACGATTATATTTTATAAGTGTACATTTATATACTAATTGTAGTATAATTGATTGATACGTTCTCTGAGCATTTGTTGTCGATCAGCTGTTACGATCGGCTGAAGACCGCGCATGCGCGTCACGGCCAAAGCATAGAAGAAGCTGTTACGATTCTATCGAGCGCGGACAAATGCAACGCACGCCGACCATATGAGATTACAGCATTCAATTGTTTTGAATCGTGCACAAGAGAGCTACTACTCACACATCTTAACACAAATTAGTTATTATTTTTTCCGCTCCCGTCGCTGAAGTCACACGCGACTCGAGCGAAAGGTGGTGAACAGCCTTAATAATTATAACTCTAATAATTATTAACCCGAGCGAAGCCGGGTTCACACATCTAGTAACATATAAGTTTGAATGTGTTAGATATTAGTATTTTAGTAAGTGGATCATGAATATTTTTAAGAAAAGAAATAGATCATATGAAGTAAGCAAGCCAATAGATGGATAAGACCTAGAGCATGTTCGGTAATTGGCTGACAGTACTGTCAGCATTGGATTTCTGTTCACATTTAGCAGTTTCGGCAGCACTGTTAGTAAAACAAACAAAAAATATGTGTATGTCCATCATATTGACCGGGAAATCGAAGATAGCCCCGTTCAACGGGAAATTAGGGATGGTGCACGGATCGCACCCGACACGCCAGATGCTCCTCCTTTCACGGTCGAGGAACTGAGCAAAGTCGTAAAATCGTTAAAAAACGGAAAGGCTCCTGGACCGGACCTCATCGAGGTTCGTGTGCTGAAGGAGGCTTTCCGAGTCATTCCCGGTCAGCTGGTGCGGCTCTTCAACGGATGCCTTCAGTGAGGCGTCTTTCTTTCACCCTGGAAGGAAGGCTCCTTAAGAGTTTTCCTAAAGGGGGAGGATAAGGACGAGAAGTATCCGAAATCCTACCGCCCGATTTGTCTCCTCTTCGTTGTAGGGAAACTCTTCGAGAGGCTGCTCAAAGAGCGCTTCACCACCACGTCGCTTGCGCCTGGGAACCTGTCCGATCGGCAGTTCGGCTTCAGAGTCGGACGGTCGACGGAGGATGCAATCGTCGAGCTGTGACGAATGGTCTCTGCCTCCGAAAAGAGGTACGCTGTCGCGCTGCTCTTCGATATCTCCGGTGCATTCGACAACATGTGGTGTCCCTTAGTGTTGGATTCGCTGCGTAGGCGAGATTGCCCGAAGAACGTTTTCGAAGTGCTGAAAAGCTACTTCGGCGATCGAAGGGTCAAGATCGTATGGGGTGAGCATGAGATCTCCAAAAAGGCTTCGCGGGGTTGTCCCCAAGATTCTGTTTTAGGTCCTTCCTGCTGGAACCTCATGTTCGACCAGCTTCTGAGGCTTCTAGAAGCCTCTTTTGGATTGAAGTTCGTCGCCTACGCCGATGACTTCCTGGTCCTCGTCGAAGGCGACTCGCGTCGCGAAATTGAAGTCGACGGCCAGCGGGTCGTCGACACGATCGTCAATTGGTGTAGTTCGGCCAAACTCCGTATCTCAGAAACGAAGACTGAGGGAATCGTTCTGAAGTCTGCCTGGATACGGAGGGCCCCGATAGGAAGACGGGGAGAAGCGCGTCCCGATCGAAAACGCAAAACTAAATCGAAGAAAAGCGACATGAGTGATAGGGCGCCTACCATCCGATTAGGGAATAAAAGTATTAAGTTTAGAGAGACCGTTAAATACCTCGGGGTTCATTTAGACAAAGGAATGGGCGTTACAACCCATTGTCATAATTTGCGCGACAAGGTAGGGTCGCTTTTCGCGAAATTAGGGCGGCTAGCGAGGTGTCAATGGGGACTGCGTTTCGGAACACTTGCGGCAATTTACCGCGGAGTATTTGTACCGACAGTAGCTTATGCAGCTGCAGGGTGGTCCGACCTTTGCACCGAGAGAGAATTTAGAATCCTCAGTGCTCTGCAGCACGGAGCGCTTCTGTCGATGACCTCCGCGTATCGCACGACAGCGACGGAATCGCTCCAGGTTGTAGCAGGCGTGCTCCCGGTTGACACCATGCTACAACAGAGTAGAGAACTCTCTAGCATTAGGAAAATCTCCGTGGCCGCGGAAACTTCTCGAAAGAGCGCATTAATCAAAAGCGCCAAGGTTGAGGCAATAAACAGTTGGCAGGCCCGCCGGACTTCTTCTGAGATGGGCCGCACCACCTTTGCCTTCTTCCCGGATGTGAATGAATGAACGAATGAATGAACTTTATTATGACATCTATGGGCAAGTGCCCGTAAAGACGAAAGTTACATCTAGTTTAATCTAGACTCTAGTATTTAAACATCAAATAACATATTATATTTATAAGAAATAACAAGTATAAAATAAAATAAAATAAAATAACATAATTTGATAACATAAGTGTAAGAATGATATAATATATAAATTATAACTTAGTGTATGGCAATAATCAGAGTGAATCAGAAGGATTCTAGTAGGTATTTGTGTAGCCTTATCTTAAAGCTAGTTAGCGAGGGTGCTGACTTGATTTCAGCAGGGAGAGCATTCCATTGGTAGCAAGCAGAGACGCTGAACGATTTACGGAAGGCTGTTGTTCGGAAAGATGGAATGGCTAATTCAAAGTCCGTCGTGCGGAGATCACGAACCCTATCCTGAGCCCTTAAGGATATACTTTCACTAAAATACTCTGGGAGTGATGTTGCTAGGATGGAGTAAACTAGACAGCTCATGTGGTATCGCCTTCTATTGTAAACCGAAAGCCATCCAAGCGATTTCAAGTGAGGACTGATATGAGTGTCTCTTCTTAAGCTGAGCACAAAGCGGACGCAAGCGTTAAGCGCACGTTGCAACTTGGAATTTAGCGTACCCGGAAGATCACAGTAGACCAAGCAGCAGTAGTCCAGCTGCGGGAATATTAGTGACGTTACTAGCCACTTTTTAAGATGTAGAGTGAGTAACTCCTTACACGCCTTTAGCTGGTGAAGGGTTTTAAAAATACGATTTGAGGTAAGGAGTATCTGTGAATTCCATGTAAGCGTTCGATTAAGCATAATACCGAGGTCTCTGACTGTTTCTACATATGGCACCGGCTGTCTTTCGACTATTAGGGGCGGTACATCTACATAGTCAAGCCGTCTTATGTATGATGAACTGCCGATGATTGCCGCACAGGTCTTACTTACGTTTAGACGTAGCCTGTTTTCCCTAGCCCATTGATTTATTGCCGTCAGGTCATCCGCTACACATCGGAGCCCTCTCTCCAGCTGCTGGAGAGAGCACTGGTAGTAAATTTGTATGTCATCCGCATATAGCGCGAATTTGCAATGCTTAATACAAGCCGGGAGATCATTCACATATATTGAGAAGAGCTTTGGGCCATGGGCTGAGCCTTGGATCACGCCCTCCACGACATCCTCCCAATTTGACCATTCTCCGTTTGGGCCGATCACCGCTTGCCTTCGACCATACAGATAAGAACGATACCACCCCAGCGCTGAATCTGATAGATGGAAGGTGTCTTGGAGCTTACGGAGCAGGATTTCATGGTCAACCGTATCGAAGGCCTTAGAAAAATCGATTAGTACTAGAATAGTAACGAGGCCTCTGTAAATACCTAACCTGATGTCGTCTGTTATTTTTAACAATGCAGTCTGGGTGCTGTGCGACCTCCTGAACCCCGACTGATACGGATTTATTAGCTTAGCAGTTGTGAGATAGTCCGTAAGTTGCTCCGCTGCGATTTTCTCTAGTAACTTAGACATTGAGCAGAGAATAGCGATGGGCCTATAGTGCTCAGGTAAGCTTGGCTGCTTAGTCTTAGGCACGGGCCGAACGATTGAATCTTTCCACGACGTGGGATATATAGAATTGGCAAGAGAGAAGTTTATTATGTGCAGTAGTACAGGCAGAATAACCGGTAGCGCAAGGCGCACCAACTCGATCGATATGCGATCAGCTCCCGTAGCTTTTTTCCTAATTTGTGCAATATTTCGCATGAGTTTCACCGGGGATACGTCCAAAAAGTAAAATTTAGTGTCGTCAAAATTTGAAGGCGTAGACTGTGCAGGAGAAGTTAAGATCGGTCGGTTCGCGTTTGAGGATGAAGGTGGTACCAGACGGGACACACCAGCCGAAAGAAACGATCTGTTCAGTTCATCGAGTGAGACAGGCAATTGTATCGGCGTAGGCACTGACTTTGACAAGCCGAGCCGCCTGAATTCTGCCCAGATGGCTTTGGGACTGCGCATTTGAGAAAAAGTGGCTGCGTAATAGTCATTTTTGGCGGAGCGAACCATGATCTGAGTGCCATTTCTGGCTGCCTTATAAGCGAGGTAGTCTGCGCGGTTTCTGGTTAACTTGAAGTTCTTAAAGAGCCTGTCTCTGCCCCGCATTCTACTTCTGATAGCATCAGTGATCCAAGGTGCAGGCGGTCTCTTGAATGCAACCGTACGTTCTGGTGCATGTGCGTCGGCCACTCTCAGCAGCGAAGTAGTTAGTGTCGCTACTTTATCATTAATGTCCGTTGATGAGTCGAAAACGTTGGTAAAATCTAGCGCAGATAAGTCGCGTAGGAATGCCGCTGAGTCTACTTTGTGAAGTTGATGATATCTTACATTTCTCTTCGGAGAGCGCGGTACACTTGTCTCGTATTCAATGGATATTAATTCGTGCCCTGACAAAAAAGGTACACCTGACTGGTAGCGACGCATTATCTTAGATATTTGGTCGACCGCAAAGACATCTAACCACGTGTCTGACGTTGCCGTGTGGTGAGTCGGGCTTAGTGGGACAAGGTCAAGATTAAGACTGACGAAGAAATCCCTTAGATGCCTGGAATCGAACGTGTCGATACAGAGGTCCGCGTTGAAGTCGCCTGCGATAACGATATGCCGATAAGCGGTGATAAGTCCTGTTAAGGTGTCTTCGAACTCAGAGAGATACCCGGCTTTTGGCGGACGGTACACCACCGCGAGCAGAAGAGGACGAGCTCTTACAGGGATGACCTCGATTATGAGGTACTCCGGCTTACCGTCATATTGTGAGGAGGAAGCTGCCAGAGTTTCGAATTTTAGCGCTCCATGCACATAGATGCCGACTCCTCCGCCACGTACTCCACCCCGATCCCGACGAATAAGAGTATACTCGGGGAGGGATATGAACTCGTCCGAGACAAGCTCGTGTAGCCAAGTCTCTGAAACCATAATGATATGGTAGAAAGTATTGCTAAAGTAATGACGGAACTCAACGATGTGCGCCAGGAGAGATTGTGCGTTTAGATGACATATTTTCAAAGCTGTTGCTGTAGCGGATACCGTGGGAGAAGAAGAACACAGCCTTCCATTACATGAGGTTGGCGAGGCCGTGCCCAGAAGGTGTAAAGGGTCACGGCTTGTCCTTCAAGCAAATGAGGCCTGCGAAGAAGTAGTAGCGGTAGAGCTGGTGCTCGCTACGGCGCTAATTTCCCGGCTTAGATCGTCTACAGACCGAATTATGATTGGCGTCGAGTTCGAGTCCCTCCTAATGCGTATGAGACCGTCCCTGACCCATACATATTTGAAGCCCCTTTGCTTGGCGGCGCTCTTTACCGTCCTGAGCAGCCTAGCTGCGTCAGGTGGAATATATTCTCGTTCTAGGTAACGTATCTGAGATGTCTGTCGAGACAAGCGTTTTACGCGCTCGATACGCTCCCAAAATTCTGCTACGTAGGGCCGATGTCCCTAGACGAGCGAATACCATTCTCGCAGACTCTGTTGCACGGGTGCTCTTGACCCTGGAAATATCCAGTATGTCATTCGCTGCTAGGTTGACCCCGAGAATATTACCGATGGAGGTTATTGCGCTACAGAGATTTTGCGAGTTTTCTCCTGCAGGCTCAGGGAGACCAGAAATAATTATTTCACGATCACGCGCAGCTCTTTCAAGCCGCTCCATTCGCGAGGATAATGAAGCGTTTGCCCTTGTAAGCGTTGCGACCTGATCGCGCAGGTTTAGATTCTCTTCTTCTATAGCGTGAGTTTTTGCCTCGAGAGCTGCACAACGCCCGCCTAAGGCTACATTTTCTGCCGTTATAGCCGATATTTGTGCTAAGATTTGCTCTTGGGCTGACAGAAAAGCCTCAATTTTAGCAGAACAGTCATCAATTTTTGTGCTTAAGGCATTATAGTGCTGAGCTTGGGAGCTAATAACAGCGTTAAGCACATTGGTTTGTTCCGAGGTAGTGGTAGGAGTCAACCTATTTGACAAGATTACCGTAGTGGATGTGGTGTACGACTTCGCTAAAACGCACGGCCTGCATACAGAATCAGTCATCCGCCCGCAACTTGGATGGAAGAATAAGTGGCACCGGTTGCACTCCAAAGGACTTTTAACGGTCTTTTTGCATCCCTTACACCTCTTCGTCTGTATCTGCATCCTCTGAGTTGCTCGTTGAGAATCATCTGATTCAGCGGACTCGGTGGAATCTCCGGAGTCAGACATAGCTCAGTCGATAATGCAGCGTCTCAGTACGACAAGGTTGTGCTGCGAGCCGTAGTAGGCGCTACTGGCGACGAGTACGATTCGGGCCCAAAAGTGAGGTTAGGGACGTTTAAAAGACCGGTTAAAATATTGTAGTCCGCGAACGCGAGTGCAAAGAAACAAGAAGCTTTATTTATAAACGCAGAACAAGGAACAAGCTTTATGGTACAACAAGAGCGATCGGGTTTAAATAATTCCGGTAGCAGCTTCCGAAAACACGTCCGTTCGCTACGAGATCCTTCTCAGAACCAAAGACAGTCGGCCCCTGTAAACACGGCCGTGGCAACCCTCTTGACAGCAATGCGAGCCGACTCGGAACGAAGCGCCAACTTCCCTCCGCGGAAAAAGGCGCGAACGGCCGGTCGCAACACCACCCCCCTCCTCTTCAGATTGTCGCCCCGACAATCGGAGTATCGTCAGGCGGGCTGATCCCAAACTTTTCCTGCCCCAAGACGTCGGCTCCAGAAGCTCCAACGCCGGCCGGTTCGTCCGCTCCTGCGGGAATTTCCGCCTCGTTATCCCGAACTCCAACCAGACGTCCTTCCAGGGGCTAAAGCGGGGCCCGTCTCCCAACTAGGGGCTGCTGCTCGCTGTCCTTTCTTCCATCTTCTCTCTTCTTCCTGCCCCGAGTACCGGCGGCATGGGGAGCGGTGGACTGCCATGGGCCCTTCCCTGCCGTTAACCGACCCGGTATTCACCTGGAGCATTAACTCGCTCCACCCAGAGGGAAAACCATGCCAAAAACCCCTGGGAAATCGGCGGTACTCAGCAGGACTCCGCGTTCCAAACAAGCTCCGGGCTGATGGGACGTCCCCGCCGCTTCCCGCTGTCCACCGACACCTCGCGGAAGGGTCCTGGCTCGCCCCAGTCTCCCCTTCCTGGCTCCCCGCTCACCAACTCCAACGTAGCTCTTTCCGGACTCGACGTCCCAGTCGCCCCTCTTCCCTCCGCAACCAGACCTCTTCACACACGACGTCCCGCTCCACGCGTCGGGACACTCCTCCCCACCGGAACGCATCTAGCAACGAAAATTCGCAAAGCCAGAAAAACTGAACACTTAAACACTACAATTTACAACAGCTTACAATTAGCAACGTCACAGTCACCCCGCCGAACCCGGACAACGCTGCCCCGCTAGGGTGCGCGCGCCATCCTTCCTTCCTCCCCCCGAACAAAGGGCCAACCCCGCTCGAAAGGGTTCCAAATGGAACATTGGATTTTTTTGTCCAAGTTCAAGACACCCAGACGAAAACAAACCCCGGTCAAGCCAGCCACTTAGGCCGTCCAGGCTACAAGCCTGACGGGGTCAGACTTCCTTGTCGAGGCGGTTTAAGAACCTAGGAGGACAGTGGTAGGGCCTCTTCCACACACTCCTACCTAAGCCGCTATATTTACTCACTCACACAAAAGCGTTAGCAATCACACTCAGGCGAACTTATTTACACTGTACAACAAAATAATAGCAGACAACTCCGCAGGAAAGACGAACAACACCAAACGCCACCGAAAACCACACGAATCCCCGACAAAGTACAAAGCCCCAAAAACGAAAAAAACCTAACCTGAAGAAACCGACGAGACCTCTACCTCCCTCCCCTAACGACAAACGGAGCCAACCGATCAGCATGAACAACCTTCCTCTTACCTCCCGGAGACCTCACAACACAAAAGACAACGTCATTGATCTTCTTGAGAATCTCATAAGGACCCTCCCAATCACTCTGAAGCTTCGGAGTCAAACCCACTCGACGCACGGGATTGTACAACCACACCTTCTGCCCTTCCTGGAAGCTACCTTTGATCGCCCTCCGATCATACCAGGCCTTCATTTTGCAGGATCTGAGCTCCATCCGCTCCCTTGCGGAACTATGGACCTCGTTCAGCTTGTCCTTCAGCTTCCGGACAAACGGACGCGGCTGCACAACTTCCTCCGAAGTAGGTGGACATCCTCGCAACAGGTCCAAAGGCAACCTCAAATCCCGTCCAGTGCACATCTCTGCCGGAGTCATCCCCGTAGCCTCATGCTTCGCTGAACGGAACGCCAACAAAAACAACGGGATCCACCTATCCCAGTCCCTCTGATTTCCATCCACGAATTTCGACAGATAGTCCAAGATCGTCCGATGCTGACGTTCCACCTGCCCGTCCGACTGTGGGTGCAGTGCCGTCGTCCTGGTCTTCCTCATACCTCGACCGTCGACGACGATTGTTTGCTAGGGTTGGACTTCTTGTCCAAGGCGGGTTTGGAGGCGGAATTTAGGCGCGTAGTAGCGGATTCCGCCGAGTTGCGCGTTGCTAGGATTGTGGGACAACCTCCTGCGACGTTGGAGGGTGTTCTGGCGGGAAATTCGGAGAATTTGACGGCGGAGCAGAAGAGCGATTTCGAAGCCTTTCTTCTGCAATTTCAAGAGGTTTTCGCGGAGGATGCTGTTGCGGGAAGTTGTGGTGTTGTTGAGCATAGGATAGAGTTGACGGACGATCGTCCTATCAAGCAGGCGCCGAGGAGGGTTCCCTTGCATTTGAGGGACGAGGTCGAGAAGAATATTCGTGAGATGCTGGAGCAGGGGGGTGATTGAAGAATCTTCGAGTCCGTGGGTTTCTCCGGCGGTTTTCGTCAAGAAGAAGGAAGGTTCGATGCGTTTCTGTATCAATTATCGGAAGTTGAATTTAGTTACGAAGAAGGATTCGTATCCTCTTCCGCGTATAGATGATTTGTTGGATAGGTTGGCAGGGAACTCCTGGTTTACGACGTTAGATCTTAAAAGCGGGTACTGGCAGATCAAGGTTAGATCTCAGGATAAGGAAAAGACAGCTTTCTCCGTTGGAAAGGGGTTGTGGCAGTTTAAGGTTATGCCGTTCGGGTTATGTAATGCCCTTGCTACTTTCGAGCGTTTGATGGAACGGGTTCTACATGGTTTACTTAATGAGATTTGTTTGGTGTATCTGGATGATGTGATTATTTTCAGTAGGACTTTCGAGGGTATGATGGAGAATTTGCGTGAGGTCTTCGCTAAGTTATGTTCCGCTGGGTTAAGGGTTAACGCGAAGAAGTGCAGGTTTCTTGAGAGGGAAGTTAAGTATCTCGGGCATGTTATTTCGGAGAAAGGGGTGGCTACGGATCCTCAGAAAACTTCAGCCGTGGCCGGTTGGCCCGTTCCTCGGAATAAGAAACAGGTTAGGAGTTTCTTGGGTTTCTGCTCGTACTATAGGAGGTTTGTAAAAGGTTTTTCTTTAATTGCGAAACCTTTGTTCTTGCTGACTGAAAAGAATCGGCCCTTCGTTTGGGACCCGGAGTGCGAGGAAGCGTTCGTTAGGTTGAAACAGGCGTTGACGTCACCTTCGATTTTGGCTTTTCCGTTGAAGGGGCGGCAGTTTATTTTGGATACCGACACTTCGAACCATGGGATAGGGGGTGTTCTGTCACAAATTCAGGAGGGAAAGGAGGTAGTTATTGCGTATTTCAGTCGCGTTATGAGTAAGGCGGAGAGGAATTATTGTGTCACGAGGAGGGAACTGTTGGCTGCGGTAGAGGCTATTAAGACCTTCGATCATTATTTGTGTGGTTCGAAATTTATTTTGCGTACCGATCACGCGTCTTTACGTTGGTTGCTTTCCTTCAAAGATTTGGACGGTCAGTTAGCTCGTTGGTTAGAGAGGCTCCAACGTTATGATTTCGAGATCGTGCATCGTGGTGGGAGACTCCATGGAAATGCTGACGGCTTATCGAGATGGCCTTGTGCGGAGGACAACTGCAGCTACTGCGTCAAGAGGGAAGTGTCGGAGCTAGAAGCTATCAGGAAGGTCTCTTTCGTGGAAGAGGGGACTTTGGATTGGCGCGGCTGGCAGAAGGAGGACGAGGTGATCCGGGTTCTGCTTCACGCTAAGGAGGAGGGGAGGAGACCGTGCTGGCAAGAGATCTCGGCGAAGGAACCAGCTCTGAAAGCGTATTGGGCGCAGTGGGATTCGTTAGAGGTCAAAGGTGGAACTTTGTTTAGAAAATGGGAGCATCCTTCTCTTAGTTCTTCTGTTTATCAAGTTGTGGTTCCGAAGGGGAAGGTTGAGTGCGTGTTAAGGGAGGCTCATGATAGTCCGACAGGGGGGCATTTCGGGGTGAATAAGACTTTGGAGAAGGTCCGTAAGCGTTTTTATTGGATAGGTTGCAGGCAGGATGTGGAGGATTGGTGCAAGTCCTGCGGGATTTGTGTAGCCAAACGGGGTCCTAGCAAAAAGGGAAAGCATGAGTTGCAGATTTATAACGTAGGAAGTCCTTTTGAAAGGGTTCAGATGGATATTTTAGGTCCGTTTCCTAAGTCTTCCCGGGGAAGTAGGTATTTGTTAGTGGTCGTGGACTGTTTTAGTAAGTGGGTAGAAGCCTTTCCTCTTAGGAACATGAGAGCAGGGACGGTGGCGGGAGTTTTTGTGGATCAGATTGTTTCTCGTCATGGTGTCCCGTTAGAGGTTCACACTGATCAAGGTAGGAATTTCGAATCGAAGCTTTTCCGTGAGGTTTCGGAGTTGTTAGGTATGAGGAAGACCAGTACGACGACACTGCACCCGCAGTCGGATGGGCAGGTAGAACATCAGCATCGGACGATCTTGGACTATCTGTCGAAATTCGTGGATGGAAATCAGAGGGACTGGGATAGGTGGATCCCGTTGTTTTTGTTGGCGTTCCGATCAGCGAAGCATGAGGCTACGGGGATGACTCCGGCGGAGATGTGCACTGGACGGGATTTGAGATTGCTTTTGGACCTGTTGCGAGGGTGTCCACCTACTTCGGAGGAAGGTGTGCAGCCGCGTCCGTATGTCCGGAAGCTGAAGGACAAGCTGAGCGAGGTCCATAGTTCCGCAAGGGAGCGGATGGAGCTCAGATCCTGCAAAATGAAGGCCTGGTATGATCGGAGGGCGGTCAAGGGTAGCTTCCAGGAAGGGCAGAAGGTGTGGTTGTACAATCCCGTGCGTCGAGTGGGTTTGACTCCGAAGCTTCAGAGTGATTGGGAGGGTCCTTATGAGATTCTCAAGAAGATCAATGACGTTGTCTTTTGTGTTGTGAGGTCTCCGGGAGGTAAGAGGAAGGTTGTTCATGCTGATCGGTTGGCTCCGTTTGTCGTTAGGGGAGGGAGGTAGAGGTCTCGTCGGTTTCTTCAGGTTAGGTTTTTTTCGTTTTTGGGGCTTTGTACTTTGTCGGGGATTCGTGTGGTTTTCGGTGGCGTTTGGTGTTGTTCGTCTTTCCTGCGGAGTTGTCTGCTATTATTTTGTTGTACAGTGTAAATAAGTTCGCCTGAGTGTGATTGCTAACGCTTTTGTGTGAGTGAGTAAATATAGCGGCTTAGGTAGGAGTGTGTGGAAGAGGCCCTACCACTGTCCTCCTAGGTTCTTAAACCGCCTCGACAAGGAAGTCTGACCCCGTCAGGCTTGTAGCCTGGACGGCCTAAGTGGCTGGCTTGACCGGGGTTTGTTTTCGTCTGGGTGTCTTGAACTTGGACAAAAAAATCCAATGTTCCATTTGGAACCCTTTCGAGCGGGGTTGGCCCTTTGTTCGGGGGGAGGAAGGAAGGATGGCGCGCGCACCCTAGCGGGGCAGCGTTGTCCGGGTTCGGCGGGGTGACTGTGACGTTGCTAATTGTAAGCTGTTGTAAATTGTAGTGTTTAAGTGTTCAGTTTTTCTGGCTTTGCGAATTTTCGTTGCTAGATGCGTTCCGGTGGGGAGGAGTGTCCCGACGCGTGGAGCGGGACGTCGTGTGTGAAGAGGTCTGGTTGCGGAGGGAAGAGGGGCGACTGGGACGTCGAGTCCGGAAAGAGCTACGTTGGAGTTGGTGAGCGGGGAGCCAGGAAGGGGAGACTGGGGCGAGCCAGGACCCTTCCGCGAGGTGTCGGTGGACAGCGGGAAGCGGCGGGGACGTCCCATCAGCCCGGAGCTTGTTTGGAACGCGGAGTCCTGCTGAGTACCGCCGATTTCCCAGGGGTTTTTGGCATGGTTTTCCCTCTGGGTGGAGCGAGTTAATGCTCCAGGTGAATACCGGGTCGGTTAACGGCAGGGAAGGGCCCATGGCAGTCCACCGCTCCCCATGCCGCCGGTACTCGGGGCAGGAAGAAGAGAGAAGATGGAAGAAAGGACAGCGAGCAGCAGCCCCTAGTTGGGAGACGGGCCCCGCTTTAGCCCCTGGAAGGACGTCTGGTTGGAGTTCGGGACAACGAGGCGGAAATTCCCGCAGGAGCGGACGAACCGGCCGGCGTTGGAGCTTCTGGAGCCGACGTCTTGGGGCAGGAAAAGTTTGGGATCAGCCCGCCTGACGATACTCCGATTGTCGGGGCGACAATCTGAAGAGGAGGGGGGTGGTGTTGCGACCGGCCGTTCGCGCCTTTTTCCGCGGAGGGAAGTTGGCGCTTCGTTCCGAGTCGGCTCGCATTGCTGTCAAGAGGGTTGCCACGGCCGTGTTTACAGGGGCCGACTGTCTTTGGTTCTGAGAAGGATCTCGTAGCGAACGGACGTGTTTTCGGAAGCTGCTACCGGAATTATTTAAACCCGATCGCTCTTGTTGTACCATAAAGCTTGTTCCTTGTTCTGCGTTTATAAATAAAGCTTCTTGTTTCTTTGCACTCGCGTTCGCGGACTACATTTTTGGGGGCTCAGCCGGGATAAGAGAAAGTGTTCGTGGCCGCGAGTGAGTGTAGGGAGGTGATGGCTCCACGACGACTCCGCCTGACGAGAGAGGAGAGCGGAGCCGGGGAAGCGCAGCGCCGGCGACCGACGAGGGAGGAGGACGAAGCCGAGGAAACGCTGCGCCGACGATCGACGAGGGACGTAGAGGAGGCCAGGGAGCCGGGGCTGATGGAAGTCATCGGCGAACTAAGAGCGGAGCTGGGACGACAGCGAGCTGACTTGGAGGCGGAGCAACGCAGGAATGAGGAGCTGCTCGCCAGGGAGGCGCAGGGCTTTCCGGGCTTTTCGTCCAGTAGGGATGCCGTTCCCAACAGGTCAGGCTGTAGCGTTCCTGTTTTTCCGCAGAATCCCGATCGTGACTGTGATCCTGATTTTGACTTGAGATGTAGTAGGCAGACGATTCCGCGGACGGCTTCGAGCTCGCGTTTGGGGTACGCGGTGAAGCCAGATAATTTCGACGGGACGTCGCCTCTCCGCGAGTTTTTCACTCAGTTTGAATTTGTTGCTAGGGCGAATTCTTGGGACGAGTCCGCGAAGGTTCTCGCGCTCGCGTCTAGCTTGAGGGGGAGGGCTCGCGCAGTGTTAGATTCGCTTAGGGACCCATTGAGCGTGACGTTCGAGGAGTTGCGGTCGCAGTTGGAGCTGCGCTTCGGGGAACGGTTGCACGCGCAGAAATCTTATACCGAGTTTAGCAATCGTAGGCAGCGCGCGGGGGAGGACTTGGCGTCTCTCGCCGCTGACTTGGATAGGCTCGTCCGGTTGGTCGCAACAATATTACCAGTTAAAACGGCTTCACCTGCGACTCGTGAGAGAGAAGCCCGTCGTTTTTTGCTCAATCTAGCTAGAGCCGGCAGGGGAAGCACCTCGACCTAAAACAAGCCCGGCAATCGGGCAGAAAGCGGCAGAAAATTTGAAGTAACAGAGAAGGAAGCGACTAGCGTGTACACCGTACTTACATGACAGGCGGAGAGTGGGTGTGAGGGAGAGGGTGCGTGCGGGGTGGGTTAAACCAAACCACTACGTCTCGCAAGCTCTTACGGCACACGGCGATTTCCGAGCCAGACTTTATTCACTCGGACTCGCCCTCCGTGAGACTTGCGAGTGCGGGTTGGTAGACACTGCCCGGCACCACATATTTCACTGCCCGGCTTTCGAACTACAAAGAGTCGCTTTGCGGGACCTTATGGGAGAAAGCAAGAATGGCCGGAGGCGGCCCACTGCTTAGTGGCGTCACCAGAAGCATTCTCGCTCTTCGACGATTTCTGCCGCGAGACCCTCTGGCTAAAAGGTAGCCAGTAAAGGGGTCTAACTTGAATTCGGGTGTGAATGTGTGTGCGTGAAGGAATGTCATGATGGATGCTGCTAGCCGGGGGCATGTGTGCATGTTAGCTTAGGGCCTGCGACTCAATAGAATAGGAATAGATGCAGGTGTCAGTGACCTGCGCGAGCGCAGTGATCGTGCCTGTGTCGTGTCGTGCTACGAGTGAGTGCTAGTGTTTATTGCGCGTAGCTTTAAGGGTATTGTTCGGGGGCCGTTCAGCAGAGGATTTGTCGGAATCCTCTGCCATGGATGCAGGGCCCCGTAACCCTCTCGGGGGAACGCTGTCGCCGAACGGCTTAGGGTGCGCGTAAGAGGGCGAGCTCGGATGGTTCGCCCCCTCTAATCTCTATACTAATACCTACTTTCTTTTCAGGTTCCTTGTCTTTCCACTCTCTACCCTACTCCTTCCCCATCCCTACCGATCCGATCCTTGCAGGGCTTGTGTCAAGGGACGTGACACAGTGAGCGGGCCTCCCCGAGGTTCCCCGTGGGCGTGGTGCTGGTGTGGCGCGCCGCGTCATCACCGCACCACGGCGAAACTGCTTACCCTGCGCCACTGCGCAGGAGCTGCTGGATTTTTCCGTGCGCGTTCTTTACTTGGTTGTGGTGGCTGCTGGTTGGTAGATGGAACTTTGTTGCGTATGCCTCACCAGGCGAGGTCGCATAAGCTCTCCACTCTTGGGTGGGGGCTTTCACATTAAATGTCCATCATATTGTAAACGTTATGCGTTTGTCGTTCGATTGTGATCAATTGTAATAAGTATCGATCAATATGTTCATAAATTAATTTTAGGTTATAACGTATTATTACGTATTTTAAAAAGGTATGTAATATATCATTATATTCAGAATTTTTAACATTTATAAATAAACTTATAAACAAAAAAGTTTAAATAATTATACTTGGAAAAATGATAGTCCATTATTGGTATTGTTTTTCAAATCTTAATCCAGTAGATGGATAGGATAGAATCTAATCTATTTTATTGACTATTTAATTAACAATACATTAATAGCCAGAAATTCACGGACGTTGATGGATATTTCCGTATTAGGCACTCACTCCTTTGTTCGTGAAAATGACCGTGTTGGAATATTTTGTCGCCTCCATAAAGTTGCAATATTTTGAGTATGACAACGATGAAACACCTACATATCGTCAAACTAAAATTGACTGCATATCTCAGTTATTACTATATCTTTCCATAATGTATCTAAAGGGTGTCCCGTTTCAACACTCAAAGCGGAAAACGGCAAATAGACTGGACCAATCTAAACAGAAATATCGAAAAATATTTAGGTAAATTCGGTCTAGTTAACGAGTTATTAATTAACGACGATCGGCCATTCACGGAGAGCCAGAAGCTATCGACGGCTTGGGACGTCCCCTTCAATCTCGGTAGTATGTAACGGAGGAAGCAATGGGAGGAGTAATCAACAACAAATAGTAACGCGCAGCGGCACGTAATGCCGTCTATCACTGTTTACTGTGAGTACCTCTCTTTCTTTTTCTTACCCAATAGCATCATATCATTTATTTCACGCGTGCGAGGGAGAAGTAGTGTAAGAAAGAGAGAAAGAGAGTCAGCGCGAGCCTCCTGCATACGGAGGTGTCGTAGAAAAAGAGTCGGGGAGAAAGAAATAGAGAAAGGGAGAGCGAAGGTCAGTGCGCGAGCCTCTTGCGTACGGAGGTGTCGCACGGCGAGAAAGAAAGAGAAAGAAAGAGAGAGAAAGAGCTACTCACTGTAAACAGTGACGGGCGGATCTACGCGCGCTACAGCTCTTTCTCTCTCTTTCTTTCTCTTTCTTTCTCGCCGTGCGACACCTCCGTACGCAAGAGGCTTCGCTCTCTCTTTCTCTATTTCTTTCTCCCCGACTCTTTTTCTACGACACCTCCGTACGCAGGAGGCTCGCGCTGACTCTCTTTCTCTCTTTCTTACACTACTTCTCCCTCGCACGCGTGAAATTAATTATATGATGCTATTGGGTAAGAAAAAGAAAGAGAGGTACTCACAGTAAACAGTGATAGACGGCATTACGTGCCGCTGCGCGTTACTATTTGTTGTTGATTACTCCTTCCATTGCTTCTTCCGTTACATACTACCGAGATTGAAGGGGACGTCCCAAGCCGTCGATAGCTTCTGGCTCTCCGTGAATGGCCGATCGTTGTTAATTAATAACTCGTTAACTAGACCGAATTTACCTAAATATTTTTCGATATTTCTGTTTAGATTGGTCCAGTCTATCTGCCGTTTTCCACTTTGAGTGTTGAAACGGGACACCCTGTATACATTTACCATTATCTATATTGTAACTATACATACAAAATTATTTAATTCTCTTTAGCCCTTTTCCTAAATTACATTAATCTTGTTTATTGCTTTTCATCTGTAACATTTTCGAAGTCAGTTTCTAATTTTTTTGTTAAAAATTTTGTTTGACATCTTTTTAACACCTGTGGTAGTCCACGCTTGTAAGCCGACTACCGGATATCTTTGGAAGCGGAAGGAATGTGGTGTCCGAAGTATAGATCAGATTCTTCTTGAGTGTAAGTGAGACTTTTATTGGGTGCAGTTCCGAAAAGGTCCCACCCCCGATTGAGCTCATTTTTTGTGTGAAGTTAGTATACATAGAGATAAGTAAAACACCAAAAGGATTTTTGGCGCGTCGCAACCGTTTTGGAATTATAGGGTTTTTTATTTTCGGTTTTCGATATCCGTGAAAATAATGTTAAATCCATGGAATTTTAATGAAAATTGTAATATGTATATAAAAAAGCATAAGTCGAATCGTCGATTTCGACCTAATTCTGTGATCTTTAAACATTTGTAGCTCCAAACAACGTTAACCGATTTGGATGAAATTTGTAGTATGCATGGATTTTACTTAAATCTACAGAAGGCAGTTTTTAAATTTTCATTATTAGCTCTGATAAAAAAGTTGAAAAAATGCCTTTTTTTATTTGCTTTGTAATTTTGAAGATTCTGATATTTGTTAACCAAAATAGCTACGATATATAGTAAACTAATCTTTCTACGTGCTTGCAAAAATTCAAGTCTATTTGATCCATTTTTTACAAGTTATAGCGCTTTAAAGGGTGTACGGAGACTTTTTTGACAGACTGTAGATTTGGATTACTATGAGATTTACAGTATTCGCAATGATTTCTCTATTTACACAGCAGAAAGTATAGCAATATCTAAGGCTCTGGATGTCGTAATAATGAACCCTTTTCATGTATTTCCAATATTCTCTGACGCCCTCAGCGTACTCCAAGCCTTGTCCAGCAGCAGCATTGTTTTGGTTATACAAGACAATTTAAGAGAGTTATACCAGTTGAAGTATTGCAGTTTACCAATTTTATCATTATATTATAATTTGAGATATACCCTGAGATTCGCAAAGATTCCACGATCACCGCGCGTTAGGCGATTGCCGATGATCGCTTGTAAAAAAATCGATCTTAATTTATTCTTTTTATTATGAAACGGCAAAATATACTGAAATTATAGTATTTTCGTGCAATAAATATGAATAATAATAAAAGTCCGAAATTGCCTTAAAAACGGACAGATTTCGTCGTTCTTTAAACAAATTCATAAGCTTATACATTCAAGTAAAATTTGACTTACTTTCAGATATGTTATACATTATATTATATTACATGTAATATATAGTATTATATATTATATTATATAACATATATGTTATATATCATATGTATTATGTTATCTTATTATCTTATTATTTATTGTTTGTCTTTATTCAAGAATCTTTATTTTTAGTTAGTTGAAAAAGTAAAGAGTCCTGCAAAGGACTAATGGTTCATAGACCATTCAATAACTTGTGTGTTCGAAAGATGTTCCTTTCTTTAAAACCTTGGTGGCTCTTAAAAGAGACGGTCGTATTTTTGTTTCTCAATAATCCGTCCAATATCCCTGCCGCTCTATTACTTTTTGGAGCCTTCTTGGTAATAAAGCCAGCTTCTAGGTGATCTCGATATATCTTTCTCTCATTTACACAAAAAATAAAAACAACAAACTCCTATTTCTTTCTCAAGCGGATCAGCGCTCATTTCTCGGGAATTTGCGTCCATTGTTTGGAACTTTTTTCATACAATCTTATACGAAGAAGCAATCTTCTAGGTGATTTCGATATTTCTTTTTCTCCTTTAAACAAAGAAAGAAAACACTTCTTTCTTTCTCGAGTGGATCAGCGCTCATTGCTCGAGAAAGAGAGAAGAGTTTGTTGTATATTGTTCTTTGTTTAAATGAGAGAAGGAACTATCGAGTTCACCTAGAAGCTTGCGTCTTCTAATCAGATCATGTGAAAACGATATTAGAAACGGACGCATATTCAGTGCAGTGATCAGAGAAGAATATTTGAACGAAATATTTAACAATGGCACCGGTGATAAGCGAAGTGACCCGTGGTCGTATAGCTGGTCTGCATGAAGCTGGCATGTCGGCCAACGAGATTGTGGAGCGCACAAATTGCGATAAAACAACTGTCAGAAGATGGATACAACGGTGGGAAGAGGGTGGAGACGAGGCGTTGGAAGATTGTCGCAAGAACAATCGTAGGCCCCGATTGACAGGACCTCATCAAGACGCAGAATTAATTAATAGCGTAAAGGAAAATCCCTTCCTTCCTGTCGCAAATTCATTAAGGACATTGGATCTGCAAATTTCAACGGCGACAGCTCGCAGACGTTTGCATGAAGCGGGGATTCATTGTAGGCGGGTTGCGCGAAAAATCGCGCTCACCGAGAGCCATCGCGAAAAGAGAGTTGGCTTTGCGTTGGAACAACTTCGAACATCAGCCGAAGACTGGGCCTCTACGATTTGGACTGATGAAAAAGTCTTCTGTTCCTCCGACAATCGCTACCTACGAGTCTGGCGGGAAGACAATGAGCAGCACGAACCACATGTCGTGCCCGAAGAGAGGAGTGGACGGATCACTTGCGGTATGTGGGGGTGGATCAGCGCTGATTGTCCTGGTGAATTAGTCGAAGTATCGGCACATATGACTTCCGAGGAATATATTGATATACTTGAGCAAGTTTTATTGCCAAGTGTTCGATCGATATATCCCGAGGAAGATGTGCTGATAATTCGGCTAGTTCAAGATAACAGCGCTGTCCACACCTCACATATTGTGCAAGAATGGTTCAGGCAACGTCCCGACATATCTGTACTGAACTGGCCAGCGAAATCGCCCGATTTAAATTTAATCGAAAATGTGTGGGCAAGAATTGTCAACTTATGGGAGCCACAACGAGAAAGGACGAGGGCTGCCCTTATCGCCCATGCAAAAAGGGTATGGGAGGACCTGAGACAGGAGCCTCAATTTTTTCAAAATCTCCGTTATTCTATACCAAGAAGGCTCCAAAAAGTAATAGAGCGGCAGGGATATTGGACGGATTATTGAGAAACAAAAATACGACCGTCTCTTTTAAGAGCCACCAAGGTTTTAAAGAAAGGAACATCTTTCGAACACACAAGTTATTGAATGGTCTATGAACCATTAGTCCTTTGCAGGACTCTTTATTTTTTCAACTAACTAAAAATAAAGATTCTTGAATAAAGACAAACAATAAATAATAAGATAATAAGATAACATAATACATATGATATATAACATATATGTTATATAATATAATATATAATATATAATACTATATATTACATGTAATATAATATAATGTATAACATATCTGAAAGTAAGTCAAATTTTACTTGAATGTATAAGCTTATGAATTTGTTTAAAGAACGACGAAATCTGTCCGTTTTTAAGGCAATTTCGGACTTTTATTATTATTCATATTTATTGCACGAAAATACTATAATTTCAGTATATTTTGCCGTTTCATAATAAAAAGAATAAATTAAGATCGATTTTTTTACAAGCGATCATCGGCAATCGCCTAACGCGCGGTGATCGTGGAATCTTTGCGAATACGATGACGTCGATAATACGAGCGAACGGATAGCGGCACACGCATAGGTAGGTAAGAAAGGAGACCCTGCGTACCTACGCGCTTTCCGTGACGTCATGACACGGAGGGGAACAGAGCGGCATACGTATGGAGAGGGAATGCAAACAGAGCCTCGCGAAGCGCCATTATTGAAGCTCATTGTACATATCGCCAAGATTTAGACTTGAGTCTCTCAAAACGCAACTGAAAAAAAAGTCCAAACAAAGCTTTGATTTCAAGTTTATCAGTGGGCCCAATGTACCATTGTTCAGTTTTATAAAAAAATTTTTAACAAAAAAAATAGAAACCGACTTCGAAAAAAGCGCTAAAAAGAGTGAAATAATTTTTTATGTATACCGACAATATTCGATTTCATCATTATCATACTCAGAATATTGCAACTTTTTCGGCGGCGACACAAAATATTCCAACACGGTCATTTTCACGAACAAAGGAGTAAGTGCCTAATACATAAATATCCATCAATGTCCGTGAATTTCTGGCTATTAATGTACTGTTAATTAATTTTCTGTCGCCTCCGAAAAAGTTGCAATATTCTGAGTATGATAATGATGAAATCGAATATTGTCGGTATACATAAAAAATTATTTCACTCTTTTTAGCGCTTTTTTCGAAGTCGGTTTCTATTTTTTTTGTTAAAAATTTTTTTATTTCATACTTTTTAGTGTATAATCGATCAAGATGTGGAAATAAAGTTATGTAGGTAATATTTGCAAAAGGATCGAAAAGGTTTGGTTCCGATATGTGAAGTCGTTGAGGAGATATAGAGGAATAAACAAATGATTTTGCAATAACAATTTAAACATAGTAACAATTGAGAATGTGTCACATAATGTTAGTAAGTGAGCAGTATTTGCGAAAGGATCGAAAAGGTTTGGTTCCGATAAGTGAAGTCGTTGAGGAGATATAGAGGGATAAACAAATTATTTTGCAACAATTAATAAATTGTTTATATAATTAATATCTGCTAATTATTTCTATAAGATAGTAATAGTTTCTTTCATTACAATAAATCAATCCCATTCAAAAAGATATTGCGATAGATCTTAATAAAGCACTAATTTTGCAATAACTTAGTTAATAATAAACATTTCGGAAAAATTTTTTAAACGGGACCAATGGGAGACCCAAACCTAGCAACTGGAAGTGGTTTCATTTCGATTGGTCAACCGGTTGCGGAGCTATGGCCGGACAAACAAAAAAAAAAAAAAAAAAAAAAAAAAAAGCAAGATCGCCCACTGTCGAATAGAGTAACCTCCTCCTTTTCGAAGTCGGTTAAAAATGTACTGCCTGCCGAGCGATTTCCTCATTAGCGTATTCGACAATTTTGTCCAATATGAAATCATCAAAAAAACAAAAAAAGAACGTTGCCTCGTCATTAGTAGTCATAACTTGCCCTCTCGGTCAAAGAAGATAAGTTACGAGATTCCGTGCAGGGACTCTAGTTCTGTAATTTTTCAAAGTAGTTGTGGTCCATATGCTTTCTTCGTCTTTCCCCAGAATAAAAGTTCGTTCTTCTCCTGATAATGTTGGCAGATTATCGTCTCCATTATCTTCATGAAGGACTACAAACTCGTCAGGTTCGTTGTCATCTTTTGGCAAGATCAAATCTTCATCTTCGCTCTCCTCGACTTCATTTACCATGGGTTCTTTTTCTCTCTCTTTTCTAGATACATGTTCTAGATTATCTAGATGCACTAGCTCAGCCCGGATATCCTCATCACAACATAAAAAGTACGGTCTTTTTGCCATCTGGACAAAATGACATGACGGGAAATCATAAAACTGAGAATAAAACATGTGGGCCGTGACAAGCGTTTATAAACGAAAAGTAAAGTATTACCTTGAACAATGTGATATATAGTTTAGTAAACACAATGGATACAGGTCTTCTCAGGACGGATGATACAAGAAGACTGACGAAACAGTTTACCATAGAAACAAAAAAAAGCATACATAGTGACGCACCTTATGCGCCAGTCCTCGCGCATAAAACAAATTGCTATCGAGCATTACTTTATGTAACAACTAGGACCAATTTATAAAATTATAATCTAAGAAAAAATTTGTTGTTGCCAATAAAAAATAATAATGAGTTAGAATTATTGTAATGTAAGGTCCAAAAGCAAAAAGAAAACAAATATTATAAAAGGTTATAGGTAAAATTTATCTATAATACCGCAAAATCACAAAAAAATACTAATAAGGACTCGTGTGATTAGCGCTCTCGCTGACGCTCGGGCGCTAAATTCCCACTCGTTCCCCTGTCCCACAGCACGCACTATCGGCTCGTTTCGGAAATTTAACCTATACCAGATTTGCCACTTTTCCCACGTGTTGCATACAAGATTTTATGCAATCCATGTTTAGAATTTTCAATTTTTGGAGAAACATACTTATATAGGGCATAAACTAAGACCTAAACATAATTATAGGCCTTAGTTTAAGATAGTTTCTTAAGAACTCGTCAGTTTGTGGTGTTTTCCAAGAAGCGTCGGTATTCCAGTGGTCTAGATGCAAGACCAATGCGCTGGCGGTCCGGGTTCGAGTCCCGAGAGGGCCGAATTTTTTGTATTTGTATATGTCGTAAATTAAAGTATATATCGTGAAATAATATTGCCCTGATTGAACTGTGCGGGAAAGTATTGAGCCGTGCGGGAAAGTATCGAAGTGTGCGGGAAAGTGCCAAACTGTGCGGGAAAGGTCTACCCTGTGAAATAATATCACAGTACAGTACAGCCATCGGATATTGGTCACTTTGCGCACACTATCCAACGCTCAAAAATTGAACTTTCCAAGCATGGATTGCATAAAAGTTTTTGCATCATTTTGTAGATTTCCAATATTTTCAATCGTAGATCGCGTTCTGAATGTTGTTATCTTGCGAGACACGATTTTATGCACATTCTTAATTTCCAAATCCACCATTTACTTGCCTTAAATTCGGGTAAGTCCACCAGGTCTTTTGCCTCTAGAGCCCATAATCTCAAATTTACGTCATGAACAATAGATCTCCTGTCACAAACTTCTTCAAACTTTTGCAATACATATTCCATAATGAATGTGAATTTGTCTGCGTTTGTTCCAGCCTTCTCGAGACTCGTAGCCCACCTGTATAGCTGCTGCACGGTTTTCACCTTCCGGAAGTTTCTTTGTACATTTAATGTCGAGAACGCCGACTCCAAATGCCGGTCGTCCCTGCTACCTCGCCTATATAGGCATACGCACCTCATTACCCACTGGACAGCGCTCCCTCACCAGGGTACTGAGGATGGAAAGACCCTCAGACATTCCCAGGCGTAGGAATGCGGTGACTCGGCCACGGAATGGCTCACATTCCGCCCCCACGGGGAGCCGCGGGGAGGCGCACCGCTGGTGTCCGTAACACCCCGGCACCAAATCCAAGTATGTCGTTCCGGGTTGTGTACAAAGTGCCACGGAATCAAGCACACTTCATTGCGTTCAAAAACCCTTGTAACGTTCGAATGTAACACCTCGCTATATGTGGCATACCAGCACGTAGGGCAAGGGAACCCTACGGCTGTCGTAGGCCTCGTTCGAAGCGAGGTGGAGTTTCTTTGTACAGTAGTAAGTGTCGAAGAGCTTTTTTCCACTTTTCCAAAACTCTACTGCTTTTTTCTTATAATTGTGGTAGTCCGCGCTTGTAAGCCAGCTACCGGTTATCTTTGGAAGCGGAAGGAAGGTGGTGTCTGAGGTATAGATAAGATTCTTCTTGAGTATAAGTAAGACTTTTATTCAATAACTAGATATTGGTGAAGCACAAGTAACCCTCCTAACTCTTTGATCGCTCGAGAAGTTCTGTCTGTTCGTTTCCTTGTTTCTACGCATTCGCTCCTTAGCGTTCGGCGCTAAGGAAAAAGGGAAATCGCTGAGTCGCGTCCATCGATCGGCTCGCGCGATTATCGGTTTTGGGTGATGCAATGCTTACACATTACTTTTAGGTCGCCTCTTCGGAAGGCGGCCTTGAATATGATACTTACTGTGTCGCTTAGGCGACTCGCGGGTACAACATAATTTAAGTCAACTTTTCCACCTACATCATCAACAACGCACTCCTCAGGGTAAAAATTATCTTCTTCTTCTGCAGGCGTAATGTAATCTACGATTTGGGCACTATGTGTTTCTGATAGATCAGCAAAATCCAACACATAATCATGTTCAATTGCTAAAGTGATATACATATTTCCAAAATTATTTATAATATCACGAATTTCATTATGCAATTCAACTTCCATCGGCTGTATTGGTGTCTGCGTTATACTCACGACGTGAAACGTAGTGGCTAACATGTTTATAACGTTAGCGACATTAATCGAATTCATTTTAGAGAAATTGCTTTAAAGCGATGAGTACTGACTTTTTCTAATTGAATGGCACTATCTACACTTGACTGCTCTGATAAATGCAACTGATAATGAGCTGTATCCACGGGTACATTTATATGAAAATATAATCACAAATAGATAACACTTCAAGAATAAATGGCATTGTGACCTTGTTTAAAGATTAATTATGGTAAAATAAATCTTTAACCTTCATCACGCTTAATCACATGACTCCGATATCGAGTCGTATTACAGAAGAATGTGGTGCATAACTTGATAAAAGAGTTGTGCAATTATTACAGTGACTGAATATTGATTGAAATGAATGACAAGTGATAAGTAAATTACTTATTGTTGTAAAAATACTCTTATTGTTAATTCCTTACATTAGCCATGAGTAGTCACTCACCACTTTTTAATCACGATCCGCGAGTAACGGGTGATGTGAGAAAATTTTCGTGCGATGTACTTTGAAAAACAATTAAATTTTGATAGCGGTAGAGACTAGGGACTAATTATAAGGATCAAAATGTGTGTTCTGTGAATAGAAGTTGACGGATAAAATTGCATATTGTAACGTTAAGCCTTTATTCACCTTGACTTATCCTGTTACCTCCCCGTCGAGTTCTTTCCTTTTCAGGACTGGCAGTGGGAAGTGAAGGAAAACGTGAAATAATGTGCACTCGTGGTCCCTTTAATTTTCTTTATTTCGTTTTCCATGTATTTCACACCGAATTGACGTTAGGTCAATGCACTCGCCTAGCTGATCTCTTTTGTTGTCGCTCGCTTGTAACGCACACACACTCACACTAATTATGGGACCAAAGGAAAATAGGGTTGTATTATGGATAACATACCCTACTTGTGTGCAAAGTTTCATAATTTTCAGGATCTCCGGGTTCCCTAACCTTCCTTGTCAGTGGCTATGGCCAACCCCACGCCGCGCTCCGCCATGCGCTGGACAAATAAGTCCTGCGCACGGCGCGCGTGGTTGAGGTTCGCTAGGAGAAGGGCGGCCATAGTTTTGGACAGACAATTAGCGGCGTGGGGTCAGGGGCCGGCACGGGCGTCGCAGCGCCCGGACCAGTCCTCACGACGGGGGTCGACCCGGCGGCGGCGTCATCTCCGCCGCCGGACCGACCGTTCCACTTCTTTTTTGTGGCGCAGGCCTTTGCGCCCAGTCGGTGGCCGCTCGGCCTCCCCAAGTCCGAACATAACGGACACTTGAGGGAGGCCGTGCAGCTCTTCGCACGGTGGCCCGCAGTACCACACCGGTAACAACGGTCACTGCGGTCCATCGTGGCAGTGCACCGCTGCCTCGTGTGTCCAAACTCGAGACAGCGGAAACACTGCGGTGGACGGGTGTCCAGCAAATCTGTGCTGGCCGACACCCAGCCCACTCGAAGTTTTCCGACTGTGGCTACTTTCTTTGCCTCTCAGCAATTAATAAAAATATGAGGGATTTTCTAGTTCAGTCAGAATCTCACACTTTTTTATTTGGTGAAAATCTCACAGAAAAGATAAAGACAGCGAAATCTATAAAAAAGTCAGGGAGTGATTTAAAGTTAACCGATAACAATAATAAATTTACTCCCAAACAAAATGTGCGATCGGTGCGAAAATCAAATGTTTCTAATAAGTCTTTAAACTGGCGAGGCCCTCCTCATCTAGGATTGAAGACACCAAGTGCAGCAACATGGGACCCATCAACAACATACAACAACAGGCAGTTCGCGGGCCAGAAGAAGAAGGAAGAAAAAGTTCATCAATGCTCAAGGAAGTAAATATTCAGGTTGGCAGACTTCAATATTTTTATCATAACTGGAAGAAAATCACCAGTGATAGCACAATTCTTAAATGGATTAAAGGGTATGAGAAACCTTTGCAGGTTAAACCATACCAGAATTTTATTCCATTAAATGATAGCTTTTCAGTGTCTGAAACAAGACAGTTAAAAATTGAAATTCATAAACTTCTATCAAGTAAAACTATTGAACTATGTGATGCAAAAAAGATCAGCTTTGCTCGCCTATTTGTCTTATTAAAAAGCCTAATGGGTCTTACAGATTCATTTTTAGTTTGAAAAAACTAAATACTTTTGTAAGAACTGAACATTTCAAGTTAGAAGACTACAGAACAGTTTGTAAACTTTTACAGAAAAATGATTTTCTAGTTTCACTAGATTTAAAAGATGCCTACTATATGAGTAATATATGTAATGCCAGTAACAAATACCTTAGGTTCTATTTTCAAGGAAAATATTATCAGTTTAATGTTCTTCCTTTTGGTTTATGTACAGCTCCGCTAATCTTTACAAAAATTATGAAACCACTAGTGGCTTATCTTACAAGGGGACACTACGGCCCCGGAATTTACTTCGGAATGACAACTTTTTGGTTTGTAGTAGACCTTTAAAAAATTCGATTTGTAAATTAAGAGCGCGCACTAGCCATAAACTTTCGAGAAAAATGGCTTTAAAGTTTTACGTGTAGGACGCATATCGGTCACTTTGAAGACCATCCAAGAGCAGCGAAGTGGCCGAGTTGTAGCGAACTCGCTTGCGGCGCGGCGGGTCCGTATTCGATCCCTGCGTGTGGAAACTTTTTTTTTTCCAATTCTTTAAAATATTATAAAAACTGTGAAATAAAGTTAATGACATACTAATATGAAGAATTTAATCATACATAATTTTTTCTATTAATGAAATTTCGGGAATATCGTCTTTCTTTCTCAATTTTTAATTTTATATGCAAGATCCTGAATGATAATTGTCATAGAAACATTGAAAACAAAAAATATTATTACATCTCGCACAATTTATGAAGGAAGATTGTTCACATGAACAACCCTTTTTTAAAAGTTCGACCGGAAAACATACTTCATTCACATTTCTGAACATTTCTCTTTCGTCGGAGAGCTTGCAAGCGTACCAGGCATACCGGATCATTTCATTAAATATTGGCGATGCTAATTGATGGTGCACTATGGATTGAATTTTTATGCAGTCCTCGCGTGAATTTATTTCTCTATCATTTTCAATCAAATAAGCGCAATTCTGTAGTCGCTTTATTAAATTTTTCACTTGTCTATAAAAATAGACATCGCAAGGTTGAACAAGTGGAGTACATTTCGGAGGAATCACTTTAATCGTACAAGTAGGTGATTTCTCGTCATCCTGAAAGATTTCGTCGTATAATTCTGGATTTGTTTGTCCTCCCCAAGAGTCAATAATTAATAAAAACTGTTATTTTCCCACATAAGACTTTAAACAACCGTTGAGAAACACTCATTTCATTAATAGAAAAAATTATGTATGATTAAATTCTTCATATTAGTATGTCATTAACTTTATTTCACAGTTTTTATAATATTTTAAAGAATTGGAAAAAAAAAGTTTCCACACGCAGGGATCGAACACGGACCCGCCGCGCCGCAAGCGAGTTCGCTACAACTCGGCCACTTCGCTGCTCTTGGATGGTCTTCAAAGTGACCGGTATACGTCCTACACGTAAAACTTTAAAGCCATTTTTCTCGAAAGTGTATGGCTAGTGCGCGCTCTTAATTTGCAAATCGAATTTTTTAAAGGTATACTACAAACCAACAAGTTGTCATTCCGAAGTAAATTCCGGGGCCGTAGTGTCCCCTTGTTAGAGAAAAAGGTTTTGTCTCAGTTGTCTATCTCAATGACTGGCTCTGTTTTAGAAATAGCTATGATAATTATTTTAAAAATAAAAAAGCCACAGTAGAACTCTTAAGTAATTTAGGATTTATAAGAAATTGTGAAACAAGTATGTCTATACTAAAACAAAAATGTACCTTTTTGGGACTTATTTATAATAGCACAGATTTGTCAATTAATATTAGTGAGGAGAAAAGAAGAAATAGTCTTAATTTAATAACAGAATTATTGAAAAAGGAGTCTATAAAGATTAGATTTCTAGCTAAAGTAGTAGGAACTTTAGTTTCAGTGTGCCCAGCTGTTAAGTATGGAATTCTGTATACTAATGAATTGGAGTGGATCAAATTCTTGGCATTAACAGATAATAATAATAATTATGATCAAGATACATCTTTAAATATTCAATGTAAAGAAGACTTAAGATGATGGACTAAGAATGTAGTCAATTCAGAAATACTATAAGGAAAAATAATTTTTATTTGGAAATATTCACGGATGCCTCTAACAAAGGTTGATGGTGTTCATGTGGTACAGAGACAACTAGTAGAGTGTGGACAGAAAATGAGGCTATTCTTCACATTAATTCCCTTGAACTAATAGCTGCATTCTTTGGACTAAAGTGCTTTGCTAAACATTTAAAAAACTATGAAGTGTTACTTACAAGGGGACATTACGGCCTCGGAAATTGACTTCGGGATAAGACTTTGCAGGTTTGTAGTATACCTTGCAACGTTATTTCCTAAGATTCCGGGGAGGTGCCGGTGTAACGTACGCCTAATTTCGTAATGCAACCACCTCCTTAAAACGTCGTTCGCACAAGGGATAGTTGCATCACCACGGAGTTCCGACGATTGCACGCAACACTCGTTACTAGCCCAAAAGCGAGAAATAAGCATCGCGCGATTGAGATAGTAACCCACTAAACCCATTCCACCAGGGAGTAACTGCTGCATCGCGGAATTCCTATAAAATCTACGTATGCGCTTTTCCCTTGCAATCCTTCGGAAGCGCGGACAAAGCATCGCGCAATCGAGACAATAACCCACTAAGTCAAATATAAGGGCGGCCACGCGAAGGCCGCGCGAGTTAGTTGACGCTTGATTTTATCGCTGTGCGGGTGTGAAGTACGCGAACCCGGATTGTCGTGAAACGAGTGACTGCGACAAGAACCGGATACCCGAGTAGGAGACCAAGCCACCGAGCTACAAGGCAACTACGCACCCAAGGGCAAGGGTAAACGGAGAGCTCCGAAGTCCGATCTGGGTCCACTACGAGTCGCCCCGCATAAGCGATAACAAGTAAAAATCCATACCTATCATTTATTGTCTAGTTGTATTCGTGATAACCATTGTATGTAAACCGAACTATTGTATTAAACCACTATGGACGAAACCACGTCTCATTCCCTCAGTACTCATTAATAAAGCGGTAAGGTGTGTTTTAACACTTTAAAAGAGCAAAGAACCCACGGATCGGACGTAAGCGAAATCCGATCCACTGTTACGACGTGACGATATCAGCTGCTCGCGGCGACCTCGATAAAAGCAGGATCAGCAAAACGCGAAGATAGAAAGAACGCGCTCGCAACGTAACACCGGATGCACTCCCCGCGAAATAACCGTCTCAACAAATTATTATTTATAATCCGCGAGAATCCTCTCCGCGATACAGGGCTCACGAAAATACCGCTTGCGCAGTCGCAAGGAGTAGTGGGTTGAGGGGGGGAAAGAAATTAATAAAGTTCCTTCGGAGTACTTTTTAACCAAAAAAGACAAAGAATTAATTTATTCAAATGATCACACGAAAGTGTCGGAAATTTTCCGTTAACGGTAAGATATAATACAAAGGCGGACTTTCTTTGTTCCCGGTGTTTACTAATGCGTCCGGACAAATTAACCGCCGGTCTCGTGCTCGCTGCCAGCACGTGTCCGCCTCGCTTCTCGAATTTTCCACCGTGGAATTTGCGACTTTAGACTTACTTTAATCGCTTAATTTAATTAATTTACAATTAATAATTAAAGGAGCAACAATTAAACGAACTTAAGAAGCGATTACCCGCGCACCCGGACGGTGATAGAGGCTGGTTCCGCCGCTAACAAACTCATACGACGAACAAGAAAGTCGAAGGACTTATTTCTCTAAAGAATGTAATTATTAAATAAAAAAAATCACTAATTCCCCTTGAAACTCGATTATCTACCGTTACACGGCTCTTAATAACCCCGGAATTCGACCTCGCGATTTGATCCGCCACCCGGAAGGAACTTTTATCAGAACAAAGGATATCACCCTATCGACTCAATTATCTCACCTCTAATCGATATGAACGTCGCGCACAGAGTAATTTTTCGAGGATAACGCACGCGGCTCCTTACGAGCCGGCCTACCGAAATTTCCCGAGCCCACCCGAAGATAGCCGAGCGCCTATTCGCTATCTCCCTCGCTCTACCGCTTCGCTAGGCAACGCACGCACGCATGGCCGCTTTACGCGGCTTCGCTAATTAATTCTTCGGCGGACTTCTTCGTTCTTCTTCCGAATTCCGGTCGGATGACCGCCACCGATGACCATTTCAGCGGTCATCTCGATCCGCTATAGAGCGAAGGGATGTTTTGATGTTTCGCTATCGGGTGGTCCTCGTTGATTCGGTCTTCGGTCTTACTTCGCCGTTCGTTTCTCTTTCTCGCTCGTTCTTGCTGTGCATGTCCTCTCTCGCTCTCTCCTATCCGATGGCACTCTTTCGCTCCGCCGTCATTCCGTCGGCCGCCGTTGTTCGCTCTCCGGCCTCGTCTCTCTCATCTCCGGTGTGGCGGTCATGAAAGAGGGACTTCAATATTTATTCATATTTTTATCCCAGAACCAGCCTCGAGGCCCTCCGACTCGCGTTACATTTTCTTCCGCGGTCCACCCGGTGACTCTGTCCGCGACGGTTCTTTTCCTATCTCGCGGCTAAGGGGAGAGGATTCTCGTTTGGGACGGATATCCAAAATACCACGTCACAACTTTTACGTAATCCACCGCCAGACTCGAACTTCAAAGTTTTTTGCCGGCTAATTTCTCTCGTGAAACAACCTCGGATACTTTTCCACTTTTTCTGCAAAGCATCACCTGCAAATACGGGAGACTGGATTGTTAAACAGTTGTCATATCATGTGTTTACTAAAATAATTTTAATTTTATTCTAGGTATCTTGCGTCAGGATATACAATCATGAACATTTATTATAACTACAGACTTGGTTATACAACCATTTGTATAATAATTAAAGAAGTGTGTGACATTGTATGTCAACATCAAGTACAGTTTGTAGTTATGCTAAATACGGAAAATGATTGGGAAAAAGTGGCAAGGGAATTTGAAAAAGCTCCAACTTCTCCCATTGCATCGGCGCTGTTGATGGCAAACACATAAGGGTTATTCAACCTATGCATAGCGGATCATTATACTTCAATTACAAACATTATTTTTCAATCGTTTTACTTGCTATGTGTGATGCTAATTACAATTTCACGTATATAGACTTTGAAGCGTACGGTAAAAGTAGTGATTTAGCAATTTTCAAAGAAAGTGCTTTTTACACTAATCTCATAAGCAATTCTCTAAATATCCCTGAGGCCAAACCCCTGATAGAAAAATATGGCGACAATATCCCATATATGATCCAATCGAGATAAAAGTTCTCATAACCGCTTCAAGAACCAAAACCTTTATTATAATCGTTTTCAAGCCCTGACTTCAATCAAATTAATGCCCAAAAAAACAATCCCGCAGCGAGCGCTTTGACGCCATCTACTGGTTCCTCTGCTACCCTTGGCGATTAGTCACATTCGAGATGGAGAGCAATACGTTTCTAGAAAATTACTCGTAACCATGTCCATTACATAAGTATGGCATCAGAAGTCTGATTTAGTATTTAAGTACATCATTATAACCATACAATGCCGTAATGTGTATATTTTAATTTCATTTCGTTGCCTTCTGAATATCTTGCCTATATTTTGCTTGTAACATGGCATCAGTAGAAACGTGCCCATGTGGCGATGTTAATTTTCCATTAAGACGTACGCTCTTAATTTATGTATAATAATTATAAATAATAATAACTATAGCTCGAGGTTCGAACGAGAAACTGCAAATGCAATAGCATATACACCACAATCCTTACCATTTTGTTGCTGATCAACAGCTGGAAATTGTATGTTTGTGTCTGACAAATGTGGAAATAATTTGTGAACGTATGTGCGTATCACTGTCATGACAATTTCCCTATTCATCCAACCTGACGCTGAATCGTATGCAAACACACTTTTTGTATCATAGTATAAACATACCCAATGACCCACGTCATTAGCAGTAGGCATTTTCGTTCCTTCGTAAATTTTGTCTGGGATGAAAATAATTTGCAAATAATCCTCGTTAGGAAGAACAGAATTTATTACGTCTGGTTCATTAAAAAGAGAAGGATTTTGAGGTTTATAGAAAGTCAAATTTGCGAGCATGTTACAAAAGTAACAAATATGAAGTAATTCTAAATAATCCTTTTTAAAAATAGCTTCATCATCTTTCGTGAGTTCATAAAAAAAATCCATTTTGTGAATAAGCGCACACGAAACTATGGAACTTTTTATGTCTTCTAGGAGAGAAGTTTAGTGTCTACTGGGAGACGAGTTTGGTGTCTTCTGGGAGACAATACTTAATATAGAAGAAGAGTATAAAATAAAATAAATAGAAATGTAAAGAATAAAGAATGAAAGAAATAAACAAAAGAAGAAGTATCAAAAGAATAAAGAAGTAATGAAAAAAAAAAAAAAAAAATTTACTAAAATATTAACTTTTTTCTATAAAATTAACTTAAACGAACCATCCGAGTCGACCGTATGTTTAGGAATACATCGCTGGCTTAATTTACAACTAACAAGGGGAGGCCACGACATATAATCCTGGATTTTCGATCTCATTGCGTACATTTGATAGAAGGTGGTGAGTTAAAAGACACCCTAAAATATTATCTGCGAATGGCCAGTGGTTTTCTCAAAAAATCGATTTGAATTTTGAAATTTGAAGGTTGTTAAATCGATCCGAATTTTTTTTATATTGTAGGGACTGACGAGAGGAACAAAAAAAGTTATGTGTGACTTTGTCGATAAACTAATAGTTTTCTTTAAAAAAATTAAAATATGATACAGGTTACATGAGGTAGTATCGGTTAATTTAAGCCGTATTTCAACCGCCGCAGCAGCTCGGCGGCAAGCGCTTGGTTGACGGCGCAGAGGTCCCGAGATCGATCCCTACTTACGCGATTTTTGTTTTTTTTTTCTAACTTTCATCTTTCTGTTTTTTTTTTAATTCACGTTATTTTTCTTCTACATTCAAGTGTAAAGTCACATTTTATTTTATTTTAAATCATACGGTAAAATTTATAAGAGGCCCACCACCGCCCCCGTCTAAAGACGGTCCTCTTTATAATTTGTCAAGCTGAAAGTAAAATCTTATTATTTTGATCACCACTAAACCAAAAAATAAAATAATCATGCATATTTATGTCGAATCTAGTATGTCTTCTTGTACATGTGAATTATTTTTTATTATTATTTTACATTTCTTCCATTTGGTTTTCCCAACGTTATAATTACATTCGAATCTAATGGCACGTGCCTACGAGGTCTTGATTACTACGTTTAGTTGATAAGCCATTTATTACTTTATTACAGCAAATCTAAACACGTTGGTCAGTACAGCGATGGGGCAAAAGTGCAGCATTTGCCAAATGTTCATGGTGTGCACTGCCTTTTTGTTTCAAATGCTACTTTGATAACTACCATCCTAAAACATGTCTCCAATGTCACCATGAAGACACACTAGATTTGACATAAATATGCATGATTATTTTATTTTTAGTTTGGTGGTGATCAAAATAATAAGATTTTACTTTCAGCTTGACAAATTATAAAGAGGACCGTCTTTAGACGGGGGCGGTGGTGGGCCTCTTATAAATTTTACCGTATGATTTAAAATAAAATAAAATGTGACTTTACACTTGAATGTAGAAGAAAAATAACGTGAATTAAAAAAAAAACAGAAAGATGAAAGTTAGAAAAAAAAAACAAAAATCGCGTAAGTAGGGATCGATCTCGGGACCTCTGCGCCGTCAACCAAGCGCTTGCCGCCGAGCTGCTGCGGCGGTTGAGATACGGCTTAAATTAACCGATACTTCCTCATGTAACCTGCATCATATTTTAATTTTTTTAAGGAAAACTATTAGTTTATCGACAAAGTCACACATAACTTTTTTTGTTCCTCTCGTCAGTCCCTATAATATAAAAAAAATTCGGATCGATTTAACAACCTTCAAATTTCAAAATTCAAATCGATTTTTTGAGAAAACCACTGGCCATTCGCAGATAATATTTTAGGGTGTCTTTTAACTCACCACCTTCTATCAAATGTACGCAATGAGATCGAAAATCCAGGATTATATGTCGTGGCCTCCCCTTGTAAGAACAGTCATGCGTCACGATAGCGCTTGTCTTTTTCCCTATGGTTAAGGCTCCGGCAGACCGACGCGGATATTCATTTCCTCTGCGGATTGGCTATCGAGATTCGTTTATTCAAATGATAAATTGTCGTTTGCGCTAAACGTGCCATATTTATCATTTGAATAAACGAATCTCGATAGCCAATCCGCAGCGGCAATGAATATCCGAGCCGATCTGAGAGAGTCTTTAAGCATGGCAGCAACGTTTGTGCGTTGCCCACATCGTCAGATGAGACGATTCGAAACGCGCTACACGAATAGTGTGTAATTTTGTTGCGTCAAGATGAGGCTTTGTTCGCGTGACTCTGTAAAGGTACCATTCTATTTATTATGAGTCTGTTACTCTATGTATCTATGATTTATGAAAACGTCTTGTGCAGGTATTTAAAAAAACGCGCTTTACGAGCGAGTCGACGTTCCGGCTTATTGTATGTGTCGCAGTCCGATCGTTTAATTCGGCAGATCGTGATCTGCCTAGGCACTTCATGATATGCCGGCATTTCGTGATTTGGCTAACTAACACCCGCCAAATCGTTCATCACTAATCGTTCGATGATTGGCCTGGCCATGTTTAGGCATATCGATTAAATGATTTGTCTGGCCGTGTTTAGGCATATCGATTATGTAGGATTACCAAATTATGAATGTCTAATTATATATTATATTATATATTAAAAAAAAATGTAACTTTTCTTTTTATGAACCTACATTAATTTACATAATTGCACATAGAATCACAGTGATAGAAAAGAAAGAAATGGGGGAAAATTAATAATTATACGACGGAACCTAGACCCAACCCAGACTAGTCCTTCGACATCGTGCAAATTCAATTGCATTAAAACCATTCAAATTTAATTTAATTTATTAAATGAGGTTATGTATAATAATACGATTTAAAAGTTATTCTGGGTTTGTTCTGGCTACGTCGTCTAATTATTCATTTTCCCCTATTACTTTCACATTCTATTTCATTCTTTTTATTTTATTTCTATTTCATCATTACCGATGTACTCTTACATACGGTTTAGGAACACATGTACGTACATTGACCAGGAAATATGCAGATTTACGTCCTTCGAACTTGTTACTTTACTGTGCTTTTTGTTACTTTAATAATACTTTAAAAAAAAAACAAAGTTTCTTAAATGTACTTATAATAATCAGGCTTATTAATCAGTTAGAAACAACTTTGGCATTTGTGTTTGTTACAATAAATATCGAAATAAAAACCTCTTACAATTGTTTAACGTTTCTATACCTAAAACAATAAGTATAAATAATACTTTAAAAAAACAAACAAACTCGTCAGTGAGTTAGAATTCACAAGTCATTAAGCATGTAGTAATTATTTACTTTAGTGATTCCTCACCGATTTTGATGACCTTAAAATATGTTGTCAAGGTCAATATTCTGAACAACTTTTCCTTATGCATCTTACCGCCGGTCGGTCTTAGTTTCCGAATTATGCGCAAAAATATATTTTGCGCATAACTATATTGCGTCGTGAGGACAAGACGCAATCCAGACCCAACCCAGATACAAACCAGCGAAAAATTGCATTCATTGTGGCTGGGTTGGGTCTGGGGTGAAAATAAAAAATAAAATTACAAGCGGAAAGGTGGTTTAAATTAAAGGTATTATACACATTGCCTAAAAAATTGGACGTTCTATACAGGGTGTCCGGTTCCAGGTGTCCAAGCGGAGAACTACATGTACGCATCAATGACTTGAGTCGAAAAGTCTAATACCATTTTTCGAAATTCGACTTAGTTAACGAGTTAATAATTATCAAAGATCAGCCAATTACGGCGATTAGCGAAAATAGGCGGTTTACTTGAGCTTGCAACTGATCAAGAAACAAAGCAGTAGGAAGAAACAATCCACAATAAACAACGTTACATGTCACTGCTTGCCGTGATTGGCCTATCTTTGTTTGTTAATAACTACTTAATTGTGCCGAATTTCGGAAAATAGTATTAGACTTTTCGACTCAAATCATTGATGTGCACATGTAGTTTTCCGCTTGGACATCTGGAACCTGACACCCTGTATAATGCCTAATTGTATGTTAGCAGACGTACGCTATGTTAGTAAACAGCCATAGAGGAGATATTTCACTAGTCTGTTTCGAATTTACAATTCTATTGAAACTTGAAAAAAAAGAACACTTACAAGGGGATATTACGGCCTCGGAAATTGACTTCGGGATGAGATTTTGCAGGTTTGTAGTATACCTTTAGACTATTCGATTTGCAAAGTAAGAGCGCGCACTAGCCATAAACTTTCGAAAAAAATGGCTTTAAAGTTTTACGTGTAGGACATATACCGGTCACTTTGAACACCATCCAAGAACAGCGAAGTGGCCGAGTTATAGCGAACTCGGTTGCGGCGCGGGCGGTCCGTGTTCGATCCCTGCGTGTGGAAACTTTTTTTTTTTCAATTCTTTAAAAAATTATAAAAACTGTGAAATAAAGTTAATGACATACTAATATGAAGAATTTAATCATACATAATTTTTTCTATTAATGAAATGACTGTTATTGTTAATTATTGACTCTTGGGGAGGACAAACAAAGCCTGAATTATATGAAGAAATCTTTCAGGATGACAAGAAATCACCTACTTGCACAATTAAAGTGATTCCTCCAAAATGTACTCCACTTGTTCAAACTTGCGATGTCTATTTTTATAGACAAGTAAAAAATTTAATAAAACGAATACAGAATTGCGCTTATCTCATTGAAAACAATAGAGAAATAAATTCCCGTGAGGACTGCATAAAAATACAATCAATGGTGCATCATCAATTATCATCGCCAATTTTTAATGAAATGATCCAGTATGCCTGGTACGCTTCCAAGCTCTCTGACGAAAGAGAAATTTTCAGGAATGTAAATGAAGTATGTTTTCCGGTAGAACTTTTAAAAAAGGGTTGTTCATGTGAACAATCTTCCTTCATAAATTGTGCGAGATGTAATAATATTTTTTGTTTTAAATGTTTCTATGACAATTATCATTCAGGATCTTGCATATAAAATTAAAAATTGAGAAAGAAAGACGATATTCCCGAAATTTCATTAATAGAAAAAAATTATGTATAATTAAATTCTTTATATTAATATGTCATTAACTTTATTTCGCAGTTTTTATAATTTTTTAAAGAATTGAAAAAAAAAAGTTTCCACACGCAGGGATCGAACACGGATCGCCCGCGCCGCAACCGAGTTCGCTACAACTCGGCCACTTCGCTGTTCTTGGATGGTGTTCAAAGTGACCGGTATATGTCCTACACGTAAAACTTTATAGTCATTTTTCTCGAAAGTTTATGGCTAGTGCGCGCTCTTACTTTGCAAATCGAATAGTCTAAAGGTGTACTACAAACCTGCAAAGTCTCATCCCGAAGTCAATTTCCGAGGCCGTAATGTCCCCTTGTTAGTACAAGGCAACACGATCTTAGTACAAGAATAGTTGCATTTTTTGACATAATGGCTGACATTTTTCCAATTTCACCTTAACGCAATTATGATGCAACTCTAACAGAATTTTAAATACTATGTATTAAATAAAAAATATGTAACAAGAAATTAAAAATATATTTTTGCGCATAACTCGGAAACTAAGACCGACCGGCGGTAAGATGCATAAGGAAAAGTTGTTCAGAATATTGACCTTGACAACATATTTCAAGGTCATCAAAATCGGTAAGGAATCACTAAAGTAAATAATTACCAAACATGTACAGGAATTACCAAACAAATTAACAGGAAAAAAGTTAAAATTATACATCTATCAAAAAAGTTATTTGTTTATACATGATAGGCTTTGGTGGCATTTAGAAGTGCACAGTACATTATTTTTTAAACAAGCACACCTTTTGGTACGACATTGGTTTTTGGCAGGCTTACAACAACATTTCTGGAAACCTTGACCTCCAAACATGGATTGAGAAGTGACTGCGTAACGCAATGATATGAGTGAATCAGGTATCACTCCATTGTAATCTTTGGCTGAAATTTGTAAATCTTGTCTAGGGAACCAATTTTTTATAATTCCTGAAGTAGTACCTATTTTAAAAACACCGTTCCGAATGTCAATAATTTTTCCTGCAATATTTTTTGTATCAAGCGGTCCACGGTCGAATTTTGGAACATTCAAAAAAATACTGCTACCGATTTGTATTAATGGAAGTTTTTTAACGGTTTGGTCGATCATTTTTTCCGCAGCATGCTGGGTACTTTTACGTGTTTGTTCCCTTTCATTTGAAATGTCTTTTTCTCTTTTACATACAAAACACAAAATCTGAGATCCATACCCTTCTTCTCTGTCAAAGACTCCACATATGGCATGCACTGCTTTAAAGCACGATTTACAAGAGTGAGCGCCAGTTGTTTCGTTTCCACAAACTAAACAAATCTGCTCTTTAAATGAAAATGCAGCTGATACTGCTGTATCATAACTGGTTGAAACGGGAAAAATATAATTGCTTCCCGAGGTTATATCAACACTCTTTATCTCCAAACTTTCAATGACAGGCACTGTTGTCGCATCATTATTAACTAGAACATCTTGAACACTTATTGTCTTAGGAATATTTATGTTCGCAGTGATTATTTCAAAATTTTCCATCTTGCTAGTCGCTAAGGTTAAATCCTCTAAGGAAACATCAGTTCCAATGTCTAATATTATTGCTGCATCATCACTGGCCAGAATATTCTGTACACTTGCTACTTCTTCACTTTGAGTGGATAAAATACTATTGTAAGGGATATTAGTACCCTTCAGTATTGTTTTCGGATCAGAGCCAAACAAAGCACGATAAGGTGATCTACCAATTATTCTATGGAAGGACGAGTTTTTATAATACTGCACAAAATACCAACCGACAGACCAATTAGCAGAATTGTTGTCTTTCATCCAGCAACGTCACATATTTTCTACGTCTTGGTTGCTCCGTTCAACGCTGCCTTGTGTTTAACCCTTTGACTACTATTGACGCCTATTGGCGTCAGACACAAGTTGGTCTCCCGGTACTGTTGACGCCTATTGGCGTCAGACACAAGTTGGCTTCCCGGTACTGTTGACGCCTATTGGCGTCCGACACAATTGGTATTATTAAACATTGTTATTTAAAAAAATAAAATATTGTTATCTAAAAAAAGCTTAAAATTAATGTTCACTTCAAGTAATATTCGTTTAATGTAATAAATTTCAGTATTTTGAAGATTTTAATATACTTCCTCAGAAATGCATGTCTAACAAAAAATTTCGCCGTACCCAGTGGACGTCGCGAGTGAATTCGTACCGTACCGTACGGCCAGTGCGTGCCAAAGTCTGCCGTAGTCAAAGGGTTAAGGACGTCTAGGGCCTCCATGAACGATCTTGCATTCTGACCATAATTGCACAAGTTCTTCAATGACATGAGCTGTGAACTCTTTACCATTGTCACTTTGCAAAATGAATGGTGCTCCAAACTCTAAAAATATTTTCAGAAGTTCAAACGCTACTTCTACGGCCCTCTTAGATTTCAATGGTCTAAGGTGTAAAAATTTAAAAAAAATGTATTTACATCCGAGTTACGTATGTGTATAAAATTTCAAGTCGATCAAAAATGTAGAAATGGGTGCAATTAAATTCAAAAAATTAACCCTTCTCTTTTTCGAAATTTTTTTTTTTTAAATGTATTGTCACCCGAGTTACATATGTGTGTGAAATGTCAAGTCAATCGGATAACTAGAAGTAGATCAAATTATATTTCACCGTCTCGTCCTCTAGATCAAGATGTAGTCACGCTCTACCGTGCGGTTTGAGTACTAATTTCCACAGATTTTATTCCAAAGTCCCCAAAACTTTACGCTGTGGCGCCCTCCCCCAGCGCCCGCCGACCCGGCGAACCCCCCGCGAATCCTCATTACGTCTTTCTGTGTGGCTTGAGTGCGACGTAAAAAATTTTCTTTCATTACAAAAATCAAGTAAATTAACGATAATTAGTTAGAATGTATCGTAAAGATACGGCAGAAAGATATCGTGAACGATCAAGAACAAAGCGACGGTCAAGAAGTAAATCAAGGTACGACGTTATTCTGAGACAGCTTAATAATCTCACTCGAGAGGTGAAGGAACAAACGCGACGCCATCAGAGGAAAAGACGTAGACGCTCGGCTGAAAGTTCGTCATCTGGTAGGAGCGCAAAATATTCCAGATACTCTAGAGCCTCATCATACAGTGATATATCTAGTGGAAAACCGTATGGATCATCGGATCGCAGTGATTCGCCTTGTTATTATAGGAAAGATAAACACCGTCGCCATGATGATAAAGGAGACAAAGATGCTCCTTCCAATTCCGTTAGAAAGGTTGGTGACAAAGATACGCAAACCTTAGAAAGTAACGAAGAAGGAGAGGCTGGTGACAAAGGCGCGCCACCTCTCTCGAGTCGTCTAATAGATGGCAGGACGGGGGTTGTTGGCAAAGATACTCAACCACCAGTCACCAATAAAAATACTGAACAGGTGTCGGCTTGTCCAGATACTGAATTGCTGGAGCTGTTAGGGGAAGTACCATCGCCAGATGGCCCCATGGGCCTAGAGATACATGCCGCCATAGCGGAACGTTGGTTACGCATACTAAGAGATGGGCTCACCAAAGAGGTTAGGTTGGAATTGTTGAAGTATCCACCTTCAAAAAATTGTGACACAATAAAAGCTCCTATCCTAAACCCGGAAGTAAAATCTGCTTTAAATACGACAACTATTAAAAAAGATACTTTTCAAGTGCTAGCGCAGTCTAAAATTAGTGCGTCGCTATCAGCGATTAGAGCGTTGCTAACCTCAATCCTTGAACATAGAGAAAATAAACAAGACAATATAGATGTAACCAAACTTATCTCAGGCTTGAACGACGCGCGAAGAATATTGACAGATCTGCACCACTCGATCTCAATATCCAGACGACAAGTTGTTTTAATGAGTCTTAACCCGCTAGCAAGAAGAATTGCAGATAATAGTAAGGTTGACACATTGCTGTTTGGGTCAAATTTTGCAGAAGCCCTAAAATCGGCAGAAACTATTGAAAAATCGACTAAAGTCATCTCTAAGGTATCAACACGCCAAAATACATTATACCAGAGCGCGTCTGCAGGAAAGGCGTACCAGTCAACACGAACACCCGAAACATCTTTAAACTCGAAGATCCCGTTGAGAAGGAAATACAACCGGACGAACTCTCAGCGGGAGAACAAAAAACCTCGGAGCAATTATCGTCGTCAGAAGTAGGTACTTCAGCGGGCCGCTTGAAACTTTTTTTCAGACAGTGGGCCAACATAACCTCAAATCCAAAAATATTAGATGTAATGAAGGGATACAATATACCCTTTGCTTATAAGGTGCGACAGACTGTACCTCCACCAGAACCAAAATTCTCAGGCATGGACAAGCAGATAGTGGAGGGCCTAATAAAAAACCTCAAAAGTCGAGGGATAATCTCTAAATGCAAAAAACAAAAAGGTCAGTTCATATCGTCTTATTTTCTTGTAGACAAACCGAATGGTGAAAAAAGGTTCATTTTAAACTTAAAAAAGCTAAATAAGTTTATTATAGCTCCTCACTTTAAGATGGAAGATTTAAAGACGGTAAAACGATTGGTAGTTAAGGACTGCTTTATGGCGACCATAGATTTAAAGGAGTCATATTATTTACTTTCGATAAGTAAACGGTATCGAAAGTTCTTACGCTTCATGTTTAAGGGAGTCTTGTATGAATTTAATTGCATGCCGTTTGGATTATGCACGGCTCCGCAGGTGTATACAAAGTTGTTAAAGCCAGTGAACCAGTGGTTGAGAGAAAAAGGTATCATATCCACGGTTTATATTGACGATATGCTAATATTCGGAAAATCAGATAAAAAATGTGCCCATAATATTAATAAAGCAAGGAATCTGTTAGAATCTCTTGGTTTTATCTTGAATTTGAATAAATGTCATTTAGAGCCTACTACATCAATAAAATTTTTAGGTGTGATTATAGATAGTTGCCGGTTATCATTTAGCTTACCAGACGAAAAGAAGAGTAAAATAATGAAGTTAGTTTCAAAATTTAGAAATAAGAAGTCTTGTAAAATACGAGATTTGGCTAAATTTATCGGGGTTCTAAGTGCAGCTTGTGGGGCGCTCGAATACGGTAGATTATACACAAGATGTTTAGAGCGCGAGAAATTTTTGGCTCTAAGAAACTGTCAGGGCAGCTACTCAGCAAGAGTGACCTTGTCAAGAAATATTTGCAATGAACTCAATTGGTGGGCCGGGTTAGAATCAAACAGGCCACGGAGTATTAAAGAGTTTGCATTTACATTCACGATTTTTACAGACGTGTCCTTCTCCGGCTGGGGATCTTTTTGTAACAATGAGAGAGTCAACGGCTGGTGTAATAAAGATGATCAGAGTCGTCCAATAAACCAACTCGAACTTAAGGCGGTCTGTTTAGGTTTAAAGTGCTTTGCAAAAGGCTATTCTAATGTTGATATTTTACTGCGTGTAGATAATACGACAGCTATAGCGTGTTTTAATATAAATGGGTAGCGTTCAGTATGCTGAGTTACATGAGGAGAGTAGAGCAATCTGGAGTTGGTGCGAGAATCGAAACATTCGCATTTTTGCCTCGTTCCTTAAATCAGAAGACAATGTGGAAGCTGACTACGAGTCTCGAAGGCTACCAGTTGACACTGAGTGGGAATTGGCAGATTGGGCTTTCAATAAAATTTCTAACGAACTAGGTCCATTCGACATTGATCTGTTTGCATCCCATTTAAACATAGGTGTAATAAATACGCTTCGTGGAAAAGAGATCCGGATTCTTTTGCTATTGACGCCTTTACCCTTCAATGGACGGGCTATCATTTCTATGCGTTTCCTCCTTTTTCGTTAATACAGAGAGTATTACAAAAAATAGTAAGTGATAATGCAGAGGGAGTAGTGGTAGTACCCTTATGGAAGGGTCAATGTTGGTTCCCATTGTTTGAAAAACTGTCACATAGTAAAATGATAGAGTTTAGGCCTCACAATGAATTATTATTATCTAACTTCAGGAACAGTCACCCGTTAGCACAAAAACTTACCCTGGTAGCAGGGTTCTTATCAGCGAAGCATTTAAGAAAGGAATTCCAGAAGGATCATTATCAGTGGCAATAGCATCGATTTCGAACGGTACGCTGAAACAATATGACGTGGTCTGGAAGAAATGGTGGTCATATTGCAGAAGAGAAAGGTGACCAATTTTTACGGCATCAGTACCAGATGTCCTAAAATTTTTCTCAGAATCCTTCGATAAGACTAACTCATACTCATCACTAAACACAGCCAGAGCTGCGTTATCCATTATATCTCAAGGAGATGTAGGTAAGGATACCAGAGTAAGCCGATTTTTTAAAGAAGTCAGTGTTCTGAAGCCACGTACTCCAAAGTACGATTACATATGGGACCCACAAACGGTGCTGGATTACCTTGGTACTCTAAACCCTAATGATGAACTCTCATTGGAAACTGTCACTATGAAGTTGGTTACCTTATTAGCAATATCCACGGCACAAAGGGTACAAACCATCTCTAAGATTAAGGCAACTTATATCAAGACATCGGCGAAACAGATAGCTATTACTGTACCTGATCGGTTAAAAACTTCGGGAAGGAATAGAACCCAGCCTTTACTTCAAATACCATTTTGTCCAGAACTCCCGAAGGTATGTGTGGTTTCGACAATTAAAGAATATCTGAAGAAGACTCGCGATCTTCGCCCACCAGAATGTGACAACTTGATAATAATAACTAAAAGACCCTATACAGCCGCGTCATCACAAACAATTAGTAGATGGATAAAACTAACTTTAGGAAAAAGCGGAATAGATACGTCTATTTTTTCGGCGCACAGCACCAGACATGCTGCTAGCTCGGCAGCAGCGCTAAGGGGGCTTAATGTAGAAACGATTCGGAAGATGGCTGGATGGACGGAGAAGTCCAGGATGTTCGCTGAAGTGTACAACATCCCTCAATTGCAGGAAGAAGATTTTGTTACTGCAATACTTTCTAAAAGAAATGACTAGAAAAAAAAAAAAAAAAAAAAATTAATCTATCGTTCTCTAAAGGTCTACATCTTGATCTAGAGGACGAGACGGTGAAATATAATTGGAAGATCGATCGAACTTACCTGTAAGTGATGGTCGATCGAAATTATATGAGCCGTCTCGTCCGAATAGATCAAGGACCCGCCCTAAATCCCACTCCAATCATGATTAATTTTTCTTTATTTCTCCAAAAAACGTAATGAGGATTCGCGGGGGGTTCGCCGGGTCGGCGGGCGCTGGGGGAGGACGCCACAGCATAAAGTTTTGGGGACTTTGGAATAAAATCTGTGGAGATTAGTACTCAAACCGCACGGTAGAGCGTGACTACATCTTGATCTAGAGGACGAGACGGCTCATATAATTTCGATCGACCATCACTTACAGGTAAGTTCGATCGATCTTCCAATTAAGCTTGCAAGATTTGTCGCGGACATACATATCAGCCAAACTTAATAAAATCTTGTAATAATAATACAAATTAACACATAATTTTTCGTTATTTTCCTTCCATTTACTTTGAATTTGAAATTACGATTATTGATACGAGTGATATTGTATCGATACTATCGAAACCATTCTACAAATATCGATCCACTATTGATAATATCAATGACGTCGGCTACGCGTTGAAACAGTAAAAATCCAAAGTGGTGATATGAAAAAATTTCCCGGTAAACGTATTGGTTTGCCTAGGCTAAACTGATGTAAAAGTTTTAACCGTTCGGTTACATGGGAACCGATATTATCGACCCGAATATTAATTTGTAGAATTCATCACACGACGGCGCTATCGCGATTGATTGACATCCCCTCCTGCGTGAAAAATCAGCACATGCGTATCGATCATATCGATCCGAGGGAGTAAAGCGTCGATCGCGTTCTCGTCACTCTGCTCCGGAACGTTAAATAAGTCGTTAGTCTCTTAGAATCGGGTCGGTTCGGTGAAAAACGACACGGTAACTGCAAGCCAGAACCGGCTAAGGCGTATAACAAACAGTATGCGATCTTCGGGTTCCGTGGGTGCCTCAAACCGAGGAGTCGTGGTAGCAAGCCGCTTCACGGCACAACCAACGTATTTCCATTCTTTATTTCTTAGCTTCTTTGAAACCTTTCGACAGAGTCACGCGTATTTTACTTTATTTCAGGAAGTGTATGATTCGCAAGTTCGCGCCTCATACACTAATCGTTCAATAAAGTATCGTTAATGTAAATCTATCAAAGAAAGACTTATTTCTCAGCTCTCAGTACCTCTGAACGATTTTCCTTCTTTCGATAGAGGCGCATTCAATTAACTGTATATTAATCTTAAATACTTTATTCTAATTGACATTCTCCACGCTATAGTCGTTCTAGGTGTTAATTCGTTAATAAAGTATCGAATATCTAGTAATATTGGAGAGGCAAGGATTAGTCCCTGGCTCATTGTATCCTCTGACCAATTGTTTTCCTTTTCTTCAGTATTATTTAACAAGTGCATGTATAATTTAAATACTTTATCTTATGAAGCATACGAACAACGTAATGGTACCTCGTATGTCGAATTTTCGATAAAGTATTGTAAGGTGATAATAGTAAAACATATTAAAAATAAGAATAGAAATAGAAATAGAAATAGAAAAAGAAATAGGAATAGGAATAGAAATAGACGGGGAATCGGGAAATTAAGAGGTATCGAGAACGCGAAAGTAGCGAAATTCCGAACAATAGATCGTGGGAATCAAAAGAAATGGGACGAAAGCTAAATTTAGAATTCGAAAACTGACAAACACATAAGAAACGCATGAAGAAATAAAGACGGGAAGGTCCGAGGTAGCCCGAGCGGAGATGGCTCGTGCCGAGGAACGCTCGGCCGGTTCATGGCCAAGCTAGGCAAGCGGCGCGCGACGAGAGAGACAACGGGGGGGAACCAATTAGGTAATCGAAATCAGATCCCACGAGATGAGAGGAGGTGGGGGATTCGTGTTATAAGCCCGGTAGCCGAAAATCTCGATCTCGAGAATTTTCTCAAAGTCTTAAAAATAATAGTGTTGCGTCGGAATCTCAAATTCGGAGTGAAGCGAAGAAGTAGTTTGTTTAAATCTTTTCACGTCAGAAGTGCGGGTGTGTTAGCAAGAGCGACATAAAGCGAGGTGGCGGGCAAATCCTATTAGTGGCAAAAGAAAGGCATGGATTACAACGTCCCACCAGATAAGTGTTGATATTTCTTGTGTACACCCGAAATCCCGGTAGTATAAGACGTAGGTTAAGTGTATGTGTGAGCGGTGTATCTGAGCGAGAGTGTGCGTGTGTGGGTCGAGCGAAAGCGACGACGACTTCGCCGGCGTGAAAATAAATATAAACAGAACGCGATCAGCTGATCGAAGCCGACAGCTCAGCAACCAAAAGGCGAGGTTATTAAAAGTAAAAGGAAATTAATAAAAATTTCGCTTAATTTAATGATCATTCTCCTATTTTCCACTGCCAGTCCTAAAAAGACCGAACGAGTCGAAAAGGTAACACAAGCTTCAGAAGGTATGGAAGGCGATACGTTACAGTATCCGCGTTAGTAAAATCGAAAGAGATCAACTGCCAAGCTATCGGACGTACGAAATCTTCTAGTTGGGCAGGCGTATCTCCCGATCTTACTCATTGTTTGTTTCTCTTTCATGTTATCTTGTATATGCCCGACTTCTCGGCTTGGGGCATTCACGCTCACGCACGATACTCTAACAAGGGGAGGCCACGACATATAATCCTGGATTTTCGATCTCATTGCGTACATTTGATAGAAGGTGGTGAGTTAAAAGACACCCTAAAATATTATCTGCGAATGGCCAGTGGTTTTCTCATAAAATCGATTTGAATTTTGAAATTTGAAGGTTGTTAAATCGATCCGAATTTTTTTTATATTGTAGGGACTGATGAGAGGAGCAAAAAAAGTTATGTGTGACTTTGTCGATAAACTAATAGTTTTCCTTAAAAAAATTAAAATATAATGCAGGTTACATGAGGAAGTATCGGTTAATTTAAGCCGTATTTCAACCGCCGCAGCAGCTCGGCGGCAAGCGCTTGGTTGACGGCGCAGAGGTCCCGAGATCGATCCCTACTTACGCGATTTTTGTTTTTTTTTTCTAACTTTCATCTTTCTGTTTTTTTTTTTTAATTCACGTTATTTTTCTTCTACATTCAAGTGTAAAGTCACATTTTATTTTATTTTAAATCATACGGTAAAATTTATAAGAGGCCCACCACCGCCCCCGTCTAAAGACGGTCCTCTTTATAATTTGTCAAGCTGAAAGTAAAATCTTATTATTTTGATCACCACTAATCCAAAAATAAAATAATCATGCATATTTATGTCGAATCTAGTATGTCTTCTTGTACATGTGAATTATTTTTTATTATTATTTTACATTTCTTCCATTTGGTTTTCCCAACGTTATAATTACATTCGAATCTAATGGCACGTGCCTACGAGGTCTTGATTACTACGTCTAGTTGATAAGTCATTTATTACTTTATTACAGCAAATCTAAACACGTTGGTCAGTACAGCGATGGGGCAAAAGTGCAGCATTTGCTAAATGTTCATGGTGTGCACTGCCTTTTTGTTTCAAATGCTACTTTGATAACTACCATCCTAAAACATGTCTCCAATGTCACCATGAAGACACACTAGATTTGACATAAATATGCATGATTATTTTATTTTTAGTTTGGTGGTGGTCACAATAAGAAGATTTTACTTTCAGCTTGACAAATTATAAAGAGGACCGTCTTTAGACGGGGGCGGTGGTGCGCCTCTTATAAATTTTACCGTATGATTTAAAATAAAATAAAATGTGACTTTACACTTGAATGTAGAAGAAAAATAACGTGAATTAAAAAAAAAAAACAGAAAGATGAAAGTTAGAAAAAAAAAACAAAAATCGCGTAAGTAGGGATCGATCTCGGGACCTCTGCGCCGTCAACCAAGCGCTTGCCGCCGAGCTGCTGCGGCGGTTGAAATACGGCTTAAATTAACCGATACTTCCTCATGTAACCTGCATTATATTTTAATTTTTTTAAGGAAAACTATTAGTTTATCGACAAAGTCACACATAACTTTTTTTGCTCCTCTCATCAGTCCCTACAATATAAAAAAAATTCGGATCGATTTAACAACCTTCAAATTTCAAAATTCAAATCGATTTTTTGAGAAAACCACTGGCCATTCGCAGATAATATTTTAGGGTGTCTTTTAACTCACCACCTTCTATCAAATGTACGCAATGAGATCGAAAATCTAGGATTATATGTCGTGGCCTCCCCTTGTAAGTACGATTTCTTCTAATTTGAACACAGAAGACGTGCTACCGATTAATTAATTTCTGTCAACCGTAATTTATTGTGCCACGAACCAGCGTATTGCCGTACTTCTCATAGCCTTAACGTGAAATTTTGTAACGAATATCTTCAAAGTATCACCATTGTAATTCTCGTAGAAGAAGCAGAGTCATAATCGCGTTTCGCGAGCGGTACCGTCTTAGCGAGGGTGTTCGAACTGTTATCTTGGGGAAGCGGGAGTAAGGTCTGGACTGAGGTGTTGACCAAGTTGTTCTTGAGTTTAGGTAAGACTTTATTAAAAAACGGAACTTCGAAGATGCACAAGCGACCTTCCTATCTCGTCGATAGCTCGATCTGATCTCTCTCGTCGTTTTTCTTGTTTCTACGCGTGCCACTCCTTAGCGTTCGGCGCTAAGAAGAGGGAATCGCTGAATTGCATCTATGGTCCAGCTCGCGCGGTCCGGCCACTTGGGTGATGCAATGCTTATACACCACTTTTGGGTTGCCTCTTCGGAAGGCGGCCTTGAATACGATACTACTGTGTCGCTTAGTCGACTCGTGGGTACAACACCCCTCTCCCGCGGGAAGAAGAATGTCCCACCATTCTTACGCTTGATTACCTATGGGTATACTTGTGCATTTTTAAAGTACAATGTTTAATTATTCCCGATAACATGTTTAGTATAATCGTTTACCTATATATATGTACAGGTTGTGTTCGACCGTATAGTCGTGAGCTATATCACGTTGTAGCCAGGAATAAATAGAGCCGAAAGAAGTCATAAAAGTTAACATAAGGTAGGTAAGTTAACGAGTTATTAATTATAAGAGATTGGCAAATCACGACGCGCTGAAGCGGTAGGCGGCGAGCCGCGGCCATGCTAATCTAGCGGCGCGAGGCGAGTGGGGAGCGGGTGGGGCGCCCGAGCACGTCTACATACGTAGGAGATGAGCGATCGGGAGGAGCTTTCCACGAAAAAGTGACAAGCAGTGGGGCATTAACGCTCGAGCATCGAGTAGACTTTCCCTCTTTCTTCCGCTCTCTGTCTTTCTCTCTCTTCCTTTCCTCCACGGCGCTGCCTTACGATGGGGACTCGCGCGGACTCTTTCTCTCTCCCTTCCTTTCTCTCTTTCTTCTACGGCTGGAGCATCGCGTACACATTGTTCAAAATGCCCCCCTCTTTCTCTCACACACAACTCAGTCCGTGTAACAACACTACGCGTTGCACGCTGAATCATATGTGCCGGAATCGTAAAAAACGCGTGCGCGATTGCTGCACGCATTTCGGCTTCTGTCCCGCGACGCGGGTGTTCCACGAGATGTTTTACGCAAAGCTACGCGATGCTCCAGCCGTAGAAGAAAGAGAGAAAGGAAGGGAGAGAGAGAGAGTCCGCGCGAGTCGCCGTCGTAAGGTAGCGCCGTCGAGGAAAGGAAGAGAGAGAAAGACAGAGAGAGGAAGGAAGGAAGAAAGAAAGTCAACGCGATGCTCGAGCGTTAATGCCCCACTGCTTGTCACTTTTTCGTGGAAAGCTTCTCTCGATCGCTCATCTCCTACGTATGTAGACGAGCTCGGGCGCCCCACCCGCTCGCCACTCGCCTCGCGCCGCTAGATTAGCATGGCCGCGGCTCGCCGCCTACCGCTTCCGCGCGTCGTGATTCGCCAATCTCTTATAATTAATAACTCGTAAACTTACCTACCTTATGTTATCTTTTATGACTTCTTTCGGCTCTATTTATTCCTGGCTACAACGTGATATAGCTCACGACTATACGGTCGAACACACCCTGTATATTCTTTCCTTACGCTATATTCGTTTATTAGTGTTTATTTTATTTATACATATATACGTCATTTAGACATTCAAAGAAAATATACTTATTAATTTAATTATATTTTTATTTATTATTTTTTTTTTGACAATGTTTTTCTCGATGACATGTTTTAATATAATCGTTTATGCTTATATAGATATTTTTCGATTTGGTTCGCTTTTACGCGCTACGTCCATTTTTGGTCCCGAGGTTTGTTTTCGCTTTTGCGGTTGTCTATTGGGATTAGTTATGCTCGATCTGATCTCCTACTTGTAGGTTTAAAGTTATCTGGCACAGGGGCTTTTGCACTGTTAACCCTATTCCTGTTGATTCTATCTTTGTCGGGTGGTCTTTTGTTTTATTGTGCACTAACCTGATTTTTAGGAGTGTCACTTGGGCTCCTGAATCTACTAGCACAGTGGCGCGTCCACTTATTAAATCTTTGGAAATGATTTTACAGTGATTTTTGCATTTTGTCTCTGTCGTTAGGCTATTTCCTTTGTATCGTTCTACTTCGTCATTAGCTACGTTACTAGCGTTACTTTTGTTAGGTTGCGTATGTTGCGCGTTTCAGTTAGCCGTTGTTGGCGTTCGTGACGTCGATGGTTTTTCGTTTGGTCTGTTGGTCAGTCGGTTTTCCGGTTTCGTACGACAATTGCGCGCTATGTGTCCAGGCCGTCCACAGGTTAGACACACGATTTGGACTCGGCCGGGGCCGTTGCCTCCGGTCTGGGTTTGGGTGTTTCGCGAGTTTATTTTAGTTCGCGCGTAACAATTGCTAGTCGCATGCCCTGTTCGGTTGCAATTACCACATCGAAGGGTTGAATTTTGTCCGTGTTGGTACGGTCGGGAGAAGTTGGGTTTTTGATACCGGTTTTTACTATACGCCGCTTCTGCTTCTACGGCTCCTACGATCGCGTCTTGCAGGGTTTTGTAAGCCTTGGCCTGAACAATCGTCCCTACTCGCCAATGCAAACCATTCTCGAAAACGTATTTAGCCTGGTCTCTTAGAACCTCGGTTAAGTTTCGCTTGGAGTTCGCGTCGTGATGCGGTTTTACCGTCAATCTTACAAGTTGCATATAGAGGTTTCTACACGTTGCCCGAAAGCCTGCGCGCTTTTTCTCGATTTTTGATAATTTCTATTTAGCTCGGTTTGTACTGCCGATACTGAGCGTCTTTCTAAAAATACTGCTTCTAATGCCTTTTGTAATTCCTCGAACGTATTAAGTTCCTTATACCACATTTCTTCTGCCGCTTTTCCTTCGAGTTTGATATTTCTTATGTACGCGAATAACGCCAGTTTATCGGTTTCTCTAATCTGTGAAAATGTATACTCGCACGACGTTAGGAATTCTACAAGTTTGTCGGTTGAACTCCCATCGAAACTTTTTACACACCTGCTGCTTCCTTGAGATCTAATTGCTCTGCCATTTCGTTGTCTTGAGTTCCTAAAAGCGAAAAGTCTAGCGGTTCTATTGGGTATTCCCGCCTAGTTTCTACTTGATCACCGATTGGTGATTGTGGTTCCGATGTGTCGCGGTCTGTTATGCTAGGATCGCGTTCGGTACAGAGGTGCTTTACAGCTGTCGCGGACAATTTCCTACGTTTGCTATCGCTTTCTAGTAAGGTGAATTTTAATATCGAGCTGAAAAACGAATCGTACGATCTACTGAAGTTTCGGCAATACGATAAAAACTACGCTCTTGCTCTGTCGTCCGGGTCAGACATACGTTTGTTCCGTTCGGCTATCTTGCGTGATGAGATAGGTGTCGAGGTTACTTACAGTAGACACGTCTGCCACATTCTGCTGGGCTGACGTCCTTCGTCGGTCACCTGTTAGCTGGGAGTTGACTGCTCTCTATCTCGTTCTCCGCACCGTCCGCAGAATGTCTCGGTGAACTGCCTCAGCTGAGATGGTGAGAGCGCTCGTCTCCTCTTTCTCGCTCGTTCAGTCGTCTACTTCCTCGTACAACCCTTGGCTGCCGCCTGGTCTGCTTCCTTCGTCTAGGTGTAGTTTGCACCGTCCCTCTCTTTGGCCGTTGCTTCCTCTGGCGATAACTGCCACGGATTTGCAAAAAATAATTTTTTGCAAAGCGATCCCACTGCTGCCACCAATGTTATCTTGGGGAAGCGGGAGTAGGGTCTGGACTGAGGTGTTGACCAAGTTCTTCTTGAGTTTAGGTAAGACTTTATTAAAAAACGGAACTTCGAAGATGCACAAGCGACCTTCCTATCTCGTCGATAGCTCGATCTGATCTCTCTCGTCGTTTTTCTTGTTTCTACGCGTGCCACTCCTTAGCGTTCGGCGCTAAGAAGGGGGAATCGCTGAATTGCATCTATGGTCCAGCTCGCGCGGTCCGGCCACTTGGGTGATGCAATGCTTATACACCACTTTTGGGTCGCCTCTTCGGAAGGCGGCCTTGAATACGATACTACTGTGTCGCTTAGTCGACTCGTGGGTACAACAGAACCTACGATTGTTTTTTCTTTTTGATATATCTAAAATTCTAACGTCCGTCAGTTATTGCCGAGACGTTATTCAACGTATTGTATTGTTTTTCTGTTTCCGCATTATCCGGGTTAGAGGAAAGTTGCACGCCTCTCTTCAGAAATTATTCTGTCATCCGAACTCAATAACCGAAATTTAAAAGAAAGAAATCCTTGTAGACAGGCAAAGCTTGTCAGTCTTTATGTAAAAGAAAGAAATATATCTGTCTCGTTACTTATGAGATAAAGAATCTCAATTTATTGACCATCTGAATTTTCCAACCACCTCGTCGAGCTATCTCATTCACAATCATAGATTCTTACCCACCCCGTAATCGAATCGATCTTTTACGCAGCTACGTACGAAAGAGAAAGAGTAGGTTACAAAGTAGATTGTAAATAATAATATAATCTCTATGCTCATTAATCGAAAAATAAATAATATAGTCCGAATATAGTGCTTGGTACACGTACCAAACGCACGGTGTAAACTAAGCCATTATATTCATTTTGAGCGTAGCTGATTGGCGTATGTGTAGTGCAACCAGAACCAGACATAAATCAGGAGGCCTATTCTCGAGTTCTTTCTCATGCGAAACTTCTCGAGCGCTGACGGCGGTCAGGGGCGCCCAGGGGGGCCACTGGTCTTCCCTCTTTTCTTACATCGGAGATTAAAAAACAAGGTAATTCAGTTCAATTTGTATGTGAATTACTACTTTCGCATGCCAAGACCATTCGCTGTATTTCGTGCGAAACTTTTCGTATGCGAACCGCCGCGCCGTCAGCGCTTGAGAATACCAACAACTCAAAGTTTCGCATGAGAAAGAACTTGAGAATAGTTACTCTGGTCTAAATCTGAGTTCCCTCTGACAAGGGAACTACTCCAACCCGAAAATTCAGAATTTAATGAAACTTTGTGGGTATGTAGAGTTCATCGAGTAGTGCAAGGAGCAATTTTTTTTTTCTGCGGAAATTCACTTTAAGGGGGTGGAATCACCCCTCAAAGTTTTCGGAATTTTTCGTTTTTTCAATATAACTGCCAAACTATAAGAGATAGAAAAAAACTTTAAATGTAAACCTTGCATGGTTTTTAAAGATCTGTCAGACTGCGGTGAAAAAAATTTTCAAAAAGTTTTCAATTTTTTATAACATATATTTTATTATGTAAAATGCGTATATATATGCAATTTATATATATACCTACTCTAGTTACGTTGTCTAGTTTACAAAACACTTAAAATAACATTAAAAAAAATTTTTTTTTCATATAATGTTTATATGGTGTATATTATACGATGCCGTGTATATACACATAATATGTGTTTTTATGTCCATAAATATTTTATATTATATTGTATATTCTTATTATGTATATATTTACACATTATCGGAATGATAATGAAATTCTTCGAAAAAGTGTTTGAAACATAAGAGCTGATCGCACCGTGAACAGCCATGACCAATGTAGTCACTATCGGCGATGTTGCGTTAAACATTCTGTTTATCTATGTATTTATACATTATCGGAGTGATAATGAAATGAATCCCTAAAAGAATCGGCACGTGGGAAATGGATTGCTTCAGTATTTGGGCCGTGTACAAAAGATATTGTGGGTTTATCGTCTGATATACATGAACTTGTGTGTCAAAGGTTACAAACTTTTATAATATACACGCCGTGCGATACATTATGAAAAAGCTAGAAATACACGTAGGTATGTGTTCAGACGATAAAAAGCCGCTATACAAATAGTACACTTTTGCGATGCGCTTCATACGTTCTTCTTTTTCTGATTGTGAACCAGTCCTTTCGTTTCTCGAAAATTTTTGTTTCAAGCGCTGTAAAATGGTAGTAATAAATCCGGTTAATGTTATTCATTTATTAATAATAACTTTTAACGCGGTTGATGTAAAAGAATGCAGGTTAAATCGCCGTGAAATAGAACTCCATGATACGATTAGAGACATCCTCTTGGAAAGTTCACAAGCTACATCCATTGATATAGAAAGCGATACAACATTAGAATTTTTGATCCGTCTCGAGCGCATTCGGCGGAATTTGTGGACGATGGTGATCTAGACTCGGAAGAAATTTCGGAAACCATTCAAGTTGAAGAAGAACCTTGTGTCCCAGAAGAAGGAGGAATTATCGATTTGGAATATAAAGAAAAAGCGGTTGACTATTGGAATAGCGGAAAAAGGAAGCGATTGTCTTTGGACACGGTGAGGCAAAAATTCAGAAAAGTAAAATCAATAAATCAGTTATATAGGTGGGAGCAGTCTGTTGCAAAAGGAGGCACTCGAAGAGAGAAGTTAAAACGCATAGCACAGTATACATTTAATAAATTTTTCGAAAGTGCTAGTTGCAATGCTATCATTCATGATATGGATATACGACGGTGGGCGGTGGAGGCAAAAGAAGAAACGGAATTAGAAGATTTTATAGCATCCGCAACATGGTTATCAAATTTCAAAACTATCCATGCCATTGTATCTCGGAAAATAAATAAATTCATTAGCCGCTCATATCATACACAGACGGCAGATTTGGAAGAAACTGCAAGAAGTTTCATAAATGAGATTAAACCTCATTTATCCGATTATGGATTGATGAATGTGTTCAACGCAGATGAAAGTGGCTTCAATATCGAACTACATTCCGGACGTACGCTAGCCGTTAAAGGTGTAAAAAAAGTAGAAGCCTCCGTCCAATCTGTGTTTGGAACAACTCACAGTTACACTATTTTGCCTATGATATCTGCGACAGGAAGGCTTGCATCACCCTTATTCATTGTATTGAAAGAACCAACTGGTAATTTCGGACCGCAAGTACAGAAGACGCTATTTCAGCCAGAAAATGTACACCTTGCAGCATCAACATCCGGAAAATTGACTGCGAATCTATTTGATAGTTGGTTTGTTAATGTCTATTTACCGAAAAGTGGATCTCGCAGCATTTTATTGTTAGATTCGTGGACCGGTCACTGCCCAGCCTCTTTAAAAAGCAATGTACCAACTGACAAAGATGTACAAATATTTAGCATTCCAAAGAAAACCACAGGTATCATTCAACCACTAGATGTATATGGCTTCAGAGTATGGAAACAATTTGTAAGAAGATTTTCAGACCTCGTAATTCTATTAGATTACGATATTAACATATATTCCCGAAATAATATTATAAAATTACAATCGTTAGTACACAATCAATTAGGAGCACCGAAATACACAAGTATGTTTGCATACGCGTGGTACAAAAGCGGATATACAGAAAACAGGCCGAATGAATTTGAGCATCCCATAGATTACGCATTTTCATTTCAAGACTCCGCGTCTTCTACCCGGTGCTCCCTATGCGGAAAGCCAGCAATTATTCGCTGTTCACGGTGCGATCAGCTCTTATGTTTCAAACACTTTTTCGAAGAATTTCACTATCACTCCGATAATGTGTAAATATATATGTAAGAATGGAAGTCACCCTCTGGTTGGATAAGGGAAGAATGAGTAGCTCGATGCCTATAAACAGGTTTTCTTTTACTAAAATAAAATACATAAATGATAATACAAAATACCTCGTTCCTAACCTATAAACAGGAATCGAAAAATATACTCCTTCTCCCACGGTCTCTCTTTGACTGACTCACCCTACCGCCTTCTTCAGCCAAGAGTCTAGCGGTATCGCAGTCGGTATAGCAGTAATAGTGAAATAAAAGTTTTCTTTTACATATACATAATAAAAATATACAATATAATATAAAATATTTATGGACATAAAAACACATATTATATGTATATACACGGCATCGTATAATATACACCATATAAACATTATATGAAAAAAAAAATTTTTTTTAATGTTATTTTAAGTGTTTTGTAAACTAGACAACGTAACTAGAGTAGGTATATATATAAATTGCATATATATACGCATTTTACATAATAAAATATATGTTATAAAAAATTGAAAACTTTTTGAAAATTTTTTTCACCGCAGTCTGACAGATCTTTAAAAACCATGCAAGGTTTACATTTAAAGTTTTTTTCTATCTCTTATAGTTTGACAGTTATATTGAAAAAACGAAAAATTCCGAAAACTTTGAGGGGTGATTCCACCCCCTTAAAGTGAATTTCCGCAGAAAAAAAAAATTGCTCCTTGCACTACTCGATGAACTCTACATACCCACATAGTTTCATTAAATTCTGAATTTTCGGGTTGGAGTAGTTCCCTTGTGAGTTACATTGTATAATTATTCATTTTCCCCTATTATTTTCACATTCTCCAGAGTCAGGAGGTTACATTGTACTTTTTATGGGTTATGAGAATATATTCATCTTTCATCATTTCCGATGTACTTTTTCATCATACGTTTTAGGAACACCTGTATACATTGATCGGAAAGTCGGTACATTTCCGTACTTCAAACTTTTCGCGTAATATACATATCAACACAAATAACATTAAAAATGTAAAGTGGGCCGTCGCTGTAGTTAATCTAAAAAACAATCACGCTTTTTTCTGTAACATAAAGATATTAAATTAATGATGCGTCGCATCTTTATTAATAACTTTTTATCAAACATCTAGCATTTCAAATTCCTCATCGGTTCTTTAGACCATGTTAAACATTGTTGACTTCATAAATTACACACCCTGCTTCAACAAATTTTACTAAAAGAACAATCTCTGTAAAAAACCTTGTACAAAGTACGCGACGGTCCGCTTTCAGCGCTGGCTAGATTTCCACCTGCTGTCGACGCTAGCACCACTGTAGCTAGTGGCGAATTTGGGAAAGTGGACGAAAGTGATATATATATTATATATATAGATATACTCGCAATGTTAACGAAAAGATTGGAAAAAAAAAACACTAATAAATTGATACTTTAAAACACATAAATTAGATTATTAACTTATCGGAAGCCGCGATCCTAATAAATTATATATCAACGGATGGGAAAAAGTTCCAGGATTATGATGAAACAAACCAAAATTATGTAGCACTTTGCGTCGATGAGATATTAGCATTTTAAGGTTTCTCCCTTCCTTGATATTTCGATTTTGCTGTAAATATACCACCGGCGTTAGTCCTATTTTTTTTTGCGACGGACAGGCCTAACTGCCGTTAGTCTGTAATAAGTGTCTAAGGGAAACAGTTCGAATGTACAGAGAGGAATTTCCAGATCGTAATTGTCCATCAAGATGTACAAATTGATATCCTTTGTAACAGTTCTGGTCTTAGCACGTATCTTTGCAACATTACCAGTTTCACGAAAATTACTGATCACCTTTGCATATGTACAATGAGCTTCATTAATGGCGCCTCGCGAGGCGCTATTTACATTCCCTCTCCATACGTACGCCGCTCTGTTCCCCTCCGTGTCATGACGTCACGGAAAGCGCGTAGGTACGCAGGGTCTCCTTACTTACCTACCTATGCGTGCGCCGCTGCGAGACCCTGCGTACCTACGCGCTTTCCGTGACGTCATGACACGGAGGGGAACAGAGCGGCGTACGTATGGAGAGGGAATGTAAATAGCGCCTCGCGAGGCGCCATTAATGAAGCTCATTGTACATATGCAAAGGTGATCAGTAATTTTCGTGAAACTGGTAATGTTGCAAAGATACGTGCTAAGACCAGAACTGTTACAAAGGATATCAATTTTTTTAACCGACTTCGAAAAGGAGGAGGTTACTCTATTCGACAGTGGGCGATCTTGCTTTTTTTTTTTTTTTTTTTTTTTTTTTTTTGTTTGTCCGGCCATAACTCCGCAACCGGTTGACCAATCGAAGTGAAACCACTTCCAGTTGCTAGGGTTAGGTCTCCCATTGGTCCCGTTTAAAAAATTTTTCCGAAATGTTTATTATTAACAAAGTTATTGCAAAATTAGTGCTTTATTCAGATTTATCGCAATTTCTTTTTGAATGGGATTGATTTATTGTAATGAAAGAAACTATTACTATCTTCTTAGAAATAATTAGCAGATATTAATTATATAAAAAATTTATTAATTGTTGCAAAATAATTTGTTTATTCCTCTATATCTCCTCAACGACTTCACTTATCGGAACCAAACCTTTTCGATCCTATCGCAAATATTACCCAATCTCTAACATTATGCGACACATCTTCAATTGTTACTATGTTTAAATTGTTATTACAAAATCATTTGTTTATTCTTCTATATCTCCTCAACGACTTCACATATCGGAACCAAACCTTTTCGATCCTATCGCAAATATTACCCAATCTCTAACATTATGCGACACATCTTCAATTGTTACTATGTTTAAATTGTTATTACAAAATCATTTGTTTATTCTTCTATATCTCCTCAACGACTTCACATATCGGAACCAAACCTTTTCGATCCTTTTGCAAATATTACCTACATAACTTTATTTCCACATCTTGATCGATTATACACTAAAAAGTATGAAATAAAAAAATTTTTAACAAAAAAAATAGAAACCGACTTCGAAAAAAGCGCTAAAAAGAGTGAAATAATTTTTTATGTATACCGACAATATTCGATTTCATCGTTATCATACTCAGAATATTGCAACTTTTACGGAGGCGACAGAAAATTAATTAACAGTACATTAATAGCCAGAAATTCACGGACATTGATGGATATTTATGTATTAGGCACTTACTCCTTTGTTCGTGAAAATGACCGTGTTGGAATATTTTGTGTCGCCGCCGAAAAAGTTGCAATATTCTGAGTATGATAACGATGAAATCGAATATTGTCGGTATACATAAAAAATTATTTCATTCTTTTTAGCGCTTTTTTCGAAGTCGGTTTCTATTTTTTATGTTAAAAATTTTTTTTAACCGACTTCGAAAAGGAGGAGGTTACTCTATTCGACAGTGGGCGATCTTGCTTTTTTTTTATTTTTTTTTTATTTGTTTGTCCGGCCATAACTCCGCAACCGGTTGACCAATCGAAATGAAACTACTTCCAGTTGCTAGGGTTAGGTCTCCCATTGGTCCCGTTTAAAAAATTTGTCCGAACAGTTTATTATTAACAAAGTTATTGCAAAATTAGTGCTTTATTCAGATTTATCGCAATATCTTTTTGAATGGGATTGATTTATTGTAATGAAAGAAACTATTACTATCTTCTTAGAAATAATTAGCAGATATTAATTATATAAAAAATTTATTAATTGTTGCAAAATAATTTGTTTATTCCTCTATATCTCCTCAACGACTTCACATATCGGAACCAAACCTTTTCGATCCTTTTGCAAATATTACCTACATAACTTTATTTTCACATCTTGATCGATTATACACTAAAAAGTATGAAATAAAAAAATTTTTAACAAAAAAAGTAGAAACCGACTTCGAAAAAAGCGCTAAAAAGAATGAAATAATTTTTTATGTATACCTACAATATTCGATTTCATCATTATCATACTCAGAATATTGCAACTTTTTCGGAGGCGACAGAAAATTAATTAACAGTACATTAATAGCCAGAAATTCACGGACATTGATGGATATTTATGTATTAGGCACTTACTCCTTTGTTCGTGAAAATGACCGTGTTGGAATATTTTGTGTCGCCGCCGAAAAAGTTGCAATATTCTGAGTATGATAATGATGAAATCGAATATTGTCGAAAAAATAGAAATCGGTTTCTATTTTTTTTGTTAAAAATTGTCTAAGTTCTTACACGTGTAGCGGACAAATCTAGTTTTGTTTACCACCCAATTGTGATTACAGTCTACCGCTTGCGATGTATTAATTTTACGTAAAACTGTCATTTTCGCGGATCAAGGTCATTTGTAGGTCATGTTATTGTACACATTTCAACGTATTTTTTGATCAGCTACACGATGTAATAAAAAAAAATGTAGTTATGTGTCAAAAAACACCGATGTCCTTAATAACTTTGCAAAAAATGACCTTGAGGAAAAAAAAATATTCTTAACAGATCCAGCTCCAGCTCCAAGTCCATTGAAGCCATTAACATTACGTAACTAAGATTTTTGTTATCGCAATAACCTTGAGAGATATTAAGGTGGCCTAACTTAAATGGGACACCCTGTATATTATCTTTATTACATTTTCTATATATTGTAACGTGGCCGTTACGGGGCACACCGAGGCGTCGAGCTGCTCACAAGGAACCGGGTGGAGCGATCGCGCAAGTAGCGGTAAAAATATAAGTAAGATGGGAAACCCGGCGACATCTCCCGGCGGGAAGAACGATCGATACGATACGATACGAAAATATCGATCGGTGACGCGCGATACACTGTCCAACAAATTTAAACTTTTTTTTCCTTTTCCTATAGCCACTATGATATTCTTATAGATTTTGGCATGCTGAACACGAATCTGAAATCCGTTTTTCTCTATCACGTCTAGTTTTTTCAAAAATCGATTTTGAAAAGAAAGGTCGTTTTTCAACTTTGACTTCAATGTTCGTCGAAAGTATTAGGGTTAGACAAATGTAATTTTGTTTCATTGAATTTGTCACGTCTACGCCTAGTAGCGTAGCAGGGCCGTAGGAGTAATCACAGGTAGCCCTTAGGTAGTTGGAAAGGATGTGGACGCGCCCAAAGACTCAATGCTTTGAGGTTGCCACCTTTTGAGGATAGGTACGTGGACGCGCCGAGAGACTCAATGCTCAAGGGTTGCCACTTCGGTAGAAGGTAGGAAAGGAGTAGACGCGTCCAGAGACTCAATGCTCTAGAGTTGCTACCTTAGGATGATTAGGCCTACAGGTTATTAAGTTGGTGTAGACGTGTCCATTGATCGACGGATCTCGAGCGGCAAAGATTCGTCGATGGTGGGTTAGATTCCGTTTCGATAATGTAAGGAAGAAGGAATTCCGAAAATGAATATTATCTTTTAAAAGAGTAACAAAAGTTAATATATATTCTGAATATTAAGATATATAATTACAAAGATTATTACAATAAAAGGTGAAAGTTCTTTGGTATATGAAAGAATTATAACCAACCGGTTTCTATTCTTTCTCGAGGTTATAGCCAATCGGCTTTTACCTGAATAAATCTAATCGCGGTTATAACCAATAGGTTTTTACCCGATCTACGTTATATCTCTAGTTTTACGCGGGAGTGAGCGCGGAGACGTTCAGGGAGAGTACCTCGCTGAGTAATGCCTAACAACTACCGTGAGTTGTATGGTGAGAGAGATCTGGAGCGATCTCTCGATGAAGTCTCGGACCCTTCCGGACTGAACTCTGACTATGCTCGCTCCTCGCGCCCTTATAAGTTCTAAAAAGTCTTAAAACACTAGCGGAGAAATAGTATCCATCTAGCGGAGGATTAAGGTCCCCTTTTCTAAGATAAGCAGGCGGGCGGCGTCGCGTAGGCGCACGAGGGAACGTTCCTAGTTTCAACGGGAGCTAACCAAGGAAAAATATCATTCGGATGAAATTCGGATGTAACATCTCCCCCCTTAGATGAAACATCATTCATTATGATGCTTTCACCTGTTGAAAATAGGTACGTTCAGCTTAAAACTAACTTATTTCTAATTAAAGGTAACCTTACGTCTAGTTAGTCTTTTTGGTTTCACACGTTTCACTTTGTTTAAACTTTGGTGCCACATTTCTTGAAATTCTACTTGCAGTTGTTGGTGATAACGGTCGATGTTCATCGAATAGAAGCCTTCGTCTTCTTCTTCGTCGCTGGAACTGATCTCGCCGATTAGTTCTAGTACCAGTTCGTCTTCCTTCTTTCTCCGTTCCAGCCATTCTCGAGCTTTCTTTACACCAGGTGTTTCTTCAATGACGTCGGCATCGCCGAATAGTTCTATTAAACGTCTTGTTTTGAGGTCATTTCTTAGACGGTGATTTTGGATTCGGAAGATTGGTGTTTGATTGGCTCTTCCTGGTTTAGGTTTCGATTTCCTCGATGACTGGAATGATAGATTCGGGATTATCACCTTTATTGTTCGTGATTCCTTTATCCGTTCGTCTGATTCTGCGGACGAAATTGAGGTGGTTCTTGCAAATGCTGTTTTGTGAGTCTGGGTAGACACTGATTTTGTTGGAATTTTTTCCATGTTGTTTTGTCAACGTGAGCAGCGATGTTCTCTCTGCGAGGTTTGGTCGATGACTGTGGTGCATTTTCCGTTGATCTTGAAATTTGTCTTATTATATTATTGCGAGTCTGGGACTCAAAGTTACGACTTTCTGTTCTGTATGTCCTAAAAGCGTTTGTTTGTTATCTTCTATTTCTCTCCGTGGTGTGTAAGGTTCGGGTTGCAGGGATTCCAGTTCAAGTGGTTCCTGAGTGGCTTCGATCTTTGGTGTGTTTTGTTTCCCGAAGAGACGGCCTAGTCTTTTTGGAAGGGCCCATAAAATTAAGGCCGTTACGACTAGGGAAAGGAATGATATTCCGGAGTACGTTGCAATATGCGTGGTTCTGTTGTTTCGGTGAAAATTACTTAGAATTTTCGCCTTATATTCTATTTCTTTGAGTGATGTCGCTGTCTTGCTGTCTTTCCATTGACCGAATGTCGTGTTGGTGTCTTCTAATTGTGTCCAGGCTTGTATGTGGTGGTCTGTTAAATTCACCTGACTGATATTGAATGAGATGATAGGTGCATCGAAATTTTTGCTGGTTGTTTCTAGAATGCCTATGGAGGTTAGTCGCGTAGTTCTGGTAGTTGCCGTGCATCCTGTTTTAATAAAGATGATGCCTGCTTCATCCAGGTATTCAGAACCTACTGCATGTCCGTCGCAATATATTTGTATGCGAGTTCGTTTGTATGTATAATATAGCCTAGAGTTTAAGGTTTGTAAACGTTGCCAGTATGGGGTCCCTGGGTTTACGATTCGTATGTCACAGATGTTCCATGCGTTCGGTTGGTGTAGAAGAAGGTTTGTTTCGCAGGTCGGTTGATCGGTGACCGTATGTATTGGTAGGGACATGCGTCCTATGTATTGGTCATGGTGTATTGGAGTGTCTCTCATGTATTCTTCTGTTGGTGTGAAGTACATTTGGTCGTCTGAAGAAATAGCTAAGTATTCTGCCGTTGGTTTAATGAAAACCGATATGACCTTTGATTTCACCTTCCGTGTGGTAGGACAAGTGTGAATTTTATATAACCTGAAAGATGTTTGTTCGAGTAATGGTATGGTCAGTTCCAATATTAATCTTCCTTGGTTGTATGCTAGTTTTAATTTGGTTATCTTATCTATTTGTTCGCTTAGTAATTCTTCAGTGGTCAGAGGAAACTCGTACGGCGTTTTTCCTTTTATTTTTAACGCTGATTCCTCTAGTTGTCTTGGTGATAATATGGCTGGGTGGAGGATACCTTGTTTAGCGAAAAGTACTGCGTCCGTGAGTATTATGAGGTTGTTTTGATATTCATCTATATTTCGTTCTAGTGTTGTCATCCAGTTTCCGAGAGCGATTTTGAGATTGATATGGCCCAATTTGGAATCGGTTTCTTTTAAGAGATTCGATATTCGTGCGGTCATCACGAATAGTCTGTGAGTTTCCAATGAGGCGTTGATTAGACGTTGGTGCATGTCATCGAATTCAGTTCGAATGATGTGCGTTTGATTGGTCAGAAGTTCGGCCATGTTTTTATTCACTGAATATAGTTTGTCTATTTCTTGATTATAATATTCGGCGTCGTCTTCGGAGAGTGTTCCAAATAATATGTGCGATACGGTGCCTATGAATCCGAATGGTGCGTTTCTTTTTGATCTGTTGATCCTTGGTTCACCGATAGAGGCTGATAGGAAATCGCTGTATCGGTCAGTAGCTTCTAATTTTTCTTTCAAGCGAGGAGCTATTTCCTTGACGTTGCAATCCTGATATTCATGTTCGTTGCAGAAACGTAGTGCATTTTGAATATGGCTGTCCACAAGGGGTCGATGGTTCAGGTATGCTTTAATTCCAAGGCCGGTGACTAGTCGCCATTGAAAGTGATAAACTCTGATGTCGTGTAATTTCTCAAAATAAATTCCGGCATTATTTTTTATGGGTGTGACGCGGTAATCGTCGGAGATTTCCAGACTGTATCCAGGTATTAATCCGATCCAGAGGAAAATTATTGTATACCTCATCTGAAAATTTATTTATCTTGTCAATGCGCGTGTTTTAATTTGTCCTGATGTTTAATGATGGTTTTACCATTTTCTATTTCTAAAACTACATTCTTTCTATCTGATACATCTATTATTGTGTATGGTCCAACGTAATGAGGGTCGAGTTTACTTATGCGCGGTTCTTTTAAAACATAGACGGAATCTCCTACTGAGAAATTAATAGGTTTGGCATGTCTGTCGTAGTACGATTTTGATCTTATTTTGGATTTATCCAATTGAGTTGCGGCTAGGTTTCGTATTTCGTTCATTCTAGTTATTAATTCTGTGAGGTATTTGTTGTATGTAGGTAAAGGTGTTCCAGATTCGATGGCGGATGGAGTCCGTGCTAATTTGCCGAATACCAATTCATGTGGTGTGAAATTTGTTGATTCGTGAACAGATGTGTTATATGAGAACATGGCGAATGGTATAAGTAAGTCCCAATCTTCATATTTCTCCAAATAATGTTTCAGATATTCTATTAAGACAATATGGCTTCTTTCCAGTGAACCATTTGTTTGTGGTCTATAGCCAGAAGTTGTTACTTGTTTAATTTTAAATAGTTCAGCCATTTCTGTCATTAACTTTCCGATGAAGCTTGTACCTTTATCGGTAAGTATGGCTTTAGGAGTTCCGAATACTGAAATAAAGTATCGGGCAAATGCATCGGCAATCGTAGTTGCTCGGATATTTGGTATTGCTACGGCGAGGCAGTATTTTGTTAAATTATCCTGCATCGTTAATATGTATCTGTTTCCACTAGGTGTTTCTGGTAAAGGTCCAACGGTGTCCAGTGCTATCTTGTCGAAAGGGTCGATAGGTGTATCGGTTATGAGCATCGGTTGACGTGTTTTTGCTCGTACTAATTTTTGTTCTTGGCAACTGCGACATTTTCGAATGTAATTTTGGATTTCATTTTTCATGTTCGGCCAGTGATATTGAGATCGTATCCTATTGAAAGTTTTAGTGACTCCTTTGTGTCCTCCTATTAAACTGTCGTGTGCTTCTTCAGTGATGGTTAATCTATTTTCGTTTGATGGTGTCGTGATGATTCCTTCGCAAAGGGTGATTGTGATCTTGGTATTTTTGAAGATTTCCTTAACTATTTGTTGAATTTCTTGAATAGTTAGATTATCGTGTACGTCCTCTTTTATTGACATTCTGATATTTTTAATACCGTGTTGATGGATTGCCGTTCTCAGATTTATCATTGCGTCTGTGAATTGTTGTTTGGTAGGTTTTTCGTAAAAACGGTTTCTTGTTACAACGCTGAAAATTTTTAAATCTTCAGTTGGTGTTATCAGAATTTGTCCGACTTTTGGTTTATGTCGTTGAAGCGTTTCCCTGTCAATGAGTCCGGTGTCTAATAAAGTTTTTCCGGTTTCTTGGATTATATTACAATCAGCTGAGATGGAGTGAACGTAGTTTCCCTTTTCGGAGGAAAGCGTGGTAGGTGTCGAGTAAACTTTACAAGCTGGCTCTTTTATGACCGTCTCGCTGTCCGTGTCTCCGTAATAATCTTCCTCAGATGTTTGGGTTTTTGAAGTGCTTCGGTCTAGGTCAGGTATAAGGTTATCGAGAAGGGATGATCGTGGTATTTCGACTTCTCTTCGGTCTCCTGACCCAGTAACGTGTGGTTCGAAAACGGGTCCTGTTTGTATAAACGTCGGCACAAGTGGTGGTGTGGCGTCAATTTCTTCTTCTATTTCTTTGAATAGCGGTGGTTGTACGGTGATGATGTTGTCAGTGCACGTGGTCGGTGCGTCTCCTTGTAAGAAAATTAAATCAGCTTGTGGAATATTTCCGTGGTCGGTTGTGGATGATAAAGTTGGAAATTCCATTTGCGTGGATGTAGCTATTGGTTGGAATGTTTCGTCAGGTAATGACCTTTCGCTAATTAGGCTAGGTAGTGAACTTCTTTTTATTACTGTGGTTTCCAATTCGTCTTCGGAGCTACTATTGTTGTCTTTTGTTTTATTCGGTCTGCCTTCTCGATCTCTTTGTAGTTCGCGAAATCGAAATGCATTGGCCGGAGGTGAGTGTACGACCGGTGGTTTGGTTGATCTTGTTGGTTCGGAATTTTCCGTTTGTTTAAACATTCGGTTTATTTCTAATTCTGATAGTTCGCTATCACTTGTATTTATTTCTTTATAGTTTATTGCATCCTTTCTACATTTTCTTATGGGTCTCTTTCCTTCGAGTGGTAAGCATACTGGATTTCGAGATAAAGCATCGGCGTTTTTGTTAGATTTTCCGTCTTTGTGAATCACGCTGTAGTCGTAGTCTAACAGCTGCAGTTTCCATTTTACTAGCCGGGATGTTGGGTCCTTGACTGACTGTAACCATTGTAAGGGTCGGTGATCCGTTACAAGTGTGAAGGTCTGTCCGTATAAGTATGGTCTGAAATATTTGACCGCGTAAACCATTGCTAAGCATTCTTTTTCTGTCGCTGAATAATTTCTTTCGGCTTGGTTTAAACTTCTTGATGCGTAAGCGATAGGTAGGTCTTTGCCAATTTCTCCTTGACTCAGTACGGCTCCTATGGCGTATTCAGATGCGTCTGTGGTTACCACAAATGGTTTATTAAAATCTGGATATTGTAATATTGGTTGCGTGCATAATTCGTCGCGTAATTGTTCAAAACTTATTTGTTGTTCTTCGTTCCATTCAAATTTGATGCCTTTGCTTAGTAGTTGTATCAAGGGTTTAGCTTTGACTGAAAAATTTTCGATAAAGCGTCTGTAATAGCCTGCGAGTCCCAAGAATTGTTTAATGTTCTTTTGGTTTTTGGGTACTGGAAAATTTTTAACTGCTTTGAGTTTCTTCGGATCAGGTTTCACTCCTTCTGCAGAAATGATGTGTCCGAGATAACCTACTTCTTTGCGAAGAAATTCGCATTTCGTTGTCTGTAAGGTGAGTCCGTGTTCGCGTAAGCGATTGAATAGTTTCTTGATTTTAATTTCGTGTTCGCGTAATGATGAAGAGTAAACTACGATGTCATCCAAGTATACGAATAATTCTGTTCCTTGTAGTCCTGTTAGAATTTGATCCATGAGTCTTTGAAATGTAGCTGGAGCATTTTTCAATCCAAACGGCATTCGAGTGAATTCGTAATGACCGTGCGGAGTTGTGAATGCTGTCTTAGGTGCATCTTCTGGATTCATTTCTATTTGATGAAATCCGCTAGATAAATCAAAGATGGAGAAGTATTTAGCTCCACCTAATCTATCTAAGATTTCGGTGATTTGTGGAAGTGGATATTTATCTGCTATTGTTTTATTGTTTAGTGCTCGGTAGTCAATTACCATGCGCCATCTCGTCTTGCCTTGCGCATCGGCTTTCTTAGGCACGATCCACAATGGAGAGTTATATGGCGAAGCTGAGGGTTTTACAATACTTTCGGAAAGTAATAGGTTTACCTGCTGTTCTATCTCGTTCCGGTGTATTGGTGGGTACCTGTACTGCCGTGTATTGATAGGTATATCGTTGGTAGTATGTATGGAGTGTTTAAAATTCGGTACTTTTCCAATACTATCTCCAGGTAAGTAAAATCGGTCAGGAAATTCGTTGACGATCTTCATTACGTGGTCTCGTTCTTCTGAATTAAGGTGATCCAATTTTAAGGTTTCTTTTATCTTTTGTATCCTGTCTTCTGTGTTGATGGGTGTTGTTCGTTGTGGATATACAAGTTCGTCTTCGGAACTGCTGAAAATATTGTAAGGTTCGATATGTTGAGGTGGAATTTCAATTTCTGTATCTTCCTCTCTAGTGTTGGTAGCTAAAACATAGCAGTTTCCATCGTGATTGTACACGGCGGCTTCTCCTATGTAGATTCCTTTAGGTGTTTCAATCCTAGGTAAGTAACCTTCTTTTTCTGTTGTATTAACTATTTTTATTGGTATTTGTTGGGTTGTACGTCCGGCTAAACAAATTTTTGTTCCGCTAACGTTTCCGTTCTTCCGAGGCGTTGCGAATGTTTTATAATCTTGGTGGTTATAAAATTTAATTGGTATGGTGGGTCGGTCGTATGTGACAATTGTGCCGTAATGAAATGATATCTCTGCTCGTTCTTGTAGCAGGTACGGAGTTCCTAGTAAGCCATCTACGTCGAGTGGTAGTCTATCCACGACATAGAAGGTTGCAGGTGTTCCATGCAGGTGTAATATTGTGGTACCTTTTGTCCAAACAGAAACATCGGAGAGTCCTATGATTTCGGTTTCTTCTCTTGATGTTACTAATGCTTCTGTTCCCAATTTATCAAGGACGATGAGATTTAAGGATGATCCACAATCGATTAAGAATGTTCCTTTTTCAGATTCCAGTTCTGGTACTTCGAGGTTGATTCGTGGGGAAGGAGCTTCTTTAATGTGGAGTCTTCTGTTTGGTTCTTGAATTGAACAGTTTTCTGGCGATTTCCCCTTGAGTCGCGCATCGTCTCGCCGGCACGATGAGCGGTTTTGGAGTTTAAAGACTCCGTAGATGAACTATGTCTGCAATAATCTCCATTGTGTCCCTTCATTCCGCAATTCCAGCAATACCGATGTTCCTGTCTATATTTCGGAGGAGTTTTGCTTCTAGAGCGATTATTTTGGTCTTCCATACCTGAGGAATTCGTCTGGTAAGCTGAAGTACGTGTGCGTGAATTATGTTCTACAGGAAAAGCTGTTGTAAATTTCTTTCGTTCCCATTCTGGTTCTGAGTCCGATCCGTTTCTATCTCTGCTTCGGTTCTTATATCGGTGATAACGAGTCGGTGATTGTGGGTAGTCCACATATGATCTTCTATATTCAGGCGATTTCTGTCTTTCTTCATAACTGCTTCCGTATCTTCGTTCGGATGAATGTCTTCGTTCTTTTAGTAATTGACGATTTCTTAACGCCCTTCCTATTTCAATAGCTGCGTCGAAAGCGTCCTCGATCGTCTTGAATTCTTTGTTAAATAATCGCATTTGGATGCGATCTGGTAATCCTTCCAGAAAGTTATCGCGAGCTTCGGTTTCCATATTTTGGATTTCAAGTTTTGCATTTGGTCCGTATCTTTCCGTTAACGCGGCACGTGTATCGTTTACAAGTTTGCACGTCCTATCAATGTATTTACTAAGACTTTCACCGTCTTCAATCGTTAGCGAGGCTAATTCGTTCCGAAAATAATCTACATTTTTTCCGGGAGCGAAACGCTTTTTCAAATGGTGAATAAATTCTGTGGCACTCGCGAATTTCTTTCCTTGAACGCTTCTGCGAGCGGCGCCTCCGAGTTTAGTTAAAACAATACTTAAATACTCGGTTTCTGAATTGGCCGGTATTATCGTTAAACCGTTTTCTACACTTTGAGCAAAATAAATCAAAGAACTATCTCCATCGTATCGCGGTACTGCGGCTGCAGCTCTTTCTATAAGATTTTGACGAGAAATATCGTTCATTGACGTTGCCATAGAGAGTGTTAAATTAGCAAGGTCGAGAGTCGACAAGTCGCTAGTATTATTAGGCTGTTGCGTCATTTTTAATTCGGAATTTCTACTTCGATAATATATTAAATTAAATTAAAATCCACCAGTTCGAAAGGTTATATCCCTTCGGTACGGATGGTTAAATTTCTATCTTTGTAATACGGATTGTTATATCTATCCCACCGCTGTCACCAGTTTTGTCACGTCTACGCCTAGTAGCGTAGCAGGGCCGTAGGAGTAATCACAGGTAGCCCTTAGGTAGTTGGAAAGGATGTGGACGCGCCCAAAGACTCAATGCTTTGAGGTTGCCACCTTTTGAGGATAGGTACGTGGACGCGCCGACAGACTCAATGCTCAAGGGTTGCCACTTCGGTAGAAGGTAGGAAAGGAGTAGACGCGTCCAGAGACTCAATGCTCTAGAGTTGCTACCTTAGGATGATTAGGCCTACAGGTTATTAAGTTGGTGTAGACGTGTCCATTGATCGACGGATCTCGAGCGGCAAAGATTCGTCGATGGTGGGTTAGATTCCGTTTCGATAATGTAAGGAAGAAGGAATTCCGAAAATGAATATTATCTTTTAAAAGAGTAACAAAAGTTAATATATATTCTGAATATTAAGATATATAATTACAAAGATTATTACAATAAAAGGTGAAAGTTCTTTGGTATATGAAAGAATTATAACCAACCGGTTTCTATTCTTTCTCGAGGTTATAGCCAATCGGCTTTTACCTGAATAAATCTAATCGCGGTTATAACCAATAGGTTTTTACCCGATCTACGTTATATCTCTAGTTTTACGCGGGAGTGAGCGCGGAGACGTTCAGGGAGAGTACCTCGCTGAGTAATGCCTAACAACTACCGTGAGTTGTATGGTGAGAGAGATCTGGAGCGATCTCTCGATGAAGTCTCGGACCCTTCCGGACTGAACTCTGACTATGCTCGCTCCTCGCGCCCTTATAAGTTCTAAAAAGTCTTAAAACACTAGCGGAGAAATAGTATCCATCTAGCGGAGGATTAAGGTCCCCTTTTCTAAGATAAGCAGGCGGGCGGCGTCGCGTAGGCGCACGAGGGAACGTTCCTAGTTTCAACGGGAGCTAACCAAGGAAAAATATCATTCGGATGAAATTCGGATGTAACAAATTCTATAGACTTTAACGAATAAAATGATATATAACACTTCTGTAAAACCAGTTTCTAAATATGTTTAAACATTAATTAAAGTGGACAAAACACGTTTTTAGCACCTTTTTTTACGGTACTTTTTTACATTTTCCGCCGAAACTAGACGTTAGGCATGGACAGAGTGTTTTTACTACTTTCTCTTTCTTTTATTTGCCGATGACCTAAAGCTATTCCATGCTATTGAGGACTCTACCAGCTATAATCTCATACAACAAGATCTTGCTAATCTTGAAACCTGGTGTAAATTAAATATGCTCTCTTTAAATATCTCTAAATGCTTTATAGTACATTTCTCACTGTTAAAAGACACAGCCAAACACGAATATTCCATAAATAACTCGGTTTGGTGCTCGGTCACTGAGGCTCGAGACCTGGGTGTTACCTTTTCCGCTAACCTTTCTTTTCGCCAACACATCAGGGACATTACCAGTTTAGCCTATAGAAAATTAGGCCTTATCTATAGAGCGTCCAAATATTTTAATAAAGTAAATACTTTGAAAATTCTGTATTGCGCGTTAGTGCGCCCACACTTAGAGTACTGCTCTGTCCTCTGGTCGCCCCTTCACCGTTACCTTCAGTTTGAAATTGAGAGTGTGCAGCATAAATTCTTACGAATAGCAGCTCGCACCATGGGCAATCCTATGTCCTTCTTTGACCATGACTACGGGGTAGTACTCACCAAACTCAAGCTCCTACCGTTAGCACAACGCCGTTTAATCTGCGATCTAACCTTCGCTCACAAGGTTTTGATGGGGAATATTTCTTGTCCGACAATACTGTCCTCCTTCGGACTCATTACTTCAGGGCCTTCGTTAAGGCATAATTTCTTAATCCACCAGGGGTTTCACAGAACGCTGTATGGTGAACAAAACTGCCTAAATCGTATTGTAATTAATATCAACAAATGCGTTAAGTTTCTCGATTTTTTCTCTTCTCCAAGCAATTTCAAACCTAATGTATATTCTAATGTAACCTTACACTACGACTCATTATAACGATGTAAATAATTTTTATATACCAAAGGGATTTACTCCCGTTTATCGTAAATAAATAAAAAAAAAAAAAATACCAGGAAACCACAGTATGGCAGGGAGCCGGTCCGTCAATCGGGGAAGCGTCGTTAAGCGAGCCTGAAAATGTAGGTAGACCAGCGTGTAGGCTAAAATTTTTCTTTAGCGCCTAGTTAAAGATTACTAATGATCCTGTTATTCAGCAATGGATTCAGGGATATAAAATCCCTTTCTCTTCGTATCCCAGTCAGGAACGTTTTTGCATAGAGCCTACGTGGTCGGTTCAAGAACAAATGTTGATTAGAAAACAGATTTCAAAATTAGTGTCTAAAGGAGCAGTCGAGAAATGCTTACTTGTTAGCTTCGAAGGGTTCATTTTTATCAAAAATTTTTTTAATTCCTAAGCCAGACGGAACATTCAGGTTAATTTTAAATCTTAAAGGTTTGAATATGTTTATCAAAACGGAGCATTTAAAACTGAAGGACTGGAGAATTGCTAAAAGACTGATATGTTTTAACGATTTCATGGCTACATTGGATCTGAAGGATGCATACTATCTCGTACCCATTCATAAAGATTATAGGAAATATGTATTTGAGATTCTCGTTTAGAGGCGAATTATTTGAATTCACGTGTGTACCATTTTGTTTAAACGTTGCTCCTTACGTTTTCACAAAACTTCTAAAACCGGTAACAGCTTATTTGAGAAAACGCGGTTTGGTCTCCGTCATTTATTGAGATGATATTTTAATTATCGGAAATACTTATGGAAAATATATAGAAAACATACGGATAACGACTATCCTTTTACAGAAACTGGGGTTTATAATTAACACGGAAAAGGGCATGACAGTTCCGACTCAGCTTTGTAAATATTTAGGTCTAATGTTCGATTCAAGAAAGATGGTTATAGAGCTACCGTTAGATAAAGTAAAACGAACAATGGAATTATTGGGAAATTTTAGTAAAATCTCGCATTGTACGATAAGAGAATTCGCAGTTTTCGTGGGTACATTAGTTTCCACGTGTCCAGCTGCTAAATACGGTATGATTTATATAAGACGTTTCGAAAAGGAAAGAGTTTGCGCGGTAGAAGCTAATAATAATAATTTTGAGGCAACGATGAGCTTATCTAAAGACATTATACAAGATATAGAATGGTGGAAAACGCATATTAGCTCTGTTAGCGCACCAATCAATGAACCGGTATATGGCCTGGAAATTTTTTCAGATGCCTCAAGTACGGGATGGGGCGTAGTTTGTAAAGATGATCGTAGCCATAGGTACTGGAATGTTGAGGATAAAAAAACTCCACATTAACGTGTTAGAATTAAAGGCAGCGTTTTTTGGTCTAAAGTGTTTTGCGAGTGAAATGAAATGCTGTAACATGTTGCTTCGTATAGATAATACGACAGCGATTGCGTGCATCAACTGTATGCGAGGCAACCGCTTCGAAAGTCTTAGTTCCTTAGCTAGAGAAATTTGGCAATGGTGTGAACGGAGGGAAATTTGGATTACGGCGTTATATATTCTCTCCATTGAAAACGTCGAGGGTGACTTCGAGTCACGGAGATTACAGCCAGAAACAGAATTGGAACTTTCGTGGAGAGCCTTTGGAAAAATTAAAAATATTTTAGGTCATCTGCAAATAGATTTATTTGCTTCGCAGGTGAACAAGAAATGTGATCAGTATGTGTCATAGCAGCGAGATCCAGACGCTATCGTCATCGACGCTTTCACTTTGGAGTTGAATAGATGGTTCTTCTCTGCTTTTCCTCCTTTCTCGACGATTTTAAAAGTATTGCGAAAAATTAAGAGTGAGGCATCAGAAGGCATAGTAGTGGTTCCGTACTGGGAAAATCAACCGTGGTTTCCTTTGTTATTATCTCTTCTAAAAGACGAACCTATCATTTTTAGACCAAATATTAACTTGTTACGATCTTCCTGCAGAGAGATACATCCTTTATGGTGTCACCTTACGCTGGTGACCGGCAAACTATCAGGGAGGCTTTCATCCGAAAAAAAGTTCCAATGGAATCAGTGGATATCTTAATTGCTTCCTTGTCAGAGTCTTCGCTCCGTCAATATGAGTCAGGCTTAAAGAAATGATGGGATTTTTGCACAAGTAGGGAAATTAACCCGTTTGCCGGCTCCACTAATAACGTATTATCTTTTCTCCCAATTGAATTTGAAAATAGTGCTTCTTACAGTTCGCTAAACTGCATCAGATCGGCAATTTCATTAATTTTAGGACCAGAGTTAGGGAAAGATGACTAAATACAACGGTTCTTTCGAGGTGTATCAAAATTAAAACCGGCGGCTCCCAAATACGATTCAACTTGGGATCCAAAAGTTGTTTTAAATTTTTTGTCGGCTTGGTTTCCGAATGAAGAAAATTAGACTGGAAAAATTAACTTTAAAATTGGCAACCTTATTAGTGATAGTTACAGGACAGCGTATGCAAACATTGTCAATTATTGATACGAGGAATATTTATCAAGTAGATGATAACACGTTAGAGATTAAAATACCCGATACGATTAAGACATCTTGCCAAAATAGAAGACAACCTGTATTGAGACTACACCATTTTCTACGCAGGACAAATCTATCTGTGCGGCTGCGACTTTGTTGACATATTTAGAAAAAACTAATAATTTACGTGGATCGGTGGTAAGATTATTTATTTATTTCAAAAGACCGTATAAATCGGTGAGTACGCAAACACTTAGTTGATGGATTAAAACAGTTTTGTTTAAAAGTGGGATAAATATAAATACTTTTTCGGCGTACAGTACGCGTCATGCGGCGCAATCTGCTGCAAAACGTAAGGGCGTTAGCATAGATTTGATAAGAAAGACTGCGGGATGGTCGAAAGTTTCGGAAACATTTGCCAAGTTTTACGACCGTTGTGTGCCTTTAGAAAATGTTCAATTCGCAGAGGCGGTATTAGAAAGTTTAAATGAAAATTTATAACATTGAAAAGTTATTAAGTTACTGGATTTGTATCATTTCGTTTTCGACATTTAAAAAAAAAATATGATAATATAAACAGAAAGGTAAAAGGTTGCTTATAATATTCTATTTTAAAAACGTTATGTGACTAAGACTGCCGTAACTTGCTTTAAACAGCTACATTTATGATCTCGAGGAAGAGGCGCGAAATACAATTAATGATTAAACGAACTTACCTGGTAAGTGAAGTTCAATCATGATTGTATGAAGCACCTCTTCCGAAGAGATCAGTCCCGCCCTCCCTCGTATCTTGTTAGAGATACCCGAAATAAAAGTTACGGCAGAGCTTTGAAGAATGAAGATAGCGGCAAAGGTGCGAACGGCGCATAGTAGGCGGGTTGCGCAGAAATTCTATTTTTTCTAGCTTTAAAACTGTGAAGATTCTGGGGAAAGTGGGGGTACTACATTTACGATCTCTTCGGAAGAGGTGCTTCATACAATCATGATTGAACTTCACTTACCAGGTAAGTTCGTTTAATCATTAATTATAAAACTAATAATAACATGTTAGTATTATTTCATAACATCAGATCATTAAATAAACATTTAATTGATATTCAAAATGATTGAGGTTTTCTTTCTGCCGATATTATTATTTTAGTAGAAACATGGACATTACAAACAGATAATTTAGAATGGAATTTATTCCAATGTATTCATCGTAATGACTGTCTCAATACTCGCAAACCATTTGGAAGTAATATTTATGCAAAGCAATCTTTAGCACAAAATATAACTGTATTTCATAAAAATTGTTATAAAAATCAAATAGATGTTAACGGCATTTTAGTACAAAATACAGCAATAATATTCTTATACAGTATACCAAACGCATTAATACGCCAATTAAAGTTAATGTTAACAGAAGCAATTACAATAGCTAAAAACATACTACCCACAGCTGATAACATTATTATTATTGGAGATTTTAATATTAATTTATTAGATAATACAAATTATAAAGTGAACAATTTTAAAAACTTTATGCGTGACTTACAATTTGTTCTCTCGACTCCAGAAGAAATGTGTTCAACGTATATGACACACAAATAGACTTTTGTTTTTCAAAAAAAAAGTTAATAGCAAATTATTATGAAAATACTATAAGTGATCATAAAATAATTTGGTTAATAATATAAATGATTTATAAAAAAGACTTTAATTTTTTATTATTATTACTAAATACAATAAAAAACAAAAATATTTGTACAGTAAATATGTAAAAGGAAGAAAATCTATATCTTTTACATTTTTAATTGTAATCCAATACATATGTTTACATGTTACACGCTAATATTAATAGTAAGTAATATAAATAAACAAAAGCTAATTATTATAATATTTTATAACTTACAAAACTTGAACATTCATTGAATGGTAAAGTTTCACCAGGACATAAGTATTTGTACAGTATTATTAAGTACAACCGCAAGAAGTTCCTTATTTATATTAATAAATATAAAAGACATATTTGATTTAAAACGTTGGAATCAAAATAAATATTTGTAACCGTCCCGGTTACATATTAAATTCTATATCAGCCGGTAAAGTCGATCTCCAATCGATCTTTATGTAGATTAACCGTAGAGGCATGAGATGTTGCGATTACTGTGCGATCTCCCTTCTCCGGCGCGCCGTGCTGTCACGCGACCGCCGATTTTACCTATACAAGACGGAGCGCGACCAAAATTCGATTACTGTATTACGTTCTCTCAAATTCAAATTTTCACGTATTCTAATCTAAGATACAGTCATCGCGGAAAGGAAGGATCGTTAGGATTCTCGCTTCTCGAGCATCGCCTTCCACGTAAAGTAACCGATCTTATATTATCACCGACTTCGGGGTGCGAATCGGGTCTTTCGGCGAAAAACGGTGCGTTATCTCCGAGCAGACCGTCTCAGGGTGACCAGTGAGCAACCTGTCTCCGGCACCCACAAGGAATAACACACACGCGTCAATCACACGAGTCGTGAAACAAGCCGCCTCCCGGCACCGACCGAAAATCCGCAACACCGTGTCACCTGTCGTCCATCGAGTAAATGTAGGAAGGTATTTTAAGTGCAACTAAAATTAAGAAGCCTAGCATAGAGAGTGGTCGTGTAAATTCCGAGATCACAAGACCGTCCATAGGTCACAGTGTTGTGGATAGGCGGGACGAATGCGACAATCCGGACACCGACACGAAAACATTGTAACGTTCCAAATATACCAGGTAAACAGCTTTCAACGAACTTAGCGACTAGAAGTAAAGACCGAAAAATGGAAACGTATCCGCCGAAATACCCGATCCATTCTCCGAGGCGGAGTGCGTCGGCCAAGCGGTAGTTTAGGTGCGCCTGCGATATTTTTTTTTGTAACGCGGTTTGCTCATTTTCCGGGAACTTAGAAGCGTCCACGTATCGTTAGCCACTCAGTGTACGAGCACACTACCTGACCCCGCAAGATCTGACTCATCGCTCCACCAATATCAACACCTTTTGTTCCTTGTGACGCCCAAATCATTAACGTACTCTTTCACTATCCGGCGGGGGGATAAGGTCGCACTTTCGTACGTTTCACTCCCGAAGTGCGACAAGGGATGGTTACACATTACACCACAAGATATTAAATAATTTCCTTGAGAGTAGTCGATGTGATAGTACGTTATTATTAATAATTTGAAATATAGGAGAAAAGTGCAACAAAACAGCATTAGAAAAGAAAAAGTTAATTATAAATTGATTCAAAGAAAGGGTAAATCTTATGCAAAAATAGCCAAAATATTAGAATCACTTAACAATTCAAAATACATATAGTAAATAAATTTGCCCTTCAATTGGTAATTATACAGCCATTAGTGATTGTTATACAACACTCCACACATGTTGATAACTCTCTCTCAATTACCTTACATAAATTCCACAAAATATATATGGTCATATCAACTATCATTATAACTCAAATAAAACAAACTATCATTATAGCCAACATAAAGTCAAGCTATTAGCTATTATTGTAGCTCAAATAAAATCAAACTATCATTGTAACTGAAACAAGATCAAACTATCTTTGTAATTGACATAAAGTCAAATTATCATTATTTCTATAAATATTATTATATTATTAAAGAAAAGAATTACATTCTGCTATTATACAGGGTGTCTCACGTAAGCAACAACATCGAATATACACGTGTCCACATGGATAATTGGAAGCGAAAAGTGAAATAAAAAGTTATAAAATTTGTCCTCGTTAACGAGTTATTAAATAAAATAGATCAGCGAATCAGGAAGCACGGAAGCGGTAGGCGGTGAGCTGCGGCCATACTAGTCTGAAGACAAGAAGCGATAGCGTAAGGAAGCGTCGTGGACGAAAGATTGAGAGAAAGAGAGAGAGAGAGAGAGAGTCAGCGCGTGCAGGCAGCGTGAGGTAGCGCCGTGTTAGGGTAGGAGGGAGCGAGAGAGGAAGATTAGATTAGATTTTTGTGCCTAAGGTAGCGTCGTGGAAGAAAGGTAGAGAGAGAAAGAGTAAGAGAGGAAGAGCGGAAGTCGACACTTTTTCCTAGAAATCTCCTCCTGGCCACTACCTTCTCACGCCTGTATACGGGCCAAAACGCTTCGCCTGTCGAAATTATCGCTTCTTATCTTCAGACTAGCATGGCCGCAGCTCACCGCCTACCGCTTCCGTGCTTCCTGATTCGCTGATCTATTTTATTTATTAACTCGTTAACGAGGACAAATTTTATTACTTTTTATTTCACTTTTCGCTTCCAATTATCCATGTGGACACGTGTATATTCGATGTTGTTGCTTACGTGAGACACCCTGTATACTCATACTATCAACTTTTAAAATGATTTCACATATATTTAAAATCATTGGAGATGGAAATTATTTATTTCCTGCAATGAGTGCTACTCAATATACAATATAGAAGAATTTCCGAAAACATACAATAAACAAAGTATATTAATGGTTGTTATACAACACTCTACACATGTTAGTAACTGTCAAACAATCGTCTGATATAAATTCCATCAAACATATATGGCGAAAATTCTTAAAAGAGTAAGAAACTATAATATAAAATTGAAAGAACATTTAAAAAAACAATTAGAACTAGACTTCATTAAAAACTTAGTATTACCCATGCCAAATAAATTAAACTCAATTATTCGCCAAAAGAGGAATCCTTCAAAATACTAATAATTATATGTATATACAGGGTGTCCCATTTAAGTAAGGCCACCTTAATATCTCTCAAGGTTATTGCGATAAAAAAAATCTTAGTTACGTAATGTTAATGGCATCAATGGACCAATATCTGTTAAGAATATTTTTTCCTCAAGGTCATTTTTTGCAAAGTTATCAAGGTCATCGGTGTTTTTTAACAAATAACTACATATTTTTTTTTATTACATCGTGTAGCTGATCAAAAAATACGTTGAAATGTGTATAATAACATGACCTTGAAATGGTCTGTATTTTCGCTGTAATTACAATTTGTAATGTACATTGTGGTACACACATGTACATGTGTACACACATCCAGATGTATGTAATGTACATACAGTCCTGTATGGACTGTAATTTTCGCGGAACAAGGTCATTTCAAGGTCATGTTATTATACACATTTCAACGTATTTTTTGATCAGCTACACGATGTAATAAAAAAAATGTAGTTATGTGTCAAAAAACACCGATGACCTTGATAACTTTGCAAAAAATGACCTTGTGGAAAAAAATATTCTTAACAGATATTGTTCTATTGAAGCCATTAACATTACATAACTAACATTTTTTTTATCGCAATAACCTTGAGAGATATTAAGGTGGCCTTACTTAAATGGGACACCCTGTATATTAATTACTAACTAGTATTACTAACTAGTATTACTAATTAGTATACAGGGTGTCCCACGGTTGGATGTCAAAAAAAGAATGGCATGTGCGACTGATTTTTCTGAGTCGAAAGGAGTCATAAAAAGTAACATATGCCAGGTTAGTTTTCGAGCTATTAATTAATAAGGATCTGCCAATCGTGAAGCGCGGAAGCGGTAGGTGTACTCTCGCCGCCATACCAAAACTCTAGCCAAGCTATGATTGGACCGGCGGGCGATAGAGAAAGAGAGAGAGCGAAAGTGAGAGAAAGAATGAAGGGCCTGGTGGTCCGTCAACGTAAAATAGCGCCGTAGAAGAAAGCTAAGGCGAGAGACAGAGTGAGCGAGAGAGAGAGAGAGACAGAGAGAGAGAGAGAGAGGGAGAGAGAGAGAGAGTCAGTGCTACGAGGCTATCTTAAGCTGGCGGCTCACGTCGACCCTCTCTCTCTCGCTCACTCTGTCTCTCGCCCTAGCTTACCTCTACGGCGCCGGCGTTACCTTACGCCGATGGACCACCAGGCCTTTCATTCTTTCTCTCACTCTCACTTATCTCTTTCTCTATCGCCCGCCGCGCCGGTCCAATCATAGCTTGGCTAGAGTTTTGGTATGGCGGCGAGAGTACACCTACCGCTTCCACGCTTCACGATTGGCAGATCGTTATTAATTAATAGCTCGAAAACTAACCTGGTATATGTTACTTTTTATGACTCCTTTCGACTCAGAAAAATCAGTCGCACATGCCATTCTTTTTTTGACATCCAACCGTGGGACACCCTGTATATTGCTCTTGCGTAATTTACATTGAATGTTACCGAATCGCACGAAACATTTGCTATTTAGAAAAAAAGAATGAAAATATAATATAGTATCGTTAAAATAGAAAATTCTTAGAAACGAAAGCCACCTCTTTTCTATTTCGTATCTCTTACTAATTCTTATTATCTTCTTATTATTCAGTGGCCGCGACGCACATGCACGGTCTTAGGCCAAACTCTTACTAATTCAAAAAACGATTTATTTACACCAAAGAGGGAAGGGGATGCTGTTCGTCTAATAATTTCATTAGTCGTCATCCCACTTGCGGATAGTCCCCACATGTTATGTATCGATCAATAAAATTGCGCCCTAATGGAACACTTCCGAAAGATCCCCCTGGTGCCATGCGATCTCTCGGCCAATCATTTGATTGGAAATCGATACGGTAAGAAATAATACTAGCATCTGTGAGAGTATTTACGTGTGGGAAGAAAAGTCCTTCCTTAGTTTTATTCCACTTTTAACCGTTCGATGAAGAAGATCGAGGAAGAATGTAAAATATTAAAAATAGAAAATACAACTAAAATTACGGTAAGTTTTCTTTCAACATTTTATTTTAAATCGCATATAACAAAAAAGCTATATGCTATATTATATGTACAAATAAATTATAGAATATATATTATTTGTCTTTATTCCAGATGAGTTCAAGCAACGAAGAAATGGAACATGGTAAATATGACTTAATAGATAATTAACATTATAGAGTTCGTCTTTTTATAAATAACAACATTATTGTACAATATATCCATTTATTTTCAACATACGTAACTGTGAAATCTCGAAAAATAACCGTATACCGAATATTATATTTATTCTCTTGTGACGTTGAGGGGGTCTTCCCGTGTGCCGATTTCAAAAAATCGATTTTTTTTTTTCGATAAATCGCTTCTATGACAAGTCAAGAATATGTGGTATAAAGGATATTTCAAAATTCGAAGTCGTTCAAAAGTTATAGACGTAAAACTGAGACGATGTTCGAAGAAAGCGACGAGCTCGCTCGGCGTGGCGGCATAACCGTACCTTCTGTTAGGATTTTGAATAGATTGGGCTGCTACCTGAGACCCTTCTGAGTATTGCTCATGTAGAGGAGATAGGAAATTGTTGATGCGTAGATCACGCGTTCGAGAGGCGATAGTCTGGGTGGCGTCATCTTACGTTTTCCCTATTACCTAGTTACGGACGGTCGCGTAGGTTTTCGCATCTTTGTAGAATGTTACTACGCCCTTCACTTCCGCCCGGATAATCGTCGTGTAAGCATCTATTGAATAAATTAGATACAACGAATCCTTCCACGTGTCTTTACTTCCTGCGACTCACGACTACTTGAAGTCTTTCAACAGGTTATGGGCCCAGAGTAACGAGAAAGACCGTGAAGTCGCTTAGAATACAAGAAAAGTGCGCGAGTGATTTTTTCTTTCGAGGTTATAATTGCACGTTGTGAAAGTTCTAATCCGACAGAATAAAGATGGCTTCATCTAGTTCGGTGAGAATTGAACTTTTAAACAAGGACAACTACGATACCTGGAAGATACAAATGGAAGCGCTCCTTGTGAAAAACGATGCGTGGGGTTATGTGAGTGGAGAACTAACGAAACCCGAAATCGTAGCTGAAAACGTTGCATCGGAAGCGGCAGTTAAGAAGTGGGAAAACGACGATAGGAAAGCCAAGTCAGACATAATTTTGTCGATTAGTCCAGCAGAACTCAAGCAGGTAAAGGGATGTAACACATCGAACGATGTTTGGTTGAAACTGCGATCGATATATCAATCGAAGGGACCGGCGCGTAAGGCGACGTTATTGAAGCGGTTGACTTTACATCGAATGGAAGATGGCGAAGACGTGCGCGGACATCTTCGTAAATTTTTCGACACTATCGATAAATTGAGCGAAATGGACGTGGAAATAAATCCCGATCTATTAACAATAATGCTTCTATACAGTTTGCCACCGTGTTTCGAGAATTTTCGTTGCGCGATCGAATCTCGCGATGAGCTACCGACGCCGGACGCATTGCGTGTGAAAATAGTGGAAGAAAGCGATGCGCGAAAAAACGACGCACGGGTACCGGAAGGTAACGCGATGATCGCCCAAAATCAAAATACGAAACGGTTTAATAAGAAAAAGGGCAATGGAAGCGAGCCAAAAGGCGACGGGACTTTTAAATATAAATGTTATCGTTGTCGAAAAGTGGGTCACAAATCTTCGGAATGCACGTAACCTAAGCCGCGAAAGAACGACGCGAACAAAACTGAAAACGTAAAAAGGGCCGAAGGAGTGAGTCTGTATATATCTCCCGATATACAAGTCGAGAAAGCAATGAATACTTCGTACGGAACTCGTGGCGAAAGTTGGTGCCTGGACAGCGGCTGCACGTCGCACATGTGTAATGACGCGGATGTTTTTGTACAAATCGCAGACAATAAGCTCGGAAGGTTAAATCTTGCTAACCATGCGTCAACTGAGGTAGCGGCGAGGGGAATCGTTGAAATCACGGCAAGTGTCGAAGGATCACAAAGGGACGTAAGTCTTAATGACGCCCTGCACGTTCCTGATTTACGTACAAATCTGCTATCGGTCGGAAAAATCGCGGACAAAGGATTTAGAATAGTGTTCCAGAAGGACACTGCCGAAATCATCGACCGAGTAGGAACGACAGTGCTTAGGGCGGATAGAAAGAATGGGCTTTATTACCTGAACCAGGATGTTCCACAATGTAATTCGACAACTGATGAGACCACAATCGATGACGAATCGAAGCTCGTAGCGGTTGAAAGCTGGCATCGAAGGATGGGTCATCTAAATTTCAGCGACCTTGTAGAGAGCAGTCGTAAAGATACCGTGCGTGGTATTGATGTCGATGGATGGAAAAAGGGCATTCATTGCGAGGTATGTATTCGCGGGAAGATGACTAGGACTCCTTTCCCGAGTAAGTCGGACAGGGACACGGACGTGCTGGACATAATCCATTCGGATTTATGTGGACCAATGCGCGTCGAATCAAACGGAAAGGCAAAATATTTCATGACGTTTGTCGACGACTGTTCCCGTTGGGGCGAAGTACGCCTGCTGCGTAGGAAAGATGAGGCGTTGGTCGCATTCAAGGAATTTAAGGCTTTCGTCGAGACACAAACGGGGAAGAAAATAAAGACCTTGCAGACGGACAATGGCACGGAGTACGTGAACAGCGAATTCAATAATTATCTAAGCGGAAACGGCATCAGACGATGATTGACGGTTACACATACGCCCGAACAAAACGGTGTTGCGGAGAGGAAAAACCGTACACTCGTGGAAACGGCAAGGTGTCTATTGATACAGTCCGGCCTGCCTCCGTCCTTCTGGGGAGAGGCTATCAACACGGCGAACTTTATCCGGAACCGGTGTCCGTCCAGAAGCATAGGTGGTAGGACCCCATTCGAGATGTGGACTGGAATGACACCGGATGTAAGCAACTTCAGAGAATTCGGTTGCGAGGTTTTCTCTCTGAACCGCGAACCCACCAAGGGCAAGTTTGAGGCGAGGTCAAGAAAAGGAATCTTTCTCGGCTACTCGGAGCAATCAAAGGCTTATCGGGTGTGGTTACCGGATGAGAGAAGAGTTGATATCACGAGAGATGTAAAATTTCTAGAAGGAGCAAAGGAACTCTCGGGTGAGGATTACGTAGATTTTTCGCCAGAAGACACGACCGTTGCAGAACCGAAAGCTGTTGATTTCCCCATACGTTCAGAAAATGAGGAGGTCGATGTCGAAGCTGCAGCTGAGGAAGAAGGCAACGATGAAGAGCGAGTCATCGGAGAAGAGCTGGACAACGACGCACTCGAAGGTGGACCGAGAAGGGCTCGCGGTCGACCCCGAATAGTGAGAACTGGGCTCAGGGGGAGACCCAAAAAGGAGTATCAGGTCGCACATTGTGGCGAGGAAGAGGTAGAATCGACCTGCGTGACCGAAGTTCCTTTTCAAGACGCCGTAAGCGGGCCTGATTCGAACGAGTGGCGTCGGGCCATGGTTTCCGAGATGAAATCCATAATTGGAAAGGACACTTGGACTATCGTTGATCGTCCCAAGGATCGTCAAGTAATCGGAAGCAGAGTGGTGCTCAGGAATAAGTATGGTCACGATGGATGCATCGAACGAAGAAAGGCTCGAATCGTGGCGAGGGGTTTCACGCAGCGCCCCGGAATTGACTTTAACGAGACTTTTGCACCGGTGGCGCGTCTCGGCTCGATACGTTTGATGATGGCCTTGGCAGCTCAACACGGAATGAGGATAAATCAGTTCGATATCACCACGGCGTATTTAAACGGTACTCTCGAAGAAGAGATCTTTATGGAAGTTCCCAAACTGACTGAGGAAGTTCTGGAAGAAATATCTTTTACCGAAATGAAGAACAGCGAATTGGGACTGAAGGCGAGGAGCATGTTAAAGGATTTGAGAAAAGGAAATAAAGTATGCCTTTTAAGAAAGGCCTTGTACGGTCTTCGCCAAGCCGGACGCCGTTGGCACGAAATGTTGAGCAAAAAGATGAGCTAGGTTTGAGTCCATCCACTGCAGACCCATGCATTTTCTATTCCGGAAAAGGTGGAGACATTTTGTTGATAGCAGTGTATGTAGACGACATACTTGTGGCAACCCGAAGTCAGAAGACCATTGAAGATATTATGAAGCATCTGTCTAAGTCATTCGATGTCAGGGATTTGGGAGAGGTGAAGTACTGTCTTGGAATCGAGTTTTCCAGACCTAACGGCGAAATTGTTATGAGCCAAAAGGGGTACATAAACGACGTTCTGTATCGTTTTCGCATGACCGATTCGAAGCCGGTCGCAACTCCGTTGGATCCCGGTTCGAGGCTAAAACGGAGTGAGGCACAAGCTACAACTGGAGAGAGGAACTTACCATATCGGGAGTTAATTGGTGCTCTAATGTACCTATCCGTATGTTCCAGACCTGACATAGCTCACGCGGTTAGCTATCTCAGTCAGTACTGCGATTGCCACGATGTAACTCATTGGACGGCGGCAAAGCGTGTATTGAGGTACTTGAAGGGTACCGCACACGTAGGTCTAAAATTCAAGAAAAGTATGGCGTCGCTTACAGGTTACGTAGACTCCGACTGGGCTAACTGTTTGGACGACAGAAGATCGTACACTGGGTACATTTTTAGTTTAGGTGGATGCCCGATATCCTGGGAATCCAGAAAGCAGAGGACGGTTGCTCTCTCATCCACAGAGGCTGAGTACATGGCATTGACGGAAGCGGCTAAGGAAGCTATCTATTTTCGTAGATTTCTGTTGGAGTTAGGGTTTGTAAAGTTGGCCGAAGTCAAGATCTTCAGCGACAACCGCGGGGCACAGAAGCTAGGAGAGAACCCTGTCTTCCACAATAGGACCAAGCATATCGACGTCCGCCATCACTTCATTCGTGATGTGCTAAAGGACGGTTCGTTGAAGGTAGAATACAAATCGACTGAAGACATGGCGGCTGACATGCTCACGAAGGGATTACCGGGGCCCAAGCATAGGACATGCATGGAGATTTTGGGCATCGAAGAAATTGGAGCGCCAAATATAATCGCAACGGACATACGCATCTCGAGGGGGAGTGTTGATGCGTAGATCACGCGTTCGAGAGGCGATAGTCTGGGTGGCGTCATCTTACGTTTTCCCTATTACCTAGTTACGGACGGTCGCGTAGGTTTTCGCATCTTTGTAGAATGTTACTACGCCCTTCACTTCCGCCCGGATAATCGTCGTGTAAGCATCTATTGAATAAATTAGATACAACGAATCCTTCCACGTGTCTTTACTTCCTGCGACTCACGACTACTTGAAGTCTTTCAACAGAAATTAATCTTTAAACCCCCTTATTTGGACATTTTCGCCAAACACCTAAATTCGGGACCGAAGATTGTAGAAATTGCAACTTGTTCGCAGTTCTAATTTTAAATGAAGGTTTTCAAGCCATCCTAAAAACAATTACAACATTCGGATGCAAAATTGGTCCAAACGCGCATAATTATTCGCACCATCGCGACGAAATGCGCATAGACCGTTCCAAACGACGCTCCAGCAAGTTTAAAAAATTGTTAAGAATTGCTGCCAGGGAAGAGCTGACAGCTCTGCATGATTTTTTTGAAGAAGAGGAAGGTATCTGCTACGGAGGTAGGTATCTTGAACTTTCAAACGCGTTTTTCTCGAAACTACGTTTTTCAAGCTGGCGGTGAAAATTTAGTAAAAACTACTAGACAGATCTCACTCTTATGTCGAAATTTATGTTCAGTACACTCATAATTCTGGTTGGTTCTATAATAAGTTTGATATCTGTCATAGTTTTTTTTATCAAGCCTCGAAAGTCACAGAAAAACACCAGAAATCGTAACTTTTTTTTTCAAAACCGTGCCAAAACTTAGATTTTCAAGTTTTTCTAAACGCTTGTAGTTCCGACGAGAACTACATGTTTACAGATTATAATGCCGTTTCATTTTTTTATTTCAGATAAACAGGACAGCTCTAATCTTCACTGCCACGACCCTATGCTTTTGAAACATATTTGCCTTTACAACACCACTGCAGCGAATGTTATTAATATTATCGGCATAAAAAAATTCACAGTTGTAGTTTAGACCATAATAAATATACTGTCAACATTTTAAGATTGTTCCTTTTCATAGTTCGCCAGAAAAAATTCCTAAAAAAGCTTAAAATTTCAGCCGTCACACGGTCAGACCCCATTAAGATGTGGTCTGTGCTGGAGCCGGGAGGAGAGTGTCGCGTCCTAGCTTGGGCTCGGAGGCTTTCGCCTAAGAGCCCACCCCTATTCTACAAATGCTGAGCGTATGCATCAGCATTCTCAGAGCTACGCGATAACATTCACTCTGACCAGTGATGCCAGAATCGAGGACGGAGGACGGAGCCGCCGAACCCCCACTATGACCTACCGGCGTCTCCCACTTTACGTCCACGGCGCTCACGCACACAGCACCCTACTCTTGTCCATGTGCACTGCTTTCTCAACCGTTTTCGCCACCGACCTACGTTACCGACCCAACTCTCGAGCAACCTATGCGCATGCGCCTCCTCTGGGACACGTCAGTTCCATCGCGAGGGCGGTTTGAAAACGGAAAAAGATATTTAACAAATAAAAGAGCTATTTTCCATGCCATAAACTTCTGAAAAAAAAAAATATGAATGACCGTAGTCTATCTTACATAGGAAAGTCTTGAGGACAGTTAAAAGTGAGGAGAAACTTTTCCGCAGTCACTGATGTATGCCATTAACTTTAAAAATTCATAAAAAAATGAAATGTAAACGAAATAAAATAAATCATGAATGAAATTTGTTGAGAATTGTATGCTTTATAATCCTATGGGCACAGAAAAATTCTTTCGTTTTCCAACAATTATTTATGTAAAAAACAAAATTATAACCTCCCATTTCTGCGAAATTACTTGGTGGAAAAATTTTATTTTTGGCGCATTGCATTCTTTGTACTTTTCTCTGAAGAAAAGGTTCTATACAATTTTTCGATAGGACACACGGTTTGGGCGCAATGATGAAGTTAATCAGTCTGCATTACTGGACCGAGTCGACAAATATTCTCCGTGAGATGGTACGGGTAGAAGACAAGGAAAGAATATCGCGTCGTCTCTGTCTCTCTTACGCGAGTGACGTCGCGTTCTCCGCTACGATTCGTGCCTCGTGCCTCTCATCGGTGTGCGTACACATAGCTAATCGCCGTCAAAACAAACACACGTGCTACTTGTCGATGTGGAAAAGATAAAGTGGAGGAACTTCGAAGAGAGGAATCATGCGAGACCAATAGGAATACACGAAATGAGTTTCCCCCACACGATCGATTTCAACGATTTTATACGGACGAAATCTTTGTCGCTTTAGCAAATAAACCACACGTGGAGCGGTACTGCCGAACGACGGACGCCTCATTTCTATAATAGAACGTAAGTTTTTTTTGCTTGAAATGCTTTTATGCTTTCTTCTAAGTTTAATTTAAATAAATTACTGTGTAATATTGTATTCGTTGGACAGACAAAAAAACTGCTTTACAGTATAAATGCGAATGTGTAATTGTAAGAATATTTCTAATAGTTTCTCCTTTAATTATTTCAGAAAGGAAGCAGCTGGAAATTAAAATGGAATGCGGTAAGTGTTATTTATTGCAGTCAGGGCTTGAAAAAGTTCTCAAAATAAGTGCTTCATACGGTTATATAAAGGTTCTGATCGAAACGGTTATGAAGAACTTTTATTTCGAATAACCGTTTCGATGAACCTAAATCTCACATTAGAAAAGTAAAAGTTAAGGTTCTAACGTCTCCTTTTATATGAGTGATATAAAAGTTCTATAACTTTTATTTTTTAAGTTCTTTATAAAAGTTCTGTCAAAATATTGTATATTTTCTGGTATGTACCAGTCTGTTAGTTTGCAACATATTAATTAAAATTTTTCAATAGAATAAGTCGAATTCTACCTATAAAGATGTAACTAAACAACCGTTTTCGCTGTAGTAGTTGTCGCAGACAATTGTTGAATAGCCGTGCCGCAATAGCGACATCGACTTCATGATCTACAGGGTGTTTCGCCAAATTTGAATCATAAAGAGTACATTTTACGACTACACTCGTCGTTTCGTTGTTCTTAGGCCGAATAAAGAAAATATCGAAGCAGATAAATTCTGTGAATTTATCAGCCATGCGCGATCGAAAGATGACGATCGCGTCGAATTTGTTTTTCTTTGAGTTTATGTACGGCGCAACAATGTCTGTTGAATGCTTCGAAAAGTTCAAAATAATTCAGAACTTAAAACTCGTGAACACTTTTTTTAGAGCCCCTATCCATAGTATAGATCGATTCTATAACCGTTTATGAACTTTTATAAAGAACCTAAAAAATAAAAGTTATAGAACTTTTATATCACTTGTATAGAAGGTGACGTCAGAACTTTAACTCTTACTTTTATAATTTGAGATTTAAGTTCTTCGAAACGAGATTTTATTCCAAATAAATATTCTTCATAACCGTTTCCATCAGAACCTTAACCTTTATTATAACCGTTTTAAAGCCCTCAATGGAAGTAACATAGACTGCGTGGGGTACTTAGGTTCAAATTGAATGTTTGTAAATATTTTAATAGCGCCGCATGATAGGAAATTATTTTCAAATAAATATTACATTTTACAGATACAATAGAAAATTATAAAAAAGAAGTGGAGGAGTTAAGGCGAGCGCTCGAGGAGACGAACCACCGCAACAACGAGCTGCAGCAACGGCAACAACAGCAGCAGCAACAGGCACAACTGCAGCAGCGGCAAGAGGCGCAGCCGCAACAATGCCAAGAGGCGCAGCCGCAACAGTGCCAAGAGGCGCAGCCGCAGCCGCAACAGCATCAGTGGCAACAACGGCAGCAGCAACAACAGCAGGCCCAGCAACAACGGCAAAATCGTAAGTTTACTTTTTTATAATTTTTAACACGTTTTAAAAAATTTCAAATTTCAAAACATTTATCATTTTTTAAAAAAATTTGTTTTAGTCCGACGCAGACACCGCTGCGGCAAGAAAGTGCGGCAACGGCGGGAGAGGGCCAATAATATCAAGAAGTACCTAGAAGTTATGAGGTTAATGGCTGAAAATGCTTCGCATAGTAACAATAGTTTTCAATAGGTTTTCGTTTTAATGTAATTTTTTTGAATGTGATTTTAAATTTTCTTTTCTTTTCTAAATTTTGTTTTTTTTTTGCATATCTTATGAAGAGGCAATGCGAAGCATTCTCAGCCATTAGCCTCATAACCTTCTTTTGTATATTTTTTTAAATAAAAAAATGTCACCGTATTTAGTCGTGTGTTTATCTTTATTGTTCCCTGGGGGAGGGGTCCTTCCAGCGCTAAAAGGAAGCGTTTCTTTCTTCAGTATTCTAGGAGGGGAAAAAGCAAGTGAGCCCGGAGACTTTGTTCGTATATTTTTATATGTATTATTAGTTTAGGAACAAATTAATTTAAAAAAAGAAAATAATAATAGTGAACATTCAGTAAACATGAATTAAAAAGGCTTTTCAAATACGTAGTAGGTTTGCGTAGAGGAAAATGTAATACTGACAAGTAAGCTTTGGTTCAAATCCCTAGGTCGGAAAGTCTTTTCGTTATCACAGTCGCCAATTTCGAAGAATCGTAGGAAAAAAATGGAGAAAACGCGTTTAAAAGTTTTCAATTTGAAAAATTAGACATTTTTGGTTACAAACGGTGCTGATCTGCTAATCAGCTACTCCTGCTTAATAAAGTAGTCCTTCTGAATCGGTCAACGGTCTCGAACAGCTGATTGCTCGATGTTTACCGTCTTTTCTACTTCGACGCGCTATACGTCGACGCTCTCGCAGCACACGTACGCTCACACACACTTATGCTAACGCTTTGCTACTGGAATCTTAGGTATAAGAAATAACTACCCAACTTATCTGTGAAGACGTTGTGACGTGTCCTTTTCTCGGTGCACCGTGATATGTTTGCACGCTGTTTAGTTTCTCTCTCTCTCGCACGCACTAGTCTATTCGATAAATATTAAAACTGAAAACTTATCATGTACATATTTCATTAGGAAATGTTTAAAATCGTTTGCGGTTTTTCACTGAGGCCCCATGTTCAGGCTTCATCTTTCTAATATTTGTGGGAAGGAATGGCATAAGGGAAAAATTGTCGGGAAATATTTTATTATTAATTACAAATGTTTTTTTTTTTTTAAATCACGAGAGTTCTTTCCTTTTCCATGTGGAAAAATTGGTGGCCCTGAAAAGGACCGTTGTCTATGATCTGCAGTCCAATTATGATGGAAGGAATAGTGTGTGCACTGTACCCTCCTCGCTCCTGTGACATGTGCGCTCTCTCTCTAATCGCATCTCTGCTTCGTGCCGCTCTTCGTCGTCGTGCGCGGTTCTTCATCACCGCGAACAACAGGATATCTTATAATGCCAATTCATTACAAGAGTTTAGCCACCTATATTGGATCATTATCCCTTAGAATGTTTTTGTTAATTTACTACAATATGACAGCCAGACTTCACGTCGGCCAGAATGACAGCCAGACTTCACGTCGGCCAGAATGACAGCCAGACTTCACGTCGGCCAGAATGATAGCCAGACTTCACGTCGGCCAGAATGACAGCCAGACTTCACGTCGCACAGTGTCGCGATTAGAGGTGCTAGCTGGACAAAACTTTTTTTATGTTTATTGATACGAAATGTAATTTTCGAAAATGAATATACTTATTACAAGCTTTTATTTAGTTTCACTTGTCCGTATGTATGTAGGTATGTAGGTATGTAGATATGTATGTCCTGTACAAATCTTGAAAGCTAAATTTGACCCACTGCTACATATCCAATCGACTTGAAACTTTGTACACATACGTAATTCGGATAACAATACATGTTTTTCCAAAAAAATTTTTGAAAAACTAAAGAGTTTTATAAATTCACTATTTATGAACTATTGTTTATTGAGAAACTTTTTTAAACAGAAATATATTCAATAAATAAATTCATTAGACTTCATTACTTACAGAACTAAATTCTTCATCACTCATTGTAATTGTACTTTCACCAGAAAAGTTATCCTCCTCTGATTTTAATAAATTTTTTACTTTTAATGGCAGTGTACTCGTACATTTCTTTTTATGGCACACTCTGTAACTATTTATGACGGGATCAGATGTAATTAACAACATTGTCAACAAGTCTATGTTTGTCGCAACACGCGATACTTTTCGAGAATGTCTTTCTCGGAATCTTCTACAATCTTTATTCCTAGCTTCCTGAGCCTCTTCAGAAAGCTGGCCAATGGGGACAATACAACTAAGTATTATATCAGAGCTGTGATAGAGTAGTTTATGTAAAGTCACAGGCATGAAGTACCACGAATATAATTTTAAATAAATATTTTTTGTTTCTAAACAGAAAACTTTAAATTTATCTACATCAATCAATTGACCTGAAGATATAACATGCAGAATTATACTTAAATTTTCAATTAGTTGATGATCGATACCTGTAATTTCTGAACTTATAGCATAATTCTTAAAAAATCGTCGAGCTGTGTTACCATCATTTGTAGAGCCATATCCCGGCTTTGGCATATCTATTATAAGACCCAACTTTTCTCTACATTTTTGTTGTATTTCAGCCTTCCTCAATCGCATATCAGCTGTGTCCTTTTCACCTCTTACTTGCCATTTCTTTATTTTTAAACGATAACTTATATGCAATAAGCATTCGAAACTTCTTATCCAGGCATGTAAAGGCGATATGCCAAAACCATAATTTTCAATATTATTATTTATTTCAATAGGTTCATCATTTAATTTTTTCGGTGTAGCTCCACAAATGTAGCACTTCTGACTTGATGCAGTGTTCGTGATTGCGTTACAAATTTTTCCATCGATCATCGTTAACAGTAGTGTATACTTAATCTCTATTTCTTCTTCTTCAATTATTAAATGTTTTACATGCAAATGATCGATTTGATTTTTTAAAGCAGAGACTTCTGTTTCGATTAATTCAATTGATTCTTTTTTAAACATGAATTTTATTGGTCGACAGTATCGAGTTGATGAACAAGAAGGATTTTCCCAAATAGGACCTATTTCATTAATTAGTTTTATTGGTACGAATGAAATGAGGAAGAGGGATTCATCAGAATTTTGATTTGATGCGAATTTGGTAAATATTAGGTTTAGGGGACCCCCCTCCAATGACCTTGACCTTGACATATGTTGTCAAGGTCACTCCCCTGAGTGACCCTCAGAAGTTTTTAACCGTCGCTCATGGTTTGTTAAAAAGTTATTAACAAAAAAAATTTGCAAAATGTAACACTTATTTTGGGTAAAGTTTGAGTCTGGGTTGCGTAAACACACTTTTTTGCCGTTTGATCAGTGACGTGTGTCCGCGGCCGTTAGGCCAAGACACACCCCCAACTGAACCATCTTTTTATCTTCCTTCTTTCTGTGAAATACCTTTGACCTAAAATTATGATATACAGGGTGTCCCACGGTTCGATGTCAGACGAAGAATGGCATGTGCGACTGATTTTTCTGAGTCGAAAGGAGTCATAAAAAGTAACATATGCCAGGTTAGTTTTCGAGCTATTAATTAATAACGATCTGCCAATCGTGCAGCGTGGAAGCAGTAGGTGTAGTCTCGCCGCCATACCAAAACTCTAGCCAAGCTATGATTGGACTGGCGGGCGATAGAGAAAGAAAGAGAGCGAGAGTGAGAGAAAGAATGAAGGGCCTGGTGGTCCGTCAACGTAAGATAATGCCGTAGAAGAAAGCTAGGGCGAGAGACAGAGCGAGCGAGCGAGAGAGAGAGAGAGAGAGAGGGTCGGCGCGAGCCACTAGCTTAAGATAGCTTCGTAGCACTGTCTCTCTCTGTCTCTCTCTCTCTCTCTCTCTCTCTCTCCCTCTCGCTCACTCTGTCTCTCGCCCTAGCTTTCTTCTACGGCATTATCTTACGTTGACGGACCACCAGGCCCTTCATTCTTTCTCTCACTCTCGCTCTCTTTCTCTCTCTATCGCCCGCCAGTCCAATCATAGCTTGGCTAGAGTTTTGGTATGGCGGCGAGACTACACCTACTGCTTCCACGCTGCACGATTGGCAGATCGTTATTAATTAATAGCTCGAAAACTAACCTGGCATATGTTACTTTTTATGACTTTTTTCGACTCAGAAAAATCAGTCGCACATGCCATTCTTCGTCTGACATCGAACCGTGGGACACCCTGTATGTATATGTATACATATATCATATACGAATACTGTTGTTTTGACTTTATCTAGGACGTAAATTGTATAGTTAGATAGTCAATAGCACAGAATACAATTTACAAAACCAAGACCCATCCCATCCTGAACAGCTTTATGAGCAGAAAGATTGTTTAAAATAAAAGGTATTTATTAGGTAAAAGTGAAAAAAATAACTGTGTGCATGAGATAGTAATATAGAATAATATAAAGACCCAACCCAGACTCAACCCAGTTATTTTTTTCACTTTTCCCTAATAAGTACCTTTTATTTTAAACAACTTTTCTGCTCATAAAGCAGTTCGGGTGGTGGGTGGGTTTGGGTTGGGTCTTTATATTATCCTATATTACTATCTATTTTCCTATAGGGCTATCCCATAGGGCCCTTATCTTGCAATATATTGCGGTTGGTGACCCAATATGTCGCAAACTTCTTTCGTTAATAACTTTGTAAACAATAACGAGCGACGGCTAAAACCACTTGAAGGTCACTCAGGAGAGTGACCTTAACAACATATGTCAAGGTCAAGGTCATTGGAGGGGGTCCCCTAAACCTAATATTTACCAGATCATGCCCTAAACTGATAGCATTTTTTCGCATAAGTTTATATGAAAAATACGTCTGTTTAGTATCCACATAAAAAGCTAAAGCTTCATCCCCTGACATTAATCGTTGACAATGTTGTTTTTTTGCCTGCTGCCGTAGTTCTTTTATTTCTGCTGAAACACGTTGAGGAGATTTCGATAACTCGGATACTATATTCGATGCATACCGATATCCTGAAGCACGCATTGAACATTCTGCAGCAAACGCTAGATTTTCCACAGGATGACTTTGGATTAATACGTGAACTCTTCGTTTTTTAGATTTTGATGAAATCTCCTCGAAAGGTTTTTGACGCCTTCCTCCAGTTCCTTTAGAAGTAGATGGTACCATAAAATCATGTTTTAAATAACCATTAAAAATCATAAAGTCTTTAGCTTGAAGCCACACTTCAAACTTCCTTCGAAAATCTTCCAGTTTACGGACACTTTTTTCCCATCTGTCATTTATACGTTTGCAAATGTTGGAAATGTTAACCCGTATAGTTCTCTCTGCCTCTTCACATATTATTTCTACACATGACTTCTTTAAAACATACGTATATATTTCATTAAGACGGGTGTCTTTAGGAAAACTTCTCCAAACGTCAAAAAATTCCGATCGTGAAATGGCGATCTCTGTCACTAAAAATATTAATATTGTTTATTTCCGCACATTACCGCATATTAAAATTTACATGAACAAGAAGGTTAAAGTCTCTTCTACTAATAGTAACAATAATTTTCGCGTTTACTGGTGTTTATAGAATATTTTAAGCTATTTGTATATTGCAAATATAACCTAAATAATAAGAGCAATTAACGGAATTAATTAAAATAATTAAACGTACTTTCATTGGAAGTTTCCATCATCAAGCTTCAGTTTAAATAATAAGAAAGTAAATACAAAACTTATTTTAATACAATTTGTTGCTATTAATGGTAAATAAGAGCTTGTAAAAATTGTGACGCTGAATCTCGTAAAATGCTCTTTTTAATGTACTAACTAATTCTTGTAGGTAAAGCAGGTTTTGGGAGAATATCGACAGGGAAATATCGTTATTCCTTTTACTTAGACATTACTCCATATGATAAGTATTTATTTTTTACGAAATTAAGTTATGAGTTTTGTCCAGCTAGTTAACCTTAATCGAAACACTGTGCGTCGGCCAGAATGACAGCCAGACTTCACGTCGGCCAGAAAAATAATGAAGTATTAATATTAATACTTCACAAAATTGACCCGCTGCATCGTACAGAAAAGATTACTTCGACGCGTGCAGGGTCAACTGTTCATAATTTGTCGAGCACGCCGAGCTTGCATATAAATGCTCACCCGACATTAGGCTCCAATGCCTGTCATCGATTGACATGGTACGGCTAGTTTTGCTTCTAGCTCTCAATGATGTGCGTACCACACAAATGGAATTTATGAGGTCAATTCCCACTTTATTCCTTTTTTTTGTTTTCACATCAGGGAGCATAGAAAATATCCTCTCTGATTCGGCGTTAGAATGTGGTAGACATCGTATCACGCTGAGTAGCGAAGATAATTCTGGGAAAACCAAATTTTTGGTTGAATTTTCTCGTTTACAGATGTCTACCCACATCTCGTCAAATGCTAATTTTTCCCAATTCATTTTATCAGATTGGGAAGTGCCATTATACAAAAAGTCCCATTTTTTTTGTAGGTTTTCAATATTAAAATTTCCCAAACGCCGCGCGACAGCTATAACATTTTGCACAGTTAAATTGCGGTCGCTATTGTGAAAAGTATATACCGGTTTGAAAACCGTCAATTGCCTAAGGAATAAGTCGTCATGAGGAAGACGACTCCTAATTTCATTGCTCACGGTAATGTAAAAACGCAAACAATTTTCACGGAAGGAATTAATCTCTACTTCCGTCATTCCGTTTTGCAATGCATCCTCTAAATAATCCCTATAGTCAGGACCAATATCTACTTGGCTTAGCGTAAGTTGATTACATTTTGCAGAAAAGTCTATCTGCCAGACACAATTAATATGTTTTACTAAAAGTGGTTTTAGAAATCGATTCAAGAAAAATGTAAGAAGCCGTTCGGAAGAAGGCTGTAATTCTTGCACCATTGTTAATCGACTTTGAAGGGAGGCATTAAATGTATTTAAAACATTTAATGTGTACTCCAACAAGTAAAAATACCCTTTAATGTCAGGTCTGCTAAGCAAAGATAAGAGATTCTTAGCAGATTCTGACTTCTTCGAAAAATCGCACCAAATCCTCCCAGGTTTCTAAAAACCGTTTGACACACTGGTGCATCGCAAGCCAGCGCGTATCAACTAATTTTAGTATTCTTAAGGGAGAATTCTATTATATATTGTCGAAATATATAAGAACGTTTGGGGCTGCCATTTATGAAAAATGCCACACCCCGAAGCAATTCGTAACATTGCTTTGGAATTGTTGCACACGCAACACTTGTCGCTAACGCCACGGAGTGACAAACACACGGCATTGTTACAAGATTTGGATTTTTTTCTAATAATTTCGTTTTGAAAGACGAGTGCTTTCCAACCATAACCGCAGCATTATCGCAACTCAGGGCCGCAATATTTTTGAGCGGAATTTGCTTCTTTACTAAAACATCAGCGAAAGATTTGAAAAGTTTTTCAGCTGAACAATCGCTAGCATCCAAATGAACCAGTTGCAGCAATTCACATCTAACGAACAAAGAACATGGCTCGACATACCTAATGGCCAATGTAAGACACTTTTGGTTTGTAGAATCCGATGTTTCATCCTCGTAAATAGAGAATTTTTGATTTCTCACGGTATCGACAATGCGTTCGGTTTCATGAACGCACAAAACATTGGTAATGATTTGTCGGCATTTGGACCGACCGACTTTCATGCCCTCCAAAACTTGAGGATCTTCTCCTATATCTTGCATGAGGGCAAGAAAAGGAGAAGCAAGCGATAATGCTAAATTATGTTCGGCGAAGAAAGCCGCGTACCTAACCTGGGCGATTTTAACTCGATCCTGAAGGGAAAAAGACGACTCCTCCACATTACCGAACACTTCGATAGAATCATTAAGGTTATTATTGCACTGAGGCATTTTTTCCACATTTTTTTTGTGGTTAAGGCAGGACGAATGCCTGCGTATTTGCGTAAGCCCACAATCAAAGATTTTGTTGCAGGCTTTACAGAAACATTTCGATTTGTCGGAGGCAACCTCTTCCAACCAAACTTTGAAAGAGTCGTCAATGTCAAACCAGTGCCGTTGAAAGGTTTTTTTTATTTTTTTTTGCTGGCGTACAATCCATTGTAACGAACGCTTCACGAAACACTATCAACGCGGAAGTAATGAAAAATTCGCGACGAAATGTTTACGCGAACGCAAATTAATCAATATAATATTAAGTAAAAACTTACAAAAGTGCAGGTTTCGCAGTTTTATCGCACCTTGCCACGTGACACACACACACGTTACCGTTGTCGAGCAACGGCTGCCTCGCGATCCGCGAGAGCTTATTTACGAAGTCCAATCCCTCCCCCACCTTCCCCACTCGCATGCTTTCCAAAAGCGCGCGAAACCTGACCGTCTCGCATCTCGTCCTCCGCATGACAAAGAAGTTAATAATCCATGGTTTGTGGAAAATATGTTCCCAAGTGAGTGAAAAGGAGTGAACTCATTTTTTCCAAAGATATGTATATCTCAAAAACCAAAGATATTACAGATGTGGAAATTGACATTTAGATTCTCCTTTGAAAATTAAGAAACACGTATTTCACCATTTTCATAAATGAAGGGTAAAAGCTTGCTTTTAATAAAATACATGGCAGTCTAACGGGTAACGTAAAGGAAACATACCTCATATCTTGTCAATGACTGATTTTACGGGAAAAAGGTTTCGATAAAATTCGTAGAGAATTCCGTTGTCTATAAGTTTCATTACCACAAATTTTTTTATATCTGCAATAATTAACGAAATATTAAACAAAAATCACGATTTGAATTGTTTAACAGACTATATCTTGTAAAATATTAGCTATACAAAAAAAAGTTTTAAATAAAAGTGATAGTAAATTTCAGTTCCTACAAAAAAGGACATTAACATTTTTGTCGTCCGATGGACCGTTTGCGAGATATTAAGTAAAAACGTAAAAACACGTTTTTGCCAATTGCGGCTAACGTTAAACCTCAAGGATGACGAAAATTCAGATTTATGCTTTCGGGTCAACCCCCAACATATTCCAATAGAAAAATCCATATCGAAATTTTTGATCGATATTCTCGAAATCGTAGCAGCGGCAATAGAGATTTCAGCGACCGAAGAGTAGCACGTGAGTAGCTGATATAGGCCGGTTCTGGACCACTGGGCGAGGGGGGGTGCGGTGATGCGGGGGAAGGACCGACCGTGGGGGGGGGGTCAAGAGCCGCGACTCGAAAGTGGGGGGGGGGGTGACGTGATGCCGGTAAGTAATATATCTTTCGACACCTAGCGATAAGAAGAAACGAATCGCATAGTTTATGTTATGTTTGTTGATACCACCGTAAGACCATAGCGAGCATATTATTATTAGGGAGTTTACATAATGACATACGAAAAGTTTACGTTTGACCAAAGAAATTTTATCGCCCCTTCGAGCGCGCAGCGTTTTCTATAGCGATATGAAGAAACGAATCGCATAGTTTATGTTCTCGGTATCCGATGCCATCGAAGCCTAGCGTGCATATTATTATTGGGAAGTTTACACTATGACATACACGCACGCTCAAGATTTGTCGGTCGGCGATGAGATGCAAAAGTTTACGTTATACCGCATTTAAGAGCTCTAAAGGGGTGCGAATGATTACGTTTGACCAAAGAAATTTTATCGCCCCTTCGAGCGCGCAGCGTTCTCTTCATTAGTCGAGAAACCACCGTCCTTATTATTAGTCCTACGAGTATCATCGAGTTCGAAAAACATTTGTTCCGTAATATAGTCTAGTGACGAAAGGTATCCTCGGACCATATAAAAAACATTTACCGAGTTTTAACGGCCAAGTCGAAACGAATATCTCGAGTGGATGCGACGAGGCTCAAGGAAACGCATAGTTTATGTTCTCGGTATCCGATACCATCGAAGCCTAGCATGCATATTATTAGGAAGTTTACACTATGACATACACGCACGCTCAAGATTTGTCGCTCGCTGGTTGAAAAGTTTACGTTTGACCAAAGAAAGCAAATTTTATCGCCCCTTCGAGCGCGCAGCGTTCCCTTCATTAGTCGAGAAGCCACCATTCTTATTATTAGTCCTACGAGTATCATCGAATTCGAAAAACATTTTTTCCGTAATATAGTCTAGTGTTAGTGACTGTGAAAGAACAGGCAGGCACGAAAAAGCAGAGACGTCAGAAGAAGAAAGAGAGAGAAGTATATATTAGAGAATGAGGTTTGGACTCCTCGATTGCTATAAAAGAATAATGGAGCGGCAAGAACGAATGCGGTCGAAGAGCGTAAGTATACGAAACTCGTGCTCATGTATACATGTTTGCAAATGTGCGTAGCCAATTTCTTAATTATAGATCGATGCAGCTGAGTTCGACAGAGACGCATATAAGAAGGAGCTCAAGAAAATTCGAATAAAGGAATTGCACCAACAACACTTCCCGAACGATGTCTACGTTTCGATCTCTGAAAGTAGCGACGATGAGGAAGAGGAGGATAGTAGCGACAACGATGATAGCAATGACGATGATGATAACGGCATCGTGAAAGATCATAAGGGTATAGCCATTGCTCTTCAAGCGCATAGGTATATAGCGGATGAAAAAAAGAGGGGTGAAAAAAGGGAACGAGAAAGGAAAAGAGCCGCGGAACGGATGGAGGGAAGAGTCGAATATGTAGCGTATGAAAATTTTAATAAACGGATTCGTAAAAATTAAATATAAATTGCTTTTTTGATCGCATCTTCTTATAAAATTAGGAGAACACTATGTTGTAGAACGTTGAAAATTTATTCTATTGAAACGCCTGCACCATCCTTCGAACCACGCGAGGTTTATTTAGTCGCTTGACGCGCCATGATATTTCAATGGTCCATAAGCGTTTTGGGTGTCGATGAGATAAGGGGCGAAAAAGTTTACGTTATACCTTGCGTTCACGATCGGTCTCAGTCTCTTGCTGTGCATAGTGTGTGGAACCATACGTCGAGTAAGTTAAAGTGAAGAAAAAAGTGAAGAAGAAGCAGCAATCCCCATATAACAAGCTTGTGAGTGAAAATCAAGTTACGTGTAGTTTTTTCTGTTTAAAAATTGATTATAATTAATCTCCTCATTTTTACAGTCGAGACAAGTGAGCCAATTTACGTTGAGAGAGAAAGAGGAGATATTCGAAAAGAGGAAGACTAACCGTGAGTAAATATGAAGTTACATATATAGTTTTTACCATCATTAACTTTTACCACCCTTTTTTGTGTGTAATAGAACAAACTGCTTGTAACTAAGATGGAGAAGCAGGGACATAGCGCGTTCGAAGGACCATGCGTAAGTAAGATGTGACGTTTTCCCCACAATTTAATGCACATACATAAAATATAATTAGTGACGTATATTGCTTCAGATTACTCATATAATGGATATGGACGGGTTTTTTATCGAGAACAAATTCCTATGCAAAGAATTAGCCATAGTGAATACATATGACGATAATTTTTGCCTTGAACATTTCCTTCTAAGAAGACGTTTCGGTGATCTTTCCGAGAAAGACAAGAGAACGGTAAAGTATGTATTTTAATTTGCACTCTCAAGCATATGTAAATCATTTATTTCCTTTCTTTATAATGAAATCTAATAAAACATTATTTTTCTCTTTCAGCTTTGTATTTCATAATATACATGGTATACCGTTCGCGGATCAAGGATGCGAAAAATACATACAAGAAGATCTGGAGGATGTTATACGCCACCATATAAAGAAATATTTAGGCGCTCCCATCATTGGGTATAAGGGAGGTCACTTGGAGAGGGATCTCCTACAACGGATGGGATATGAGAATATTAATTTAGAAAACTTGGGGTGCCCTAAATTTAACATTTTAATAAATAATAATAATAATGAAAGTTGCTCATTGCATCGTATTAAATATTCCAAAAAAAATAATCAAAGAATGCACTGTTCTTTAGAGGAAGTAAGGGCATTTAAATTATGGTACGTTGGAGAAATAAAAAGACATATTTCGTAAAATACATATATATTTGTGTGATTTCGTTATTGCAATACATCCTTCTTGTCGATCCACGAATTATGAGAAGCGTCGAATCCTAACCACTTCACGTACATCTTACTTCCTTTTTTGCGCAACACCTTTTCGACGAGGTGTACGTCTGGACACGCGGTCGCCCGTAGTTCGTACTCGTAAAATCCTCCCGCGATAGAATTTCCCTTGTAATCCTTTAGCAAGTACGTCACCGGAATCGTTGGTTTTATCGCCGTAACTTCAAACACCTCCGCCGACCAATTTGGCGTGTACCCTTTATCGAACACCGTCTTGAACTTGCTCACGCGTACTTTGTCACCGACTCGAAATTTCGCCGATTCCATGTTTTTAAGCTTGTCGTAGGTGTATACGTTCGACAGGAGACGACTCTCGATGTCGCGAGTCACGTCGATAGGTCGCATTCCTATGGTTCGATGTTTTCGTTGATTGTAATCGGACACCAGAGTGGGAAGGGCTCTGATCCAGCTATAGGTACCGTTCAACGAGAACGACTTCCACATCGCGTTCTTGAGCGTGCGTTTGAAGCGTTCCACCACGGAGGCCTTCATGACGCTGTGCGTGGAGTAATGATTTATATCGTGCTTCTTCATGATAGACTGAAAATCCGTATTATAAAATTCTTTTCCCATATCGCTTTGCAAATTTTTCGGAATTCGTCCATCCATCCGTATGATCGTAGCAAAGGCCTTAGCCGTATCGCTTCCGCTTTTATTCTTTAGGGGGATCGCCCACGCGTACTTGCTGAACACATCGATAACGGTGAGTATGTATTGATGCCCGCGGTTTTGTTTCGCGTAAGAACGAACGTCGACTAAGTCAGCCTGCCAGAGATCGTCGAATCCGCGTACGATGACTCGTCTGCGCGCAAAGTTACGCCTCGCAGGTGCGTGCAGCTCGTCTACCAATTTCACTCTCTCCATGTTGCGACCGACCCTCGCCTCGACCTTCCGTCTTATAGCGAAAAAGTATTTCCAGCACGCGTATAAAACAATCCATACATTTGACACAGCGCTCGTTATTCGCATCATCTAACGATATCTTTTGTTCCGTTACCTTCTTCGTTATCTTTATAGGCATAGCGAGAAATGCATCGTTTAACTTTCGATCGACGACTGATCAATGTTTCCCCCTCTCTTATTTTATAGTCACCAACTCGGCCCGTAACGCACTCCCGTAAGCTCGCATCTGTTCGCCGTTACGATGTATTCGTTCGATCAATATGCTCATCTTTTCGTACAACAGTTTCTCGATTTGATCTCGTTCGAACTTTAGCATTTTTGTAATCGTATCGTGATGCTCGAGTATCCGTTCTTTGATGACATCATCCATCTCGCCTTTCGCTTGCGCTTTCATTCTCTTCGATATTTCGATACACGCCACATGCTGAGCGTGGAGGTCTTCGTCGAATGCGTTTAGGCGTTCGGTCATTGATTTCTCCAGTTCGTTCTTTAACGCGTCGTATTTCATGGTCGTGAGAGCTTCGATGTTTTTCGTAGCGTCCTTTAGAACGCCCTTGACGTAGGACATGGTCGTGACGTCACGATCTTCCACCGGCTCTGCCACGCGCCTAATCTTCGCACCTCTGGCATTAAATGCGTCATCGTCTTCGTCCAAACACAAGGCGTTATCGCGTACGTAATTTCTGAACGGGAACGTTCAACTGGAGACGCTCTCCTTCGGCCGTAGCGACGTTCCAAATTTATTGATCGGCATTTTACAAGCTACTGTCTCGACAATCGACGGAGCGCTCAATTTATAATCAAACCAGCTTCACCGAGTTCCTCGATTATAGATACGATTTCGTTATCGTGACCCGTATGACCAGCGTTTCGCGAGGAAACGAGCAATCTCAGTCGATCCACGAGTTCGTTCGGATCGTCCCAATAAACGTAGTCCGTCGGGTTTTTCGACGCACGCTTGTTTTTAGGTAACAAACCGTCTTTGCGCGTTGATGTTTCGAAAAAATCGGACGAAAAGGTAAGGTCGGAATCATCTCGCGACGCATCTAATTCGTTGCTTTTATCATCGTCATCGTCGTCGTCCTCGACGCGCTCGTACGGCGTCGGACGCGTCCTCTTGCTCTTAGGCATCTTTCCTACGTTCGGTCTTACGTCCTGTATCGCCGGTGATAATCTCTCGTTACGAACTTTCTTGACATCGTTGCGATCGTACGGCGTAGAACGCATCCTCTTGCGCTTGGGTGCCTTGTTCGGTCTTACGTCCTGTATCGGAGGTGGGAATTCGCCATCGTCGTCGTCGAAACGAGCTTTCTTAATTTCGTCGCACTCGTACGGGGCAGGGCGCGTTCCCTTGCGCTTGGTAACGCTTCGCGCGATCGGCCTTACGATATGTATCGGCGGCGGTGGTGTCGGTAATCCATCGTCATCGTCGGCGAAACGAACTTTCTTGGGCTCGATACGCTCGATCAGCGTCGGACGCGTACCCGCGCGCTTGGTCCCCTTTCGTACGATCGGTCTTACGACCCGTATCGTCGGTGTTTCAAATGTCATCGTCGAGGGTGGTGGTGGTGGCGGCGGCAACATCGGTTTTAACTCTTCCGTGGGAAGAGATGAGATTTTTGACAACGATGTCGTATTTTCGACCAATCGCTTCAATGGACCGACTATCGGTTTAAACGTAGTTTCGAGTATGCTGTCCCTAGTCATTTTCATGTTCTTCAAGGCTAAATGTTTTTTGCGTATTGTCTCGCTCGTCTCTGCGATTTCTCTCGCGATAGCCTCCTTCTTTCTCGCATCGCTGGGAAGACCGCCGTTGTCGTCGTCGTTTGCTAACGCCTTTGCTTGTTCCATAGCGACGATCGATGTAACTTCGAGAGAATACGTTGATCGGCTGAACTAGCTACGCAACGACAAATTCGTTAAATCCGCGTCGATAGCGACCGTCATGCATAGGACTGTCCTTGTCTATCACGAGAAATCCATACTTTCGCTTCCAACATCTCGCGCAAAGATCGTTAAATTTGTCCAGCGACATATCCGTGTTCACGTGATCGTGGTACACGCGTCTTAAATTCGTTCCGTCTTGTTGGAACAATATCACTAGATTGACGTTATCGCGAATCAAATGCTTCGGTATTCTTGCGTACGACTGCGACAGGTAAAAACAATCCACACTCGAGTGCCGACCCATCGCGAAGTACTCCCTCATGACGTTTTGCTCGTCGCACGCGACGTCGTCAAAAATGAATATCGAATTGGCTCGAGCCTCGGAAGGGGGAACGATATCCGTGTTGTCCGAGAAAGGAAAGTAACCAATGTTTTCAACGGACGTTAGTACATCCTCCAAGTACCGATACTTTGGTTGTTGCAACGACTTTGAGTACACGTAGACGTTTTCGAATCGCAGACCGTTCGGGCTCTCGAGCAAGCTCATCATCGCGTTCGTCTTTCCGCAATTGGATGGACCGCATATCACACCGCGTATGCTACACGGTAACAGTGGACCGTGTTTTCGAAATTGTTCCTCATCGAACGTACGATTTGCGGTAACGCGTATATCGACGGGCTGCTTTACGAATCGCATGATGCTCGATCGATGATAATACTCTCCGTGCGAGGGGGTACGCGTGCTATTTATATGGGTGCGTAGTCGCTCCGCGGCTCATTTTCTGTCCGAACATGCGAACTGAACGAACATTGTTAGATTTGTCCACGGAGGAGTTGAAGCAGGTTCCAAAACTAATCCTATTGACACTCTTCGAGTGGCAGATACCTTACGTGTGGGAGAAGTTACCGAGTCATATAAAAGCCGATCCGGAAGTACAAGCGTGTCGTTGGTGCTTCGAGCACTACCCTCTTCCGGACGATCAAACGCAGATAGATGGGCCACCGTCTATGATCAAGGACTGTTATCTATGCTGTGACGTGGTATTTTGAATACCCGTCACAAAAAGAGAATCCTCTCCCCTTCGCCGCGGAATAGAGAGTGGAACGACGCGGACAGAGTCGCCGGGTGGACCGCGGAAAAATGTAACGCGAGTCGGAGGGCCTCGAGGCTGGTTCTGCGTTAAAATAAGGGAATAAATACTGAAATTAGAACCTCTTTCATGACCGCCACGCCGGAGAGGGGAAGGACGGGGCCGGAGAGAGCAACGGCGGCCGACGGAGCGACGGCAGAACGAGAGAGATGGAGCGAACCGTCGAAGGAACGAGGATAGGCTCGAGAAAGAGAGAGAGAGCGAGAGAGGACACGCACGACGAGGACGAACGAAACGGAAAGGCGATCGGCGAAGGAGACGGCCGAAATTCCACGGCAACGAGGACCACCCGACAGCGAAAAATCGGAGCCTCCCTTCGCTCACAACGGATCGAGATGACCGCCGGAATGGTCATCGGCGGCGGTCATCCGGTTGAAGAATTAAAAGAAGAATTCTCGACGAAGTCGCGTAAAGCGGCCAAGCGTGCGCGCGTCGCTTAGCGAAGCGTTAGAGCGAGGGAGATAGCGAGCAGGCGCTCGGCTATCTTCGGGTGGGCTCGGGGAATTTCGGTAAGCCGGCTCGTAAGGAACCGCGTGCGTGATCCTCGAAAAATTACTCTGTGCGCGACGTTCGTTTAGTACAAAGGTAATTAGAGAAAGTCAAGACAAATCCTTTTTCTTTGTTTCATCACGCATCAAGTTCCTTCCGGGTGGCGGATCGGAAAGTGAGGTCAATTCCGGGGTTTTATTCGGAGTTAGAGTCCTTTTAGCCGAGTTTGTCGGGGTTTACTGTTTTATTATTTAAATAATTGAATAGATAACGTAAGGAAATATCCTTCGATTTTCTCGTGGCTTCCTTTGTTCGCGAGGAGCGGAACCAGCCTCGATCGCCGTCCGGGTGCGCGGTTAATTGAATATTTACTGTACGTTGTTTTGCTGGAATAATTATTACTTTGTTTATTGCTTCCGTTATAAAATAGAGACATTAATAAGTAGTTTATTCCTCGAGGGAATAATCGAGAAGGAAGCGGCCACGTGCCGGTATAGAACTCGTAGCCGGCGGTTAGTTCGTCCGGACGCACCGGTAAACATAGCGAACAAAGAGGTCTCGGTTTTGTTTCTATATCCGCTATCGAACGGAAAATTTCAAATTATAACACGTAGATCCTGAATAAATTCTTTTATTAATTTGAAAACGAAAAAGACTCCGAAGGGACTTGAACAATCATTCTTTTTTCCCCCCTCAACCCACTACTCCCTACGATCGCGTGAGCGGTAATTCGTGAGCCCTTACTAGGGAGAGGATTCTCCTAGTTTATAAAGAAAAATTAATTTGTTTTTAAAGCGGTTATTTCGCGGGGAGTGCGTCCGGCACCTCCCCGGAATAACTTAGAAATATCGTTGCAATGCATACGACGACGAAGAGAGGATCAGGCCTCTTAAACAGGGCGATAAACGCTTTACCTTTCGAGTTACATATACCCGGATATCAATTTTGCGGGCCCGGAACGCGACTGCAAAGTAGACTCGCTCGCGGCGATCGTGGTGTAAATCCGCTGGATGCAGCGTGTAAAGAACACGATATAGCATATTCAAAGCGCAAGGATCTCGAAGGTCGTCACGAGGCCGATAAAATTTTAGCCGAGCGAGCGCGGCAGCGTATAACGGCGAAAGACGCTTCGTTGGGTGAGAGGGTTTCGTCGACCGCGGTCTGGCCCGCCATGAAAGCTAAAACGAAACTCGGTATGGGATTGAGAGGGCGAGCGAAGAAGAAGAGGAAACTTCCTATCGCGAAACGCGGGGGCTTTCTACCGTTCATATTACCGGCCTTATCGGCTATTGGAGCGTTGACTGGTGGTGCGGCGGGTGTCGCGAAGGCCGTGAACGACGCGAGAGCCGTGAAGAAACAGCTGGCGGAGTTGCAGCGTCATAACCGAGCTATGGAAGGTCACGGTCTTTATCTCTCGCCCTACAAACAGGGAGAAGGCTTAAGCGAGAAGAAGAAGAAGAAGAAATGCTTAAAAAAAAAAAGTCCAACAAAAAAGCAATAGTTAGCGACAGCGGATTCACGACCGACGTTCAACTACGAAACTCGTGTAAAAAATTACGATATTTTCGAGGAGTATTTATGCGCGACGAGTTACCGAAGAAGGTATGGGCGAACGAGTGCGGTATCGTCAATTTGGACGATGGCTACGGCCCTGGAACGCATTGGGTGGCGTACGTGAAGCGAGGATCGAACGTCGAGTACTTCGATAGCTTCGGGGACCTTCGACCGCCCAACGAACTTATCGAATACTTTGGGGAAGATGCGAAAGTCACGTACAACCATGCGCGTTTTCAAAACTACGACGAGAGCATATGCGGACAATTGTGTGTAAAATTTCTTCGTGAAAATTTAAAATAAATTCGCTACGAACGAAACGAACGTTTCATTTTCATCCTCGCACTCAACCATGTCGCTCACCTTCACGTTAACGGGCAGGAGCAGCGTGCTCTCCACGAGATATTTTCCACCCATAGACCTGAACGATGTAGGCGCGTACGAACTCGGTCTCGTGTGTCTCGAGACGTACAACACGATCCCAAATATCAGCGCGAATAATAACAATAAGTTTTATTTCGGTGACAAGAACGAAGAGATCTCGATTCCCGACGGTTCGTACGAGTTGGACGCAATCAATAAGTTTTTAAGGAGAGAAATAACGAAAAGATATCCCAAGGTGGAATCGAGCAATATCGACGAGTATCCTATCGAGGTGCGAGCGAATAACAATACCATGAAGAGCGAGATTCGCTGCTCGTTCAGAATCGACTTCACGAAACCAAAGTGCGTCGGATCTCTGCTGGGATTTTCTAGGAATCGCGTCTTGTCGCCCAACGAGTGGCACGAATCGGACACGCCCGTAAATATCATAAACGTTAACATGATTCGAGTGGAGTGCAACCTAATCACCGGCTCGTACAGTAACGACAAACCCGTACGCACGATACACGAATTTTCTCCGCAAGTACCGCCAGGATATAAGATATCGGAAACGCCACCACGAATCATTTACCTGCCGATCGCCGTACGAGCAATAGACGATCTGATCATTCGAATCGTGGATCAGAACGGACGTCCGATAGACCTTCGCGGAGAAGAGATAACGGTGCGATTACACGTGCGTCGACGTATCGCGCCCGATCGGTAGTATGCTAATCTTTCGCTACGGTAAAAACGAGTCGACGTACGACCATTTTGACGATCGTAAGAACCTTTACGTTGACGACGACAACAACGACAACAAGCCTACATATATTCCCGCTGCTTCGTCAGCTGGTTCGAAGAAGAAGTTGCGTACCGAGAACGTGAAATTTCTACGGTCTTTGGGTTTAATCGTCGACAAGCAGTAAAAAATAAAGAAGAAGAAAATGTCTGATAATATCTTGGACGTGATGAGCGCACCGGTCTTTGACAATCGTATAACGAAAGTTGAACTGCACACGTACAGTCCATACGCCAATAGTAGGTACGGAAATGGCGATGAAATAAGAATACCCATTCAGCACCAGGAGCTGTACACGCTACCGTCTCAGAGTTACCTATACGTGGAAGGTGAATTGAGCCTCCCGGAAGGTGTACCCGACGGAAGCAACGAATACATAATTCTCGATAATAATTGCGTCAGCTTTATGTTCGATGAGATTCGATACGAAATGAACGGTTTCGAGATCGACCGTACGAGAAATCCTGGGATAACGACCACTCTGAAGAACCACTTGAGTTTGTCAACGGAGAGAAGCAATGCGCTGTCCAATGCCGGTTGGAATTACCAGAATGATAGAACGCACGTGTACAAAGCTCCGACAGATTTTAACTTCTGCGTGCCGTTGAGCATGCTATTCGGTTTCTGCGAGGATTACAAGCGCATCGTGATGCATGCGAGTCACGAGTTGATTTTGGTCCGCGCGCGAAACGACACGGATGCGCTGTTTGGTTCGATAAATCTCAAGCCAGTACTGAAATTGCGTAAGATTCAATGGCGCATGCCTCACATTGCTTTGGAAGAGCTGCATCGATTATCCATGTTACGCGTTCTCGAGAGCGGGCGATCGATCAGCATGAGTTTTCGATCGTGGGATCTCTACGAGTACCCTGTACTACCAAGAACCACGAAGCATACGTGGACGATAAAAACTACGACGCAATCAGAAAAACCACGATACGTGATATTCGCTCTGCAGACGGCGCGTAAGAACAATGCGAATAAAATGATGTCCCAATTCGATAGTTGCAAACTCGAGAACGTACGACTTTATCTGAATGCCGAAACTTATCCGTACGACAGCATGAACCTCGACTTCGACAAGGATCAATTCGCGATACTTTACGACATGTACGCGAAATTTAAAGAATCTTACTATGGACACGGAGAACCTCTTCTCGATATCAAAAATTTTAAGACATACGGACCCTTCGTCGCTATAAATTGTATGCGGCAAAACGAATCTCTGAAGAGTGGGATGATTGACATACGACTAGAGTTCGAGTGTAAGGAGAACGTACCGCCCGATACCACGGCGCATTGCTTAATCATACACGATCGCATAGTCGAGTACAACCCGCTGACGAGTATCGTTAAGAATATTATGTAATTCAATTATTATAAACCCATGTATTACAAAAATGAATCTATATAATAAAAAAGTATTTAAAAACTCTGATTTTTTCCTCTCTCTCTCACACCTATGTTCTGTGCTTCTCCTCTTTATCGCAAGGATAAACCGATTAGCAGGAACTCCATCGAAGACTAATGGGATGGAAGGAGAAAAAATATTTGTATGGTTTTTACATAATGTTGTTCTATATATATTTATTCAAGATCAAAGAATGCCTTCATCACGCATTTTAGCGTTCACATAGTCCGTCGATTCTTTTAAAATTTCACCGCATCGTGCTTTATCGACGCGTCGTACAAGATCACTTTTAAACAGATGACTAGCAGCTCGCAATCGATCAAAGAATGCCTCTCAAACGACTCATCGCGTATTATAACGTTTACATAGTCCGTCGTATACGATTCTTTTACAATTTCAACAAAACGCACGTATTTACTATGTACCAACGTAATATTCTCCGATAACCAAGAAAACATATGATCTATGCACTGCTCGAAGTCGTACATTTTATTCATAGTTTGTTCGGTAAGAAAAATGGCGGTTTTATTATTAGATATCTTTATAACTTTTTTTTCACCGGCTATTAGAACGATTTGCACTGTTAAATCACCGTTGTCACCGATTTTTATAACTTCATTTGTTGGTAGCGCGGGCGTGAAGGTGTTGAATAATTGGTTTATCGTTGCCTTCATCTTCAATAATTCTTTCCACGCGTACATTGAAAAAGATATTTCGTTTCCTCGGACATCTCCTAGAGCTAATTCAATGAAGCTGTCTTTCCCCACATTTATGCCGATTTCGAGATACTTGAAGAAGGCGTTCGTTAAAGCGTATCTTCGGCCGAGGATGCGTGAAACTTTGGGTCTCTCTTCGACCGATGATGCTGGTTCACTAAATAAAAAAATCGAATAGAGATTAGTGAATTTTCTAATAGAAGTTTTTAAATAAAGTACTTTTGTCATGTACTTACGCCGTGAAGTTTCTTCTTTTATTTTGGAACGAAAAAGTATCGCTAGTAACACGTTTCCTTTGGTCGCACTGCATGATGCTCGATACTCCGATCGTAGTCTTCGCACGTCAAATGGGTACGATGCTCTCTCGACTAATGAAGTATATCGCCAAGAAATCGGGCAGTTGAGAGGAGGTGACAACGTCGCTTTCTTTGGTCAGCTCTTAAATGAAACTTTTTACATCGACGAACGGGTTTTTGAATAATGCTGCTGCTTTATTCATCCGCCACCGCGTACACTATGCGATATTCGTTCTCATTTATTATCTCCAATATCTTTCGGGGTGTAGCGCGTATAGGCCACCGTTGCACCGCTTGGCTGAATCTCTTCGTGTAGTATACGCATACGTAACTAGATGCGTCCATAGACATTAAATGTTCGACCATCGTTTTATTTTCACCACTAAAGAATCCACCCAAATATAGGTTTATGACGAGTGGCCACGATAAGTTCACTAATGTTTCAGGTGACATGTTACACGGATGAAAGAATGGTTAGAAGCACACGCGTTATTTTTTCCAACCGATCTTAGCCGTAGGACTAATAATAAGGACGGTGGTTTCTCGACTAATGAAGAGAACGCTGCGCACTCGAAGGGGCGATAAAATTTGCTTTGGTTAAACGTAAACTTTTCGACCAGCGAGTTCGTAATGTAAACTTCCCAATAATAATATGCACGCTAGGCTTCGATGGCATCGGATACCGAGAACATAAACTATGCGATTCGTTTCTTCATATCGCTATAGAAAACGCTGCGCGCTCGAAGGGGCGATAAAATTTCTTTGGTCAAACGTAAACTTTTCGTATGTCATTATGTAAACTGCCTAATAATAATATGCTCGCTATGGTCTTACGGTGGTATCAACAAACATAACATAAACTATGCGATTCGTTTCTTCTTATCGCTAGGTGTCGAAAGATATATTACTTACCGGCATCACGTCACCCCCCCCCCACTTTCGTGTCGCGGCTTTTGCCCCCCCCCCCACGGTGGGTCCTTCCCCCGCATCACCGCACCCCCCCCTCGCCCAGTGGTCCAGAACCGGCCTATATCAGCTACTCACGTGTTTTTTGTGTCGCCGGCGAGTGACAATGTGTGCGCACACCTATAGGAAGCACGTGGCACGAATACGCAGCGGAGAACGCGACGTCACTCGCGTAAGAGAGACAGACACGACGCGATATTCTTTCCTTGTCTTCTGCCGGTACCGTCTCACGGAGAATATTTGTCGACTCGGTCCAGTAATGCAGACTGATTAACTTCATCATTGCGCGCAAACCGTGTGTCCTATCGAAAAATTGTATAGAACCTTTTCTTCAGAGAAAAGTACAAAGAATGCAATGCGCCAAAAATAAAATTTTTCCACCAAGTAATTTCGCAGAAATGGGAGGTTATAATTTTGTTTTTTACATAAATAATTGTTGGAAAACGAAAGAATTTTTTGTGCCCATAGGATTATAAAGCATACAATTCTTAACAAATTTCATTCATGGTTTATTTTATTTCGTTTACATTTCATTTTTTTATGAATTTTTAAAGTTAATGGCATACATTAGTGACTGCGGAAAAGTTTCTCCTCACTTTTAACTGTCCTCAGGACTTTCCTATGTAAGATAGACTACGGTCATTCATATTTTTTTTTTTCAGAAGTTTATGGCATGGAAAATAGCTGTTTTATTTGTTAAATATCTTTTTCCGTTTTCAAACCGCCCTCGCGATGGGACTGACGTGTCCCAGAGGAGGCGCATGCGCATAGGTTGCTCGAGAGTCGGGTCGGTAACCTAGGTCGGTGGCGAAAACGGTTGAGAAAGCAGTGCACATGGACAAGAGTAGGGTGCTGTGTGCGTGAGCGCCGTGGACGTAAAGTGGGAGACGCCGGTAGGTCATAGTGGGGGTTCGGCGGCTCCGTCCTCCGTCCTCGATTCTGGCATCACTGGCTCTGACGGAATTTTGTTCGTCAAATTCCCCCCTTAGAAAAATCCGATGCTCCCGCATCGGGTGCGCGATGTGTTCGATGGTGTGTGGCGAGCTCCGCTCGCCAACAGCGAGCGGAGCTCGCTGCTGTCTATTTTGGCTGTTGAGTCAAAATGCATTGTAACGTTAAGCCCTTAGTCACCTTAGCTTATCCTGTTACCTCTTCTTTGAGTTTTTTCCTTTTCAGGTCTGGTAAGTGAAGGAAAACGTCAAATAATGAGCACTCGTGGTCGCTTTAATTTTCTTTATTTCGTTTTCTATGTATATTACGCCGAATTGACGCTAGGTCAACGCACTCGCTCAGCTGATCTCTTTTGTTGTCGCTCGCTCGTGACGTACACACACTCATACTCATGCACGCGCTCACACATACACTTAGTCTAACGCGTAATCTACTGGGAAGTCAGATATCCGAAAGAAATGTAAACAAGTATCTAAGGAAGACGCTGTAACGTTCTCTTTCTTTCTCTTACCGACTTTCAGTGCCTGTTGCCTGGCTAGCTATCTCTCTCCTACTCACACCTTTGGTCTAGGCCGTCTCACGTCGTGATGTATTGTGAACAACGCCGGAAAACACCTCTTCTCGGAAACCGATGTAATTTCGCACACTTCTGCTTCCCTCCGAACTATTCACTCCCGACTCGAATTTGATGTTTAGATAAAGCGTGAGAAAACTCTCGATCTCGATTCTTCCGCTACCTGTCTTATATATGCTTTCTCCCCACCTCCGTGATCTGATTTCGATTATTTTAATTGGGTCCCCTCTGTTTTTCTATCGGCGCGCGTTGCTGACCGCGTTTGGCCTCGGTGTTGGCCTTGAACTTGCTGATCGTTCGAATTGTGACGTCAGCCCTTTTTCTGTAAATTCCTATCTTCCGCGACTATCCCCTTGCCTCATCTCGCCTCCCGTTTCCGCAACTGGTGTGATCTAATTTCGGTCAGGTGTGTCCTTTTGTCACCTTTACGCCTATTTTTAGATTTCGACCGTTTTCTTTGTTTCCGCGGATATATCGGAAATTTCGCTTCTTTTCGCGTTATCTATCTTTCTAAGGCTTCGTTTTCTTTTTACTCTGCTATCTTTTTGTTAATTTAATTGTGCTTTTGTTCGTAACGTTACAGCATATATAACTATGTGTGATAAATGAGGGTGAATGTTAGTAGATATGGGTGGTTATGTAAGAAAGGATTTTTTTTTTTTTTATATTGCAACGTTATTTCCTAAAATACTCCGGGGAGGTGCCGGATGCACTCGCCGCGAAATAACCGCTTCAACAAATTATTTTATTTAATCCACGAGAATCCTCTCTGCGATAAAGGGCTCACGTTCTTACCGTTCACGCAGTCGCAAGGAGTAGTGGATTGAGGGGGGAAAAGAAATTATCAAAGTTCCTTCGGAGCACGATTTAACAAAGACAAGAAAAATGAATTTATTCAATTTAAAATAACGAAAGTATCAGAAATTTTCCGTTGGCTATGCGAAAATAAAACAAAGTCGGAATCTCTTTTCCTTCGGTGTTTATCCGAACGTCCGGACGAATTTACCGCCGGCTATGTGCTCGATGCCGGCACGTGGTCGCCTCGCTTCTCGATTATTCTACCGAGGAATTTACGACTTATTAATGCTTTATTCTTATAATTTAAACAACGAATCAGTTAATACTTATTTTAACAACAATGAAATATAATAAATGTACGATTAACCGCGCACCCGGACGGCGATCGAGGCTGGTTCCGCTACTCGCGAACAAAGGAATCGAACGAGAAAATCGAAGGATATTTTGCGTTAATTATTCAATGTTTAAAACAATAAAAATCACTAATACTATCTATACTCGGTTATCTATCGTCGTACGGTTCTAAATAACCCCGGAATAAGACCTGGTGACAATGATCCGCCACCCGGAAGGAACTTTTACTTAACAAAGGATTTCTCTATCGGCTCAATTATCTCACCTCTTACTTATTATAACGTCGCGCACAGAGTAATTTTTAAAGGATCACGCACGCGGTTCCTTGCGAGCCGGCCTACCGAAATTCCCCGAGCCCACCCGAAGATAGCCGAGCGCCTACTCGCTATCTCCCTCGCTCTACCGCCTCGCTAGGCGACGCGCGCTCGCATGGCCGCTTTCCGCGACTTCGCTAGATTATTCCTCGGCGGACTTGCTCGTTCTTCTTTCGTATTTCAATCGGATGACCGCCACCGATGACCATTCCAGCGGTCCTCTCGATCCGCTATTGAGCGAAGGGATGTTCAGATAAGTCGCTATCGGGTGGTCCTCGTCGACTCGGAATTTCGGCCTTTTCCTTCGCCGATCGTCTCGCTGCCTCGCTCGTTCTCGCCGTGCGTGTCCTCTCTCTCTCTCTCGTGATTTCTCCTTCGACGGTTCGCTCTCTCGCTCTGCCGTCGCTCCGTCGGCCGCCGTTGCTCTTTCTCGGGCCTCGTCCTTCTCCTCTCCGGTGTGGCGGTCATGAAAGAGGGTCTAACTTCAGTATTTATTCATATTTTTATCTCAGAACCAGCTTCGAGGCCCTCCGACTCGCGTTACATTGTCTTCCGCGGTCCGCCCCGTGACTCTGTCCGCGTCGTTTCTCTCTCTAATTCACGGCGAAGGGGAGAGGATTCTCTTTTGTGACGGGTATCCAAAATACCACGTCACAATATATATGTAGTCATCTTACCATAATTTTGTTTTTCGGTGCCTTTCGTTTTTACCTTATGTGTTATTTCCTAGTGTTCCTGTTTACTGTCTCATAGTTTTGTCTGAAATAGTCTGCTCTTTTATTAGTAACAGGGTTTATTGTTTGATTAAAACGTTATTTCTGTATAAGGTATAAAAATATTTATTAAAAGATATATAGAAAAAAATGTAAATGGTTATATATACTTTTTTTTTTATAATTAGAACGTATACGTGTGTGTTTGTGTGTGATTTGTGTTATGAAAAAGAAAAATGTACATGTTTGTGTTTGTGTAAGTGTTAGTGTTTATGTGATTTTCCGCTTTAACTCTTTGTGCTCTTGATAGTAGTGTTTGATTTCTGATTATTACGCCGTGTATGGTTGCTCGTTTGATTTGTGTTGGTGTTCGTCCGTTCCTGCATGTTTGTGTGATTGTAATTAGTGTTTCATATTCTATTGGGCTTTTGCCACTATAGTGTCTTTGTCTTTTAGTCTGTCTAACTCGAATTGCTTCCTATTTTCGTAGTCCTCTAGTATTTTGTCTATTTCTTTATCTTTCTTCGTGCGTTGTTTGTTTGGTTTTGTTTTAATTATTGGAGTTTGAGTTTCTGTCTGTGTGCCTATTGTTCTTCAGCCAATGATTTTTACTTTTGTGTCCATAATTTCTTCTATACGTTCTAATTCTTCTGAGGTGATTTCTGTCTGTGTACTTGTTGTTTGCGTTGGTGTCTGTGTGTCTTGTACTATGTCTTTCAATTTTCTCCTTGCGCAATGTGGTATGTGTTGTACTATTTCATTATTTGTTTTTACGGTGTTACATATGGGGCATAAAAAGTCGTGTTCGCTACTATTGTTAATTTTTTTAGTTGTATGTAACAATCAACTACATGTCCATCGAATATGTCTATATGGATTTCTCCTCCGCATAATAGGCACTTCATTTTATGTGTTTTAATAGTGTTAGTTAGATTAGCTAGAATATAAGTTGTTTTATGTTTTATGTAGATTGTTTATCAATGTTTGAATTCGTTATTGCGGCTTTTAATTAAAATGTATGCATTTATATATGGAATTATGGTATCAAAACTATGTTTTTGTGTTCGGCGCTGCTATGTGGTCTGGGTGTTGGTGTAACGGGGGTCATTTCTATGTTTTCGTTAGTGTCGTTGTGGTTATGTGTTTTCTGTTTGTTGCGACAACAATTTAATATGCAAGAGAGTAGCTTGGAGCTAAATATTTTTGTGGGTATCGAAAATTTCTAGAGTAGCCCTAAGGTGAACAGTACTGGCGTCGTTGAATAGCCAATGTATTTAAATATTGTTTCTAATAAAGACAGTCTATGATTTAGATGGTGCATTCCTGATAATTCTTTAGCTTTTGCAATTACTTTTATTAAGGATATTTCATTTCTAGTTATGTCATTATTAAGATTATTTTGGTCAAAGCTTTGTGTAAGTGTTTCAGTTTCTGCTAGAATTTCCGAAATTTTCAAATGATTTGGAATTTTAATTTCGTTTAGCATGATTTGCGTTATGTTCAGGGTTAGTGTGTGTGAGAGGTTTATTGTGAACGAGGATGTAATTTCTACTGTTGATGTTAGTGTTGTTGTCTGTGTTCTCGCATAGCATGTCGGTGAAATTTGTATTATTCCTGTGTTTTATATAGTGTTAATGAAAGTTTTGTGATCGCTACAAGTGACGTATAAATTTTCTCTTTCTGGGGCTGCATATAACCAGATGTTACTGTTTTCAATTTTAGACCAGTAGGTTTGTTTGAGTGTTTTAAGACGAATGTCGCAAATTCCTAAATTTTTTAATTGGGGGTTCACTACCAGTTGTACTTCACATTCCGCATTTTCATTAATGCGTTGCGCCGGACTATGCTGGATGCAAATATATCGTGAATTGTCAATTCTGCATGATTCCAAATGTGGTATGTTAAAATACGTTTCAAAATTTTCCGAAATTGCTGTGTGTTTAACAAAGGGTTGTATGAATGCGAATCGTGTGCCATTTGTTCCGTCGTTCTGGTGCACTGGGACTGGTAAGTGTCTATATAGTTTGTATACTGTATGATCTAATAATGGGATTCTCAGGATATAGATTAACTTGTCGTGTTTGTGGAAGGTTACTAACACGGGGATATTACGGCCTCGGAAATTGACTTCGGGATGAGACTTTGCAGGTTTGTAGTATACCTTTAGACTATTCGATTTGCAAATGAAGAGCGCGCACTAGCCGTAGACTTTTGAGAAAAATGGCTTTAAAGTTTTACGTGTAGGACGTATACCGGTCACTTTGAGCACCATCCAAGAACAGCGAAGTGGCCGAGTTGTAGCGAACTCGCTTGCGGCGCGGGCGGTCCGTGTTCGATCCCTGCGCGTGGAAACTTTTTTTTTTCAATTCTTTAAAAAATTATAAAATCTGTGAAATAAAGTTAATGACATACTAATATGAAGAATTAATTTATATATAATTTTTTCATTTAATGAAATTTCGGCAATATCGTCTTTCTTTTTCAATTTTTAATTTTATATGCAAGATCCTGCATGATAATTGTCATAGAAACATTGAAAACAAAAAATATTTTTACATCTCGTACAATTTATGAAGGAAGATTGTTCACATGAACAACCCTTTTTTAAAAGTTCTACCGGAAAACATACTTCATTTACATTCCTGAAAATTTCTCTTTCGTCAGAGAGCTTGGAAGCGTACGAGGCATACCGGATAATTTCATTAACCCTTAATAACCTAGAGTTTCAATTTTGATACCAATCTTTTAAACCGAATGTTCACATTACTATTAGTTTTTTTTTATAGGTTGGCTGTACGTATTTTACTGTTGTATAATATTCTTTCCAACGAAATTTAAAAAAAATCAAATGTCATTATTGTTTTATTTTATCTATGACATATTACTTGCGCGGCAAAGTGAACAAGTAAAAACATTTTACTAAAAGTATTGGTGAATACAAATTTGATATATTTTCTTTTTCTGAAGAATATAAATACTTTTGAGGTAAGTGAATATATTATTTTCGCTAAGATATAATTATTTTTTGCGAGTGCATGTTTTACTTGAAGAAACTAGTGCTATTTTTGTGAGTATGAATTTTGATACTTCAGGCATTCCGCCCTACATAAAACCTACCTACTAATTCTTTAGCTATTTTTTAGCTATTTTTCCATTCATCTAGACCCTCAAGCAAACACAGTAATATTAAAAAAAAATCACTTTCGTAAATCAGGCTACTAAGGGTTAAAAATTGACGATGATAATTTATGATGCACTATTGATTATATTTTTATGCAGTCCTCACGGGAATTTATTTCTCTATTTTTTCCAATCAGATTCAATTTTTTACTTGTCTATAAAAATAGACATCGCAAGGTTGAACAAGTGGAGTACATTTTGGAGGAATCACTTTGATTGTGCAAGTAGGTGATTTCTCGTCAGCCTGAAAGATTTCGTCATATAATTCAGGCTTTGTTTGTCCTCCCCAAGAGTCAATAATTAACAGTAACAGTCATTTCATTAATAGAAAAAATTATGTATGATTAAGTTCTTCATATTAGTATGTCATTAACTTTATTTCACAGTTTTTATAATTTTTTAAAGGATTGAAAAAAAAAAAGTTTCCACACGCAGGGATTGAACACGGACCGCCCGCGCTGTAAGCGAGTTCGCTACAACTCGGCCACTTCGCTGTTGTTGGATGGTGTTCAAAGTCACCGGTATACGTCCTACACGTAAAACTTTAAAGCCATTTTTCTCGAAAGTTTATGTCTAGTGCGCGCTCTTAATTTGCAAATCGAATAGTCTAAAGGTATACTATAAACCTGCAAAGTCTCATCCCGAAGTCAATTTCCGAGGCCGTAATGTCCTCTTGTAAAATCTATTACCATACGCCATTTTTTATTATTTTGTGAGTCACTTTTTTTTGGAACTATCCAGACTGGCGAATTATATGGGGATATTGACGGCTGAATTATTTATTTTTCTAATAAATTTTGAACTTGATTTTGAATTTCCATTTTATGTGATTGTGGGTAGCGATATTGTTTTATATTTATCGGACTTTCGTCTGTGGTTGTGATTTTGTGTTTTATTATTTCTGTGTGACCTAATTTATCTCCCGGAATGTAAAATAAATGTGGATATTTAGATACCAACTGATGGACATGATTTTTTTCATTTTCATTTAAGTTCTCTAAGTGAAGGAACGGTTTCAGTTTTTGAAATCGATCTTCATGTTGCTTAACATTTATCGCGTGGATTTCTGCTTCATATTCCTGTGGAATATGTTGCGAATCCTGGTTCTCTGATTGAAATGTTATTATTTTTTCAATAGGTTGGAGTTCTAAAGTTGGGATTTCGATTTCTACTGCTTGCTGGTTTGTGTTAATGATATGTAAATATATAGTGTTATTTGTATTTGTCACAAGCGCGTTTCCGAAGTAAAGACCCGTGTCTGTTTTAATTTTTCTTATATATCCTTCATGAAGGTTCGCAGGTTTTAACCGAATAAGTGCCTGAATTTTTTATCTGGCCGGAACCGAAATTATTTCTCGTGTCGAAAATGGAATTATTTCGTTTTTGAAAATTATACAAGCCTTTGAATATAAAATATCCGATTGTGTTTGTTTAAAGAATGCGTTGCCTAATAATCCATCTTCCTTAATAGGGAAGGAATTTTTTATTGCATGAAATTCTGTTGGTACCCCTCGAAAATTTATAATGACCACGCCTAACGTTTTTGTTTTTCCGTCTGTAATACCCGAAAGTTCGTAAATAATGTTACCGTGAATTTGTGTGTCATAAGAAATTTTATCAATTTTTATTAAATTTATTTCTGCACCAGTATCTATAAAAAATGTCGCTTTTTCACCATTTAAATTTGGTGAATTTATTATTATTGAAGGTGGTTTATAAATTTTATGCGTGGTATGTGAAATATTTGTGTGTTTAATTACGGTGTTTTTAACTGTTTCTTGCGCCTTTTGTAGTTGCTTCTCGTCGCACTCTCTCGAGAAGCGATTTTCAAGTTTTTTAAATCTTCTGTATTTCTATCAACGTCTGTAGGGCTGCTATTCCGTGAAGTCGAACCGTTACCGTCTCGTCGTTATCCGTGCGTCTATCGCGTGAAGTGTTTTCGGTGTCGTATGTCCCATGCCTGTCGTTTCTGTATCGGTCCTGCGATCTGTTTCTTTCAACGTATCGGTCGTTTGAATTGTCTGTGTTATTTCTAGAATATCTATCGCGTGAGTTATCTCTGTCATTTCCATGTGAGAATCTATCGTATGAATTGTCTCTGTATCTGTTACGTGAATCGTCTCTGTAATTTCTCCGTGAAAATCTGTCGTTTGAATCGTTTCTACAGGGTGTGTCCGACCGTATAGTCGTGAGCTATATCACGTTGTAACTGCTCGTGGACCACGTATGTAGACGAGCTCGGGCGCCCCACCCGCTCGCCACTTGCCTCGCGCCGCTAGATTAGCATCGCCGCGGCTCGCCGCCTACCGCTTCCGCGCGTCGTGATTTGCCTATCTTTTTTAATTAATAACTCGATAACTAACCTGGCTTATGTCACCTTTTATGACTTATTTCGGCTCTATTTATTCCTGGCTACAACGTGATATATCTCACGACTATACGGTCGAACACACCCTGTATATCTATTACGTGAGTCGTTTTGGTATCTGCCGCGTGAATTGTTTCTATATCTGTCGAATAAAAATCTTTCGCGTGAATCGCTCCTGTATCTGTCGCGTGAATTATATCTGTCGCGTGGATCGTACCTGTCGTTTGAATCGTATCTGTCGCGTGAATCGTTGCGTGTATCGTATTTGTCGCGTGTATTGTATCTATCGTATGAATCGTATCTGTCGCGTGAATTGTATTTGTCACGTGAATTGCTTCTATAGCGGTCGTGAGAATATGTATCGCGTGGATTTTCTCTGTAAGTATTTCGTTGTTTTAATTGTCTACAGTTTTCTGTAGCGTGTCCTGGTTGTTTATGGTAATCACAATAATTTTGGGATCTCGCAGAGTGTACTCTCGTGGTAGGATGTTTTTCTGGATTAATGTAATTTTTCCGGACTAATTTTTCTTTGTAAATTTCGTGTTCGATTTTATGCGCTCTATCAATTACGTCGTCGAATGTTTGTGTGTCTGTTACCATACAATGATTATTTATTTCTGGGGAAAGACTTCTAATAAATGCCCTTTTTGCTTTTTCCATCTCCTCCATTACCCTTAAATCGAGGTACGCTTTATGGTCGGGGGTGTTGTAGACGTCTTTTAATCTATTTTTAATTCTATCAAGTGTTTCTTTAATGCGCGCCGCGTACTCAATTACTGACTCATTATAATTTTGTACCATATTATTTAATTCAATTTCCATATCGTGCAGGTCTGTGACTTTACAAAATGCCCTTTTCAGCTCATTTAAGAGCTTAGTTAATGTGTTAGGTGAAGCTGCTTCTATTATTAGTGACGCTGCGCCACTTAATTTAAACGGGATCATGTTTACAAATTTTATTTGTTCTTCATCGGATAATGAAGCATTCGCTCGTTTACATGATTTAATAAATGATTCTACCGGTATATTTTTTCCGTCAAAAAGAGGTATTGCTTTATACGCGTCGTGGAAAGTAAAAGAAGTAGCCATTTTTATGTTTTTATGGAATTTAAATGGGAATTTACGCGATTTTTCCGTTTTGTGTTTTTGTTTTTTTCTTTTAAATTTTAATTAGAAGATACGTGTCGCGTGATATTTTGTATGTGTGCGAACGAATTCAAACAATCATATTAATCAAGTGAGAAGGAAAAGTATGGAGTACTTACCGTAAGAGTATTAATGCGAAGATCATACCTTTCTGCCTGCCTCTGCACTAATACTGAATAGTAATCTAATAGTTTCAGTCCTAACCACTGGAGCAAATGTTTCTCCATAATCAAATCCTGGACGTTGTCCACAACCCAATGCTACTAGTCGTGCTTTGTACTTCTGCTCACATGTATTCGGATCTTCTTTTTTACTAAATACCCATGTACACTTAATTACCTTTTTAGGCACGACCGCAGGGAGTTCCTTATGCTCTCGATCGAGCAAAAAGTGTAACGGACGATTATCTCCGAAACTATTCGAGATATCCAAAAACCCTTTTGGATCTTTACGTTTCATAACAAGATCTAAATGTGTGTGTGTATGTGTGTATCCACTCTAGCGTCTAAACGGCTGAACGGATCGAAGTAAAATTTCCACGGAAAATCCAGTTACACCCGACGAGGATCCACTAACCATTTCGATTCGATCCGACTTCCGGTTGCAAAATGGCGGGCATTTTAAATATTAAAAAATTCATAAAAGTCTGTTATAAGAGCAAAACAATTAAAACTTTGTACAAATATGTAAGATAGTGACAACTAATAACATGAATTTTTTCGAAATTTTTCAGCGAAACAGTACAAAATGGCGGACTAATAAAAATTTGTAGCGACTCTAACGCCTAAACGGCTGAACGGATAAAGCTGAAATTTATACGAAAAATCCAGTTCTTCCAAACATAGATCCACTAACAATTTCGAATTGATTCAACTTCCGGTTTCAAAATGGCGGTCATTTTAAACATTAAAATATTCATAAAAAATCTTCTATAATAGGCAAACAATTCAAACTTTGCAAAAGTATGTAAAATAGAGATAACTAATAACGTACATTTTTTCGAAATTTTTCAGTGAAGCAATACAACATGACGAACGAAAAAACATTTTTTTTTTTAGCATAAACGAGTTTTAATGTAATCGGTATTTTTAAAAAAAATTATCCCGACGGCCAGATAGCGATAGTCAAACGGCCGCAATCAGCTATCCTGTACTCTCATAAGAAAAGGGATAGGCGAGCGCAGCGAGCCGACTTCCTGTACGAATCATTACCGCCGTCGTGCCTAAAGCCGGCTACAGACGATACTGCATGCTTGACAAGCATGCATGAACAATATTTATGTACAAGCATGCACAATGTCCATATAGCCACCACACGGCACAAGCATGCTTGAACAGCATCAGTTTGATCTAGAATCATGTCGAGTTCGGATGACGACAACGCGCTTGCTTTGGCTGCTCTCGTCCTAATTTCCAAAAGGAAGAAATGTAATAGAAAACGGAGTGTATGGTGTAAAGAATGGCTATTGAGAAGAAAAAATCAGTCTCATACTAATTTATTAAATGAATTAAAAATATATCCTCGCGATTGGCACAATTATTTAAGAATGGACGAAGAAACTTATTTAAACCTGTTATCACTCGTCACTCCTTTAATTAAAAAGAATGATACACACATGAGAGAAGCAATAACGCCGCATGAGCGATTGATTGCAACATTGCGATTTCTTGCGACTGGAAGGAGCTATGAAGATCTTAAATATTCAACAAGAATTTCACCTCAAGCGTTAAGTTACATAGTTTCCGAAACGTGCCATGCAATTTATAATGTGCTGAAAATAAATTATTTGAAGGTATGTATATGAATAAAATACTTTAATTATGCTATATTTAATTAAATACATAAAACATAAAAAAGAAAATTAAATGTCGGTGTAATTAGAAATGTACGAAGTCAGTGAGTTATTGGAATCGTCATTGAGATTCTCAGTAGAGTTATTATATGTAGAAATATGTGACGAGATGTGATGTTGTTCTGAATAAGCGGTATTAACAGGCGGTGCAGAGAAGGATCTTTCATGAGAATGAAAATTTGATTCGGAATCATTTCTCGTCGATATCGATAAATTAGGTAAAGGCGAATTAACATAATTAAAATTTGAATACTGAGGCAAATTATACGTAGACTTATGGATACAATGTGACATAGTCAAGTGGTCCATTTCAGCCAAAAATAAAGCCTCGTTTATTATTTTTTCGACTAGTAATTCTTGCGTATTATTTTTTATGTCTTTCATCTTCATAGCAACATTTTTGCCAAAAACATCATATCTATCATCTTTCATTTTCGGTTTTTTAAAATGATTTCCGATCGCTTCTAGAACATCATCACATTTATCTGATGATCTTCGTTTAGGCGGTCTTGCGTGCGGAATTGTTCTTGGAGTGGATTGAATCGGAGTTTCTAGTATTTCTTGATTTTGAGTTTCTGCTATTTCTTGATTCTGAATTTCCTCCAAATCTGCTACAGAGATGTTTTCAGATGTCTGTTCATCAGCATTTTCCTAAGAATAACAATAATTAAAATAATATTTATATTATTTCAGTTCCCACAAACAGAAGATGATTGGAAAACTATAGCCAGTGATTTCGAAAAAACTTGGAATTTCCCTCACTGCCTTGGTTGTCTAGATGGAAAACATATTGAAATAATACCTCCAGCTGGGAGTGGTTCCTATTTTTTTAACTATAAACAAAGGCATAGTATGGTCCTACTCGCTATTGCAGATGCAAAATATAAATTTATTATGTTTGATTTTGGTACGAATGGAAGGGTATCTGATGGAGGTGTTCTTCAAAATACTGAATTTTTTCAGAAATTAAGTAACACTTCGTTAAACATTCCGAAAGACACAAACGTTACAAATAGTTCACGAAAACTGCCGTATGTTTTCGTCGCAGACGATGCTTTTCCTTTAAGAACTGATATGCTAAAACCATACAGACAGAGTAATTTGAACTCCATCGATAAAAAAATTTTTAACTACCGTTTATCGAGAGCACGACGAATTATTGAAAATGTCTTCGGAATTTTAACGGCACGCTTTAGAATTTTTCACACGGCTATAAATTTAGAATTAGAAAGCATTGATTTAATAGTAAAAGCAAGTTGTGCTTTACATAATTATTTAATATCAACTGTCAGTCAAACCTATGCTCCGCAAAATAATCGGTATTATGAAGATATCGAAAATAATACCATCAGTGCTGGCTTCACATCGGATAGTTCAAATATGTTGCCTTTACAAAGATCTCATAACGCAGGAAATATACCATTTAATGCGAAACAAGTGAGAGAAGAACTCACGAAATATTTTGCAAATGAAGGACAAGTGCCATGGCAACAGAATTATGTACACTAACGTAACCTAAAATTATGTATATTAAATAAATAAATAATATAAATAAAGCTTACCTCGCTTTCATTTAAATTAGATGAAGAGCTTCTAGGAGTATCTTGATCCCCCAAAAAATCAAATAATGGATAATACCACAGTGAGGATTTATATACTTCATCTGTAGCAGAACCTGAGCGACGAGATTCTAGCATTTTTTTCTTTTCTCTTCGATAATTAGTTCGTAAACTATTTAATTTCTTTACGACCGTATCTCGATCAGCATTCGGTTCAATTAATTTATATATAATTAATAACCTATTATATGCAGCTTCCCTTTTTACCTTATCGTGGTATTCTTTAGATTTAATACGCCAGAGACATGGCTCATTTTGATACGTTCTAATGAACTCCTCGAGAAGTTCTCGGTGTCCTTTTTTATGGTCGGTAGTCATATCACACAATTTTTTAAATTAACACTTTTTTTATAACCTCATGCGTTCGCGCGCGATTGAAAAAAGGACGGTGGCTTGCGCAACGACGCGGTCACTCATACACACGTTCAGTTATGCTTGCGCAAGCGCAGCTTGATCAAGCATGCAGATGAAAATTCAATCAATCATCAATCAGCTTGTACAAGCAAAATGCTTGCGCAAAATTATCCTACAGACGGTTGTGCGTGCTTGTCAAGCATGCAGTATCGTCTGCAGCCGGCTTAATACGAAACAGCAAGGCTGTTTCGTTCGAGGGCCCCATCCCCCCTATAGCTGGTTATTTGTTGGGTATGGTACCACGTCCCATACGTCATGTGTTTTCATTGAATCTAATTCATTTGTCATAGCTTCTCTCCATTCCCTCCAATGTTTTGATTCTCTTGCCTGATCTACACTCTTTGGTATTTCTTCATCCATTGTTATCATTGCTGCATGTTTTTCTTTAATCCTTTCTGAACTTCTGACATTTTCATCACACGGTCTTTGTACTTCTAGGTTTCTTCCATGAAGTAAGACTAAGGAGACCTATCTGCGTAGTCAGAAAGTGGTCACGAAAAATGTACCGCAAGGGAGGAGGTTTGCTAAAAGGAATGAATTTACTTGGAGCGCCTCCATCTTGAATTTTCATATGACAGACGTCAAATGATTTAACGAAAAGGTTAGAAATACATGTAAAGGCTTTATCAACTAACTTTAGTTTACTTCTTACTTTATAAATGACTTGGTAAACAATATATTCTTAATATTTCTATGATATTGCAAAGTTATAGTAGTTAAAATTACGTGATTTTTAAATGACAATGCTCCGTTTTCACGATGTCGAAATGATTTATTAATCAAAACATTGAAAATCCAATTCTTTACAAAATTTTGTTTTTCCAAATTTGAATAGTGGAGCAAATTTTTATAATAATATAAGGAACTGTATATGGATAATTAAAACTATCTTGCCTATATGGAGGTGCGTATATACAAATATTTTATTATTACCATCTAAATGTCATTTTTTACATGAAAAATTTACAAATGTACAAATGAAACGTACATGTTATTTAAAATTTATACAGTAAAAAAGTTCTCCCATGATGTTTATAGGAAAGTGAAAGAACATCACTGTGAAATTAAGATTCCGAAAAACCTAAATTTTACATTTTGTGGTAACCCGCGCTCGTAAGCCGGCTACCGGTTATCTTTGGAAGCGGAAGGAAGGTGGTGTTTGAGGTACAGATCAGGTTCTTCTTGAGTATAAGTATGACTTTTATTAAATAACTGGATATTGGTGAGGCACAAGTAACCCTCCTAACTCTTTGCTCGCTCTCGATGATCTGTCTGTTCGTTTCCTCGCTTCTACGCGTGCCACTCCTTAGCGTTCGGTGCTAAGAAGGGAGAATCGCTGAATTGCATCTTAGGCTCGGGACTCGCGATGTCCAGGCGCTTGGGTGATGCAATGCTTACACATTACTTTTGGGTCGCCTCTTCGGAAGGCGGCCTTGAATATGATACTACTGTGTCGCTTAGGCGACTCGCGGGTACAACACCCCTCCCCCGCGGGAAAAAAGAATGTGCCACCATTCTTACGCTTGATTACCTATTGGCATACTTGTGCATTTATAAAGTACAATTTTTTAATTATTCCCGATAACATATGTGTAATATAATCGTTTACCTATATATATATTCTTTTCTTACGCTTTATTCGTTTATTGGTATTTATTTTATTTATACATATATTCTTCATTTATATATTATAGGAAAATATATTTCTTTATTTCTTTATTTTATTTTATTTTATTTTAATTTGTTTTTTTTTTTTTTTTTTTTTTTTTTGACAATGTTTATTTTTCCCGATGACATGTTTTAATATAATCGTTTATGCTTACATAGATACTTTTCGCTTTTAAATACTACGTTAGTTTTTTGTTTCTTGTTAGTTTCTACTTCTATTGTTAACTCGCGGTTTTTACGCTGTTTTCGCTTATAGTATATGTTATAAAGCGCTACTAGTACTAAGATTATAATTCCTATCGCCACAAGTGGAGCATGATTAAATACGTGGTTATTATTTTTATACTTGTTAGTATTTGCCTTCCTATGGGAGGTATTCCAATTATTACCGTAATTATTGCGCGTTATCGACTATACGCTTTTACTTCTGTTACGCGATCTAAGAGGTATCCTGCTTCTATATTTAAGGAATCGGAAAGTTTAGTGCTGTCTATAAGTGTGGTAATGCTTTTTGCGAGTATTGAACTATTTGGGTACACGATAATAACGTAATTGTTGGTCTGTCTGTTCAATGGTGTCAACTTTTGAAGAGTGTGTTCTTAGGTTTCGTGCAAAATCTTTACTTATAACATGTAGGTAATCCGCTAGTATTTTATGATTTCGTTCTACCGTTTTCCTCTCTTTAGTTTTTAATTTTCATTCATTAAAGTGTTTCAATCGGTTCGCGTGTACCGTAATTGTTTTCTTTCCTTTCTTTATAATATAGTTTACCGCGGATTTCTGCTTTATTATAGTGTATGGTCCGATCCAATAATTATCTAGTTTCTTTGACCGTCCTCGTCTCGTCGCGTCGTCATATAGTAATACTTTGTCTCCTTCGTCGAAAGTTCTCGGTCGCGACGTTTTATCGTAATATTCTTTTGCGTGTTCTTTCGCGCGTGTTAAATTCTCTTTCGCGAACGTGTTAGCCGTCCGGATTCTTTCGCGTAATTCAGTAGCATAGTTATCGTAGTTATATAAAGGTTGCGGTTCGCGCTTGATAGAGGTAGGCATTTCGGCTAATCTTCCGAAGACTAATTCATACGGGGTATAGGTAGTGATGGGTCCGATTCCGAATCAATTCCGATAAACTGAGCCGACGAGAAATGATTCCGAATCGATTAATATACTGAGTCGCAGGAATCGAAAAAGTGATTCCTGCTCGATTCTTTTGTGAAAGTATCGATTCCTGCTTGATTCTTTCTCCGGCGGAAGAATCAAGCACGAATCGATTCTTTCGGCGGCGCGAGGAATCGATCCGTGCTTGATTCTTTCTGCGGCGGAGGAATCAAGCACGAATCGATTCTTTCGGCGGCGCGAGGAATCGATCCGTGCTTGATTCTTTCTGCGGCGGAGGAATCAAGCACGAATCGATTCTTTCGGCGGCGCGAGGAATCGATCCGTGCTTGAGTCTTTCTGCGGCGGAGGAATCGATTCGTGCTTGATTCTTTCTCCGGCGGAGGAATCGATTCGTGCTTGATTCCTTCGTCGCTCGAAGAATCGAAAAAGAATCAGTTCGTGCTCGATTCCTTTTTCGCTCGAAGAATCGAAAAAGAATCAGTTCGTGCTCGATTCCTTCTTCGCTCGAAGAATCGAAAAAGAATCAGTTCGTGCTCGATTCCTTCTTCGCTCGAAGAATCGAAAAAGAATCAGTTCCTGTCCGATTCTTATATGAAATTAAAAGCATCGATTCTTCAATGGGAGAATCGATTCCTGCGTAATTTTTATATGAAGTTAGAAATATCAATACCTCTATGAAAGTAGGTATGTTTGAATATCCGTTTGATCTTTCTATGAAGTTAGACGAATCGATACTCGTTCTTTTGCAAATCGCTCTCGTTACTTATGTTTATAATTTATTATAATCTTTTTTATAATATTTTTTATGCTAAGCAAAGAGATGTGCACAAGATTTATCGATCTCTATTAAGTAATATTTAGACATTACATAATACTACCTATATATCTCGATACAGTCGGTAGTATGTGTATATATATATCAATTATATTTATGTGTATATGTGTATATAACAATTATACAACAATTATATTATATTATATACATATATACATAGTTATGTATACATAAATACATATTTATACATTACATAAATATAATTACTTTCATTTATCTAATTATAAATTACTATTGTTTATAAAATGATATATATATATTTAGTATACTTTTATGAGAACGATGGTGAGAGTGAGAGAATGCGTGCGTGTGTGTGTCCGTGTATGTATGTGTGTGTGTATGTGTGTCTGTCTGTGTGAATGCGTGAGCGTGTGTCTGTGTGTTTGCGACAGCATGAGGCTACAGTGTAAGATGGTGTTATAGAAAAAGTGACTGAGCGCGAGGCGGGGGGCGACAGTCGGCGCGTGTATTCGCTAGAAGGTAGCGTCGTAGAAAGAAACAAAGAAAGAAACAAAGAAAGAAAGAGAGGGAGAGACAGAGAGGTCAACGCGTCCTTGGAGCGTTACGATCCGATGATTGTTTTGGAACGTCGCGTTGACCTCGCTCTCTCTCTCTCCCTCTCTCTTTCTTTCTTTCTGTCTTCCTCTCTTTCTCCCTCTCTTTCTTTCTCTATCTATCTATCTATCTATCTATATATCTCTATCTGTGGATCAGGCATCTCCGTTCGTCTCCTTCTCCAGAGAGGAGAGGTAGATCCCAACATGGGAGATACAGATATATATACATCAATAGATAGAGAGAGAGAGAGAGAGAGAGAGAGTGAGAGAGAGAAGAGGTGTGGAAGCATGGTGGGAGTATAGGAGCGAACTAAAACTCATACACGCGCCGACCGTCGCCCCCCGCCTCGCGCTCAGTCACTTTTTCTATAACACCATCTTACACTGTAGCCTCATGCTGTCGCAAACACACAGACACACGCTCACGCATTCACACAGACAGACACACATACACACACACATACATACACGGACACACACACGCACGCATTCTCTCACTCTCACCATCGTTCTCATAAAAGTATACTAAATATATATATATCATTTTATAAACAATAGTAATTTATAATTAGATAAATGAAAGTAATTATATTTATGTAATGTATAAATATGTATTTATGTATACATAACTATGTATATATGTATATAATATAATATAATTGTTGTATAATTGTTATATACACATATACACATAAATATAATTGATATATATATACACATACTACCGACTGTATCGAGATATATAGGTAGTATTATGTAATGTCTAAATATTACTTAATAGAGATCGATAAATCTTGTGCACATCTCTTTGCTTAGCATAAAAAATATTATAAAAAAGATTATAATAAATTATAAACATAAGTAACGAGAGCGATTTGCAAAAGAACGAGTATCGATTCGTCTAACTTCATAGAAAGATCAAACGGATATTCAAACATACCTACTTTCATAGAGGTATTGATATTTCTAACTTCATATAAAAATTACGCAGGAATCGATTCTCCCATTGAAGAATCGATGCTTTTAATTTCATATAAGAATCGGACAGGAACTGATTCTTTTTCGATTCTTCGAGCGAAGAAGGAATCGAGCACGAACTGATTCTTTTTCGATTCTTCGAGCGAAGAAGGAATCGAGCACGAACTGATTCTTTTTCGATTCTTCGAGCGAAAAAGGAATCGAGCACGAACTGATTCTTTTTCGATTCTTCGAGCGACGAAGGAATCAAGCACGAATCGATTCCTCCGCCGGAGAAAGAATCAAGCACGAATCGATTCCTCCGCCGCAGAAAGACTCAAGCACGGATCGATTCCTCGCGCCGCCGAAAGAATCGATTCGTGCTTGATTCTTCCGCCGGAGAATCGCACAGGAATCGATCCTACTGAGTCTTTGTTGGAGGTATCAAAAAGGAATTGATACTTTTCAAGCAGAATCGAACGGTATCATTCGGTTCAAGCACTAGGGTGATTCGATACTACTCAAGTAGTATCCGAATCGAAATTTTGATACCGAGTACTTACGACTTCGATTCTTATTGATACTTTCTACCAAGTACTTGGGTATCAAATCGATCAAGAATCATCGATTCCAAGCTACTCGGTCCCATCACTAGGTATAGGTAGTCGCCGTATGTGGGGTTGTATTATATGTAAACATCGCGTAAGGTAACCATTCGTCCCAATCCGCTTGATCCTTTCCTACATAATTTTTTAGATAATCTGCCAATGTTTTGTGGCTTCGTTCTAGCGCACCGTTGGATTGCGGGTGGTAGGCTGTTGTTTGTATCTTTTTTATATTTAATACTTTGCATACTCCTTTAAAAACTTCAGATACAAAGTTAGTTCCTTGATCTGTTAATATTGTTTGCGGTATTCCGTATTCGCAAACTATTTTTTTAGCAAATTTTTTCGCCACCGTATTGGCTTCCTGATTTGGTATAGGGATGGCTTTGCTATATTTTGTTAAATTATCTTGAAATGTGAGTATATACTGATTGCCTCTATTAGAAACTGGTAATGGTCCTACTATATCTAGGCTACATTTTTCGAAAGGTTGGGTAGGCGTATCCGTAATTACCATTGGCATTCTTGTTCGCGTGCCTAATTTATTTTGTTGACATTTCGCGCATTTTGATATATAATTCTCTATATCCTTTCGAAGTCCTATACAATTGTATTTTAATTTAATTCTATTATATGTTCTATCGACTCCTTGATGGCCTCCTAGGGGGGAGTCGTGATATTCGTATAAGATTTGTTTCTTTTCATCGGCGGAAAATTCTCTATGTTCCTTATTTTCGGTGTCGGGTATCGCGTTTGTAACGTATACGCGGCTTAGCGCGTCAGCATTGCTGTTACTCTTTCCTTCTTTGTACGTGATTTGGTAATTGTATTCTTCTAGCATAATACGCCATCGCATGAGGCGAGATCCGGGATCTTTTACATTAAATAGCCACGTCAGCGGTTTATGGTCTGTTACTATCGTGAATTTCGTTCCGTACAAATATGGTCTAAAATGTTTTACTCTCCAGACTATTGCTAATAATTCTTTTTCAGTCGTGCTATAATTTATTTCTGCCTTATTGAGTATTCTACTCGCGTATGCTATTGGTAAATCTTTTCCTACTTCTCCTTGGGATAGAATGGCCCCTAGCGCCTAGCAAAAAAGGTTTTGAGAAATCTGGGTATTGGAGTAAAGGTGTAGATGTTAGTTTATGTTTTAATAATTCAAATGCTTCCTGTTCTAGATCGGTCCACTGGAATGTTATTCCCTTTTTTAATAATTGCGTTAATGGTTTCGCTGTTTTTGAAAAATTCTCTATGAATCGCCGGTAGTAACTAGCTAATCCTAGAAATGTCTGAATGTTTTTAGCGTTATTTGGTTTGGGGAAATCCGTCACCGCTTTTGTTTTCATGGGATCCGGTTTAATTCCTTCTGGTGTAATGATATGCCCTAGGAATACGGTTTCTTTTCTGAGGAATTCGCACTTTGTTGGTTGCAAACGCAATTTATGTTTTCTTAATTGCTCAAATATTGCTTTTAGTCGTTTATTGTGTTCTTCTAGGCTTGCCGCGTGAATCACCACGTCGTCCAAGTATACGAAACATTGAATTCCTTGTAGTCCTGATAATACTGAATTCATTAATCTTTGGAAAGTCGCGGGCGCGTTTTTTAATCCGAACGGCATACGGTTATATACGTAATGTCCGAACGGTGTAGAGAATGCTGTCTTGCATTTATCTTCTTCTCGCATTTTTATCTGGTGGTAACCTGACGCCAGATCTAACGTTGTAAAGTATTTTGCACCGCTTAATTGATCGAATATATCTGCTATATTTGGTAGTGGGAAAGAATCTCCTATCGTTACGTTGTTTAGTTTCCTAAAATCTATTACGACGCGCATTTTTGCTTGTCCGTCGCTGCCTGGTTTTTTGGGTACTACCAGTAATGGTGCGTTCCATGAGCTCTTGCTCTTACTGATTATTCCTGCTCCGAGCATTTCCTTTACTTGCTTACTTACTTCTTCTTTTTGTTTTTGTGGTAACCTATATGGCGCCACATTTATGGGTGCCGTTCCTGATTCTATATTTATGCAATGCTCGGTCGCGTTAGTACTTTCTAATATATCTCCTTCTAGGTAAAATAAATCGTTATATTTCTCGCAAATGTCCCATATTTTTTGTTTTTCCTCCTGGTTTAGATGCTCTGTTCTAATGCTAGTTCTAAGTTTTTCCATTCTTTCGGCTCCGCTGCTTCTTTGTAGCGTATTTATTTTCGCGCTGACTGTATTATTCGCGTGTTCTTTAAAGAGAATCGCGGGGTCTTTAACTTCTACTGATATGCCGGTGAGCTCGACTTCGTCGTCGGTCGTATTCATTACGCTGACAACGCATTCCCCTTTTTCGGCTTTGGTTAACCAATTTGCTATATACACTCCCGATTCTATTTCTCTTTTTTCTACTAATCCTTCTCCTTCTGAGGTTGTTCGTACTGTTATAATTTTTTCTGTTCGCGGTGCTATTACCTTTGTTCCTATTTTTTCTAGCGGTATTTTTACTCCATAAAGCGATATGTGATTGGGTGGTTCTATCTTTACACGGTGTGCTTGCATGAAATCGACGCCTATTAATCCGTCAGCCTCTATTGGAAAATCGTCCCTGACTAAATAGCACCGATGCTTTATCGTCTGTTCTCCTACTTGTACGTTTAAAGTTATCTGACACAGGGGCTTTTGCACTGTTAACCCTATTCCTGTTAATTCTATCTTTGTCGGGTTGGCTTTTGTTTTATTGTGCACTAACCCGATTTTTAAGAGTGTCAGTTGTGCTCTTGAATCTACTAGCACAGTGGCGCGTCCGCTTATTAAATCTTTTGAGATAATTTTACAGTGATTTTTGCATTCTGTTGCTGTCATTACGCTATTTATTTTGTATCGTCCTACTTCGTCATTAGCTACGTTACTAGCGTTACTTGTGTTAGGTTGCGTTTGTTGCGCGTTTCGGTTGGTTGTCGTCGTCGTTTGTGATGTCGACGGTCTTTCGTTTGGTCTGTTAGTTAGTCTATTTTCTGGTCTAGTACGACAATTTCGCGCCATGTGCCCGGGCCGTCCACAGGCCAGACACACGATTTGATCTCTACCGGGGCCCGTGCCTCCTGTACGATTTGGGGTATTTCGCGGGTTTATTCTAGTTCGCGCGTAACAGTCACTAGTCGCGTGCCCTATTCGGTTGCAATTTCCACATCGAGGTGGGGACTTCTTTTTAAATGGGTCCTCATTTTGGGACGATTGCGTGTATTCATCACTTTGACTTTCTCCGTACTTTATTTCTGCCTCTGAGGCTCCTATAATCGCGTCTTCCAGGGTTTTGTACCCTCTCGATTGAACGATAGTCGCTGCACGTCCCTGCAAACCGTTTTCAAAAATAACTTGAGCTTGTCGTTTGAGAGTGGCGGTTATAGCATTGTATCCCGCTTCATCTGGTTCTGATTCGATGGTTAATCTGACTAATAGCATGTGAAGTTCTTCTACGCGCCGTCCAAAAGCTTGCGCGCTTTCTCCCGGCCTTTGCCGACTTTTATTTAACTCGATTTGCACGGACGCTAGCGACCGTCGGTCTAGAAATACTTTTTCTAGTGCTATTTTAAATTCCTCATAAGTATCAAGTTTTTTATATCGCATTTCTTGGTGCGCCTTTCCTGCTAATTTTACGCTTTTAATTGTCCTGAAAAGTTTCGGTTTGTCTGCTTCATTAACTAGTTCGAGCGCACATTCGCATGTCTCTAAAAATTCGGATACTCTGACCGCAGGGCCTCCCGTAAAAACTTTTACGCACCTTAGTGCTTCTGAGATAGTCATATCTCCGTTCGCCATTTCCGGGCTTCGTACGTCTAACAGAGAAAAAACTAATCGTTCTATCGGGTATTCTCGTCTGATTTCTATTCGGTCACTAATCGGTGATTGTAATCCCGATGCACCGTGGTCTGATTCGCTAAGATCGCTATCCGTACAGAGATGCTTTACAGCTGTCGCGGACAATTTCCTACGTTTACATTCGCTTTCTGGGGTGGTAAATATTAATTTTACGTCGAAAAACGATTCGAGTGATCGACTAAAATGCCGTTTGTCTGGCAGGAAATATACTTTTGCGGATTTGCCATGGTCGGACATACGGTCGCTACTTTTACGTTTGTCTTGCGTGCTGAGCTAGGTGTGGATGTTACTCACAGTAGAAGTGTTCGCCACATTCTGCTGGGCTGTCGTCGTTGCTGTCACCTGTTCGCTGGGAGTTGGCTGCCCTATCTCTCGTTCTCCGCGCCGTCCGCAGATAAGCTCGGTGAACTGGCTCGTGCCGTAAGCTGAGCTGTCGATAAGGCTCGTCTCCTCCTTGTCGCTCGTCCAGTCGTCTACTTCCTCGTATGAACCTTGGCTGCCGCCTGGTGTTAGATTGCCTGGTCTGCTTCCTCCGTCTCGGTGAAGTTTACACCGTCCTTCCCTTGGCCTTTGCTTCTTCTGGCGATAACTGCCACGTATTTGCAAAAAATTTTTTGCAAAACGATCCCACTCGCTGCCACCAATGTGGTAACCCGTGCTCGTAAGCCGGCTACCGGTTATCTTTGGAAGCGGAAGGAAGGTGGTGTTTGAGGTATAGATCAGGTTCTTCTTGAGTATAAGTATGACTTTTATTAAATAACTGGTTATTGGTGAGGCACAAGTAACCCTCCTAACTCTTTGCTCGCTCTCGATGATCTGTCTGTTCGTTTCCTCGCTTCTACGCGTGCCACTCCTTAGCGTTCGGTGCTAAGAAGGGAGAATCGCTGAATTGCATCTTAGGCTCGGGACTCGCGATGTCCAGGCGCTTGGGTGATGCAATGCTTACACATTACTTTTGGGTCGCCTCTTCGGAAGGCGGCCTTGAATATGATACTACTGTGTCGCTTAGGCGACTCGCGAGTACAACAATTTAAAATCTTTTAATGTCTTCAGGTTTAAAATCTATCTTAAGAAATGCAATGTGTCTAACTTCAGCAAGTGTTTATCACCATGCTATTACATCTGCACCACAGTAATCTACTAATTCTTCAACTTCTTGGTATCCTTCCTGCAGGTATTCTACCTGGAGATTCTGAAACTGTTACTCTTCGATAATTTCTATATATTGTTTGTTCCATATTAATCTAAAAATAATTTATCGGAATTTATCAAATATCTCATATTTTTTAAATAAAGTATACTTACCATGAAAGGACCAAAGCTATGACATTCTGGACATGAACCTGACTTTACTTCAAAGTTTTTATTGTACAAATAGACCAAGAATACATCCACGCTTAGTACAATCGTATTTTATAACAGATAGTTATGGTTTTACTCCTGTCGTAGCTGAGACAACACCAAGAGTTCGAATTAACCGATTAAGATGTAGTTCCCTGTGTTTCAAACATATATCAAATATTATTTGAAGATATGAAAATATAGATAAAATGGAAGAAATGAAAATGCCACTGCCACAACTCTTACCCAAACGCGCGTAACTCCTCTATCAATGGAAGTTCTGATATCCTCACATTAATCTCATTTTTAACTCTTTTCTAACTAGGAAAGATTGTTAACACCAATACTTCAGCTACTTTATCAAATATTTTAAAAATTTGGAATGGAGCTTCAGGAAAAAAATAAGCCAAGCTCCTCTTTACTTGCAATTGTAGGAGATCTCATAACAACGCTAGACTATCATAACAATTAATTAGAGAATGTTTCGATTTCAATTAAAATTATTTAAAAAATCAAAACATAAAACATTAAAATTTTCCTTAAAACAGATTTTTTAACTGGCTACTCTCACACATATGCCAAATACGTTTTCCATAGATGTCCTGTCCTTTTGAATTTGTATATGTACGTTAAAGACTTAAAACGATTAAAGATTTGTGTCCGTGGTCTTAGCATTATTACATACTCTTTGATTGGTTCAAAATAATCGTTATTATTATGTTGCATTTATTCCTGCATTGAGAGTTTAGCACAGTTTCACCAAACTCAGTAATAACATCAGTATAATTTTAATATGCCTATAAGAAATAATGAAGAGTAATTGTCTCATGATCTTGTGTAATTATGCAACACTTTAATTAATATATTATTTTTCTTACCACGAATATAAGACGAGAGAGTTCTGCATTTGATGTTTGTAGACGCCCATGCATAGATACAAAAAGAGCTCAAATACCTTTTTCTATTTGAATGTATAGAAAAATACATCTCTGTTTATACATTAATTTGTTTTGTCAATATTACCTTCGAATCTGTAAAATATTTAATCCTGTATATACTTTTACTCACAAACTAATAATACAAAAGCAAAAGTGATACTGACCAACATAAGAAGAAATTTATTTTCTCTTTGACATTGTAGATTTCTTCCTTTCCATTACTATAAAAGTTTCAGCTCCATTTGTGACGTTTCAAGATGGAGGCGCTCCAAGTAAATCCATTCCGTTTAGCAAACTTCCTCCCTTGCGGTACATTTTTCGTGACCACTTTTTCTTTCTCAACGCTATCAAGTTAGGTCTCCTTAGTCTTACTTCATGGTTTCTTCTTACTTCCATTACTTCCTTAGTCGTCCCACGTGGCCTTCCTCTATTCCTTGCTATAGCGTGCTGTTCATTTTCTTCAACATCATTTTCTCCTCTATGTGCCTCTTGCATGTCATCTTCTTCGAATTCTCCTACATCTGCATCTTCGTAGTCACTCTCATCGGTTTCAATTTCATCTTCTTCCCTTTCATCGTTTTCATCGTCTAAACCGACAATAATTAATTTATTCCTACTTTCCTTATTGTTATCTCCTTCGAGTTACTAGTCCTAGAACCCTTCGAGTTACTATCAGAGGACTCCTCCGAGGACCTCAGCGTCCGGGAATCAATTGAAAGAGACCAACGGATACAAAAAATCCTGGAAACCCTGCGGCTCGACCACGTCGACGAGGAAGAGCAAAGCCTCGTCTGAGATGTGGTCACTGAGTTCCCAGACCGTTTCTACTTCCCTGGGGACAAGCTCGGCATGTCCAAGACGGTCAGGCACTCCATACCAACCATAGACGAAAACCCGATTAACACCAAACAGTACCGCTATCCTCCAATCCACCAGCAAGAAATTAAACGTCAGATAGGAAACCTGCTCACGAACGGAGTTATCCAACCATCGGCCTCACCTAGGGATGCAAGTTGAAGGAAATATCGATAAAAATATCGATATTTTTATCGAAGTCTAGTAAATATCGATAATCGATATATCGGTCGACAAAGCCGATATTATCGATATGAAGGTGGAAACCTTAGACCATATATACTTACCTTAGGCCGTGTCTATAGGTATATATGGTCTAAGGTGGAAACGTCAAAACAGATATAATTTCAATTAGTGACTATAACCTATAACAGTATACAATTGTGAACGAAGGACCTTTTTTTCCTTTTAATTACCGGTTATCATTATTTTTTCGGACTTTTATAATAAAACACAGAAAGCAGAAATAGGTTTCTTAAAAACGGTTTTTTATAGTTCTTCTTTGCTAGCATTGTTAAACAAAAGAAAGAATAAGAAGAATAAGAATTTGTAGATGTAATGATTACAAAATTTTTTGAAGGCTAAAAGAACAAAAAGGTCTTTCGTTCGCGAATTTTATATTGTTATGGTCATTAATTGATACTACGAAAAACTTATTTTATATTTCTAGTCATTAAATTTATTTTCGTTATATTTTCCTATTCAATTCAAAATATCGATATATCGGACATGAGAATATCGATATATTGATAAAGCAGTCATGAAAATATCGATACAAATATCGATATACACGTGTCGATATTATCGATATTATCGATATTTCGATATATCGTTGCAACCCTAGCCTCACCATATAATTCGCCGTTATGGATAGTACCCAAAAAGCAGGATTCAAAGAGTAATAAGAGGTGGAGAATGGTCATCGACTTCAAGGCACTGAACGAAAAAACCATCGGTGATAGTTACCCCCTACCTTGCATCACCGCAATACTGGACCGATTAGGAAACGCCAAATACTTCTCAATTTTCGATCTCGCCAGCGGTTTTCACCAAATAGGAATGGAACCAAAGGATAGAGCAAAAACAGCTTTTACCACCCCGAATGGGCACTACGAATACGTGCGCATGCCCTTTGAACTCAAAAACGCACCAGCCACATTCCAACGGCTTATGGACCATGTCCTAACTGGCTTGTAGGGTGTCGAGCTATTCGTGTACCTAGACGACATCGTCGTTTACTCCACCTCTCTTGAAACCCACAAAAGGAAACTCCGGAACATGATGCGACGCCTAAGAGAGCACGGGCTGAGCCTACAGTCGGACAAATGCGAATTCCTGCGCATAGAAGTAACCTACTTGGGACACGTATTAACGTCGGAAGGAGTCCAACCAGACCCAAGAAAGCTGACCGCCGTTCAGCACTTCCCGACTCCCCAAACACCCAAAGCGATTAAGCAATTCTTGGGACTTGCTGGATACTACCGGCGTTTCATTAAGGATTTCTCAAAGAGGGCAAAACCTATGACCGATCTGCTCAAAAAGGGCATATCCTTTTGTTGGAGCGAGCAACAACAAAAGAGCTTTGAGGATCTAAGAGGCGCCTTATGCGAGGAACCCGTCCTCCAATTCGCGAACTTCAAAGATCCATTCATAGTGACCACCGACGCATCCCATTCAGCGATAGGAGCAATACTCAGCCAAGGAAAGATCAGGCAAGACCGACCGATCGCATACACGTCTCGGACGCTTAACCCAGCAGAGAAAAACTATTCAACGCCGAAAAGGAATGTCTGGCGATAGTATACGCGGTCGCCTACTTCCGCCTCTACCTCTACGGGAAAAAATTCACGTTAGTAACCGACCATCGCCCATTAGTCTGGCTTCACTCCGTAAAGGATCCCAGCTGGCGCCTGATGAGATGGAAACTGAAGCTAGCAGACTACGAGTACGAGGTCGTCTATAAAAGCGGCAAAACAAACCAAAACGCAGACGCACTCTCACGTAACCCCGCGGTAAACGCATACCTGGTGGTACCGAAATCAAAGACAAAACCATCTAAGGGAGACAAGAGATACAAACCACCCTCGTACCTGTCGAAGGCCCACCCCAACTCCAGCACGGTCGGCAGTAGACTTAAGACGAGACGGGTCATAGAACCCCAAAAAAGAAAAAATTACATCGAACCATCCCTCACGACCCTAGAAGCTACCCAAGATAGTAACGAACCATCACAAACAAAAGGATCGACCTTACCAACGGCATCAACACTGCACGCGGAACCCGAACACTCAGTGGTAGAGTTTACCGAAATCTCGGCAACTTCGTCTAGCGATGAAGAAGAAGAGGACCCGGAACGCGCTAAGGCCGAGTCCGATCAGGAAACAGCGGAGACAACCATGAAAAAAACATACCGGGAACACATGGAACTGGTAGAAGCCACGAATCGGATCAGCATAGGAGCCAGACAAAAACTCCGAAAATTCTCCGAAGATCTAAACGAATCCCCGAGACTCGGCAAGCCCCGCAAAAACCAACGGCTCACCTTAGCGCTAACACCAAGACAGAGGTTGTTGCCAGATGCGCAATCAACCCCTGGGAGACCCAAGCAAGCCAACGAAGGACTTACAACCCTTTTTTTTTTTTTTTTTTTTTTTTTTTGGTTGCCAGAGGGGAAAATCTTGCATAAGACCCCCCGGGTTCGCCTAGGAAGCGAGCACCGGGGGAGTGTCGGATTCTTACCGACTAAAAACCCCTCTGGAGGCGTGCCACTGGCGACCCGCGCCACCAGTGACACCACCTACCGCAGGAACCCGGCCTGTGGAATCGCCGTTAGGCATATTTCGTAAGGCCGGGCCATTTGGCTGCGGCTGAGCCGCTTCATACTGTATACCCATTCATTCCGTTTTTATGGGGCGCTACTCCCATCACCACACCATTCATGGCCGCGTGGGGTTTCCCCCCCTCTCCGGCCCATTCATACCAGGGAGGTCACCAGGACGGTTCAGGTTGTTACACCATCCCCGCCCCAGTGATTTCCCCCTCATTCAGGCCGCGGTGGTCACCCACGCTCCGGCTCATTCACACTGTCAGCCCCCTAAGGAAACACGGGGCGCTACTCTCGTATCTCCCCGGACAAGCTGACTCTCATACTTACACACACACACACACACACACACGCCCATACACATACATTCCGATGGTGGGTTGCTACTCCCACCACCGGCCCATTTACGATCGCGGAGGTTTCCCCCTCTCCGATCCATTCGCACTGGAGAGGGTATCAGGACAACTCAGGGAGCTACCCCATCGCCATCACCGACACTCCCTCCCCATTCAATCTACAGCGGTTGCCCGCTCTCCATCCCACTCACTCATTCTGCCAGACGCTGATCGCAGTCCAGGTTGCTAAGCCTGCACTGCTTTCAGCGCCCGGCTTCAGTCATGCTGCAGCGCCTCTTCGCGCTGTCTCTCTCGCTCCACGCGTTCACGCCTCTCCACGATGGATACTAAGCAGTTCGTAATACACGTCCAGTTGGCATTGAACTGCAGCATCAACTCCACCGTATTTTCCGGAGTGAGGCTCACTCCTAGAGCCGCCGTCACCCTGAAAAGATCTACCTGCGCTGCCTCGCAATGGTAAAGCGCGGGCTCCGGATTATCATGCGGCTCCCCGCACATACAACACTCCGGGCTCGGTCTTCTACTGTGTCGGTGCAAGTACGCGCCGAAACAGCCATGGCCACTGAGCGCCTGGGTCAACCGATAACTCAGTTGTCCGAATGATCGATCAACCCAGTCGCCCAGCACCGGCATGAGTCGACGCGTCCATGCACCGACACGCTCCTCCCTCTCCCAGCGCACCTGCCAGGCTCTCATTAGTCTGTTCCGCGCTTCTCTTCTAGTTCTTACCCTTATTATGCGTTGCTCCTCAGGTTCAAGATCCTCCCGCTGCCTCAATTCGTACCGGCAATTCTCATTTTCCCTCGCCTCTATAATTAATAAATCAAGCGGGGCCATCTCAGCCAGAACCCCTGCCACGAGTCCTGATACCGTGCAGTACCCGCTGATCACCCGGAGTGCCGCCCTTCTGTAAACCGGGGCCATATATCTTCTAATAGTCGGCTCAGTGATGTAGCCCCCCCCCCCCCCCAATAAGGCGCCGCATACAGCAACGTTGACTTTATAACGTTGCTCAGCAGCTTCCTTCTCACCATCTTTGGGCCGCCAACATTCGGCATGAGCCTACCAATCCTATTTTCATTAACCGCCGCTTTCTTTGCGAAAGCTTACAAAAGCTTAGCCTCTCATCAAGCTGCATCCCTAGATAGCGCAAACTCCCCACAGGCCGCACTATTCTATCACCGACACGAAATATTGGCAACCTAATCCTTCGGGAGCGATACCTTTTAAAGAATATCGCCTCTGTCTTATAGGTTGCAAGCCTGAGGCCACTCGTTTCTATCCAATTGCTAATTCGGCGTAACGCCTCATTAGCCGCGTTCTCGCAGTGCCACATGTTGGATGCTTTAACGATGACAGCGACATCGTCGGCAAACGCAACTATCTGGACCCCCGCCGGCATCGGTATCCTTAACAACTCATCAAACGAGACATCCCACAAGAAGAGCTTAAGGACTCCCCCTTGTGGGACACCGGCCGAAAGCGTTCGACGATGTCGCTGTCCCGCCTCCACCTCCAACAGCAGCACCCTCTCATCCAAATAACTGCCAATCATCCTGCACAGGTACTCAGGCACTCCAAAGGTTACAGGACTGCGCTTGACCTTTGCCAGTCTGCCTCGTTAAAGGCATTCTTAATATCCAAGGCTATGAACGCGCATACTCCCGCCTTCCTAGCCCTACCCATCCTCATTCTGGCCACCGCAGCATCCAGAACCCTCAGGGCGTCCATAACTGAACGCCCTGTTCTAAACCCGAACTGCCTTTCCGACAGTCCGCCGGCCGTTCGAACCGCCTCCTCGAGCCTAGGCAAGAGGAGACGCTCGAACAGTTTGCCGGCGGCGTCTAAAAGGCAGAGGGATCTGTATGCTGCGGCGCCTACTCCTCCCTTTCCCTTATCTATAAGGTATAGTAGTTGTTTTTTCCAAACATTTGGAAAGGTGCCCTCCTTTAACGCCCAATTGTAGACTTCTTTCAACCAACCCGGTTCTAGGATCGCAACCCGACGAAGAACCTCATGAGGCATTCCGTCGGGTCCCGGAGCTTTCCCATTAGCAAGTTTACTGGCCGCTCTCACCACTTCCTTCAAAGTGAATAAAGGGAGGTCACCTGGCTCTGCGCATACCCTTGGTTCTTCTGGCAGCAATATTCTTCGCGGGAAGAGTTCCTCCACAATATCTATCATACCTCCCAGACCTCCAGGAACCGGTTCTCGCCTCTTAAACTTCCCCATAACCAACTTGTATGGGAGCCCCTATACATCAGTGTTAGCCTTATCCAGCAACGCCTTCCAGGCAGCTTCTTTGGCCTTTCTTATAGCTATTTTGAGCTGTTTCCTGCACTCATCGTATTCTTGAGCAAGTTGTTGCGTATATCTTCCTCTCCTCCTTGCTCGCATCAGCCTTCTTCTACTCATCGTACACCTGCGATGAAGCACAGTTTGCTCTTCACTCCACCAGTGAACCTGCTTACGATATTCACATACCCTCCATCTGGGCATCGAATCGTCGCAGGCGTTAGCTAGGCCATCTACCAGGCTAAGTGCCGCAATTTCTGCCGAACCTGCTGCTACCCCTTCTCCAGTTGGAATCCAATATTCCGCCTCTCGATGTATCGCGGTATCCAACTCCTCCGCTCTTAACTTTTTGAGCGCCCACCCTCTAATCGGGGGCATTCGCCACGGCACATTACCCCTCAGCTCCATATATAACGCCTGATGGTCGCTAAGGATTGCGTCCGTCAGAACTCGCCACGACCTCAGCCTAGCTATTAACTCTTCACTAAGGAAGGTAACGTCGACGACGGACCCGGCGCCAGCCCTCCGAAAGGTGTCGGGACAACCAGGATGGTTGGCCGGCATCAATCGGAGGGCAGCAACCAGATCCGCCAACAACGCCCCCCTCCTGTCTTGGGCTCGACTGCCCCAGAGTGGCGATTTGGCATTAAAATCGCCTGCCATTATAGTTGGTCCCCGCAGCCGAGACACTACCCCACCAATCTCAGTCAGGACCCCCCGATAATACCAAAGGGTCCTGCCGGGGTTGAGGTAGCATCCCACTATATTCACTCCCCCCACCTCAACAGCCACATAGCCATCGCCACTAGCTATTCTTTGAGGTTGCCCCAAATTCTTGCCAGTGGTCCAAATTACCGCCTTCCCAGCCGCATCACTATAAGCTCCCCTATCTAGCATGCGTGACCCCGGTTCTGACGCTATAATAACTTGTGCATCATATTTCCTGGCTAGTTGAAAAGCCAAATCCCTGGAGACATTACTGCCTCCCATGTTTAGCTGTATGACGGTTCTAAGGAGCATTTGTCGATTTCTTTCTCATCTCAGAGGGTCCTCCGATCACCCCACTGCCTCTATTCGCTCTGCCTGGACACTCGAAAGATTTATGTCCAGTGAGTTTGCATATAAAACACAACTCGCTCTTGTCCTCGGACGCCTTGCAAGCCATGACCGAGTGCCCATACTCATGACACTTTGCGCACCTTGTATTCCTACTCCTCTCCCTTATTCGGCAGCGGTTCCATCCAACCGTTATCTGCCCCAATTCCATTAGATGCTTCCCATACCGTTCTGCAAGCAGTACCGTGGCTATTCTCTGCCCTCTCCACGCGAGCCTGATGCTCACGCTCGCTATGTCTTCTTTTTCGCCAGCGACTTCGCGTAAAATCGCCTCCGCGACTTCGTCACCGGTAGTACACCCATCAATACCCATCACCTCGATGGCTAATCTAGGACTCAGGACGTCTGCACGGGCTTCACCTTGAAGCGTGCTAGCTATCGCGTTTCTCAATTTCAATGCCTTCTCCTTGGAGCATCCCTTTGCCATCTCAATTAAGAGATCGCCAGCACGCGTGTTTCTTATCCCAGTAATACTCACGCCTAGCTTACCGATATCGATCTCATTCCTTAGTCTTCTATTGACGACAGCAGTCTCTAGACGCTTGCCCTCGGCAGCCCGAACCCGTATCGCATCATTCTCAGGCCTACGCGCCCTAGACCTCGACCTCTCCCTGCCTTTCTGCACCGCTTCCCGTTTGTTGTTCTTGGATTGCTCTGGTGCTGCACCGTCCTCAGCCTTGACTTTCCTCGCTTTCTTCCTTCTTCTTTTGGCTTTGACTCAGTTCTCAGCCTCAGTATCCGCTCCACTCTCCGGTCTTACCTCTCTTATAAATTTGCCCCTTTGCACACTGATTATTTGCGGTACTGTCTACGCGATGGTTCCCGTTCCTTTCGTTATTTTGGCATATGTCTTATCTGACGTCGCTCCACCAGTTTTAGTTTGTAGGCGCGCTTGGATCTGCGCTCTTTCTTTCAGGCGTTCTTCTTCCCTTAGCTTTCTTATGTATGCCACATCCTTCAAAAGTTGTGCGTCAAGTTCCGCTCGTGTCAAGTGGCATTCCTTTATCGTTTGCTTCAATTCTCCGAGTACTCTGCAGTCTCGCTCCATTTTTACGCGCTGGCTTTTCTGCACGTTCCTATTCGTTTCCATGTACCTCTTGGTTTCAAGGAAACTTTCCATGAAGTCTTCGCACAGCCTGTTCGCGCGCCTTTCCGAACTTGCTAACTTCTTAGAGCACTCATCATATTTATCTGTCTGTTCAGTCGGCGGCGGCATAACGTACCCCTCAAATTCCGTCGTGCTGCCGGCATAGTCTTCGTCTGTATTTATCGTCGCTGCTACTTGTTGTCTACCTTCCCTTGCCTGTGCAACGTCAAATTCTCTCTCTCTGTTGTTGTCTTTAATATCATTCTTCTTGGCGGGTTTAACAACACGCTTGAGCGCCTTAGACCGGTCTACATCCATGGCGTTCCCATTGTGATCTTCTAAATTCCCAACCAATTCGTCGTCTCTACGCATCTTTTGTACCAGATCAGGCGACTCCGACGCTGGTCTCTTACCCATAATAATGTTGCTGTCGATCTCGCTTTCCACATTCTGCAATTGCGGATTCGGGAATTCCTCCAGCACATCCTTGTTCTTCATTCTCACTCCTACCTCCTTCACATCACTAAGCTTGCCCGCACTGATCTTACATTCCAAGATCTCACAGCATTCGCCGGACGAAGCATGCGAGACCTTAGTCCCAAGCGAGGTGTCCGATCCACTGTCATTGATATTCTTTCGCCACTCGGGGTCAATTTCTAACACCGCTGCATTCTTCCTGGACATTTGGTCCTGATCCTCGTCTGATATTTCCTGTGCATCTCCACTAGAGCCATACTTTCTCGACGAGGCCGGACTCGCCTTACTCGAGGACGGGCAAGACTTAGCTTTCCTGTGCTTGCTTTTCCGGCTTTTCGGACCCGGCGAGGCACCCTCCGATCGATGCCTCGCCGCTAGCTCTTCCATTCTCGTTGTCATCGCAGTAGCAGTTTCGCTCGAAGCGCCCGCGGAGCACACTTCGAGTAGCCCATCGTTTGATGACGACAGGGGGAGGCAGGGACAACACCCCCCTTCTGCCGGGACCTGAGGGTTCCGTTCCCTCTGGTCCGGTAACTTTTCTTTTTTGAAGAACGACATTTCCATGGTTTCCTTTGCTTGGTTTGATTTCGGTGTATCCTTCACCTAGGACGGTTGCTAAAAAGCTAACGAGCCCGTCCTACCCGGGTTTTATCAGAAGGTTTTCCTTCCCCCGGATTGCTCTTAGTCTGGGTACTCATACACAGCCTGTCCGGCATGGTAAAACCTGCCAGGAGCCGAAGCTCCCGCCGGCATAGCCCGCGTAATCATCGTACCACGCAAGCCCCACCACCACGTCAAGGTGGCAATCCACGGGGGGAAGGACTTACAACCCAGGTACCATCGAAGACTCCCGCACACGAATCAAGCGTGCGCGCCGAGGCAAGCGAGCTTTACTCTTCAAGCGACGAGGAAAACGGCAACCTCATAGAGAAACCCATCTGCCGCCTGAGACTATCGACCTCGTCCCTAACAGCCAACATCGCCCATTTCCTTCCCCTGGATTGTCAACTGACCAACTCAACAAACAAAACGCTGGAAGGATTGAAATACATTGTGACGTTGCAGCGGCGCGTCACAAGGCGAAATACGCGGAGAGTGTATGAATGTGGGAGTGACTGAGAGAAGAAGCGTCGACTGATAAAAAGAAGAGCGATCTCCGAAGAACCAACGCCGAGACCAACGGAGAAGGCGACACCAGGAAGGTGGAAGGGCGATCTACGGAGGTGTCGAAGCTCGAGTACCCCGACGAGCCGCCTGCGACGAAAAGAAAGCGACAGAGGCCGGCAGACAGCGAGGAAGGACCGGCGAGTGAGTGTGGGAGAGTTGCGGGAGAGAAACGAAGGGGAAGGAGCACGGACTCACGGACCGGCGAGTAACCTCGCTCCGAGGTGAGTCGGGTGGAGGTAGACGAGGTCCCTTCCCGACTCGGGGTGGCAAAAGTGTCCAGCGGCGGGTGACCGAGCACCCGATGCCCAAACGGGGCCGGCTGCACCCGGGCAAGTGACCACCGTACCCCAGCCTCGGAAGGAGCAGGCCTCGCTGGCAGGCAGGACGAGCGCCTGAAGGCAGGAAACCGGCCGACGGCGAACCGAGGAGCGGCACGCCCGGGAGCAGGCGCCACGCGTGGCCAAAAAGAGAGTAGTCGCAGGACCGGCAAGGAGGAGGAAACCGGCAAGACACCGTTCCGTAGATCGTCCGATAGTCGAGTCCAGGGAGAGAGAGCGAAAGGAAGAAAAAAGAGAGACGCGAGTCGTGCGATTAGGAGTGAGTGAGAGAGTGTGAGTGGACGGAGGTAGGCGAGGAGCGAGGCGTGCGAGAGAGTGTAGGGACCGCCAGGGTCAGAACGAGAGAGAGAGAGGACGAGGAAAGAGGAGGAGAGAGAGCTGACGCGGTAGGCCAAAATAAAATGATTCCGTAGGCGGGAACGATCGTAGGCGCGGCGCCGGCGACCTTCCAAGTCGTGGACGGCCACCGATGGTCCGACCGACTCCTAAAGAGAGAGTTCGAGGAGGGAAGGCCGCCGACGCCGGCGCGAAGATGGAGGGCTGTCTGTGTCGTACGCGAAACACGAACGGACCGATGAAACGGCCGCCGACTCGACGTGTATAACGGTCAGCTATCTGGTCACGCGGCGTAGCGCGACGCGCGGACCAAAACAAACGGCGCGCGGTAACCTTCTTCGGAGGACACGCGAACGGTTAGTCTTTGAATACGCGTTCGAAATCCTCGATATGCCGTGGAATACCTTCCCCTCGCGTTCTTTAACGAATGTACACGGAACCGAAGGGCTTTTAGATAATTTCATGTAATGAGAAGGGCCGAACGCGAAGGGAAGGCGCGAATAGCGAGAAACGAGGGACTCGCGAATACGGGAAATTACGAGCGAGAGCGACGGAATATCGAAGGCGCCGCGGATAGGAAGCGACGGGAAGGCTTTTTCCCCGTTAGTAATAAGGCGTCGAAGGATGCACCGGCATCCACAGTTGTACGCGATTCATCGCATTATTCCTCGCGACTCCACCGAGCGCGAGCGCATGTAAGCCGACAAAAGAGGGTATAAATAAAGATAGAAACATGGGAAAACGGTAGAATTTTATTAAGGTGACGGGCATAGACGTTTCCCATCCTTGTCCGAATCCGTCCATGCACCCGACGGATCGTCCTCCTTGACGGAACGGCCCCTCTACCGCACCGCCGAGCAGGGCTGAGCTATCGCGGGAAATACCGGTCAACGATGCTCTCGATCTACCTCCTGAAGGGCATAGAAATAAATTCGACGCCGTTGGCGTCTGGCGCCCAAATCATGTGAACTTCGTTTTTGTCAATTGGAAGATAGATAGATAGATAGATAGAACCATTTATTACATCATGGGCAAAGCCCGTAGATGAGTGGTATACAGCTTATGACAATGGTATTTACATTATAAAACTAGAGTTAGAATTAAGGTTGGGAATTATAATTAAAATTAAAATTAAAATTAAGATAAGAAAGTACAATGATTATAGGTTACAATAGAATGATATAGAAGTAAAAATATAATATAATAGTATGCAATAAGAATACAGTAGAGATCAAATAGAATCTCAAGTGGAGATCAGGAGTTTCTCTGCACAGACAGAAGATAGTTAGACAACCTGACTCTAAAGATAGCGATGGATGATGACTCACGTATCTCATTTGGCAGGTTATTCCAATATGAGCAGGCCGCTACCGTGAAGGACCTAGCATAAGCAGTCGTACGGCATTGAGGTGTATGCAGGTCGAGTACGTTCACACGCATATCACGCTGACAAACGTTAGTGCGGAAAGCAAAGTTTTCATACAGATAGGTAGGAAGAGAGGAGCTCAGGACAGAGAAGAGCGTGCAGCAGATGGAGTAGTGACGCCTATTAGAGATCGTGAGCCACCCGAGTCTGTTTAGGTAGGGGGTTATGTGCTCGTCCCTCCTTAGGTCGTAGATGAAGCGAACACACGCATTTAGGGCCCGCTGTAATTTGGTGTTTAATGTACCCGGTAGGTCGGAGTAAAGTGCAGAGCAATAGTCAAAATGAGGGAATATTAACGAGGTGACGAGCTGCCTTCTTAGAGGAACAGTTAGTAGCTCCTTACATGCTTTAAGCTGGTGTAAGCACTTGAACACTCAGTTTGAGACCAGCGAAATCTGAGAGTTCCACGAGAGAGTCCTATTAAAAGTGATGCCAAGATCTCTAAAGGAATCAACATAGGGAATCGCACGTTGGGATACCATGATTTTTAGCATTGAGACGTAGTCTAGACGGCGGGTGAATTGCGGACTCCCTATGACAGATGCGATGGTCTTACTAAGATTTAGTCGTAGCATATTATCCACTGCCCACTTCTCTATGGCAGCAACGTCATCAGACACTTTACGTATACCGTCAGCTATCTCATCGAGTTTGCATTGATAGTAGATTTTAAAGTCGTCAGCATATAACATATATAGGCAATAGCGAATGACCCGCGGTAGATCATTGATAAATATGATAAATAGAAGTGGTCCAAGCACCGACCCTTGAGGGACCCCTTTTTCCACGGTCCGCCAGGATGACTGCGTTCCATTTGGTCCACGCACCGCTTGCTGACGGCAGAAGAGATACGAGTGGAACCAACGAATAACGGATCGGGAGATACGGAATTTACTGAGTTTTGCTAACAGAAGCCGATGATTAACCATGTCAAACGCTTTCGAGAAATCGAATAGTACTATTATGGTTAATTTTCGCCCATCGATACCACGTCTAATGTCATCAGTAACTTTAAAAAGAGCTGATTGAGTACTATAGGATTTTCTAAAGCCGGATTGAAAAGGGTCTATCTGACCAGTCCTAGTTAAGAAATCAGTTACCTGATCATGCACAATTTTCTCTAGTAATTTCGAGAGACAGCAAAGAGTGGCTACTGGTCTGAAATCACTGGCTGATGTGGGGAGCCGCTTTTTGGGGAGAGGTGTGACCAGCGAATGTTTCCATATGGACGGAAAGGTAGAGTTAGTTAGAGAGGAGTTAAAGATTTCCAGAATAATTGGTAGGATAGCAGAGAGACTCATGCGAATGAAGTCGAGTGAAATACCGTCTGCATCTGCTGAACTTTTCCGGATGGAAGCTAGCTTTCGGATGACCATTTCGGGACTGACATCAATGAAATAAAAGTCATTGCAGTCAAAGGTGTGAGGAGTAGAAGGTAAGAAGGGCAAGGAAGGCAATGGAGACAATGGTGGTACTATGGCAGACGATCCTGCTGACAGGAATTCACGATTTAGATCGTCAAGAGAGATAGAGGCATTTGTTGTACCATGGCGAGATTTTGATAGGCCAAGGCGCCGGAATTCACGCCAGATGTCACGTGGGTGCTGCAGACGATGGAATAGGATGGCATAGTAATTCTTTTTGGCAGAACGTATGAGGCACTGAGTACGATTTCTTGCTCTTTTGTATTCAGCGAAGTGATGATGCAATCGAGTACGCTTAAAGATTTTGAATAGGTTGTCCCTCGTGGCCATTTCACGGCGAATCGTGTGATTCAGCCAAGGTGCAAAAGGTCGTCTGATGACGATAGTGCGCAACGGTGCATGAGCATCGACCACGATTAAGATCGTGTCATTGAGGGTCTCAACATTATCGTCGATATGAAGAGATCGATCGAAGGTAGTACTGGCACGTATGAGATCGTCAACCTTAGATGGTTATGCTCTATCTATTAAGCTAGAGGGCGACGGATGTGAACTATCCGTAATACGTCTGATCTACTCTTCGAATCTGGTGATGGTGCGAGTTTCACTTCCCATCAATTATACTCTCAGGCCATTTCAAACCCCGGATCAGATAGTTATCGTAGCAGTCCGGCATTACACGAGTTGGACCATGGAACTTCCCATTGTAAACGAACTTGCAATAAAGGTTTTATTAATTCAAAACCTTGGTACATGGTATACATCAACTCAATAACCATAGTGTATGCCAATGTCGTCATAATTTCTGCGGATCGCTCCGGTTCACTAGAGAGCTTTTCATCGCTACAGGGATCGTCAGTCTTTGTATATACCTTTTCGCGAGTGTAAATCCATTGGTTGGGATTAATGCTACAACTACATCGTGGTAGGAGCCTCTCACAATCTGGACAGTATGGAAATGCGACTCCACTAGAATCGCTATCTCTAACGAATGTGTCAATATCAGATGGTTTAACGTCGAATTTTGGCGGTAGTGCATCATATTCAAGAAGCACTCTATACTTATTGTAGAAGCCAAACATTACTCTAAACCATACTCTGTCCGAACATGTAGATAGATAGTACATAAAGTGAGGATTTTCAATCATATAATAGAGGTATCGGTGAATAGGCCACTCTGGTTTTACAAAGAATAGGCCAAACTCTTTCTCACAACCAAGGAAAATGCGAGTATTGAATATTTTAAAGGTATTACTGTAGCGGTTCAACATTGTGTTGTTTACTCGACAGTTGAAGCACCTGCATTGGCAGTGGATTTTACCTGTATACGGAGTTCGATCAGCTCTTGCTCCAGTGTTTGGACACGAGCATTGAGGATTGCGACTCTTGATAAGGAGTTTTAAAACCCACAGGTAATGGAATCTTTCTCTTAGACCCGTCGCCATAGTCGTCACCGTGGTAAAAGCTAGTAATAGACTGTTTTACAGGATCCATAGATATAAAACTGGTGATAGAAGGCCAATGATGACACAATGCAATGGGAAGTTCAGGCCAAGAATTTCTATCTTACAACAACCAGTATATAGACAACAGCTTCTTGCCCAATCAAATTTTAAGGCACACGTCAAAATGATTTCAGAAACTATATAAATTATTAATAATAATATCAAAAGGTGACGGATGGTTAGAAGCTCGACTAATGGCGTATCAATTATTGCGGGCTTTTCAGGCTGACGATCAATAATCTTCGTTATTAATGCTTCAATGTCTTCAAGCTCAATCTCGGAGGATGTAACAACTGCTATGCTTAAAAGCAGAACGATAACAGCGTATTGGTACATTTTCAAAACTTTTAGGAAATGAATTTCTTAAAAGTCACGATTGGGAATCGCAATCGTGTTAATGAAATCGACTGATAACCCTTGAGGAGGTCACGCGATCGAGAGGAACGTTCCGAAGTGTAACGTTTCTGAAGGAGGAGCGGAGCGTAGGTGAAACTATTGAGAGGAATTTTATATCGGGGAATGTAAGCGGTGAGCGAGCGAGTAAGTCGGAACGGAGGTCCTCGTGGGTCGCGACTTCTCTGGATTTCCCCGCTCCGCGGCCAGGTCGAGGTGCTCCTTGCAACCGAGGACGGGTGGAGATCGGGAATCCGCGAGCCACGAAGGTCCCTCCCTTCCTCCGAAAACCGCCACCGAGTAAAAACGACGAGTAGAGTTAAAAATCGCTACCACCTCCTCCCGAACCGCGGACGGCGGGACGACCGAAGGGACACTCCCTTCCTCCGCGTGGCGAGCACGGAGATGCACGTTACAACATCAACACCGAGAAAATAACCCAGCAACGACTGCAGGAGGGACTGGTACTGACCTCACGCCGAGGCAAGGCTCGGATATTCTTAGTACTAGCCACAAATAACCATGGCAACCAACCATCGCCAGAAGATTTCCAGGACGCCTTGACGTCCCTACGAAACGCCATGAGCCAAACCAAGGTTACGTCGATCAGGATACCCATACGTGGAAACGGGTACGACCATCTGTCAATAGACACTCTCAAGCGATGCGTCGAAGTCGTCTTCCACGACTACCCTGCAGAGATCACACTGTGCAGCGGTACTCACGAAATACTACCACCGGAACTACGACCTGATATCATCAAAGAATGTCACGACAGCCTGACCGGCGGTCACAAAGGTGTTGCCAAAACTTACCACCGAATAAGGAAGAAATTCTATTGGCTCCAAATGCACGCCCAAGTACTGGAATACGTTAGGAGCTGCCCCGAATGTCAAAAACAGAAGCTAGTACGAATAAAAACCCGGGAACCGATGTTAATAACGGACACACCAGCAGAACCGTTCGACAAGGTCTCCTTAGACATCGTAGGACCGTGGCCTCAAACACCGAGCGGAAACAAGTACGCTCTCACCATGCAAGACAACTTGACAAAATACTGTCTAGCAGTGGCCATCCCAAACATGCGAGCCACAACTTTCGCAGACGTCCTCGCACGCCACCTCATCACCCGTTTCGGAACACCGAGAGCCATCTTAACGAACCAGGGAACTTGCTTCACCGGTACCGTTCTGAAGGAACTGGCGGAAATCTTCCAAATCAAGAGGATAACCACCTTGGGATAACGGCCACTGACCAACGGATCGCTGGAGAGAAGCCACCACGTTCTCACGGAATACCTCAAACACTATATGAGAACATACGAAGACTGGGACCTACTCCTACCCTTCGCTAGGTTTTCATATAACACTTCCGTGTACGAAGGGACTAAGTTCACGCCACACGAACTAGTGTTCGGGAAACCAGCCAGGATACCATCATTCTACCCTCACGACGACCAACTTAATACGTACCCAGATTACTTGGTCGAACTGATAACGACGTTACAAGGGGTACAGAAGACAGCAGCCGATAACTTAAAGCAGGCCAAAGAGACTTCCAAGGAAAAATACGACCGAGAAGCGAATCCGGTCGCATTCAAAGTAGGCGACGAGGTCTACGTTCTAAAGGAACCACGCAAACACAAATTCGATCCCCATTACGAAGGGCCTTACACCATCATAGAGCTGCTCGAATTAAATAACGCGGTCCTAAGAGATAAGGCGGGAAAACAAAAAATAAAACACCTAGATAAACTTAAGCCATTTTATCCAAGGCAACCCGCACCAATGGAACCCCCTGAAACCATCAACGTTTTTTCCAGCCATGCTGTTACTGATAATCCTCGCGATCTACTGGATAGGCACCAGAACGACGCTTGGAGCACCAGACTACAGGATAATACCGAACGAACACAGTCTGGGGATCTATTTCGAACGCCTCCCCGACATCAGGCCATACCACGTCACCTGGCGCCTCGTCACATCGATAGAGACTAGCCGGTTTCTGAACGCGAGGCCTGACCTATAACTAACAGAGGATCAAGCAAAGGAGCAATGTCGACGCATGAAGGAAGCCGAATGCTCCGCCCTAAAACAGATCGGGCACTACAAGGAAATCATGAACGACAAACGACGATACGAAGAACTTTTACGTACAAACGTCGGAGACCTAGAAAAACCATCGCGCACGAAACGAGGCGCCCCTCTTAGCTTCGTGGGAACCCTCAGCAAGGCCTTATTCGAAACCTTGACGCAAAAAGACGCTGCGTACTACGGCTCCGAAATAAACAAGCTCCATAAAAGCCAGGCCCACGTAGCGGAGATACTAGCAAATCAGACCCATATCCTCCGATCAGAATTCCACACTCTATACCACCAATTCGGGAATCTCACTCAAGAGACTAACCAGCTAGGCGAAACAACACGACTCCTAGCAAAGGAACTGACGGAACAACAAACCTTTGCAGATCACCAGAATTGCAAAAGGGCGCAACTAAGATGGTATCAGAGCCTGGGACAAAGTGTAGAAGAATACCGAGCCGGGATAACCCTGCTGACCGACGCGGTCCTATTCGCCAAGCAAGGCATCCTACATCCGGCAGTTTTACCGCCACATCAACTGACCAACACGGCCCGAAGCATACAGGAAAACACCGCCCTCGGATTTCCTCTCACTTACTAGGAACTACTATCTGAACAGATCTCAGAGGTGGCCCAATTGAAGACATCTCAAAGGGACGGCCGGCTCATTCTCGAGCTAACCGTGCCACTTCTAGACAAGGACTCCTTCTTCCTGTACTGAACACATAGCTGCCCGTCCAATCAAGCACAAGGAAACGGCTCCCTGTTCGCGTACATATAGCCAAAAACGCCCAACGTAGCAACATCGCAGGACAACCATCATTACTTCCTACCGGGGGAAGAATACGTAAGGAATTGCAGACGACACCGGGGTCAGCCGCTATGCGAGATGACACTACCCTTACACCACACCGAGCGTCTCCCGAGCTGCGAAACCACACTGCTCCTGCGACCAACAGAAGTGCAATGGGAAAGCTGTGACATCCGTGTCCTGAAACCCCAGAACACATACTGGAAACGGTTGCAGAGCAAAAAAACCTGGTTATACACAACCGCAGGAAACGAGGACCTGCGCATCAGTTGCCAGGGGCATAGATCGGTATACGAGCGCATCAAGGGATCGGGAACCCTCCACCTAAAAGCTGGGTGCCAGGCTTCGACATCCATGACGCGCGCTCATGGCCCTCGAGACGATGGAAACACGAGAAACCGAGCAATACTCGCTTCCCATAGCGCTAAATATATCAGCCATCACGCCAGCAAGGATACGGGAAAACATAAATTCCCTATTAGAGCAAATAAAGAAAACATCCAAACTACCCGGAACTGACTGGGAGCACAGCAGCAACGCCGCATCCCTCCGAGACCTGGAAACCCAAGCCAGACACGAGACCAGGCTCCAACAAGGAGCAGTCGAGACACAGATCACGACTGACTCCTCCCTAGGCTTGGGAACGTTAGCAAACCTCCGATTGGTGGCCTTCTTATGCTACAAATTACGATGCTCCAGGAAGGAACCGACCTACGTCCAGCCAAGGATCCACAGACCAAGGCCGGAAATAACGGTACTGTCCCCGCCAGCGCTACCACCACCGGCAGTACCGCTAGCAAACTATACACCACCACCACCGCCGTTGCCGCAAGTGACGTATCCATCAAGCATATCTGTGTCGAATTTATCTATAGTCTAAAAAAACGTGTAACTATTAAAATATAAACAGGATAACAGGCTATCGTCTCGCTTGCGCAATGCGTCGCGAAAGTATTATCCAGGGGGATAATCTTTCGTTTAAGGGGGGAGGTGTAACGTACGCCTAATTTCGTAATGCCACGACCTCCTTAAAACGTCGTTCGCACAAGGGATAGTTGCATCACCACGGAGTTCCGACGATTCCACGCAACACTCGTTACTATCCCAAAAGCGTGAAATAAGCATCGCGCGATTGGGATAGTAACCCATTAAACCCATTCTACAAGGGAGTAACTGCTGCATCGCGGAATTCCTATAAAATCTACGTATGCGCTTTTCCCTTGCAATCCTTCGGAAGCGCGGACGAAGCATCGCGCAATCGAGACAATAACCCACTAACAAGGGGACATTACGGCCTCGGAAATTGACTTCGGGATGAGACTTTGCAGGTTAGTAGTATACCTTAAGACTATTCGATTTGAAAAGTAAGAGCGCGCACTAGCCATAAACTTTCGAGATAAATGGCTTTAAAGTTATACGTGTAGGACGTTTACCGGTCACTTTGAACAACATCCAAGAACAGCGAAGTGGCTGAGTTGTAGCGAACTTGTTTGCGGACGCGGGCGGTCCGTATTCGATCCCTACATGTGGAAACCTTTTTTTTTTCAATTCTTTAAAAAATAATAAAAACTGTGAAATAAAGTTAATGGCATACTGATGAAGAATTTAATTATACTTAATTTTTTCTATTAATGAAATTTCGGGAATATCGTCTGTATTTCTCAATTTTTAATTTTATATGCAAGATCCTGAATGATAATTGTCATAGAAACATTGAAAACAAAAAATATTATTACATCTCGCACAATTTATGAAGGAAAATTGTTCACATGAACAACCCTTTTTTAAAAGTTCTACCGTCTGTCTTTCTCAATTTTTAATTTTATATGCAAGATCCTGAATGATAATTGTCATAGAAACATTGAAAACAAAAAATATTATTACATCCCGCACAATTTATGAAGGAAAATTGTTCACATGAACAACCCTTTTTTACAAGTTCTACCGGAAAACATACTTCATTTACATTCCTGAAAATTTCTCTCTCGTCAGAGAGCTTGAAAGCGTACCAGGCATACCGGAGCATTTCATTAAAAATTGGTGATGATAATTGATGATACACTATTGATTGTATTTTGATGCAGTCTTCACGGGAATTTATTTCTCTATTATTTTCAATCAGATTAAATTTTTTACTTGTCTATAAAAATAGACATCGCAAGGTTGAACAAGTGGAGTACATTTTGGAGGAATCACTTTAATTGTGCAAGTAGGTGATTTCTCGTCATCCTGAAAGATTTCGTCATATAATTCAGGCTTTGTTTGTCCTCCCCAAGAGTCAATAATTAACAGTAACAGTCATTTCATTAATAGAAAAAATTATGTATGATTAAATTCTTCATATTAGTATGTCATTAACTTTATGTCACAGTTTTTATAATTTTTTCAAGAATTGAAAAAAAAAAAGTTTCCACACGGAGGGATCGAACACAGACCGCCCGCGCCGCAAGCGAGTTCGCTACAACTCGGCCACTTCGCTGTTCTTGGATGGTGTTCAAAGTGACCGGTATACGTCCTACACGTAAAACTTTAAAGCCATTTTTCTCGAAAGTTTATGGCTAGTGTCCCACGTAAAATACCACGTCACAATATATACTTATTTCCACGACTCGATGATGGTTGTATAGGACCAATCAGATCCATATGCCATAGTTCCATTATTCTATTCGTCTTTCTTCTTTCCATCCTAGGGTGAGTAATGCGACATGACTTTCCTTCTACACAGGGTTCACATTGTTTATTCATTATATCTGTTTCTCTCATTCCTATCACTAACTCTTCTTTCTTCATTTCTTCTATAATCTTAGTATTCACATGTCCAAGTCTTTTATGCCATATGTCCACATCTTTTGTCTGTGTCACACTTTCTTTGCTTATTATCTTAGATTTTACATAATAACCATTACCTTCTCTTACAGCAGTCATTTTTACATCATTTGGATCTTTATAGATTTTTGCACTGTACTTATCAAACATTACTTTGTAGCCATGGTCAGTAAATTTCGCTACCGATAACAGATTCGTACTTAAGTCTGGAACACACAATACATTTTCTAACCGTACTCTTTCCTTGATTGATGGTTGCTTTATTAATATTTCTCCGATCCCATCAGATTTCAATTTTCTTCCTTCCTTATCGGCCAGTAGGATCTCTCTCTCCTCTCTTTCAATCTTTTCGAATACTTTTGCGTCACTAGTCATGTGACTCGTTGAACCGGAATCTAATAGCCATGTACAATTATTATCTACATACCCATTTTTCTTGTAAAATAGTTCATCTACATATTCTTGTTGAATTGCGGTGAGTACAGTTTCATCGTTTGATCTCATCGTGCTTTCGCTTCTATCTACATTTCGACTGGTACCCCTTCCACGATAACTTCCACGTTGATATCCTCTATAATTTCCTCGATGATTACCTCTATAACCTTTTCCTCTTGATGGTGTATATCTCTTTTCTTCTTTACATTCTGAAGCGACATGATTTTTAAATTTGTTTATTGAAATAATATAGGCATAGATTTACATCATAATTATTTTGGACATTAAACTAATAAACAAGTTTTGCCGTATCTATTCATAGTGGTACTTGGTGATGGGTGCCATTTTGGCGCTGGTCACCTATGTTACGGGTTCATAACTACCGATACTTAATCATTTTTCCGTTTCCTTTTTTTTTTTCCTGGTATATTTGAGCCTTGGTATGTCCTCCTCTATTATTGGTATGTTTTTTGATTCCTACAGAAAAGCCTAAAACAAAAACTGTATAACTATTTTTTAAACTTCTGTATGTAGAGTGGCCTTAATACTATATAACGACTAAATATGCTTCGAGCGATTGCTCTGCGTCAATTGACCGTTATCGTATACATAACTTATATCTACGTGTTCTTAGTTATCGTCTTGATGGAGCCACCAATATTTTTTATCGTTGAATCTGTTTTCTCTCATATCTCTTGCTGGTAAGGCAGTTGAATATCTCCATTGTAGATGTGCTTCTGTGCTGCTTGTGAATTTGTTATATAATATTTTGTTGATTCCTGTAGTTCTTTTGATATGATAAATTATTGGAATGTTGAGAGCATCTTGTAAGTATCCATATTTATCAAGGTAAATGAGGCCTTCACGTGGTATGAATCCGTTTCGCAGTGCGTTTTCCATGTAATTGTTGTTTATATGTGTTAATGAATTGATTATGTTGTTATTGGTTACTTTTACCGTATTTGCTATGTAGTCTCTGGATAATTTTAGAATGAATATATCTATCCTGGGTATTTTTGCGGTGTTGTATAATACTTCGTTTGAAATATAATGTTTATAGTTTGTGTGCGCTGATCTATATTTACTACAGCATGCTCTTAAACATTTTCTCTCGAATATCCGCATTTTTTCCATTAGACTTGCGGGTATGTTATAAAATATAGGACAGGCATACGATAGAATTGGTCTTACTAGCGCTGTGTAACATAATGTTTTAACTGTAGCATTTAGATATCTGGAGAAGAATTATTTTTTAGTTTGTAAAAGGTATTTTGAGCACTTTTTATTTTGTTTTCTATATGATACTTGTATGACAGGTGTTGATCTAAAAATACGCCGAGATATTTAACTATTGTTTTATGTTCTATCACTATTTGTTCGTCTGATCTTCTTATTTTAAACTGTTTCCAGTTTTTTTTTATGTCGGTATTTGAGTCCTTTAATCTATTCCTGAATAGTATGGTTTTACATTTCTTTGTATTGATTCTTATTTTCCAAGATGTGCAAAATTTGGCTATTTTATTTACTAGTGCTTCCAGCTCCGTTCTTGCCTCTGACGCTTTTTCGGCACGACCGTAGGGAGTTCCTTATGCTCTTGATCGAGCAAAAAGTGTAACGGACGATTATCTCCGAAACTATTCGAGTTATCCAAAAACTCTTTTGGATCTTTATGTTTCATAACAAGATCTAAATGTATGTGTGTCTGTATCCACTCTAGCGTCTAAACGGCTGAACGCATCGAAGTAAAATTTACACAGAAAATCCGGTTACACCCGACGAGGATCCACTAACAATTTCAATTCGATCCGACTTCCGGTTTCAAAATGGCGGGCATTTTAAATATTAAAAAATTCATAAAAAATATTCTATAATAGGCAAACAATTCGAAGGAGTATGGCCATTTTCGAAAATTTCGTCGTCCACCGCGTAGCGACTCCAAATTTGGCACAGATGCTCCTTAGGACCTCCGGAATTGATTGGCTAATGTCGATCTCTGTCCAAAAATCTGGGTGTTCCTGGAACGGGAATTGTTCGTTACTCGGAGATGTGCCACGATTTGAGTCGCAGCGCGGGAATCAGAGCAGACCTGATGCAAGAACGGCGAGGAAATGAGTCAAAAACTAACGAGTGTAATTTGTTTTCAAAACCAGAACGGATCATGAAGACATCTCTTCAGATTATGCTCGTAGGAGGGAAGATGGTAAAACAAAAGGCTTAACCGGAGAATAATAGTGTGTATTCAAAAAGATCTGCTCTCAGGACTGCGGACGAAAAAAAAAAAAAAAATTACGATAAAAAAATACGATTCCACTGTATCCTTGCCTCATTCTTTATGATCCGTATCCTTGGTGCCTAACCTCTATTCCTCCTTATTAGATCTCCGTCCGATCACTACACTATCGATGAGCTACAAATCACACTAGTTTGATCAGTTTGATCAGGTCTGCTCTGATTCCCGCGCTGCGACTCAAATCGTGGCACAACATTTCCGAGTAACGAACAATTCCCGTTCCAGGAACACCCAGATTTTTGGACAGATATCGACATGAGCCAATCGATTCCGGAGGTCCTAAGGAGTATCTGTGCCAAATTTGGAGTCGCTACGCGGTGGGCGACGAAATTTTCGAAAATGGCCATACTCCTTTGCAAAAGTATGTAAAATAGTGACAACTAAAAAGGGATAGGCGAGCGCAGCGAGCCGACTTCCCATGCGAATCATTACCGCGGTCGTGCCTAATACGAAACAGCAAAGCTGTTTCGTTGGGGGGGCCCCGGCCGCCCTATAGCTGGTTTTATTAGTTTATATGTTAATCCATCCGTCCAGACTGTATCGAAAGCCTTTTCTAAATCTATGAGGCATGCCCCTACGCCACTTTTGTTATTCATTGCCTTGCAAACGTCTGACGACAGCTTGTTTATCGCATGCACTCTTGAATGGTGTCGCCTAAATCCAAGCTGTGAGTCAGGTATTATTTTGTTCTCTTCGCAGAATGAGGATAGGAAGGTGTTGAGTATTATCTCGAAAATTTTACTGATATTTGGCAGTAGGCTTATGGGCCTATAATTTTGAGGGTAGTATTTGACCTTATTTTTTTTTAATAGCGCTATTACTTTCGCTTCCTTCCAGAACTCAGGGAAATGTGAGTTATTTATTAAGTTATTAAAAAGTATGCTGTAGTATCGAATATAGTTCATCGGTAAGTGTTTTAAAGCTATGTCGGGTATTTTATCTGGTCCTGATGATTTCTTGTTGCTTAATTTTTTCTGTATTTTAGATAATTTGCTTTCGTTTGTGAAGAAGTTTGTGTAAATTGTATCCTTGGGATAGTTTGCCAAAGTGATATTTGAAAATTTTAATAATGTTTTGTTTGTTCTTTCTTCTTTTTCGATCTCTTTTTTTCTCATCCATCGTTGTTTTAACTGTATTGTTTAAGCTGATTATACCTAAGTTCTTGCTGTTTTCATGCGCCTCTTCAAAGTGTGCTCCGATAATGTTTAGCATTTGATCTGGTGCTGTTATTATATATTCGTTGTCCTGGTTCGTTTTTAAATTGTTGATATTGATACCCGACGTTTTTATGATGTTACTGTTTTGTGCACTCGTAGTTCCCTTATGTCTTCACTAGATTTTTTCCTGAAAATACATATAATTAATAGCTGGGAACATTTTATCCGAATTCTTATGAGATATTTTCGAAATTGTGTTATTCCAATAAAAATTCATTGCTGTATTGTACTGTTTCTCTAGTTCCTTTTTTACTTTGTTTGCTATTTAGTAGTAGAATATAATTATTAGTCCCGTCGTTTGCTTTTTTGAGTTCATTTTTTAGTTTGTGTACTATTTTATTTTTTATGTTTTGTAGGTTTATTATCTGTTGGTTGTAGTATTTTTTGATGGAATCTGTTGCTTTGATTTTTGGTGTGGTCCTTTGAATGGCTCTAAGAAGGTTATTTACGGCTTCCTTTAGGAATTCTTCTGTTTCGCTGTTGCTTAGATTTCTATTGTTTGGAATATTCATTTTAGCTTTTTTCCTGATATGTTCTTGGAATTTTGTCCAATCGTCTTGTTGTACCCGCGAGTCGCCTAAGCGACACAGTAAGTATCATATTCAAGGCAGCCTTCCGAAGAGGCGACCCAAAAGTAATGTGTAAGCATTACCCAAGCGCCTGGACATCGCGAGTCCCGAGCCGAAGATGCAATTCAGCGATTCTCCCTTCTTAGCACCGAACGCTAAGGAGAGACAAAACGAAGAGACAGAACATCTCGAGCGATCAAAGAGTAAGAGGGTTACTTGTGCCTCACCTATACCCAGTTATTTAATAAAGTCATACTTATACTCAAGAAGAATCTGATCTATACCTCAGACACCACCTTCCTTCCGCTTCAAAAGATAACCGGTAGCCGGCTTACAAGCGCGGATTACCACACTGGTGGCAGCGAGTGGGATCGTTTTGCAAAAAAATTTTGCATATACGTGGCAGTTATCGCCAGAAGAAGCAAAGGCTAAGGTGAAGGACGGTGTAAACCACACCGAAACGGAGGAAGCAGACCAGGCGCAGCCAAGGTTCGTACGAGGAAGTGGACGACTGGACGAGCGAAAAGGAGAAGACGAACCTTATCAACACCTCAGCTGACGGCACGAGGCAGTTCACCGAGCTTATCTGCGGACGGCGCGGAGAACGAGATACAGGGCAGTCAACTCCCAGCGAACAGGTGACAGCAACGGCAGCAGCCCTGCTGAATGTGGCGAACACTTCTACTGTGAGTAACATTCACACCTAGCTCAGCACGCAAGACAAACGTAAAAGTAGCGACCGTATGTCCGACCAGGGCAAACCCGCAGAATTATATTTCCTACCAGACAAACGGTATTTTAGTCGATCATTCGAATCGTTTTTCGAAGTAAAATTAATATTTACCACCCCAGAAAGCGAGAGTAAACGTAGGAAACTATTCGCGACAGCTGCAAAACATCTCTGTACAGATAGCGATTTTAGCGAATCAGACCACGGCGCATCGGGATTACAATCACCGACTAGTGACCGAATAGAAATCAGACGAGAATACCCGATAGAACGATTAGTTTTTTCTCTGTTAGACGTACGAAGCCTGGAAATGGCGAACGGAGATATGACTATCTCAGAAGCACTAAGGTGCGTAAAAGTTTTTACGGGAGGCCCTGCGGTCAGAGTATCCGAATTTTTAGAGACATGCGAATGTGCGCTCGAACTAGTTAACGAAGCAGACAAACCGAAACTTTTCAGGACAATTAAAAGCGTAAAATTAGCAGGAAAGGCGCACCAAGAAATGCGGTATAAAAAACTTGAAACTTATGAGGAATTTAAAATAGCACTAGAAAAAGTATTTCTAGACCGACGGTCGCTAGCGTCCATGCAAATCGAGTTAAATAAAAGTCGGCAAAGGTCGGGAGAAAGCGCGCAAGCTTTTGGATGGCGCGTAGAAGAACTTCACATGCTATTAGTCAGATTAACCATCGAATCAGAACCAGATGAAGCGGGATACAATGCTATAACCGCCACTCTCAAACGACAAGCTCAGGTTATTTTTGAAAACGGTTTGCAGGGACGTGCAGCGACTATCGTTCAATCGAAAGGGTACAAAACCCTGGAAGACGCGATTATAGGAGCCTCAGAGGCAGAAATAAAGTACGGAGAAAGTCAAAGTTATGAATACACGCAATCGTCCCAAAATGAGGACCCATTTCAAAAGAATTCCCCACCTCGATGTGGAAATTGCAACCGAATAGGGCACGCGACTAGTGACTGTTACGCGCGAACTAGAATAAACCCGCGAAATACCCCAAACCGTACAGGAGGCACGGGCCCTGGCAGGGACCAAATCGTGTGCCTCACCTGTGGACGGCCCGGGCACATGGCGCGAAATTGTCGTACTAGACCAGAAAATAGACTGACTAACAGACCAAACGAAAGACTGTCGACATCACAAACGCCGACAACGACCAACCAAAACGAACGACAGACGCAACCCAGCACAAGTAACGTGACTGACGGTAAAGTAAAGCAATATAACGTAAATAGCCTTGCGACAAAGACAAAACACAAAAATCACTGCAAAATTACGTCCGAAGACATAATAGGTGGACACGCCACCATGTTAGTAGATTCAGGGGCCCAAGTAACGCTCGTAAAAATCGGGCTAATAGATGAGGAAAAAGAGGCACGCACTACAAACATAGAATTAAAGGGAATAGGATTAACTGTGCAGAAACCCCTGTGCCAAGTAATATTAAATATACAAATAGGGAAGCAGACAGTACAGCATCCATGCTATCTAGTCCGAAACGACTTTCCGATAGAAGCCGACGGACTATTAGGGATTGATTTCATGGAAAAACATAACGTAACGATAACGCCGCGCAAACATTTGGCATTATACGGAGAAATAATACCGTTAAAAAATATAGGAACAAACGTAATAGCACCACGAACGGAAAAAATTGTAACAGTACGAACAACCTCAGAAGGGGAAGGATTAGTAGAGAAAAGAGCAATAGAATCGGGAGCGTATATTGCAAATTGCTTAACCAAAGCTGAAAAAGGACAATGCGTGGTCAGCGTAATGAATACGACCGACGACGAAGTCGAGCTCTCAGACATATCGGTAGAAGTTAAAAACCCCGCGATTCTCTTTAAAGAACACGCGAATAATACAATCAACGCGAAAATAAATACGCTACAAAGAAGCAGCGGAGCCGAAAGAATGGAAAAACTTAGGACTAGCATTAGAATAGAGCATTTAAACCAAGAGGAAAAGCAAAAAATATGGGAAATTTGCGAGGAATATAACGACTTATTCTACCTAGAAGGAGATCGATTAGGAAGTACTAACGCGACCGAGCACTGCATAAATGTAGAATCGGGAACGGCACCAACAAATGTGGCGCCATATAGGTTACCACAAAAACAAAAGGAAGAAGCAAGTAAGAAAGTAAGGGAAATGCTCGAAACAGGAATAATCAGTAAGAGCAAGAGCTCATGGAACGCACCATTACTGGTAGTACCCAAAAAATCAGGCAGCGACGGACAAGCAAAAATGCGCGTCGTAATAGATTTTATGCAATACATGCGTGGAAAGTTCAATTTTGGAGCGCTGGATAGTGTGCGCAAAGTGACCAATATCCGATGGGTATACTGTAATGTGCTATTATCTCACAGGGTAGAACTTTCCCGCACAGTTTGCCACTTTTCCGCACGCTACGTCATCACTTTCCCGCACAGTTCAATCAAGGCAATATTATTTCACGATCTATAGTTTAATTTACGACACGTACAAATACAAAAAATTCGGCGCTCGCGGGACTCGAACCCGGGCCGCCAGCGCTTTGGTCTTGCACCTAGACCGCTAGGCTAGCGACGCTTCTTGGGAAGTATTACAATTGACTAGTTCTTAAAGAACTATATATATTTAGCAACTTTTTCATAAACTATGACGAAAGCCGTTAACTCGAGACTTCCAAACCCAAGAATAACTAATACAAAAAACAAATCTACACCCCAAATACAGAATCTCCTTCTTTTTGAAGTCTGACAAGCTCTCCTCGTAAAATAAAAAGTTTCGACTTCATTTATATTACTATATTATTTATCATCTAAATCGTCATTAATCTACGTAAATCTCATTATCACAGTGCAATATACGTGCTATATTCCGAAAATTATATTTAATTAAAATTATATACAGGGTGTCCCACTTCAGGTTACGCACCGGTGATCTACATGTGCACAAGTATGGACTGAGTCGAAAAGTCTAATAAACTTTTTCGAAATTCGGCTTAGTTATCGAGTTATTAATTAACAGAAATCAGCGAAAGAAGGCGGGACGAAGGCGGTCTACTCAAGCTCGTAACTAGGTGAGTGACGAAATAGCAGGAGGAGCAATCCACAATAACCAATAATCGGAACGTAACGCTTCAACACGTGTTTACTTTTCTCCCTTATCTCTCTTTCTCTCTCGGAACCAAAGAAGTCAGCGCGAGCTTCCAGCGTTCGGAAGTGCGTAGAGAGAGAGAGAGAGAGAGAGAGAGAGAGAGAAAGAGAGATAAGGGATAAAAGTAAACACGCGTTGAAGCGTTACGTTCAGATTATCGTTATTGGTTATTGTGGATTACTCCTCCTGCTATTTCGTCACTCACCTAGTTACGAGCTTGAGTAGACCGCCTTCGTCCCGCCTTCTTTCGCTGATTTCTGTTAATTAATAACTCGTTAACTAAGCCGAATTTCGAAAAAGTTTATTAGACTTTTCGACTCAGTCCATACCTGTGCACATGTAGATCACCGGTGCGTAACCTGAAGTGGGACACCCTGTATAATAATATATTGTCACGTGAGATTCCCTATAACTAAGTCGCGAGATCGAACAATCGAACGAGCGTTAATTGCGTAAGATTCCGCGAGGAGGCACTAAGAACTTGCACGTTCGGGTAGGTTCGGATTTGTTCGGATAGTTCCGTAATTTCTAATTTTTCAATTTCGATCGGACGAAATCATTCTGACTTTGAATATACTATCGACTTCAGGTGAGCTTTTGAAAAATCTTTTCTAATTATTTTCTTGGGAGTAGCGGAGTCCATTTGAATCCTTCAGACAGAATTGAGTAGATTATTTCCCGATAATCAAAAACGCGAGTCGAAGTTTTTCGAATTTATTAATGAAAATCCAAGGTGTTGCGTTCGGAGTCGCGAGGTGCTATTGCCGTTTGATTTTCGCGTGTTTTATCATTCGTGTGCGTTATGATTAACTTCTTTTCGGCTTAATTGCATGAAATAAAGTAAAATTCAGACGAATACGATAGTATAATTTCGAATAGAATAATCGGGAATATTTTGAAGCCGTGTCCGGATCGTCCTGGCAGACATTACCCAGGGCGGGACCAGCAAACAGCGGCACCCCAACCGATGGGAGAAAATTTGCGATCGGAAATTATAACCCAAATTTCTTTGGAATAGATTGTAGAAATAGTTAATTAAGAAATTTTCATTTTATTTCTTTTTTTTCTCCTCCGGTCTTGATTACAAGTTCACATGGTAAAATTATCATTACAATATAAATATATAATTATAAAATATAATAATTATAATACTAGATAATAATATAATAAATATATAATATAATAGATAAATAATAGAGTAATAGATAAATAATATACAAAAATTATAACAATTATAATATATAATTATAAATATAAATATTGATTTTAGTTACGATGAGTGATTTACCAACACAGCTAACAACACCCGATCTGGTTGAGGCAGCGCAAACTGCATCATTAAATCTTTTGCCTGAAAAATCCAAAGAAAAATATATTGCTATTTATAATAAATTTATTGAATGGCAAAAAATTAAACAAATGCCATTTTCCGAAAATGTTTTGATGGCTTACTTTAGTGAGCTGTCAAAAACATAAATCATCTTCACTATGGTCGCGATATTCAATGTTGAAGACTACACTAATGAATAATCACAATGTAAATATAAAATCATATTTAAAACTTACTGCATTTTTGAAAAAACAAGCCGTTGGTTTCCGAAGTAAGAAGGCGAAAACTTTAACATCGGATGAAGTTGAAAATGAAGCTCCAGATTCAGTACATTTGGCAACCAAGTTAATCTAAAATGAAACAATATTTAACTATTAAAATAACCTTACTCTAAATTTTATTAACAAATAACTATTACAATCACAGGTTGCTTTGATTTTTGGTATAACAGGCGCTTGTAGAAGAGAAGAGCTATGCCAAATTAAAATAGAAGATATTAAAGAATTCGATTCATCGATGTTCTTAATTACACTTGCAGTTACTAAGACACATATTTCGCGTACTTTTACTATTACAAATAAGTTTTATAATATAGTTAAAAAATATCTATCACTTCGTCCTCCAAATTGTAAATGTAATCGTTTCTTTCTATATTATGCACATGGAAAATGTACACAACAACCAATTGGCATCAACAAATTTAGTAATATGCCAAAAATAATTGCAACATATCTTGGCTTACCGGATCCTGATGCTTACACTGGCCATACTTTTCGCCGGACTTCAGCTACATTATTAGCTGAATCTGGAGCTGACATAACGACATTAAAACGTCATGGAGGCTGGAAATCAAATCAAGTAGCTGAAGGATATGTTGAGCAATCAATTAATAACAAACAAAAAATTTGTGACCAAATAGGGCAATCTATTAATTTAAAACAAAGAAAAGATATAGCTACACCATCGACAAGTAAGGATAATCATACCTTCCATTCTGTTATGAGCGAAGAAGAGCCATCAAACAAATTATTGAAAACAGCACAAACAACTATCGATTTAGAACCGGCATCCCAGAATATTGATGATCCAAATTTAAGCTCCTCTTCTAAAATTAATTTACCTAGTAGAAATTTTCAAATTACATTTAATAAATGTACAAATGTTTCATTTCATTTTCATGAAAAATAAATAATTTTTAATAAAATATTCCACTTACTTTTGGTTTTTTTTTTAAATAGCGTATTTTTATATAAATAATAAATCTAGTAACTGTGTGTTTCTCCGAAAATTGAACATTCCACACATGGATTGCATAAAATCTTGTATGCAACACGTGGGAAAAGTGGCAAATCTGGTATAGGTTAATTTCCAAAACTCGCCTCTGCTTGTGCTGTGTTCCAGAGGAACTCGTGTGATTAATTCCTACTCGTTCCCCTGTTCCACAGCACGCACTATCGGCTCGTTTCGGAAATTTAACCTATACCATAATTTGCCACTTTTCCCACTTGTTGCATAAATAGCTATTAGGAAACTAAATAACGTAACGATAGAAGATTCTTTCCCATTACCAAACATAGCAGATATATTCGATCAATTAGGCGGTGCAAAATACTTTACAACGTTAGATCTGGCAGCAGGTTACCACCAGATAAAAATGCGAGAAGAAGATAAATGCAAGACAGCATTCTCTACACCGTTCGGACATTACGAATATAACCGTATGCCGTTCGGATTAAAAAACGCGCCCGCGACTTTTCAAAGATTAATGAGTTCAGTATTATCAAGGCTACAAGGAATTCAATGTTTTGTATACTTGGACGACGTGGTGATTCACGCGCCAAGCCTAGAAAAACACAATAAACGACTAAAAGCAATATTTGAGCAATTAAGAAAACATAAACTGCGTTTGCAACCAACAAAGTGCGAATTCCTTAGAAAAGAAACCGTATTCTTAGGACATATCATTACACTGGAAGGAATTAAACCGGATCCTATGAAAACAAAAGCGGTTACGGATTTCCCTAAACCAAATAACGTTAAAAACATTCAGACATTCCTAGGATTAGCTAGTTACTACCGGCGATACATAGAGAATTTTTCAAAAACAGCAAAACCATTGACACAGTTATTAAAAAAGGGAACAACATTCCAGTGGACCGATCTAGAACAGGAGGCATTTGAATTATTAAAACATAAACTAACATCTACACCTTTACTCCAATACCCAGATTTCTCAAAACCTTTTGTGCTAATCACAGACGCGTCAGATAAGGCGCTAGGTGCCATTCTATCCCAAGGAAAAGTAGGAAAAGATTTACCAATAGCATACGCGAGTAGAATACTCAATAAAGCAGAAATAAATTATAGCACGACTGAAAAAGAATTATTAGCAGTAGTCTGGGAAGTAAAACATTTTAGACCATATTTGTACGGAACGAAATTCACGATAGTAACAGACCATAAACCGCTGACGTGGCTATTTAATGTAAAAGATCCCGGATCACGCCTCATGCGATGGCGTATTAAGCTTTCTAGCACATACAATTACCAGATCACGTACAAAGAAGGAAAGAATAACAGCAATGCTGATGCGCTGAGCCGCGTATACGTTACAAACGCGATACCTGACACCGAAGATACGCAACATAGAGAATTTTCCGCCGATGAAAAGAAACGAATCTTATACGAATATCACGACTCCCCCCTAGGAGGCCATCAAGGAGTCGATAGAACATATAATAGAATTAAATTAAAATACAATTGGACAGGACTTCGAAAGGATATAGAGAATTATATAAGGATATAGAGAATTATATATCAAAATGCGCGAAATGTCAACAAAATAAGTTAGGCACGCGAACAAAAATGCCAATGGTAATTACAGATACGCCTACCCAACCTTTCGAAAAATGTAGCCTAGATATAGTTGGACCATTACCAGTTTCCAATGCAGGGAATCATTATATACTTACTTTTCAAGATAATTTAACGAAATATAGCAAAGCCATCCCTATACCAAATCAGGAAGCCAATGCGGTGGCGAAAGAATTTGCTACGAAAATAGTTTGCGAATACGGAATACCGCAAACAATATTAACAGATCAAGGAACTAATTTTATATCAGATGTTTTTAAAGGGGTATGCAAAGTACTAAATATAAAAAAGATACAAACAACAGCCTACCACCCACAATCCAACGGTGCGCTAGAGCGAAGCCACAAAACGTTGGCAGATTATCTAAAAAATTATGTAGGAAAGGATCAAGCGGATTGGGACGAATGGTTACCTTACGCGATGTTCACATATAATACAACCCCACATACGGCAAGGACGTATACCCCATACGAACTAGTTTTCGGAAGATTAGCCGAAATGCCTACCTCTATCAAGCGCGAACCGCAACCTTTATATAATTACGATAACTATGCTAACGAATTACGCGAAAGAATCCGGACTGCTAACACGTTCGCGAAAGAGAATTTAACACGCGCGAAAGAACACGCAAAAGAATATTACGATAAGACATCGCGACCGAGAACTTTCGACGAAGGAGATAAAGTATTATTATATGACGACGCGACGAGACACGGACGGTCAAAGAAATTAGATAATTACTGGATTGGACCATATACTATAATAAAACAGAAATCCGCGGAAAACTATATTATAAAGAAAGGAAAGAAAACAATTACGGTACACGCGAACCGGTTAAAACACTTTAATGAATGAAAATTAAAAACTAAAGAGAGGAAAACGGTAGAACGAAATCATAAAACACTAGCGGATTACCTACAACATTTTATAAGTAAAGATTTTGCACGAAACCTAAGAACACATTCTTCAAAAGCTGACCCCACTGAACAGACAGACGAACAATTTACGTTATTATCGTGTACCCAAATAGTTCAATACTCGCAAAAAGCATTACCACACTTATAGACAGCACTAAACTTTCCGATTCCTTAAATATAGAAGCAGGATACCTCTTAGATCGCGTAACAGAAGTAAAAGCATATAGCCGATAACGCGCAAAAATTACGGTAATAATTGGAATACCTCCCATAGGAAGGCAAATACTAACAAGTATAAAAATAATAACCACGTATTTAATCAAGCTCCACTTGTGGCGATAGGAATTATAATCTTAGTACTAGTAGCGCGTTATAGCATATATTACAAGCGACAAAAGCGAAAACAGATCAAGAAACAAAAAACTAACGTAGCATTTAAAAGCGAAAAGTATCTATGTAAGCATAAACAATTATATTAAAACATGTCATCGGGAAAAATAAATATTGTCAAAAAAAAAAATAAATAAATAAAATAAAGAAATAAAGAAATATATTTTCCTATAATATATAAATGAAGAATATATGTATAAATAAAATAAATACCAATAAACGAATAAAGCGTAAGAAAAGAATATACAGGGTGGGGCAATAACTATGTCCACTTTGAATATTGCCGTTATTTGTAGTAATATGAGAAAATTTTATATACAAAACTTACACGGCAGAGAGGGGCGCATATTATGACGCAAAATTTTTTTGCGTGGGTGGAGGCATAGAGGAGATTTCAAGGTCATATCTATTTTTTTAAATGGAATACTATGTTTTTTTTATCGCGATCTAATAGCTAGTGTTGAGACGACTTCATCGAGCTATCATTGAAGGTCATGCAAGGTCAAACGAGGTAATAAAATAAACTTTCTTACATTACAGGAGATGCTCGAAGTGGCGGCCGTTTACGTTAATGCAAAGTTGCATTCTTCGTATCGCTGCTCCACGTGCATGTCTTATCGTTTCTGCTCTTATTCTAGCACATTTTGTATTATTTATAGACTCTAACTTTTACACAAACAAATGTTCTTGTAACGTTGTTTATGTTGTGGCAATAAATCACGTATAGCTAGAAATGTAAACATTTCACCAATTCATAACATTAACATGAATTGGTAATCAGTCTCGATCGATAAGTCAAGTAGATACGTGTTCGTCATAATGAAATTTTCTTTTGGAGAGCAAGTGGATATGATCCTCATTTATGGAGAAACGCGGCAAAATTCGATAAGAGCTCAAGCCTTGTATGCTGAACGATATCCAAACCGTATGCATCCTTCGCACCGAACATTTCAAAGATTGTGCCAAAAATTAAAAGAAACCGGAAATTTGGGTACTCGTCAGACCAGCCGTCGTAAAAGAGCAACTAATGAAGGAAATGAAGTTGGTGTTCTTGCAGCTGTAGCTCATAACCCGCAGATTAGTTCCCGACAGATTCAAAGAGAGTCAGCTATCAGTCGAAGGAGCGTGTTACGAATACTTTCACGGTATAAATTTCATCCATACCATATTACTCTTCATCAAGAGTTACACGGTACGGATTTTATGAATCGTGTCGCGTTTTGTCAGTGGGCTCAACATAAAATACAAATCGATGCAACATTTTTTTCATCAATACTGTTCACCGATGAAGCTACATTTACTAATCATGGAAATGTTAATTTGCATAATATGCATTATTGGAGTATCGATAATCCACACTGGTTACGACAAGTTGAGCATCAACGACAATGGTCAATTAACGTGTGGTGTGGAATCGTTGGTGATCAAATAATCGGACCGCATTTTATCGATGGAAATCTTACTGGCGAACGATATGAACTTTTTATACGTAATAGATTGTGGACTTTATTAGAAAATGTACCACTAAGCGTTCGCCAAAAGATGTGGTTACAGCACGACGGTTGTCCAGCACATTATGCTCGGAGAGTAAGAGACGCATTGAACGAACTTTACCCGAATAAATGGATAGGACGTGGAGGATTAGTTTCTTGGCCAGCTCGCTCTCCAGATTTAACCCCATTAGATTTTTTCCTTTGGGGAGCATTGAAAAATGTTGTTTACCAAGAAGTACCCACATCTCCGGAGAATATGAAACAACGGATAATTACAGCATGTGCCAGAATAAGTGCAGAAACGATAAGACAATGCGCGTGAAGCAGCGATACGAAGAATGCAACTTTGCATTAACGTAAACGGCCGCCACTTCGAGCATCTCCTGTAATGTAAGAAAGTTTATTTTATTACCTCGTTTGACCTTGCATGACCTTCAATGATAGCTCGATGAAGTCGTCTCAACACTAGCTATTAGATCGCGATAAAAAAAACATAGTATTCCATTTAAAAAAATAGATATGACCTTGAAATCTCCTCTATGCCTCCACCCACGCAAAAAAATTTTGCGTCATAATATGCGCCCCTCTCTGCCGTGTAAGTTTTGTATATAAAATTTTCTCATATTACTACAAATAACGGCAATATTCAAAGTGGACATAGTTATTGCCCCACCCTGTATACAGGGTGTCCCGTTTCAACACTCAAAGCGGAAAACGGCAGATAGACTGGACCAATCTAAACAGAAATATCGAAAAATATTTAGGTAAATTCGGTCTAGTTAACGAGTTATTAATTAACAACGATCGGCCATTCACGGAGAGCCAGAAGCTATCGACGGCTTGGGACGTCCCCTTCAATCTCGGTAGTATGTAACGGAGGAAGCAATGGGAGGAGTAATCAACAACAAATAGTAACGCGCAGCGGCACGTAATGCCGTCTATCACTGTTCACTGTGAGTACCTCTTTCTTTTTCTTACCCAATAGCATCATATCATTTATTTCACGCGTGCGAGGGAGAAGTAGTGTAAGAAAGAGAGAAAGAGAGTCAGCGCGAGCCTCCTGCATACGGAGGTGTCGCACGGCGAGAAAGAAAGAGAGAGAAAGAGCTACTCGCTGTAAACAGTGACGGGCGGATCGACGCGCGCTACAGCTCTTTCTCTCTCTTTCTTTCTCGCCGTGCGACACCTCCGTACGCAAGAGGCTCGCGTACTGACCTTCGCTCTCTCTTTCTCTATTTCTTTCTCCCCGACTCTTTTTCTGCGACACTACCTTACGCTGAATGCTCGCGCTGACTCTCTTTCTTTCTTTCTTACACTACTTCTCCCTCGCACGCGTGAAATAAATGATATGATGCTATTGGGTAAGAAAAAGAAAGAGGTACTCACAGTAAACAGTGATAGACGGCATTACGTGCCGCTGCGTGTTACTATTTGTTGTTGATTACTCCTCCCATTGCTTCCTCCGTTACATACTACCGAGATTGAAGGGGACGTCCCAAGCCGTCGATAGCTTCTGGCTCTCCGTGAATGGCCGATCGTTGTTAATTAATAACTCGTTAACTAGACCGAATTTACCTAAATATTTTTCGATATTTCTGTTTAGATTGGTCCAGTCTATCTGCCGTTTTCCGCTTTGAGTGTTGAAACGGGACACCCTGTATATAGGTAAACGATTATATTACACATATGTTATCGGGAATAATTTAAAAATTGTACTTTATAAATGGACAAGTATACCCATAGGTAATCAAGCGTAAGAATGGTGGCACATTCTTTTTTCCCGCGGGGGAGGGGTGTTGTACCCGCGAGTCGCCTAAGCGACACAGTAAGTATCATATTCAAGGCCGCCTTCCGAAGAGGCGACCTAAAAGTAATGTGTAAGCATTGCATCACCCAAGCGCCTGGATATCGCGAGTCCCGAGCCTAAGATGTAATTCACGATTCTCTCTTCTTAGCACCGAACGCTAAGGAGTGGCACGCGTAGAAGCGAGGAAACGAATAGACAGAACATCTCGAGCGATCAAAGAGTTAGGAGGGTTACTTGTGCCTCACCTATACCCAGTTATTTAATAAAGTCATACTTATACTCAAGAAGAATCTGATCTATACCTCAGACACCACCTTCCTTCCACTTCCAAAGATAACCGGTAGCCGGCTTACAAGCGCGAATTACCACAACTTGCCTACGGAAGCTTAATATGTGATTAAAGTTTGGATTATTCATGCCTGCTCTAGTAAAAGTAATTTGCGATGAAATTTGAATATTTAGTTTCGTTAATTCTTCTTCGATTACGTAGTGTGGAATTATTGGACATACGTTGGATAGGATTATACGCTTGGCTTTGGATATAAGAGGCCGTATGCCCAAAACATGAGATCCAATGTTTACTTTAATGTTATTGTCGGTAAGTTTATCTGCCGCTTCCTTAGTATTCAGGTACATACACACACGTCCATGAGAAATGCGTGATACAAATCGAATGTTCTTGGGATCTGTAAGTTTACCAACCGCCAAAATATATTCTTGGATTGAAATTCCTTCCATTGAGTCCAGCACAATTGCTTGTTCTTTAGTAGGGAAAATTGTCTGTTGAGTCATTTGTGCGTAAGATATCCTGGAGGGTGTTTTCTGTAAAGATGAATCCATAATGGTGCATTCTACATTAAAATAACTAAGCCGGTATCTATTAACTTTAGCCCACTCGTGAACTTTCATGTAAAGATTTGGCTTTTTAGGCACTACCGCAGGGAGTTCCTTATGCTCTCGATCGAGCAAAAAGTGTAAGGGACGATTATCTCCGAAACTATTCGAGATATCCAAAAAAAAAACTCTTGAATAATGATGCATGCTTTGGTTAACGACTCTTGGTTATATAAATTTCTATTCGATCTTCAATCTAAAAACCGGGATATTTCGATCTCACTTACAAGGGAACATTCCCAACCCGGAAATTCTGATTTTAATGAAACTTTGTGGGTAAGTAGAGTTCATCGAGTTGTTTAAGGAACAATTTAAATTCACTTTAAGGGGGTGGAACCACCCCTCAAAGTTTTGCGAATTTTTGGTTTTTGTGATATAACTATGTATCTGTGAGAGATAGAAAAAAATTTTTATGCAATCCATGCTTGGAAAGTTCAAATTTTGAGCGCTGGATAGTGTGCGCAAAGTGACCAATATCCGATGGGTATACTGCATTGTGCTATTATCTCACAGGGTAGAACTTTCCCGCACGCTACGTCATCACTTTCCCGCACAGTTCAATCAAGGCAATATTATTTCACGATATATACTTTAATTTACGACACGTATAAATATAAAAAATTTTGGCGCTGGCGAGACTCGAACTCGGGCCGCCAGACGCTTCTTGGGAACCACTACAAACTGACCAGTTCTTAAGAAACTATCTTAAACTAAGGCCTATAACTATGTTTAGGCCTTAGTTTATAGCCTATATAAGTATGTTTCTCCAAAAATTGAAAATTCCAAACATGGATTGCATAAAATCTTGTATGCAACACGTGGGAAAAGTGGCAAATCTGGTATAGGTCAAATTTCCAAAACTCGCCTCTGCTTGTGCTGTGTTCCAGGGGAACTCGTGTGATTAGCTAAATCCCACTCGTTCCCCTGTTCCACAGCACGCACTATCGGCTCGTTTCGCGAATTTAACCTATACCATAATTTGCCACTTTTCCCACTTGTAGCATAAATAGCTATTAATGTAAACCTTGTATGATATTTCAAGATCTATCATACCGCGGAAAAGAAAAATTTTAATGTTTACAATTTAAAAAAAAAAAAATATATATATTGTGACGGTAGCGACTAAATCATAATTAAATCGTAGAAATAATAAAAGATAATCGGATAGGATGCGCGAAAAAGATAACAATTAGAATAAAAGTACGGGACGCGAGAAAGTACAAAGAGGAGGGAAGAACAGAAACGCGTAATCGGATAAAATTAGAACGGAGAAAAGGTGACAAACACATAAAAAAGAGTAAGAAAGATAGAAAAGGACGGGAAGACAGGTAGGCCTAGCAACGGATGACGTACACGAGTGAACGACCGACGAATTTTCCCGAACGATAGAAAGACAAAGGTAAAGGCAATGACCCGGGCGCATCGGAAAAGTAGGGAACCAATTAAGAAACGAAAAGAACATCACGCGAGGGAGTAAAGGTAGGGAAATCACCTTTAAAAGGGCCGCGAAAGAAAGGAAAAGGCAATCCGTTCTTTAAAGTTTTGGGTCAAGTAAGAGTATAACGAGTAGCAGTAGTGCGCGAAGAGAAAAATTAACGAAGTGCAAAGTGATCAAGTAGAGAAGCGTCGGGGAAACTCTGGCAACCGTTTTCGCAGAGCACAGGGAAATCGGCCGCCTCAATATTAAAATATCCAAGTAAGATCACCGATAGAAAGAGAAAAAGAGACGACCTGTACGTAAGTGCGGTACATATTTAAATTACTTATACAGTCTAACGACACAACGTCTCCGAAGGTAAACGTAATATTCTCATTTCACACACCTAAACTATCGAATATAACGTGTTCGTGTTAGTCATAGTTTTTATACGTAAGTTAAAATAGACATAAGCCATAGCTTAATAATAGTGTGTGTGAGAACGCGTGAGAGAGAGAGCGCATGATAACAAACGCGTGAGTGAGAGAGAGCGAACGTATGGGTAAGCGAGCCGAAGCGTAGACATAAGCATTCTTAGGTAAGTGTAAGTAAGTAAACGCGTCGTCGACTAGCGCGTCAAAATCCTAGGCATAAAAACCATCCGGCCGAACAGCTGATCGAGAGCATCGACCGCAACGTGCGGATTAGCAGATAATAAAGAAAATATACGAGAATCCGGTGTCGTTATTTGCGAGATCCTTTCCTTTTCCCACTGCCAGTCCTTTTGAGGAACGAATTGCAAAGGAGGTAACGTCGAGAAAGAAGGTAAGAAAGGTAAAACGTTACATTTGGCGCCCAACGTGGGGCTGGCAGTGCGAGAAAAGAGAGGAAGAAGAAGGAAACAAGTACGGAACAAGTGAAATATGGCAGAAAAGGAATCACAAAGTACCGTGCAAGATACGGGCATAAGTACGATGGAAACCAGCGACCATCTCGAATTTACATTCTCGGTGCCTCCAACGGTCAGCACAAGAAGAAGTGCCACACTCGCAGAAGAACTCGAACAGGCTGGAGCAGAAGAAATGGTACGGCGACCACCTACCAGACAGGAGGAAATAATCATAGAAGAAACGGCAGCAGAAGAAGTCCCCAAGACCCCGGATCTACCCACGGTGTCAATGGCCGAGGTACTGGAGGCTATCAAGGAAATGGGGTATCAATGCGAAAGGATAAATCAGAAAATCGATCGCAAGGTAAAGGAACTCGAAAGGAAAATGGAAGAAAAATTCGACGAATGGTCGAGCGCTATGGCGAGAAACATCTCGCAGACGTTAACGGGTCACACAGAGACCGTGCACATTGTCATCGGTCCGCTCAAACGGACAATCGAGGAGATGAGCCGGAGAATCCACGACAACGAGGAGATCGTTGACGAACTGGCAAGGAGCTTCCGGGAGACCAGGAACACCGTGGAAGACTTCAGGCGGGAAATAGAAACTCTACGACGAAGCCTGGAAGATATCAAGAATACCCGTGGAGAAGCACCGATGGCACCTATGACGACATGCCCGGGCCATCAGTCCAACATCAGGGAATTAGCCCTTCGACGAGCCCCACCGAATTTCGACGGTTCAGGAAGGGAGAGGCCGCTTAAATTTCTACGGGAATTAGAAAACTACTTGCAAGCTACGAGAGTTCGAGACCACGAATTCAAATTCGTCGTGGAGCAGAGCTTAACGCGAACGGCACGAGACTGGTGGAACGTCGTGGAAAACCGCGTGACGACCTTTAAGGAGTTCGCACAAAAATTCGCGGAGCGCTTTTGGAGCCGGGAACAGCAGGTCCGCATCCGACGGAACTTGAACAACGGATATTATCAGGAACAACGAAATACCACCAGAGTCGAATATGCATCAAGATTATGTGCAAGCGCATACGATCTCTCACCACGCGTAAGCGAGGAAGAGATTGTCGAAGCTTTGGCGGCACACTTTACGACCGATATAAGAGATGAGATAATTCTGAAAGGAGCAAACACGGTCGAAGGATTAATACGAATATTAGAAAGGCACGATTTAAAAAGACCCGTGAACGTGCATCGAGGAACGCCGACCCAAACTCCGAACGCCACACCGAGACGGCCAAGCCAGCCAACGAGCAGCACGGCGCCGATGAATCAATCGACACCATACAACCATCGCAACGGCAATAATAATAACACAAACGCGAGACGGGAAGGAGAAAGAGAATGGGCAAGACCACCGCATGTAAATGCCATAATACAAGAAAGAGGACTCATAGAAACAACGCCAGACACGACAAACAACCAGCGACTAGACACAACAACCATGGTGCAGGGAAACGCCGGTGTGTCGTACCATATGTAAAAACCGCACAAGCATATGATGGTACGACACGAGTGGAAAAAGTCATAATAACAAGGCAAGAGACAAAAGGAAAATATGTGCGGAAGCAGGAAAAGGAAGGAGAAATACAGCTAGTAATGAAAGAAACGAAAGCAGAAGAACAAGAAGAAATAAACACGAAAGGGCAATGCCCTACTATACGGATAGACATTGAGGGAAGAGAGGTACAGGCGTTGATTGACACAGGGAGCGAAATCACCTGCATCTCGGAAGAAATATACGAGAATAACAAGAACAAATGGGGAAGATGTCCCTCAATACCGACAAAAGCACTAAGAGTAGTTGGAGCAACGGGAAGAAAATCCGCAATAATAAGGAAACAAATGATGGCGAGCGTGAATATAGGAAAATTACGAGCGGATCTGACGTTCTTAGTCATCCCAAATCTAGTGAGAACATGCATCCTAGGGATGGACAGCTTAATACATCTGAAATGCAAAATCGATATGGGGAAGGAAGTGGTGAAATTTACGAATGGAGAAAAGGAGGAAGAGATAAAAATAGAAAGCGTGGAAGAATTGAAAGATGAGAAGAGAGTCGAAGTAGTGGAGGAGTTCGAGGGAACGGACCCAAACAGCGGCGTTTCAGAAAAGAACTCGAAAGAAAAGGAGACACGAGTAGAAGCAGAAGAAATACAGAGGAAAGTAGAGGAGTGTGAGGAGCTCACCACAAGTGAAAAAGAAACATTTCGAGAATTGCTATGGAAATATAAAGATGTGTTTAGCGAGAAACCCGGAAGGATAAGTGTTTACGAACACAAACTAGAAGTAACGGATGACACGGCGTACATACATCGATCATACCCGATCCCGATGGCCTATAGAGAGCGCGTAAACCAGGAAATCGAAAGGATGCTGGAACAAGGGATAATACAAAGATCAAATAGCCCGTACATAAACCCCTTGGTGACAGTTATTAAAAAGGACGGTCGAATTCGATTATGTTTGGACGCAAGACAACTAAATAAAATTTTACTACCGGATCATGAGTGCCCGGTACCACCAGAAACCATATTTCAGCAATGCGGAAACGCAAAGGTCATGTCAAGCTTAGACATGGTCAGCAGTTTTTGGCAGATACCTCTGACTCCAGAATCGAGAAAATATACGGCATTCCTCCATAACGGACAATGCTATGAATTTCGAGTCACGCCGTTCGGTCTAAAAACAAGCAGCGCAAGTCTAATCAGAGGACTGGCACACGTACTAAAAGGGCTGGGGGACAATATCCTAAATTTCGTGGACGACATATTATGCATCTCCAAAAGTCCAACGGAACATATGATCCACCTAAGGAAACTGTTCGAGCGTCTAAGAAAAATGAAAGTGACATTAAACCTCAAGAAATCAAAATTCTTTAGGAAAGAGGTTAATTTTCTCGGACACGTATTAACAACCGACGGCATCAAACCGCAGACAGAAAAAACGGAGGCTATCAAAAACTATCCGCGTCCGAAAAACATAAAACAACTACGAGGATTTCTCGGACTAATCAATTTCTACACGAAATTTACACAAAGGCACGCGAAGGAAATCGTCCCGCTCCTGGAAATGATAAAAAAGGGCAGCCGATGGCAATGGACAGAAGAACGTATCAAAGCATTCGAACGGGTAAAAACACTATTTCTCGATAGCGTTATTTTAAAACATCCCGACCCGCGAAAACCGTACTACCTTCACACCGACGCGAGCGAATATGCATTAGGCGCAGAACTCGCACAAAAGGATGACGAAGGTCATCTAAGAGTGGTTGCATTTGCGAGCAGGACCCTGAAAGGAGCGGAAATAAGATACTATACGACGGAAAAGGAACACCTTGCGATAGTATGGGCGCTCCAGAAATTTAGATCACACCTCGTAGGAGCAAAAACGATTATCCGGACAGACCATAAAGGATTAACCTTCCTAAAAACCTGTCGATTCACGAGTGCAAGGCTAATGCGGTGGGCAATAGGCATACAAGAATACGATATCGAAATCGAGTACTGTCCGGGAAAAGAAAATAAGGTAGCGGACGCGTTGAGCCGAATCCCACGCGAGGAGGGCGAGACGCGAGACGGAGACATAGTCATAGCGAGCCTACTCGAAGAAAACAAAGCCGCGACTTTGAATAACGGCTTCGCGGACATAGCCGAGAAACAAAGAGAAGACGAACATATAAGTAAGATAAGGAAGACGTTAGAAAAACTGCCGAACGAGCAAGACGAAAGATACAGCATCTTCCAAAACCTATTATACAAGCAGTGTGGGCGAAATATATGGAAGCTCGTCATACCGGAAACTCTCGTAGAAAAATTAATAGAAGAATGCCACCAAACGTACGGACACATAGGCACATACAAATGCTACAAAATAATCTCCGAAGATCTATACATTAAGAAATTACAAAAGAAAATCGCAAAAGTAATTCGAACATGCGACGTGTGTCAAAGGAATAAAGTCGCAAATCAAGAAAGCTATGCCGAAATGCAAAACATTGTTATGGCGGGACCACTTGAATTGCTCTCCATCGATTTTTATGGTCCGTTGCCAACAACTAAAGGAGGCTTTAAACATATTCTAGTAACCATAGATGCATTTAGCAAGTACGTAGCATTATATCCTCTCAGGAAGGCAGACGCAGCAGCCACCATACGTAGTATCTTCGGCCACTATATCCCGAACCACGGAAGACCGAAGAGAATACAATTTGACCATGGAACCCAATTTACATAAAAAAAATGGCTGGAAAAATTAAAACAAGAAAACATCCAACCAGTATTCTCATCGATACGACATCCACAAGGAAACATCGTAGAACGAGTAAATCGAGAGCTGGGAAGATTTTTTCGAACCTTCGTAGGAAATAACCATGCAAGCTGGATCGAATGGATACCGATGGTGGAAAAATGCATCAATGAAGTGCACCACGAAACGACCGAAATGACACCGATAGAGCTGCACAAGGGAGAAAAGCCAAAGAGGGCATGGAGCGCGTGGATAAACGAACAAGCGAGAAACAAAGACCCACCGAAGGAAGAAAAACTAATGCTGGCAAAGGAAAGAATAAGAAGAAAAGGGAGGAAGCGGGCCGAAAGATTCAATAGAACACATAAATTAACGGACTTCAAGATCGGAGATTGGGTACTGGTCAAAGCATGCAATGTATCAGACCCGGCAAATAAAAAAATAGCGAAGTTTCTCGCTCTATACGAAGGCCCGTACGTTTTGGAAAATAAGATCGGAGCCGCTACCTTCGTCATACGAGAACCGACAACGGGGAAGGAGCGGGGGAGATTCCATGCCAGCAATATGAAGCTATACCATCGTAAAGAACAGAAAAAGATCGAAGACAAAGAGGACGAATCAAACCAGGAAGATCAGAAAGAGACAAACAACAATAAGAAAGAAAGCGAGCGAGGAGTACCGAGAGAGAGAGAAAACACCACGCATGAAATAAACAAGACAGAGACGGAAACCAATTCGAACGCAAAGGACAAGGAAGGAAAATCCAAAAAACTGTGGCGTGATCTCAAACAGCAAATCAGGATGACTTCTAACGAGAATCCCCTGAGCACAAAGGAGGACGAGGAGGAGGGAGAAAAAACCGAAAAAGACACAGTACGCTATCAGCTACGGAATAGAGACGTTCAAAGTAATTAAAATGGAATTAACAAGATTTTTGAGAGATCGCGAGACGACGGGTGTCAGGAGGCAACTGTGGGCACCGTTCGAGTTGGAAGCGGAGCCGTGGAGCCTCGAGCTACTCCACAAAGCAGAGGAAATGGACGGTATAAAAACCGGGAGGGCCATCCGGATACTTTCGGCGCAGAAGATCGCCATCCGCCTCACGGAGGACCAAGAGAGATACCGGCTCATACAAAATGCCCTTCGAGAACACGCAATACGGTATCCGCGACCAATTCCGCTGCCAGAATGCCTGGCGAGGGAGGGACACGCGTGCCTGGCCGCTTACCACGGCCGATATGAACGTGGTGTCATTACCACCAGGGGAAGCAAAAACACGCGGATCTTCCTCGCGGACACCTGCCAGCTGGTGAAACGAAAGAACCAGAGGGTCTTCGCAATCCCGAAGGACCTCGTAAAGGAACGGGCAACCGCAGTAATCCTAGCCCTAAGGGGAGTACGGGAGACGGAGGACCCCGACATCAACCGGGCAGAGGCTCGGTACGTAGCACGAGAGGTAGGAGAGCAGCGGCTACTCCTGGACCTAAGGAGACGAGGAGCGGAGGAAAGAGGCGTGCCACACCATGCCGAGGTGGGATACAGACGTTGGGGAACGATGTACAACCTCGCGAGGGTGGTGAAATTCCACCTCAGAATATGGAGGGACGAATAGGCGGAAGACAAGAAAATAAAGAAAACTTGAAAAATAAAGCGTAAGAAAATTTACATTTATTTTGGGGGACGTTGTGACGGTAGCGACTAAATCATAATTAAATCGTAGAAATAATAAAAGATAATCGGATAGGATGCGCGAAAAAGATAACAATTAGAATAAAAGTACGGGACGCGAGAAAGTACAAAGAGGAGGGAAGAACAGAAACGCGTAATCGGATAAAATTAGAACGGAGAAAAGGTGACAAACACATAAAAAAGAGTAAGAAAGATAGAAAAGGACGGGAAGACAGGTAGGCCTAGCAACGGATGACGTACACGAGTGAACGACCGACGAATTTTCCCGAACGATAGAAAGACAAAGGTAAAGGCAATGACCCGGGCGCATCGGAAAAGTAGGGAACCAATTAAGAAACGAAAAGAACATCACGCGAGGGAGTAAAGGTAGGGAAATCACCTTTAAAAGGGCCGCGAAAGAAAGGAAAAGGCAATCCGTTCTTTAAAGTTTTGGGTCAAGTAAGAGTATAACGAGTAGCAGTAGTGCGCGAAGAGAAAAATTAACGAAGTGCAAAGTGATCAAGTAGAGAAGCGTCGGGGAAACTCTGGCAACCGTTTTCGCAGAGCACAGGGAAATCGGCCGCCTCAATATTAAAATATCCAAGTAAGATCACCGATAGAAAGAGAAAAAGAGACGACCTGTACGTAAGTGCGGTACATATTTAAATTACTTATACAGTCTAACGACACAACGTCTCCGAAGGTAAACGTAATATTCTCATTTCACACACCTAAACTATCGAATATAACGTGTTCGTGTTAGTCATAGTTTTTATACGTAAGTTAAAATAGACATAAGCCATAGCTTAATAATAGTGTGTGTGAGAACGCGTGAGAGAGAGAGCGCATGATAACAAACGCGTGAGTGAGAGAGAGCGAACGTATGGGTAAGCGAGCCGAAGCGTAGACATAAGCATTCTTAGGTAAGTGTAAGTAAGTAAACGCGTCGTCGACTAGCGCGTCAAAATCCTAGGCATAAAAACCATCCGGCCGAACAGCTGATCGAGAGCATCGACCGCAACGTGCGGATTAGCAGATAATAAAGAAAATATACGAGAATCCGGTGTCGTTATTTGCGAGATCCTTTCCTTTTCCCACTGCCAGTCCTTTTGAGGAACGAATTGCAAAGGAGGTAACGTCGAGAAAGAAGGTAAGAAAGGTAAAACGTTACAATATATACATATATAATATATGAAAATACATATGTAAATATGATTTATTTAGATGCATACTCTTATTACATCGTCTAGTTTACAAAACACTTAAAAAAACATTTACAAAAAATTTAATTTTTAAATTACATTTAAATGCTATATGTCACGTGTGTATACATATACTACATTTGTATTTGCGTATAGATAAACTCTTATTACGTCATATACTTTACAAATTTATGAAGCAATTTTTTTACATCGTGCAAATATTCTTATTTTTGTTAATATTCGCCACCAGCGTACTATTCGTCTCTATATGTTTTTGCTTCTTTTCGATACAATGAGTGAATCGTCGATAATTTAAAAAGCACTTGTTTTGTCAGGCGTTACAATCTTTAATGAAATATACAGGGTGTATCCGACCAACATGTCGTGAGCTATATCACGTTGTAGCCAGGAATAAATAGAGCCGAAAGAAGTCATAAAAGTTAACATAAGCCAGGTTAGTTAACGAGTTATTAATTATTAAAGATAGGGCGAAAAAGCGGTAGGCGGCGAGCCGCGGCCATGCTAATCTGATGGCGAGCGGCGCGGGGAGCGGCGGGCGAGACGGTCGAGCATCGAATTGTTTACTTTCGCTCTTCCTTCCTCTTTCGTTCTTTCTCTCTCTTCCTTTCCTCCACGGCGCTACCTTACGTTGGCGACTCACGCGGACTCTCTCTCTCTCCCTTCCTTTCTCTCTTTCTTCTAGCGTCTCGTCATCAGAATAGCATGGCCGCGGCTCGCCGCCTACCGCTTTTTCGCCCAATCTTTGATAATTAATAACTCGTTAACTAACCTACCTTATGTTAACTTTTATGACTTCTTTCGGCTCTATTTATTCCTGGCTACAACGTGATATAGCTCACGACATGTTGGTCGGATACACCCTGTATGTAATACATAAAACAATTCAAATTAGCATATACGAATGCACGACCTTCACATTCGCGTATCGTCTTCGTATCATTGTATCTGCTTATAAGTACACATCTCCACGTAAATTGCGAATTAATTCCGACAAAAATTTATTTACTCTTTTTAAGTACTTATGTCCACGGAACTCTCTGAATGATAATGGTATTCTACACAAAAGTGTTTAAAGCATAAAAACTAGTCGGCGCGAGCCGCTAGCTTAAGATAGCCTCGTAGCACTGACTTTCTCTCTCTCTCTCTCTCTCGCTCACTCTGTCTCTCGCCTTAGCTTTCTTCTACGGCATTATCTTACGTTGACGGACCACCAGGCCCTTCATTCTTTCTCTCACTCTCGCTTTCTTTCTTTGTTTATCGCCCGCCAGTCCAATCATAGCTTGGCTAGAGTTTTGGTATGGCGGCGAGACTACACCTACTGCTTCCACGCTGCACGATTGGCAGATCGTTATTAATTAATAGCTCGAAAACTAACCTGGCATATGTTACTTTTTATGACTCCTTTCGACTCAGAAAAATCAGTCGCACATGCCATTCTTCGTCTGACATCGAACCGTGGGACACCCTGTATGTTGTGACGTGGTATTTTGGATATCCGTCACAAAAGAGAATCCTCTCCCCTTCGCCGCGAATTAGAGATTGGAACGACGCGGACAGAGTCGCCGGGTGGACCGCGGAAAATATGTAACGCGAGTCGGAGGGCCTCGAGGCTGGTTCTGAGTTAAAATAACGAATAAATAGTAAAGTTAGACCCTCTTTCATGACCGCCACGCCGGAGAGGGGAATGACGAGGCCGGAGAGAGCAACGGCGGCCGACGTAGCGGCGGCAGAACGAGAGAGAGAGAGAGCGAACCGTCGAAGGACTAAAATAAAGAGAGCGAGAGAGAGGACACGCACGGCGAAGACGAGCGAGGCAGGAATACGATCGGCGAAGGAAACGGCCGAAATTCCACGGCAACGAGGACCACCCGACAGCGAATGATCGGAGCCTCCCTTCGCTCTAAGACGGATCGAGATGACCGCCGGAATGGTCATCGGTGGCGGTCATCCGGCTGAATAATTAAAAGAAGAATTCTTGGTGAAGTCGCTTAAAGCGGCCATGCGTGCGCGCGTCGCTTAGCGAGGCGTTAGAGCGAGGGAGATAGCGAGTAGGCGCTCGGCTATCTTCGGGTGGGCTCGGGAAATTTCGGTAAGCCGGCTCGTAAGGAACCGCGTGCGTGATCCCGGAAAAATTACTCTGTGCGCGACGTTTATCGAGATTAGAGGTGAGATAATTAGAGCAACCGAGAGTAATCCTTTGTCACGCATTAAGTTCCTTCCGGGTGGCGGATCGGAGAAGTGAGGTCAATTCCGGGGTTTATTCGGAGTTTCGAGTCTTTTGTAACCGAGTTATCGGGGTTTAGTTGGAATTATTATTTAAATTAATTAGTTAACGACCATAGAAGCATCCTTCGATTTTCTCGTAGCTTCCTTTGTTCGCGAAGAGCGGAACCAGCCTCGGTCGCCGTCCGAGTGCGCGGTTAATTGAATATCCTATTGTACTTTGTTGTTGTTGAAATAATTATTAATTGGTTTATTGCTTAAATTAGAAAATCGAGACATTAATAAGTAGTATTTTCTTCGGTGGAATAATCGAGAAGGAAGCGGCCACGTGCCGACGACGAGCACGTAGCCGGCAGTTAATTCGTCCGGGCGTTTAAGTAAACACCGCGGACAAAGAGATCCCGATTTTGTTTGGTATTCCGTAGCGAACGGAAAATTTCGAATTATACTCCATAGTACTTGAATAAATTCTTTTATTGTTTAAATCGAACCGTACTCCGAAGGAACTTGCCAAATAATTTCTTTCCTCCCCTCAACCCACTACTCCCTACGGCCGCGTGAGCGGTAATTCGTGAGCCCTTATTGCGGAGAGGATTCTCGCAGTTAATAAAGAAAATTAATTTGTTTAAAACGATTATTTCGCGGGGAGTGCATCCGGCACCTCCCCGGAATAAATTTAGAAATATCGTTGCAATGTATATACAGGGTGGACCACATAAATGGGAACACCTAAATATCTTCTATATTTATGGTGCAATGAAAAAACTTCATAGGACAAAGTTGTACTACCTCAAGGGGAATTTTAATGGTAAAAAAAATTTTTTTTAGATACCTTTTTTTAAGAAGATTTCAAGGTCATCCGTATTTTTTTAAATGGAACAATATATTTTTTTTACCATAGCATGATAGATAATAAAAAACTACATTCGATTGATACCTTTTCGTGACCTTGACATGACCTTGAAAAAAAATAATCACGTTGATATGTGAAAGATGCAGAAGTTTAATACTTACTTGTTTCAGCCTGAATGACGCGTGTTTTACACCAGGATATGCACCTATTTCTTTGAAAATCATAATAAATGTTCGAAATGGTGGCCGTTCTCATTTATGCAATGTGATGATTTGAAATGATTTCCTGGGAGGTGATCGCTGCGCATGCTGCACTAATTCTTTGCCGCATATCTTGTGGTGTCGTAGGTTTATTTCTGTATACGTAACATTTTATTTTACCCCATAGATAAAAATCCAGTGGTGTCAGATCCGGAGAACGAGGTGGCCATTCCACTGTTCCTTTACGACCGATCCAGCGTGCAGGATATTTAATGTCTAACACAGTTCTGGCATATTTGGAATAATGGGCTGGACAACCATCATGTTGAAACCACATGCGTTTCCGATCGTGCAAAGAAATATCTTCTAACAGATTCGGTAAATCTTGGCGAAGAAATGTTGCGTATTTTACGCCCGTCAGGTTCCCTCGTATAAAGTATGGGCCTATTTCTTTATTGCATACAATTCCGCACCATACGTTTACAGTCCACGGTTTCTGTTTCTCTACTTCTCTTAACCATCGTGGATTTTCAGCTGACCAGAAATGCATGTTGTGCCGGTTCACTTGCCCGTGATTAGTAAAAGAAGCCTCATCCGTAAAGAGAACTTTGTGGAAAAAAAAGTTATCCGCTTCCAAATGATGTTGTGCCCATTGACAGAACCGGACACGATTAACGTAGTCCGTTGCAGACAATTGCTGATGTAAACTAATGTGATACGGATGAAATTTCTCTCGGTGCAGTATTCGCAAAATACTTGTTTTACTAATACCGGATTCCCGTTGGAGTTGTTGCGAACTTACATGCGGATCGTTAGATACTGCAGCTACGATATTAATTGCATTCGCTTCATGCGTTACCATTCTTTGTCTATTTCGATTTTTGGAATTTACACTACCACTTTGTTTAAATTGTTTTATTAAAACGGAAAACGCGTGCAGGGAAGGACAAACACGATTCCGAAATCTATCCTGATACAAACGCACTGCTTGTCTCAAAGATTGATGGCTTTCACCATAAATGAAAACCATATCAATTCTTTCCTGTACTGTATAACGCATTGTAATCACTTGTAAGTTTCGAATTTGAATACTGAAGAAGAACCAACAGATTCATACTAAACGAGTAGCTTTCAGCTAAGACTTCCAATGATACGTATCATAACATAAACACGCGCTGTTTACAGTCAATAACTTGACTAACATTATGAAGAAAGACATAAAGAAAGTATTATTATTAGAAGCATGTGCAATTTCAAACATTTATTATGATTTTCAAAGAAATAGGTGCATATCCCGGTGTAAAACACGCGTCATTCAGACTGAAACAGGTAAGTATTAAACTTCTGCATCTTTCACATATCAACGTGATTATTGTTTTTCAAGGTCATGTCAAGGTCACGAAAAGGTATCAATCGAATGTAGTTTTTTATTATCTATCATGCTATGGTAAAAAAAATATATTGTTCCATTTAAAAAAATACGGATGACCTTGAAATCTTCTTAAAAAAATGTATCTAAACAAAATTTTTTTTTACCATTAAATTTCCCCCTTGAAATAGTACAACTTTGTCCTATGAAGTTTTTTCATAGCACCATAAATATAGAAGATATTTAGGTGTTCCCATTTATGTGGTCCACCCTGTATATACAGGGTGTCTCACGTAAGCAACGACATTTCATACACACGTGTCCACAGGGATAATTGGAAGCGAAAAGTGAAATAAAAAGTAATAAAAATTGTCCTCGTTAAGGAGTTATTAAATAAAATAGATCAGCGAATCAGGAAGCACGGAAGCGGTAGGCGGTGAGCTGCGGCCATGCTAGTCTGAAGATAAGAAGCGATAATTTGGACGGGCGGAGCGTTCTGACACGTATACAGGCGTGAGAAGGTAGTGGTCAGGAGGAGATTTCTAGGAAAAAGTGTCGACTTTCGCTCTTCCTCTCTCTACCTTTCTTTCACGACGCTACCTTACGAACAACAAAAATCTAATCTAATCTCTCTCTCGCTCCCTCCTACCCTAACACGGCGCTACCTCACGCTGCCTGCACGCGCTGACCTTCTCTCTCTCTCGCCCTTTCTTTCGTTGACTTTCTCTCTCTCTCTCTCTTTCTCTCAATCTTTCGTACACGACGCTTCTTTACGCTATCGCTTCTTGTCTTCAGACTAGCATGGCCGCAGCTCACCGCCTACCGCTTCCGTGCTTCCTGATTCGCTGATCTATTTTATTTAATAACTCCTTAACGAGGACAATTTTTATTACTTTTTATTTCACTTTTCGCTTCCAATTATCCCTGTGGACACGTGTGTATGAAATGTCGTTGCTTACGTGAGACACCCTGTATATTTTTTTTTTTTTTTTAAATTGTAAACATTAAAATTTTTCTTTTCCGCGTTTTGATAGATCTTGAAATATCATACAAGTTTTAAATTAAAAATTTTTTTCTATCTCTCAGAGTTACATAGTTATATCACAAAAACCAAAAATTCGCAAAACTTTGAGGGGTGATTTCACCCGCTTAAAGTGAATTTAAATTGTTCCTTAAACAACTCGATGAACTCTATTTACCCACAAAGTTTCATTAAAATCAGAATTTCCGGGTTGGGAATGTTCTCTTGTTAGTCATGCACGGAAAGACATTGTTCGCGATCCGATATCGGCTGAAATAACGAAAGCTTGATTCACACTGTGTCGTCAGCCGGCCGGTGACAAAATGTATTATTAATGACGGTAGTCTCGGAATGGATTACCGTTGTTAACCAAGGTACCACTGTATATCCAAAAATAAACATAACAGAAACATTTTACATAATTAAAGATAACATGAACAATTTTTTAAAGTTAGAAATTCATCTCTGTTTATTTGTAATAAGAAATATTGACGGAGAATTTTGCACCATGTTTTTTACAAAACATTTTTATTACATATAAGTTACTTACTAATATGTAGTCTATACTCTTTTAATTTGTTAGACTGTTTTAATACGCTTAGGCATACTGTCTATAAAGTTTTGACAATATGTTTGATGAATTTCGTCCCATTTCTCTTGAATTCTCTTCTGCAAGTCCATGATTGATGACGATGTCGTTTCATGTGAAGTTAATAATTTTTCTTTAAAGTGTTCACCAATTTTCTTTATATATGTATCGATTCATTATATCGTCTATTCTTTTTAATGGATTAACGCCAAACATTATTATATACCCCAAAATACAATGCTTCTGTCTCTGTACTATACTGTCTGTTTAATATGTTGTGATTGAAGTGATTTTTCTTTACAAATCCAGCGCCAAAATCATTCATCTGAACTACTTCTATTGATTTTACAAGTAATTCAAAAGCAAGTACAGAGGCAGAGATATTATGCTCTAAGAATACATGACAGTGTTTGGCGTTAATTTATTAAAAAGAATATACGATATAATGAATCGATACATATTGTGACGTAATAGGATAGGGTCAGATTAATTATTAGAATAAAGTAAGATTATAATAAGACGATGAGAGGTAAGAGAAAAAGGAAGGTAAAACGTAAGTATAACGTCGCGTTAGCTCCAAAAAACGAGAAAAAAGCGTGTAGGATTCTATATTTAGAAATGGCAAAAGCGAACAACACCTAAAAAACCGAGCGCGCGAGAGACAAGGATGGAAACAGGTAGAGCACCAACGAAGGTATAAAAAAGGGATTTCGCGGACGCACGAGGAACATCGAAGGTTCGCGAAAATCAAAACGGACAAAGAACGGGCAGCGACCCACCAAAACCAGAGGAGGGGACCCAATGAAATTAGGTAATCGGGATCACGCGATGGGAAGATAGGTGGGAAAAACATGTTTAAAAGGAAGGCCAAGGACAAGAAAGATTATTAGAAGCGATAGAGTTCTAGAGCGAGTAATAAGCATTTCCAATCCCTGCAATCGTTTATTACGAAAGAGAATCGCGATCTTTGAAATTTCGAGCATCGAGGCATTTTCGAAGTGAGAGTGAGTCATCGCCAGATCTTCAAGCAAAGAGACTCGAGAGAGAGCGAGAAAGGTAAAACACCGGGACGGCACGCGACGGACAGAGAGCGAGCGACAACAACATCGACCTATCGTCACAAAATTACGTCACCACGTCTCCCGAAGTAAGCGTGTCTTAGTACAATCTTTTATACCTTTGATCCTATATTCTTCGCCGTAGTTTAAGCGTGTGTGAGTGTGTGATTGTTGTGTGCGTAAATATAGAGCGAATAGCGTCGACGAGCGCGTCGAAACCTAGATATAAGTAGAGAAAAAGCGATCAGCTGAGCGAGGCCATCGACCTAGAACTGACGTCACGAGGAAGACTGCAAATAAAGAAAATCCTCAGAACTTGAGCGTAGGTTATTTAAATATTTTCCTTATCTTTCCCGCTGCTAGTCTTTCAGTAGACAGAACGAGTCGGAAGGTAACAAGCGTAAAGAAAGGTAAGAAAAGCGTTTTGTTACAATATATAAAGATATTTTAAAGAAATATTTATTAGAAATAATTTAAAATATACTGTTTCTTGAAAAATTAATTATATTTCAACATGATCAGAATCCTGAACACATAGCAAAAGGTGTATAAAATTAGCTTAAAACACAATCATTTTCTGTGCTGGAATGACTAACATTAAATTCTAATCTAAGTCTTATTGAAAATTTGTGGACACTTTTAAAAGAACAATTATTGACTTCACATGAAACGACATCGTCATCAATCATAGAATTGCAGAAGAGAATTCAAGAGCAATGGATCGAAATTCATCCAGATTATCTTCAAAACCTTATAAACAGTATACCCAAGCACATTAGAACAATTCTACAAATTAAAGGATTATGGACTAAATATTAATATGTAATTAGTACCAAAAAGTTTGAGTCCAATAAACATGGTACCAAATAATATTTCTTATTAAAAACAAACAAAAATGAATTAATAACTTCAAAAAATTGTTCATGCCTTTAATAATTCAAAATATTCCTATAATCCTATTATGTTTATCTTTATATATATTAATGTCAATAGCAATAAAAAATATGAAACTTGTGATTATTGGTACAGTTATACAGGGTGTCTCACGTAAGCAACAACATCGAATATACACGTGTCCACATGGATAATTGGAAGCGAAAAGTGAAATAAAAAGTAATAAAATTTGTCCTCGTTAAGGAGTTATTAAATAAAATAGATCAGCGAATCAGGAAGCACGGAAGCGGTAGGCGGTGAGCTGCGGCCATGCTAGTCTGAAGATAAGAAGCGATAATTTGGACGGGCGGAGCGTTCTGACACGTATACAGGCGTGAGAAGGTAGTGGTCAGGAGGAGATTTCTAGGAAAAAGTGTCGACTTTCGCTCTTCCTCTCTCACTCTTTCTCTCTCTACCTTTCTTTCACGACGCTACCTTACGAACAACAAAAATCTAATCTAATCTCTCTCTCGCTCCTACCCTAACACGGCGCTACTTCACTCTACCTGCACGTGCTGACTCTCTCTCTCTCACTCTGTCACTCTCTTTACCTCCGTCGCTATTTGTTTATGCCAATTATTTTTGGCATATTACTAAATTTGTTGATGCCAATTGGTTGCTGTGTACATTTTCCATGTGCATAATATAGAAAGAAACGATTACATTTGCAATTTGGAGGACGAAGTGATAGATATTTTTTAACTATATTATAAAACTTATTTGTAATAGTAAAAGTACGCGAAATATGTGTCTTAGTAACTGCAAGTGTAATTAAGAACATCGATGAATCGAATTCTTTAATATCTTCTATTTTAATTTGGCATAGCTCTTCTCTTCTACAAGCGCCTGTTATACCAAAAATCAAAGCAACCTGTGATTGTAATAGTTATTTATTAATAAAATTTAGAGTAAGGTTATTTTAATAGTTAAATATTGTTTCATTTTAGATTACCTTTGTTGCCAAATGTACTGAATCTGGAGCTTCATTTTCAACTTCATCCGATGTTAAAGTTTTCGCCTTCTTACTTCGGAAACCAACGGCTTGTTTTTTCAAAAATGCAGTAAGTTTTAAATATGATTTTATATTTACATTGTGATTATTCATTAGTGTAGTCTTCAACATTGAATATCGCGACCATAGTGAAGATGATTTATGTTTTTGACAGCTCACTAAAGTAAGCCATCAAAACATTTTCGGAAAATGGCGTTTGTTTAATTTTTTGCCATTCAATAAATTTATTATAAATAGCAATATATTTTTCTTTGGATTTTTCAGGCAAAAGATTTAATGATGCAGTTTGCGCTGCCTCAACCAGATCGGGTGGTGTTAGCTGTGTTGGTAAATCACTCATCGTAACTAAAATCAATATTTATATTTATAATTATATATTATAATTGTTATAATTTTTGTATATTATTTATCTATTACTCTATTATTTATCTATTATTCTATACTTATCATATTATTATTTATTATATTATCTATTATTTATCTATTATATTATATATTTATTATATTATTATCTAGTATTATAATTATTATATTTTATAATTATATATTTATATTGTAATGATAATTTTACCATGTGAACTTGTAATCAAGACCGGAGGAGAACAAAAAGAAATAAAATGAAAATTTCTTAATTAACTATTTCTACAATCTATTCCAAAGAAATTTGGGTTATAATTTCCGATCGCAAATTTTCTCCCATCGGTTGGGGTGCCGCTGTTTGCTGGTCCCGCCCTGGGTAATGTCTGCCAGGACGATCCGGACACGGCTTCAAAATATTCCCGATTATTCTATTCGAAATTATACTATCGTATTCGTCTGAATTTTACTTTATTTCATGCAATTAAGCCGAAAAGAAGTTAATCATAACGCACACGAATGATAAAACACGCGATAATCAAACGGCAATAGCACCTCGCGACTCCGAACGCAACACCTTGAATTTTCATTAATAAATTCGAAAAACTTCGACACGCGTTGTCGATTGTCGGGAAATAATCTACTCAATTCTGTCTGAAGGATTCAAATTGACTCCGCTACTCCCAAGAAAATAATTAGAAAAGATTTTTCAAAAGCTCACCTGAAATTGATAGTATATTCAAAGTCAGAATGATTTCGTCCGATCGAAATTGAAAAATTAGAAATTACGGAACTATCCGAACCTACCCGAACGTGCAAGTTCTTAGCGCCTCCTCTCGAAATCTTACGCAATTAACGCTCGTTCGATTGTTCGATCTCGCGACTTAGTTATAGGGAATTTCACGTGACAATATATAATTATATATAATTTTAATTAAATATAATTTTCGGAATATTGCACGTATATTGCACTGTGATAATGAGATTTACGTAGATTAATGACGATTTAGATGATAAATAATATAGTAATATACATATAAATGAAGTCGAAACTTTTTATTTTACGAGGAGAGCTTGTCAGACTTCAAAAAGAAGGAGATTCTGTATTTGGGGTGTAGATTTGTTTTTTGTATTAGTTATTCTTGGGTTTGGAAGTCTCGAGTTAACGGCTTTCGTCATAGTTTATAAAAAAGTTGCTAAATATATATAGTTCTTTAAGAACTAGTCAATTGTAATACTTCCCAAGAAGCGTCGCTAGCCCAGTGGTCTAGGTGCAAGACCAAAGCGCTGGCGGCCCGGATTCGAGTCCCGCTAGCGCCGAATTTTTTGTATTTGTACGTGTCGTAAATTAAAGTATGTATCATGAAATAATATTGCCTTGATTGAACTGTGCGGGAAAGTGATGACGTAGCGTGCGGGAAAGTTCTACCCTGTGAGATAATAGCACATTACAGTATACCCATCGGATATTCGTCACTTTGCGCACACTATCCAACGCTCGAAAATTGAACTTTCCAAGCATGGATTGCATAAAAAATAATATGCTATTAGTTCCCCATCACCTTGCAGTCAATAGCACGGCGCTATTATGTGGATAACCTTATGTGGATAACCACATAAGGGCGAGAGAGGAGGAGCGTGTCCTGGAAGTGATCGCTGAAAATTTACGGATGAGCGTCCGCCGGATTGCGGGACTTTTAAATTTGGCGCGATGCACGGTGCACCGTGTACTCGCAAGGAATGGGCTGCAACCGTATCATTTCCAACGAGTGCAGCAAATTTTTCCGCAAGACCACGTCCAACGTCGACATTTTAGCGAAGGTATTTCTATTACTGTTACTTAAATATTTAATTATACTCTTTTTAGTAAGTATTATTAATACAACTATTTTGAAGGATTCCTTGCGCAATGCCGGCGGAATGATGCCTTCCCGGATAAAATCCTGTGGACGAATGAATCGACGTTTACGCCGGACGGCGTATTTAACTCCCGCAATTATCTGTATTGGGCGGAAGAAAATTCGCACGTCGTCTCGGGAAGGCGGATTCCAATATCGCTGGAGTATCAATGTATAAGGACTCGACGTCGCCGGCTCTCAGACAACGTACCACGATATTTTAATTCTGAGACGTGGGTCACAACCGGTAGCGGACTCGTCGACCGAAGTTCTTTCGTCTTATTTCTTTATTAACTAGCTTACGATAATACTGTTCCACGGCGAGACGAGTAACGAGGCAGACGGCCGTCGTTTCCAAATTTTCACCGGTAGCATAAATACCAACTTCTAATTAAGACGATAACTTCGGTGACCGAGTTTCCCCGGGTTTCCCTACGTTCCACGAATCGAAATCGGTCGGCTTACCGCTCGCAATGATTCGGGTACAGTTCGGTAGCACGATCGGCTCCTCTGTCTCCTTTTATGCGGCTCGTCCTTCTTTTCGGATCCCCGTCGCTATGCTTCCTTCTTTCTCGCTCGAGCCGGTCGTCAGAGTGCACTCACACCTACTACTTCTGTGACTCGATTTCTATCGGTACGCGACGAAAGTGGAGGACATAAAGTGGAGTGCATGAAACGCGTACAGGTGGAATTAGTTAACTGTTCGTTTAGCACACGGTATTGACCTGAGAGCGGCGCGTCGAGCGAAGCACTTCGGGCTATTCTCTTACTCTTCTTGCGACGGAGCATTCCGTCACAATGTGTACAAAGAAGTGGGCCGAAACCGTCAAAACGCAGAAAAAATTCCTAGCATTGTTCTTTAAGCGTTACTCATTATGAAAGAAACGGTTTTATAGGTTTTTTGGATCACAGAATCCGATTCTGTAAACCATTTTAGTGTACATCTTATAATTAACTAAATAATTATATAATTAAACCCTAATACTGTTTCTTTCATACCGTATATTACATTAAATAACATATTATGATTTCTCATTATATATTTATTGTACAAAATAATTACGAAATGCATTACATTACCTTTATATCTCAGCATCCGATGATCCTGAGGAGACGGAGGACTCTTCAATGCTGGAACTGTCATTACTGCTGGCTCCATCTTCGTTTGTCGGTAATATTAAAAGGTTCAATAAATCCTTATCTAATATTTCTTTTCTTTTTTGCTTTTTATGTTGAAATGAGCTTAGATAAGGATCTGAACTTAAAATTAAACGTTTGAAAAGTTTTTCGTTCATCGTTGTTCGCGATACTTTTCGGGTATGATGCTCCCTGTAGTATCTAACGCATTTGTTGGTAGCTTCCTGAGTCTCTTCCGAAAGTTCTCCTATGGGTAGGATGTTATCTTTGATAACATTTAACTATTCCATGTATAAGTATTTTATGGACGGAAACGGGCATATAATACCAATTATACAACTCTACATATTTTTCTGCTGTTAATGTGCAGTATTTGCCAAATTCGGTCAGGTTTATTTGGTATTTGCTATTGAGGGCTCGTAAAATTACACCAAATCTTCTAATAAGATCCTCGTTTATATCAGTTATCTTTGCTGCTAATTTCGGATTTGAGAAAAATTTTCTGGCAGTATTGCCATCATTTGTTGTTCCAAATCCCTGTTTTGGAATGTCTATAAGCAAACCCATGTGGTACCGAAATCTTTCTCGAAAACTTTCCATGTTTTGAGCTCTAGTCTATACGAAATGTGGAGCAGACATTCAAAAAATCGAATATATGAATGTAAAACAGATAGTCCGAATTTATACATTTGTGACTGAACTGGCTTCTTTTGCATGGACGCAATTATATTCATTTCTGAAATTGTGGCTTTACAAATATAGTATCGCATGCCGGACGCACCAGCTAACGAGTTGCAAACTTTTCCATCGATCATCGTTAAATGTAAAGAAAATGTAATGTTTAATAAAATAAAATTCATCTGTTTCTTTCGTCCATTGCATACGAATAGGTCTACAAAACTGCGTGGATGATGGCGTTGAATTTTTCCATATGACAGAATTGTTATTACTGTCTACCAATCGAAGTGGTACTATGGAAGTAATGAAAAGATTTTCATCGTAATGAAATTCATCCGTTTCTACCTTTTGCTTATATTTTGAAAAGCCAGAACTACCGTCAAAACCCCACTTACAAAATAATGTTAAAACTCTTTCACTTTCTTGAGTAGGAAAAGACGAGTCAATTATATTTACTACACTTTCACAAGTTTTATTTAATAAATTTTGTAATGGGACCTCGCACTTTTTTCAGTTATTGAAATTTCTTCGGGGTAAAATTGTTTTTTAACTTCTAATACTTTATGGTACGACGGATACAATTCATGTTTATGCATTTTAGCTGATAAACGTAAAGTTTTATATGTTTCTTTCGTTAAGTCTAGAGTTATTATTAAAGATAAAGCTTCCTTGGGTGTCATTTGGGAGTGATTAACTTGTGAAAATATGATCGGCGAAGATGCAGTGCGGTGCGTTAATAATTTCGTTTTAGCTACCTGGCCTTCTTCTCTAAGTTTCATCGAAGCTGCATAAACAATCTTTGCTGAAGAATGAAGATGTCGAATTCCTTCCGTTCTTTTACGTTTAGCTCTTTCAGAACATCAAAGTTTTTTAATGGGCGTTCTCTTTTTGATGTACCAGGAAAATATTGCATGACTTCTTCTGGAAGTACGATCTCTATAGACAGCCACTCACTATATCTCTTTAAAAAGATTGTATTCGTTCTTTTGCACGAACTCCTTTTGCTTCTCGTACGTTAACTAGGCCGTGTGGACCGGCCGATTACGCTACCGAATCACCTCAGAAGAAACAATACATAATAGCGGAGTAAACTACTCCTGCTACTGGTATCAAGAAAAAGAAAAAAAGAATACCCGAATCAAAAGCACGCAACATTAAAAATTACAGAAGCGCGACACTACACCATATCTCTGAGCTCGACAATAAAATAAGACATTTAAAAGAGAAGCAACAGAATAATCATTTCGCCAACCAAAATCTCGATCTCACCTCGCTTATTTCGCAGTTTTGGCGAGCGCAATTCAAAGACGTCGTCCTCCTCCACTCGGTGGACTGGAGCTGTGGCGGACCTCGCACACTAGGCACTATTTTTGTTTCGCATGACTCGACTACTAGATTAAAAACTACTATACTTTAAAGTAAAAATTTACAAAAGGATTTAAAACAAAAGATACGCAAAGACCGGATAGATACGTGTTGACTTAAGGACGGGCGGCTCTCGAGTGTCCTGCCTAGTCTCTATCGCTTTGCTTCGCACCGAAGTCGGTTCTAATATTATTGGTTAATTGTAACAAAGGATGATATCGCCGAATCAACGCTACGCTCGTTGACACGCCTCGCTCGCATACTCGCTCTGCCGTACTCCGGAACATCATTGGTTTCTCGTAGATAATTGAATTTGCCGAATTTTCTTAAGCGGCCGTCCATCGAAGGTGCTCGAAGCGCATAGGCGTTGCTCAAGTTCCAACGAAGATTCGGATTGACAAATGCATCGAAAGTCTTTCAACGGTACATCAATAACATATTTTTGGATTTAATTAATCGTAACAAAATCTTTTTGTACCTCAACGATGTTCTAATTGCTACGGGAAGCTTAGAGGAGCATTTCGAAATTTTATGAGAGGTATTCAGATTAGCTAAACGGCATAGGTTAGAATTTCGATGCGACAAGTGTTCGTTTCTATACGAAGAAATTACTTATTTAGGCTATCGGATATATAAAAAAGGTATTCAGCCGAGCCACGAAAACATAGAGGCATTGTTAAAGTATCCGGTTCCGCGTAAAATCAAGGAGATACATAGTTTCATCGGATTAGCGAGTTATATTAGGAGATTTATACCGAACTTCTCGCTTCTCGCCAAGCCATTGCATGAACTTTTGAAAAAGGACGCCGCTTTTCATTTCGGTGAAGCCGAGCTACAAGCGTTCGAAACGCTAAAGCATCTATTATCGGATCGTCCGACCTTGGCTCTGTACTCTCCGGCGTTAAAGACCGAGTTGCATTGTGACGCGAGTGCGAGCGGCTACGGCGCGATACTGATTCAAAAGCAGATAGACGAATCGAACCGACCGATATCTTATTTTACAAGGGGACATTACGGCCTCGGAATTTGACTTCGGGATGAGACTCTGCAGGTTTGTAGCATACCTTTAGACTATTCGATTTGCAAAGTAAGAGCGCGCACTAGCCGTAGACTTTTGAGAAAAATGACTTTAAAGTTTTACGTGTAGGACGTATACCGGTCACTTGGAAGACCATCCAAGAGCAGCGAAGTGGCCGAGTTGTAGCGAACTCGCTTGCGGCGCGGCGGGTTCGTGTTCGATCCCTGCGTGTGGAAACTTTTTTTTTTTTTTCAATTCTTTAAAATATTATAAAAACTGTGAAATAAAGTTAATGACATACTAATATGAAGAACTTAATCATACATAATTTTTTCTATTAATGAAATGACTGTTACTGTTAATTATTGACTCTTGGGGAGGACAAACAAAGCCTGAATTATATGACGAAATCTTTCAAGATGACGAGAAATCACCTACTTGCACAATTAAAGTGATTCCTCCAAAATGTACTCCACTTGTACAACCTTGCGATTTCTATTTTTATAGACAAGTAAAAAATTTAATCTGATTGAAAATAATAGAGAAATAAATTCCCGTGAGGACTGCATAAAAATACAATCAATAGTGCATCATCAATTATCATCGCCAATTTTTAATGAAATGATCCGGTATGCCTGGTACACTTCCAAGCTCTCTGACGAAAGAGAAATTTTCAGGAATGTAAACGAAGTATGTTTTCCGGTAGAACTTTTAAAAAAGGGTTGTTCATCTGAACAATCTTCCTTCATAAATTGTGCGAGATGTAATAATATTTTTTGTTTTCAATGTTTCTATGACAATTATCATTCAGGATCTTGCATATAAAATTAAAAATTGAGAAAGAAAGACGATATTGCCGAAATTTCATTAAATGAAAAAATTATGTATAAATTAATTCTTCATATTAATATGTCATTAACTTTATTTCACAGATTTTATAATTTTATAAAGAATTGAAAAAAAAAAAAGTTTCCACACGCAGGGACTGAACACGGATCGCCCGCGCCGCAAGCGAGTTCGCTACAACTCGGCCACTTCGCTGTTCTTGGATGGTGCTCAAAGTGACCGGTATATGTCCTACACGTAAAACTTTAAAGCCATTTTTCTCGAAAGTCTACGGCTAGTGTGCGCTCTTACTTTGCAAATCGAATAGTCTAAAGGTATACTACAAACCTGCAAAGTCTCATCCCGAAGTCAATTTCCGAGGCCGTAATGTCTCCTTGTTAGTAAAAGAACGACGGTGGCCGAATCGAAGTATGCTAGCTTTGAGCTGGAATGTTTAGCCGTAATATAGAGGAAAGTAGGGGCATATGGACCACTAGTTTGAAAAAATGCTATAAAAAAGCGTACAGAATGAATTTTTTAATGAAACTACTTGCATATTATAGGGAAACTAATGTACTTTCTTATACAAAATGATCGAAAAATTAGCAGAATAATAAATATCTTTTTTTGGGCCTGAACGAAAATAGAAGCACAAAACGTGTTTTAGATAAGGTGCAGGTAATTTGGACCACTCTACTTAGTTGATAATTAAATGTTAGATATTAGTTGGAAAGACTGTAAATACAAAACAAAACATATTTATTAACAAAAGACATTTATTTGAAAAAAAGTTAAATTAATACTTTATTATTTTTTAGAATAATCACAGATGTACATATCACTTTCGTAATCAGCGCATTCTACGTGTACCCATAAAGCGCACATCAAACATTGAACCCATTGTGTATCCTTTACATCATCAGTAAATTTCCCATTACAAAAAAAACATACTGCATTTTGATCGGTGGACTGTTTACGTTGATCTGATGATGGCGTCATTTCTTGTGAAGAGTCAGAGTTATAGTTGGCACTTAATTCATCATCTATTTCAATTATATTTTGTTTTTGTTTCCTTTTTGCTGTTTTTTCTATAGATTTTTTATGTTTCTTTACCTCTTTTTCAATTTTTTTCATTTCCGCTTCATGAAGTTGATTTTTGTAAGGAGAACTTGACAAAATTGTAGATCTTGTAGACTTACGACCTTGATTATTAGACATGTGTCTCTGAAAACTTCGTATTGGAGAAATTTCGAACGGACTGACAATAGAATTATTATTTTCTGAAGATGGACCTGGTTTATCTTGCGAATTCGGATTATTTTGCATCAATGGTGTTTCTTCGTTTCTCGACTCTTCTACCATTCCTTCTTCCGATGCAAGATAATCTGCTTCTGTAAAATCAAACCTATTGAAGGGATCTATGCCACCTACGCTGAAGCCTTTGGCAGCTATTTCTCCTGTCTGGCATTTGCGATATGCTTTGCCGAATAACTCGACGACATCATATGTTGTCAATGGTCTATTCTTTTCACGAAGCCATAATCTTATTTCTTCATTGTAATAAGTCTTTAACGGACTCATGAAAGCTCTGTCCATGGGTTGAACTTTGTACGTACAATGCGGAGGGAGTGAAAGTAATGTCACATAATTTTTTCTAGCTAAATCGACTAGTTCAATATTTTTGGTATGGCTGTAGTGACCATCTAGAATCAATAGGACTCTTTTTTTTTTTTTTTTTTTTTTTTAAATCGTCATTGGCCCAGCTTCAGAAAGGAGCAACAGCCTCAGATTCCCCCAGCCGAACATCTGTGGTAGACCTTACGGTATTACTTCACCAGACGCGGCCTTGGACGGGGGTTCCTAGAACCAACCCCCCTTCCCCTGGCTCTACCTCCCTGAACCCCAAAATCCCGGCCAAGTCCTTTTCAGGAGGCCTTCTGGCTTTTGCAGCGCCCCAGGTTACCCTGGGACGTTGCAAAGGACTTAACTACTTTCCCCGGCCAAGTCCCTTACGGGAGGCCCTACCCCGGTCGCGGCCCCCGCAACGCCCCCGGTTTCCGGGGCCTTCTCCTCCAGTCACACCACACACTCACACCATTCACGCTCCAGTCACACTTGCCCCTGTAAAGGGGGGGCCCTGCAATAGTAAATAAATATGTAAGTCAATAATTAAAATTAGTAGTCAATAAATAAATAAATATTAAGTGTAATAAATATAAAATAAAGTAGAATAAATAAGTAAAAATGAATAAATAATCTATTTACAATTACGGGGCCCTTACCTAGGACGGACGCGTGCCACCTGCCCATCCCCTCTCCAAGTTTTCCCTCTTTTACATCACAGCCCTCACCATGTCTTCAATTGCCGCCCAGGCCCCCCGGCCCCCAACCATCAGTGCGACAATATTCGCTGGGGTGATACCCACCCCCAGCTCCGCCTCCGCCTTAGTCCTTTCTCCCCGGCTCCCCTTGCAACTGAAAATCGCGTGTCTCGCATCGTCTGGCGCTTCTCCGCAGAGTTGGCACGCGTCCGTCTCTCTTTTCCCATACTTCTCCAAGTAGGCCCCGAATGCCCCGTGACCCGAGAGGAACTGAGTCGTGTAATACCCCACCTCCCCGTGTTTCCTGTCAACCCATTCCCTCACCCGTGGTATCAATTCACGGGTCCATTGTCCCTTAGTACCACTCTCCCACCCTACCTGCCACGCCTGGAGCAACTCCTCTCTCTCCTCCCTGACCAGTCGACTCCTTTCCCTCGCCCTTCCCTCATGATCCAGGTCTAGCCCCTCCAGCTCCTTTAGAGCTTTCCATCTCTTTTCCCGCCCCTTCACGGTTAACCGGAGGGGTGGAACCCCCTCGATGACCCCCACCGCCTCCCCGGAGACCGTGCGGTACGCACTGGCGACCCGGATGGCACCCCTTCTGTCTATTGGCGCCATAACCCTGTCTAGGGTGGGGGGAGCCATGGCACCCCCCCAGATTGGTGACGCATATAACAAAGTTGCCCTAGCCAACGAGGCTAAGAGCCTCCTCCTCGGCGGCTTTGGCCCACCAATATTAGGCATTAGCCTCCCCACGCAGCGCTCAGTCATCGCCGCCTTCGCTGCCGCTTTCTCCGCATACTGGCGGAACGTCCAACGGTTATCTATGATAACCCCCAAGTACTTCAGGGTGGGGCCAGCCACCACCTGCGCCTACCCCACCCTGAACTTATGCCGAAACTCGCCCCTCGCCCTCTTAAAGACAATAGCCACTGTCTTGTGCTCAGCCAGGGCCAGGCCAATCCCCCCTAACCACTCCTTTATCCTCCTTAGGGCATCGTTCACCCTCCCCTGGAGCCTCCTTGCCGTAGAGGCTTTTACGAGGACGGCGAGGTCGTCGGCATATGCTATGAGCTCGACTCCCTCCGGCATCTCCAAGATCAAAATTCCGTCAAACAGCAGATCCCACAGGGCCGGCCCTAGGACCGAATCCTGCGGGACCCCCATAGTGACCTCAACCTCCTCCTCGCCGTCCTGCGCTTCAAGAAGGAGACGCCTTTCCCGGAGGTAGCTTCCAAGTATCCTCCTCAGATACTTCGGAGCTCGCCACCTCCCGCGCAGCACCTTCTTGATCTCCCCCCAGTCGGCCGAGTTGAAGGCATTCCTCACATCGAGTGTGACCAACGCCAACAACCCGGCCGAGCTGGCCCTCCCCATTTTATACCCCTTAACCGCCTCGGCCAAGACCCTCAAGGCATCCAGGACGGAGCGACCCGCCTTGAACCCGTACTTCCTGTCCGACAGTCCGCCGGCCTCCTTAGGCCTCCATATCCAGCCTAGCCAGAATCAGGCGCTCGAGGAGCTTACCGGCGGCGTCCAACAGGCAGAGGGGCCTGTACGAGGCGGCTCTCCCCCCTCCTTGCCCTTAGGCAGGAGTACTAATCGCTGCCGCTTCCATATGGAGGGGAACTCCCCATCCACCAGGCTCCCATTATAAACCCGAAGGAGCCAGTCCGGTTCGATTTCGTAAACCAGACGGAGTACCTCATTCGGTACCCCGTCCGGCCCCGGCGCCTTTCCCCCAGCCATCCTTCTTACGGCCCCTCTAAGCTCTTGCCTGGTGAAGAGGGGGATCCCCCCCTCCCCCGCCTCTTCGTGCTCTTCCCCCAGTCCGGCATCCTCCTCCCCCCGAGGAAACAGCTCCCCAACGGCCGCGCGAAGAACAGCGAGGCTGCTGGGCGCTGTCCCCCCGGTACGATCCTTGATCCCCTTCATCACCGTCTTGTACGGTAGGCCCCAGGGGTCGCTGTCTACCCCCGCCAGTAATTCATCTCAAGCCTTCCCTTTGGCCCTTTGTATGGCCCTCTTGAAGCACTTCCTGGCTTGGCCATACTCCCTTCTTGCTTCGTCCTCGATACCCCCCTGGCTCTGGCCCTGGTGAGCCTTCGCCTCCAAACATTGACCGTCCTTCTAAGTTCCGCCATCTCAGCGCCATCTCGCCTTTTTTAAGAAGATGCCAATCTCCTGCAGAATTTTAAGACAGGTCGCATACTCCTCCTTCTTCCCTACCTTAAAGTTTATGTTCCCCTCGGCATATTCCCCCAGCTCCGAGAATCCTAGCCAGGCTTCCTCGTATGCCCCCATCAACTCGTTGACCGCAGCGTTCGCCTCGTTCGCTGCGGCAAACATTTCCCCCTCTTTCTCCTCCCCAGGGACGTGCTCCGGCAGCCCCTTTGCCTTCAAAGGAGTGTTCGTGCCTTTCCGGCCTTCTGCCTCCCATAGGGCAGGCACTCTGCCGGCCATCGTTTTCCTCTTAGGCTGCGCAATCTATTTCCTGATGGGTGTGGGCGACACTTCGTCGCTCTCCGCTCCGTCTGACACCCTCATTTTAGCCTCTTCCCTTCTTTCTCGTCTGCTCTCCCGATCGTTCCCCGCGTTCTTTTTATCTAATTGATTCACCTGAAGGAAACTGGTTACTCTTATGGTACTTACTTATCTATTGTTTCTTTTTATGTTACAAGTTTTTGTATTTTTAAGTGAACGAATCATCTAGATTGAAGTAAAGTATTTAAGTTAATGCAACCACGATTTATGTATTTCGTATAATGTAATGTTTGGCTTTCGTCAAGCCTAATTCACTCCCCATTTTACAAGGAGAGGGAACGGGTTGGGAAATTGACTTCGAGATGGGACTTTGTAGGATTATAGTACCCCTTAAGGGTCATCGATTGTTAAAGTAATAGAGCGCACGAACCAGCCAATTTCGAGAAAAAAGCTCTCAGAGTTTTCAGCGCAGTATATATGGTAGAAATTGCCCTACAGTATCCAACGGTTCGGCAGCGCAAGCGGTAGCGAGCTTACCTACTAACCAGGCGGCTGGGGTTCGATTCCCCGTAGAGTTATTATTTTTTTTTTTTCTTTAATTTTATATAACAAGTGATTACTTCTGAATATTATTAATAAAAACATCATTGCTATATATATTTTTTAATTAAGAGCTCATTAACACAACATTTTAACGATGAATTTTATGTACATCTATCTTGCGAACCATAAGTTTTGGTGGGTGAGTAGGATTAAATTCTTATGCCGTCTAATCGCGTTCGGTCTCTTTCTTCAAGCTTATCAGCTCCTTCTCTAGCCGTTCGATCTCCTCGCACGTTCTTGAGTTTCTCAAAGATTCACTGAGAGCTTTTTTCTCGGAATTGGCTGTTTCGTGCGCTCTATTACTTTAACAATCGATGACCCTTAAGGGGTACTATAATCCTACAAAGTCCCATCCCGAAGTCAATTTCCCAACCCGTTCCCTCTCGTTGTTAGATAAAAAAAAACTTACCTAGAACAAAGTTTGCAGCTATTTCTTTTGGTGTCTTTGCAGAGTGATTTTTCTGTGCGTAGTATTATTATTATTATTTTTATTCTGTGCTTTGGAACTGAATAAGCAGTAATTATTCTTTTAAAAATCAATTCAAATCGTGCTTAGAGTTTTCGTAATGAATTCCATTTTGAAATTTGAATTTTTTTCGATATTCTTTATATTTGTAGTTTTAGTTCCTACAGGCCTCTGTAGAATGTTGTTTCTGTTCGGTTATTTACAGGTCAACTCAATATGAGTTGAATGAAAACACTCAATATAAAGAATTTTTAAAGAAACGATCACAGACTATTGTTTGGGATAACTTCACAGCTGCAGAAGATCGTCAGACGGCAAAATGCAAAGTATGTCAAAAGATTATAAAAACTCGCGGCGGATCAACGAGTGGACTCCACACTCATATGCGAACTGTGCACCTTATTGGTACAAAGGAAGCTGCAAAATCTTCAAGTAAAGCTTCAACGTCAACTGTGTCGCTGACACAAAATGAGCCGCCGCCTAAGAAATCCAAACTTACCGATTATTTCAAAAGTTCAGACTCAATGGAAATGGTAGTAGCCAGATTAGCAGCGTTAGATGGTTTACCATTAAGCAAATTTTGCACTTCTGAAGATCTTCGGAAATTATTTAAGAAATCCGGATACAGCCTACCAACTTCACCGTCTACAATCACTAATATAATTTTGAATCAAAAAGAAGTAGTGCAAAACAATTTGAAGAAAAAAATCAAAGAAATGAAAGAGAGCAACAAAAAGTTTGCAGTTACTTTAGATGAGTATACGTCTTTGAAAAATAAGAGATACATGAATATCAATCTACATAACAGTGAGATATCTGCAGCCAAGTTCCAAAACCTGAGTTTGGTTCGCATAAGAGGATCTATGACAGCTGCAGTCGGTTTGAAGTATCTTAAAGAACGTTTGCAAATACTTGACATCGACCTGACGAAAGATGTGATTGCCCTGTATACGGACGGCGCCAGTGTTATGATGAAAATGGGGAAGGATTTCCAGGGTCATCATCAGCTATGTTTAGCTCACGGTGTACAACTAGCAGTAATAGACGTATTATATAAAACAGAAAAATTCGAACCTGCATCTACAACTGCACCAATGTCTGAAGATTCTAGTTCCACAGACACAAGTTATGATGAAAGTGACGATAGTGGAGAGGATGGTAATTCAAATGGGGCTTTTGTAGTTAAACATTCGTGTTCGCGAGTCATCAATCCACCGAAATTTGTATATAAAGATGTCATAGAAAAAGTGCGAAAACTCGCAAAATACTTTAGAAAATCACCTACAAGAAACGATTTACTTCAAAGTTACGTTACCAAGGATCATGGCAAAGAAATCCATTTGATGCTAGATGTGAAAACTTGTTGGAGCAATATGGCAGATATGGTTGGTCGCTTTCTGAAGCTCAAAGACAGCATTACCAAAGCTCTTATTGACTTGAAATCAAATATGATAATTAATGATGAAGATTTTACCTTATTAAATGACATCCACCAAAGCCTTAATGTCATCAAGGCTACTGTCACTGCACTTTGCTGCCGTGATGCCACACTTTTGACGGCTGACGCTTGTCTTAAATTTATGCTGCGAAAATTAGATGAAGCAGAAAACACCCTTAGCCGTAAACTTGCCTCAGCCCTCAGAATACGTATAAAACAGAGACGGCACATAATATCAGGTGTTCTCCAATACTTGCACGATGCTGAGGCTTTTTTTGTCGAAGAAGAGGATGATGTGTTTTCAAAGCCAACTCCAAGTCAGATCCACAGTGTCATTGTGAGATTACTAAAGCGAGTCAAATACTCAAATGCAGAAGCAGAACGTGAATCATACTCTACTATTTCCAATGACAGTGACAGTAATAATGAGGATATTCCTTTGTCACGCCTGCACCCAAATGTTGAGTTGACGATTGAAAAACAACTTGACGCAGAAATAGAGGCTAAAACTCAAAGACAGGTAGTTAAACCACAAGCTTCATCCAGCTCTCATATTGACTCTATTGTAAGAGTCGAAATGGGTGTTTATGATAGTACTGGCGGCCGAGTAAATGGCTTACAATTATCTATTGTGCATTCCACCTACAAGTGTAGAATCGGAGAGAGCCTTTTCCTCGGTCACATATTTATGTAACCAATTAAGAAGCTCGCTCTCGGATAAAAACTTAGATGCTTTATCCTTCCTAAGAACACAGTTTCAGGAAGAAAGAGCTTTAATGCAGCAGAAACAATAAAATTGTGACTAATTCATAATATTAAATATGATTTTAGTTTAAAAGAATATTCTATTAATGTTGATTATAAAGAGATTAGATGTTAATTTAAAGTTATAGATAGATATCCTGTTTTAATTTGTTGTACGTTGTACACAATAATTAGCAAATAACCACAAAGGCAATAAGAATGAGCACATATGGTTAAACTGAATATTATTAACAAGGGGACACTACGGGTCCGGAAATTATTTCTGAATGACAACTTGTTGGTTTATAGTATACCTTTAGACTATTCGATTTGCAAATGAAGAGCGCGCACTAGCCATAAACTTTCGAGAAAAATGGCTTTAAAGTTTTACGTGTAGGACGTATACCGGTCACTTTGAAGACCATCCAAGAGCAGCGAAGTGGCCGAGTTTTACCGAACTCGCTTGCGGCGCGGCGGGTTCGTGTTCGATCCCTGCGTGTGGAAACTTTTTTTTTTTTTTTCAATTCTTTAAAATATTATAAAAACTGTGAAATAATGTTAATGACATACTAATATGAAGAATTTAATCATACATAATTTTTTCTATTAATGAAATGACTATTACTGTTAATTATTGACTCTTGGGGAGGACAAACAAAGCCTGAATTATATGACGAAATCTTTCAGGATGACGAGAAATCACCTACTTGTACGATTAAAGTGATTCCTCCGAAATGTACTCCGTCTGTTCAACCTTGCGATGTCTATTTTTATAGACAAGTAAAAAATTTAATAAAACGAGTACAGAATTGCGCTTATTTGATTGAAAATAATAGAGAAATAAATTCACGCGAGGACTGCATAAAAATTCAATCCATAGTGCATCATCAATTAGCATCGCCAATATTTAATGAAATGATCCGGTATGCCTGGTACGCTTGCAAGCTCTCCGACGAAAGAGAAATGTTCAGAAATGTGAATGAAGTATGTTTTCCGGTCGAACTTTTAAAAAAGGGTTGTTCATGTGAACAATCTTCATTCATAAATTGTGCGAGATGTAATAATATTTTGTGTTTTCAATGTTTTTATGACAATTATCATTCAGGATCTTGCATATAAAATTAAAAATTGAGAAAGAAAGACGATATTGCCGAAATTTCATTAAATGAAAAAATTATGTATAAATTAATTCTTCATATTAGTATGTCATTAACTTTATTTCACAGATTTTATAATTTTATAAAGAATTGAAAAAAAAAAAAGTTTCCACACGCAGGGACTGAACACGGATCGCCCGCGCCGCAAGCGAGTTCGGTACAACTCGGCCACTTCGCTGCTCTTGGATGGTCTTCAAAGTGACCGGTATACGTCCTACACGTAAAACTTTAAAGCCATTTTTCTCGAAAGTCTACGGCTAGTGTGCGCTCTTACTTTGCAAATCGAATAGTCTAAAGGTATACTACAAACCAACAAGTTGTCATTCAGAAATAATTTCCTGACCCGTAGTGTCCCCTTGTAAGTATTGATTGTTGTCGAGATGTTTGTTAAATAAAAGTGTTTAATTGAAGTTTTATTTTGTCAATTTTTGTCATACTTTGTATGTACAATACGATTAATCATAAAGCGAGACTGATTACTGTGCTGACTGACTAATTGTAAAAGAGATGTTTGTTAACATTTAAAGTGATATTACTATATTATAAATAAAAGGTGATTTTGAATGAAAAAACTGTTTGTTATTGTGCTGTTTTCTTCAGAAAATAATAGTTTAATTGGTTGTTCAGTAAAAAAATATTGAACCCCATTTCAATACCGGGATCCCGGGATCCTGGAAACCTTTCCGGTATTAATACCGGTATTGAAAAAATCCGGTATTCGAAAGCCCTAGTACAAACACATTTTTTCTATCGTAGACGGGTTCACGAAATTTATACGGCTGTACCCGTGTAAATTAACGACAACCGACGAAGTAAAAAAGCACTTAAAAGATTATTTCCGGGCCTATAGTAAACCAAGGCGATTGGTGAGTGACCGCGGTACCTGCTTCACATCGGGACAGTTTGCCGAATTTCTTAAAGAAAACGAAACCGCGCACACGTTAATCGCTGTTGGTACGCCACGTGCCAACGGGCAAGTAGAGTGTTTTAATAGTACGATAACGTCAATGTTAGCGAAAATTTGCGAACAACCAAATAAGTGGGATCGAGTTCTAGAATCGATAGAATATTCATTAAACAATACAATGTGTCGTTCTATTGGAGACACGCCGTGTAGATTGCTGTTCGGGGAAAATCAGTTAGGTAGTATCAATGATAACATTAGACTTATATTAGAAACACAAAAAGATGAAGATCGATCGTATCACGTGATGATACGAAATTATGATACCACGCCGGGAGTAAACAAAAAGCTGTTGCAAAAGTATAAAGGTCCATATATAGTAAAAAAGGTTTTGGACTCCGATAGATAATTAATAACGGACATAGATGGTTTTCAAGTATAGTGAATATAATAGTGTTGTGAGTGTGGATCAGATGCAACCGTGGATAAATGATCAGACTGATGAAGTGCAATCCAATTGATAGCGCTGCGTTATTAGTATTTAGTTGTAAGTATAAGTATTGTTTGTTGTAAGTGTAAAAAGAAAATTTTTGTTGTGTGCATGAGTGCATCGATGACCAAGACGGTCATATTGTCAGTATGGCCGAGCTGTAGGAGATTACTCGTAAGCGATTATACTTCTAAATAAAATAGCTTTCGTTGAACATGGAGATCGCTTTTCCACGCGCCGAATGCTGTTTCTACGAAACGTCCGATACGTTTTTGTTATTCAGCGAAGCCACGTGCCGAACGTCGAGCAAGGCGTTTGGGCCGGGAAAGAACGGCATTCGTATTGCTGCCTTCGTAAGAGACACATGTATTCCTTAACTCGTACTTTTTAATAAACGTTTTATATCCTGATACCAATCGTGACTACGTCTAATTATTGGCCATTCTACAAACAATTCCAAAAAAAATTTTTTTAACCAAACAGCCTTCGCTAAGGCTATGAATAAATGCGCGATATACGCCACTTTCTCAACTACCTCTGCCGAAGCCAACAGCCCCAAAGCCAAACTCACTGCTAACAACAGAACGAGCATGGACTTTGGATTACGTATTTTTTATTTATCTTTAAGTTATTAGTGATAGCCGGATTTTTTTGGAAATTATTGTGATGTTATTGGCGATAGCCGGATTTATTTTGTGTATTTTAAAGAAATTGGCAATAGTCGGTATGGCGACAGCCGTATTTTTGTATATTTTTGTGAATTTGACAATAACCGTATATATTTTGTTTAATTTTAGAAAATGAGCGATAGCCGTTATAGCGACAGCCAGAATTAGTATTCTGCTGGGCATTGCCGTGATGCCTCAAAACGATTTGGTGAGATTGCACGGCGGCAGACGCCGAAGAGTTGCAGAAAAATCGGCCGCAGAATTAAAAAAAAAAACTAGATCGTGAAAGAAAAAAGAAGAGCAAAGCCTCAAATGTAGATGAGGAAATCATTGTTTTAAGCAATAAGATTGAATGTCCTGTAGCAAAAAAGTTGAAATCTCATTGTTTTGAGACGAGTACTAGAGCTGCTGCAAAAGCTCTGTTACGTCTTATTATTATTGATTTTTTTTTTCTTTAATTGTGTCCGTTTCGGGTATGGGATCTATGCGATCCACCCTGGGATAGGGGAACAGGAAAAGGATATTGAATAAGAAAAAAAGGAAAAAGAAAAAGAATATTGAAATGAAATTAATATTACCTTTATAAAGTTCTTTCCTCCTTCTTTCTCTCTTACAGTACTCTTTCTCTTCTTCTCTTTCTCTCTCTCTTCTCTTCTCTTTCTCTCCTTCCCTTACAATACTCTTTCACTTATAATAATTTTTAGGTTAGCTTCACGCACGTTACTCCGCGGATTTTTCTCGCTCAAATGCTGTCGGAGGCTTACGCGTGCCTCTTTATATAGGTTTAGGGGGTACTGCGACCGCACCAATCATAGTTTAGCGGAATATCGATCCGTTTACGGGATTCTTGATCCCCTATGCTTAATGCCTATTGGTGGTGGTGTTCGCGCGCTTTTCCAGCCCTTCGTGGCTGGTCGGACTACGGTCATCGCGTGATTTTGGGGGGGGAGTTGCTAAGGCGCGTGGCGCGTGGCGTACATCGCCCCGCATCTCAAGTTGGGTAGGTGTTACGGTTTTAGTTAAAAGGAAGAAAAAGGTATTGAAAAAAAACATATGTGTACATACCCGTACATATATATATATATACATACATGTACGCGTATACGTATTTACATGGACGTAACACCTCCCCTCTTTAAGATGGACGCAGAGCCTGTGCTGTGCGTACAAGAGATCTTACATTCTAATAGTCTAAATACTAAGTCTATGAATATATATATATAGTAATGGAAAACACGGATATTACACTCGAGAACTTTCACTTATACACTATTCTTCTAGTGCTTGTACGGGGCGGTGGTCTCTCCCAATCGTCGTCCTCGTATCGGGATCTCTCGCCGGTCCATAAGCGCCTGCATGTATCGGGGATGATAGGCGCGGCAATCCTGGCAGGCGATGCTCACTCCTTTTATTTCTAGGAGGGGTTTATCGCAGTTGGTGCAGCACTCGTTGTGTTTTCGCCATCCTGACAACAGCTGCATGGTGTGCCAAGTGGTGTGATACCGTAGTTGAAATAGGTACCCGTACTTCGGCATGCAGGCCTTGCACAGTCGATGCTCGTTCCAGGTGGATGCCCATATTTCGTCGATTTCTTCTCGCATTCCGATGCATACAGCGATATTTTCTTTGAAGAAGTCCATGCTAGTAATATATAAAAAGAATAGTGTCTTTAAGTTTATGACAGGGATAACTTCTTTCCTTTCAAGAATAACACATCTGTTAGTAAAAAACAATAAAAGAAATGATTTTATTAACATACAAAAAGAAGATATATATATATATAGACAAAACATAATAATTAAAAAAAAGGAAAATATATAAAAAAAAGTCTTTTTCGGTCCCTATCACCAACGGGTGATCACTGCCACACATCCTTCCCGTAGCAATTTTTCCTTGTTAACCAGGAACTCCTCAATACACTCTCGGCAATCGTTCGCGCTGCACCTCGGGACCAACAGCCGTCTGGGGCACGTACTGCAATGAGGTACTAGGAAATGCGCCAGGTAGTCCTGATACGCTAGGATGTGATACCCGTTCGCGGGTAGATATCCGGGATTTGGATTTCTCTCCCAGCATTCCCTGCATAGTAACTCGCAGTTGTTTACTCCGTGGAAAAAGATTACTTGGAGGGTCGGGTCCTTAACAAAGCAAGTGGACTGTAATAATTCCCTGTATATTTCGGGATGCTGCCCCGGAACCACTCCATCGATTGGTCCGTAATATTCATTTTCCTCCTCCTCCGTCGCCAAGTATGGCAGCTTCATAATGACTACAACATCAAAATTTACGAAAGAAAATAGTGAGACCTTAGTGTGTCTATTTTCGAAGGGGTAAGATATGTTCCCCCCCTCTGATTCTGAGAGTTATTCCTTATTGGAGTACTCATAGGCCAGAGCACTCCTCTTGGAAATAACCCTTTCATGGTAGCCCATGTTTGTTATAGTTCGTTTTTGAAAAGTCATCGAAGCGTTCCTCTGACCGTGCCTTCTTGGAGCGAGTTCTTCTTTTATCAGACCCTGGTTCGTTTTTTGTGTCTTCAGTTGTTTTTTTTCTTCTTTTGTTTTCTTTTCTTCTCCCTCTTGTGCTTTTTGTCCTGGATTTCCTTCCACACTTTTATTAGCGCTTTTTTCGTTTCTCTTTTGGTGCCCGAGGTTCTTTTATTCCCCCCCATTTTATACAAATTAATAGGTTCCGGTGGTAGTGATTTCCCGTTGAGATTTACAATAATGGACCGATTTATGTACATGTTTTTTCCTGCGGACATAGTTTGTTTGATTATTGACGCGAATAACAGAGAGAAAAAGGTTTGCGTTTGGGAAGAAAAAAGAAAGTAAAATATGATTTTAATTAAAGGTAAGAATGGCGCAATTTGTTGGGGTGTACAACGCGATGTTTCCCCTTGGCGAGAATTTTTAGATCTCCACTACTTAATACTTCGAGCACTTCATGCGGGCCCGTGTATCGGTCACCGAATTTCCCTTTAACAGGTTCTTTTTGAAGGAAAACTCGATCACCTGTTTGGAATATTTGAGGGTTGATCTTGCGATCATAATACCCTTTTGATTTTATTTTAGATTCTATTAGCTGTTTCCGTGCTGTCTGTTGTGCGTCGTATAAGTTCGTCAGTAATTCAGTCAGATAGTCGTCGTATGTTCGTCCTGCGTCGTTATCGTCAGTCGGATGACTCGATGGTGTCCTTGCTATCTTACCAAAAATTAATTCATGTGGAGTAAACCCTGTTCCCTCGTGAACGCTGGTATTGTATGAAAATGCTGCGATTTCTAATAAATCATCCCATTCCGAGTAACTGTCAACATAATGCTTAAGATATTCGATTAATACCAAGTGAGACCTTTCTAAAGAACCATTAGACTGTGGACGAAAGGCAGTAGTTTTATACTGTTTGATTCTAAAATATTTTGCAAATCTTTTCATTAAATTACTTATAAAATTTGTACCCTGATCGGTTAATATAGATTTAGGAGCTCCGAAAATGCAAATGAAATTTTTTGTAAATGCTTCAGCCACGTTTATCGAAGTTATAGTTTTTAGAGGTATTGCCAATGAATATTTGGTTAAATGGTCTTGAATAGTTAAAATATACTCGTTTCCTTTGGAAGTTTTGGGAAGCGGTCCGACTATGTCCATAGACACTTTGTCGAAAGCGGAATGAGGGGTGTCGGTAATTAGCATTGGCTGGCGTGTTTTCACGCGAACTAACTTCCTCAGCTGACATTGCAAACATCGCTGAATAAAATGTTGGATGTCGGTTTTCATGTTTTTCCAATAATAATCTTGCCTGATTCGATGGTAAGTCTTCGTTACACCCTTGTGTCCTCCTGTTCCGGATGAGTGTGCTTCTTCTATTATTTCTAGTCGTTCTTGTGGTGGCACGTCTTTCACGATTCCGTGGCAGATCGTTATTTTAGAGATGATTCCTGTCAGAGCGTCGCGAAGCTTCGGTACTATTTCTTCCCAGGCAAACGCATCGATCCTTGGTGTGTAGGCGATACTTAGTGTGTCCAGATTTGTCGTTTTAATCACTTCCTGAAGAGATCTTGCTAAATTATGAAGAGTCTGTGCTGTAAAGCAATCGTTCACATCTTCTTTGCATATTAAACCAATTTGACATCTCTTCCCTATTTTTATTATAGACGCGCTACCTACAGACGGACCTTTGAATTTCGGTATTCCTAACTGATCTCTTATTAATTGCGCACCTCTGTCACATGGGTGACCGTCGAGAGTTATAAAGTATAGATAGTTGTCTTTTCTATGGGTTAAAGTATCGCGGCTATTTATCAAGTTTGTTTTAAAATTCCTAGTTTCTCGCGTTAATGTGGGTTGTAACCGTCTGCTTCGTCTCGTCGCCAAACGGCCCTCCTCGCCACGCTCTCCTCTTCGGAATATTTTTCTATAACGGCTAAACTGATGATCGGTTCGAAGTTAATTTTATGTTGGGCGCCAGGTAGCTTACGGCTACCACTCGAGCCTTGTAATTATTGTAAGATGTTAACTAATAAATTCCGAAGAGGTGCGTGAAGCGGAATACGAAACGGTAGCTCAGCCCACCGAGGTGGTAACGGAGAGGGGCGGGGTAAGCGAAAGTGTTCCCAAAAGAAGATGAAATCCGAATTTGTAGAAAACAAGAAAAATAACGTTTATTCAAAACCAGAGAAAAGATAGAGTAACGAGAGCTATATGTAAATTGATACGTCCCTTTTTCGGGAGCAGGTGTTTCAGTGATTAGTTAATGTTCTCGAAGATGATCATACATAATAACGAACGGAGTCCCTACTCATTACAAGTTTTTTTTCTATCCGTACGCGGTTTCGAGAAATAATTCTTCAATCTACCACTCTCGTAGCACGGTGGAATAATTATGGCTACTCTTATTAAACGGTAACGGACTTGAAACGTACTCACTCTCAAATCTTCTACACGGATCATAAATACGAACATTCATACAAACTCGAAGTTACACACATAAAACAGTACGGTTGGCTTAGCGCAGTTATAAAAAGACGGGAGCATGTGCTTTGCAAGGTCCGCTACAAAATACTCATTCGACCTTGCCACTCTCAGGACTCTTTGCCGCTACGCAATACTCTCGAGGCGTGTCACGACCGGGAGCGGAATCTTCGGCCGAGGTCGTTAGTCTCATTCCCCCGAAATTTCCCAATAACTTAAACTTATCGGACTTAAAACTAACCACTAAGAAATTCGTACAGAGTGGTAACGTTGCCAATGCCGGCGTTACGAAATTCTTTCCGAAATACTTAAAACTCACCACCAAATTCTACGAACTAATACGCAAAAGAGACTATGACCCCGGTGACCGATTCCCCCCGGAGATGTACGTGTTGACCGGCTTACCGTTCACCCCTTTGGCGACCTCGGTAGCTCCCTCGCTAGCTCGCGATGATGTTGGCGGACTCGTCGACCTCTCTATCTCCCACGTACTAGGGTCCTTCTTCCTCGTCGTCGGGAGCGTGCACTGCCTATCTACCCGTGACTCGAAAAACGGGAACTATACGGGATGGGACTGAACCAAGAGAAGTGTACTCGACGGGAGCCCTGCGCTAAGTGAAGTCGTTCTCGCTCATCGGCAACCACCGGACCGCTTTTCGTAATTGTCACGTGACTTTTTCCGCCACGTGCGCCTCTACCTAATTTATGGGAATTTAGCGAACGCCGAATTTTCCGCGTCGATACGTGACGTCGACGCTCTAGATTATCGATTTTCGTGGTGTCGATCGATGCGTCGCTCCTAGGTGTCGCTATGGTGATAATATGATGGTGTTTTCCTTCCCACGACGGTAGCTACGATGGAATGTAATCTACGATGGTCTCGGTGGGTGCTTTCTTGACGAGCGTTCTACTACGATGTTCGGTAGTGGTGTCTTTTTCTCCTTAGCACCTCCCTCGTAGGTTGTTTCTCGGTGGAAGTCATGAAACGCGTACGAGTAAAATTAATATAGGATCTTTAACGATACAGTTTGCCCTGAGAGCGGCGTGCCGACCGAAGCTTCTCTTCTTGCGACGTGCCAAACGTCACAGGGTGTATTTAGGAATAGATCGCATTGTTCGTCTTCATCGTCGGATTCCGATGAACTGTCGGGTACTTCATTAACGTTGTTATTATTTCTATTTTTATCAAAGATTAAATGATCCGCGATTTGCAAAAGTTCGAACGGTACTTGAATTTTATTTTGTTCCGCGTCGCGTGTATTCGGAATTCTATTATCATTTTCATTATTTATAATTGGTCCGGAAGTGTGATGTATATCGGCGCGAACAACTTCTTCTTCATAATCAGAATCGTCGGTAGAAGTATCGGTGTTTTCGTGCGCGGATGCTACCGGTCGGTACGAGTCTATGTCGTCATCCGTGCTAGGGGACGTGTCCCGTTCACGCTCGCTACGTCCCTCTCTCTTGCGCTCGACCACTCTTTCTTTCTCGCGCTCGCCTCTCGTCTTACTTCGCGTCATTATCGGATCGTCGCGTTCTTCCGATTTCTTTGGCGGGGCGGCTGTATAACCTTCGGTATTATCTAGAGGGATTTTGCGTGGTCTTCCTCGCGGCCTACCGCTAACCGGTACTTTTGGTACTTGTTCCGATGACGTGCTTTCTACATACGGAGAATGACTGTTTTCTTTCAAAGCGCGACTTCGCGTTGTTACCGGGCAGATCTGTGTCGCGTTAATATCCACGGGATTTCGTGACAACGCGTCGGCGTTCACGTTTGTCTTACCGGCTTTGTGTATTATTTCGTATTCATATTCCGCTAGTTTTAGTCGCCATCGAACGAGTCGCGACGTCGGATCTTTTACGCTATGCATCCATATGAGCGGACGATGGTCAGTTACTAATGTGAATTTTTTTCCATATATGTAAGGACGAAATTGTTGTACGGCGTAAATGATCGCTAAACATTCTTTTTCTATTGTTGAATAATTCTTTTCCGCGGTGTTCAAAGTGCGCGAGGCGTATGCTACTGGTAAGTCCTTCCCTACGGTTCCCTGGCTTAATATTCCCCATATCGCGTAACCTGAAGCGTCGGTCGTAATTACGAACGGTTTTGTGTAATCCGGGTACTGCAACACGGGTTCGCTACATAGTAATTCTTTTAAATTTTCAAACGCGAGTCGTTGTTCATCCATCCACACGAAAGTGTTATCCTTTTTTAATAATTCCGTTAGTGGTTTCGCGATCTTAGAGAAATCTTTTATAAATCTCCGGTAATATCCGGCCAAACCGAGAAACTGTTTAATATTTTTGGGGTTTTTCGGCGTCGGGAAATCTTTTACTGCCCTTAATTTTGCGGGATTCGGTTGAACGCCGTTTTCACCGATGATATGGCCTAAATAGACTACCTCTTTCCGTAAAAATTCGCACTTATCGGGTTGCAATTGAAGATTGGCTTCCCGTAGTCGTTTCATTAATTTCATAAATTTATTCTCATGTTCTTCAAGGGAGCTCGCGTATAATACTATGTCATCTAAATAGACGAAGACTTCTATTCCTTGTAGCCCTGCCAATACCCTGTCCATCAACCTCTGGAAAGTAGCCGGGGCGTTTTTTAAACCGAACGGCATTCTATTAAATTCATAATGCCCGTGTGGAGTTGAAAACGCGGTCTTATGCTTATCATCGGGGTGCATTTCTATTTGATGGAAACCGGACGCTAAATCAAACGTTGAAAAATATTTCGCGCCTCCTAGTTGATCTAAAATTTCCGTAATATTCGGTAAAGGGTATGCGTCTCCTATTGTTTTTTCATTTAATGCGCGGAAATCAAGTACCATTCGCCAGCGTTTATTGCCCTGTGAATCCGGTTTTTTCGGTACTATCCAGACGGGAGTATTATATGGAGATTCTGATTCCGCGATTATTTCGGTTTCCATTAATTCATTGACTTGTCGATTAATTTCGTCTTTATGCGCGGGAGGAAAACGATACTGCTTAGTGGCAATCGGTCTGTCATCTATCGTACTTATTTTATGACGTAGCAAATCGGTTGATCTCAAAGGTTCACCCGGCAGATGAAATCGATCTGCATTATCGAATATTAGACGGTCTACGCTAGCTCTCTCTTCCGCGTTCAAATGTTCAAGTCGAAGTAATTCTTCTATCTTTGCTGACCGTTCCCTTATATTTTCTAAGTCTTCGCGTAAATTATCTTTTTCTATATAAAAACATTTCCGAGTTTCTTCTTTATTATTTCCTTCGCTTGCTTTTCCTATTTCGTATATTTTTTCTATTTCTAATAGTTCGAACGTCGGCACCGCGATTTTTATTCTTTCTTCCGTCGTGTTTATTACTCGCAAGTATGCTTTTTTATTCTCATCTACCTTTAATAATGCCTCGCCACTATAAATCCCTTCTTTAATCTTTAGTTTCGGTAAATAACCTATTCGTATTTCCGGATTCGCGACGTTAACGTATATCTGAGAGCACGATCTTGCGGGTGCGATAATTATTTCTTCTGACTCGAAGGGTATTATTTCATCGGCCCATTCCAATTGATTTTTCCCGTAATTAAGAATTGCACGTCGCTCCGCGAGAAAATCGGATCCTAAGATCCCGTCCTGAGAAATAGGGAAATCATTTGCTACAACGTGAAAAGGCGTTTCGCGTCCTAAGATACTCACTTTCACCCGCCCTAAGGAGGTTACATAGTGCGCCGTTATCCCGCTAAGTTTTAAGATTTCTTCCCTATCGATCAAAACGTCCTCACTGACCGCGCGTTCTTTTACGAGATTAGGACCGCTCCCACTATCTATCATAAATTCTGTCGCAGCTTTAAGATGCTGGCTATTTATTTTTACCGTAGGCACATATCCTTCACGAGTTAGATTTATTTTTACGTTATTTATTTTTCTTTCTTTATTTTTATCATTTTCATTTTCTACTTCTACTTGTATATCTTTATTTCTGCTTTCATTAATCTCTTTATTTTCCTTTAAAATTTTATATTCTACGTTTTTCATCTGATCTCCCTTATGTTTATTTTTAATATTTCCCTTCATTTTTTCTTTTACTTCCACGATTATCGATTCTTTATTATTACTAACCTTCTTCCTTTTCCTTTCTATCTCTAAAGCTCCTACCTCCTCTTTTCCTATTTCATTCTCCCTATTCCTATCAATCGCCTTTTCTTCTTCTCCCATTTCTATTTCTATAATTTTAATTTCCTTTTCCCTGACTCTTGTGTCTTCTAATTTTCCATCCTTTATTTCTTTTCCTACGAATTCCGTTCCGCTAACCGTTATTTCCTGCCTAATTCCATCTTTTTCCGTAATTTCCGTATCCCTAAAACTATTGATTATCTCGCGATTATGTTTCCTTACTTCGCTGTGCTTGATACTGGACGCTCGGTCTCCTCCGCGCTCAACGCGTCCACTTGGGGGCGGAAGGCCTCGTTTCCCGAATTTTCGATTTCAAAATCATTTTCCGCGGAACAACAATTACACTGGCGGATTCTATTATTATTATTAATATTATTTTGACTATTGTCATTACTATTATTACGCGTTTCTGGCCTATTACCGTAGAACGTCGGGTTTTGAATTGGGAACTGCGTCGTGGTTTGCACCGGTGCGGACGGTCTTGGCGGCCCCTGATTTTCGTACGATTGACGCGGATTATATTGTCTATTCGGATAAAAATTCTGTGATGGCGGTTGATTATTATAATACGCGTTATTGTCCCTACCCTGATTTTGTTGCGGACATGAATTCTGAAAATTTTGATTTCGATTTTGCTCGTTGACTCGCGGAGGTTGGTTTCGATAGTTTGAATTAAAATTTCCCGGATAGTTTTTCGTATACGACCAACAATTTAAAGCTACGTGACCATTTTTATTACAAATCTGACATCTTGGAATATCGGTTTGTACATGTCTAACTGCGGCGTGATCGAATCTTTCGCGATTCCCACGGTTTCCTAGCGACATTTGTCTCATTCCGGCGATTGCTTCGATTTCTTTTTCTATATCTATCGCATGATTTATTGTTTGATCGAGGTTTCCTAGTCGCGGTATTCGCGTAGAAATTTCCGTTTTTAAACCGCGCGTAAAACTATTAATTAAATTTTCATTTGTAGCTTCCTGAAATTCTAAAGTTATTCCCTTATTTCTTCGTTTTTCCGCGTCAATTATCCGTTTTCCTATTTCTCGGATTCTATTCGCATAAGTAATTACTTTTTCGTCGGAATTTTGATACATATACGCCAATTTTCCTTGCGCTTCGTACACGGTTTCGCGGGGCCCATAAATATTTCTCAAATATTCAACTAAATCCTGCATTTTTCTAAATTGCGTTCCTAATATCGATCGTCGAGCATTTCCGCGTAGTTTATTCCGAGCCGATTTTACCAAATTTTCTTCGTAACTTGGCGAGATCATATTTAAAGCTTCCTCACATCCTTCCGCGAAATACACAAATGCTAAATTACTACCGTCAAAAATCGGAATAGCGTCTAATGCGTCTCGAAAAGATGTCAAATGGTAAATATGACTTACATCGGCTGCGGTAGTAGTAGGCGCTGCGGGTGGTGGTGGTGGTGGATCCTTTGTTGGTGTGAGAAGGGGTGAGCCCTGCAGTCGTTCTAGAAGCTCGTCGATCTGCCTTTGTTGCCTCTCCACTATCCGTCTCGCTTCCTCCATCGAGCTCGCCGAGCTTCCTTGTTCCGCGCGCTGTCCTTGTTCCTCTCGTTCTCCTTGTTCCTCGCGCTGGCCTTTATCTGCTGCTTTCTTCGACGGTGTATGTTTTAACGGCATTTTCTTTTCTTGATGTTTAACCAACGATGCTTGCAATGTGTGAAAAAGCTCTTGTTCCCTTTTTATTTATTATGCGACCGAAATTTTTCTTTTTGAAAAAAAAGAAAAATTTGTTCCCCTTTTTACGGAATATCCCACCGCTCTGTCACCAAAATTTGTTACGTCTTATTATTATTGATTTTTTTTTTCTTTAATTGTGTCCGTTTCGGGTATGGGATCTATGCGATCCACCCTGGGATAGGGGAACAGGAAAAGGATATTGAATAAGGAAAAAAGGAAAAAGAAAAAGAATATTGAAATGAAATTAATATTACCTTTATAAAGTTCTTTCCTCCTTCTTTCTCTCTTACAGTACTCTTTCTCTTCTTCTCTTTCTCTCTCTCTTCTCTTCTCTTTCTCTCCTTCCCTTACAATACTCTTTCACTTATAATAATTTTTAGGTTAGCTTCACGCACGTTACTCCGCGGATTTTTCTCGCTCAAATGCTGTCGGAGGCTTACGCGTGCCTCTTTATATAGGTTTAGGGGGTACTGCGACCGCACCAATCATAGTTTAGCGGAATATCGATCCGTTTACGGGATTCTTGATCCCCTATGCTTAATGCCTATTGGTGGTGGTGTTCGCGCGCTTTTCCAGCCACTCGTGGCTGGTCGGACTACGGTCATCGCGTGATTTTGGGGGGGGAGTTGCTAAGGCGCGTGGCGCGTGGCGTACATCGCCCCGCATCTCAAGTTGGGTAGGTGTTACGGTTTTAGTTAAAAGGAAGAAAAAGGTATTGAAAAAAAACATATGTGTACATACCCGTACATATATATATATATATACATACATGTACGCGTATACGTATTTACATGGACGTAACAGCTCTAATTTTTTATGAAACGTCCTGGATGGACGATGATGTTTTAAGCGCATTGTTGAACTCTATGCGTTTGAAGAGTTCGCGCAAGGTACTTATCATTTCTCCGCATTATATGTATAAGGCGGTTCCTTTTAACAAGAACCACTATGTTGGTAATTTGGAAAATTTTGAAGTTGCGCTTATTCCAATCCATAAAAGTGGCAATCACTAGACATTGGGAATTTTTAAAAAAAGCCGAAAATGCGGTTTATTATTATGTTTCACTATTAAAATATCCTATGAATCATCCACCTCTTCCGGTTGAAGAACTTTTGAAATCTGTGGTAAAGGACATGGTTCCTAATGGCGTTAGTCCAAAAATTATTTGTATGCCAGAAAATGAATTGAATGTACAGACCGGTGGTCACAATTGTGTTTTTTTGTAGTAGTGCATACGGAAGCATATCTGCTGAATAATCGCCTCACTAACAAAGGAACGTACCGAGGTGTCCGCTTCCGATTTCAATGAAACTGTGTAGGTTTATTAAGCTCGTAAAAATAAGCAATACGTATTTTTTTATCGGCTAAGATCCACTTTTAAGGGGTGAAACCACCCTTCAAAGTTAAAACATGACAATTCTATTTCGGTAACTATCGCACATAGAAGAAAATTTCTTGGGAAGAAGTTTTATGGTTTTTTGTGCACAATTTGAAAATGTTCATAAAATTAAAAAAAAAATTTGTTTATAACAAAAACAATTTTTGTTCTTCTTTTTCACAAAATTTAGAGATCTTCAATATAACATAAAAGGAAAGACATTTCTTTCCGAATCCATTCATGTATTTACCTCCTACCGTTCGGCAGATTTTCGTATTGTGCATTTTCAACATTTTCAAATTGTGCACAAAAAACCATAAAACTTCTTCCCAAGAAATTTTCTTCTATGTGCGATAGTTACCGAAATAGCATTGTCATGTTTTAATTTTGAAGAGTGATTTCACCCCTTAAAAGTAGATCTTAGCCGATAAAAAAAATACGTAGAGCATATTTTTACGAGCTTAATAAACCTACAAAGTTTCATTGAAATCAGAAGCGGACACCTCGGTATGTTCCCTTGTAAGTTATCTGGATTAGATATTGTTGCTAAACGTCAGGATATTATCAATAATTTGCTGCTCGAAATGGCTGAGCAAAATAATGCAATCTTATTTGAAAACGAGAATGATATCAAACTGCCAGTTTATAAATCACCTGCCACGCCTGCTGAAAGGCAACGTAATCGAAGGTCAAATATGATCGATGAAATGCGCCGAAATGAGCAAGAAATCAATTCTCAGCGTAGAGCTGAAAAACGAATGGACGATGAAGTCCGAAAACAAGAGCTCAACACTCAGCGTAGAGCTGAAAAACGTTAAGATCCAAATGTAAGAAAAAATGAAAATGCTGTTAAAAAAGAAAACCAGCCATAGAGGGTGCCTCCCCCCCCCCCAACGAAACAGCAAGGCTGTTTCGTATTAGGCACGACCGCGGTAATGATTCGTACAGGAAGTCGGCTCGCTGCGCTCGCCTATCCCTTTTCTTATGAGAGTACAGGATAGCTGATTGCGGCCGTTTGACTGTCGCTATTTGGCCGTCGGGATAATTTTTTTAAAAATACCGATACATTAAAACTCGTTTCTGCTCAAAAAATAAAAATGTTTTTTCGTTCGTCATGTCGTATTGCTACCCTGAACAATTTTGAAAAAATGTACGCTATTAGTTATCACTATTTTACATACTTTTGCAAAGTTTGAATTGTTTGCCTATTATAGAAGATTTTTTATGAATTTTTTAATGTTTAAAATGCCCGCCATTTTGAAACCGGAAGTCGGATCGAATCGAAATTGTTAGTGGATCCTCGTCGGGTGTAACTGGATTTTCCGTGTAAATTTTACTTCGATGCGTTCAGCCGTTTAGACGCTAGAGTGGATACACACACACATACATTTAGATCTTGTTATGAAACATAAAGATCCAAAAGGGTTTTTGGATATCTCGAATAGTTTCGGAGATAATCGTCCCTTACACTTTTTGCTCGATCGAGAGCATAAGGAACTCCCTGCGGTCGTGCCTAAAAAGCCAAATCTTTACATGAAAGTTCACGAGTGGGCTAAAGTTAATAGATACCGGCTTAGTTATTTTAATGTAGAATGCACCATTATGGATTCATCTTTACAGAAAACACCCTCCAGGATATCTTATGCACAAATGACTCAACAGACAATTTTCCCTACTAAAGAACAAGCAATTGTGCTGGACTCAATGGAAGGAATTTCAATCCAAGAATATATTTTGGCGGTTGGTAAACTTACAGATCCCAAGAACATTCGATTTGTATCACGCATTTCTCATGGACGTGTGTGTATGTACCTGAATACTAAGGAAGCGGCAGATAAACTTACCGACAATAACATTAAAGTAAACATTGGATCTCATGTTTTGGGCATACGGCCTCTTATATCCAAAGCCAAGCGTATAATCCTATCCAACGTATGTCCAATAATTCCACACTACGTAATCGAAGAAGAATTAACGAAACTAAATATTCAAATTTCATCGCAAATTACTTTTACTAGAGCAGGCATGAATAATCCAAACTTTAATCACATATTAAGCTTCCGTAGGCAAGTTGTGGTAATTCGCGCTTGTAAGCCGGCTACCGGTTATCTTTGGAAGTGGAAGGAAGGTGGTGTCTGAGGTATAGATCAGATTCTTCTTGAGTATAAGTATGACTTTATTAAATAACTGGGTATAGGTGAGGCACAAGTAACCCTCCTAACTCTTTGATCGCTCGAGATGTTCT